>OX456986.1:79960023-81193256 GCA_949752695.1 Melanostoma scalare | reverse complement strand
AATAATAATAATAATAATAATAATAATAATAATAATAATAATAATAATAATAATAATAATAATAATAATAATAATAATAATAATAATAATAATAAATAATAATAATAATAATAATAATAATAATCGATGAACATTTTGCATTTCCGTCCAAAAACTTTGTAGTGCTATAATTTTGACACTACAAAAAATTGGACTCCATACTTCGTCGTCAACCTTAGTCAAATTGGACAAAAAGCGCTGCAGTGATTAGGCTATGGCATTTTGTCTTCGAAGAGCTACGGCTATGCCTGTATTCGTGTCCGCAAGCGTTGAGCCTAGTTTGGGCTTGTATCGACGCACCAGCCATGTCGTTTCCATCGGATGGCAGCTCGTGTATTTCATCATCTTGAAGAACTTGTTCCAGGGATAGCTTTTTGTCACCGTACATTTTGCGTATTCTCTCATATGTATTTGATTGAACATACGGAGTATCTACCTTAACGACACCTTTTGATTTGATGGTGGTTTTGCATGAAGCCTTTTTTCTCGGTTCTCCACCGTCTTCCAACCCGGACCGTCTTTTTTGATGTTGCTCGCTATGCGCTGTAATTCATCTGCGATAGTTTTTTGTTTCGTCACTATTTTAAAGATATATATCTCTTCCATTAGTGACATTGCTGTTGTTGCTGCTGTAGATGCTGCTGAAGGTGCGGCTGTAGATGCTGTTGAAGATGCTGCTGTAGATGCTGCTGAAAGTGCGGCTGTAGATGCTGCGGTAGATGCTTGCTAATGGTGCGGCCGTAGACGCTGCTGAACCAGTGTTTAAGGCCCTGGTGACGTTTAGCACAATTATTTAGTGAAAATTATAATCCTTGTTGAGTGTTCTTCTGTGATAAAAGATCACGTCGGGGTCACCAATAAGTACAATAGATCTATGATATAAACCAAAGTGTTTCACTCTGACGATATGGAAATAGTTCAAGCGATTCACCTGAATATTTCCTTGTAAGGTTTTCTTGTTTTGCTAATAGTTATGCCTCTTGCCTCGGGTGGGAGAAAGCTATGTATAACTATAATCAGAACACTCAACTGGATTTAGCTTTTAATGAATGTGCTATTATTATATTTCTTACAATTCTATTTATACAAAATTAAAGCTTACATCGCTATTACTAAAAGTGTGCCAAATGGGCTTAACAATTAATTGTTCATCAACAAATAATGCTGACTAGCCCATTTGAACTAACAATAAATGAATAAGAACTGTGTCAAGGAATATGAATATGATATCTGTGTCAACCAACTCGTAATACATAATAACAAAAGTAATTTAATATTCACTGTGATTCATGTTTTGAAGTCAAATGGACATATAGTGCAGCTATATGTTGATTGCTTGATGTAATACTATGTGTCATACAATAGGAAGTGCAGCTAGTGTGTAAACATTCTTATTTCTTTAAAAATCAGCAGTTTTTTTTTTTAAATTAACATGAAGTATAGAATTTGTCTTTTTACATCGCAAAAAGCCAAAATTTAATCGATATGCTATTTTTCTAACTACATTATTTCGGAATGCTAAGATTCTACTCCCAAAGCGCTGAATTAATAAGTTGCCCATGACTAGTTTATTGAAATCCATGAGACACCTGTATACATACAACATACATAATCATTTTCTGCCTTCATTCGGACGTCAAATCCTTATTTTATTATAGTTTTTTGAATTCTTCACCCCCCAAAGAACAACATTTAAGGAAGTGGAAAATTAACCCGGTTTCATTAAAACACAACAGTATCAAATTACATATTGAAAAAACACTGATAGGCTTTCAGCAGGCTCAGAATCAATTTAACATTGTGCCATAATCGAGTTACTGATGCTTACGCTTTCAAGGGAGGGATAGCGAAATTAGCTGCAATATTTTTACATCGTTCTTTGATTAACTGATTAGTGTAATACACAAATCGGACAGTGAATGCGCAATAAGACTTTAAGAATGATGTATGGATTTCTTGATTAAAACGTTTTTCCTTCGATGGGGGTAACAGGCAAAAGTAGCTTCGGTGCTTAAGGATTTAATTTTATTTATCCGTTAAAATAGGCGTATGGGCTCAAACTGCCACTACACAGCAAGATGAAGTCAATCCGAAACTATTCTAAACTAGCACTGTAATTGAAACCAATGTTAGTGAAATACTACTTAGACCAGGGTAGATAGTTTTCAAAATGTTAGTATAATGAAAATCGTTAGAAAAGGACGAAAATTTAGTAACAATGAACAAAACAATAAACTAGATCGATCTTAATTCGGTAAGTGGGAGGGGTGAGGAGTTTAGGGGTAAGAAACCGTCCATCTCAATCTCCGGCAAATCTATCAGTCCTATGGAAAAAAAATACGGCATATGCTTACCTTGTATATGCCGTATTTTTTTTTTTACTTTGTTTAATAAATTGATCTAGAACTTTTTTCATACAACCTTAAAATTTATGAGAAAAATTCATATAACCATTGGCCTTTTTCACAGATCATAAATCACATACAATGTATGATTTTAAGATTTATTTTATAAATACTGTTTTACAGAAATGTTGTATGACTGCTGTCATTCATTGATTAATTCGATTGGAATATTTCCAGTATAAGTTCTGTTTCATACATTAGCAGCCTTAATTATAAACTCGTATTATCTGCGGAGTAGAGTTACTCCGAATTTAATACGCCTTTAATACTGCAAACCTTATTTATAAAAAAAAAATACACCACTTTCAAAGGCAGAGCAAGCTAAAACCGGATCATATGAGTATTTAAACCGGCGGCGCGGCGTAAGGTCGTATTAAAGTCTAAATGTCATTTTGAGGATAAAAGTATAAGACAAATATTGTTCAAATTTTTGAGGGAAAAGTGGAAAATTATTTTGGTTTTGTAAATTACTTAAATTCTTTTAACGCCTAAACTACGAGATAAATGTCACGCAAAATGTCCTGCATTGATTAATTTGTCCCGCAAAGTCCCGCAAAAACCAAAATATTCAAGAATATCAATTCGTCAGGAGGTATTTTCAAAAGACACTTGGCAGTATTCGACACCAAGCAGTGTGGGATTCTTACCTCACTTAAAACTCCTCGTAATCAAAACCAATCTATGAACGATCGGCAACAGATTTTTCTTTCTCAATAATATAATCGCTTTAGGCGAAGCTAAAACTTTTAATGCTTCCCATGACTTTTAGACCATTAGCTCGTGTGGCTTTGTTCTTCTTAATCTCCGAACATTGCCTCACGTATTTAATACGGGCTCCATTTCAGAGTTGATATGACTATGCAGTCGCTGATTGTGTGATACAGCATGTTTTCTTACAACTTCTGTAACCATTTCTATTTGTAGGTCACGAAATGCACGCTTTTTCTTATATACCATGGTGCATTTACAATTCCACGAAGTGGAATTTGTTTTGGAAACTTTTTGGATTTTTGATATTTGTTTTCTTTGTATAGCCCCATAATTGGATTCCATAGGTCCAAACAAGTCTAAGCACTTGTTTATAAAGCATTACTTTATTTTCAACAGATAAGTCAGAATTTCTACCGAGTAACCAGTACATTTTTCTATACTTCAAGTTGAGCTCTTCCCTTTTCTTTCTGATATGATCTTTCCATTTTAGCTTTGCATCCAAATTCATCCCAAGGCTTGATTGTTGATGAATATGTAATATATATAACGGTGTCGACGGCATTTTGCAATTTCTCAGCAGCCTTAACGACGCACTTACCGGATGCCAAAATTATAGTATCATCTGCAAAAGTGGCAATGATGGTGTTGTTATCCACTGGAATATCCCTTGTGTATAACAAATACGGTGTAGGTCCTAGGACGCTTCCTTGTGGAACACCGGCTTGTATTTAACTTAGCTTTGAATATTCTTGATCATACCGTACTCTGAAGAGCTGGTTCGAGATATAAGACATTAGTATTTCATGGTACTGCTTGGGTAGGTTCCTTTGCAGTTTGTACTCTAGCCCCTCATGCCATACCTTGTCGAATGCTTGAGCAACATCTAAAAATATAGCCGAACATACTTGTTTTTCTGATAATGCTTTTTCAACCGTTATTCTATGAACTTGGTCTATCGTGGAATGTTTAATTCTAAATCCAAACTGATGATCTGATTTCTTTCTTCTATGACTTTGCTTAGTCTTTTCAGTAGCAATTTTTCAAAGACTTTTGCCATTATTGGTATAAGCGATATTGGTCTGTAAGACCAATGCTTAAAAACATTCGCAAGATGTTCTGCAAACAGGTTAACTTTTTCTTCCGGATTTCCGATCAAATTCCCATCTAGAGATTTTAATGGCGGGTTTTGCAACTGCGGTCTTTTCAGGCGCTAAGCTGCTTTCCAGAGCAAATAATCGCTTGAGGCATCAGTCGTAAAATTTTTCAGGAATCTACTTAATGAATCATTTTTGAATTCATTGCTTTGTTTTTTCAGTTCGTTGCTTAGACGGTTCAACGCTGTTTTGTCGTCTGGAAATCTAGTATTTTGCCGTTTTCTTCGAGCTCTTCTTTTCTCCAATATCAACTCTCTTATCTCAACAGGGTGTTTTGTTTCAGTTCGTCTCCTAATCGAGTAAGTTAGTGTACTTTCTTCTGCAGCTTGTGGAACATCGGCAATGAATTGTTCTACTTCAAGGTCGATTTGCCCTTTTGTTTCCATAGGGGATTAGAGATTTATATTGCTTTCAAGCTTTTCTCTGAATTCACTCCAGTTTGTTTTATCGTTTACAAGCTTAGGATTACTTTATTCCATTACCGTTATCTCTGATTCATTAAGTGATAAATTCACCGGTGTATGATCTGATGATAAGTCATAATTACCTTCGACTTTTATATGGTTTCTATTGATACCTTTAACTACGAAAAAGTCAACAAGGTCTGGTATTTTACTAGTATCCGATGGCCAATAAGTTGGTGATCTGGAAGACTAAAACTCGCAATTGTGTTTGAGTCATGCTTTGTAAAGCCTTCTGCCTTTTGTTGTTATAAGTCTGCATCCCCAATGGGTGTACTTAGCATTGAAGTCACCACCAACAAGGAAGTTATGTCCTAGTAGATTTAGCAGTTCTGCATAATCGTCTTCAGTCGGGGAACGCCTTGGCGGGCAGTATTTTGATGACAACTTGAAGTCTTTCTATTTCATACCGATACTAATTATTGTTACTTGCATGTTCTCGTTTGAAAACATAGCTTCTTCATGGTGTTTTAAGATCTTTTTTATCAGGATTGCCGATACACCTCTAGCCTTATCAGCTGGATGAGGAGCGTGGTAGCATATATAGTTTGATATTAAATCATCAAGAACCAGCCCACTTGAGATATGAGTTTCGGACACCAGACAAATATCTATGTGTTCGATGTCTAAGATGTCTAAGAATTTTAATGGTGTAAGAGACCGTTTGCATTCCGTGTTCAAATTTCTAGTGCTCTGTCCATCATTGCTTTTTAAGAGCGACTTCCTCACTTAGCCGTTTGATGTTCTAATCCTGATTGTCAATTCTTTTAAAAACAAGTTGTAGAATTTCTTTGATGTAAGTTTCTTCATTCTTCCGCACTTTTTTAACAATAGGATTTATTTGCGGTGCAGGGACATAAGTCCACGGGAAATAAGTCCACTGATGGAGTTATTTCCCACTTAGTGGGAAATAAACACACTTTGGTAAAGTGGACTTAATTCCCATGCAAGGTGGGAAATAAGTTCCAAAATATCTGTGTGGTTTTATTTCCCATCATATTTGAAGAAATTTTGACCCATGAACAAAAAAACTCAAACTAACAAACTCAAACTAACATTTAAGCATGTTTTTATTTTTATTATATATACAAATAATAATAATTAAATTGCAAAAAAATAGACGAATGATACCAAATTTAATAAACAAAATTATAAACATTTCGGATCAAAGGTATGAATATGAACACAATCACTTCCATTATGCAATGACAAAAACTATTGAAAACTTTAATATTTTCTTGGAAGCTTTTGAATTCATGCCTAAGAGTTCTACGAATTGTTTTTATATTAAAAAAAAGTTTTTCAAGAGCTTTAATTAAAATAGGAACAAATAAAAAATTGGGATTTAGTTTTTTAGTAGTTTATAAAACTATAGTGTGAAATTCGCGTTACGGACTTTGAATTTTCTTTGCTTGCGCCATTGTATTTTGTACCGGAGATAAAGCAAAAAGCGAAGCGGAAAAAAATTTTAGCCATGGGATTATGGATTTGTGATGTGAAAATTGAATTTTACACTATAGTTTTATATAAAATTCTCGTGTCACGGTGTTCGAACTTGAACTCCTCCGAAACGGCTTGACCGATTTTTACCAAATTTTATACCCATATTCAGTAGGTCTGAGAATAGGATACTATCTATTTTTCATACCCCTTAGTGATAAGGGCCATCTACCATTAACATTTATATATTATATAGAAACTTTCCGGCTATTTTCAGCTTAGTCCAGCGGGTGTTCCTGGCAATTTTTTTAAATAACTTAGATCCGAGCAACGCCGGGCGGGTCAGCTAGTAGTTTTATAAACTACTTAAAAACTAAATCCCAATTTTTTATTTGTTCCTATTTTTCACAATTTTAATTAAATCTTTTGAAAACTTTTTTTTAATATAAAACAATTCGTAGAACTCTTAGGCATGGTAATAACCAACGGTTGTTTACAACGTTTCATTCAGTTAAATTTGGTCGCTCTTCGTATTTCTTCATGTGAGTTTAATTCCCATAAAAAAGTGGACTTATTTCCTTGCATGGGAATTAAGGCCACTTTACCAAAGTGTGTTTATTTCCCACTAAGTGGGAAATAACTCCACCAGTGGACTTATTTCCCGTGGACTTATGTCTCCGCACCGTTCTGGCATAACCAACCAGTTGTCTTTGTTCCGTAATGCAATTTTGCAGGTAGAAGGGAATAACAAAACCATTATGGAAGTCCACAACCAAATTGCGAGTCTAAAGTTCAAATTGAAAGAAAGAATGGAGAAACAGTTTACTTCAATCACCATTTAACAGAATTTTAATAATTTGGAAGAATGAGGTGCAATTAACATAACGTGTTTCACTTCTCATATTAAAAGCTTAATTTACAAAAATTCCTTAAGTTGATAAGTGGACTTCTCAATTAAAGTACACCGAATATTTTCAATGGGTATGTCTCCAAAAATCAATTGAGTGGCAGGAAGTTCAAAAAGGACTGTCTTTCAAGCTAGAAAATGCAAACGATTCCATTGCTGAGAACTACCTGTTTGAGGAAATTTCTTACGAAAAAAAATATGTTTGTTCGCAATGGAACGAAAAAACTGTTAATGGTTATCGAATAAATTTTGAGATCTCCTGCAACAAATGCTTCTACTGAACGAATATTTTCGATAATAAATCATTTGTGGACGCAAGAAAAAAACCGAATGAAAGTAGAAATAGTTAAGTCTATTGTTTTGCTTAAATTTATTTTACGAAAAAGACTGTAGCTTTTTTATGATTCCGTTAAGGATATTGGTGAAGTTTTAGAAAAAAGATTTACACCAGTGAAAAATATAACTAACGACCTGGACAAAAAATATTTTTTCTAAGAATATTTATAATTATGTAATTTGTAGATAGATAGATAGATAGATAGATAGTTGTTTTTTATTTGATAACATTTATAATTCTTGATTACATAGTTTACAAAAAACTAAAAGCATGGCTTTTCTGCCGTCTGCCTCGTTGACAAAACATAATAAATTTAACTTTGAAATAAGATTATTCATAACAAATTCAATAATAGTTACTATAACCGTTGAACAAAATAAATTTTAAATTGAAAACCATCATTAGCGTTCGTTTAAATTACTTAAAAAGTCTCATTAATAATTTGAATTCTATAAAGTAGAGCTAGTTTGCAGTATTGGTATAATTTTTTTACATCCATATTATTAAGCAGTGTTATCATTTCTTTTTCTGTTAAAATATTGCTTCCGAAAACTTGTCTTCTAATTTCTGTTAAAATCGGACATTTTCCCATGAAGTGCAAAATATCTTCTCGTTCGTTCAAGTTGCACAAGGAGCATATAATCGGTAGGTCCTCTCTATGTGGTTCGAAGTTTAACTGAAGAAGTTCGCCCCGCAACTTAATCATCATCGATATTTCGTCTACGCTATTGACATCTTTAAAATAGTTTTTCTCTCCCAGGTTGTGGTTCAACTGACAGTAAAATTGTCTGTAAAGAGATCCTGCCGCGTCATTTAAACATTTTGCTCTATATTTTGTATCCACTGCTGATATTAGCTGGTAAAGGGACCTCTTCCAATCATCGTAGTCCGGACTATTAAGATTAAGGACTATCTCACAGTCTCTAGCAAGGTCCATCCAATCTGCATACCAACTTGATCTGGTGCGTATATCTTGTAGAGCTGCTATCTTTGGTAGCCGGTGATTATCCATTTTCATTACCTTCAGAACATAATCCACTTGCATTTTTAAAGTTCGAATGAAAAGGGGTGACAAGCCTGTTTCCAATGCTATCATATAATTTGGCATATTGGGAGGCAGTCTAAAAATTCGCTTGATGTAGTAGCGCAATAGTTTCTCCACTGTTTCATACCTTTTTGTCCCCCAAGTTTGCGCTGCGTAGAGCAAAATAGATTCCGATATAGCTTCGAATATCTTGAACTTAATGCTATGGGCAATATTTTTGTTGTAGAAGCATCTATTCCACGATGCGCTGATTGCGCCTTTTGCTTTTGTGGGCTTTTCCTTTAAATGCCTCTCCATACTTAAATTTCTCGTGAAGTAAACTCCCAAGTATTTAAAATCCTTGACAATTTCAAATGTAATTTGTATGTTTATTAGCTGCGTTCCTTTGGGAACATTTATCTACTGCTTAGTACTTCTGGCTGCTTTGAACTACTTTTCCCTTGTGGTCAAAGTAGTTCTTCGAAGTAGTTACGATACTAGTCTACGCCAGATGGCGTCAGTAAAAAGAAATAGAAATTGTTGTTGTTTGATTTGACGTTTCTCAAAAACAATAATTTTGCGAATGTTTTCGGGTGTGAAATTGCTTTCTTTTCAAAGTTTTAAGATTTCTGGCAATGGATTTATTCAATGTGAGTTGTAAAATTGTAATTTATTAAATCTATTTGAATCACTAAACTTCCTTTTTGTTTATTTAAGACTGAATTATCTCATTCAAAAACCAACAACCGCAATGACATATAATTTTGGAGGTTAGATTTTACTTTTTGAAAAATTAACGCGTTCCATTCAACGTCTACTGCGAAGTACTAAAATGTAGTTTAAAAGTCCCAAAGGAACGCGCCTATTGTATATTTATTTATGTTAGGTTTTGTGAATTTTTGTATTTTAAAAACTGATAACGATTAGTTATATCAACCTATGAAATAAGTTGTGCATGTTGTAATGTGCTTTTTTCTCTAGGGCTGGGGTATGCTCGTCGGGTCAAAGGTCGACCAAAGAAAGCACGTAAAACTTCGGTTACGAAGGTCCAATCCTCTTATTAGTCATAAAGCTAGTCTTATATAATATTTATTAATTCCTATCTCTAATGCTGGTGATCGGTGGTTCCAACGCTGGTAGATAATTAGTCCTATGCTGGCAAAACGGTCATCAAGTACGGATTTTTAGTCGCTGGCAAATCGACAGTCAAATACTGGCATCAACAGGCAAATCCTGGCATCAACAGTCAAATACTGGCATCAATAGTCAAATCTTGCCATCAACTTTCAAATACTCGCATCAATAGTCAAATATTGGCATCAACAGTCAAATACTGCGGCATCAGGCTCTTTTATCGAAAATGCGTGCTTTTGGTATCGATGAGTCTCTTCTTCATTGGATTAGAAACTACTTTTCCGACCGTTCAATACAAGTTGTATTTGATGGCTTCAAGTCTGATACCCACTTCATAAAAGCTGGTGTGCCCCAGGGCTCCGTTTTCTCTCCGACTTTGTTCCTCAATTTCATACATGATCTCTTGTCTGGAACTTCTAATCCGCATAACTGTTTTGCTGACGACTCGACCCTCAGCTTTTCATATTCGTTTCCAAATTCACGTCCCTGCTCTTCGGATGTGGAACTGGAACGGTTGCGTATGATAAGCTCATTGAATTCTGACCTTGACAGAATTGTTATATGGGGTCATAAGAACCGAGTAGAATTCAATGCTTCGAAAACTCAATGTAGTTTCTTGTCGTTGAAGCTTAACATTCCCCCATTACCATTATCCATGAATGGTACATGCATCCAAGAAACCGGAAAGCTGTCATTACTTGGTATGTGTGTAAACGATGATCTTCGTTGGAATGACCACATATTTGAAGTCGCCAAAAACGCTGCTAAATGCTTAGGTTTCTTGAGACGATGCAGGAAGTTCTTCACCCCTTCTGATCTGTCTACAATTTATAAGGCCTTCATCCGCCCAAAACTGGAGTATAACTCCCATATCTGGTCGGGTGCATCTCAAACATCTTTGCGCCTACTCGATAGGGTGCAAAATAGAGCGTTAAAATTGATAGGTGATAGTTCAATCGTAGAATCGATTGATTCTCTTGAACATCGTCGAAACGTTACCTGTCTCACTCGGTTTTATCGCTTTTTTCACAACCAGTGCTCTAGTGAAGTAGACAGTTGCATTCCTCCCCTGAAACAATTTAGCCGCAACACCCGCCTTGCTAGGAATGTTCATCAGTTTTACCTTTAGCCCAACTTCGGATGTACAGTCAAGTATAGAGATTCGTATTTCAGTCGCATAACCCGAATGTGGAATGCTTTACCTGGCTCTGTGTTTCCCCTGCATTACTATTCACAAAAATTCAAAAGCAACATCGGTGTCTCCTTTCAAATCCTCTCCTATTTTATTTTCCTAAATGCTCGCACTGTGTTTTATTACATTAAAAGGGTAGCCATAACCCCTTGATGTGCGCGTTAATTATAAAAAAAAAAAAATTATGGCATCAACAGTCAAATACTGGCATCAACAAGCAAATCCTGGCATCAACAGTCAAATACTGGCATCAACAGTCAAATACTTGCATCAACAGGCAAATCCTTGCATCAACAGTCAAATTCTGGCATCAACAGGCAAATGCTGGCATCAGCAGTCAAATACTGGCATCAACAGTCAAATACTGGCATCAACTGTAAAATACTGGCATCAACAGGCAAATCCTGAAATCAACAGTCAAATACTGGCATCATAGGCAAATCCTGGCACCAACAGTCAAATACTGGCATCAACAGTCAAATACTGGCGTCAACAGGCAAATCCTGGCATCAACAGTCAAATACTGGCATCAACAGGAAAATACTGTCATATTTTTTTTAAATTTTGGTGGGGCTACCGCCCTATTTATTAGCTTAATACAAGCTTAAAATAACTTAAACGTACTAAACTTAAACTAATTAAAGATAATTAAAAATAAATTAAACTACAAGGATGAGAAATGGTATAAAAGTATGACTTTCAGACAAGGACTTGAAAGTCGAATAGAAAAGGAACTGAATTAATCTTACTCATCATGCGGGTTAAGGGTTCGCTGAGACCATAGAATGTACGATAAGCAGGAAGGAAAACAAATCGGGATGATCTTACGTTTCGGGGATTAGTGTTGAGGGAGATAAGGTTTTAAAGGGGGGAGCCTTCAGTGTTACCAGTAAGAAGTCGGTTAATGAATATGATGTCAAAGACATTCCATCTGTTTTCTAGGGAGTGGAGATAAATGATTGCGAGACGTTCGCGGTAAGGAGGCAGGGTGAGAAACTTTCTAACATCGTAGAGATCCCGAAGGGCAAACAGCAGAAAATTACGTTGAACAATTTCGATCCTTAAGATATGAACCGCTTGATATGGAGCCCACACTTGCTATGCATACTCTAGAAGATGGCGAACATAGGCAATTTAGAGGGATTTCGTTACAAGTTGGTTGTGAAACTCTTTGGACCATCTCTTGATAAGACCAAGGGCGGAATTAGCTCTTGATATTACCTCTTCAATATGAGAGCGAAAATTTAATTCGCTATCGCAGAGAACTCCTAAATCTCGGATAAGCTGCACACGGTTTATAGAAATGTTCTGAAGATGATTGAATCTGGGGGGAGGTTTATTACTTTTAAGAGATAAGGTTATTGCTTCGCATTTGGCAATGGTTAACTCAAGGAAATTTTTAGAACACTAAAAGACGAATGAATCGAGGCCATTTTGAAGCTGGAGAGAGTCTCGATCGAAGGTGATGACTTTGAAAATTTTAGCGTCATCCGCGTAAAGTGAGATAGAAGAATATTGAATGATCTTTTCGACATCATTAATGACAAGGATGAAAAAGAGGGGTCCAAGATGGCTGCCTTGGGGCACACCGGAGGTTGCCACAAAAGGAACTGATAGAGTAGAACGGAAACGAACTCAATATTGGCGGCTATCTAGATTTGAAGATATCCATTTGAGTAGGATAGGGCTGAATCCAAGGAAGGAAAGTTTAAAGAGTATTAAAGTGAGAGAGATTTTGTCGAAAGCTTTGCTGAAATCTGTGGTAATGACGTCTACTTCGTTTCCTTTTTCCATCGCAGAAAGAGAGAAGGAAACAAACTCAACTAGATTAGTGGTTGTAGACCTTCCCTTACAGAAACCATGCTGCTTGGAGGATATCATTGATTTGCACTGGAAAGAAAGTATTTCATACTGAGTGCTTTCGAAAAGCTTAGGGATATGAGAGAGTTTGGCTATGGGTCTATAGTTAGAAATTAGGTTTTTGGGGCTTTTTTTATGGATAGGTGAAATAACGGATATTTTGCATAAGTCCGGAACAAATCCACTTGAAAGGGATAGTTTGAAAATGTTAGTGTTGGGAAAGGCTAAACTGGAACAACATTTTGTTAGCAAAATGGCTGGAATGCCATCTGGACCTGGATTATACTCGTCTTTGGGTTTGACCATTAAGAACAGTTGACTGATTAAAGTTTAGATTAGAAGGCCCTGAAAGAAATGGCTAAGATACGAAAAGTAGGTCTGGTCTAAATCTGGGGTTTTTTGGGCAAAAGACAGTTTAAAATAACTTGCCAAAAAATTTGCGATTGTTGTTGGTTCGTTACAAGATTGGTTTTCGTTGTGAAGAGAAGGAGGGAAACCATCATTTTTCTTTTTATAGTTGATAAACTTATAAAACGATTTTGACTCCGAAATCAGATTTGTTTGGGTGGTGGATGTAAAGTCATTGTAAAGAGCTTCATTGAGGTTGGAAAATTTATAAAACACTCCAAGGTAATCAGAGTAATCGAAAACTGAACGGGAGCGTAGAAATTTATTCCAGAGCTTATTTATCTTGTTTCGCAGCTCACGTAGTTTATGATTGTACTGTACCAGGGATGGGATGTTGAGTAGGACTTGTCACGCGAAAGAGGAACATAAAAACTTATGCAGTGCAACAATTTCTCGTAAAACAGACTAGTTGCATCATTCATTGAGATATTATTAAAGTCGAATGAGGTATAACAGAGGATTTAGGGCCGTTTTCTTCACTAAAAGTTGAAGTCAACTGAAGGATTTTTATTCACATCTTGTGATTATGTTTTTCTTCACTCAATTTGACAGCTTCAACTGTCGATTTTCAGCTCTCGAGTTGATCAACTTCTGGAAAAAGTAGAATTTAAATGAGTAAACTTGAGAGTTGAATTACGGCCTATTACCCAATTATTGATAGTTCTGAGGTATTTTGCACTCGGCCCAATACAATTGGCCATTGCTGATTTTATTGGCATAAGCATTTCAACAGTGCATCGAATGATATAGCGGGTGTCGGACGCAATTGCTAACCATGCTACCCAGTTTGCCTGCATGCCCGAAACACGAGGAGAACGGTTAGAAGCGGCCTTTGAATTTTATGCTATAGCCAAGTTTCCAAGAACTACTGGGGCAATAGTTTGCACACATATAAGAATCCAATCGCCTGGTGGAAACGATGCAGAACTTTTTATAAACCGCAAGGGTTGGTTCTCTTTCAGACTGTAGTTTCTGCAGATCTAAAAATAATAGACATCGTTTCTCGTTGGCAGATAGTATCTGCACATTAAATGAAAGTTAATAAAAGCTATGCCATTGACTTTTGGTTTTATCCTTTTTCAGGGTTCTAACGATCAACGTAATTTTAATTCGTCAACTTTTAAACAACGATTTGAAGAAGGTTAATTTGAGCAATTTATTATTATTGGTGACTCTCGCTACTCAAACACAAATTACTTGGCGACACCTTTTCAAAATGTTTCAAATAATGGTGAAAGTTTATACAACGCAGATTCGTACTTGAAATTCAGTCGAGCTTTTTTATGGAATTTGGAAAAGACGGTTTCCAGTATTGGAAACTGGGTTAAGATGTAAAGTTGATTATAATTGCTTGTGCCAACCTTCATAAGAAAGCCATTGACAAAAAGGACCACAAACTCCACCGGAAATCCTCGGATTCGATGACATGTTTCGTAATACACATGTTTCATCGTCTAATCCAAATCAAATACCTTCAGCAACAAAGCTGTTGGAAATGGGTATTGTGGTTGCTCTCTTAGCATGTCCATGTATTTTTAAAAATTTTATTTTCGAAATAAACAGAAGTCAACTACCGGAACTTTAGTTTTCAAAGCAATCGAGCAATCGAAATTCAAATCTAAAGCTGAAATTTAGGTATCTGTCAAAAATATCCCAAGGAAATTTTTAAAAGCGCAAGTACGCGAACCTTTGAAATTCAACTCTTGAATAGAAATTTAAATTATTGCAGAAAAACAAATTTCAACTTGTGTCTCAACTCTCTAGCTTGCCTCAACTCTACAGTTGGCCAACTTGAGATTTTGAGAAAAGTTGAGAAATAGTGAAGAAAGCGGCCCTTAATTAATTTTTTTGAAGTTAGCTTTACGAAAGTTGAATGTGGTCGGAAGTGAAGATAAGATCAAGCTGCCGGCCCATATAGTTTTTAATACCACTCGTTTGGGAAAGGCTCGAATCAGTAAGACCGTCCACGAAGACACATTCTTTGAGGGAAACGGGTGAGGGAGTGAAAGCAATTTGATCTTCCGAAGTGTTCCATTGAAGATAATGAAGATTGAAGTCACCGAAAATAATTATTTTATCTTGTGCTTCTGAGATGTCAAGCACTTTGTCGATAGCAGCTACAACCAATTTGTACGAGTCTGTTGGTTCGCCGGGAAGGATGTAGAAACACATCAGGAAGATGGACTGATTAGAGAATGTTAGTTTAATAGAGATGTAGTCTAGTAGTTTGGAAGGGGAGGATGAAACGAAGGAAGATTCGTATTTCTTATGGACAGCGTTTAGGACGCCTCTATTTGGGGTTTCGCTATGAGGTTGTTCGTCATCACAAAAGACATTGAAAAACGAAGGAAACAGCTCTTGACTTTTGATGTCCTGGGAAAGGTTTGTTTCAGTAAGTGCAAATATGTCAAAGGGAAGATTGTGAGACTGCAAAAAAAAACTGAGTGAGTTTTAGAACGAAGACCTCCTACGTTTTGGTAATAAAAAGACAGAGGGTGGAGATTAGAAGGTGCATAACTGGATTCAGCGTTAGGAGCGATAGAACTTTTCAGTTTCGAATCGGATTCTTTGCAGGTAAGAGATTCTTTTGGATTGACCGTACCGAGAAATAGCTAAGAGATTTTTGGAGATCTGCAACGAAGAGATATCCAAGAGCTCGTGGTATTTACTGTATTGCTGCCTCAGGTGTTGAGGATCAGAAGGAAGTCATTCCTTTTGAATAGACGCTAATACATAGCTTTTCCTTTTACCGTCTACACACATATCGTCTGGTTTGTCGTGAAGATATCCCAGTGTAACGTTCTGCCGTGCTTCCTTTTTTATATCAAAGGGAAAAGCAGGTGATGGAGAGTCGAAATAAGAAGATAATATCTTGATTTAATTCTTTATTAGTACTAATGTAAAAGGCCAGCTGTCGCAATGCATAAGCTGCGACCTTTACTGTTTAAAATTCAAATTTCAACTCTGCCCTTCTTCCCATTCGCTTCTCTACTTATTTCATTCATTACTTAACTGTCAGAACCGTGTTACTTCATTTAGTTCATCCGAACTAGGCCACACACCATGGTCACAATTCTTCACTAGTTATTACGTTAACACGTTTAAACCTTTATTCCGATCGTATGGTGACCCACTCAAGTCACATTGCACTTTACATACTCTATTGCATTGCAGTTGTTTACTCATCTGTTTTCGTTGCAATAGAGACGCGCATATGGCGTTGTTCTACATTAAGAACGAAAATGAAAATTATGCCTGGTTGGTGTTTTTCTCAATGAGTTGGTTCTGAATGAAGTTGGTTCTGAATGAAGGTTTTAGGTTGGGAATAGTTGTGGTTCTCGGATCACAACATCCTCCCCCTCTTGAAAAAAGAAAATTCGTAGCCAAAATGGGTTAGGAATTTTCGCAAAAACGTGTAGAGTTGAACCAAATGCGAAGAAGTCAGAGTCTTACCAATATAAATTTTGTTTTTATTATATATTTATTTTTTTGTAATTATTTAATTATTATAATTATATTTATATCTATATATAATAGATAATATAATGGTATATGGTGGTAATACATAGATATATTAATAAATCAGTGAATTTTTGTTTCACATTTTGTTTTCAAATTATTATTATTGTTATTAATTCGTTTATTTAATTATACATACATAGACATATTTAAAATCAGTAGAATATATATTTTTCTTTTTTCTTTGTTTATTTTATTGTTCTTTACTGTTTTATGATTATACTTGCTTACTTAGTTGGGTATTACAGTTCGGGGTGAACCTGGGCCTCAACCAACATCCTTCTATAACGATTTCGATCTCGGGCGAGCTCTCTCTAGTTCCGCACTCCAAGTCGGTTGAGGTCTTCATCCACTTGATTGCGCCACCTAAGACGAGGTCTTCCCCTTCCGCGATTTCCCTGCAATGTGCTTTCGAACACCCGACGAGCCGGAGCGTTTGGGTCCATCCGCTCTACATGGCCCAACCATCGTAGCCTCGCGATGCGTACTCTTCTGGCTATGCCCATGTCGCGGTACAGGTCATACAGCTCGTTGTTGTATCTTCTTCTCCACACATTGTCTTCGCATACGGGACCAAAGATCATTCGGAGAATTTTTCTTTCGAAACGACAAAGAGTTTCCTCATCCGCTTTCGATAAGGTCCATGCTTCCGCGCCGTACAGCAGGACTGGGATGATTAAGGTCTTATACAAGGTCACCTTGGTTTTTCTAGAGAGGGTTTTGTTTCTCAATTGCCTTCTTAACCCAAAGAAGCAACGGTTGGCAAGAGTTATTCTCCGTTTGATCTCCGCACTGATGTTGTAGTCCGTGTCTACAGCGGATCCTAGGTAGACGAAGTCCTGTACTACCTCGAAGTTATGTCTGTCTATTGTGACGTTTTGTCCAATTCGTCGATGTTCTGTGTCCTTGTTTGATGACAGCTTATACTTCGTTTTGCCCTCATTAACCATCAAACCCATTTTTGCCACTTCTGTTTCAATACTCGCAAAAGCACCTATGACATCACGCTTTTTTCTTCCCATTACGTCAATATCGTCTGCATAGGCGAGTAATTATACAGACTTTTGAAAGATTGTTCCTCTGGTGTTGACGTTTGAGTTTCTTACAATCTGTTCAAGTATGATGTTGAAGAAATCGCATGACAGTTTGTCGCCTTGCCTAAAGCCTTTTTCGACATCAAAGGTCTCGGTGAGTTCTTTTCCTACCTTGACGGAGTAGCGTAAATTCTCCAAAGCCATCTTGCATAGTCGTACGAGCTTTGCAGGGATGCCGAAACTAGACATGGCTCTGTACAGCTCGTCTCTGTAAATACTGTCATACGCGGCCTTGAAATCGATAAAGAGGTGGTGAATATCGATATTATGTTCTCGGGTTTTTTCCAAGATCTGCCGTAATGTGAAAATTTGGTCTATTGTGGACTTCTCTGGTCTAAAACCACATTGATAAGAACCTATCAAGTTGTTGACGTGGGGTTTTAGACGTTCACATATTACAGCAGACAAGATCTTATAAGCGACGTTAAGGAGGCTTATCCCTCTGTAATTGGCGCAATTGTGAGGGTCTCCCCTCTTTAGGATCGGGCATACGATACTGAGGTTCCATTCATCGGGCATGCTTTCTTTCGACCATATCATGCAGATCAGCTGGTGCATGCTCCTTTCCAACTGATCTCCAGCTGCCTTGAAAAGTTCGGCATCAAGGCCATCTGCACCTGCAGTCTTATTTGATTTAAGTTTGCATATGGCAAGCTTAACCTCTTCTAGGTCGGGAGGACGGCATTCTTGATCATCGTCCAAGCTGAATGGGGCAATCTGCCTGACAGCGGAATTTGTGTCTTCATCGCCGTTAAGCAGTCTGCAGAAATGATCTTTCCAGATCCGCTTCTCATGCTGCTTATTTTTCTTTTTGAGAAGTCGGTGTTCTTCCCTTCTTCTCTCCTTGTAAATCTCGTTATACTGATCGTAAGCAGCCCTTGTTCGTGTTTGCATAAGCATTTGTCGTGCTCTTTGTTTGTCTGCATTTGCCTGCCTGCATTCTTCATCGAACCATGGGTTTCGTTTTGGTGGCCGAGTGAAACCCAGAACCTCAGAGGCAGCGGTTCTGATGGCTTCTTGGCATTGCTGCCACTGGTCTTCAATGTTTAATGCTAGCGGCATGGGATTCAAGGATAATTGAAGGGACACTCGATTGGCAAAGGCATTGGCAATCTCTTGCGATTGTAGCTTTTTTATTTTATTTTATTTTTTATTTTATTTTTATTTAGCCCTGATGCGGATGGTCATTATACGCTCATTGACTGGATTTTGGCTAATCACCTTATCCCTGAGTCTTCCTCTAACGACAAATCCGCACCCAAATAAGCTTTGTTTCTTTTGTCTGTAGCAGTCGCCAAAGTAGATGTCTTTTGGTTGTTTCGAAACCACACAACCCCCAACCTGGAGGGCCAGGTCCTTTTGGATCCCTTCGGACACAAAGGGCTGGAATATCCAGTGTCAGTACCCTGCTGCAGGGGTGTGAGTGCTGCCGTTGGCTCACCAGGAGCTCATCCGCCACCATCTCTACTTCAATACCCTGTCCTAGTATTGAAAGACCCCGAAAGACCTTTAAACCAAATATGTTGGAGTAGCTCCTTCAGGGGTTTCTGCTTTTATGGCTGCTGAAGTCCACCGTTGATTCTGTCCTTCGAATTCATCCGCTGGAACATTTACACGAAAGCTCTCGTAGACCACTGAGATTCGTGCAGTCAGTCATAGTTCGCAGAGCAATTATAGTGTTGACCGATCATAATTCTTTTGTTCCGGATTCCCTTGTCAACACTCGCACTTACTAGTTTAGCAAGTCAGCTCTGGACGGAGCATCCCAGGTCCCAGTGGATACCGCTTGGAGGTATAGTAAGCACAATTGACGTGTACTATAAGTTACAGCATCTGGGCGCCGCGCCGCCTAGTTGGCACCAGTCAGAGCCTACCCGAATAGTACAACGCCCATCCACCGTTTTATGATTATAAGTAGTTAAAATTTTCTAAACAGATCTGGATTTTTAATAGATTATAAGTTGTTACAATTTTCTAAATAGATTTACATGTCTTACAGGTATTATATTATATGTATTATAAATAAATTTTTTTTTTTTGAGCACTTGTTATAATTTTATTTGTATAAAATACATAAAAAAAACTACTAGAAGTGCCCATATTATTGTTTTATTCAAACAAACCTCAAATTTAAAAATCTTTCT
This sequence comes from Melanostoma scalare, assembly GCA_949752695.1. NCBI lineage: Eukaryota > Metazoa > Arthropoda > Insecta > Diptera > Syrphidae > Melanostoma > Melanostoma scalare. Next base: position 81,173,427 of record OX456986.1, on the reverse strand, counting down.
TTTTTTTTTTTTTAATTTTACCATATTTTTAGTATTTTTTCAAATATCATAAAATGTATGGGTTTTTGAGTGCCTTTATTATAGAGTTTTTTTTTTTTTATTATTGCTTTGTTCATCTGTAAAAAACATAGAAACTCTATGTTTATCTGGAAATTTCTTCTGTTTCGGGAAGAATATTTGAACACCACTTAAAATTGAAAATCTGGCAACCCTAAACCTGTGGAAGCTAAACTTAAATACAGTCTTGAAGATTGTTATTTTAACAAAAAAGTAAGTCTAAAATTAGGTCTCCATCAGTAGTATTGACTGAGATATCGAATTTAACATAGGTCATGGTACACCAAAGTTAGCCTTTTCTTAAATTGTCAAAAAGTGATGTCAAAGTGTAGAATCGAGCTTTACTGTATTACATTTCTTTTTCTTAGAATATGACCAAGAATCACACCCCAAAGGATAATGCACGAAGTACGGGACATCCTGTATGTGCATAAACATCCTTGAGAAAAACAAATTTTTTTTTTCATAATTTTATATCGCATTAATTAATAATGATTTTTTTTTTTTATATAATTTTATATCGTATTAATTAACAATGATTTATAGTTAATAATGATATAATGACATACTATATTTTTCTAGTTACTAAGCACAAAAATTGGTGCTTCGTTTTCTTTCTTGTTCATCTGGACAACATTACCTTTTCCCAAACTATTTGTTTTCTATTGTTTGACTTTATACGTATTGTATCGTCTCTAGCAAAGTGATATTAAGAGAATCGTGAAGATTATATACATATATGACCGTATAGTGGTGTACGTCATGCTTGTCTATTGTTAAAAAGGGTGTTAATTCTTTAGTTTTTGGAAATTGTATACTTTTTGATAGAAGTTTTAGTTCGTCTTGACTAGAATATTTAATGAATGTAACCTCTGGTTTTGCTTCGTTTTTCGAATAGTTGTTCTTAATTTCGGAAATATTTAAAGCGGGGTTGAAGGAATTATAAACAAAAGAAGATTTTTCGTTTTTAGACCGTATAGCGATATCTTTTGATTTTAGGAAGCAGTTTCCAGTGAGTTCTAAAATAGCTGTTCCTTCAAGAGTATGTTTCAAACTTAGTTTGTTCCTTAATTGTTCGCAGACTCTTTTTGGTCATCTCTTCGTCCTTTGTCGTACGGAACGGTAAGGGTAGTGTACCGACAATCAAAGAATCAAGTACATTAAATTTACCTATAGTGGGTTTTGTAAAGTTTTGAATTCTTTTTACTAAGGATTGTTCGTCTGTTGAGTCTATTAGGGGAAGTACTACGATTTTGTAGTTGGAATTTTTATTTATAAAGATAGATTCGAATTTTTCGATAACATTGCATTCGGGTCCTGTTTTAGAGTTATGTGATGATTTCAGTTTGAATTCTAAGTTTCCCGAATTGATAGCGTTAAGGGCTTTAAGGGCCAGTTGCTCAATCGAATTATAAATTTAAGTTCTACATAAAGTTTTCATTTTTGTATAAGACGTTTCATAATTCTTAAGTTCTACATAAAATCCCCCTAATAAGATGTTGGCTCCTTTTAAATCGGCATGGACATACGTTCGGCCGTGGATATACTCATACACATCCAACATCTGTAAGGCAAGACGATAAATTGTGTGTTCTGGAATCTCTCTTCCGTTTTCCAAGAAAAGCTTCCAAATATCGTCTCCATAACGTGGTATCACAACAAAGCGATGTTTCATATCGTTAATGTCGTGTGATCCCTTACCAGCTAGATAAGACATCCCAAAAGATTTAAGTCCGCGCTGCTGTTTGAACTGTGTAATGTCTTCAAGACGAGCATTGTGCATACAAAAATGCAAAAAAAAAAATTTCCACAAACAAAGTTCCATTGTCATGTGGTTCAAATTTGACGACATATTCATATTCGGACGGCTTCTTTGGTGAACTCGAAGCTTTACACGCTGAATATATTTGACCATGCCTTCCCATGCCTATAGACGGTCCGATTTTCCATGATGTTTTGGAAAAATCAGTTATTATTTCCCCTTCAGGAATTTGTTCTGATATGGCATGGTCGTTCTTCTTTTCCTTAGAGGTTGGCTTTCTTTTATGAGCCACAGTTGCTTTTGCTTGAACATTATCTTCAATCTTTCTTTGTTTTTGCTCTCGTGTTACAACCAGTATATTATTTTCGCCTATATTTCGACTTAAAGCATCTGCATTTAAGTTGATTTTTCCCGGTTTATGCTTAATGGTATATTCATATTCGGATAGTAAAATTTTCCACCTTGCTAGTCTGGACATAGGATCGGTGCGAGAAAATAACCATTGCAAAGGTTGATGGTCCGTACAAATAGTGAAGGGTTTGCCATAAAGGTAGGGACAAAATTGTCGTATGCCATAGACAATTGCAATTAGTTCTTTTTCGGTCGTATTATACCTGACTTCGGAGTCATTCAACAGGTATGGGTTTGCCTTTTCCATTTAGACCTTGTGACAAAATAGCTCCAATTCCGACATCGCTTGCATCTGTGGTCACAATAAATTCTTCTTTGAAATTGGGGTAAGCTAAGACTGGTTGGTTTATTAATTTATCTTTTAGATTTCTAAAAACTTCCATCTTGCTAGTCTTTAAGACTTCTAAAAGCTTCATCGCAGGCATCCCATTTGAAAACATAGTTTTTCTTTAGCAGCTTTGTAAGAGGTTTTGCTATCGTAGAAAAATTTTCTATAATAGCCAACGAAGCCTAGAAAAGATTTTATACCTTTAGCATTTTAGGTGTAGGGTACGTTTTAACGGCTTTGATCTTTTCGGGGTCTGGTTTAAGTCCATCTTCCGAAATAAGATGACCTAGATACATGAGTTCGTGTTTTAGAAAATTAAATTTCTCTGGTTGTAATTTCAGATTGTGAATGCTAAGTTGGTTGAGAACTTTTAATAATTTGGAGTTATGATCTTTAAGGTCGTATCCGTATAGAACTATATCGTCCATATAAACGAAACAATCAAAACCTTGTAAGCCAGTGAGAACAGTGTTCATTAGGCGTTAAAAGGTTGCAGGAGCGTTTTTTAAGCCGAATGGCATTCGATTATATTCATAATGGCCAAAGGGAGTGCTGAATGCGGTCTTGCATCGATCTTTATCATCCATTAACATTTGATGGAATCCTTTAGCCAAATCCAAGGTACTGAAATATTTAGCTCTACCCAATTCATCAAATATCTCACTGATGTTTGGTAATGGGTATGCATCGCCGACGGTTAAATCGTTTGGTTTCCTGAAATCTACAACTACCCTCCAACGTTTGCTTCCATCGTTTCCAGGTTTTTTGGGAACGAGTAGCAGGGGTGAGTTCCAGGGACTCGAGCTTGGTCGTACGATGTCGTCGTCTAACATCTCTTGAACTTGTTTATGGATTTCTTCTTTTGGCTTTCAGGGAGTCGATAAGGATTTACGTAGGGTGCGGGTCTGCTCTCATCAGTACCGATCTTATGAGTCATGGAATCAGTGTTGGTGAGGTGATCATCCTCTAGATAAAACAATTCGTTGTACTCTCTACAAATCTTGAGGATAGAATTCTTTTCTTGAGCGTTGCAATGGTCTAATATCAACATGGACTCTAGTTTTTCCATTCGTTTTTCTACTTTGCTACTAAAATTTTTCATATTGCACTGATCGTACTGATCGTACTGATCTAAACTATTAAAATTTAAATTAAGATTATTTATATAGAGTACTAGCTGACCCGCCCGGCGTAGCTCAGGCACTACATTAATCGAATTTAGTAAGTTTAGTTAAGTAGTTTCCAAGTTTCTATTCTAGTGGGAGAATAGGGATGAAATATAGTTTATGTTACTCAGGAACAGTTAAGCACTCTAATGATGACTAGTTTCCATTCTAGTGGGAGAATAGGGATGAGATATAGTTTATGTTACTCAGGAACAGTTAAGCACTTTAACGATGACATAGTTTTTGGAATCGGCCCATTACTGTAAAAGTTAAATACGCATTGAAATCGGTACAGTTGTTTTTTTTTTTTTAATTCGCGTTCCCGTTCCTGTGGGAAAATTGCGATGAAATATGGTTTAGATTGCTCAGGGACAATGAAGCATTCTAACAGTGAAAGAATTTTTGAAATCGGTTCAGTATTTTCCAGTTTCCTGGTTATTTCACCATTCCCTTTTCCGTTCCCGAAAGAATATGGGTAGGAAATCTAGTCTTAAATACTCAGGAGCAATGAAGCACTCTAACATTGAAAAATTTTTGGGAATTGGTAAAATATTTTCCAAGTTCCCGCTAATGTTGTTGTTCCCGTATCGTTGCTGAAGCTCTTGACACTTGTTGAGTACATCAAAGTGTCAGCATCTTCACCGTTCAACATGGTCACAGAGACCACCACGTGGTTTTACAATACCCTTATTGCGTCTGAACTAAAACTAAAATTTTCTTCGAGTCTTTATTACTTTATTCATTTCTTCTTGTCTACATAATAACCAAAGAACTTCCACTTCATTTGCATTCGAACCCAATATCCCTTCGAGATCCTTATCTCTACCAAAGGCCTAGAAGACGCTGTCATAGCTTAGGTCAAAGTGTATAGTTTCACTTTAAATCAATTCCTTTTTTTTTTGCGAATATAGATCAAGTTCAATATGCGGTCATTTCATATGAAAAAATAGCTTGGATTATTGTAAAAGTAACACTTTAAACTAAATAAAATTTAAATCTCTATTCTTGCCAGTCGAAAATCAAAAGAGTTCTCAAAAACAAACAATCCAATAATCTTACTATTTGTTATTTAACTACCTGAGCCACCCGGCGCGGCGTTGCTCAGGTCTGTAGTTTTAAGGCTTCCGTTCTCATTCCTGTTTCCAGGATTATAGGGATGAAATCTACGCTAAGTTACTGAGGGATTATGTGGCATCCCAGTGCCGAAAGAATTTTTGAAAGCTGTCCAGTAGTTTCTAAGTTTCTATTTTCAACAATGCTCCTGAGAGAATCTTCCGTTCCCGTGGAAATATGTGAATGAAATATAAGTCTATGTCACTGAGGGATAATATAACATCCAATAGTTGAAAGAGTCTTTGACATCTGTCAAGTAACTTTAAGGTTCCCGTTCTCGTTCCTGTTTCTGTTCCCGTGGGATTATAGGGATAAAATAAAAGCTTTCAAACCTTCCCTAGACCTACACGAACATTTCAAGAACAAAATAAGATAAATCCTTTCAGCCGTTTTCGAGTTTTAGCCAGACTAACGAACAGAAACTGCAACTGCAGTGCCATCTGCCGGGCTGATTTGTGAATCTAAACCATCCAGGGCGCCACTCAATCGCATACGTAAAAATTCATTTAAATCGGTCAAGCCGTTAAGGAGGAGTTCAATGACATACACACGTACAGCAGAATTATATATACTGTAATGAACACCCAACATTTATACCAATTTCCTAATCGAAAAAACGTTTAACCGAAAACACAACTGGCAACACTATAATTTAATGGTATAAATGACAGGCATTGCTTGTAAGCCAGTGTGTGTGAGTGTAGAGATGCTTGACAGCAAATGTGGAAACCATGGAGAAGAAACTGGAACGCTCTAGATGAGTGTTGTTCTATATAAATAGGCCGCTGACGCAACGAGCAGTCAGTTTTGATTATGGAGTGATAAAGTTAAGAGTGAATTGTTGTTAACAAGTGATAGTCCAAAAGTCGAGTTGAGATCGAATAAAGCATAGATACTGAATAAAAGTTGTAGAAATAAATTGAAAGGTGAAGTTTTATTTTGCGAACTAAGCGCACGTTACATTGGTGTCAGAAGTGTAAATAAAACTTATTTGACTAGTAAAGTGTAAAAAAAAAAAAAGTTAAATACAGTGAAAATGGGTAAGTTGTTGGAAGAGCTCAACTGCATTGAGCTTAAAAGTGAGTTAGGTAAGTGTTAGGTATCAAACATACTTTCACACATACCAGTAAAAGATCTTAGAAACTGTAAAATCATTCTTGTGTAACGTTAGCTTTTTTTCTCATCAATAAAGAAAATTCATTCTCTTGTTAGCCATCGACAAGATCGTTTTATTTCTCCTCTGTCACTCGATACACTTCATTGGCGACGAGGATAAAAAGTTTTTTTTTTTTCCTTTTTTGTCTTGGAAATTACAAAAGTACATTAATTTTTTTTTAAAAAGTTAATTTAACAATTTTAATCAACCAAAGTAAAGGCCCCGGCCCATAGAACGCGGTGCGTGCGTGCGGCACCGCTTTCAACTGACAGCTCGATTAAATACACACGTTCTTATGAGAGGTGACCCATAAGCACCGCGAGCAACGCGCCGCACGCGCCGAGTAGCCAAACTTCTATTTTGCCGCGGCTCTCACGCGGTGACAGAAGAGAGACAAGACATTCGGCTCAGAAAACTGAAAGTGAGTCCATAGCAGCGTGGTTTGCCCGAATAAAAAAATTGGCATTAAGCTGTAAATTTGGAGATTGCTTAGAACAATTCGTTCTTAACAAATTTATAAGTGGGACAACGGGACCCATTTACGAACGACTGTGTGAGGAGAACGAAACATTAAAGTTAGCGGAGGCATACAAGAAAGCGTTAGTAGTTGAGTCTAAGCTGTTGGCAAAAAACTCAGATAACGGCTCAGTACCAGTGCCTAGTGATGTTCTGTTCGTGAAGAAAAAAAGTAGTCGTGATAACAACTCCAAAACTAACATCAATAAAATGAAGACACCATGTGCTCATCATCAATCGAGTGGCTGCAGATTCAAGAAGGCCACGTGCCATTCATGCAAAAAAGTTGGACATTTAGCATCGGTTTGCAAAGATAAGAAAGTTAATTTTGTAGATAATTCAATTAAAAATTTTGATAACAACTTAAATACCAATAATTCAACTTTCGATTTTTCTATTTTTACGGTAGAGTCAGCAGAAACGGAGACGGAGATTTGTTCAGCAAACAAAGAGAAGGCTTATACATTACCTGTAGTGATTAATGACGTTAAACTGGATGTGACTTGTGATACCGGTGCTCCGCTATCGTTGATGTCCATTAAATTTTTCGATAAACTTAAGCAAAGATCAAAGTTGAGAAATTGTGCAAATTTCTATACGGGTTATGGTGGTAGTGCAATTGAAGTTTTAGGTGAGTTTGATGCAAGCGTTAATTATATGGGTCAGGCAAAGTCAGTTACGTTCGATGTTACTAATACAGTTAGCCCACCGCTTTTGGGAAGACATTTTTTAAGAGAGTTCAATTTTGACCTTGTGCAGCCGGGTAAACAAATCAATACTGTTAATGATTCTTTGTCAGGCATCATTGAAAATTTAAAGAAAGATTTTAGTGAAATTTTTGACGGAGGATTAGGTAAATATTGATTGAAAACGGTTAAACTTGAGTGCACCTCAGAAGCAAAAAAAGTTTTTTGTAAGCCAGGACCTATACCGTTAGCTTGGAAGAAGACTATCGAACAACGATTACTAAATCTAGTAAAAGAGGACGTGCTTGAACCAATCGAAAATTCAGATTGGGGCACTCCGTTAGTGCCGATTATGAAGCCAAACGGTGAAATCAGAATATGCGGTGATTACAAGACTACAATTAACAAGTTCTTAATTGATTTCAAATATCCGTTACCTAGAATTGAAGAAATTTTTTCTTCCTTGCAAGGGGGTCAGTTGTTTACTAAATTAGATCTAGCCAACGCCTATAATCAACTAGTTTTAGATGAGGATTCTCAAAAGTTATGTGCATGGAGCACACACATAGGCGTATTTAAAATGAAACGGCTTCCATTTGGAGTCAAACCAGCTGCCGCGATCTTCCAAAAAACTATAGAGTTGCTGTTGAAAAACATTTCTAATGTAACAAATTACATGGATGATATAGTCGTCACTGGAAAGACTTTGGATGAACATGTGCGAAATTTGAGGTTAGTTTTAAACAAATTACAGGGAGCAGGCTTAAAACTCAATATAAGAAAATGTGATTTTTTTCAAAGAACAATCTCGTATTTGGGTTTTAACATCGATAAGAATGGCCTGAGTAAGAATAAAACTAGAGTTGAATCCGTTTTAAATGCCCCAATTCCAAGTAATATTTCCGAATTACGCGCTTTTATTGGTATGGTGAATTATTATTCACAATTTATACCAAATTATGCTAGTAAGATGACACCCTTATACGAGTTGCTGCAAAAAGATAAATTGTTTCATTGGAGCAATCGTTGTCAAAAAGCATACGATTTGATGAAAGCTGAAGTAACTTCAGATCAAGTTTTGATTCATTTCAATCCAAAAGAGCCTATAGTATTAACTACTGATGCTAGCCAGAATGCTGTTGCTGGAGTTTTGTTATGGACTCCTGGGAAAAAAAGGAGAAGTTAGCGGCAATGGTCAGTTTGAAAATAAAATACTTACGAAAATAGATGACGCAGAAACTATTATCCGCTTCCAAATCAATCCCGTGTGGTGATTTGATTTCAATGAACCTGTGTTCACTGTGCTTCTCCACGAAGAGTGTCTGAGGAGAGTTAGTGCAGGAATCCACCCTTCTCCGTCGGAATTTTGAAGGTTTTTGGTAGAAATAGTAGTGGAATCGTAGATAGGTCAACCTTTTTGTGATAAACCCACTGCCAGGAAAATGATTTACCTTCTTGTATGGCTGGAGATTCTTTGGGGATAGTCATGCGCCTACAGCAGATTCCGATCACCTTCGACAGTAGTTCGATCGTAGCCAAGTCTCTGCAGCACTGCAATCACATGATAGATGTGCTCTTCGGTTCTACTGAGGCGATATATAGCGTATTTGGGTCGAGTCAGCAGCTGGTTGGACGTGTTATTCTTCGCTTCAACAAAAAGACTGTGGGTCGTATTTGGGAAAATTCCATTTCACGATTGCACAACACACAGTTGCTACTAGCCAGATAAGGACACTTTCAATTGGCACATTGAAGTTGCTTCCTCCGGTCGAAGGTCCTTCTGAAATTGGATCTGATTCATTTTCATCATTTTTTTTTATGTTTTCCTTTTTTGCTGTCATCGGCACTGCTGGCGGCTGATGTCATAGGGCTAAAATCCGATTTGTTTTGACGTTTAGAAGTCGAGTTCGAATATCGAATCTCGAATGGGAACTGACTCTCGTCGGAGGTCGTGATAGTCGCTAGGGAGAAGCCAATGTAGAGTGAGCGCGTCCAATTAAAGAAAAGGATGGAAAATTAAATATATAATCGACGTGTACAATTCTGATTGGTGGTAAAGCGGTCGAACGATGTGCGTTGCTATCGCGTCAACGGAGAACGGAACCTTTGGCGGTGATGAGTATGAGTGCACAGCAACAGACACTTGGCATCGACATTCGACACAGTCAGAATACGAACGTCATCGGGTAAACACCGGCAAAATAAACGCAGCCAGAAGTAACAACAAAAGATTTTCTCTGGTCGTCGTTTCGGTATGTCATACTCTGTGTGTGCTCCTCGAATTAATCGAAAATGTAAAGTTTAATTAACTCGCAGCAAAGGAGAAAAATAATGAACTAAATGTATTAAATTTGTGTATTCTCTCATTGACTGTTTATACGTTCTGATTAAGCGCGCTAAAATAACTTAGTGCTAACGATCAAAGAAAAACAAGAAAAATCATCAAGGCTGATGGTATTCCCCCAAACAGAGGGAAAAATCGCACAAAAAGTGCTGTGCAAATCGTTCAATTTTCAAGTAAAAGTGTTGAATATAGTCGGTGAGTGTATTCTTGTTCCATGTGTATAGTTTTTGTACATCTTATAGTTTTGTCAAGTCCTTCATGTTTTCCTTTTTTTTACACCATAGAAACCTCGACCTCGGCGATCACCGACAGTCCACTGGAAGTCGTGATCGCCTCTCTTTTTTTTAATTGAATCCCGAGAACTTCAATCAAGATTCATGGCAAGAAATCAACGAATTAAGAACTTCAATCAAGTTTTTTTTTGATATCAGCCAAGCGTTATCCCCAATACAAAAAATGTCAAAAGACATGGTACTTGTTTTAAACTCAATGGAATTAAGATAATTATAAAAAAAAATATTACTTGTTTGAAACTAAATTAAAATCTTTATAAAGCATATTTATTACTTGTTGGAATTTGAATCTAGAGTCACTTGTAAAAATTCGTAGTAATTGCTATCGACCAATCGTAATAGAGATAGAGGCGTAAGTATCTGGTTTCTCCCCGATTATTCTTAACCTGGAACAAGCGTTTTTGCGCGTGTCTGTATCCATAGCCCCCCATTGAGCTCAATTGAGGTAGGATAAAATTGGACAATTATAATTCAGAGACACTAAGAGTGTGTAGTGGAAGGGCAGAAGCTGGGTAAGGCCCAAGCATTAAATACTGGTCCCAATTACTTGAATTTGTCTTATTCTCTACTTAAATTCTATAATACGTTATACTTCACTTGTTTAAAACTAAATTTATAATATTTAAAACATAGTATGCTACTGGTTCAAAACTTAAATTAATGATACTTAAAACATAGTATGCTACTGATTCAAACGAAATTTATAAAACTTAAAACATAGTAAGCTACTTGTTGAAAATTAAATTATTAAAATATAGTAAGCTACTTGTTGAAAATTAAATTATTAAAATATAGTAACCTACTTGTTTGATACTTAAATAAAGAGTATTACTTGTTCAAAACTAAATAATGATACTTAAAATATAGTGTGCTACTTGTTTAAAACAAAATTAAAATATTTCAATGTTACTTGTTGAAACTAAATATACAGTACGAGTACAATAAAGTGTAATATGTTTGTATGCCGTCATGGTTGAAATTATGTTTTTTTCTCAAGCGTATAGCTTGAATATGTGCTAGTTTTCTATTTACAGGGGATGTGAAAGGCGACGATTTTGGTGATGGAAGGATGAACTGAGTGACACTGAGAGGTAAGCGAAGATGAAGGGAGAGGTAAAAATCAGCCGACACCTCTCAAGGTAGGGTGGGTCATAGGCATGTCGAACAAGACCTCGACGCCCCTCTGATGGTAATGTCCGTCCGTTTTTAAATTAATTGTTTTTTTTTGATGTTCGTATTCATGGTTTGGATCGACAATAAAGGCATGATTTTTTTTGTTGATAGGCAGAATCCTTAGTGGTTGTGGACAAGATCCCACACCGTCCGGCGAGCTCGAGCCGAGCCCATACAAGCATGCCAGTTCACAACCGCGGGAAACAAAAGTTTTTTTTTTTTCGATTTTCTCAACCTCGGCCTATTACAAATGGCGCCCAACGTTAGGCGATTACATATTTCGCCCACAACGATAGTCTTTGTTTCCGTCTACCTTTTCCCAATTTTAGCATTCCCTAATTGTTTGTGTTATCCTCTTTGGAAACTCGTATGTCATGATCGGGAAAGTTTCAAACATACCACTTTCATTTGCGACGAGATAACAAGGAGAGGATAACAACAACAATTAACCTTTGTTTAGTAATAATTAGCTACCCATCCTTTAGTGTCACAAATTTTACTTTTCTATCTTCTTCTTTTTACTTTTCCATCCCTTATTTTTTCTTTTGTTTTCTTACAAAGTTTTGTGGCCTGTCGATGACTTAGTGTCGCACAGTTGCACAATAACTTTCTTCTTGTGTTTTGTTATCCAAATGTATTATGTCTTCTATCTAAGGTCACAGGCCAGAATAGAATTGCGAATGCATTTGGATAGCAACAATTTTTTTTGTCTTTTGTCTCGAATGTTTGTTTGCTCCTACTTACCACTCAGAGGGAATTTCAAAAAAAAACCAGTCCGTCCGAAAGTCTTTTAGATCAGAATACGTATACTTACCTCTCGCTCAGTTCACACACATCAAATCATCAATCACCGGATAAGTTGCCCGAAGCATCCCCACAATGTCTCATGATATAAACAAAAAAAAAATTACAGGTTATTTTGAAAAACATTTTTTGATTTAATTATTTGATTCAATAATTCTTAAATCTAATTAAATCTAATTACAATTTGGATTTTTTTTGAAAAGTTTCAGATTTAACGAAACCAGTTGTGAAATTTTTTTTTGTTGCTTTGTTGTATTTGTCAGAACGAAGACTCAGAAAAAACTTTATTTTTTTTAGAAAATAAAATTTTTTTTTCTTTTAAGTTTTTGATTTTTTTTTGTATCTTTAAATTGAAAAAAAAAACAGGTTTACAATTTTTTTTTCGACTGTTACCTAGTTTTTTTTTATTTTGCTTCGTTATTTTTTTTTTGTTGTTTTTGTTTGATTACTTTTGGTTTTGGGTTCTTTTCATTTTTCGTTATTTTGTTATTATATTGTTTTTGCTTTATTTTTGTTTGGTTTTCATTTTTCTATTTATTTATTTATTTTTTTTCTTGTTTATTTACATAATCCCTTTTTTTTTGATTACCTACATAATCCTTTTTTTTTGAATCGTTCCTTTTGGTCACATCATTTAAGTTACCTAAGTAACAGTTATATTTATATATATACTACACTCACCACTTAATTTACTAAGTTTTTGCTTTATTAAAAAAAAAAAAAAAGATTTTTTTTTGTTTTCGAAACATAAATCACCCTTTTTGCTTCTGTGTTGCTTTTCGAGTATTTAACTAAAAAAAAAAAAAAAAACACCATCCAAACCATTCGCAATATGCAAATTCCAGGTGGTGCTAACGCAGATGCAAACATGGAAAATTGCGAATTTAGTTCAGTCCCTAATGATTTTAAAGCATATATCAATTATGCGATAGTGAATGCTTTCAGTTCCTATTCCCGATCCTTGAATTCAAGTATATCCGAACAGGTTCAGAAATGCATTAGAGATAATTTTATCGAATTTCTCGGTGATATTAGGAAGACTACTTCTCCCTTGAGAGGAGAAGAACCTATAAATAATACCGACCAAAACTATACCGCTAGTAGGATACCCTCTACGCAAAACCCGCACCAACAAAAAAATAAACCGCATCAACCAAAATCAAACCAGCAGAAATCAACCCTCCAACATAATTCCTCAATCCCAAACAACCTAAAACAAAATTTCAATAGCAACACCACCACAACCTCAAATAACACCTGGAGTGAGGACACGTGTCCCAATGATGTATCATTCCCAAGTGTAAGTATATCTGCACCATTGATAGCATCTGTGCAAGATGATAACGATGACGATCAGACTTCAATGGCAATTGACCAGTTATCGTTCCGAATCAAGGACGAAATGTACGACTTTGCGGAGATAACTCCCACGAACGAAATCCAACCCTTCGAGTCACTGTCAATGCAGACTATGAATACTGTGGAGGAAGTCGGAACATCCCAACCAAACTCTTTGGAAACAGAAACCGACACTTTGGTAATCGACGAGATAGCAGCCATCGTTTCAGAAAACGAGCAGTGCCATGAACTATCACGTGAGGGCATTGAATTCCAGGTGGGCGAAGAAGTGAAACGCGTTCCATTAAAAGTATCCTCTGCAAACACATACCTACCATCGAGATTTGAATTTCCGTTAGTCATGACCAACTCCACCATAATCGCATTCGAGGCCAATAGGTTAGCGGACAATTTGCTGCAAGACATGACTCAAAGTACTCACAGTCTGGACTTGTATAATATTCGTCCACCTTCATGCATAGTATCGCTGAGTATGTCCGGATGCTTTGAAGTTCCACTAAGCCCACAGTTGTCGCGCTTAAGAAAAAAATCCTTACCACCAGGCATTGTGGCAAGAAGAGCAATTACCCCAAAACAGAAAAGGAAACTGGTTAAAGATCGCTTCAATACCTACACGATTGCAGCGGACTTTGCTCTCAATGAAAACTACAACGGAGAGTTGCAAGAACCCGATTTTGATGCGGAGGACGATGAAGCGTTGCAAATTGAAATTGAGGAAATTGAAAATGTGGCTGAACACGCAACACAAGAAAACCGACAACTAGTTTTGATCAGGAAAACTAAGTTTTTTAAATTTTCTTAGTTTATAATTCTAGTTATAGGTTGAAATATATATTGTATCTTTAGGCCGAAAGGCATTAGAATTAAGTTACTGAGTAATTTAGAGTATCCGCCAAGGGTCAGTAAGTTAATTAAGTTATTATGTAAGCTAGTTTAAACATTTTTGATAGCATGTAAGTAGTTATAAGAGATAAAAAATAAAAATGAATTTAAAACTAAAACTAAAACCGACAACTACAGAAAATGAAAAACATATCACCATATCGTAGAACGGCACGCCCAACAATTCCCAGCAAAGCACAGATTAGCAATATCACAAACATCGCAGTCAAAAAGACGTCACAATTGAAGAAACCGCCCGTGGCCAGCATCAAGCAAAATTACTTAAAGCCACCGAGCACTACTTATGTTACCGTTCTAAAGAAACCAGATGTGCCATCCAAATTGAGTTTAGGCTCAAATACATATTTGAAGAAGAAAGCAAATCAAGCTGAGGTGGTTGCAGAACTAGCGCCTCCACCGTCACTTGAACGCCAGGAAACTTTTGTTCAGGACGAACCAACAATCACTGATGTACTAGTACCTGTTGTAGATGTTGTCGTTTCACCCTCACGTGCTTCTAAGCTACCTTTGAAAAAGGCGATTGCTACAAAGTTAAAACCGCCCTTGTCAAAAGTTGCTCCCTTAGTTGGGAAGCTTCCAAGACAAGTATCTATCCCCACTCGACCTAGCACAGCAGGCATCGATAACAAACGCAAAGGCCTTACAGGCGTGCGAAAATCGCCTAGTGTACCAACGGTACTGCAACGTTTGAACAGCAATGCGACAATTCGTGCAACGCCGTCGATACAATCGCTGCGAGCAAACCCTCCATCGACAAAGCAATCAGCTTTGGCGGCTAAAACGCTTTCCCAGCCAAAATCATTAGGAAGGCTGAATCGTAGTTCAACGTTTGACAACAGTCTCCAAGAGGTAGCCAAAAAAACAACCGACTAAAACTACATTTGCTACCGAATCGAGAGGTGCTAGTCACCTACGAAGCCCTCTCAATGTTGATGCTAGCGATTGTCTGGGTGTGATGTACCCATTGACCTTGTCTTGCAATCTCCAATAGCATCAAAGTTGACAGTGTTTCGTAAACTAGATAAATTTTAGTTGGGTAACAAAGTTTTTCTTAGATGATTGCTTAGATCAACATAATAATCCCATTCTTGTTTTTTTTTTTGCTAATTTACCTTTATTTGGTTGTATGTTAATTCCATCAGACACATTCACCCATCGACATGTTTAGATATTTATCTACAAACATCAGATAAACCTTCGATTAGTCTAAATTAAAATACTTCCATTCGGTTATCGATCAACCGTTTATAATGGTATATGATGGTAACAAACCAATCCATGCCACCACTATACTATACTTTCATTTATACCATTCATAACCAGAATAACCCGACTTCTTCCCTATCTAAACTAGTAGGAGGAAGGTGCACAGTCCCTGTGACCGCAAGTTATTAGCCCGGCTTTCGAGGGTTCTTCCCCACAAAACAATTAGCGTTTACGCGCAGGGGTAGTTTACTTAACAGAACTAACTTCCAAAATTAAAAGTCGGCTATTCTCTTCTATTACAATGTTTTTTTTTTAGAAAATGCAACACTCTGTCTGTTCATTTTACAGAAAAAAAAAGAAAAAAAAAAAAACTCAAATAGTTTGCAAAGATAAGACACATTTTTACGTCAAAAGTTTCACGACAGAACTGTGCGTCGCAATGCTAAGCACTCCGCCGGTACCTCCTAATCAAATGCTGTTTGCCTAAGATCACCTGTGGGTCATAACGATATCGTAACCCATCGTCACTGTCATAGTTGGACTTGTAAAGAAACACATGAGGTAGCGAACCAATTACGATGGTATTTAAAACCTTATATTTAAAACAAATAGGTCCATAGGAATTTTACACGCTATAAAATTGATTCGAAACTCGTTGGAAACAAATAGCGTCCTTTTCACTGTCCTTGATGTCGTTGGGTCCTCCATCTAGTCCAGTGTTTTGTTATGGACTCCTGGGAAAAAAAGGAGAAGTTAGCGGCAATGGTCAGTTTGAAAATAAAATACTTACGAAAATAGATGACGCAGAAACTATTATCCGCTTCCAAATCAATCCCGTGTGGTGATTTGATTTCAATGAACCTGTGTTCACTGTGCTTCTCCACGAAGAGTGTCTGAGGAGAGTTAGTGCAGGAATCCACCCTTCTCCGTCGGAATTTTGAAGGTTTTTGGTAGAAATAGTAGTGGAATCGTAGATAGGTCAACCTTTTTGTGATAAACCCACTGCCAGGAAAATGATTTACCTTCTTGTATGGCTGGAGATTCTTTGGGGATAGTCATGCGCCTACAGCAGATTCCGATCACCTTCGACAGTAGTTCGATCGTAGCCAAGTCTCTGCAGCACTGCAATCACATGATAGATGTGCTCTTCGGTTCTACTGAGGCGATATATAGCGTATTTGGGTCGAGTCAGCAGCTGGTTGGACGTGTTATTCTTCGCTTCAACAAAAAGACTGTGGGTCGTATTTGGGAAAATTCCATTTCACGATTGCACAACACACAGTTGCTACTAGCCAGATAAGGACACTTTCAATTGGCACATTGAAGTTGCTTCCTCCGGTCGAAGGTCCTTCTGAAATTGGATCTGATTCATTTTCATCATTTTTTTTTATGTTTTCCTTTTTTGCTGTCATCGGCACTGCTGGCGGCTGATGTCATAGGGCTAAAATCCGATTTGTTTTGACGTTTAGAAGTCGAGTTCGAATATCGAATCTCGAATGGGAACTGACTCTCGTCGGAGGTCGTGATAGTCGCTAGGGAGAAGCCAATGTAGAGTGAGCGCGTCCAATTAAAGAAAAGGATGGGAAATTAAATATATAATCGACGTGTACAATTCTGATTGGTGGTAAAGCGGTCGAACGATGTGCGTTGCTATCGCGTCAACGGAGAACGGAACCTTTGGCGGTGATGAGTATGAGTGCACAGCAACAGACACTTGGCATCGACATTCGACACAGTCAGAATACGAACGTCATCGGGTAAACACCGGCAAAATAAACGCAGCCAGAAGTAACAACAAAAGATTTTCTCTGGTCGTCGTTTCGGTATGTCATACTCTGTGTGTGCTCCTCGAATTAATCGAAAATGTAAAGTTTAATTAACTCGCAGCAAAGGAGAAAAATAATGAACTAAATGTATTAAATTTGTGTATTCTCTCATTGACTGTTTATACGTTCTGATTAAGCGCGCTAAAATAACTTAGTGCTAACGATCAAAGAAAAACAAGAAAAATCATCAAGGCTGATGGTATTCCCCCAAACAGAGGGAAAAATCGCACAAAAAGTGCTGTGCAAATCGTTCAATTTTCAAGTAAAAGTGTTGAATATAGTCGGTGAGTGTATTCTTGTTCCATGTGTATAGTTTTTGTACATCTTATAGTTTTGTGAAGTCCTTCATGTTTTCCTTTTTTTTACACCATAGAAACCTCGACCTCGGCGATCACCGACAGTCCACTGGAAGTCGTGATCGCCTCTCTTTTTTTTAATTGAATCCCGAGAACTTCAATCAAGATTCATGGCAAGAAATCAACGAATTAAGAACTTCAATCAATTTTTTTTTTGATATCAGCCAAGCGTTATCCCCAATACAAAAAATGTCAAAAGACATGGTACTTGTTTTAAACTCAATGGAATTAAGATAATTATAAAAAAAAATATTACTTGTTTGAAACTAAATTAAAATCTTTATAAAGCATATTTATTACTTGTTGGAATTTGAATCTAGAGTCACTTGTAAAAATTCGTAGTAATTGCTATCGACCAATCGTAATAGAGATAGAGGCGTAAGTATCTGGTTTCTCCCCGATTATTCTTAACCTGGAACAAGCGTTTTTGCGCGTGTCTGTATCCATAGCCCCCCATTGAGCTCAATTGAGGTAGGATAAAATTGGACAATTATAATTCAGAGACACTAAGAGTGTGTAGTGGAAGGGCAGAAGCTGGGTAAGGCCCAAGCATTAAATCCTGGTCCCAATTACTTGAATTTGTCTTATTCTCTACTTAAATTCTATAATACGTTATACATCACTTGTTTAAAACTAAATTTATAATATTTAATATATAGTATGCTACTGGTTCAAAACTTAAATTAATGATACTTAAAACATAGTATGCTACTGATTCAAACGAAATTTATAAAACTTAAAACATAGTAAGCTACTTGTTGAAAATTAAATTATTAAAATATAGTAAGCTACTTGTTGAAAATTAAATTATTAAAATATAGTAACCTACTTGTTTGATACTTAAATAAAGAGTATTACTTGTTCAAAACTAAATAATGATACTTAAAATATAGTGTGCTACTTGTTTAAAACAAAATTAAAATATTTCAATGTTACTTGTTGAAACTAAATATACAGTACGAGTACAATAAAGTGTAATATGTTTGTATGCCGTCATGGTTGAAATTATGTTTTTTTCTCAAGCGTATAGCTTGAATATGTGCTAGTTTTCTATTTACAGGGCATGTGAAAGGCGACGATTTTGGTGATGGAAGGATGAACTGAGTGACACTGAGAGGTAAGCGAAGATGAAGGGAGAGGTAAAAATCAGCCGACACCTCTCAAGGTAGGGTGGGTCATAGGCATGTCGAACAAGACCTCGACGCCCCTCTGATGGTAATGTCCGTCCGTTTTTAAATTAATTGTTTTTTTTTTTATGTTCGTATTCATGGTTTGGATCGACAATAAAGGCATGATTTTTTTTGTTGATAGGCAGAATCCTTAGTGGTTGTGGACAAGATCCCACACCGTCCGGCGAGCTCGAGCCGAGCCCATACAAGCATGCCAGTTCACAACCGCGGGAAACAAAAGTTTTTTTTTTTTCGATTTTCTCAACCTCGGCCTATTACAGTTTTATCGCATGTTATGCCAGATAAGTCGCTTAAACCAATAGCATTTATATCGCGCGCTCTTAGCAAATCGGAAAAAAACTACAGCACGATAGAAAAAGATGCCTTGGCCATTATATTCAGTGTTACTAAATTGCGTCAATATTTATTGGGCATTCATTTTGAATTAAACACCGATCATAAACCTTTTTAAGCGATTTTCGGCGAAAATAAAGGCTTACCGGTAATGGCAGCAGCGAGAATGCAACGCTGGGCTTTCATCTTATCGGGTTTTGCTTATAGTCTAAAATGTGTAAAGGGTACAAGCAATTTAGCCGACGGTCTTTCACGTATGCCCCAAAATGAAAATAATAGTTCCAGTGTTGAAAGTAACTACATCAATTCACAGGTCAACATTTGATATAAGAAAAAACACCAAAAGCGCTATAGTGCTCTGGGGGTTTTTCAGGTCGCTGATTACGGTGAGTGGGTTGGTTAACCTTCATCACATCAGATTCAAGGTCATTTGAAGGTCAAAGTGACTTAATGCGACCACAAAAATCTGAAAAAATCATGCGTTTTTCAGGTCCCTGAATACGATTCCATAGTTTGTTTTTCCTTTCGCCTTTGTTTGAGGTCGTTTTAAGGTCGTTATAAGGTCAAATTTACATATTTTCACGAAAAATCAGCAAAAAATTTTTGCGCTTGTTCTTAAGGCCTCTGAATTCTATTTTGAAGTTTGTCTGGACAAAAAGTCTTTTTAAGGTCATTTGAAGGTCAATGTGACTTGATGCGACCACAAAAATCTGAAAAAAATCATGTGTATGTTTTTAGGTCCCTGGAAACGATTTTGTAGTTTGTTTTTTCTTTCGCCTTTGTTTAAGGTCATTTTAAGGTCGTTTTATAGTCATTTTAAAGTCAAATCAACATATTTCCACGAAAAATCTGCAAAATATTGTTTTTATGGCTTCTACGAGTTACAGATGTTACATGTGCGTAAGATATACGATTCTTATTTCTTCGGTTGTACCCTTTCAAATTTGTTAAACAAAAGTAACAGTCACTGGTATGATCTGTTGGTGGTCTCCATATCACTGGCTGAGAAAATATTTTCTTATTAATTTCATTTAAAACGTTTAGGCATTTGTGACATATAGATTTTGGTGTGTAAGCGTTGTCCAATGATATGGCAACATTATAAATTTTGCTATATTTTTCTTTCAATGAATCTGAAAATTTGAATCTATTTTGTGGAATATACTCCCCACAAACAACACAAAAATGATCGAGTTTTGTGAAACATGGTAAATTTCTTGGAGCATTAGACTCTACAGAGGCCAAGTTTCCCACCAATGTACAGCTGCGGTCGCATGATGACGACTGCTAATGCTATATTTTTCCGTCCCGTAACGAAATTTGAACATTAGGAGCCGATAAATGTTACAAATAACTTCTTTCATTTTACTAATTGGGGGGGTCCGGACCCGAAACCTCCCCCCCCCCCCCCCCCCCCCCCGTGGATCCGCACATGATTTCAATAAAGTCATATTTTCAAACGATTTCTGAGGAACGAGAAGCCAAAAGAACCTCAATTTTTTGTTGGTATTTTTTTTCGAAATAATCTTTATTAGTTTCAATAAAAAAATATAGGTACTATCTATTGTGGTCACAGAATTTGAAATATCAATTCTAGAAAAACTGTCTACTTTGGGTTTTTTACTAGAAAACCTTGCTAAAAAACATATACATACGCACATCAGTTCGAAACAAGTCCGCCACCAAGTTAAGCGCCGTTTTATCTTTTTGTCTGTTCTCTGTGATTTGGAAAAGGAGTATCGCTCAGATGATCTTATGCGCTATGCTTTTTTTTCTGGTAGCAGTAGCTTGCATTGTAAAAAAAAAGTGTGAAATGAGGAAGGATTGAAAGAAACGAACATAGGCATTCGCACAAAGGGAAAGGGGTGACAAAATAGCACCACCGCAACTTGGTGAGAGTGTGTTTAATTTTTTTCTTCAGCTAAAAATTTTGTATTTGGCTAGGTAGTTATTTTGTGTTTGAGAACTTATATTGTTTTGTTGATGGCATAACGCGATTGGCATGAAAATGTATGTAGGTATATAGGTCAGTAACTTATGTACATAGGCATATAGGATTCAACTTACTATTTGGAATAAGATATGCGTTTGGGTAAGGTGTATGCGAAATAATTTTTTTTTTATTTCTGATAAAGAAGGAACATTTTTGCATTTGCGAATTCTTGGTATTGAATTTAAAATAACATAGATACCTTAAAATAACATAGATACCTATACAGTGATAGTTACAGTGTAATTTTCTGTAAATTGTGTTGCGCTGATCGTTAGATTTTGAATGTCAATTGGTATATTATAACAAAGTGTTTGTTTCTAATTTTGTTCATTTGTCCTGGTGACGAAATTTCAGCCCATTTATTCAACATAAAAAAACTTGTGAAAATGTCTAAAAAATCTGTTGTGTACAAATCCAAAAAAATCAAAAATCGTTTTATAAGAAAAAGTTATGGAAGGTAATTATTTATAAGGTAGATTGTTCTTAGATAGATGGAATTCCTTTTTTTTTTGCACAAAACAAGTACCAGGGGTGCATGCAGAAAAATTTTTGGGGGGGATTTTGAAAAAATATATTAAATATGAACGAAAAATTTGTTTTTAATATTTTTATGCTTCTTTTATACTCTGTATTGATTTGTATAAATACATTGCTAGGAACAATCCTAGCTAATACTATAAATGTGAAAGTAACTCTGTCTGTCCAGCTTTCTATGTTACCGCCTCCCGCCCAAACTACTAAACCGATTTAAATAAAATTTGGTACAGAGATAGTCTAGAACCTGAGGAAGGACACAGGCTATGCATTTTATCCCTATATTCTAATGAGAATGGGAACGTATATAGGAACCTAGAAACTACAGCACCGATTTTAAAAATTCTTCCACCGTTAGAATGACTCACTATTCTCAAGTAACATAAACCTTAATTCATCCTCATATTCCTATAGGAACGGGAGTCCTTTCTACTATAAAAGTACGAAAGAAGCTCTGTCTGTCCGTCTTCCTATGCTACCATCTCCCGCCCAAACCACTGTATTGATTTAAGTAAAATTTTATACAGAGATGATCTAGAACCTAGGACATAGGCTACATTTCATCCGAATACTCTCATGCGAACCGTTCCTTACTAATATTATAAATACAAAAGTAGCTCTGTCTGTTCGTCTTTCTATGTTACCTTCTCCCGCCCAAACAACTGAACCATTCAAATGAAATTTTGTACAGAGGTAGTCTAAGACCTGCGGAAAGACATAGACTTTATGTTATATCCCAATTCTTACGGGAACGGGAACGTAAACGAGAACTTAGAAACAACTGCACCGATTTTAAAAATTCTTCCACCATTAGAATGCTACACTGTCCCCGAGCGAGTAACAAACTTTAACTCATTCCCATATTCCTATGAGAACGATCACCATATTCCCACGGGAACGGGAGTCTTTACTAATATTCCAAAAATTTCAAAATTAAGTCTGTCTGTTTTTTTTTCTTTGTTCCATTATTCCCATGGGAACGGAAGTGCTTACGGCAAAACAATTTTATTTGGCAAAAGATGAAAAAAGTAAGAACATCGTGTGCAAAATGTACTTAAATAATACAATATCACAATAGATTACTCAAAATTGAAAATGCTGGCGAAAGTTACTATTCTACGCGGACAAGTAACGGGCACAGCTAGTATTTTATAAAATAAAATCAATGCGCCTTGAAACTTTTGCCCTTTTTTATATTTATAACGTCCTCATAGTCAACCTCAATACTCCTATAGATGTTCAGCAACATCAAACCGTTCAGTCGCTCCTCGCTGGTTCTTCCTCGCAGATAAGTTTTTAATCTGCGTATGGGTGTGCATATGCTTATTTGTACATAAGTTTGCCCTTTCCTAGTTGCCCTTGTCGATCCCATTCTTATACAGAGCCATAGAGCGACTGGCTTATAGTATGTGTGATGAAAATTTTAATTTTCGTAGATTTCGGTCGCAACTGCCGCTTGTTTTGAATCGACCAATGCGATGTGTTTGCAAGTAAGTATAGGAAAGTGAATTTTCATATATTTTTATCGCAGGTCCCGTTGTAATGCTACACTATCCTATATATTCATAAATTGCTTCCTTAAAATGTCTAGAATACGGTAGCAAAGTGATTTTTAAATACAGCTATTTTTTCAAATATCTACCAAAAGTTCAATTTTTTATATATTCATTTCATAATAGTTCATGCTATGCATTTAGGATTGCAGATGAAAACGACGGTATTTTTTTTTTGTTTCCGGCAAGCCATCAGTTGGAATCGTGGAGGAAGTGCGAGTTCATTTTTTGAAGTGGGGTATTCAGAGAACTATTACTTATATTCTACCTAATATTTTTAGCTTAAAATTTAGTTTTATCTGTCGATATATAGGTTAGTAAATTATAGTAAATTTAAAGTGCTATCTATTCTGGTCATTGAAAAAAAAAAATCCTTTTTGAATCTCAATTTGCTTGGTTATGGCCCACAAGATTATTGTTTTTGTTCGAATTTCAAGTGAAAAAAACATAAGGTTTAGAAAATGGATTCAAATCCTCAATTGTAACCGAAAAATTTTCAAATCAAATTTAATTTTAAATATTTTGAATTTTCTTAGGGAATTTTTAGTTCTTCGATTGCAGTTTTCAAAAAACATCCATTGCTTTATTTTTTTAAAATATAACTTCTCGCAAATGAAATTAAAATGGATGCAAGTTATTGGTAAAATGTTGTGGTTTTGTTTTTAAAGAAAATTTAAGAAAATCGAGCTCTTCAATGAAGGCGTATCATCCGATATGGAGTCTGTTGCTGCAAGAGGGATAGATGAAGACATTTCATCAATCCAAAACAACCTAGAAATTTTAGTTGTCCAGATAATTATCAATATTACCTAAATATTTTTTTTTTGTATTTGCTCTCTGAATATAGGTACTTAGTGTGTATACCCATCCAATACCAAAAAAAAAATTTTTTAGAGGATGTACATATTTGAAAACATCTCTTCACTTTTTAAAAGGTTATTCAAACATTATCAATGGAAGTCTTGCCTAACCGAAAAACAAAACAAAAACAACTTGAATTTAGTTTATTCCTCGGGGAAAAATGAGTATTATCTAAGTTCCTACCTCCCAATTCATTTCATTAATTTTGCTGATCAAACTAGGCCAAGAAACTGACCTACATTTAAATCACACAAATATCATTTTTTCCAAATCCGCAAAAACACAAGATAAGAAATATCGACCCTACACCATCTTCATTATTTGTAATTATCTGTATTTATCTCAGCAAGCAAACTGACAAAAAAAATTATCCGGTTTTCTTACTTTCTTGACTTGATACAATATTTCTATTCTCAACAAATCCAAAAACAAGAAATCGTAAAATATGTTCATTTGGACATCAATGTGCCTCATGAATTTATGATATCTGTTTTTACTTGCGATTATAGGTACTATAAGGCAAGTCTTGCTCAGTCGTTCAGCAACTGCAAGAGCGCATAGACGTGTTGGCGACTTTGGCAGTATTCAATAAATTCGGTTTGTGATTAAGAAGTAATAAAATCAGTGAATTTTTAATAAGGGCAGTAGCCTAATTAAAGAGGTGTTCGAGTTCGGTGCAGAGGGTCTCAGGATCGACCCCCAGCAGTGGCATTAGAGAAAGTTTTTTTCTTATTTCGTCGGTGTGGAGGAACACGATCTCGATCCCGACGCAAATTTAAAAGTGCACATCTTCTGGTTGAAGAAAATCGCCCAACAAAAAGAGAGGGAGCGGCTCCTCAAAGAATTTGAGGAGGCAAGTGGTGCTTTGATGGACCTGTCCGGTCCATCATCGTCGAGAACGTTGGAGTTGGCGGAAACAACAACAACAACAAATACAGAAGCGGCAACAGCCGCAGATCAGATAGCGGCAACAGCCGCTGACGAGATAGCTGTATCAACAGCAACAACAGCAGTTGCAACAACTGCAATTAAGAGGAGGCGGCGCTTAAAAGCGAAGCCGAACATGATGCCTAAGCAAAAGGCAAAGAAGGGAGCAGCAGCGGAGGTCGACGACGATGGAATGTCGACCAGCACAGAGTCCATAGTCAGTTTGAACTCAACATATGACTATGAGTCAAACGGTGGCGAGGGCCGTTACAACGGTAGCGGCAACTCCTTCGCTGCACTAGCAGACGGAGACGGTGTAGTTGACGACATAAACAAAAACACAGATAAGAACGAAGAAAAGCGACTGCAAGAGTTGAATATGATAATTCAGAAGCTGTTTGGCGAGATCGAGGCCATAAAAGCAAAGCAAGAAGCCCGTAGGAAAGCGGAATGCGAGGCCAAGCAAGAGAAAACTGCCAAGCAACAGCAGCCAGCAACAACAAAGGCTGCTGTCAATAAAAATGCAACCGCAGCCACAGCTAAAATAGCTGTAGAGGGAAAGAAAACTGCTACACATGAGCAGCCACGGGGGACCGCGACTAAAAAAGCCGCGCCATCGATCCCCAGCAAGAAGCAGCAGCCAGCAGAGAAGCAGAAGCCGAAGCAGCAGCAACAACAACAACAGCAGCAGCAGCCGCCCCAAAAGAAGACCACTAAAAAGAGCAGGGTGCCCCCAATAAATACTCTAAGGATGGTATTCAACGACACAAAAAATTTATGTAAGTCCGCCATTGGCGATAGTTTTACTATTAAGAGACTCGGAGTTGATAGACATGCGATCCATTGCAATAGCATTGGTGAACATAAGATTGTTCGTGAGTTGTTAGCAAAGACAACCACTCAGCATTTCTCGTATACTCCCAAAGAGGAGAAACCTAAATGCATGCTTTTGAAAGGGGTAGAGCCTTCCTCTGATCCAGAGGAGCTCTTAACTGAACTCCGCAGGTTGGCGGGCGATGATCTCGACTTTATCGGGGTTAAGTCGTTCACCACGGCCAAGGCAAGACGGGAGAAGCGGCTATTGCCGATGTTCCTCGTCACCCTATCACCCAGTAGCCGTCTGGAGAGTCTAAGGAAAATTTCCGTCCTGGACTACCAGATGGTAAGATGGGAAAAATTAAGCAGGAACGGGGACATATTACAATGTCTTCGCTGCCAAAGGTTCGGCCACGCCGCGTTCAACTGCCACATGCAGTCGAGATGCGTTAAGTGTGGTGAGAACCACAATAATAAAGAGTGTAAGCTCGGGGAGGCAAGGGTCGAAGACAAGACCCTACTGAAGTGTGTTCTTTGTGGTGGAGATGGACACCCTGCTAATTATCGGGGCTGTCCTCGATACCAGACGATTAAAAAGTCAAAAAAGCTGCTCCAACAGCAACTAAGGATGAGGGAAGGCAACCAGCCAGACCAATTCCAAGGGCCGTCGTTCCCGAAGTTTCCTACGCCCAAATGGCATGGGGGGCTGGGAAAACGGTACAGCCTCCTCAGAAAGCGGCCGCACAGCCATCTGTGTCTAACGCAGCTGCTGGGGAGTCAGAGGTGATGGTCGCTCTGCGTGTCATTCAGGCACAAATGAGCGATCTATCACGGCAAATAAGTGAGCAGGCGCGTAGGGTAGATGTGATCTACCGTGCAATGCCTACGCTTGCGCAATTTTTCGGTTAACGGGCGCGCTGCCGGAGAGGCCCTTCAAGATCCTAGCCGTGAATGTGAATTCGCTAGTTAGGATAGAACGACGAACCAACCTCTTTGAGTTGTTAAAAGACCAACGTCCAGATGTATGTATGGTTAGCGAAACTAGGCTAAACCAGCATCACAAAATGACGAATAACAATTACACTATCGTAAGGAGAGACCGACCCAACTCGACTTTCGCGGGTGGTGTTGCGATCTTCATACGTAAGGGCATTGCTCATAAGGTAATATATAGTGGTGAAGTACGCCGATTCCGGTTGCTTGAAGCGTGTATCGTATGCATCCCTCTCCAACAGGGGAGGCGGTTGTATGTGGTCGCAATCTATGCGCCGGAGGCTTCTCAACCCTCATGTTTTATAACAGAGCTCGAATCACTTTTTCGAACTCTGAAACTGAACTCAGAAGAAAACTATTTCCTTTTGGCCGGTGATTACAATGCTAAACACCAAGATTGGGGAAATCAATTAGCCAATCCAAGGGGGACCCAGCTATTCAATTGGTTGGGGCTTCACAGTATTGAGTGTAAAGTCGATCTACTGGCTACTGACAGGCCCTCATATCCTCGAAGTGGCTCTTATTTGGATCTCTTACTTTTAGACTCAAGACTTAAACTGACCGACGACATTCTTCGACGGACGAAAAATTGTTTGACGACGGTTGAGTACGACAGTGACCACTGTGGACTTGCCGCCGTCATACTGCTTCCGAACGACCTTGTGGAACTGGAGGAGTACGTGCCGACGCACTCTTACAACTACGGTAAGACACATTGGCCGCGCTTTTCCGGTGCCGTCTCAAGGGAACTTCGTTCGAACGGTATTGCGCCGCCATGCAACAGGAATCTGTCGAACGTTGAGATCGATGGGTACCTGCAACGTATGGAGGATGCAGTCCGTAGTACAATGGACAGGACAATTCCTAAATATAGGCAACATGACACTACGAACATGTACAGAAACGCGACAATAGACGCACTTTACAAACAAAAAAGTAGACTCCTGTCAAGACTCAAACTCTTGCACAGGAGGTTTACTGACCGACACGATTTGGAGATTAGAACTCTGAAGTCACAGATCAAAAATCTCCAACAGTTAATTAAAGAAAATTACAGAATATCTATATCTCTTTTCTGGAACAATAAAATTCGGGCTGTGCAGTCCAACAACCCGAGTATGTTTCCGGAAATAAACAAAATCTTTAGGAGAAAAGATCAAAATGACCTTCAGGGTATTAAACTCCAAAGGACGACAGAGAACAAAGACTTACTACTGACAATAGGAATAGATCCGGATGAGGCCATCTTGGATGATGACCACTTTATAGTGGAAGATGCTCAAGAGAAGGTAGAGACGGTGGGTGCTGTTTTCGAGCGAGTATATAAGGTGAATGAGTGCATTCGCCCGAATTACGACCTTGAAAATAGAGCCTTCGTTGGACACTTCTATCTTAGAGACGAGATCTCGCATTGGCGATCCGAGAATCCTGGTTTCACTAGCTTCAATGACGACCGACTTGCAAATGCAGTCATCGCCCAGCGAAACGGGGATAACAGCCTGTTCGTTTCTTAGATGGACCTCTTGGACATCTTTCACAAAATAAAGAAAAAGAAGTCAGCAGGAGTCGACGGCATACCCAATGTTGTGCTGCGAAACCTCCCTTCGGAAGCGGTGGACATATACACCACGTTGTTCAACAATGCGCTGAATAATGCATATTATCCAGTGCGTTGGAAGACGGCAGTGGTCCATCCTCTCCTTAAAAAAGGTAAGGATGGTTCCAATCCAGCAAATCTCCGGTCAATTAGTCTTCTTCCGAGTATCAGCAAAGTATTCGAGAAAGTTCTCAATAGAGCTCTGTCCACATGGGCTGAGGACAAACATATTATTCCAGAAAATCAGTTCGGTTTTAAGTCGGGCCATGATACCATACATGCCGCGTCTAAACTAGTATCTGATATTCAATGGAGCAAAGCTAAAAAACAGTGTACGGGTGCATGTCTGGTTGACTTGGAGAAGGCTTTCGATACCGTTTGGTTAGACGGTCTTTTCTATAAGTTGATCAGGTATGGCATGAGTAAACCATTGCTTTATATTCTGAATGACATGCTTCATGGTAGAACGTTTGTTGTGAAAAGTTGCAATATAACTTCTACCAGAACTTTTAAAATACAGAACGGTCTACAACAGGGGGCGGTGAATTCGCCTATTTTGCTTAGCATTTTCACCGGCGATCTTATTGGTTCTCTTCACCATGCTATAGCGTACGCTGACGAACTCATTGCGTACAGAACAGGTCCAAAGATCGAAGTCATCACAACACTCTTGCAGCGTGACTTCGATAAGATCCAGCAATATTGCGATGACTGGAAGTTGAAAATCAACTTCCAGAAATCGGAAACAATTGTGTTTAGGACCCCGTTGGCTCGGGCTTCATGGGATACGAGAAAGAACTGGCGCAAGCTGGTGATCGTTGATCTGTATGGTAACCCACTGCCAAACAAAGTAGTAGTCAAGTACCTCGGCATCTGGCTAGATCAGTATCTATATTTTAACAAACATATGGATGCGGCTCTGGCCAGGGCTAGAGGAGCTTTTGCTCTGACAAGGCGACTGTTTCACAGCAGACAACTTGATAGCAGAGTGAAAGTGATTTGCTACATGGCCCTCATAAGGCCAATGATTGTCTATGGGTGCCCCGTGTGGTTCAACGTTACAGCGTCTCAAATCGAAAAGATTCGGGTGTTTGAGAGACAGTGTCTGCGTACCTGTCTTGGATTACACAGAACACCAGAGTCGGAGTACAAAAAATAGTATCCCAATGAGGTCCTTTACAACGGGGCTCAAATAAACAGGATCGACAACTTCATTATAAAACTGATTCGTGGTCACACGGTAAGAGCGATGACCTCGACCAAGCCTGATCTTTGGGGCTTATTACCCCAACAGAGAGTATTTGGAAAGAACACGCTTCAGTGGATTTGTCCCACCGGAGGCTTTCCTCTATTTTGATATGGAAGGGCTGATTCAGGATAGGTTGGCGGTTCCGCTAATCTACCACGTCTGCCGTAAGTCCGTGGAACGACGGCTCCTTTATAGCCGAGACGTCACCGCAGTAGGCGGAGACGTTGAAGAGCTCCTTCGGTTCAGTAGGGCGGTCTCAGATCGCGATCGTCGTGACGTTGTTAAAATGTCAAACATGTTCTGGTGGTTGTCTGAGCACGAAACTCAAATTGATATTGATAGCGAGTCGCCAATGGCTGGCTTACACAGGTTTAGCGTGTAAGTCTTAGGGTATAGGGGTTGGGCACAGTGGCATACAAAAAAAAAAAACCAAAAAACCAAAAAAAAAAAAAAAAATTAAAAACAAAAAAAAAAAAAAAAACAAAAAAAAAAATTAAAAACCAAAAAAAAAAAAAAAGTACAAAAATCTAAAAAAAATCATAAAACATAAAAATTCCAAAAAATACGAAACAGAAAACAAAAAAAAAAAAAAAAAAAGCTACTGTGGCTGCTCTAGGTTTAAGTAGATTTAAATAGATTTAAGTAGTTTTAAGTAGTTTTAATAAAAACCAAAAAAAATATGATCCAGCAAACTAAGTTTTTTGTTTTTAAATTTTCTTAGTTTTTAACCATAGTTCTAGTTTGTAAATCCGTATAAGTTATCTTTAGGCCGAAAGGCATTAGAATTAAGATATTGAGTAATTTAGAGTACCCGCTTAGGGTCAGTAAGTTAGTTAAGTTGTTATATAAGCTAGTTTTATACATTTTTGCTAGCTCACTAAGTAGATTTAAGAAAAAGAAATAAAAAATGAATTAAAACTGAAAAAAAAGGCAAGTCTTGCAATCGTGCAGAAAAAAAATTTTGAGATAACAATTAAACATGACATTACGATGATAGAGAATACGAAAAAAGTGGGTCCTGCAATTCTGTCTGTCTGTCTGTCTGTCTGTCTGTCTGTCTGTCTGTCTGTCTGTCTGTCTGTCTGTCTGTCTGGCTGTCTGTCTGTCTGTCTGTATATGGATCTACAGCCTGAACCAATGGACCGATTTTCTTCAAAATTTGCAGTTAGGGTCTGTGGAGCATCCTACAGAGGGGTTTTTGGAATTGGGTCTCTAGGTCTTGAAATAACGGTACCTGCCATACAACCGATATGATAATACTTATTTTTCTCGAAAACGGCTCCAACGATTTCGATAAAATTTTGTGTGAAGGATTAATTTAGGATTGTTTTTCTTATGACGTAAAAAAAATTTTTGGAAAAGGCCTAAAAACGGTACCTCCCATAGTACCGTTTTTTTTTTTAAAACCGACTTTCTCGTTAATGGCTGACACGATCTTGACGAAATTTTGGATTTAAAAAGTCGTAAGCTGTTAAAGAAAGACTGCATATCAATATTAAAAAAAACTTAGTTTTGGAAATTTTTATAAATTTTTTTAAAAAATTTTGATTTTTGAAAGTAACTTCGAAACTATAACCTTGATTTTTTAAAATTTTTTGTCAAAATAACTCCTGTTAAGATCTAGAACTTTGCATACTCGACTTTTAAAAAACAATTTTTAAAAAAAAGTGAAAAATAAAAAACCGTTTTTTGGAAAAACTGCTCCAACGATTTTGATTAAATTTTCATCATTCATGTGTATTAGCGATTGCAAGAGAATGGCGTTTTTAAATTTTTGCTTGAAACCCTTGGAATAATTAATTTAATTTTTTCATTATTTTGCGTGATTTAATTCAATTTCCATAATTAATGTGTAGTTGGCAACCCTGTACCACAAAATATATTATGAAAAGCTAATACCAAAACCTTTAACTCAGCCTTTAGATTTTGAGATCGTATTTAGAACACAATCGCAAGTTCGTGCGACCCTGTCGTGCCCATTTTTTTTATATGCCTACTTGCACAGCGCATGCTCGTATGATTGTCACCCCTTTGTTCTGCTTGTGCAAGTTCAAGTGCGTAATTCTTTTCTAGTTTTTTTGCATCTCAGAGTCTTAAGCGGTACTGAGCTTAGAGCAAGCTCATATGTACGCACTTATCTACGCTCTTCATCATTAATGCAAGTGTTAGTGGTTAGTAAAAACGCCAACACAAGCGCAAAAGAACGTATTCGAACAAGGACATAACATTAAACATAATTAACTTTTACTACATCGAATAAAACAAAATCAAACTATAAAAACATTATTGAAAGTATATAAAATAAGAAATACAAGTAAAATAAGCTACAATTAACTAATAAATTAAATACAAATTAAATACAAATTAAATATAAATTAAATACAAAACAAAAATTATGCTTGTTTTTAGTTTTTAGTTTTAATTTTAAACTACTTTTACTAAGATTGAAATTTAAAGTAAGAGGGTTAGAGTTGTATAACCTACTCATGCGAGCTAATGGCTCATGCATGCCATAGTTAGTTCTGTGGTGGTAGCAATGCAAAAACTCCAGATTTCGTAGCTGGTGAGATCCTCCACGATAGTTGAATCCTATGTGAGAGAGCAAGTCGGGGGCATCAATTGAACCTGTTATAAGTTGATGGAAAAATACCAAGTCATTGTTGATCCGTCTTTGAGAGAGTGGTAGAAGATTTAAAAGTCAAATACGATTTTCATAAGGTGGGAGATTAAAAGGATCTTCCCTGGGAAGACCTTTCAGGACAAAACGTATGAATCTGTGTTGAACTGCCTCAATACGAGATTTATGAACCTCATATAGAGGTGACCAAACCTGAGAAGCATACTCGAGATGGGGACGAACATGAGAGTTGTATAAGGAAAGTGTGACATAGGTGTCGTTAAATTCTTTTGCCCATCTCTTAATAAACGCAAGCATTGAATTAGCTTTACTTGTTATGAGGTTGCTGTGTTAATTGAATTCGAGGTTAGAACTAAATATAACACACGGAAATTCGAAACTTGAGATGATTGCTGAGATATTGAATAATTTGCAATGCAGGGAATCCTTTTGCGTGAGAACGTCATACTTTGACACTTGGAAGGGTTCAAACTAAGACCGTTTATAGAACACCACGTAACAAAACTGTCGATATCTTTTTGTAATAAATTGCGATCTGACGAATTTTCAATAGATTTAAAAATCTTCATGTCGTCAGCAAAAATTAGAATGTCGCTGTATGATATACAAAAAATCACGTCATTAATTGCAATAATGAAGAGCAAAGGACCAAGGTGACTCCCTTGTGGCACACCAGACAGACCATTAAAAGAATTTGACAAAACGTTACGAAATTTGGCTTCATAAGATCTATTTTTTAAGTATAAACTTTTCCAAACAATAAATACTGGTGGAAATCCAAATGCTTTTAGCTTATATAATATAATATTATGAGAGAGCTGGTCGAAGGCCTTAGAGAAGTCAGTGTAAATGCAGTCTAATTCATACCCCTTTTCAAGTGCATTAGAGCATTTATGGTAAAAAGAGAGAAGATTAGTAGCTGTCGATCTTCTTTGCATAAATCCATGTTGCTGATTACAGATTATATTCCTTGTAAAGAATGATAAGCTTTCGCAGGCTACTTGTTCAAACAGCTTAGGAATGCATGAAAGCTTTGCAATTGGCCTGTAGTTTTTTATATCTATTTTTTCACCCTTTTTGAAAACAGGTGTAATAAAAGACTTTTTCCACAAACTAGGAAATTTTCCGGACTTTAAAGAAAGCTTGAAATGGTATTCGAGAGGGAAAGCTAAGTGTTCTTTACACTTTTTTAAAACTATAGGTGGTATCATATCCGGACCAGATGAAACGTCATCATTTAGAGAAGAAAGGTGATGAATAATTCTATCACTGTGAATGGGGATACTATTAAAACTTACTTGAGAACAGTGAGTTAAATACTCAAAATAGTTTTCCGTCTGATTTCTTTTTGGAGTTAACAAAGGACCAAAAGCTTTTTGGATCATTTTTAAGAGAGCAACTCATTTGAGTTACATAGCTGAAATAAAGATTTTGAGAAAGCGTTCTGAAGTCTTCAAAAAGACTTATGAACACTTGGTGGTCAGTTAGAGAAAGAGTGGTCAAATAAGTTTTCCAGGCCTTGTTTCTTTTATTCCGCAGAACTTTCAGTTCTTTGGTAAACCACGGACGGCAATAGTTTTCTTTTTTAATCAATTTTAGCGGAATTGATTTATTCATGCAATCTTTTAAAATAGAGTAGAAACAGCTGACTGCTTCGTCAAGATTTGCTAGAGTTGATATTTTTTCAATACCAGCCCTGCTTAATTCATCCGAAAGCAAATCGAAGTTCGCTTTTCGAAAGCCAAAGGTATATGAACAGTCATATGGACTACTTCTTTCGTCAATCACATTGCTAAGTTCAATAAAGATATCTAAAGGTGGGTGTAAGTCATCTATTCTTGTGATACCAGAATTTGATCGCATTACCACAGTCTTAATAGCGTCCGAAGAAAAGACTTAATCTAACATACGACTTTGATAGTTTCTAATACAGCTTACTTGCCGTAAGTCAGAAGAAATTATGTTGTCTAAACAGGAAAGCTCCTGTTGTGGTGAAGACAGGGAAGCTTTTTGAAAGGAACCATCATCAGAGGTTAGCCACTGAATGTATGGTAAATTAAAGTCACCCAGTAATAGAATCTGGCTTTCAAGATCGGATATTTCAAAGACATAATCCAAAATAAGAGATAGCTCAGCATAAACTGGTGCTAAGCTTTTAGGGACAATATAAACATTTATGATGAAAATATTTTTGGACAAGGTACAAACTTTCACACAAACTACATCAATAGACAAATCAAACGGAAAGTGTATACGAGATGACATAAACGTGTTCCTGACCGCAATAAGAACACCAACTCCAACAGCTTCTGGTTTGTTTATATGCCGATCTTTACGGTAGACGGAAAATTCTTGGCTGAGGATTTCAGTATTCAAATGGCTTGGGTTAAGCCACGTTTCCGTCAAAGCAAACACATCATGTGAGAAAACGAGAGAATTCACATATAGATAGATAGATTTTTATTTTTTGTATATGATTTACATTTGGTAGGCTACCGCACAGTTTACATACAGAGATATGATATTTTATGTAACATCTTTCTACTGAATAAGTATATTAATTACATTTTAATAGTTTAATGGAAGATATGGCTGTGAATAAATGAAGGAAAATACAAAAAAAAACCTTCAATACGAATGAGAGGGCAGGTACATTTGGACTAGATATAAAGTTGTTCTTAAAACAATTATTTAATAATTTAATCAATAAGTAAATGAATATATGTATAGTAAATAAATAAATAAGTAAACGAATAAATTAACAAATAAATAAATAAACATATATATATATAAATAAATAAATAAATAAATAAATAAATAGGTAAATAAATTAATAGAAAAACAAATAATTGAATATATGAATAATCAGATATATGTATGTACATTGTACGCACATATAAATAAATAAATAAGTTAACGAATGAATAAATAAATAATTAAAAAAATAAATAAAGAAATAAATAAATAAATTAATAAATAAATAAGTAAATAAATATATAAATAAATAAATAAATAAATTAATAAATAATTGAGTATATAAATAAATAATTGAGTATATAAATAAATAAATAAATAAATTAATATAAAGAATCAAATAAATAACAAAGACTGAAAACAAAATAGATTAATAAATTAAATAGGTAAATAAATATATTAATTTTTCAGTAGAAAAATTACACTTAACATTCATTTACATATATACGAAAGGGCTATCTTCCCCGCAGGCACATGGCTAAGAAGTAATTTGATTGATTAGCGGGTTTTCAGAGAATTGACAATTTTGATGAAATGAATTATTCAGTTTAGTAATTCTTGCGGAAATCATTTCCACACTTGCTCTTTCATGCAAATCTTCAGTAGAATGATATCGAGAAAGGTTAAGCATCATTTTGAGTAACTTGTTTTGAGATACCTGTAATTTATTAATGTGGCAGTTTGCACATTTTCCCCATACCTGGCATACAACAATATTGCTTGGAAGATAACTTTGTGCATGATTATCTTATTATCCGCACTAAGACATGATTTTCTGTTTATAAATGGATACAGAATGTTAAGAGCTATACTCACTTTCTTTAGAGTTCTAGTAATATGCTCTTTGAAGGTTAGTTTTTGATCTAAATAGACACCTAGATATTTCACACATGATTCCCATTTGATATTTACCCCATTTACATTAAGCTGATTGCTAGGAAGAAAACAACGTTTTCTTTTTCTACTGAAAAAGATAGCTTGTAACTTATCAGCATTAAGCTTAATTTTCCATTTATCATAATACTGGGTCATTAAATCAATAGCATTAAGTAAATTGGTCTCTATGTTGAGACTAAACTCATGCGATGAGTATATGCCAGTATCATCAGCAAATATAGCTATCTGACATTAAGGTAGGATATCAGACGTGTAAATATTATACAAAAAAGGACCCAGTACTGATCCCTGTGGAACACCACTGGGAACTTGGTGAATAACAGACTGACTGCCATTCACAAAAACACTGAAACATCGATTGGACAAAAAGCTTTGAATAATTTTTACAAGATAAATGGGAAAGCCTAAACTCACCATTTTGTGTACAACCCCATCATGCCACACTGTATCGAATGCCTTTTCAATATCGAGTAGGATAAGACCAGTCGATTTACCAAGAGAACGATTCTTTTTAACATGATCACAAACTCTAACCACTTGATGGGGGGTACTGTGAAACATACGGAATCCAAACTGTTCGTTTGGGAGAATATTCAGCTCCTCAACAATGTTCAGTACTTTATATTTTAGTACCTTTTCCAATAGCTTACTAAGGCAACTAAGCAAGCTGATAGGCCTATAGCTGGATTGAGCTTTAGCAGGTTTTCCTGGTTTTGGAATAGGTATTACTTTGGCATGCTTCCAAGTTATTGGGAAATATTGAGTTTTTAGACATGCATTGATCAAAAAAACAACGAATTCAAACCCTTCCTTAGGTAGGTTTTTGATATATATATTTTTGATATTATCTAGACCATCAGACTTTCTTGATTTTAAGGTGGATACAATTTCTCTAACCTCCTGCATAGAGACAAACTGGTTCGTGGGAGTATCAATGTTTAGTAGGTTAATCGCATTCACCGTTTGCCTAACTTGTTGCTTAGTAGCGTCGTCACTAAGGTGCTGCGAAACAGAATGGTTTTTTAAAAACGTTAGTGCAAAAACGTCAGCTTTTCTTGAGTTTTGGTATACGTTTTCATTGCCGTTTTCAACATTAGGAATTTGCTTGTTCCTGTTTTTGATTACTTTTGCAATATTCCAAAAAGGTTTTGCATTTTTTTCCAATTTCCTTAGCTTTTCATTCCAGTTTCTATTTCTGAACTTATTTATTTCTTCTGTAATTTTTTTGTTATAAGCTTGGACTTGGATACGATATTCTGACTGTCGGTAACGTTGCCATTGCCTTTTAAAAGAATTCCTAACACGTATCAGTTCTAATATGTGTTCCGGCATTTTGATAACAAAGGGCTTTCTTAATTTTTTAGGAATGCATGACTGGGCTGAGTCAATAATTTGATGAGAAAATAATTCGACATTTATTTCAACATCATTTCCAGAACATACTCTGCTCAGATCAGTAGAAACTGTTCTGAGTTTAGATTTTATTTCTGATCGAAAGCGACTCCAATTTGCATTTTTTGTGTCCAAGTAGTAACACTCTTTATTCTGGACCGATCCAAGCATTTTACAATATACTGGAATATGATCAGAATTAAGCTCATTAATAGTGATAGGTTGAGTAAACCTCGAGGGCAAATTCGTAATGAAAAAATCTAGAACGGAAGGACTACCTCTCGAACCAGACGGAAAATAAGTTGGACTAAACGGAAACAACATGGAATACGGAAACAAGGAAGACATACTACTAAGAACATTACCCCACGAATTGGCACGAATACAACCCCAATCTCTATGTCTACAATTTAGATCACCACCGAGTATATAATTTTCATTTCTTATTATTAATTTTCGAAGATCTCTTTTAAAGTGCATTCTTTTTTCTATGGAAGAATTTTTCCCTGGAAAATACACACAAAACATTTTTACTGCTGTTCGATTGCTTAACATTATCTCTACACCAACATTCTCTACATAACGAGTCCTAACAACGGGCAAGAGAGTGTGTTGAATAGATCTTTTTATCAAAATTGCAACTCCTCCGCCTCTTTGATCAATTCGATCTACCCGATGACATTTATAATTTTGACTAGAAATAGTTACATCTGAATTCAACCATGTTTCTGTTACAAATGCTACATCAATTTTGTTTTGATTAAGAAAATTTATGAATTCAACTGTTTTATTGCGAATGCCCTTGGCATTCCATGTTATAATATTCAAATTATAATCTAGCATTATATTAGGCATAGTTATGTTATTTGCCATTAGAATATAAAAACTTAGTTGCTAACTGTGCGATAGCTTGAAATTGTTCTGCTTTAGTCTTACATACACCTAATTTAGTAATCATTTCCATTACGAGAATGTTAAGTTCATCCATAGAGAACAACTCACCATGCGTGGCTAACGTTGCAGATTGCAGTCGTCGACGTCGTGGGAGTATTTACATTAGCTGTGGTGGGGTGAATATCCACAAAAGGTGTTGTTCTTTGCCACTTATGTGTATTGGTGACACTGCTGCTTTCTATTCCTCTAACATTCGCTCGTTGAGGTAAGGTTGGGTAATCGCTCATTGACAGATAAGATGGGCTGGGTCTCTGCATGTTAATGTTGTTGTTAGCAATAGTAATAGGCTGAGATTGACTTCGAATTCGATGATTAGCTTTATTTGAAAGCTTCTCTCTCATTTCCAAAAACCTTTGTCTGATTGCGCATGCGCTATCGGTTGATTTATGTTTTTCTTTGCAGTTTGCACATTTCTGAATTTCAGGGTTATTGCAATCTTCGGTTTTATGACAACCTGCGCAAATGGAGCAGTAAGTTTTGACATGACAATTGCTCTCTCCATGACCAAACATTTGGCAGTCTCTGCATTGAGTTAATTTGTTTTTTTGTTTACGTTGATAAGACCAATTAACTTGTGTATGGAATATCGAACGAATGTTTTTTTTTTAATTGAAATAGTTTGATTGAGCCATTTTCTTACGAAACAATGTAGATGGTATCTGTATATTGTTCATACTTTTTGGTGATCATTTTAAATTCTTTGCACTTAAGTCCAAGATTATTCAATTCATTTTTTAGTTCTGTAGTATTTATCTCGTTTAAGCCGTATAAGATCCAGGCGCGGATTCAAGGGGGGGGTCACAGGGGTCATGACCCCCCCCAAAACAGCCCGCATTTCAAAAAATAGAGCTGAACCAATCGAAACTGAAACTGAAAATCAAAAAAAAAAAAAAAACCGAACAAAATCTAATTTTTGTAAACTTGAAAAACGGAAACTAACCAAGCGACCAAAATCAACTTACTTTATTGTATTTATATTTTTATTACTATATGCACTATGGAAAATTTGCAATCAAAAAATGGCTGACTCAACATGACTGACTCAAAATTGAATAAATTTCTCACACAATACTTTTTCTATCAATTTCTCTATATTTGGGTAGTACACATTTGATTACAAGTTTTAAGTAAAAACAATTTATAACACAAAATCCAATTTTCTATTTTGTTTCGCAAATCTGTTGATGATCGCTTCGATGTCCAATTCAATGTCGCGATGAATATGTAGCAATGCAAGACCGGTGAGTCTGTCTTCTGCCATAGTCGTCCTCAACCAAGTTTTGAGGCGACGGAGAGTTGAAAAGCTCCTTTCTGCAGTGGCTGCAGTAACAGGAAGCGTCACCAAAATCCAAAGCAGGATATGAATAGCCGGATACATAACTTTATCACACGCATCAAAGGCGGCAGAAACCGAATCTGGAAGTTCACCGCCTTTTTCAACAATTCGGTTCCATTTTGCTACCCACAACTCAAATTCTGCAATAACGCTTGCAGGAGGAGTGTTCAGAAGCTTCTGGTATACGAGTGCTACGCGATTTACTTCTTCAATGTCCTCCTCTGTATAAGAAGTCCGAGGAAGAAAAACTCTCAACCCAAAAAGCTTCATTACGTCTGGAGAAAGCCTTTCGTTGAGGTCCGTTAAAACGTTGTCTAAAAGAGGAACGTAAACTCCTCTTCTAAAATATTCCTCCGGAGTTTGCTCTTTTTGGTGATTATCTCGATGTTTTTGACGAGAAACAACGCGTGGTACTTTCAACTCGACACCCAACTGTGTTGCAAGATTTTCAGTTTCAACAAACAACCGTTGGAAAACAGAATCAGCATCGCTTCTTTTCTTCTCAAGTACAGTTAAGGTATCTTGTATGTAAGCGGTTGCTTTCTTCAGATCTAATGATGGTGTTTGAAGTATTCGGCTCAAAGGTAAAGTTACACCTACAAAAACAATAATTGAGTTTTAAAACTAATAATCAGAAAAAGAACTTTGTAGTGATGGCATAAACTAAGGCATTAAATTAATAAATTTAAAACAAAGAGAATAAAGAAGATAGTAAAAAAGCTATACATGCCTAGAACATCACTCAAGCAAGAAGTTGAAATCAGAAACGCTGAATTAAGAAGAGCATGATGAAGGTTTGCCGCAGCAGATGCACTTTTTTCATCCTTCCAATCCGAAATCTCGTCAAGTGCATTACAAATTTTCATCAGCTTTTCACCTTGAAATTGCATGTGTCCTTCGTGATTTTCGACCCATCGTGTCTCGCAAAGTCTTTGAAGAGATTTTCCACCAAGTTCTTTTTCGAAGACGCTGTGCCTTTTTGCTGAAGCATTTGCAAAAGCTACAATGGTTTTCATTGTTCCTGAAGCATTTCGGCAACTCGTGACATTGGATGATTTCAGCAAAGAGTTGTTCAAAACATGATTATTGCAAGGACAGCGTCGAGCGTGAATTGCCACTTTCATTAACTCGTGACATGCCCCTTTCATATCAGACGCCATAACCGAGCAACTATCTGTACCAATACCAACCAAGTATTGCAAATCCAAATCAAATTTGTTACACAAATCTATGACAATATGTGACAATGCCACTCCAGTTAAACGCCGCTCGTTCCCTTCTACATCTTCTGGCCGAATGGCAGAGTAGGCATCGCAAAATGTGATGAAGTCTTCTCTGGTAACTTTGTTCCAGTGGTAGCGAAGTGACAAGCTTAGTTGTTCCGTGTGCGAAATGTCGGTTGTTTCGTCGAATATAACCGAAAAAAATTTAGCCGCTCTTACTCTATTCAAAATGACTTGCTGAATTTCTTCTTTACATGCTTCTATCAGTTGATTTTGGACGGTCTTACTGATGTACGTCGCGTTCGCACCTGCAGTTTCTAAATGATGCTGAAGAGTTGAGTCGCCAGAATCAATTCTGAAGCGAAGAAGTGCCCTGAAGTTTCCATCGTTAGCTACCGGACTATCTCTGTTGTCGGTCGTATTCAAGAGCGGTCCATCATCCCTATGTCCACGTAAAGAAATATTCTGCTGACCGCAAAAAATAATAGTTTTAATGATAGGTCTCAATCGATCTCGATTTTCTTTGACCTGTGCACCTCGTTGCACATGAACCTGGTTGATCACTTCAGATGCTGGATTGTGGAAAGTCTTAAGAAAATTACTCCCAGTCTCCACCGCCCTCTGATGATATTGATTGCGTTGGTGGACTGTCAGCGCTCCTTTTTCACCCAACAAGTCATCAAACGCTCTAAGTGGTTCCCGAACAAGCCGCTTCAGAGAAGTATTTGTTTGGTAACCTCCTTGTGAGCCCGAAGCAAATAGTACGCAGTACACACAATAAAGGCCTTGATCTTTATGGGACAGCACTAGCCAAGGAAACTTTTCCAGATGAGATCTTTGAGCGTACTTCTTTGTTTCTTTTCCTTTCTTGATCACAACATTATGAGGAAAAGTATAATCGGGAGGAGGTTTCCAGTGATGCTCCAATAGTTCCGCCTTAGTGAAATCATCGATATTGTTTTGACCCACGTAAGACCCTATATCGGATGCAAAACGTGGCTGAAAGGATGGTTTGTTCATATTCGCAGTATCCACAGACGGGGTAGGGGTTGGAACATTTTCAACTCTACGAGCGACGATCGAAGTGCTAGCTGATGGAGTACATTCTTTTGATGACGATGATGCATCAGGAGATTGAGAATCTAATTTCTGACTTTTAGAGAAGAAAGAGTCAATTGTTCTTGTAGTCAGTCGTTTTGCCTTTTCAGAAACAAAAAAAATTCAAAACGTTAATTTGTCACTAAAAGAACTAAATTTGCTTATTATAATTAAAAGTCATACAAACTTTAAGTGTTATTATGTAAAAAACTACGTTAAATTTAAAATTGTACAAATTCAATCATGTAATTCTCTCAATTTTGCATTAATTGTGTGAATATTTACCATTATGCATTTGTCGTTTTTTTTCGTTTTTAGATGAACCACAAACTTCTAACGGGACCAATCAGAATCTACAAAAAAATAAAAGTGAAAAAAAAATAAAAATGAAAGAAACCACCTTTTTTTTAAATTTGAAAATCAGAAAAATATGCTCATACATTCGGTTCTCTTGATGTTTAATTTACCTTAAATAGATTCACGTTTTGTTTTTTATAATCTCAAATTACAGTTTTTCTCACGCACTACAAACTTCAATAATTTTTTTAGCAACTTTTTACCACACGTCTTTCTTCCTCAATACTTAGCGTTTTAGTGACGAAAGGAAGGATTATTAGCCACAGCTCTGAAAAATTTGCACCACATACATAAGTAAAGGCGATCCTTAACGTCGAACTTGTTGGTGTTTGGAACCATTACCACTTTAAGCGAAAGATTCAAATACTCACTTCGCAAGAGTGAATGGTTATGTCGATAACCATATATTCGAAAATGGTAATTAGTAGAAGCGTGCTGTGTTGTGTAGTGGGAAGGGAAGTATTGTACCGGCCATAAAACTAGAGCAATAAAAAATGGTCACTTCAAAAAGGACACATATCATAAAAGTTTCCCAAAAAATATGAGAACAAAGAACAAGATTGGTCACAACATAAATACAAATTAGGAAGTTTGGAAATATCTCTTCAGTAATTTGTTTTCATTGACCAAAATGAAAATTGGAAAGCAATTCGTCGCATGCTGAAGTGTATTCATTAGTCTTTAGTGGGTGTATTAGGTCATAAAAGTAGGGCAACGAAAAAATATAACATGAAAAAAGATTAGAACAAAGAATTTTTAAAAACGGTCTTTAGCAGTAGTGAGGAGTAGCTCATCATAGAAAACAATGAACGGTCATAAAATAAATTTAAAAAAAAAATACTCTAAAAATAAATTGCAACGGCTACCAAGATATTGTGGTAAAAGTAATAAAAAGGAACGATACTTACCATAAATTTCACTAATAAAATTGTCAAGCTCTGTAAACGAGTGAAGTGAAGTGAAATTTATGGTAAGTATTGTTCCTTTGGTAGGTAGCCGTTGCAATTTATTTTTAGAGTATTTTTTTTTTAAATTTATTTTATGACCGTTCATTGTTTTCTATGATGAGCTACTCCTCACTACTGCT
Organism: Melanostoma scalare; assembly: GCA_949752695.1. Taxonomy (NCBI): domain Eukaryota; kingdom Metazoa; phylum Arthropoda; class Insecta; order Diptera; family Syrphidae; genus Melanostoma; species Melanostoma scalare. The sequence goes on along the minus strand of OX456986.1, from coordinate 81,130,186 downwards.
AAAGACCGTTTTTAAAAATTCTTTGTTCTAATCTTTTTTCATGTTATATTTTTTCGTTGCCCTACTTTTATGACCTAATACACCCACTAAAGACTAATGAATACACTTCAGCATGCGACGAATTGCTTTCCAATTTTCATTTTGGTCAATGAAAACAAATTACTGAAGAGATATTTCCAAACTTCCTAATTTGTATTTATGTTGTGACCAATCTTGTTCTTTGTTCTCATATTTTTTGGGAAACTTTTATGATATGTGTCCTTTTTGAAGTGACCATTTTTTATTGCTCTAGTTTTATGGCCGGTACAATACTTCCCTTCCCACTACACAACACAGCACGCTTCTACTAATTACCATTTTCGAATATATGGTTATCGACATAACCATTCACTCTTGCGAAGTGAGTATTTGAATCTTTCGCTTAAAGTGGTAATGGTTCCAAACACCAACAAGTTCGACGTTAAGGATCGCCTTTACTTATGTATGTGGTGCAAATTTTTCAGAGCTGTGGCTAATAATCCTTCCTTTCGTCACTAAAACGCTAAGTATTGAGGAAGAAAGACGTGTGGTAAAAAGTTGCTAAAAAAATTATTGAAGTTTGTAGTGCGTGAGAAAAACTGTAATTTGAGATTATAAAAAACAAAACGTGAATCTATTTAAGGTAAATTAAACATCAAGAGAACCGAATGTATGAGCATATTTTTCTGATTTTCAAATTTAAAAAAAAGGTGGTTTCTTTCATTTTTATTTTTTTTTCACTTTTATTTTTTTGTAGATTCTGATTGGTCCCGTTAGAAGTTTGTGGTTCATCTAAAAACGAAAAAAAACGACAAATGCATAATGGTAAATATTCACACAATTAATGCAAAATTGAGAGAATTACATGATTGAATTTGTACAATTTTAAATTTAACGTAGTTTTTTACATAATAACACTTAAAGTTTGTATGACTTTTAATTATAATAAGCAAATTTAGTTCTTTTAGTGACAAATTAACGTTTTGAATTTTTTTTGTTTCTGAAAAGGCAAAACGACTGACTACAAGAACAATTGACTCTTTCTTCTCTAAAAGTCAGAAATTAGATTCTCAATCTCCTGATGCATCATCGTCATCAAAAGAATGTACTCCATCAGCTAGCACTTCGATCGTCGCTCGTAGAGTTGAAAATGTTCCAACCCCTACCCCGTCTGTGGATACTGCGAATATGAACAAACCATCCTTTCAGCCACGTTTTGCATCCGATATAGGGTCTTACGTGGGTCAAAACAATATCGATGATTTCACTAAGGCGGAACTATTGGAGCATCACTGGAAACCTCCTCCCGATTATACTTTTCCTCATAATGTTGTGATCAAGAAAGGAAAAGAAACAAAGAAGTACGCTCAAAGATCTCATCTGAAAAAGTTTCCTTGGCTAGTGCTGTCCCATAAAGATCAAGGCCTTTATTGTGTGTACTGCGTACTATTTGCTTCGGGCTCACGAGGAGGTTACCAAACAAATACTTCTCTGAAGCGGCTTGTTCGGGAACCACTTAGAGCGTTTGATGACTTGTTTTCATATACAATACATATATGTATATATATAATTTTGAGTAATGTAACCCCCCCCAAGCCCAAATTCTGGATCCGCCACTGATAAGATCACTTCGAAAGCTTTTTCACTTTTGAGGGCATGGGTGAAGTATTGACAATTTTCTGAATTTAACTTTTCAAGTACGAAATTGAATGAATTTATTGACTCACACTGGATCTTTATGCCAATTGACATTTTTTTAAATTGAGTAATCAGAAATCTTTAGTGATTTCAATAATGAGTGTACATATTCACAGGGTTTTTGTAAAAGTTTGATGGGAAGAATCTGCACTTTTTTAGTTGAGGTTGTTGGCGATGCGGAATCGTCCATTGCTTCAACATCACTTTCATTATCACTGTCAGGCAAGCACTGTAAAGGGCTCCAGTAGTTTTCTCTGGAGCTCCTTCTATTTGCTGTATTCATTATTTTAACTTTCTGAATTTTGCTATCCGAGGACACAAAATTGTCCTCGGAATTTGGTGATCTCGCACGTTTCTTAATATTGAAAATAATAATCACGATCAAAGATAAAGATAAGAGGTTTGCTCAACTTGACGTCTTGCTCTATCAAAAGCTTGCACACCACTGATTCACATATAAATCTGCAGTTTTACTGCGAAGCCCTCTAACATTTTGGTAGAAGAGGGAAAATCTTTTTAGTTTTTTGGAATACTCTTTAATAAATTTTTATTCTTTTTGTTGTAGCTAGAGAGTTCTTTGACAAGAGCACCAGCTGGCCAAATATTACTGTCACAAAGAGAGTCAAACAATAAGGGTGGGACAAGTAATTTAAAAGACGAAACAAAACTATCAGTTTTACTTATTTTAGAACATTTAATAAAGTTTTCAATAGGAATAAGTTTCTTTGTAACTAAATAATGCAAAACATCATTCGGTATGAGCTCAGGTCTCAGCCGAGATACAAAAATGGATCTAGGTTTGGGGACTGCTTCCATTCGAGTAATAGATTCTAAGGGAACAGCATCCAAATCGTTACTTACTGATGGTGAACTAATTGCAACCATATCAACTACATCAGTTTGTTCTAATGGGACTGAAACGCTGTTCACCTTTTTAGAATTGCTTCTCAGAGTCTTTCGCTTTGAAGGGGGACTCTGTTTAGTGGAAGCAATGCTATCACTGCTTCTTTTGGATCCCTTATTTAAGACGGAAGTAGGGTTCAAACTTACTGACGATGTGGATTGTTCACTTAATTCCTTCGTAGCTTCGGGTTTATCCAAAGTCAGCAGCTTTAAGTCATCTGTTGAAGTTGATATGTACAGAGCTAATAGGGGAAGAAAATGACGCTAAGTTTGAAACCGATTCATTAAAAACTTTATGAAGAGTTTCGAAGCCTTAAGAGAGTTTCTCAATTTCTAATTTAAAATTAAACATTTTTACAGCTAAATGGGATGGGGAAATCTACTTACAGTTTTCACAGTACCAACAAGTGATTTTCGATGCACTAATTTTATCCAATAAAGCATTATTGGAGCCAATGCATTTGGTTTCTGGCTATTGCCGAGACCAAAGAGAGAGAGAATTTCAAATCACACGCGACGATGGCAAGAGGGATTACTTTTAAGAGAATGAAATGATTTACTAATACAAGCAAACACTTTTACATGAGTTCTGAGTTCGCTAAAAAAGACCACCTAGCCTTAATGCCTAATTTTTGATTCCAATTTAAATAAATAAAATAAATTAATAGGGTGGCGCAACAGAGCGAGGAACCCCTGAGCCTAGCGCATTTCTCACAACCATGCCTTGTGAGGGAATGGAGGGGACCTACAATTTTCTGCCGGTTCCGAACGGCTAATTGAGAAAGCGCTTTTCATGGCAATGAATACTAACGGAGGACTTGCCAATTCCTCGCGAAAGGCGATACCCGTGGAAAAACATTTTTGCCTCGAACCTCTAGATTAACAGGCGGACATGCTATCCATCACACCACGGGTACCACTTTGATTCCAATTTAGAACTATAATAATAATTATACCCTATTTGTCGACTTATGAAGACGATTACGATTTCTGATAACGTTTTTGTCTCTCGTCGCAAAAATGTTCAATACTTTCTCATTCTCCACCAATATCGTTTCTGCTTCTGCACTTTCTCTCACATACACTGAACCAAGTTAGGTGTAAGCAGAAAACAGCGGTTTATTTCGCTTGAGTCGCATCTCGCATAGCTTGATGGTACAGGAAGCGGTTCTTTTTGGTTAAGCTCCCGTAAATGTAGATATTTGCGTTTTTTTTTTTTGTTCGAATGTCAACATCTTCAACGTTTAACTGCTTTTGGTTTTTACAGAAAGAGGCGACTGCATGCAAAACGTTGTTTCGTTCTTGAGGAGAGCAAAATTTAAAAACAATAGGAGAGTGCTTCTCTGTTGTGGTGGGATGTCTTCTTTGCTGGGTACGGAAAACGTCTTTCAGGTGCGGAGGCTTACAGTTGATGCTGAGACACAGGCGGTTGAAAGTGGATGTTAAATTTTCTTTTGGTAGGGTTCTCTAGGCTCATCGCATTAAGGCAGTTCTCAAGAGTCGAAAGATCGTTAGCCATGAAGGCGGATCTCAATACTCGATATTCAAGCGATATTTCTGAATACCTCACCCTTGGTCATATGCGGAAAGCGACTCCGATGGAAAAATTTGCAAAAGTTCAAGTAAACTCGTTCTATCTCTCACATTATACGGTCATAAAGCCTGAAAGCACGACTACCAAAGTGAGGGTTGTTTTTAAAGCGCCTCAGTTGTTGTCGAACGGGGTAAGTTTAAACGATCTGCCCATCTTGATCTTGCAGCAATATTAACCATCTCTCATTCTCTGCTGGACATTTTATAAATCTGTATTTAATGCGGACATTGAGAGAATGTACTGCCAAATCTTGGTTGACCTTAGAGATACTATATTTCAACGAATCGTCTTTCGCAGTTCCCCAGAGTCCGAATTGAAGACTGTTGTGTCCAAGTTTAAGTTGTTGTTTTGTTGAATCAAAGAAACCTCAAAAAAATAATATAATTCTTGTATTTTATTATTAGTTTCGATAGCTTCAATCTTTACATTTTTAGTGCTAGCAATGCATTTAGGATCAATTTTAAGAATGCCACTGTTTTCAATTTTAACAAAATACTTTAAATTATCTTTACAAGTTATCATTGGATTAATTAATTCTCGAACAGCATAGTACCAGGTTTTATAGTTTATTAGTTTCCAAATTTCATTATTTAGTTTAAACATTTTTATTACGCATTGATTTTTGTTAAATACTCCAAGATGCAAATTCATCACACAATCTTTATTAACATTGTTATAAATTGGAAATTTGGGTTTACAAATGGTCTTATGATCTAATTTAACACAATCAGAGAGATAGTTTTCATTTAGTTTTATATATTCATTATTGTTGTTTGAAGCAATGAAATTAGTTTCCGTTTCAACAAAATAGAAAGTATTGTTTTTATAATGAGCTGTAATTGGTATAGTTGTACAGGGTGTCCCGTAATTCGTTTTACATAATTTGGGATATGATTCTTGTTCATATTCTAAGAAAAAAATTGTTGTACAGTAAAGTCCGTTTCTCAAGTTTAACATCACTTTTTGACAATTTAAAAAAAGGCTAACTTTGGTGTACCCTGACCTTTGTTAAATTCGATATCTCTGTCGAAACTGATGATAGGAACCTAATCTTAGACTCAATTTTTTTTAAAAATAACAACCTTTAAGACTGTATTTAAATTAGGCTTCCATAGGTTTAGGGTTGCCAGATTTTCAATTTTAAGTGGTGTTAAAATTTTCTTCCCAAAACAAAGTTTTGACTTTGAGGTCATTTTTTTGGAGAAAAGGCCTAATAAACATAGAGTTTCTTTATTTTTTACAGATGAACAAAACAATAATAAAGAAAAAACTCAGCATTAAGTTAGCTCAAAAACCCATACATTTTATGATACTAAGAAAAATACAAAATGGGAAAAATTTAAAAAAAAATAAAAAAAAGTTCTTGCTTTGAGGTTTGTTTGAATAAAACAATAATATGATCACTTTTATTAGTTTTTTTATGTATTTAATACAAATACAATTATAACAAGTGCTCAAAGCCCCATCCTTCGTTTTGAATCCATGCCAGAGCCCGTTTTTGGATTTCATTGTGGGTGTTTGCTGTCGATAACTCTTGTCTTACTTGTAGTCTTGTAATCTTTGAAACTGTATTTAAATTTGACTCCTATAGGCTAAGGGTTGCCAGATTTTCAGTTAGTATAAAGTTCCTGGTATCCTTTGTTGTGCTTTTCTTCAATTTCCATTAAAAAACTATTAAGAAAAAAAATGTCTGCGTATTCTTTTCTCGTAAATGAAAGCATTTCAAAAAACTCTCTGATCAAACTGCAATCGTGACTTAATTTAAAAAACAAAAAAAATTTGTTTTCTTATTCTTTTATACGACTTATTTACCTATTGAACATTCATACCCCAAATTTAAAGCAAACATCCACAATGAAATCCAAAAACGGGCTCTGGCATGGATTCAAAACGAAGGAGGGCGCTTTGAGCACTTGTTATAATTGTATTTGTATTAAATACATAAAAAAACTACTAAAAGTGATCATATTATTGTTTTATTGAAATTATAATATAATATATATAGTTTTATATAATTATAAAATTATATGAAAATCTAACAACCCTAAACCTATGGAAGCCTAATTTAAATACAGTCTTAAAGGTTGTAATTTCTAAAAAAAATTGAGTCGAAGATTAGGTTCCTACCATCAGTTTCGACAGAGATATCGAATTTAACAAAGGTCAGGGTACACCAAAGTTAGCCTTTTTTTAAATTGTCAAAAAGTGATGTTAAACTTGAGAAACGGACTTTACTGTACAACAATTTTTTTCTTAGAATATGACCAAGAATCATATCCCAAAGTATGTAAAACGAATTACGGGACACCCTGTATATAATCTAAATTCTTTTGATATCAGTGGAATCTTAACATGGAAAGTAAGTGTCTTAAAAACATAAATTGGATCAATTTTAGCAGTTTTTATAATGTTTGGCATATTATGAATTGAAGGTCCGAATGGTAATCTTGCATTACCTTGAGTTTCAATTTCTCTTAAAGCACTTAAAAAGATTTCTGAGAACAAAATATAATTACTTTATTTATTTTCTTCTGCTTAGAAAATTATATCAAATATTTCTGTTTCAGTTTCTTGCATTACAAGTATTTCATTCACTATAAGGTTTTCCATTTCAGTAAAAGCAAGTTTTATATATCTTGACTTTTAATTAATTCTGTATAAATTCCAACATTAGTGTTGTTCACATAATTAATTAAGTGACTTATAACAGTAAGTTCTTTATTTATTTCGTGTGAAATTCTTGTTGCGATTCTAATTTGACTATATTTTGTTTAATGGAGCTTGCGTCGGAATCGTCCATGGTTCCGGAAAGAAAATTCTCGAATCTCCCGACAAAATTAAATAAACCTCGAAAAAATCTATTTGGTGCATGCAAAATTTCTTTGGGTAGTTTAGTTAGTTTTATTTAGTTTTATTGACTTCAAAATTTTTATACTGTTCACAATTTTTTTTTGTAAGTTTATCTTAAGTCTTAAAAATGGTTTGGCCTATGGCCGTCTACCAGACTGACATTTACATTTTAAGTTTTATAAACAATTTTAATAAAGAAAAGTTTAATATAAAGTTTTCATAAGTGAAGTTTACCAATTTTGCATACAATATTTTATATATTAAAAGCTTTCGTTGATTATACATGTTCTGTATCGTAAGGCACTCAAACAATACTGGTATAGGGGTTCACACCCTCGTTCTCCATTCATCAATTTTAAGGTTTCCTCTACGCTAAGTATATCTATTCCTAGGTATCTCTTGCGGAATTCTTTCAGAATTGGACACACTCCCAAAAAATGAAACACGTCTTCACGTTCTCTTCGATTGCATAAATCACACAATAAAGGAAGATCTGGACGGTGAGGGATGAAGTTTAAACTGAGGAGTTCACCTCTGACTTTAAAGATTGTACTGATTTTATGTATAGTGTAATCGGTCAAGAAGTAGGTCTTGTTTTCCAAAAAGTGGTTAACTTTGCTGTAATACACTCTATATAATGATGATTGCGCTTCCTCTATTGACTTATCGTACAACCTGTTTCCGATTTTCATCAACAACATATCAAATTTCGTTTTGAGCGAAGAAAAGTTATCTTCCGTTGATATTGAAAACGTTGTTGAGCAATCGTTCGCCAATTTATACCACTCACCTACGCATGCTCCTCTGGAATTAATAATGTGACTTAGTACAAGCCTCGGAATCCTATTTTCTCCCATCTCCATAACTCTTGTGACATAATTGAAATGTAATTTGAGAGTATCTAAGAAAAGGGGGCCTGTTCCTGTTTCTAGCTGCAGCATATAGTTGGGTGTCGTACTCGGCAGCCTAAAGATGCTTTTGATGAAGAAACGGAAGAACTTTTCCACTGCATCGAACGGAAGGTATCCCCACACTTGCGCGCCGTAAAAAAGAATTGCAGTTGCGGTTGCTCGAAAAACTTTATATTTGGCGATATGTGAAACGTCGTTTCTCAAATAGCAACTTCTCCATACGGAACACATTGCACGCTTAGCTTCTGCTACTTTTGCTCTAAGGTGTCTATCGAGATTTAAGTTCGGGGTAATCCAGACACCCAGATACTTGTACTCCTTAACTATTTCTACTACTTCTTCTTGAAATGTCCATTTTTCCTTTCTAGAGTATCTTCCTCCACCCCGTCTAAATATCATTATTTTGGACTTTGATAAATTAACTGATAAGTTCCAGACTTTGCAATAGCACTGAAGTCGGTTCATCATCATCTGCATACCGTCTATAGATTCGGCCAGGAAGACTATGTCATCAGCATACATGAGACCGGGAATGGATTTTCCACTAAGCACTATACCACCTTTCACTGAGTTTGTTATATCATTTATGTATAGACTGAATAGTAGCGCACTTAATACGCATCCTTGCTTTACTCCAATTGAGGTTTGAAACTCATCGGAAAGTTGTTTCCCATCCCACACTCGTGCCACGTTTTGTCTATACATTGCTCTGATGACTGTTATTATTTTTGAAGAGATTCCATAATTGTAGAGCTTGTAGAAGAGAGCTTCCCTAGGAATGGAGTCAAACGCTGCACGAAAGTCGACGAAGAAGGCATACAGCTTTTTACCATTTTTCTTGTAGATTTCGGCTATATTTATTAAAGAAAATATTTGATCGACTGTTGAGTAATTTTTCCTGAACCCGGCTTGAAACTCTGTCAAAATTTCCTTACGTTCAATCCAATTGGTTAATCTTGTATGTAATACTGAACTAAAAAGCTTTGTCGCGGTGTTTAAAAGTGAGATGCCCCTGTAGTTTGTTGGATCTTCGGGGTTACCTTTTTTATGCAAGGGAAAAATGATTGCTGATCGAAAACTCATGGGAGCGTCGGCCGTCTCAAAAATTTTGTTGAATTCGACAGTAAGAAGTTGTAGAAATTTGGGGGTGAGATGTTTAAAAAATTCGAAAGGTATTCTGTCCTCACCAGGGGATTTGCCATCTTTGGAGTTTAGTATAGCTGTTTCAACTTCAGATAGAGAAAAAGGAGTATCAAGGAATTCATCGGCTATTAAAGGGATTGCATATTGAATTGGCGGCGATATTTCGGTTGTGTTAAGAAGACTCGAGAAATGTGTTTTAAGAAGGTCTATGTGCAGATCTGCAGACATTGAAGTCGTCTTTCCACTCAAAAGTTTAACTGCTTTCCAGAAATCCGATGCATTTTTAGCTTTGTTTATTGTTTCAATGTTTCTGAGGTCGAAGTTTCGTTTTTTAAGTTTACAAAACTCTTTGTATTTTTTGTTCGCAGAAGCATACAGGACTTTAAAGTTTATGTTGTTTGACGTTCTGAGTAACTTTAAGTATGCAAAAGAAAGATTTCTTGCAGCCACACACTCTTTATCGAACCACTTTTGCTTATTTGTAATGACCTTTCTTTCAAACGTTTTTTGACAAGCTGCATTTTTTATGAAGGATACGAGTGTGTCTAGATCGGGGTTCTCTGGGACTTCTGTGGCTACCCATACTTCGATCTGACTGTTTAGACGGTCCTGAAAAATCTCTCTATTCTGGTCACTCCAATTAAATTTCGGAGGAAGAGAAAGTCCCGAATCCGTTGTTTCATCACAATTTGTTCTTGTCTTAAACGAGACCTCCAGTGGCATGTGATCGGAGAATGTTTTTACAGCTATTTCAAATTTATCCAAATGGGAGATCCAGTTTCCAGATATGAAACAATAATCTATCACAGAACACGCTGTGCCACGGATAAAAGTAAATTCACCACCTCGGTCGTCTTCACAGCTTCCGTTTAAGACATGACAATCCAAAGCATCAGCCAGTTCCAAAATTTTAATTCCCTTCGTGTCACACACCTCATCTTTCGATTTTCTTTCATAATAAATATTATTTATGTTCGTTTCGCTGCAGAAGTTGTTTTGAGATAGGCCAATCCTTCCATTGAAATCGCCTATCATCATCAGATTTGATGGTCCTAGTTCATAAAGAAGTTCTCTCAGTTTATCGTAGTCTTGTTGCCAATGACTGCAGTTCAAGTAAATCGGAACAATGAAAAAACGGTTGTCTTCAATTGAAACTTCAAAAATTCGGGACTGCGCTATGTTTTTAAATTGAACTGATATATCTTTCAGAGACTTTTTGTACCCGAAAAGTTCACCTCCACTTCCCCTACCAAATGTATTAGTTTTTACAGCTGATATGCATTCTAATTCGTAGTTCTTAAAAATGTTCTTATAATTAGATTCATCATAATTTATAATAAAAGTTTCAAAAAGTATAAAAATATCAAAGTTCTTAATGTAATTAAAAAATTCAGGATACAAAGATTTGTTTTTTAGCCCAGCGACATTGTAACTTAAAATTTTAATCTTAGAAAAAATAAAGTTCGCCCGGCAGACGGTTTCTCCTCAATCAAAAGAACGTCCACTTGTGCTTTCACCTTCAACATGTACAGCGGCTCTCTCGTTCATTGTGATGACTCCTTCACTATTTAAAACTCTGATAGTTCTGTCATTAGCTCTACTTGACGTTTCGTTGTTATTATTTGTGTTTTCTGTTTTTAATTTATTTAATAATGCTACCAATGATGGTGGGATCTCACCAATAATTTTATTAAGAATGACAAGACTATCTGTTGCATTTCTATTTTTAAGTCCCAGTGAAGAATCCCATGTAAACATTATGTCTTCCACGTACAATCTGTCGTCTCTCAAATAGACTTTCGTTCTTGGATTTGTCTCGCGGAGCTCCTTCATTACAGCAAGCAATTTAGATCTTTTTTGACGTGCGCCGAATGGAATGTCTTTCCGAACACTAATATTGGTGCCCTTAAGTTTCTTGGCGTTTTTTAAGACTTTTATGACGGAAGATCTGGACTTAAGTTTCACTATGACTATTGCATTGGACGCGTTCAAATTGCTTACTCTGCGAGCGGATTCGATGTCTGTGATGGATTCGTTTTCTTCGAGCAAACCAGCACACACATTTTTGGCTTTCTCAACGGGGTCGTTGTGTAGATTGGATGGCAAATGAACCACCACATTTTCTTCGAGACTTTTTTGCAAAAGACGTTCAATTTGTGCTTCCAATAATTTGTTTTGGTTTTCTAAGAAAACAACCTTCGAAGAGATCTCGTCTTGTTTGGTCTTAAGAGCAGAGATGTCGGCGTAGAGATTTTGAAAATCTTCTTTTGTTGCGAGCTGTGAGGTAAGATTTATGTTATTTTCCCTGAGGATTTCTCTCATTTGATCTGCGTTGATTCCTGTCATTGCGATTACAACTTTTTTAGGACCACCTTTTTGGTTGTTAAAATGATCAGGGGAAGTTTCTTGAAGACCTCTTTTGTTCATAAGTGAGGTTATGTGAGTGTTGAATTTATAAGTCGTTTTTTGTGCCTTAAATACTAGGACTTACAGAAATTTCAGATTGCAGTTAGAGATGTATCCTTTATTTAAACCTTTTTAATTAAATTTTAAAAATTCTTTCACGAAAGTATCGACTTTTTTGAACTTTATATAGAGCCTTTCTTTAGTAAACCACTTTGACAGATCGCAAAATGTCAATGTTTCTTTGGGTATAATATGATTATTGTTAGCTTCCGAAATCAGACGATAGATTGATTTAACGACTTGTGTGCATAAATTGTTCGTTTTATCATTTTGCATGATTTTGTCGCATAATGTCTTTAAAAAGTACGTGTGGCCATTTATTTGTTCGAGCCCATTGCGATAACATGATAAATTTAAATGGATAACAAAATTCCATTAATTTTTAGAAATAAGTAAGTTGCCTTCAATTTCGAAGTGTATGGCAGTAGTATTTTTGATTTCCTTTAACTCATGTCTCGTATCTGCCATTGAAGCATTAACAAGAAATACATTTAGTACATAAAGTTTACAAATATTCAAGATTTAAATGCCTTGATTAAGTTTTTGTGAACTGTTTTGTTTTTCCTCTCTACTCAGACAGTAATGGTTTAAGGCGAGTTGATTGCTATAATTTCGTAAAAACCTAGAAATACCGGAGTTAGTTTCTTATTCGTTCTTACTGTATAAAAACTTTGTCTCCTATATTATACCGCACTTCTTCACAATTTTTATCATAATAAATTTTCGATTTCATTTTCGCCTTAATAAGATTTCCCTTAGCTAATAAAAAAAAATAAAATTAAATTTGTTTGCGAAAGTTATATTCATAACGTACCCTATTATTCTCTCTACCTATTTTCTCTATATGTTTTGTTTATTGTAATGATATATACTGTTAGTTGATCTTGTCTGTAAAGCCAAGCGTTGTCCGTAAGGCCTAGCAACAAGAAAGCTGTGTAGTTTTGGTTTCAGTTCTTTAGAAGAAAGCATTCAATAAAGATCGCTGTTAATTGAATATAAAACTTGTTTTTTTGTGCTCCCGCTGAATATAAGTAGGCAAAAGCTAACTGGCGCAGTCGGCCAAAAAAAAAAAAACTCTAAAAAAGTACAGTGTCGCACTCGAAAGTAAAATACTTTAAAACTTAATAAATAATAATAAATTATTATTAAAAGAAAACAATAAACAAACAAATAAAACATTTTGACACAGTTTTTTAAAACTAAAAACAGACAAATGTGCATGGATATTCAAAAAAAACGTTCATGCATCGAATGTTCTAAAAAAAAGTACAGTGTCCTCAAAAGTTATACTTTATTATGAAAACCGAAACAACACGCAAACAAATGAAACGTTGTGACACAATTTTTAACTAACCAGTGTCCAAAATAAAGGGAATTGTAATAATAATTTAAATTTATTACCTACATCCTGAAAATATAAAATATATGTATAATATGCACACATAATATAATAACAAAAGTAGCAATCATAAACTTTCGTAAAGGCGAGAACCAGCGAAAAACAACAACCGGCATCTACATAGTTACAGGATCTGTGAAAAAATTACAAAAAAAAAACAAGAAAAGAACTGATATTCGAAATTAAAGAAAAATAATAATAATTAAAATTTATGTTTTATATTAATTTATAAAGTGTATACATACAAAAAAATTGTGAATGAGAAGTAAAAATACATAATTAGAATAGTGTAAATAAAATTTGTATTCAATTCATTTATATTATTTATATAAAGGATCTATCGGTTATTTGCTTTCCATATGTAAATATACATAGGTCAACAAGGAGTTAGAATTTAAGTCATTTCAAGCCATCAAATTGCTTAACACATAACAATTTCCCGCTCACGTTTTACTATTCCATGTCAAAATAGCGCTTGCTGAGATCCTCTTCAATTCGAATAAGTTCATTCTCAGAATTATAAATAAAAATTCGGTAAGTCATTGATATTAGTTGCTGTGCTGGGGTTTTTCTCAATAATTGCAAAAGTTACGAAGTAAAATTTTAAAGAGAAAGTAAAAAAAAAAAAAAAAAATAAAGAGTACAAATAAATAACAGAGCTTTACTAGAAATCATTGAATACATTGAATTTATTTTTTTCGACAGTTAAGAAAGTTTCTCTGAGTAAATTTAGTTAGTTGCTAGTCATGGCTAACTCTCTTGAAATCTGCAATTCTCTTAAAATTCCAGATGCTGTGAAAGATGTTCCATGTTTCGACGGTAATCCACGTTTGCTCTTCGATTTTATTACTAACGTTGAAGAGCTTCTTGCTTTGATGCCAGGAATTAGTGGAACAAATTACGCTAGCATAATTTTGAGAGCAATTCGCAATAAAGTTGTCGGACCAGCAAATGAAGTATTAAACATGTATGGAACGTCCATAGACTGGGACGAAATTAAAAACAATTTAATACTTCATTATGCGGATAAGCGGAATGAAACTAGTCTCATAAGAGACTTACATCAAATTAGGCAAAACACACATAATGTTGAACCCTTTTATGCCCGTATTATAGAGATTTTTTCTACTATCATAAATCATGTGGGGTTACATGAAAAAGAACCAACGGTAGTAACGGCAAAAAAGATTCTCTATGCAGAAATGTGCCTAAATTCGTTTTTAAGTGGACTTAGGGAACCTTTAGGATCCACAATACGTGCAATGAAACCTACGAAATTGAGTGAAGCCTTATCATTATGTTTAGAGGAACAAAATCGATTAAATTTTCACGGACAGCACAAATCTTATGGATATAATAGTTCTGAAAATAATTTGTATTCCAATATACCATATAATACAGTTCAACAACCACATACAAGCAGTGCTTTTAGAAATCTAAGCTATGTACCAAGAACTCTTACGCCTTCCTTAGCAAATATGTCTACCTTTATCCCAAACAATAACACACATTTCGCACCAAATATTCAAAATTATAATCGACCCCCAGATTTTAACAAATCTGTTCCTAAAAGTAACATAAACATTCCGAACAATAATAATCCAAAAACCAATTCTTACACAACAAATTTCAGACCAAAAAATCCCAAAATTCATACACAACCTGAACCAATGTCAATTTCAAACGCGTATACCCATAGACAAAACTCCAATCGTACTCAACCCTATAAATATAACTCACAAGAGCTACATAACATCGAACCAATTTATTATACCAATAATAACCCACCAGAACAGATTGAACCAAGTCAATATTCAAACGGAAATACTGTCCAGCAAGAAATTGTGTATGACCAAAATGAAGATATTCCACATTTTTCAACTGAATCGATTGTTGATGACGCAAATTTTCATTAACGTGCCTCGGAAAATCGATAGGTTACTTAGATTTGAATAATTACAATTCACATTTATTGCCTTATATTATTATCACAAGCATCAACAACAGTCCTCTCAAGTTTTTAATCGATACTGGAAGCAATAGGTCATTTATATGCCCAAATGTAGCCTACAAACTTCAAACACAAAATATTGCACCAATCGAAATCAAAACTATTTTTGATAAAAAAACAGTAAATAAAGAAGTTGTTATTAATGGATTACCTGAGCTTCTTACGAAAAAACCAGTGAAATTCCTGATTTTTAAATTCCACTCTTACTTTGATGGATTGATCGGAATCGACATTATTAAAGAACTTGGATTAACTATTGACATAAAAAACTCAATTTTAAAAACAAAAAATACGTTTATACCATTAAATTTCAAACCAAATCTTATGTCAAAAACTTGTATTGTACCTGAGCTCAGTAAATGTGTTTATCTACTACCAATCGATATCAAATCCGGGAGCGTTTACATAAAACCAACCGCTATAACTTCTCATTTAATGATTTCGGAAGGGTTGTATTTAGCAAAAGACTGGTACTGCTTTGTCGAGGTTGTAAGCAAATCTGATTCTCAACAAACTTTGCTAGTAGAGCAACCAATAAAAGCTGAACCTGTTGATGCTTATTTCGAATTTCACAACCATGAAATCGAAAACTCAGAAAGCATTGAGCAGAAAAATATTGGGCAAGCAATAAAAACTGACCATCTTAATGAGGAAGAGAAAAAGTTTATCATAGAATTGTGTCATAAGTTTAAAAGCATTTTCTTTAAAGATGGTGATAACTTAACTTTTTCAAACTCTATAAAACATGAAATTAAGACCACCAATGAGATACCCATATATTCCAAATCTTACCGTTACCCTTATATTCACAAAGATGAAGTGCAAAGGCAAATAAACGAGTTATTGAGACAAGGTATTATACGTCCCAGCTTCTCACCTTGGTCGTCTCCGATTTGGATAGTTCCGAAAAAGAAAGATTCAACCGGGAAAGAAAAATGGAGGCTGGTTATCGATTATCGAAAACTAAATGAAAAAACTGTAGATGATCGTTATCCCATCCCAAATATAACCGAAATTTTAGACAAACTTGGTAGAAGTATATATTTTAGCACACTCGATCTAGCCTCAGGATTTCATCAAATTGAAATAAAAAAAGAAGATATTCCCAAAACTGCATTTTCGGTCGAAAACGGACATTATGAATTCGTTCGCATGCCTTTCGGGCTAAAAAATGCACCCTCTACCTTCCAACGCGTCATGGACAATGTCTTAAGAGAACTCCAAGGGAAGACGTGCTTAGTGTATATGGATGATATAATCGTGTATTCCACCTCGTTGCAGGAACATATGGAAAGTCTCAATGCCGTTTTTCAAAAATTGACTGAAGCAAATCTGAAAGTTAATATAGAAAAATCTGAGTTTTTGTGTAAGGAAGTTTCGTTTTTAGGACATCTTGTTACTTCTGATGGCATCCGGCCAAATCCGGACAAGATACAAGCCGTAAAAAAATTTCCTCTGCCAACCACACAAAAACAGATTAAATCTTTTCTTGGCCTCTTGGGCTACTATCGCAAATTTATAAAAGATTTTGCAAACCTTACGAAACCCTTAACAGAGTGCCTTCGAAAATAAAATAAAATTATTTTAAACTCCAGATTTACTAATTGTTTTGAAGAATGCAAAAATATACTATGCAATGACCCTATCCTACAATACCCAGATTTTCGTAAGCCTTTCATTATTACTACTGATGCTAGTAATGTTGGAATAGGTGCAGTGCTCTCCCAAGGTCCTTTAGGTTCTGATAGGCCTATTTGTTTTGCAAGTCGGACTCTATCAAAAAGTGAACAACATTACAGCACGATCGAAAAAGAGCTGTTGGGTATTGTTTGGGGCACAAAATACTTCAGACCATATGTTTATGGCCGAAAGTTCAAGATTGTCACTGATCACAAGCCCCTCACTTGGCTTTTTTCCGTCAAAGATCCCTGCTCAAAACTAGTACGGTGGAGGTTGCGGCTAGAAGAGTATGACTATGAGGTTGTCTACAAAAAAGGTACGCAGAATGCAAACGCTGACGCACTTTCACGAATTGAAATAAACACTAACGAGACTGAATTTGAAAATTTAGAAATGGCTTCGATACAAAATAACGCTGATGCATCGTCCATAATATCAACAATTCATTCGGCTGAAGAAAATTTTGATAGTGGTGTTCCAATATCCGAACGTCCAATCAACGAATTTTCCCATCAAATTATTATTAGGCGAAATCCGGCAAAATCGCAATTATCTTCAAAACTGACAATTTTGTTTAAAAGGAAAAAAAGGTATATAATTGAGCACCATAATCCTGCAGATGAAAGTGTAGTCACTTCAATTTTGCAAGACCACATGAATACAAAACGGCAAATGGCCATTTTAACAGACGATGAAACATTTTCGGCGATTCAAAAGGTGGTTACCAAGTTTTTCCATCGAGCACGTTTAAAGCTTGTTAGATCTATGACTTTGCTTAGAGATATAACGGAGAGAGATGATCAAGAAAAAGAGGCTAGAAATAACCATCAGACCTCCTACCATAGGGGTATAACCGAATGTTTTCATCACTTAAAAAGAGATATATATTTTCCAACACTTAAACATGTAATTTCTAATGTTATAAATAACTGTGAAATTTGTCACAGGTATAAATACAGACACTTTTTTTCACGTCACGGTATTCCAAAAAAAATAGTTGCAGATAACGGTAGCGAGTTCATTTGTAGTCTATTTAGGGAGTTCTTAGAATTGTATAACATTAGTTATCATAACATTTGTGCAAAGGCATCAACAGGTAACTCGCCAGTCGAACGTTTTCATTCCACCCTTACGGAACTGATTCGCTTGATTAAATTTCATAAAAAAGACGCTTCAATTGAAGAAATAGTTGATGAGGCTGTACTGACATATAAAAATTCTATACATTCCACAACAAAATTGAGTCCTTTTGAACTCCTTTCAGGCCATATTCACTCCAGTAAACCGTTTCCATCAAACCCAGATTTTCGCACAGAACAAGAATACTTAGAACAACATAAATTAAATTATGAAAATCTTTGTAAATTAGTTCATAAAAAAAGTCTCGAAAGAAAACAAACTTACATAAGCAACCTTAATAAGTCACGTAAGGATCCTCCGGATTATACCGCAAATGAACAAATTTTTGAAAAGGATGATAGAAGAAATAAATTGGCACCTAGGTTTAATGACCACATTGTTACTCAAAACAATGAAATAACTGTCGAAACAAATAAAAGAAAGGTTCATAAGCAAAAGATTAAACATACATAGGATGTCTAAAAAAAAAAAAAAACATCTAAGAATAAATTTATTTCACATAAATATACCCAGTGACTTAGTAACTTATGTACAATGAGCACTTACCGAAACATCTTACAATGCAAAACAAATGTATCTTGTTCATATAAATAAAGGAGCACCTTATTAACCTTATAAGTGTGAGCTTTGCAATAAAATAATAAAATGGTCCACTAGGGCGTATACTTACCAGCAAAATAAATAAATGAATGCAAATGATATTATACCAAAATAAATGTACTACATAATTGTAAAGAAAAAATAAAATTATATATTAACTATCCTATTTTTGAAAGTACTTCCTTATTTATATATGTATAATGTATATATTTATGAAAACGAATTATATAATGCAATGAACTTAATCCCAAGTTCATTCCTTTTGGGGGAGACGAGTTATATTCATAACGTACCCTATTATTCTCTCTACCTATTTTCTCTATATGTTTTGTTTATTGTAATGATATATACTGTTAGTTGATCTTCTCTGTAAAGCCAAGCGTTGTCCGTAAGGCCTAGCAACAAGAAAGCTGTGTAGTTTTGGTTTCAGTTCTTTAGAAGAAAGCATTCAATAAAGATCGCTGTTAATTGAATATAAAACTTGTTTTTTTTGTGCTCCCGCTGAATATAAGTAGGCAAAAGCTAACTCGAACAAGGAATTTGAGGCTTAAAACCGAATAGGTTTTCATATGGAGTGAATAGAGTTGCTGTATGTGGGGTAGTGTCCGACCGAAGCTTCGGCTTCGGCTTTGGCTTCGGCCACATTCGGCTAAAAAATCTACAATCGGCTTAACCTTCGGCTTCGGCCAAACTATGCCGAAGTTTTGGCCGAAGCCGAAGGTTTAGTTTTTGGCTGTTGTGCGTTGTGGATTATGGTAGGGGCTGAAAAAAAATTCAGTTTTTCGTAGAACGTAGAACAGTGTTGAGTTATTTGTTGTTCTTTTCCTTATTTTCAATAAAATATTAATACTAGTTCAAATTGTTATTATTTTTGAAACGTTAATTTAATTTATCCCGTTAGTTTGGTTAATGCATGCACACATTAGATTCGTTTTGAGCTTTACCCAGAGTTGACCCAGGTTTCCTTGAGAACTCTATGAGTCCTCAAAAAACACTAAACCACAAAATCACCACAAATCCCTGTCATTTGAATAAAAATACATGCCATTTAACAGCCCTCAACTCGCCCCAGAAGAAACCAAGGGCGAATCTTTTTGTACCAAACCCAGGTCAACCCCAAGGCTCAAAAAACACTCAGTTTGACATTCAGGGCAAACTTAGGTTTTTCAAAAAACGCTTTGTGGCGACCACAGAGTGACCTCAGGGCTTGAACTAACGAACCTATTCTAGAAAAAAATCATAATTTTTTTCATTTTTAGTCAATCTGGAACGAAAATTCTTCAAGTTATTGAAGCTTCGGCTTCGGCTTCGGCTTCGGCCGAAGGTTAATGTCAAGCCGAATAATCGGCTTCGGCTTCGGCTTCGGCTACAAATCGACCTTCGGTCGGACACTAATGTGGGGTGGTATTGTAACAAAATACCGCATAATCAACACATGAATCACAATTGATAAGATCTTTGTTTAAGTATCTCCGAAGGTAGTCTCCTAATACTCTATGACTTCTTTCTAAAGAACCATTTGATTCTGGAAGATATGGTGTAGTCTGGATTTTTTTTAATTTCATCAACTGACAGACACGTTTAAAAAGAAAGCTTAAGAAATTAGAACCCTGATCAGTCAAAAGTGACTGTGGCACCCCGAATATGCATATTACTATTCGAACGAAAACCTCCGCCACTGTTGCAGCTTCCTGATTTTCTATAGGAAAAGCTAATATAAATTTAGTTAAATCATCCTGAAAAAATAAAATATAATTATTTCATGATTCTGAGGTTGGTATTGGACCCACTATATCCTGACACTTTTTCGAAAGGAACCGAAGAAGTCGTGGTATTTTTCATTGGTATTTTCTTTGAAGAATAATTTTTATTTTTTTGACTGGTTTCGCACTTTGAAATATATTCTTTAATATCTTTAAGCATATTATGCCATTTGAATTTCATCTTTATTCGCTTAAAGGTTCTTTTAATTCCTTGATGTCCTCCTGTAGGATTTTTGTGATATTCACTCAAAATTCTTTCTTTGTCAGTTTGAGAAGTAATTATTTTTGCACTGTTTATATGAGGTTGTATTTCTTTTTCTATATAAGTTTCTTTAGAATTGTTTGTTTCTTGATCAGGAATATTAGTTTTTAAGTTTTTTTCGATATTCTTTGATCGAGATCGTTTTAGTACATTTATTTTATTAACTTCATTATCAGCCTTATTATGAGTTTCACGTGAAATCATTCCCCTCGAAAAAGATACCATTTCACTTTTCCCTTATTATGAGTTTCGGGGGAAAAATTTTCCATGTTCGAAAAATTTCCCTTATTGTGAGCTATTTTGCCCCGTGAAATGTGAAAACGTTGAGAGCAATTCACTTCACTTATTTTTGTGAGGCGAACAAGTGAACAACAAAAGCGTAAAAATTGTAAGTCTGGAATTTAGTTCAGGTGAAACTCATTTTTTTTTTTTTTTTTTTAAATTAAAAAAAGAGGAGGCTTATGCTAATCTGGAGAACTCAGACCTAATATCCAGTCCATTGAACTACCAGAGTAGCAGCCTTCCCTTTTTTTTGTGTTGCAGTAGTTGGAAATAAGTTGTTAGTAATTTCACATATATAACCTCAAGGGCGGCGTCCATATGAAACTGGGAGGCTGAAAGAAAAGTGGATGCCCAGAGCGGGATTCGAACCCACGCGTCCGGCCTATCTACTAAACACTCTACCACTGCACCTCGGCCGCCTTCTAAATGTGAAACTCATAATAGCTTTTAAAATTCCGGGCGAACAAAAATGTTCCGGGCGAAAAGCTGTTCACGTGAAACTCATAATAAGGCTGTATATGTTTCAAGTCGAGATTGTCCATCAGCTACCGTATTAAGTGATCCGGCCTTATGTTTTACGTCGAATTCGAATTCTTCTAATTTGTTTCTCCAACGCAAAATCCTAGAGCTAGGATTTTTAAGGTTGAGATTCCATACTAGGGGTTTATGATCGGTTATAACAGTAAATTTTCTTCCATATACATATGGTCGAAAATGATTAACAGCCCAGACCACTGCTAAAGCCTCTTTCTCAATAGTTGAATATGTAATTCTTTTCGGATTTGTTTAAGACCCTACTGGCAAATGCAATAGGCAGATCTATGGTTTCAGAATTTTTCGATTGAGATAAAACAGCTCCGATAGCACAGTTACATGCATGGGCGTAGCCAGGTAGGGGCAAATGCCCCAACCTAAGCCAAATGTCCTCGAAAAATTCTGGGTTTTTTAGAAAAAATTAATCTTTGTCCTCGAGGACATTTGGAGAAAATGCTGAAATAACGAGGACTTTTCAAAGAGTATTCTTAAGTATTATTAAAAAATGAGAACAGTTCGCGAAATTGCCGAAAAACGAGGACTTTTCAATTAGATTTGCAAAACCAAAAAATGATACTTTTAAAGTATTTCTCAATATTCTTGTCAATAATTATGTCATACTTTATTTTCAAAAAAATGTCCTCGTTTTTTCATTGATTTTTGAGAAGTTGCCCTCGAAAAAAGACCTAAAAAAAAGTTCTGGCTACGCCCATGGTTACTTGCATCGGTAGTAATTAAGAAAAGATCACCATCAGATGGATATTGCAAAATAGGCGCTTTCGTAATTGAATCTCTTAAAAGATAAAAGGCTTCATCGCAGAATGCATTCCAAAGGAAAGGAACGTCTTTTCGAAGTAGTTTGTGTAGTGGATCTGCGATTAGGGAAAAATTTGGAATAAATTCCCTATAATATCCAATCAAACCCAGGAAAGATTTTAACTGTTTAATAGATTTAGGAATTTGCAAATTAGTTATTGCAGTAATTTTCTCAGGATTCGGTTTGATTCCATTTTCAGTTATTATATGCCATAAATAAGACACTTCCTTGCGCAGAAAATTTGCATTTTTGGGGTTGGAGTTTTAAATTATATTTTCGAAGGCAATAATTAAAAATTTCTGTAAGCTTTTTATTATGATCAGTAAGGTTATTACCATCAACAACAATGTAGTCTAGGTACACAAAACATCGCAGACCCTGAAGACCTGCAAGAACTATATTCATTAGGCGTTGAAATGTGGGTGGTGCATTCCGTAGCCCAAAAAGCATTCTATTAAATTCGAAGTGACCAAATTCCGTACTAAATGCTGTTTTGTGTCTGTCCTCTTCTTCGACCAAAATTTGGTGAAACCCATTTGCTAAGTCTAATATAGAGAAATATTTGGAATTTCCCCATTGATTTCAGATATCTTCGATATTAGGTAAAGGGAAAGAATCTGCTAGAGTAACTTCGTTCAATTTCCTGAAATCTACAACAACGCGCCATTGCTTGTTGCCATCTGAATCTGGTTTCTTAGGTACAACCAGTAGTGGCGAGTTCCAAGGGCTTGTACTTTCTCGTTTTATTATCATCTAGCATAATTTGAACCTGTCTCTGAATTTCGGATTTATGATATTCTGGAAGTCGGTACGGACGAGTGTTTATTGGCCTCTGATTTTTATCGATAGGGATATTATGTTGGATGCCGTTCGTGTATGTAAGCTTATCTCCATCTAGATGGAAAATATCGTTAAATTCTCTACAAATTTCAACAATGGATTCTTTTTCTTCTATATTGAGATGATCAACTTCTAATATATTTCCTAAATTCTTGAGCCTATTATTGACTTCATTATAGTTTTTGAACTGTCCGATGTTATATATATGAAGGTTTTCTAACTTTTTAAATCTCACTTTGAGGTCTTCAGGTATGGTTATTTCTTTTTCAGATGTATTTAAAATGGATAGATTAACAAATCCTTTTTCTACTTTCGCAATAGAACTTGCAATATAAACCATTCTAAAAATTTCTGCTGCTTCTACAATGACCTCATTTAGTTCTAAAATGGGACCGTATTTTATAAAGTGCTCTGTCCTAGGGGGTATTTTAACCATCTGATTGTCATTTGAATATGAAACCCTATGGGCGGTTCCGTTCATTTCTAATGATAATTTTTTTAGTGTATAATCAATTTTGGCGTTGTATTTGTTAAAGAAACCCTCTCCTATAATCCCGTCATAGTCTATGTGAAATTGATCGTTAACTATGTGAAATTCGTGTTCTATGAACTTATCTTCTGAGATTTGTATCTTTA
Source organism: Melanostoma scalare (assembly GCA_949752695.1). Lineage (NCBI taxonomy): Eukaryota > Metazoa > Arthropoda > Insecta > Diptera > Syrphidae > Melanostoma > Melanostoma scalare. The sequence continues at coordinate 81,106,639 of OX456986.1, read as the reverse complement.
GAATTGCGAATCCTAAAGTAGTAATTTCTTCTGAAGAAATTCCTTTAATTACAAGAGAATTTTTGTGGTTAAACCAAGGTACTTTTCCTTTAACATCCCCTTTTTATTAAACTAATAGAAGCTTCCCTATAAGGAATGAATTCGTGCTACAACAGCCTCCGGAAATAGAAAAATGTATTTTGCTTCTGTGGTTTTGATACGAGTCAATATTCAAAATGCAACTAGGACTTTTTGTTGACAGAGGATTTTGCTTTTGGTCATATGAGATATCTAAGTTTTGATGTCGAGATGGAATTAGATTTGGATAAATATTAAGTTCTGAGTCTGTGACTCGATTTTGTTCGAGGTTCTGACAATGATTTCGTATGCATGTAAGATTTCCATATTGAAAAATATTTTCTTTTGGAATTCCTTTATGATTTCCATTTTGATTTTGTTTTCTTAAAAGATTTTCTTTTAGATTTTGATTTTGAAAAAAATTTTGTTTTGGATTACCTACCTTCAGGTTATGACTTAGATTTTGATTTTGATTTTTGAAAAGATTTTCTTTTAGATTTTGATTTTGAAAAAAATTTTGTTTTGGAATACCTTTAAGGTTATGATTTCGATTTTGATTTTGATAATAAGACTGATTTTCTTGTAAAACTCCTTCTAGATTTCGCTCAGCTGAGTTGGGGAGTTTTCCGACCCAGCTGCTGAATAGTTTCTCTGACGTACAGTGGTGGCGACACAATTAAAAACGGCACCCATATAGTAATATAAGTATGCATAACTTTCTTAAAAGACATTTCTTCAGGTTGAAAAGAGGTTTAATTTGTAGCCCATGAATAAGAGTACACATTAAAACAAACAGGTTCGGGGTGCATTTTCTTGGAGTGGTGTTGGTGTTGGTTGGTGTTGGGTAGTAAGGATAAACGGTCGAATGGTCAAACACGTTTATAAAGGCATATTGGAGAATGTCATGGAGCATTTTTCATTCCCATGTATGCCCATCTGTTATGTTTTTCAACGGGACAACGACCCAAAACATACTGCATACTTGTAAAGCAGTGGTTTGCGGATACAAAAACCAGTGTTTTGGATTTACCCGCGTAAAGTCAGACGTCGAGAGAGGATTAAAGTAAAAAAAAAGGAGGTCTTGGACGGTATAGCACCATGAAGATGCCGCGCTTTGGTTGAAAGTATGGAAAGAAGATTGGCTGTTTTTATACAAAGAAATGCATTCCCTACAAAATATTAATATTTACTCTATTGTAATGCACACCCAACATTTATACCAATTTCCTAATCGAAAACGTTTAACCGAAAACACAACTGGCAACACTATAATGGAATGGTATAAAAGAAGACGTTGGTTGTGAGTGTGTGTGTGTGTGCAGAAATATACCGGGAGGGGAACTTGTCTAGACATCATGGTTCATAGCAAAACTACTAGAAAGCTCTCGATATTTCACACTTCTATATAAAGAGGGAGCTGACGCAACCAGATGTCAGTTTAGTTTAGAAAGTGATAGTGTGAATATTAAATAAACGTAATTGAGTTGAGTTCGAATAAAAGTGGTAGAATTAAATGAAAGATAGAGTTTTATTTTTGCGAACTAAGCGCACGTTACATTGGTGTCAGAAGTGTAAATAAAACTTATTTGACTAGTAAAGTGTAAAAAAAAAAAAAAGTTAAATACAGTGAAAATGGGTAAGTTGTTGGAAGAGCTCAACTGCATTGAGCTTAAAAGTGAGTTAGGTAAGCGAAATCTTTCTAGAGCGGGATCGAAAAATGAGCTCGTCCTGCGTTTGCGCAACTATTTGGAACAGCAAGGGGAAGACGCAAACACTTTTGTTTTTGAAACAGAAGTGGAGGAAGAGGAAGTAAGTGAAAGTGTGGATTTTTCTAGTATGATGAAGCTTTTATTACAACAACAAAAGAAGCTGATTGAAGAGCAACAGCAAAATATTCTCGGACGTCTGGAAGAGCAACGAAACGATCAAAAGAAGGAACAGCTGAATGTTCTCGAACAACTTGAAACACAACGAAACGAGCAAAAGAAGCTGGTTGAAGAACAACGAAGCGAACAAAAGAAGGAACAGCAGAATGTTCTCGAACCACTGGAAGCACAGCGAAACGAACAAAAGATGGAACAACAGAATATTCTCGAAAGACTTGAGGCGCAACAGAATATTTTGGAAAGTCAGAAAAACATTCTAGAAGGTAAATTGGGTAACATTGAGAAAAATGTATGCGCCCTAGACGAACGCGTTGAAGGTATGGAGAAACAGCTTTCTGTTGTAGAGAATCGTTTCGAAATCGTAGAAAGCCGATGTGATAAACAGTTCTCTGTTCTGACCAAAGAAAAAGGAGATGAAACCGCCAACATGTGATGGACAGTCTTTTTGGCCAGTCTACAAGAGACAATTTGAGGCAGCCGCGACAACAAATGGCTGGGATGAAGAAGACAAGTACATTGCACTGACTCTTGCTCTTAGAGGACCAGCAGCTGAATTACTTCAAACAGTTCCAGCTGGTAAGAGCGGCGATTTCAGCTCTCTCGTGGCAGAAAGAAGTCTTCCGAGTCCAACTCAATAACAGAGTCCAGAAAAGGGGTGAAAGTCTACAGCAGCTCCAAGCAGACGTCGAAAGACTGGTTCACCTGGCATACCCGGATGCTGGAGAAGAAATCATTAACCAGCTTGCTGTTGAGTCCTTCGTTCGTGCCATTTCCGATATACATCTTCAGAGGTCTGTGCGAACTGCTAGAACACGTACTCTTTCTGAAACTTTAGCATTTGCATTGACAATTGAAGCAGCAGAACAGGCTTCTCATGGAGTACATCGACTTAGAGAAGCCATAGTCGAAGAATGCTCATGCCGAAGAGCTGAAATACAAAAGAACCAGCGGAGCGGACTAGCAAGATGTTGGAACTGCAACAAGACCGGGCACTTACAGCGTAAATACAGACTACCACCAAATAAAAATAAAGCCGCTTGTCAACATTGTGGAAGCAAGAGATCCAACCTAGAGCAAGGTAACAACAACACCAGCGTTGCCTATCAATCCAACTTCAAGGGGCAGAGGCGGGTTTCTTGTATCGATGGCCCCAGAACCACCATCCAGGTCTCACAGACCAAACGAGACAACAAAAGTCTGACTGTGGAGACTACTATTAACGGGACCAAACATGTGGCTACCATCGACACCGGTGCCACAGCCTCCATTGTACGTCGAGACCTGGTAAGGACGACGTGGCTTCATAACACCAATAGCTACCGTCTAAGAACCGCAACGGGAGAAGCAGCAAGAGTATATGGAGAAGTGTGTCTTAAAATCCGACTGGCTGATCTAGTGTTTACTCATCAATTCCTGGTGGCAGATATATGTGACGAGTGCATCATTGGAATCGACTTTATGAAACAGCACGGAGTTATTTTGGATATCGGTAATCAAGTTTTGAAATACCAAAATAAAGAAATTCCAATGACCTATTCGAATGAAAATACGTCAACAATGAGGACTGTCATCACGGAAGATCTGATCCTGCCTCCTTCTTCTGAAGTGTTCGTTTGGACAAAGCTTGAAGGTGAGTTTGGAAGCATTCGATACCTCATGGTGGAACCAGACCCAGAGTGTTCCTCCCAAAGCGTCATCATTGGGAAAACTCCGGTAGCACCGAAAAACAAAATGGCTACTAAACACCAGACCGTACGATGTAAGGTTGAAGAAAGGAGAAGTCGTTGGACGTTGCGAATCGGTTGCAGCAATTACGAAGATCACAGACGAAGCCCCGAGAAAAACTATAACTCCGGAGGAGCTCAAAACCATCAGAGCTAAAATACTGAATTCATCCAACCTTGATCACCAACAAACAAGGATGGCTGAAAATCTCCTACAAGAGTACACTGACATCTTCGCATCGCAAAAGGGACAATATGGTAGGACACAGTTGGTGCAGCATCGCATCAACACAGGAGATGCAAGACCGATTCGTCAACCCGCAAGACGCCTTCCACTGGCCAAACAAGGTGAGGTTGAGGAAATGATAACAGCAATGAAGAAGGACGGTCTTATCGAAAACTCCAAAAGTCCTTGGGCGTCACCAGTGGTGCTAGTGAAAAAAAAAGACGGAAGCACTCATTTTTGTGTGGACTACCGAAGGCTGAATGATGTGACTAAGAAGGACAGCTATCCCCTGCCCAGAATCAGTGATACCCTGGATGCCATGGAGGGAGCCCAGTGGTTCTCGACGCTGGACTTGAAAATTGGATTCTGGCAAGTTGACATCCACCCAGATGATCGGGAAAAGACGGCGTTTTCTACAGGTAGTGGGCTCTGGCAGTTGAAAGTTATGCCGTTTGGGCTATGCAACGCTCCGGCAACATTCGAGCGTTTGATGCAGTGCGTTCTTCAAGGACTGACGTGGAAAGCTTGCCTAGTCTACTTGGACGATGTCATTGTTTACGGGAAAACATTTGACCAACATTGCAAGAACCTAAATGCCGTGTTTCAGAGACTTCGAGAGGCTAACCTTAAACTGAATCCGGAAAAATGTGCACTTTTCAAAACCGAAGTTAGGTATTTGGGACACATCATCTCTTTCCAAGGAGTGAAGACTGATCCTGAAAAGCAGTTTAAATGGTCAATTGAGTGTGAGAAATCTTTTCAGGAACTCAAATACCGCCTCTGTAATGCTCCAGTGCTGGCACATCCAACACCTGGCAAAACATTCATCATCGACGCAGATGCAAGCAACGTTGGAATCGGGGCGGTACTATCCCAAGTGCATTATGGCGAAGAGAAAGTGGTGGCATACTACAGCAAGGTCCTCTCGAAACCCGAAAGAAACTACTGTGTGACCAGGAGGGAACTGCTAGCTCTTATCTTGGCAACAAAGCACTTCCATAAGTACATCTATGGACAGAAATTTCTTCTGCGGACAGACCATGGTGCTCTGAACTGGCTGTTGAACTTCAAAAATCCAGAAGGTCAAGTCGCAAGGTGGATAGAAAGACTGCAGACTTATGATTACCAGATTCAACACCGCAGAGGAAAGTTGCACTCAAACGCCGACGCATTATCCCGAAGACCTTGCAAAGTGGATTGCAAGCATTGTAGGCGGCAAGAAGACAAAGAAAATATTACCGCTCAGCGACTAAGAGCTGACCCAATAAGCGGATGGAGCAATGAGGAAGTGAGGACTGCTCAACAGGAGGATCCAGATATCGAACACATTCTCGCATGGAAAGAAAATGAAGAGAAACCTGAATGGGGAGATATTTCTGACAGGAGTCCAGTTCTCAAAGCCTATTGGGCACAGTGGGACTCACTATATGTGCAAGAAGGTGTCCTCAGGCGAAGATGGGAATCCACTGACGGTAAATCATATGTGATGCAGCTGATCGTACCGCAATCGAAAGTCAGTGAAGTTCTTCGGGAGATGCACGACGGACCTTCTGGAGGCCACCTGGGAGTTGACAAAACACTGGAGAAGGTGCGACATCGGTTCTACTGGTTACATGCTAGAGATGACGTGGAGAAGTGGTGCCGAACATGTGATTGGGAAAATGTTAAGACAGTGTTGAAAAATTGTTTTGGCGAAAGGCTTTCCTCCGATTTATTCCTTGATAAATTACGATTAATAAGAGTACAAACAAACATTTAAGACTTCCATAATAGTATTACACATTTGTTAAGTAGGATAAATAATAAATATCTGCTTACAACCTCTACCTTTGATAAACAAATTATAGAATCTAACAACAGAATTGCCCTTAACGCTTTCAAAAACAACCTCCCATTACCAGAACCAACTAAATCTATTATTTTAAGCAGAAATCCAAAAACACCAACTGACGCTTATAAAATTATTCTTGAAATTAATCATCAACTTGTAGGACCTAATGGTGAAATTGGAAATAATTCTTTTTTGAACCGCTCAGATACAAGACAGTCAAATAGTTTTCAAAGGTATAATAATTTTAATAGCAATAGAAATAATTTCAATCCAAATAATCCTTTTCAAAGAAGTTCTAGCAACTCTTATAATTTTCCAAGTCAATCTAACCAAAGAAACCAGAATCAAAACAATAACAATTATACATCTCGTAACACAAATCAAAACCAAGGTAGGAATAGTCAATCCATGCAATATAGTGGCAACATTTACAATGGTCGAAACAATAACCACAATCAAAGCGGCCAATCGAGAAGTTCGAACAGGTTTCAGAGAAATTCTTATCCAGAACCGATGGATGTAACCTTGAATGAAAATTTAGGTATTCGGAATGAGAGAGCTAATGAAAGACCTCAAAATTTTCAATCAAGCAGTCGAAACAATTACCTTATATAGTAATAGGAAATTCGGTTCGAAAACTTCGTTTTATTATTGATTGTGGCACAGAATTTAGCATAATAAACAAAAACATTTGTAATCCAAAATGGCAAGTAACACCTAAAAATCATATTTTTAAAGTCCTAAATAGAAACATAAGCACAAATGTTGAGTATAGTTTTCCTATTTTCAAAGAATTTAACGAAGATGTTAATTACTTTGTAATTTTTATTGAATACCAGTTTCATGACAATTTTGACGGATTGATTGGTAACAATATTCTCCTTGCACTTAGTCCAATAATAAATTATCAATCGAAACTATTAGTCACTGAAAACGCTTCGATCCCAATATATTTCAACAAACAAGCCAAAACAGAGAAGTTTTGAGCATTTTTTCCAGCGAAAGTGTGATAGTCGATTCCCCACAAAAACTCTTTCCAGATCACCTGAACGATGTCGATGTTTCAAAATTGCAATCTCTTTTGCAGTCTTTCAAATCAATAATTTACAAAGAAGGAAAACCATTATCGTTTACAAATCAAATAAAACAACAAATTTTAACACATAACAACATTCCAATATATAGCAAATTCATTCAGATGAAGTTGATAAACTTACTTACTTACTTAGGTGGGCATTACAGTTTGGGGTGAACCTGGGCCTCAACCAACATCCTTCTATAACGATTTCGATCTCGGGCGAGCTCTCTCCAGTTTCGCACTCCAAGTCGGTTGAGGTCTTCATCCACTTGATTGCGCCACCTAAGACGAGGTCTTCCCCTTCTGCGATTTCCCTGCAATGTGCTTTCGAACACCCGACGAGCCGGAGCGTTTGGATCCATCCGCTCTACATGACCCAACCATCGTAGCCTCGCGATGCGTACTCTTCCGGCTATGCCCATGTCGCGGTACAGCTCATACAGCTCGTTGTTGTATCTTCTTCTCCACACATTGTCTTCGCATACGGGACCAAAGATCATTCGGAGAATTTTTCTTTCGAAACGACCAAGAGTTTCCTCATCCGCTTTCGATAAGGTCCATGCTTCCGCGCCGTACAGCAGGACTGGGATGATTAAGGTCTTATACAAGGTCACCTTGGTTTTTCTAGAGAGGGTTTTGTTTCTCAATTGCCTTCTTAACCCAAAGAAGCAACGGTTGGCAAGAGTTATTCTCCGTTTGATCTCCGCGCTGATATTGTTGTCCGTGTCTACAGCGGATCCTAGGTAGACGAAGTCCTGTACTACCTCGAAGTTATGTCTGTCTATTGTGACGTTTTGTCCAATTCGTCGATGTTCTGTGTCCTTGTTTGATGACAGCATATACTTCGTTTTTCCCTCATTAACCATCAAACCCATTTTTGCCGCTTCTGTTTCAATACTCGCAAAAGCACCTATGACATCACGCTTTTTTCTTCCCATTACGTCAATATCGTCTGCATAGGCGAGTAATTGTACAGACTTTTGAAAGATTGTTCCTCTGGTGTTGACGTTTGAGTTTCTTACAATCTGTTCAAGTATGATGTTGAAGAAATCGCATGACAGTTTGTCGCCTTGCCTAAAGCCTTTTTCGACATCAAAGGTCTCGGTGAGTTCTTTTCCGACCTTGACGGAGCAGCGTGAATTCTCCAAAGTCATCCTGCATAGTCGTACGAGCTTTGCAGGGATGCCGAAACTAGACATGGCTCTGTACAGCTCGTCTCTGTAAATACTGTCATACGCGGCCTTGAAATCGATAAAGAGGTGGTGAATATCGATATTATGTTCTCGGGTTTTTTCCAAGATCTGCCGTAATGTGAAAATTTTGTCTATTGTGGACTTCTCTGGTCTAAAACCACATTGATAAGAACCTATCAAGTTGTTGACGTGGGGTTTCAGACGTTCACATATTACAGCAGACAAGATCTTATAAGCGACGTTAAGGAGGCTATCCCTCTGTAATTGGCGCAATTGTGAGGGTCTCCCTTCTTTAGGATCGGGCATACGATACTGAGGTTCCATTCATCGGGCATGCTTTCTTTCGACCATATCATGCAGATCAGCTGGTGCATGCTCCTTTCCAACTGATCTCCAGCTGCCTTGAAAAGTTCGGCATCAAGGCCATCTGCACCTGCAGTCTTATTAGATTTAAATTTGCATATGGCAAGCTTAACCTCTTCTAGGTCGGGAGGACGGCATTCTTGATCATCGTCCAAGCTGAATGGGGCAATCTGCCTGACAGCGGAATTTGTGTCTTCATCGCCGTTAAGCAGTCTGCAGAAATGATCTTTCCAGATCCTCAGTAGCGACTGTGACTCTATAACTATGTTTCCCTGCTGGTCTTTACAGGCTTGAGTTCGGGGTTTGCCACCCTGGCAGGATCTTTTTACCTTTTGGTAAAACTTCCGGTCATGGCACCTCTCTATTTCCTCAAACGAGCGCTTCTCATGCTGCTTCTTTTTCTTTTTGAGAAGTCGGTGTTCTTCCCTCCTTCTTTCCTTGTAAATCTCGTTATACTGATCGTAAGCAGCCCTTGTTCGTGTTTGCATAAGCATTTGTCGTGCTCTTTGTTTGGCTGCATTTGCCTGCCTGCATTCTTCATCGAACCATGGGTTTCGCTTTGGTGGCCGAGTGAAACCCAGAACCTCAGAGGCAGCGGTTCTGATGGCTTCTTGGCATTGCTGCCACTGGTCTTCAATGTTTAATGCTGGCGGCATGGGATTCAAGGATAATTGAAGGGACACTCGATTGGAAAGGGCATTGGCAATCTCTTGCGATTGTAGCTTTCCGACGTCATATCTCTTCACAGCGTTAGTTCGCGCTGGTCGTGAACAAGATATCCTCATTCGCACCTTGGCTACAACAAGGTAGTGGTCCGAGTCAAAGTTGGCCCCTCGGAAAGTTCGGACATCTAGCACACTGGAAGAGTGCCTTGCGTCGATCGCAACATGGTCAATTTGGTTGACGGTTAATTGATCTGGGGATCGCCATGTACCTTTATGAATTTTGAGATGCGGGAAGCGCGTACTACTTACAACAAGATTCAGCCCCGCAGCAAAATCGATTAGCCTCAGTCCGTTTTCGGAGGTTTTGTCATGGAGGCTATGCTTACCGATTGTGTTTCCAAAGATGTCCTCCTTCCCTAGCTTTGCGTTAAAATCGCCAAGAATGATTTTCACGTCGTGTCTAGGGCACTGCTCATACGTTTCTTCGAGGAGCTCGTAGAAACAGTCTTTGGAATCGTCGTCTTTCTCTTCTGTGGGGGCGTGGGCGCATATGAGGCTAATGTTAGCGATTTTAGCCCTGATGCGGACAACCCCCAACCTGGAGGGCCAGGTCCTTTTGGATCCCTTCGGACACAAAGGGCTGGAATATCCAGTGTCAGTACCCTGCTGCAGGGGTGTGAGTGCTGCCGTTGGCTCACCAGGAGCTCATCCGCCACCATCTCTACTTCAATACCCTGTCCTAGTATTGAAAGACCCCGAAAGACCTTTAAACCAAATATGTTGGAGTAGCTCCTTCAGGGGTTTCTGCTTTTATGGCTGCTGAAGTCCAACGTTGATTCTGTCCTTCGAATTCATCCGCTGGAACATTTACACGAAAGCTCTCGTAGACCACTGAGATTCGTGCAGTCAGTCATAGTTCGCAGAGCAATTATAGTGTTGACCGATCACAATTCTTTTGTTCCGGATTCCCTTGTCAACACTCGCACTTACTAGTTTAGCAGGTCAGCTCTGGACGGAGCATCCCAGGTCCCAGTGGATACCGCTTGGAGGTATAGTAAGTACAATTGACGTGTACTATAAGTTACAGCATCTGGGCGCCGCCAAGTTGGCACCAGTCAGAGCCTACCCGAATAGTACAACGCCCATCCACTTGAAGTTGATAAACAAATATCTGAAATGTTAGACCACAAAATTATCGTTCCAAGTAATAGTCCATACAATTCTCCTATTTGGGTTGTCCCAAAAAAAGAAGATAAGAATGGACAAAAAAGTTGGAGAATTGTAATAGATTATAGGAAATTGAATAGCGACGATAGACGATAAATTCCCAATGCCTAACATTGATGACCTATTTTACAAGCTCGGAAAATGTAATTATTTCTCTACAATAGATTTAGTAAAGGGTTTTCATCAAATCGAATTAGAGCAACGAGATAGAGAAAAGAAAGCGTTCTCGACCAAAACTGGTCACTATGAGTTTCATCAAATGCCGTTTGGGTTTAAGAATGCTCCTGCGACATTTCACAAACTCATGAACCATGTTCTGAGAGATTACATCAACAAGATTTGCGTTGTGTATCTCGACGACATTCTCGTTTTCTCTACTAGTTTTGAGGAGCACCTCGTATCATTAAAAAAAAATATTCCAAAAATTGAATGAAAGCAACCTAAAAATACAATTAAATAAATGTCATTTCGCCGATTTATCGACAAATTATCTGGGCCATGTTATCATTAATAATGGAATAAGGCCAGATGAAAGAAAAATAAAAACCATCACAGGCATGAAACTCCCAATAACTGTAAAGGGTATCAAACAATTTCTCGGTATTACAGGATATTACCGTAAGTTTATCAAGGATTTTGCCAAAGTGGCATATCCAATGATTAAATACTTGAAAAAATCTTCAAAAGTACAACCATCTGATCCACTATACAAAAAATCTTTTCAAACTTTGATATCTCTAATAACCTCTGAACCCATTTTAAGATGTCCCGACTTTTCAAAAAAGTTTATTTTAACAAACGATGCTTCTGGTTATGCAATAGGGTCTGTGCTTAGCCAAGACAACCACCCCATTTGCTACGCTTCACGCACTTTGAACAAGCACGAGCTTCACTACAGCACCATAGAGAAGGAATTGCTTGCAATTGTATGGGCTGTGAAATATTTTCGAACGTATTTATACGGACGAAAATTCGTTGTTCGAACAGACCATAAGCCTCTGGTGTGGCTTAGTAACTTAAAAGAGCCAAACATTAAGCTGCAACGTTGGAAAATCATTCTAAACGAGTATAATTTTGACATCGAGTACCTTAAGGGGAAAGAAAACAACGTTGCCGATGGTCTCAGTAGATATGTGGATAAAGTCAAAGATGAAGACACAAATTGCGACGAAATTAGCTTAGTCGATATCTTTAATAACGAACAAAGTTATGATTCAGATATCATAACGAATGCAGACAATAACGAAGAAGTAATGTCTACAGGTGCGACAATCCACAGTGCACAAGAAGATGAAACACACTACATTTATATAACAGAAAAGCCTATTAATCTCTTCAAAAATCAAATTTATCTTTTTTACGGTGTCAAAGAAAAATTATCAATCACACTAGTGCACAAAAAAATTCAAAATCTTCTCCAAATTGACTAAGAAAAAAGCGATCTTTTGAGAATAATGAAAGGAGTTCTTTCCAACAAAGGCTTATTTTGTGTCTATTGCGAAGATGTGGAAATTTATCTCCAATTGCAAAAAATTTACGTAAACTTTTTCGCTTTCAATAAAATTCTAAAATTACTGAAGTCAACAAATAAGTTAAAAAAAAATCGCTGACAAAAATGAGCTCATATCAGTTATCCAAACCACACATATTTCAAAAAATCAAAGTGGCATAAATGAAATGTTTCAGGATTTGAAACAGTTATATTATTTTCCGGGTTTACAAATTGAAATTCAAAAATTCATAAATAATTGTGAAGTATGCAACATCGCAAAGCACGACCGTCATCCAGTTCAACTTCCAATGAAAGTAACCGAAAATCCAAAACATTTCAACGACATAGTTCACATGGATATTTGGTATCCGTGAAAGCGTGAAAAAATGTTCTTAACAACGATAGATAAATTCTCTAAATATGCCACTATTCAACCACTAAATGATAGTAATTGGATCGCGATACTGAGTGCAATAAAAGAAAGAATTCAATTCCTCGGGAAACCGAATAAAATCATTTCCGACGGCGATACTTGTATATTGCACTCAGCCGTCGATCAATTTTTTAGAGAAAATCAAATAGTTTTTCACAAAACAACAGCCTAATTAAAAACAGGCAATGCTGATGTCGAAAGACTTCACGGCACGCTCAATGAACATTTGCTTATTATGAATGCAAACAAGGATAATTCCGAACTAGGAGAAAAGTTGTTTAAAATAATTTTGATTTACAATTCTACAATTCATTCGACAACTAAACTAAGTCCTGTTGATTTTATTATAAAAAACTACGGAAAAGAAGATATTCAAGCATTCGCAGATAAGTTCAAACACGAAAAAGAATCTCGAATAGCACACAAAAATAACAACATTGATACTTCTCCGCCCCAGTGCGAAAATGTTGTACAAAACAGAACCGTGACCAAATGTAAACCAAAATACAAGAAATTAAGTAATTTTAAAAGACAAGGTGAATATATTTTGGATAAATCTAATAAAAGAAACATAAAATACCACCGAAAACAGTTGAAAAGACGATACAAATATTAAAACTCGAGATGAAAACAAAAACAAATGCAAATTTTATTAAAACTAGACACAACTCACACATACACCTTTTCTTTCCTCACCTTAACGTATCCATTTTTTTTCTTTTCCAAATTATAGCTTTAGTCTAATAGTTATCATTTTTACATTCCGATTTCTCTTTTTCGATCATTTAATAATTCATTAGAACAGCAGTTTTAATTCCTTTTTCAAATTGAAAGCTTAACGTTTCTTCGATCTACTCTTTTTTCTGTGTCGTCTGTTTCTTTTCTTTCCTTTCTACATTCAAAATGACCAAATGTCAAAAAAGGAAAGAAAAACAGGGATGTTATGAGGTATTTTGGATTTGCTCAAATAGAACAAAGTTTAAGGGTGAGTGTGCATGTAATTCGATCATTGTGATTATGGATACTGTATAAGTGGATTGCACTCTTATTTTGGGTTTTTTGGCAAATAGATTAAGAAGACAGACAGGTTCAATTGATTTCTAATGCTTTACAGACAAAAACAATTACCTATACCTTTGAAAAAAAAAAATTTTATGCATTCAAAAAAAAAAAAAAATATATATCTGTTCAAAAATTACTAAATTGAAAATGGCTTGAGACCTATGGAAATGAGATGTTAAAAACTAATTGTAAAAAAAAAGAAAAAAGTAAGTTTGGTACCATTTCAAGGTTAGCAATAAGGATAAGAAAAAAAATTTATCAAAATGAAGATTGTTTAAACCTTTTATCAATGAAAATAGATAAAACTTGTTACAAAAACAAAACAATAATTGTAAAACTATGTTTAAATATTATGTATCTTAAGGCATTATCTATTGGAAAAAAGAAACTTTTTGTTTAACCTGTTGACTTGTATTAGATTTATGAAAAGCTTTTGTTATTTTTTGGAGACCAAAAATCTCTTGCCTGGGAGGTGTTACATAAAGAAATTCACCTACACATAATAGCTTTATCACTCTTGGTATTTGTAAAGCAAATACCAATCGTGCTGCTGATGTGATTGCAATGTATTTATTTATCGATCCAGCATGATCTCTTCTCAGAGATCAATGTGGAGATCGTAAATCACAAATAGATCGTAGGTTTTATCACACTGGCTAGATCTCTATGTTTTTGGAAGCCTAGTCAGTCGATTGTGCGTTGTTTAGCAAAACGTATTGAAATCAATTTATGAAAGTAAAAGATTTTAAAGAAGAGTGTTTTATTTGTGGAGTAGATAAAAGACCAAATAAAATACACAAAGATATAACTGATTCAAAGAATTAATTTCTTCTATCAACTCATCTTTAATAAAGTATGTACACAATTCAAAATGCAACTTTACGAAATAAAACACCAAATTATACAATTTTTAATCATCTTTATTGTAATAACAATCACAACACAAAAGACATCTAAATCGAAACAACATTTCAACATTTGCAATAAGCTGCGACAATGCACACATCAAGTTAAGAACATAACTTTCCAATTTTCAATTCAAAAAGCACTGCTACAACGCATGCAAAATGAATATAATATTTAAACAATTTAATTTTTCGATCAAAAATTCTGTATTGAAATTAAAAAAAAAGTCTAAATGCAAATTGGACACATTCCACAAAATTTATGAAAAACATCGACAGCACATCAAACGTCAAAAAGCCGTCGGCAAAACAAAATTGAAACTAATCAAAAACATCGCGTTATAAAACCAATCAAAATTAAATTACACAAAACACAATGTCATCTGTACAATTTACAACACACAAAATTAATTTTAAAATTTAATCGATCGTTTAAAAAATAATAATTTTTAAACGATCGAAAACGATTCTGTACACAAAAATATGATTCAATATAGGTACGTGCTACGCGCCGAGCTTCACTTGAATCATATCAATAACAAAATCACAAATGCACAACCATCTTTCATTGCAATTTTATTTTTTATTGCAATAAAATGTCTTGCAATTGCACTACAAGCATTTAATATAACCACGCAACTAACACTTTTATTAATTTCGTAAAAAAATTCACGAAATACATATACATATACAATACGCGTTGTTTACCTCGCAAAAATGTAAACAAAGTTCTAGTCGGAACCGAAAAATGTCCGACTAGAAAGAGACCGAATTCACTTCGCTTTTTAATAACATTTTTCATTGATAAAAAAAATGATAAACGATACAAATTTCAATTTATTAACAATATTTGGGATGTACATGAAGATAAAATATCTTTTGTAGTACTTAGAAAATAGCTTATACAAACTCGGATTGCTTTTAAAATTCTAATAAAATAATATAATAATTAGTTAATAGTTAAATATGAAGTATTGACCTTTAGAGTTGATTGGTTTATACAAATTGGTTATACAAAAATAAGTATTATACAAAAAAGAAAAGTAAAAATAATAATAATTACATAGTTAATAGTTAAAAAGGAAAAATGGGTATTTGGGGTTGAAAGGTTTAGGATTGGTGTCTCAAAGAGGAGAAGAAGAGAAAGACTGCACTTTTGAAAAGATTAAAATTTGTTATACATCTAACGTTAGAAGGAAGAGAATTCCATAAGATAACTGCATGAATGAAGAATAAACGAGAGGAATTAAGGTAGTTTGCACGGTAAGGAATAAGGTTTGTGGTTCTTTGAGAACGGGTAAAATTAAGTCTGTTATATAAATAGCTTGGACATTGGGTATGAATGATCTTATGAAGAAATAAGCAATTCCTGATACTGATGTGCTCTTGAAGAGTACAGCCTAGTAAGCTTGTCGCATATTCAGAGATGTGATCATATCTACGAATACCATATATATATCGCGTAGCATCATTAAAAGCTACTTGAAGCTTTCGTTGAGACAACGAGTCGAGTTTACCATACACCACTTCAGCATACGTTATTAATGGTAGTATCAATGATAAAACCTATCTATCAAATCTATGAATATAAATGAAAATAAAGTAATAAAAATTAGCAAAAGGGCACTCATCGATTCATATGTGGGTTGGCACACATATATAATTACAATTATCCATCCATCCATCCATCGGAGTTCGGAACATTTTCCAGTCCTCACAGTGCTGGAACTTTTTAATTCACATTTGCACTTCACTTCATTAATTAGTAAAAAAAAAAACAATGTGATCTGCATTTAATAAAAAACAATTAAAAAATCGCGATTAAATTCTTCGCACAGCATGTCGACACCATGCTAAAGGCCCCGGCCCAAAGAACGCGGTGCGTGCGTGCGGAACCGCTTTCAACTGACAGCTCGATTAAATACACACGTTCTTATGAGAGGTGACCCATAAGCACCGCGAGCAACGCTCCGTACGCGCCGAGTAGCCAAACTTCTATTTTGCCGCGGCTCTCACGCGGTGACAGAACCAATTTGAAATTTTCTCTCTGATGACATGCGCAGTAAGAACCAATTTGAAATTTTCTTTTCTGTTAACATGAGTGGCGCAGTGCTGCCGTTCGATGAATTGACAAAAACAGGAGATTTCCTGTTCAACGGGTTGAAAAAACAGGAGATTTAATTTTTTTCGAATAGAACGTCCAACTGGACTCGAATGTGTTAGTGAACCTCGCTTACGTCAGTATTTATCAATAACGTGCTGGCATCACCTTAAGTCAAATCAAGATTTAGCAATGTTTCTTCTAAATTGTATAAGAATGCTATGCAGAGTTGAAAACTCGATACATCAACCTTACAAAATGAAAAAAATTCTAAGGTTTCTGTTTGGTCTCACCAAACTAAACTGGAAATTCATTTATTTATTTTTTATTTATTTTTTAAAAACAAAACTTAATTATTATTCAAACCAAACAAAAAAAAAACTTATAAAATTATCCAAAAACTAAACAAAAAAATTTCATGTTCACAAATACATATTTTTAAATGTATGGCTTACTAATCAAAAAAGAATTAAAAACTAAAATAAAATAGGACAATATATCAGTCTCTTAGTTGAAATTATTATTTAAAATATAATCACATATTTTCTCATTGATTTTTCATTAAATTCAAATGTGTTTCCGTAATTTGGAATGCCGTACAATTCAAATCATCTTCTTTTAAGTGCGATCTTATGACAGCAATTGCATTGAGAGTCTTATTCCCTAAACAGCTCACATTCTGCATTTGAGTGTGGCAAACTTAAAACAATCTCAGCCAATTTAAAGATATTTTTAAAAATTAGTTCATCGTTGTAATCTTTGATACCTGCAATCATGTTCCAAAATTCTTCAATACCTGCGTCTTTTACTTTTTGTCTTTCTTCTTCTTTAAAGTACGTAGGCAAACTATGCCACTCGTTTAAAAGATCAACTGTATTTATCAATTTTGAAAAATGATTACAAAGTATTTGCAAAGAATTCAAGTTTTGTGTTCTGTTTAAATTAAAAGCTATACAATGATCTACAAATTTATTGGAAAACGATTTTTTATTTCACTGCATCATGTAGAAATTTAAAGCATTTTCCCGAATATTTTCAACATCTTCAATCAAAAAAACAGATTTTCTTAAAAATTCCTCACATTCGGCCCCCAAATAAATCTGAGACAAGTTTTTATAATTTATCAGCATCTGAAATACCAACAGAACTCGAGGTAGAACTTGAACAGGTATGTTCTTTTATAATATCTTTTCTTGAAGATGAAGAATATTGTGGTACGAGGATAAAAAAATTCTTATGAACTTATGATAAATATTTGTTAAAAGTAATAAAATGTTTGACTACTGAGTTACTCAATGTAATAGTTAGAAAAGTCAGAAAAACAGTAGAATTTTGAAAAAAATGCCTTGGTAACAGGAGACAGGAGATTGGACTTTTTTAGAGTGAAAAAACAGTAGTCTACTGTCATGACAGTAGAAACGGCAGCACTGGAGTGGCCTTGTTGAGTTGAGACACCGCAACGGATTCTATGGGTCACCCCTATCAGTTGCGTGCGGCAGAACCCACCGCATCAGTTGCCGCGCCGCTCCTACCGCACGCAACGCATTCTATGGGCCGAGCCTTTATGCTCACGACACGAAAACGAATTTACACATGAAAGGAAGAACGAACGTATGTATACCTACAACACTACGATTCAAATTCAATAGGAGAAAATAGTAAAATACAACTTACGCATGCGAATGCGATGCATACAACATTTACAGTATACAAGTAAAACCGAAAGGCAAAATTTTTGGGTGTCTGTTTTGGTATCTGTGGTACTATTTCTTCGTATTGTCCTTTTATGTTTATTGTAATGTATTAACATCTCTTCTCTTTACATGTGATCATTGAGAAAGAAGAGGATAACCACTCATCAGTTGGTAATTAGTATTATACCAATTATCGTAAATGTCAGAGGCCATCTGTTGACGAACACTACACGATGTTGGTATTGCAGTTTAACCTCGAATAGGGTGCTCCATACAAAATGCAAATCTACAACTTTCGGAGGCGGGAGAATGTACTGAAATGTACTGAATGTAACATAAACAAACATAAAATAAACAGAACGATAAATACAGTCCACAAATAATATGTCAACATAATATGTAAACAAAAAACATAGAATTTATATACTAAAATTAATGATACGACTATAAAGTCATATGACTAAATTCTTGTTACACATCGAAATACAAAGCAAAGTGGTTGAAAAGTGATTTTTGCGTTTTAATTATTTTAGAATATCTTTCTTACGGAAAATTTCTGAGCTTAACTTTTCGATCATAGACGATATCAGAAACATTGATTTTAAATCAAAACAAAGATAATATTCACAACCGTCCTTTCGAGAAACACTCAGTAAGTCATGAACCTAATGAAACAAATAACAGGTCTACATTCAGAGAACCGTATTGTCAAAGACAGCCCCATACCTCAAATTATAATACAAACAGCGCAATTCCGTATCATGAGAACGTTGACACACATAGAATAGAGGTAAACCGTGTAGCTAATATAATCCAAAGTTGGAATTTGCGTTTTGATGGTATACATCATGATATTTCTGTTGATCAGATTATAGATCAGATTACAGCTCTAACTAAAGACTGCTTACGTGGTAATTTTAATCTTTTGTGCGACAACCTTCACATAATTTTTACCGATCGTGCAAGAGAGTGGTATTAGAGATATAGAAGAGGTGTAGATCGTATTAATTGGGAACCGTTCTGTTTTGCTTTTCGTCAGCAATTTCAAGACTATAAATCAGATACCGATATTTAGGAACTGATTTGGAAAAGAAAGCAAAATTTCTCTTTTTGCCTTTGAAGACTATTATAATGACCGCATTAAAGCTGTGTGATAAGCTCACACCCAAAGAAATTTGTTGTAAAAACGTTGAAAACTGCTGTAAATTCTACTGCATTGATTGTCAGTTTTTACCCGACATCCTTTGCTTTCAATTTTACAATTCCTTGTTTGCAGATTTTACAAATAATTTGTGAAAACTACAACTTCATCTGTTAATTGCACAACTAAATAAAAATCAAAAAGAACAGTCTTCCTTGTTGAATGCACAGCAAAATATGTGAAATGTACCAATTCATATGCAAAATCTACAAATTTTTGCTATGAAATTTACAACATTTTGCGATCAAAAAATCCCGTTGGTTTGTAAAATGTGCAACTTGATTTGTAGAAACAACAGCTATTTCCTTGTTGAATGCACAGCAAAATATGTGAAATGTACCAATTCATGCGCAAAATCTACAAATTTTTGCTATGAAATTTACAACATTTTGCGATAAAAAAATCCCGTTGGTTTGTAAAATCTACAATTTGATTTGTAGAATCAACAGCTATTTCCAAATATTTAACCAGGTAGGTACAGGGTATTTCATTTTTCAAAAAATAAAATAGGTTAAATATTTTTTAAATTCATTTTATTATTTTTTTTTTCTTGAACAAAAGTTATTAATAATGATACAATGAATTATATATTTATCAATAATTTAAATAAACTTATTTCTAAAGACTTTTGTGCCATCAATTAATTTGTTAAGATGAATTGGTGGACTTGTAAAATTACTTATATTTAATATAACATAGCTATTAACTATTTCGGACTTATTCACAACATAAGAGCTATAATGATGATTCAAATACAAAAGTTGATACTCGCAGCATGTTAAGTATATTTCCTTTTTCTCATCAACAATTATGTAAAGTATCTCAAAAAAACGTTTTTCATTAGTTTTAATTATATTCAAGTAATTTTTAACTTTATATCGAGTACCTTTATATAAAACCGATTTACAAAAAATACTTGTTTCAATATTTAAATTATTTATATCTATTAGCATTGAAAAAAAAGGTAAGTTTTCATAACTTTCTGAGAAAGGGTCTTCAATTTTTACAACATTTTCTATTGCAAATCCACAGTCGTTTAATAACAAGTTTGAAAATGATAAGCAAGCTTTTATTGAAAGCGATTTACATATATTTCTGCTGTTCTTATTAACATGTGTGTATTGTTTGCTGTTTTGGTGATATGATTCATACCTAAATGTCCATGTGTATTTTATTGGTCCTGATTTTCTAATAGCTGAAGGGTAGTGAACCAGAAAATGGTATTTTGGTTTTAAATGAGTTTTAAAAATTTTTTTATACTGTTCGTGGTGATTTTGTATGGTTTCAGTTAAATCTAAAAGAATATTTTCATCAAAAGCTGATAAAAGCACAATATCTATAATTTTAATTAAGTTAGTTAAAAAAATCCAAATTTCATCGTTAGAAGGAACTAGATCACCAATCATTAGCGGCAAAAAATGAACAAACGTCATCATTTCTCTTGCACTAAATTTGAATTTCGATTTGTTTAAATGTTCATAAGTGATAGGCTCGGAATAATTACCTATATCAAACTCTCCATAGCTAAACATTTGTTTTCTAAAGTTTAAAACATCTAGGCTGAAATACTGTTTTTCTAAAAAGCCAAGCAATATCTCGCTCAAGTCATAATGGCAAACGCCTTCAAATAAATCATGCATCAGATCGAAACAAAAGTTATCGATTACATGGTACGACGAAAGTTTATTAAAAATACAATTTTCTCTTAGACCAGTTTTTTGAACATCATTTATTTGTAAGTCGGTCGCGTAGTTACTTTTTGACCTCAAGAAATGATTGTGTTCAACGGTATCAATTTTCATATCTGACTTATGCCGTTTACAGTTTCGGCAATAAAAGAAACTATTAAACGATTTTGTGAATCCAAGCATTGCGTTTAAGCCTTTATTGTCTCCTAATATCAATCCTAAGACGAAGTATACTTTATTGACCGTATTGTTTGTTATAATTTCCAGTCCATTTACTTCCAGGTCTTTAAAAATTTCGATAAGTTCATAGAAGCATACATCGTTACCGAATTCCATGTGATCTTTTGTTCTGACAAAACCTGCTGAAAATATGTATTTGAGTTTTGACTGAAAATGTTGTGGAATGGTTGGAAAGGAGTAATATATGCCATTTACACTATTTTGGCCTGAATGGCTTCCCAAAGTGTTAGTTAACTCTACATCATCTGCATATAAGAAAAATGGAATAACTATTTTGTCTATAAAGTTTTTTTTACGTTCCACAAATTGTTCTCCATTTATGAAATTGGCAATTAAATTGCAGTTTTCTAAATATTTCATATTTTCAATAGTTGCGCTCAAAACATTTGGCAACTCAAAAAATTTTTTTATTTGGAACTTGATTGGCATTAAATACATTCGCTTATTACTTGCATCTAAACAAGGCTCAAAATGTTTTATTTTTGGTTTTATTTCATTATTTAAAGGTACTTCAATTGGATGGTTAAATAAATTACGATTTTCTAAAAATTGCATGTATTTGTATTCCGTACTAAATTCAGAAAAAGGATTTTGAAATGCTGTCAAAACCTCTGAAAAAGCCTGCAAATTATTTTCAGAAACTAGTAGATCGGTTAAATTAGTAACTATAGACGAAATTAAAGATTGAGTTGTACTTTGTATTTCAGATACGTTTTTCCTCGAAAGATTAGGCCTAGCATATAAATCACCTAAAAAACTACAACATTTGTTTTCAATATTTTGCTTACATTCATTTAAATCTATTTTCTTTTTAACAAATTTAGTATTATTTGTTTCAAGTGGTGTTTGCATTAAGCTTTCGTTTTCATATTTTGTGGTGTCTGTGTCGGCAACATTAATTTCTTTATTATTTAATAAAAGCTTATTAAATTTATTTTTTGGTTGGGTTTGTTCTTTATCTGACAAAACAACGGTTTTATGTTTATTAAGTAAATGACGCTTAAAATGTGGAAATGATTTAAACGTTTGTGGGCATTGGTTTTGACAACACTCGACATTGCTGTTAGTATTCAGTCCATGTACTTTAAAATCATAAAATAAATCATCAATTGTGTTAAATTCATTTTTACACATAAAACATACATACATTATTAATTTCTTCACAAAACTGTACAGTAGAAACAAGAAGTTATATCTTTTCTATATTGTTAATGAACCTTATTAAAGAAGAATATTTTTTAGAATCCTCAATGTTAATTTCGTAAATAAATGTTTGGATAAATTTCCAAACAAGCTCACTTTGCTTGGGATAATCCAAGTCAAACACATAAAAGATTTTAAAACACGTATCCAAACATGAAATAAAATTATTGAATTTCATAAGCGTTCCATCAAAATATATATAAAATTCTTGAATATCTAAAATATTTTCACCCACAGCAACTATGGATGGTTGATAAGATATTTTGTAGTCCAAGCTTTTACCTTTTTGAGCCTCTATACGTCTGGCAATGTCGTTGGTACATGAGCAATATAAAAGGAATGAGTCTTCGGCATCCTTAACACTTACCCGCCAAGGTGTTTTTCCTGGACATTTGATTATCTGTGTTGGCAAAAGCACAGAATTTAAAAAAAATAATAAAGGAAACGTTTTGCAACCTAAAACAACAAATATAACGTAGGTTAATAAAAGTTAAAAAAATATTAAAGATATTTTCTCTACCTTCATCGAGTAATGGTATGGAGTTAAGAAAATTCTTATATTCTTTATTTTTGAGAACACCTTCTTGATGGTAATAATTTGTCAGTAAATTATTTAATTTGGAATGTGAGCCAAATAACTTGTTTGATGATTCGGGTTGTAGTTGTTTAAAGTCGATATTAATCTAGGAATATACAAAAATGAAAAAAGGCGAATACTTTTCATTTAAATTGCTGATTTACCAGTGAAAATGAATCGGCGTGCTTGTATAATGGCCACTCGTTTAAAATTTTTATACAATTTTTGTCACTATTTTCTTTTATCTCCTATTGAATGTTGTCTTTTCCCATTTTTCCTCTATGTCTGCCCATGGGCGGTCATTGAATTTTAAGAATTGTTTTATTTCTTCAAATTCTGTTTCATCAATTTGAAGATCTGGTGAAGGAACTCTATCTTGTATTTCTGTACTTTTAACTTTATATTTGCCGGTGTGTTTTGTTCTACCCCTAATAAAATTATGGTACGCGTTATATAAAATCCCACTGGGATGAGAAAATTTGCCTTGTGAGGGATTAAAATAGGTTGTCTGAAAACAAAATATATTGCCAGTTATAAGATACTTTGAAAAAAAGGTACTCGTATATGTTTAAAAAAAAAAAAAACTCACCTTCTCTTCACGATGAAATGTTGTCGCTATGTCTTTTGCAATTGCTTCTAGTTCATGCGTGCGAAGCTTTTGATTTTTAAGTTTGTAGTACTCTACAATAAGTTGAACGAGTTGTTTTTGTTGTCGGTGATTGAGTGTTTTTGTCGAATTGTATTTTTCTAAAATATTTCTTCCCGTTAAGGAAAGCAATAAGATATCTCTTACTAGCTAGTTAAATTATTATAATTAATAAATTTATTATAATACAATCAAAATGTATATTTTTAACATACGACTAAATTAGTGGAGGAATTGGAGGAAATAGAGATCCTGGACGTTGGGGTTCCACTAAATTCATTGGACAAGCCATCAACCCAATTTGCGGTGCTAATTTCACTGGTCACCGTGCTGCATTGTGTATACTGTATATACAAATAATTTTATATCTGAATACTGAATAGATATCACCCAGTGCAGTAACTGAAGCTCAAAAAATGAAATTACCTCGAAACTGACCCAAACTACGATATTAATAATATTTTATAACGTCGGTTATTAAAAATACTTTATCCTGGATTAAATTAATTTAATTTTTCATTAAAAACAATGCGGCAACAGCGGGTAGATAATTTCATTTTTTTGGCTTTAGTTACTTCACTATGTAATATGAATGTACATCGCAAATAAAAAAGATATACTATACATACTTCTTTTTTTTCCACTTCAACAATTCATCTTCAAATTCTAACTGAAGGCCTAGTTCACTGTCAGGAAATATTTTAGATAAGTGTTCCGATTTAAGGAGCATCAAACTTCTTTTTGTCAATCCACGACCTTCCGAGACATAAATTGGATAAGCAAGTACAAAAACACAAGAAAATAAAACTTACCGGCCAAAAACGGTGCCACACTTTTGCATAAAGTAAAATTATTTACCACTTCAAATAACTCCGCGTCTAACAACATCGATTATTCGACGACGGAGTGATTGTTTTCCACAGATGGATCTTTATTAACACAAATATTATCAAAAATGCTCGGATCAGCATTTTGCAATGTCGGCAAAACCTCACTCTCCATTAAAAATAAATTCTCACTTTATTAAATAAATTCTATTTGGACAAATTTGTACCGCGACTTACAACTTTGAGAATTGACGAGCGAATGCGAATATATCAAAAAAAATCCTGTATCGGTATTTTAGTAACGGTAAATGCTTCCAGACAATATTCTTAACTCAAGTAGTTTTTGTTGCATCTGCAACAAATGGTTGATGGTTTTGAATGTATTTGTTGTGAATTCCACATTTGATTGTGATAAGTACAACCAATTTGTTGTAGCTTTGGCAGTGGTTGTAAGGTTGATGATTTTGTGTTGCACGTAAAAGTATATTACGATGATACAAACTTTTTTTAAAACCAACACATCTGCAGCTACAGTTGGGTGGTTGTAGAACCTGTCTGAATTTATTGTGAGATCTACAACAAATTGTGAATTCTACATTTCTTATTCAGTATTGAATGTAGATTCTACAACTTGGTGCTGTAGATATCACATATTGGTATACTTCCTTTTTACAGCAAAATTTGACAATGCGCTGTCGTTTTTACAGCAAAAATTTGCAGTGATTTCAACATTTGTGGTGTAAAATGTATAGCAATTGCTGTTATACTTGCAATTATTTGTGAATGTTACAGCAATTGCTGTTAAAATGACAAATTTACCATTTATTGTAAAATTGACTGCCACATTTTGTAATATTTACAACCAAGATTTTTTTATCCGTTAATTGACCATGAACTTGTTGACATTTTGCATCGCAATCTTCGTCCTGAAATAAGGCAACAAACTTTTTATATGAGCTTTGCTTCGGTGGCTCAGCTCAGAAACTTTTGTTTCAAAAGAGATGTGGTTTTTAATGAAAACACAAGTAAATCGCAATTACCGCCAAGATTCTTTTCTAACAAGCGCCCGTTAAGTGAAATAGTCAGCGAAAATGATAGTCAAGGCGATGAATATAATACGACTCTCGATATATCTGGAATTTCACCGTTCAAATGTTGGAATTGTGGTTATGAGGGCCATACATACCAAGATTGTTTGGAAAAAAGAACTATATTTTGCTATGGCTGTGGTGCTCCAGACACATATAAACCAAATTGTTCCAAGTGCTCTCAGAAGGGAAACTCGAAACCGAACGCGGGAAATCCGAGGTTTACTCCAGCTCACTCTCGTTCGAATTAAAAGATGAGCTGAATTGCGACTCAACCCAAAATATCACTAAATAACCTGAATCTTTAGACAAACATTTATTAAACGTCTCTCATAAAATTACCATACTCAAACCAGACTTACCACTACCTGACTTATCTAAGCGCATAACCAAACTTTTTCCGATTGTTCCACATCAACAGCGTTTAGTTAACTATAATAAGAAAAAAGCAATTATTTTTGAACCTTTTCAAAAATCATATCCTGTTCTTAAAAATCCAAAGCGATCAACAATTCGACTGAGAAATTATTGGAAAGAGGTCCGAACCAATAGAAAACTTTTGAAAAAAAGTATATCTTGTTTACAAATTGTCTCTTCGGATATTCGCCCTTACGCAACCATATCTATTGGGGGAAAAAATTATGTGGGTTTGCTCGACAGTGGCGCTTCAATTTCCTGTTTGAGTGGGCAAGCTGCAAAAGATTTGATTTTGAAAACTATTGAACCTTGTACCTTTAACACCTATGCTACAGGCCGATGGAAAAGAACAAGAAATTAAGGGTTCCATTGAAGTCGATGTAACTTTTCGAAACATCGTTAAAAAGATTAAATTCTTTATCATCCCAACTTTAGTAGAAGAAATTTACCGAGGTATAAATTTTTGGTCAGCTTTTAATATCGCACCCAATGTTATTGGAGTTTCTGCAGAAAACGGTAATCAGCCCAGTGATATGCACTCTTTAACATCGGAGGAAAGGAAAAACCTTGATGCGATAATACATTTATTTCCATCGTACGCTACTGAAGGCCTCGGAAAAACAAATCTCATTGAGCATGAAATAGAAATCGAACCAGGTTGCAAGCCAATCAAACAGCGATATTTTCTTATATCACCGGGAATAGAAAAACTTCTTCACGAACAAATCGATCGAATGCTTTCGATTGGAGTCATCGAGGAGTCAGATAGTCCCTGGAGTAGCCCAGTCGCCTTTCTGCGGAAAAGCAAGAGTTTGTTTAGATTCACGAAAAGTTAATGAAAAGACCGTCAAAAGTGCATATCCTTTGCCTTTGATAGAACAAATTTTGAGCCGATTGCCTAAGACGAAATTTATTTCCAGTATAGACTTGAAAGCAGCCTTTTGGCAAATTCCTTTGAGTGAAAAATCTAGACAAATGACTGCTTTTACCGTACCAAACCGTCCTCTTTATCAATATAAAGTTATACCGTTAGGGGCTTTGTAATGCTCCACAAACACTATGTCGCCTTATGGATCAAGTCATTCCTCCAACACATCGAGAAAAAGTATTTGTTTATCTGGATGACCTTCTCGTGTTTTCTGAATCTTTTGATGATCATCTGGACCTACTTGCCGACATTGCACGTAGATTAAGAAAAGCTGGATCAACTGTTAATCTAGAAAAAAGTAACTTCTGCCTAAAAGAGGTTAAATACCGTGGTTATATAGTTGGATATGGTACTCTTCGTACTGACCCCGATAAGGTTGCGGCTATCACGAGCTTCCCTCCACCAACAACGGTCCAACAATTAAGACGATTTATTGGAATGGCGGGATGGTATCGCCGATTTATTAACGATTTCGCTGGTATAACTACACCACTCACTGATCGTCTGAAAAAATCAAAGACTTTTAAATGGACTGAAGAAGCCCAAAAGTCTTTTGAAACCCTTATAGATCGGCTTTCTACTGCTCCTGTCTTCGCCAATCCCGATTTTTCTCGCCCGTTTGCAATACACTGTGATGCTAGTGTGTTCGGTGTAGGAGGGATCCTAGTTCAAACAAATTCAGACGGCATTAAAACCCCTATCGCACACTTTTCTCATAAGATCAACTCGGCTCAAAGGAAGTACAGTGTTACAGAACTTGAGTGTCTAGCTGCCATGCTTTGTTTAAAAAAATTTCGGCAGTACGTAGAAGGACAGCGTTTTACAATCATCACTGACCACGCTAGCTTAAAATGGCTAATGCAGCAAAGAGATCTCTCTGGTCGTTTGGCAAGATGGTCACTTAAGATGCAAGGCTATGATTTTTCGATTGAACATCGACTGGGTTCCGAAAACGTTGTTCCCGATAAACTGTCTCGTGCGAATGAAAACGATATTGCCGCATTTGTTTCCGTCGAAACTGGAATTGATTTTGAGTCTGAACATTTCCACTCAGATGAGTATCAAAAATTAAGACTAAATATTATAGAAAACGAATCAAAGCTTCCAAACCTCAAAGTTGATGATAAATATGTTTATCGTCGATCTGAATCCGTAGGAGATTCTGATAGCGAATCTACAGCCTGGAAGTTGTAGATACCATCTGAAATAACAAATGATCTCATGAACAGGTATAATAGTCCACCTATTCACAATCATGCCGGAATTCATAAATTGCTAGAACAACTTAAAAGGCATTTTTACTGGTCAATTTTTCGAAATTTCCTCTTTTCCTACCTGTTTTTTATTGGATGTAATGCGATTATTGTTTTAGTTTTTTGGTGTATAATGATATAACTCAAAATAAAAGAAAAATGTTCAATTTCAATATATATATATAATTAGATTAGGTATAAATGTGTTACAATGTGTTACCAATCCACGGTGTGTCTCGTTTGAGCTTCAATAAGCGAAAGGGAAGAATTTAGTTTTTTACAAGTCGAATAGGATTAACGAATTAACTTCAAAAGAAAAGAGCGAGATTAAGATAAGAAGTTACGTTAAGATTTACAAATGTTGTGAGAGTATAAGAGTAATTTATATATTATAGGGTATGATTGATATTGTTTGGTACTTGGTAATATGTTTAGCAAATTGAGATTAAGTAAACAATTTTTTAATGTACAATACAATTTCATTTTAAAACATTCAGCCCCCCCCTGGAAGACTCTGGTTTTTCAGAAAAAGGTAAGGGACCCACCTTTACAATGGGTCGAACATAATTTCCGCCATTTGTGCGAACGGTGACCACACGACATCTTCCATCTTTTCCAGGGTGTACATCTATTATTCGGCCCAGAAGCCATTTCGATGGTGGAAGATTTGGTTCTTTCAATAGCACTACGTCATTCTTCTGAATATCTCTTGTGATCGTCTGCCATTTTGGTCGGTTTTGTAGTGATGTTAAATACTCCTTATGCCACTGCTTCCAGAAACCTTGCATTAGAGTCTGTAAGAGATACCAATTATTACTTATTGAAAAATTTGAGAAATCTAAATCAGGTTGAGGAATTGAAGAATAAGATTCTCAGATCATAAAGTGGGATGGAGTAAGAGCAATTGGTTCGAAGTCAGAAGTCTGCCACATTGGGCGCGAATTAAGCAACGATTCGATTTTTGAAAGAAGAGTGTACATCTCTTCATAGGTTAGTATATGTTCCCCAATAACGCGCTTGATGTGCTGCTTGACGGATTTCACCCCCGCTTCCCACAGACCTCCAAAATGGGGAGCAGAGGGTGGTATGAACTTCTAAGCTATGGCTTCCTTGGATAAATGATCTGCTATTATGTTGTTTCGTTGCTGATCCATTAGTAGTTTATGCATTTCTCCTAGTAATCGCTTAGCACCATGAAAGTTTGTGGCGTTATCACTCCATATTTCAGTTGGTTTTCCTCTACGGGACACGAAGCGATCCAAGGCCAAAATAAACGAGCTGGAAGAAAGATCACCAACGAGTTCGATGTGAATTCCCTTTGTCACGAAACACACGAATAGTGCTATGTAGCCTTTTATAAATTTAGGGTTTCTTCCACGAGCTAGACGCAGGGTTATGGGGCCAGCGTAATCGCAACCCACTTTGCTAAAGGGCCTTGAAAATCTGACCCTTTCCATGGGAAGATTGCCCATCATTTGTTCTGACGCAGTTTTTCGTTGCTTAAAGCAAATAACACATTCGTTGACTATTTTTCGGATGATGCTTCGACTGCCTAGAATGAAATAATTTTGTTCTAATAGAGATACCATCAACGAAACTCCTGCATGTAAAAAATGTTTATGTGTGTAATCCACTATAAGTTTTGTTATTGGATTCGATTTGCAAAGAATTATTGGGTGTTTTTCGTTAAATGTTAGTTCAGAATTTTGTATACGACCACCCACGCGAAGCAGGTTTTGATTGTCAAGGAAAGGGGCGATTGACGAGAGTTTATTACGCGGGGGTAATGATTTGGTTAATTGTAGTTGTTTGATTTCAACGGAAAATAATATTGCTTGTGATGCTTTTATGAGGCAAATTTTAGAATCGTTAAGTTCTTGAGTCGATAGAGCCTTAAGATTTCGTAACGTCGGAGATAAGCAGCGATTTTTAAGAAAACGAAAAATGTATGCGGTTGTACGAACAAGTTTTATCCAATTTGATGATTTGTTGATCATTTGTCTCAAAATGTTGTCTTCATTAAAATTTGATATAAGCACCTGGACCTGGTCGACATTCGATTTTCTTTCCTCCAATTGGTCACTCAAAATGTCTTCCAAGTTGCTCGAGGATTCAGGCCATTTATTTCGTTCCATTTTGAGCCAAGCTGGACCGTTCCACCATATGTCAAACAAGGGAAGTTGAGAAGAAGGAATTCCTCTTGAGGCAATGTCAGCAGGATTGTCAGCAGATCGCACATGATTCCAAGCCTTTAGTGGGACTGTTGAGATGATCTCAGATGTTCTGTTTCCAATAAAGACTGACCATTTTTTGGGCGGTGCGGCGAGCCAATGCAGGACAATGGATGAGTCTGTCCAAGCAAAAGTTTGCAAAGAATTCTGTAAGGAATTCTGGATTTTACTTACTAATCTTGTTAGCAAAAGGGCCCCACAGAGCTCAAGTCTGGGTAGTGAAAGCACTTTGATTGGAGCAACCTTGCTCTTAGCAGCAACTAATGAGATTGAGATACTTCCGTCTGGATTTTCAGTTCGGCAGTAGATGACAGCAGCATAAGCGTCCAATGAAGCATCACAAAATGCATGAAACTCAGAGTGGCCTTTATTTGTCCACATAATTCTTGGAATTTGAATCTTTTCAACTAGGTGAAGTTCATTTCGAATAGTAATCCAAGACTGGGCGAGTTCTTGTGGAATCTCATCATCCCATCCAACAGCCTGTCTCCATAAATCCTGAAAAAAGATCTTAACAGCTATTACTACCGGTGAAAGAAAACCAAGAGGATCAAATATTCGAGATGCTTCGGACAAAATACGACGCTTTGTGAGTGGTGTGGCCTCGTCCAGATTTACCTTGTATGAGAAACAGTCCTTTGATGGACACCATTGTAGCCCGAGCACCTTTACCGTCATAGAGTTTTCAAAGTCAATGGGAGATATTTCCCTCTGCTCTTCAGGTAAAGAAAGAAGGAGTGGCCAGCAATTAGTTGTCCACTTACGAAGATTGAAGCCAGCTGACGATAGTATTTCCACAAGCTCTTTTTGAATTGCAATGACGTCATCAATTGTGTCAGCGCCGGTCACTAAGTCATCGACGTAAAAATCAGAAAGAATTATTGAAGACGCTCGAGGATGTGTTTTTACCGAATCTAGGGCGAGTTGTTTTAGAGCGCGCTTTGCCAAAAATGAAGCAGCCGAAGTTCCGTATGTAACAGTTAATAGTCTATAATGTTTTATCAGGGATTCAGGTTTTTCGCGCCATAGAATCCGTTGAAAATTCGTGTGGTTTGGCGTAATCCAAACCTGTCTATACATTTTTTCAATGTCCCCAGACAAAGTATATATATGACGACGAGATCGAAGACATATTGTGAAAATGTCGCGTT
This sequence comes from Melanostoma scalare, assembly GCA_949752695.1. Lineage (NCBI taxonomy): Eukaryota > Metazoa > Arthropoda > Insecta > Diptera > Syrphidae > Melanostoma > Melanostoma scalare. Next base: position 81,075,252 of record OX456986.1, on the reverse strand, counting down.
GAATTTCAGGACCAACAAAAAGGCACTCATTTAAGGATTTGGAATCAGGTGACGACTTTGCAGATCCGTCAAATACAACTCTCACCTTAGTTGTGCTGCTATCAGCCTTAAACACGGCGTGATGAGGTAGATAGTAAGCGTTTGGATTATTGATCTCATCTATGGGGATTTCTTCCATATGACCCAACGAGATGTATTCATTTAGGAACCGAGAGTATTCTATTTTCAGTTTAGGATCGCGAAGAAATCGGTTTTCCATTGAATGAAGTCTGTTGAGCGCGATTCGAAACGAATTTCCACAATCTGGACGTGAATCACACTTGAATGGGAAATTTACTATATATTTACCATCTGTGTGACGACGATGAGTTTGACTAAAATTGTCTTCAGCTTTTTGTTCTTCAACGGATAAAATAGGCTCATAATTAACCTCTTCTAGGCGCCAAAAGCGCTCCAAATCCAATTCTATATGCTCAAGTTCTACGCAAAATGATTGCACACCAGTGGCAATTTCGCTTACTGGAAGATGGCTACAACTACCAGCTATAACCCAACCAAAGATGGTTAAGAAGGAGTTAGGCATGCCAGGCTTTGGCTTCGATGTTTCGAGAATTATATAAAAAAGACTATCTGCTCCGATGAGCATGTCGATAGGACTTGGATGATTGAACTTTGGATCCGCTAGATCCAGCGAAGTAAATGCATCTGTTTTTAATTTTAACGAAGATGGCGGAATCATAGACGTAAGTTTCGAAATGACATGGAAAACAATGTCTATGTTGTTTGAATTAACACGAGAATGTAGTTTTAATGAAACAAGCCCATTAGTTGTTCCAGCAGAAGTCGATCCAACACCGAGAATGGGAATTCGAGAAGATTTCCTTGGAAGACCCAAACGTTGGAGAGCTCTCTCCGTAATGAACGATATTTGGGATCCAGAATCGAGTAGAACGCGAATATTTTGGAAAGAGCCGAGTTTGTCTTGAATTTTTACAACAGCAGTTGGAAGAATGGTCGATGAGTGAAGATTGGATTCAAACGAGTGATGCGTTACAATAGGTGAATTCGAAGAACGAGAGTTTGAAGAAGACGAGGAAGATGATTCACCTGTATGACGATTGAGCGTTATTGTTTGTGGATCGTGTGCTAAAGTATGATGCCGAGAGTTGCACGATCTACAGCGAAATTTGGAAATGCATTTGTGCGATGCATGTCCAACTCGAAGACAGTTAAAACAAATAGAGTTTTCTTTAACGAATTCGCGACGCGCGTTAGTATCCATAGCGAGAAATGTATACAAAAGGGAAGTAGATGGTCTTCCTTACACCTTGGACAACTTGGTTTTGTTTGAGCGAAATGAGCACGTATATTATTTTGACCTTTAACTGTTTTTTTGCGACTGATTAAACGAGTTACACGACTCGAAACAATTACACCTGGTTTGTAGAAAGGTGAGAAACTCGTCAATAGTACAATCATCTCGAGATTCTATTTTTTCAGACCAAGCTTGCTTTGTATCACTGTCTAATTTTTGAAGAAGAATGTAGATCAACCAAGGATCTCGAGAATTCATTTGTATCGCGTTTAAGCCGCGAATAACTTCATCAGCTCCATTTGTGAGCTTTCGTAACATTTCAAGATTCGAACTTGAGTTTGAAAACGAAGGTAATGACATGAAAGATTTCACGAAGGAATGGACAATTAAATTTTTTTTATCATATCGCGATTCAAGTTTCTCCCAAGCTTCAAAATAATTTTCTTGAGTGCACAAAATATGCTTCAGGAGATCTGAAGCTTCCCCTCCGAGGAATGATTTCAAATACTGAAATTTTTGTGTTGATGTTAGTTTAGGATTAGAGTCTATTGTCCCTAGGAATAAGTCTTTAAATGCCGGCCAGTCCTTATAATTGCCATTAAAAACTGGAATCACTAGTTTAGGTAAGACCACTGATTTGCAAGAATTTGTTTGGTCTAATTTTTCTAAAAGTAAGGAGTTTTGGTTTTGTGTCTCATCACTAGCCTTATCCGGGTGCTTTCGAATGGCACCGGAAAGTGCAGAAAATGCTTGAAGATATTTTGTTTCGTATTCTATATATTCGGCTTCAGGATCCACGAAGCCTTCACTATCGCAAAAATCGCATAAACTATTCTGAAGCAATACGAATTCGGACCAAGAATCGTTGAGTCTCTTAAATTGAATTTCAAGCATGTCGATAGATGTAGATGCAACAATGGATTCCGAAAAGGTAAGCGCTCTAGTGATAGAACTGTTTACTCGACCGCATTTAATTTTTATAGTATTCATTTTCAAAATGATTTTACGTAGTTTTAATTTAAATAAAATTTGGAATTTATACCGACGATGATATTGACCTTATTGCACCTTGCTTATAAAATATATGTACGTGCAATTGACCTACTTTCGCACACAGCACGTGGTTATTGAAATTTTAATAAGGTTTTTTATACGAAATTTTAACATTAAAGTTGCACAGCGAATATCATGAGAAATGGCATTGAACGAATTTGGTTAAATCTCATCGAGAAATAATGTGCATATACGAGTATGTAAGTTTCCAATGCTTATAAACGAGAACGATTGATTTTTCTATCAGCCTTTTATGCAGCCGATACCATATATATATACGTATATATATTTGCATGCAAAAAAGATCGAGAAATACACAATTTCAATATAAAATGTTCATGCAAAAATGAGTTCATGCAAAAAAAATCATCATATTACCCGTACACGCGGAGCACTTGTAGATTGATCAAATATAGTCAAAGTATGCGATCAATTTATTAAAAACGATTTATCAATTTTTCGCGCACTGATCAACTTTATCCGGCGAGCTGAAGGACCATTATGTTTTTTATTGGATGTAATGCGATTATTGTTTTAGTTTTTTGGTGTATAATGATATAACTCAAAATGAAAGAAAAATGTTCAATTTCAATATATATATATAATTAGATTAGGTATAAATGTGTTACAATGTGTTACCAATCCACGGTGTGTCTCGTTTGAGCTTCAATAAGCGAAAGGGAAGAATTTAGTTTTTTACAAGTCGAATAGGATTAACGAATTAACTTCAAAAGAAAAGAGCGAGATTAAGATAAGAAGTTACGTTAAGATTTACAAATGTTGTGAGAGTATAAGAGTAATTTATATATTATAGGGTATGATTGATATTGTTTGGTACTTGGTAATATGTTTAGCAAATTGAGATTAAGTTAACAATTTTTTAATGTACAATACAATTTCATTTTAAAACACTACCCATTAAAAGCATGACTTCGAAGAGAATTATTGATTATCTAGATTCTAGAAGAAAGTGTCTTTAGCGTTTTTGGTGTGCCAGAAAACGTTTTGACCGATAATTTATCCCAATTCAGAAGTGAAATTTTTATCAACTTTCTTCTAAAGTATGGCATTCACCATACATATACAGCGTTATATTCTCCACAGAGTAACTCATCTGAAAGGGTAAACCGGTCGATAATTGCTGGTATTCGATCCTACTTAGGCGACGAGCAAACTCGTTGGGATGAACACCTGGCACACATTGCATCAGCTCTTCGTAGCTCATACCATCAATCACTTCAGTTTTCACCTTATTTCACCCTATTTGAGCAAGAAATGATAACTCACGCGTCTTGTTATAAATTGCTAAGGAAATTAAATAATCTAGATTCTGATGAGCTTATTCTTGATCATAAAGATCGCCTTAAGATCATTAGAGAAGATGTGCAATCTAACATCCAAAAAGGCTATGAGAACAGTGCTAAGAGATAAAACACTCGTAGCACCCAATCATACTTTAAAATTGTACAGGCTGTTTTTCGACGAAATTTTACCCAAAGTACTGCAACAAAAAAATTTAATGCGAAGTTAGCAAAAAAATTCGTTAAATGTACTATAGTACGAAAGGTCGGCAATACCTCTTATGAGCTGAAGGATGAAAATGGTAAGGTCGCTGTTTACCATACCAAAAACATAAGAACTTGATTCCCCAGTCCTTGTGTTTTTTTTTATGAACTTCTTCGTAGTACATATGTATACCCAACGACTGTTTTGTAATGTGCTAATTTTCACCACCTAAGTGCTGACTGACTTTTTACTTTGACAAAATTTCAAGTTCTGTTCTGGCAGATAACATTCTTCTTTTAACCATATTCTCCCTTTGCACACAATTGGTGAACCAAACGGCATTTTAACCGTAGTATAATATGATGCAAAAGCAAGGCATGTTGAGAGTCAGGTGCACAAAAAAAAAAAAAAATTATACCACACGATAGATTACGGGAAAATCAGGTGACGATGATGAGAAGAAGGAATAGAAAAGAACAGGTTATGGGGGAGATCGCAATCGGAGACATAGTCAGTTAAGAATTATTCGCAGCCGGGAGAAGAGAAGACAAAAACTCGTTGGACAGTAAAGAAAAATAAAGTTAAAACGTCAAATAAGCATAAGAAAAAAAAAAGAAATAAAAAGAAACCCTCGTTTAAAAAAAAGACGTGTCTAAAAATAGACTTAATAAATACATAAAAAGAAAAGAAAAACAAAACAACAATAAAAGAAACGAAGAACGAAGAACTAACACGGACTAGAGAGCCACGATTGGAGGGGCACGGAAAGAGGGATTCTTGAGAAGGAAAGAACGACACCCAGATACGAAGCCCCAAGAAGACTATCCAAGATCCACGAGGACTCCGTGAGCAGGCAATTTCAAAAAAACAAAATAAAAAAATATCATAGTTATCAAAAAAATAGTAACTCTTGTCTTAGCATTTTCTATTGATTTTTTTTACATTTCAAAATCTAAATTTTTTTAATTTCATAAAGTGTGTAAAAGGAAGGAAAACTATTTTTTCTATTTACTGTATACCCAAATACAGTGTTGAGTATACAACCCAGGTACTTAGGTAACATCCTTCAAGGCATTGAGAGGACAGCTAAAATACAATTGGACGTCATCTGCGTACATATGAGAAGAGCAATTATCAAATAAGGACGGGAGTTCATTAAAGTACATCGAAAACAGTAAAGGACCAAGTATAGAACACTGTGGGACACCTGTAATGTTCAGGAGGAAACTTGACAATCCACCATCAACTTGGACTGATTGTTTTCTCTCAGCTAAATAAGAATAAATAAGCTTAGTGGCACTCAATGAGAAATTGAATTGATCTTTAAGCTTTTGGCATAAATTAAGGTGGTTGACTGAGTCGAAAGCCTTTGAAAAATCCAGCAGAACCAAAAAAGTAACCTCATCTCTATCCAAGGATTGTCTTATATCTTCAGTTACGTTTAAAAGAGCGGTAATACAGCTGTGTTTTTTACGAAAACCAGACTGCTTCGGTGTAAGCATCGAGTTTGCCGTAAGGTGAACGTTTATTTGTTTTTGTAAAATTCTTTCAAATGCTTTCGATAGAAACGGTAATATAGAGATGGGGCGGAATTCAACACTTTTAGCATTTTTCGGAATTGGTATGACTTTGGCTTTTTTCCACAAATCCGGGTAATTTCCTGACGTGAGAATAGTGTTGAACAAATAGGTGAGATAAGGCAGTATTATTGGTAGAATAAGGTACAGAAATTTTGGATGAATTTCATCCAAACCAACAGCATTTGACTTTATAGAAAGCAAAGCTTTAACTACATCAGCACTATCTGCAGCACGGAAACCAAAGCCTGGATTGTCTGACTGGTCGGTAAAAAATGACACATTTCCTTCGATAGGCAATTGAGCTAGTGTTGATTGCACGGCCACAAAAGTTTCGTTAAGGGTATTACCATCAACGCTCAATAGTAGCCCACTTCGCGACTTGCCGATTCCCGTTCTACGTAGGTTTTCCCACAGTTGTTTTCCTTTTAACGAGGTACTAAGCTGGTGAGAGAGGATAATCGTATTTCAGTAACAACTTTGTTGCGGAGTGAACAGAAAGTACGCCTCAGCTCTGCTAATCGGTAACGCTTCCACCTAGAATATGCCTCATCTCGTTGTTGCATTAGGAATCGTATATTGGAAGTAAACCATGGTTTATAGTAAGGCTTTAAAATTTTGGTCTTTACGGGAACGTAAGTGTCAAAAAGAATTTTTATATTTTGAGTTAAGAACTCCAGCTGCTCATTTGATGACTGCATATAAAAAAAATTACCCCAATTAGTTGCTCTTACATGTTCTTCTAAATGTTGAACATTGATGTTATTGAAATCACGATACAAAATTACCTTACTAGAGTGATCAAAACTAAATTTCAGGGTTAAAAAGATCAAGTAATGCTTGGAAAAAGCAAGGGCAGAGAGCTGATCATATAAGGCTACATCCTTTAAGTTACTTACTACAAATAGGTCCAAAAGAGTTGCATCTCCTCCAAAGAAATGAGTTGGTGTACTTGTATTTACAGGTCGGAGATTAAACGTTAGCATGTTAGATGTAAGACTATTTGTCTTCAAGTGGTTGCTATTGAAGTCTCCACATAAAACAATGTACGGGGAGCTTAGCGAAATATCTTCCAAGAGAGCAAACAGGGGTGACAAGTCAATGTTCTTGTTAGGCCTATTAGATAGCACCTAGAAGGAGATTACCGTCATTGCCCAAAATTTCAACAAAAACGTACTCGATACTACTACCCGCATTAGAAAACAGCTTCAGTTTGCATTTAATATTGGCTTTGACATAAATTGCCACACCTCCCCCAACACGATTTATTCTATCAAAACGAAAAACGCTGTAACCCTCTAAACGACAAATCTCATCACTTAAAACCACATTCAACCGTGTTTCCGTAACACAAATTACATCCACATCTGATTTGACAAAAGTATCACGAAATTCATCAATTTTCGGTACTAAGCCTTGCGCTTTGATATGACAAATCCGGAGCCCACATTTCTGCTGGCTTAGAATTCTGACCATGAAACGCAATGCTCCACTGTTATTCATACCTGCACAACAAGGATTAGAAAGGTGTAGGAGTAAAGAATTAAAATAAGAAACTAAAAATTAAAAAAAAAAATAATTTAAAAGTTTAATGTTTGAATCAACAAGAAGCTATTAAAGAATTCAAAATGAAAAGAAAAAAAGAAGTTATTAAAGTAAATTAATTGAAAACAAAAGAAAAATTAATTTTAAAAATTGAAATAGTCTCGAAAAATAATTGGTATAAAAAAAATAGTTTAAAAAATATAATATAATTAATCAGACTCCTGATCTGGCAACGTCTTCGAGTCCCTCGATACAGTAAATAAGCACAGCTTTGTCAGTAGTGGTAGTAGTAACTTTATTGAGATTTCTTTTATACTAAATTACATTTTCACAAGCGAGCACTTAAATTAGCTTAACACTATTGATAATAAGGTATTGCCGACTTGGAATTGGCCAGGCTAAACATTTTTCAAGTATTAAATTATTTGTTAATGAACACAAAATATTTTTATAAGTAGAACAAATTATATCTTCAGTTTATTTTTTATGAGTCCACTCAACAAGACCATACTTTTCTTAATGGGAATTGAGAACTTAACCTAAGAAAAAAAGAAAGTAACATAAAGGTGGATAGAGTAGGACATAAAAGAAGAAGAGGAACAGATAGTTGAAAATGAAAAAGTGACAACGACAGAAAGATACGACATTAGCCGTCTCCATCTCAAAATACACTTAATTCAATATATACAGTAGAGAGGGGTTGAACCCCAGTTTTTATATTCAGATGCATTTATCGTATCTTTGTCTCTTACAATCAGTATATTGTCACAAGTCACATATTCTAGATGAGATGCAAGTATATTTTTTCCTTTTTTATTTTACATTGTTGTTTATTATTGTATTCAGACAATTATGTAGATTAGGATAGTCACAACCATGGTTATTGAATGTTTATTATTTCATTTATATAAATATAAATTTTTCCTTTTTAAATTCTTATTCTATTCTTAAGGCTAATGTAATTTGTAATATCAATTCACAGTAGGTAGGAGCAATTAATATTAACTACATTCTATTCACAGCCGGATTTGGCAGGCACAAGAATTTTCACAGCAAGTTTGTTACAAGTATTCACAGATATGTACATCTTATAATTATGTTCAGTCTAATTCTTTCAGGAAAGTTATTTAAAAAGTTGAGTTGCTCATCCTCTATGTGAATTTGGAAGTTGTTTTTGGTAAAAAGGGCATGTAAATGTATTATCATCTTCCTGGACTTGGAAAATTAAGTTAGAATTCTGGTTGAGTATGTTTATAGGGGAGGTGTAGTATTGATCCGAAATGGGACAATCAATATTTTCCTCGAAAATGCTCCGGAGGACAGGGTTGGTGTGGTTTTGCAAGGCAGAGATTCTCTTCTTAGCGAGTGAGGTAAGATAATCAAGCAGAGGAGTGATACCTGAGTTTTGGTATAAAACTTTATTAGAGACCCATTTTCCAGAAGGTCTACGTCTTTTTGAAATACAATTTCTGATGATTCTACGTTCAAATCTGTGCAGTTCAAGAGCAACGTTAGGTGTGATAGTATACCAACTAAGGAAGCCGTAGGAAACAAGAGGACGTATTAGGGTCTTGTACAGCAAAAGTTTAGTTTGCTTATTTACGTTGCTTGAGTTAAGGAGAAGTTTCAACTTAGCTGCCGCTGCCTTACTATTGTTAAGGGCCCTTCTGGGGTGAGGGTTCATTTTTAGTCTTTGATGTAAGTGAATACCCAAGTATTTGATGGAGTCTTTTAGGGGGATCGTGTTCCCTTCTATAGCAAGGGTTAAGTATCTACTCTCGCGTACAGCCAGATGATGGCCTTTGCCAGATGCATTCCGAAAGCAAATCAGTTCACATTTCAGGAGGTTTAATTCAATTCCCCATTTTTTTATAGTAGTTCATTGCTTCTCTGAGGTGAAATCTTACTTCATTGAGGTCCTCGTGAGGTCTTTCATGAGAGCTAAATAAAATTGTGTCGTCCGCGTACAAAATGGGTTCGGAGTGGTTAATTCGGATAGGGAAGTCATAAAGATAGAGGTTAAATAGGAAAGGGCCGAGGATGGATCCCTGCGGCACTCCAACGAAAATCGGAACTGGTGAAGAATTTTCATTTTCGATACTTACATAAAGTCTGCGGTTGGTGAGAAAACTTTGGATTATTTTTATGAAGTAAGGGGGAAAATTCAACTGGTTTAGTTTAAATATTAGACCGGCATGCCAGACTGAATCAAAGGCTTTAGTTAAGTCCAAGGCACACGCTACAGTGCACTGTTTGGCTCTTAATTTTTTTAGAATTCTATCTTGAAGATACAGAAGGGCATGTTCGGTGGAATGACTGCGTTTGAATCCAAACTGTACTGCTTGAGTGATATCAGTGTCCTCCAAAAAGTTTTGTATATTTGCCGAGATAGCTTTTTCGAGAATTTTTCCTAGATTGGAGAGAAGTGAAATTGGGCGAAAATTATCAAGGCTATTGGAACTATTTTTCTTTTTGATCGGAATTAATTTTGCTATTTTCCACGCATTTGGAAAATAACAATTATTAAGACAGTTGTTTAAAATAGGTGTAAGAAATTTGGATATAATTGTTTTAGATTTCCGGATAATAAAATTTGGGATGTTGTCAGGCCCTGCAGACTTTTTGTTGTTCAAAGAAGAAATAAGATACTCTACAAAGTTAATTGAGACAAAATGTTCATTGCTTATGCAGTCAGATTTGTTAATTGAAGAAAATTCATTCATTACCAGTCCCTCATTCCAGACAGAAAAAGAGCTATTAAACGTGTTAATCTCTACAAGATGTTCTAAGTTAGTGGAGGGGGATTTTAAAGAATATAGGCTAGAGTAGAACGTTCTAAACGCCTAAGCTTTATCTGCTGGGGATATTATATTATTATTATTTATTTCATCAATCAGAGTTACAAATCTCTTATAGATTACAGAACAAACTTAAACTAAAATTACCTACATTTACAGTTTATTATTATTACTACATCTTAAAAATGAAAGTAGTTTTTTCTTAAAACACTCTCTGCTTAAAAACATATTAAAATCGAGAACATTACATACTGTGTTAGCCTGCCTATATTAGAAGTCGATCTCCATTGGTTAAGTTTTGAGGTTCAGAGGTTTTCTTGCGCCCGGTGATTTGGTTAATCACTTTAAAGACGTTCGCGGAAGGCCTTTAACTTTTTAATTTTTTCGAGAGCTGTTCATTGATTTCTATTCGACCTCTATCCCTTATGATCGAGCTCAGACAACTAATACGTGCAGATAGTTCTTGGTATGTTTGGTTTACTCGGTCACCAAAGTGGTGAAAAATTCTCTTTAATTTCCTCTTTCAAATCTTCCTCGCTTTAAAAAGATCGAGGGTAGCATCAGAAATTTTAAGCCAGTTGGGGTGGAGGGTTATTTTATTTACTATGGTTAGCCATGAGGTTGGTAATGACGGTGGAGAATTTATCAATTAGATTATCGATTTCTGAATTGGAAAGGTTCCTATCTGTCGGAACTTGTAAATTATGAAGATCTGAAGTAAGAGAACGATTAAAATTTTGCCAATTAGTGTTTTTATAACTGATAAAGGAGTGTGGAAAGTCAGGAAAAGTGCAAACCTGTTGCAATTGAATGCTCATAAGCACCGAAAAATGATCTGAAAGGGCGTCTAATGTCAGGCAAGCGATGTTATTGACCGAAGGAAAGTTTGAGGAAATCAGAAAGAAGTCGATGTGGGACCCAGAGCTGGGTCGAGTGGGACCTACGGCTGCAACAATATCATACTCCAAGAAATGGCTATCTTGGTACCAACGAGCCATTTGAAGGCCGTTCACGTTTGTTGTAGAATCACCCCAGAGGGGATGACGCGAATTAAAGTCACCTCCTAAAATGACATAGTCGAATTCGCGTAAACAACCAAGAAGATCATCAATAGCTGATGGAAGGTTTGGTCCACAATTGCCTGGAAAGTAAACGGAAACCAGCGCAAGTGACATGGTTACATTATTAGATTGAATGGGAATAGTGGCAATGGTTGCTGAGAACCATTGGCTAGAAAAATGTTTTTGAGAGAACCGAATTGAGTTTTTTAGTAAAATACCAGTACCTCTACCATCGTTGTTTCTAATAAGATCATATTGGTCATTGAATTGACATTTATTTTTATTTTTTTTAAAGCAGGTTTCCTGGATTAAAATAGCGGTAGGGAGAGTTTCTTTTAACAATGAATCTATTTCAATATGTTTATCATAAGAAAAAGAGTTAACGTTAGCTGTAATTATGTTGAAATTCATGGTGAGGGAGAAAGGGAAACGATAAAATACAGGTACGCACCTGGTTTCTGGTTTTGATCAAGTTTTTGATAATTCGGCCATAAATCTCTAATTTTGGACATTAATTGGACTATAGGCAGCCAAAACAATTTTATTGATTCATCAAGAAAGTCTGAAATTTCGCCTTTTGGAAGGTCGTTTGAATTACCCAAAGGGGTTGTTTTGCTCTTACTGAATCCTCTAACTGCATCAGCAAAAGACGGAGCATTATTTAGCTGGCGGTTGACTGTATTAGCCACTGGGTTGTGTGAAATTACTCTGCTATTGCTGACTGCTACCAACATGGCTTCTTTCTTTTTCAGGAACTGGACCCTACTGGGGCAACCTTTGTAGCTCGCCGGATGGCCAGCCGAACCGCAGTTAACACACGAAGCTATCGATGTGTCAGATTTTGGCCCCAATTCACAAGTACCTACCCGGCTCATGCATTTTGAGACATTTGGCACATCTCACCGTGTATGAGCAATAATTCGACATATGCCCGAATCTTTGGCATCTATAGCATTGTTTGGGTCCGGACCCTCTAACAGCTTCCCATCTGACACGATGTTTAATAACGAATTTAATTTGCTTAATCTTACCTAGGCCCTCCCTGTCCTCTAGAGCACAAATAAAGAGATCTATCGGTATGGCGTTGGCTTTGGACCTATTGGTCTCAAATCTTTTTACTGATACTTTGATTGAGGGATCCAACCTAGCAATTTCTTCCTTAATCTCCTCAGGAGAGAACACACTTGAAATACCCTTTAAAACAACGTTGTACTTTTTCAATTGCTTAGGGGGGAAAGAGAAAGAGTAAATTTTTCCCTCCTTAAACTGTTCCACAAAGAATCTATGCAAATTTACATTTTTTACAAGTATTTTAAGCTTACCAAATCCGGAAGAATAGAATTTGATCTCCTCTGTGTTAAACTTAGATTTAGACATAAATTCTAATAATGACTTAGATGTTATTCCCTTCGTGAAAATTGGTGGGCACCATGGATCCTTTCTGGCTTCATTGACTGCGGCCTCCTTGATTGGGTTGAGCTTGTCTCCCTTGCTGATACTGCCGGCATTACTGGTGACCGATCTGCTGCCCGCACCCAAACCATTTTGATGTTCTGCTATGTCAACTTCATCGTCCAAAATAGCGAAACGATTACAATTTTTAGGCGTTTCTAACGCCATTTTTTTGGGAATACCATTCCCCTGAGTCTTACGCCTTTTGCGCGCAATAATGTTTTCGAAGCGTTTCTTGTCGTTAGCAAGTAGTATGCTTAGCCCTTTTCAGATTGGGTGGCATCTTGCTCACCCTTTCCAACAACGTTATTGGTATACCCGATGTGAATACAATTATCCAGGGACAGGTGCTGTTTGTCCCTTTTATTCTCCTTGGAGCAATCCGAATACTCGGCAACCATCTCTTTCCCACCGTTCGCAAGATTTGATGTGTGAGCTTTGGCGTCCTCGAACTCACTCCATTCTTTAGATGCTTCATCTAGCATTTTTTGCCTTTCGCCCAAATTCAATAGAGGCGATGGTAAATTTACAAAATTGAAGTCGAATACTTTATCCGGGGGCACCGACGGACGGCCACTCGGAAGATGAGTCGTCGCTCACCTCCATTACAAAAAGTTTTTATTTAGCGTTTACTTAAAAAAATTTACAGAAAAAATACAGAGCACAATTATCGATTTTTTTACAACTTGTCAGCACGAGTTCAAGCAATCGAATCCACAGCTGTGTCTTCGTTTTGTCGTTTGACATACACAATTCCTCGGGCAGTGTACACAGTTGACAATATCCTACGTTTTTTTAATGTGAGTGCTCGTTGGAGAATATTTTTGTTGTGCTGTGATAAGCTCTCGCTAATATGGATGGTAGATGATGACGTTGAGGGGGTATTATCGACAGCGAGATGTATGTCTTTCAGGCAAAGCGGTTTGTTATTATTTTTTTTTTCTGTATTTCGCGATAGAAGTTAAAACATAGTTCTTGTCGAATAGAGAATTGAATTTTATCATTATCGCGGATTTGGGTGAATTTGGATTTGGACGAGTTCGGTATATATTGCTGAGAGATGGTGGTTTAATGTCAATTGTGTTACACACTAAATTAAAAGTAGATTTTAAATTTTCATTAGGCATGTATGGAACGCCACACATAAAAGCATCTCTAGCAATTAGACGATTTTCATAAGTGTTTAATGATTGTTTTAATGCATTTATTTCGTCGGCAGTGTTTACAAAGTTTATGCTTACGCTAGAGAGCTCATTAGTTTTTTCTGCTAACGAAGCTTCAGTGTTTTTGCATACCGTGCTTACGTTGACCAGTGAAGCCTTAAGATTGTTTACTTCGGTGTTGAGTGATTCAATATCGGTTTTTGTGTTTGAGCTTTCTAGATTAACAACGCGATTGCTTATGTCATTAATAGTGTTTTTAATTTCTTTAATTTCACGGCCGAGCTGTTCAGTGATTTTTTTTTCGCATTCATCTACTTTCTTTGATAACAAATCAACAATGAACTGACTTTGTTCGCGGAGTTTTTCATCCATCCATGATTTATCATTGTTGTCCATAGTTTTAGTTGAAGGCGTTTTAAAAGGGGAAGATGAAGAACTTTGGGGCGAGTTCAAAGCAGGGTTAGATTTTTTATTGCGGGAAAGGGGCTTTTTCGGTTGGTTAGACATCATGAGTATGGGTGTTAAATTTTATAGAATTAAGTCACAGTGTTGGTACCAGCAATAAGTTAGTGGGTGATTTTTTTTTTTTTTGTTTATTATTATAATTTGTTATGTATATTTATCTGCTTGTGTTAGGGAAAAGAGAAAGGGGAAAACACTGAAAGCACTTCAATTAGAATTTCAAACAAAGAAAAACTAAATATTTCATTTGAGATTATTGCTCAATTTAATGAAAAATTAACACTTTTGCCAATAAAACAGCAGAAATAAATACAACTTTACTAATGCGTGAACACTAAGCACAAATTTGCAAATAAGAATGCAGTTTCGATCAGAAAAATAGCTATAATGTCACCAGAATCAAAAACACGTCTACTCAGAAGCTCTCTTATTGTTGTACAGTAAAGTCCGTTTCTCAACTTTGACATCACTTTTTGACAATTTAAGAAAAGGCTAACATTGGTGTTCCCTGACCTGTGTTAATTTCGATTTCTCTGTCAACACTGATGATGGAGACCTAATCTTAGACTTAATTTCTTGTAGAAATAGCAACCTTTAAGACTGTATATAAGTTGAGCTTCCATAGGCATAGAGTTACCAGATTTTCAATTTTCTTTTCCAAGCAAAGTTTTGACTTTGAAGTCATTTTTTTTTTTCAGAAAATGCCTGATAAACATAGTTTTTTTTTACTGATGAACAAAACAATAATAAAAAAAAAATTATGAATAAGTGCACTCAAAAACTTATACATTTTATGATATTTGAAAAAACACAAATCGCGTAAAATTAAAAAAACAAAAGAAGATACTTAGAATTGAGATTTGTTTGAATATATTTTAAAATAAATTTTTTTTTTTTAATTTTACCCGTTTTGTATTTTTTCAAGTATCATAAAATGTATGGGTTTTTGACTGCACTTATTCATAAGTTTTTTTTTTGTTATTGTTTTGTTCGGGTTGGGGTCAGAACTCTGCCGGGGTCAAAATTCTTTTTTCAAAATTCTGCTTTTCAAAATTCTGCTTTTAAAATTCTGGTTATCAAAATTCTGCCAATTATAAGGAAAAAGAAATGTTAAAAAGCGCGCGCTTTTTAAATTTTCCAAACCTTTTTTTTTTCTTTATAATTGGCAGAATATTGATAATAATAATAATTGCAAACTCTTGCTTTCTAAAGAATTTCAAAGTAGGGAAGTAGTTTTTTGATTTCCTCATTGTCGCTCTCCTACTCAAAAGAATTACATAATTCAGTTAATTTATGATAAACCTGTGATAAGATTAGAGATGCATTCCCAAGAACGCCAAACAATGCAGAGGCTTGGAATCGTCTGCTTAAAGTAAAAGTTGCCCTTGCCCGTAGCCACGCAGGTGTCTTTAAATTTATTGGAGACCTACGAAAGGAGCTTATCAGTGCCAAAACAGAAATTTAGCGAACGAAGCATGGGGAGAGGTAAAAGGAAAAAAGAAAGAGTATAAAGCGCGCGCTTAACATTTTCTAAACCGTCTTTTTCCTTATAATTGGCAGAATATTGATTATAATTGCAAACTCTTACTTTCTCGTCGCTCTCCTACTTAGTTTTTGTTCTTCTGCAAATGAAAAAGAATATGAAAAAAGCAGAGTTTTTCTTTTAAGAAGGCCAGAATTTTGAAAAGCAGAATTCTGTCAGCCAGAATGAAAAAAATACAGAATTTTGAAAGCCCATTTTTTTTTTTAAAGCAGAATTTTGAAGCCAAAAATTTGACCCGCTCCCGTTTTGTTCTTCTGTACAAAATGAAGAAACTCTAAATTTTCAGGCATTTTCTGAAAAAAATTACCTAAGACAAAATTCAAGCTAACTTTTAAAAAGGAAGAAATAGGGATATCGAAATTTAGATTTTTTTTTTAAATACACCGAAAATTATCCCTGCTTTTCTCATTTAATTTTTATCATTTATTTTCGATCCTTTAGGTACAATTACCAACTGTTGCAGTAGGTTTTGTGGTAGAGGAAGTTAGATATGGCCTAATAAGTGTTTTTTTTTGATACTGCGTAACAACCAAATATCTTAAATCACAGGATAGTACAGGAGTACAAGCTGTGAGGAAACTTTTTTATCAAAGGCTGAGGTAGGCCCAGCGGATCCAAGGTTTTCTAAAGAAGCAGCAAAACTTTAGTTTAATGAAGTTCGTTTTATTTCCGATGTTCAAAATGATAACTTTCTTATAAAAGTTGGTACAACGGTTTTAAGATTTCATACAATGTTTTTATAACTTTAATTCAGGTTTCTATTTCAACGTCTCTATGAAATGGGTAGATTCCAAGTGCGCCTCTTCGGGTGAGCGGAGTTTCACTTGGGGTTCGGCTGGGTGTGGGCTAGACCGGGACTCACGACCAGGTTCTTGTGTGGGTCTTCAGGCCAATCGGATGATAGTCTCCTATCCTGGATTACGTGTTGATTGGTCTTCGAAACACTCGGAGTAAGGTTTCCTGTCCTGGGCTTCCAGATCCTGAGATCGGATTTGGGGTAACGCTGGGTTCTTGGTATTTCTCTCTTGGTTGGGTAGATTCAATAATGATACTATGAAGAGGGAGTTAATGGTTGCTCTGAGATAGGAGCCACTAAATTCACCACGCGATAGCGTTGGACACTAAATTCACACCGAGATAGCGGTGGACACTAAATTCACACCGAGATAGCAATGGGCACTAAATTCACAACGAGATAGCGTTGGACACTAAATTCACACCGAGAAAGCGGAGGACACTAAATTCACAACGAGATAGCGTTGGACACTAAATTCACACCGAGATAGCGGTGGACGCTAAATTCACAACGAGATAGCATTGGACACTAGATTCACACCGAGATAGCGGTGGACGCTAGATTCACAACGAGATAGCATTGGACACTAAATTCACACCGAGATAGCGGTGGACGCTAAATTCACAACGAGATAGCATTGGACACTAGATTCACACCGAGATAGCGGTGGACGCTAGATTCACAACGAGATAGCATTGGACACTAAATTCACACCGAGATAGCGGTGGACACTAAATTCACCACGCGATAGCGTTGGACACTAAATTCACACCGAGATAGCGGTGGACACTAAATTCACAACGAGATAGCGTTGGACACTATATTCACACCGAGAGAGCGGTGGACACTAAATGCACAACGGGATAGCGGTGGACACTCAATTCACACCTAGATAGCGGTTGACACTTAATTCACAACGAGATAGCGTTGGACACTAAACTCTCACCGAGATAGCGTTGGACACTGAATTCACAACGAGACAGCGTTTGACACTAAACTCACACCGAGATAGCGGTGGACACTAAATGGACAACAAGATAGCGTGGGACAATAAATTCACACCGAGATAGCCGTGGACACTAAATTCACAACGAGATAGCGTTGGACACTAAATTCACAACGAGATAACGTTGGACAAAAAGTTCACACCGAGATAGCGGTGGACACTAAATTCACAACGAGATAGCGTTGAACACTAAATGCACAACGAAATAGCGTGGGACTCTAAATTCACACCGAGATAGCGTTGGACACTAAATTCACACCGAGATAGCGTTGGACACTAAATGGACAACAAGATAGCGTGGGACACTAAATTCACACCAAAATAGCCGTGGACACTAAATTCACAAAGAGATAGCGTTGGAAACTAAATTCACACCGAGATAGCGGTTGACACTTAATTCACAACGAGATAGCGTTGGACACTAAATTCACACCGAGATAGCGTTGGACACTAAATGGACAACAAGATAGCGTGGGACACTAAATTCACACCGAGAAAGCGGAGGACACTAAATTCACAACGAGATAGCGTTTAACACTAAACTCACACCGAGATAGCGGTTGACACTAAATGGACAACAAGATAGCGTGGGACACTAAATTCACACCGAGAATGCGGAGGACACTAAATTCACAACGAGATAGCGTTGGACACTAAATTCACACCGAGATAGCGGTGGACGCTAAATTCACAACGAGATAGCATTGGACACTAAATTCACACCGAGATAGCGGTGGACACTAAATTCACAACGAGATAGCATTGGACACTAGATTCACACCGAGATAGCGGTGGACGCTAAATTCACAACGAGATAGCATTGGACACTAGATTCACACCGAGATAGCGGTGGACGCTAAATTCACAACGAGATAGCATTGGACACTAAATTCACACCGAAATAGCGGTGGACACTAAATTCACCACGCGATAGCGTTGGACACTAAATTCACACCGAGATAGCGGTGGACACCAAATTCACAACGAGATAGCGTTGGACACTATATTCACACCGAGAGAGCGGTGGACACTAAATGCACAACGGGATAGCGGTGGACACTAAATTCACACCTAGATAGCGGTTGACACTTAATTCACAACGAGATAGCGTTGGACACTAAACTCTCACCGAGATAGCGTTGGACACTGAATTCACAACGAGACAGCGTTTGACACTAAACTCACACCGAGATAGCGGTGGACACTAAATGGACAACAAGATAGCGTGGGACACTAAATTCACACCGAGAATGCGGAGGACACTAAATTCACAACGAGATAGCGTTGGACACTAAATTCACACCGAGAAAGCGGAGGACACTAAATTCACAACGAGATAGCGTTGGACACTAAATTCACACCGAGATAGCGGTGGACGCTAAATTCACAACGAGATAGCATTGGACACTAGATTCACACCGAGATAGCGGTGGACGCTAAATTCACAACGAGATAACATTGGACACTAGATTCACACCGAGATAGCGGTGGACGCTAAACTCACAACGAGATAGCATTGGACACTAAATTCACACCGAGAAAGCGGAGGACACTAAATTCACAACGAGATAGCGTTGGACACTAGATTCACACCGAGATAGCGGTGGACGCTTAATTCACAACGAGATAGCATTGGACACTAGATTCACACCGAGATAGCGGTGGACGCTAAATTCACAACGAGATAGCATTGGACACTAAATTCACACCGAGATAGCGGTGGACACTAAATTCACCACGCGATAGCGTTGGACTATAAATTCACACCGAGATAGCGGTGGACACTAAATTCACAACGAGATAGCGTTGGACACTAAATTCACACCGAGAAAGCGGAGGACACTAAATTCACACCGAGATAGCGGTGGACACTAAATTCACAACGAGATAGCGTTGGACACTATATTCACACCGAGAGAGCGGTGGACACTAAATGCACAACGGGATAGCGGTGGACACTAAATTCACACCTAGATAGCGGTTGACACTTAATTCACAACGAGATAGCGTTGGACACTAAACTCTCACCGAGATAGCGTTGGACACTGAATTCACAACGAGACAGCGTTTGACACTAAACTCACACCGAGATAGCGGTGGACACTAAATGGACAACAAGATAGCGTGGGACACTAAATTCACACCGAGAATGCGGAGGACACTAAATTCACAACGAGATAGCGTTGGACACTAAATTCACACCGAGAAAGCGGAGGACACTAAATTCACAACGAGATAGCGTTGGACACTAAATTCACACCGAGATAGCGTTGGACGCTAAATTCACAACGAGATAGCATTGGACACTAGATTCACACCGAGATATCGGTGGACGCTAAATTCACAACGAGATAGCATTGGACACTAGATTCACACCGAGATAGCGGTGGACGCTAAATTCACAACGAGATAGCATTGGACACTAAATTCACACCGAGATAGCGGAGGACACTAAACTCACAACGAGATAGCGTTTAACACTAAACTCACACCGAGATAGCGGTGGACTCTAAATGGACAACAAGATAGCGTGGGACACTAAATTCACACCGAGAATGCGGAGGACACTAAATTCACAACGAGATAGCGTTGGACACTAAACTCACACCGAAAAAGCGGAGGACACTAAATTCACAACGAGATAGCGTTGGACACTAAATTCACACCGAGATAGCGGTGGACGCTAAATTCACAACGAGATAGCATTGGACACTAGATTCACACCGAGATAGCGGTGGACGCTAAATTCACAACGAGATAGCATTGGACACTAGATTCACACCGAGATAGCGGTGGACGCTAAATTCACAACGAGATAGCATTGGACACTAAATTCACACCGAGATAGCGGTGGACACTAAATTCACCACGCGATAGCGTTGGACTATAAATTCACACCGAGATAGCGGTGGACACTAAATTCACAACGAGATAGCGTTGGACACTATATTCACACCGAGAGAGCGGCGGACACTAAATGCACAACGGGATAGCGGTGGACACTAAATTCACACCTAGATAGCGGTTGACACTTAA
Source organism: Melanostoma scalare (assembly GCA_949752695.1). NCBI lineage: Eukaryota > Metazoa > Arthropoda > Insecta > Diptera > Syrphidae > Melanostoma > Melanostoma scalare. Next base: position 81,054,939 of record OX456986.1, on the reverse strand, counting down.
TTCACAACGAGATAGCGTTGGACACTAAACTCTCACCGAGATAGCGTTGGACACTGAATTCACAACGAGACAGCGTTTGACACTAAACTCACACCGAGATAGCGGTGGACACTAAATGGACAACAAGATAGCGTGGGACAATAAATTCACAATGAGATAGCCGTGGACACTAAATTCACAACGAGATAGCGTTGGACACTAAACTCACAACGAGATAACGTTGGACAAAAAATTCACACCGAGATAGCGGTGGACACTAAATTCACAACGAGATAACGTTGGACAAAAAATTCACACCGAGATAGCGGTGGACACTAAATTCACAACGAGATAGCGTTGAACACTAAATGCACAACGAAATAGCGTGGGACTCTAAATTCACACCGAGATAGCGTTGGACACTAAATTCACACCGAGATAGCGTTGGACACTAAATGGACAAAAAGATAGCGTGGGACACTAAATTCACAACAAAATAGCCGTGGACACTAAATTCACAAAGAGATAGCGTTGGAAACTAAATTCACACCGAGATAGCGGTTGACACTTAATTCACAACGAGATAGCGTTGGACACTAAATTCACACCGAGATAGCGTTGGACACTAAATGGACAACAAGATAGCGTGGGACACTAAATTCACACCGAGAAAACGGAGGACACTAAATTCACAACGAGATAGCGTTTAACACTAAACTCACACCGAGATAGCGGTTAACACTAAATGGACAACAAGATAGCGTGGGACACTAAATTCACACCGAGAATGCGGAGGACACTAAATTCACAACGAGATAGCGTTGGACACTAAATTCACACCGAGATAGCGGTGGACGCTAAATTCACCACGCGATAGCGTTGGACACTAAATTCACACCGAGATAGCGGTGGACACTAAATTCACACCGAGATAGCAATGGACACTAAATTCACAACGAGATAGCGTTGGACACTAAATTCACACCGAGATAGCGGTGGACACTAAATTCACACCGAGATAGCAATGGACACTAGATTCACAACGAGATAGCGTTGGACACTAAATTCACACCGAGAAAGCGGAGGACACTAAATTCACAACGAGATAGCGTTGGACGCTAAATTCACAACGAGATAGCATTGGACACTAAATTCACACTGAGATAGCGGTGGACACTAAATTCACCACGCGATAGCGTTGGACACTAAATTCACACCGAGATAGCGGTGGACACTAAATTCACAACGAGATAGCGTTGAACACTATATTCACACCGAGATAGCGGTGGACACTAAATGCACAACGGGATAGCGTTGGAAACTAAATTCACACCGAGATAGCGGTTGACACTTAATTCACAACGAGATAGCGTTGGACACTAAACTCTCACCGAGATAGCGTTGGACACTGAATTCACAACGGGACAGCGTTTGACACTAAACTCACACCGATATAGCGGTGGACACTAAATTCACACCGAGAAAGCGGAGGACACTTAATTCACAACGAAATAGCGTTGGACACTAAATTCACACCGACTTGGAAAAAGGAAGAAATAGGGATATCGAAATTTAGATTTTTTTTTTTATATACAGCGAAAATTATCCCTACTTTTTAATTTAATTTTATCATTTATTTTCGATCCTTTAGGTACAATTACCAACTGTTGCAGTAGGTTTTGTGGTAGAGGAAGTTAGATATGGCCTAATAAGTGGTTTTTTTTGATACTGCGTAGCAACCAAATATCTTAAATCACAGGATAGTACAGGAGTACAAGCTGTGAGGAAGCTTTTTTATCAAAGGCTGAGGTAGGCTCAGCGGATCCAAGGTTTTCTAAAGAAGCAGCAAATTTTTAGTTTATTGAAGTTCGTTTTATTTCCGATGTTCAAAATGATAACTTTCTTATAAAAGTTGGTACAACGGTTTTAAGATTTCATACAATGTTTTTATAACTTTAATTCAGGTTTCTATTTCAACGTCTCTATGAAATGGGTAGATTCCAAGTGCGCCTCTTCGGGTGAGCGGAGTTTCACTTGGGGTTCGGCTGGGTGTGGTCTGGACCGGGACTCACGACCAGGTTCTTGTGTGGGTCTTCAGTCCAAATTAAATTCACACCGAGATAGCGGTGGACACTAAATTCACAACGAGATAGCGTTGGACACTATATTCACACCGAGATAGCGGTGGACACTAAATGCACAACGGGATAGCGTTGAACACTAAATTCACACCGAGATAGCGGTTGACACTTAATTCACAACGAGATAGCGTTGGACACTAAACTCTCACCGAGATAGCGTTGGACACTGAATTCACAACGAGACAGCTTTTGACACTAAACTCACACCGAGATAGCGGTGGACACTAAATGGACAACAAGATAGAGTGGGACACTAAATTCACACCGAGATAGCCGTGGACAATAAATGCACAACGAAATAGCGTGGGACACTAAATTCACAACGAGATAACGTTGGACAAAAAATTTACACCGAGATAGCGGTGGACAATAAATTCACAACGAGATAGCGTTGGACACTAAATTCACACCGAGATAGCGGTGGACAATAAATGCACAACGAAATAGCGTGGGACTCTAAATTCACACCGAGATAGCGTTGGACACTAAATTCACACCGAGATAGCGTTGGACACTAAGTTCACAACGAGATAACGTTGGACAAAAAATTCACACCGAGATAGCGGTGGACAATAAATTCACAACGAGATAGCGTTGGACACTAAATTCACACCGAGATAGCGGTGGACAATAAATGCACAACGAAATAGCGTGGGACTCTAAATTCACACCGAGATAGCGTTGGACACTAAATTCACACCGAGATAGCGTTGGACACTAAACTCTCACCGAGATAGCTTTGGACACTAAATTCACACCGAGATAGCCTTGGACACTAAATTCACAACGAGATAACGTTGGACAAAAAATTCACACCGAGATAGCGGTGGACAATATATTCACAACGAGATAGCGTTGGACACTAAATTGACACCGAGATAGCGGTGGACAATAAATGCACAACGAAATAGCGTGGGACTCTAAAATCAGACCGAGATAGCGTTGGACACTAAATTCACACCGAGATAGCGTTGGACACTAAATTCACAACGAGATAACGTTGGACAAAAAATTCACACCGAGATAGCGGTCGGTGGTGCTCACCTGAACCTAACCTAGTTGATGGCTCACTTGCCACGGTTAGCGCAAACTGACTTTTCATGTTTTGGCTTGGTCGTCTTATACACATTTCGACGGGAACTGGGTGTGAGTTGTACTGGTAAATGAACTCAAAATGAAAAATTCCATTCCATGTATTGAAATTGAAGTACCTGTGATGTTGTTGTGTTGCGGTATGTATCGGACATCGCATGATTCGGTTGATTTTGTTTTGTCGTAGAGTTGATATGGGGCTGAATTTGTAATTGTTCATTATATTCCCCCTTTTCTTTCGGAGACGAGAACCTTCTCGTCTTGACTGGTAGTCCACGGGTGGTGGACGGAAGCGTAGCTGATTAGCTACAACTTTAATTCCGGGAGGGTGGGGGCTATGGTCCGTGACATTGCTAGCCTCGCTTCACGAGTGGTTGTCCTGCAAGAAATATAGAAAAAAAATTTAGGCTCTAAATTGTGCTCGGGGTTCAGGAGGTGGACCCAAGGCGGGTCTCATGTTTTTTTCCTCGTTTTTGACATACTAAAATTCTTCGGCTTAGTCCGTAAGCTCCTCTTTCTACTGACTTTTCATGTTTTGGCTTGGTCGTCTTATACACCTTTCGACGGGAACTGGGTGTGAGTTGTACTGGTAAAGGAACTCAAAATGAAAAATTCCATTCCATGTATTGAAATTGAAGAGCCTGTGATGTTGTTGTGTTGCGGTATGTATCGGGTATCGCATGATTCGGTTGATTTGGTTGTATCGTATAGTTGATATGGGGATGAATTTGTAATGGTTCATTATATTCCCCCCCGTTCTTTCGGAGACGAGAACCTTCTCGTCTTGACTGGTAGTCCACGGGTGGTGGACGGAAGTGTTACTGATTAGCTACAACTTCAATTCCGGAAGGGTGGGGGCTCAGGTCCGGGACATTGCGAGCCTCGCTTCACGAGTGGTTGTCCCGCAAAACATATAGAAAAAAATTTTTGCCCAAGATGTCCATGCCCAGGATCGCATCATTACTTAATTCTGGCAAAAATGCGACTTCTCCTTGAACCAAGCATCCTTCAAAACTAAAGTTGACTGAATAGACTTCTCTGGTAATGGTGTGACTTCCGTCGACTAAACGAATTTCACGTTCCTGGTAGCGCACAGGAATTTCCAGAGCTCTGAGTTCGTCTCTTAGTGCTGGACCGACAAACGAATTCGTAGAGCCGGTATCCACTAACGCGTTGAAACTCTTTTCTTCAACTTTTATTGGTACAAATACCCTATTTTCAATGCAGAATTCTTTATTAGGCTGTCTCTCTATTTTTTGTTCTAGTCCTTCTTGGTTTGCAGATCTCAGCCGTTTCGGTATGTGCATGTTGTATGCAGCGTTTATTACACCGTGCCCACGAACGGATAAATCGACTGGCTGTTGAAGGCTTTCTTGGTTTCCTCCTGCTTTGGTTCGGATTTCGTTTATTTATAGCACCCGGTCTAGCCATAAAAATAGTCCTGGATTATTTGTTGGATGATGCTAAGCTTCAAATACAGCAGCAGTTCGATTGTACCAGTTTTCTGCTGGATTATGGTTTTTACGGCATAGACAGTCTTTAGTTAGCCGCTTCTCCACTATTGGAGCAAAACAACCAAAATGGTTGATGGCAGTTTCTCTTTTGGTGCCCTCGCTGCTTGCAGTTCCAGCAATGTGTGTTGGGATCGTACGGCACCGATATTGCTCCAAATTGGGCTCGGGGTGCAGGAGGTGGACCCAAGGCGGGTCTCATGTTTTTCCCTCGTTTTTGACATACTAAAATTCTTCGGCTAAGTCCGTAAGCTCCTCCAACGTCTGGAAATCCTTCCTTCGCACCACAATTCGGTATTCTGGGCGGAGGCTGTCGTATAACCGATCGACGTTATCTTCCTGACTCATCTTGAGATGCTGTCTAATGAGATATTCCATAGCCCGGACGAGGTCTCTGGCCTTCTTCCGCGGCCTTTGTTTCTTTCGCCAGATCTCCTCCTCCAATTTGTGGACGAAACATGGTAGTAAGAAGTATCTGAGGAACGCTTGGCGAAACTCCTCCCATGTCTGAAAAGGTTCTATGTTGAACGAAGAGTCCTGGCATCTTTGATGTACGTGCTCAAGCAGGATCGTAGTGTGGACACGGTGCCACTTGTATTCAACTTTTTGGAAGCCATTTTCTCAATGAGCTACGTCTTCATGAGCAGGTAGATGGACGCAAGGTTTTCTTCGACGTCCATAGCAATATTACTGTCGGTATTTGCCATAGTTTTAAATCACTGGCACGGCTTGGAGTTTGAGTTTTCCTTTATTGTTTTTTTATGGCTCGGTAGTGAGCTCCTCTGGTTCTGATCCGTCAGTATCCTCGGTGTATGATAGGTCGGTCGGTATGATCCCTCAGAGAGTTAGTTCTTCTCGTAAGTCTGGATAAGAAATAACTCCTCTGACTGGATCCATCTTCATTCGGTGTTATACAGGTCGGTCGGTATGGAATTCTTAACAAAGTTGATTCTTCTGGAATGGTCGGTCGGTAAATCGGGTAGCCAACTTCGAAGAAGTCCCTGCTCGGGTGCCATTTGTGAGGAAGCTTTTTATCAAAGGCTGAGGTAGGCTCAGCGGATCCAAGGTCTTCTAAAGAAGCAGCAACATTTTAGTTTAATGAAGTTAGTTTTAGTTCCGATATTCAAAATAATAACTTTCTTATAAAAGTTGGTACAATGGTCTTAAGATTTCAGATATGATGGCCTAGATTCACTCTAAGCCATCATACAATTCGGACGTGTTTTTACTTTTGAGCTATTTTTCCGTCTTTTTTACTTTACTTTATTCTGTGTCACAATTAGTTTATTCTCAATCAAAACAAAATGTCTCTTCAGTGCGCGAATTTAAACTGTGTCAACAACGAAAATCTTGCTGAGTGGGTTGTATGTAGTGGTCTGTGCGGTAAGCGTTTCCGGACGACTAGTGTTGGCATAGCTAAAAGGTCTTTTGTTTACCTTAAAGACTGCAATAATTTTGATTTTAACTGCGAAGACTGCAAAAATATTTCACTCTCGCTTATAATGTTTGCGATCAAATGCTTGAGTGACTCCATTTCAACGACTGCAGAAAAAAACAAACTTTATCACAAGCAGTGTATGACACAGTTTGAAAAATTTGATGAGCTCATCAAAGCATTCGATGAACTCAATAATAATTGTCAACAATCCGCGACCTACCTAAAAGACCGAATGAAGTGCTTTGAAAATAACATTAATTCGTTGGACAATGAAAAGTCGACAGATATTGGCTACGATTTAAGAAACGAAATTAAAAAAATAGTGGAAAATAATTTTAAAATAAATTAATTCTTCATTGATTTCGATACGTTCCACAATCGACGCCATCTCTCAAACCTCATCAACAACACCTACTCCCCCACCGGTAACAAACGAATATATTTTCCTAAACATTGCGTGCTAAATGAAGGACCTTAAGGAACAAATAAAGGAAACCCAGACGGTCAACAAACAAACATTCGAAGACCTGAATATAGCCACCTCCAAAGACCCTGAACCACTCCCTAGGCCACAATACATAAAATTTTGGACGCCTGTGATGACGCTGCAGATACCTTAGAAATTCCTCCGCCTCCTCAAGATTTTCTTACTTCTTCCTCCCTTGAACCTACTTTTAATCGTTTTGGCGCCATATGGAAGCAATCGGAGTGGAACAGCAGATTAAATAAAATCAAGGAATCTAACAACCCAACGGATCTAACCAGCCCCTTCATTATTAAGAACGTTACGTCTTATGCCGACTCGAAGTGGATCCGCAACTATTTTAACAATCATTATGGTATTAATTTATTGATTGTTGATTTTAAATCTAAGAAACGTAGTAAATCCCATTCCTTTATAATAAATATCCCTACCAAATACGAATGGCTATTCCTCCACCCTTCTGGTAAGGATTTAAGAATATCTAATATGTCAATTAAACCCCTTAAACCGAAAACATCAGCAAATTCTTATCATGCTCCAAGACCTAAAAGAAGTTATAATCCCAATTGGACTTTCAAAACAAAAATGTTCCAGAATTTTTCCGGCGCAAAGACAAACTTGCTCGTAAAACCTACAGCAGCTTTTAAGTCGATTTCAAACAGTCCTTATGGTTAGGTTACAATGGCTGACAGGAATACACCCGACACACTTAGACCAATACTAGGTCCATTGTGATACCATAGAAATTATGCGAGGGAGTACCTCGCTAAACAAAACCATTTGGAGCTTTTAATAAAGCGAAGGAGATGCAGGGGATCTGTGTGCGCCAGATCGCTTGGATCATCGAGAAAATATTTCCCCAGATGCCTCTTTCTTTTAGAAGAGAGTGCAGGACATGAGCAGAGGAGGTGTGGGATTGTCTCCTCCTCCTCCTCATCTAAGCAACTTCTGCAGAAGTCATTAGAGGGAACGCCAAGTCTTATGGCGTGTCTTCCTATCACACAATGTCCGGTAATGACATTGATTACGGAGCTAACTTGCAATCTGGTAATGGATAACAAATGTCTTGTGCGTTTTGGATCTATTCCTGGCCATATACGTTTTGTTGCCACGCACGTGGTGATATTGTTCCACCTGTGATTTGTTCTGTCCATCGCCTCTTGCTTTAGCATAAGTTTACATGTAGCGATTGGTATACCAATATTCAACCTGCTGGTAGAGATCGGTAGAACGGTTCCTTCTCTGGCGAGTTCGTCGGCTTTGCAGTTACCCGCGATATCTCTGTGCTCCGGCACCCAAAAAAGGTGAATATTGAACTGTTCAGCCATCTCCTTAAGAGATAAGCGACAGTTGAGGGCGGTTACTGAGTTCGTAGAAACAGCGCCGAGTGATTTGAGGGCTGCTTGACTATCTGAGAAAATCCGGATATTCGTTGAGGATATCACGTTTTCTTTTAGCCATGATAGAACCTCTTTGATCACCAGAATTTTCGCTTGGAACACGCTACAATGGTTTGGAAGGCGGAACGAGAGACTTAAGTTAAGTCGGTTTGAGTACACCCCGCAGCCTACCCCTTCTTCGGTTTTTGAACCATCTGTATAGAAATGAATTGAATCATCTCTCAAAAATTCCTCGTCTTCCCAGATTGTTCTCGATGGGATTGGACTTGGAACTTATTATCAAAAACCAATTGGGGGACGGTGTAGTCGGAGTGGCATGGTATTGATCCGAATAAATTCAGGATTGTAGCATGACCGATGTTGTTATCGGTCCATTGGGAGATAGCTCTCATACGAATGGCTGCGCTGGAAGCCATTTGTTCGCTGAAGATATCTATTGATGTGAGGTTAAGAAATGTATTTAGGGCAGCTGAAGGTGTTGATCTCAGAGCTCCGCTTATACACAAACAGGCTGTTCGTTGGACCTTGCTTAAATTATCGCAGTATGTCCTTTTATCAAGAGCGGTCCACCATACCACTACTCCGTATGTGAGTATTGGTCTGATGACCGCGGTGTAGAGCCAGTGTGTGATTTGGGGGGAGAAACCCCATTTATTACCAATGGCTTTTTTACAGGAAAATAAGGCTACCGTGGATTTCCTGATTCTTTCCTGTATATTGGATTTGGCCTCCAGGTCAATCAGATAAAGATTTCTTGTCCTGAATTGTGTGGGCTTCCAGTTCTTGGGCTCTCATTAATTTTTCTTGTCCTGGGTTAAGGGCTCCGAATTCTGGGGGCTCGGATTTGGAATACCGCTGCGATCTTGGGATCTCTCTCTTGGTTCTGTAACGATACTAGGAAGAGGGAGTTAATGGTTGCTCTGAGGTAGCAGGAGCCACTAAATTCACAACGAGGTAGCGTTGGACACTAAATTCACAACGAGGTAGCGTTGGACACTAAATTCACAACGAGGTAGCGTTGGACACTAAATTCACAACGAGGTAGCGTTGGACACTAAATTCACAACGAGGTAGCGTTGGACACAAATTTTTTTTTTTTTTTTTTTTTTTTTTTTTTTTTTTTTTTTTTTTTTTTTTTTTTTTTTTTTTTTTTTTTTAAGTTAAGTTTAAGTTTAAGTTTATTACATAAAGGAAAAGGATTTAGAGACAATCGGTATTTTCTTACAAGAAGTAAATAGTGATGATGTCACTTCAAAAAAAAATATTCAGACTTTACAAATTAAGTGCTTAATGTGGGGTGGCAATAAATAAAAACATAATTTTATAGACAAAAAGAACGATAAGAAATGTTATATTTGATTTATGGGAAATAACAAAAGAAGAATGATTTAGAAAATATTAGCGATAATAATAATTAATAATTAAATAAAATAATAATAAATAAATAATACAAATTAAATAATTTGAATCAGGATATCAGAAAAAGTTTGAAGCTAGACTTGAATGGTCAAAATTTAAAAGCAAGACTTTTACGCATCTTTGAAACAGTTTCGAAGACGATATTGCTCTAATTGAAGTTGGAAGTTTATTAAGAAATCTAACAGAAGATATAGAATAAAAATTACGGAACGCAGTTGTACGGAACAAAGGAACAGTTACCACATTAGACAGATTAACACGTAAGTTATAAGTAGAAATAAGCCGAAAATTACGGTTACCGCACTTCATATAGAACGACTTCAACACTTTAAAACAATATAGGTGACGAACTAGAAGGATGTTAAGGTAGCAGAACAAAGGGAAACTAGAATGTCTTACAGTTTTACGGCACATTTTCCTTAAAATATGCTTCTGAAGCACTAAGAGAGGTTGAATTTTGTTTAAATACGAACCTCCCCAGCAAACAATTCCGTATTGTAATTTGGAATGAAAAATTCCGTAATAGATTTGTTTCATGACAAAATCAGAACACACATTTCTCAGGTAATAAAACAGCCGAAGAGTTGAACGAAAATACATGTATAAGGAACCAATATGTTTTGAAAAACTCATGTTAGAGTCAATGATAAGTCCTAGATATTTAAACTCATTAACTTTCTCAATTTCAAAACAGTTATTACTACATTTATGATGCCTATAAAAGGTGGAAGAAATAGACTGCATATTGCATACACAGTTATTAGTTTTGAATCTAGGGCATTCCGGTGCATGAAAGTGGATTCCAGATATCAAATTTACTGCCTTAATTAAGCTGAAAAACATTATTTTTGTTTTATTGCTGATTACCAAATTGTGTTCAGCAAACCAAACCCTCAATAAACTCAGATCCCAATTTATATCAGCAACCAGATCGAGAGTACTATTCGCACCATAAGAAAAACCCACATCATCCGCAAATGCAGTTGGCAAACCTTTGAAGTCGAGCTCCAAGAGAGAGTTTATGTACACAAGAAATAGGATTGGACCAAGGACAGATCCTTGAGGTACTCCCAAGTTGAAAAATTTCAAGTCACTCCTTATCTCACCAATTTTTACTCTTTGTGACCTATCTTTAAGGTAAGCCTCGAACCAATTCAGAACAAATCCATGAAAACCAGCTTTTTCTAGCTTTTTAAGTAAAATTTTATGGTTCACCATGTCAAAGGCCTTGGTTATATCAATGAACAACCCCGCTGTACACTTTTTACCGTCAAGATTAGACATTATTTGGGAGCAAAACTGTAAGAGCGCATCTTCAGTACATCTATCCTTACGAAATCCAAATTGCTTGCAACTAAAAAAACTTGTTTTATTTAAAAAACTTACAACTTTATCTTTCATAAGCTTCTCAAAAACCTTACTCAGCACTGGAAGAAGAGAGATAGGCCTAAAATTACAAACATTCAAAGCAGAACCTTTTTTAAGTAGTGGCATTACATCAGCAGTTTTAAGCTCTGCCGGAAATACTCCTGAAGAAACACAATTATTAAAGATAACAGTCAAGACGTCTACTATAAGATAACAAATTTGCTTTAAAAGAACGCTAGATAAGCCATCAACTCCACTGGTGTTCGAATTTTTCAAACCACGAATAACTGTAAGCATGTCAACAGGAGTAATGGGAGTGAACAAGAAACTGTTTCTCTGCGAAGGCTCAAATGACAATGCATTGGACAGACAGGAAGAACAAACTGAGTTAATAGTTAAAGGTTGTAAGCTACTAGTTATGTTTTCATAAAAATCATTAAAAGTGTTAGCAACATCGAAAGGTTCGGAAATTAAACAATTACCAACATTTAGTGAAACAGGTGTTTTAGATGAGGAGGACTTATTTAATAAACTATTGACAGTTTCCCATTATTTTCTAAGGTTGCCTCTCGCCGAATTAAAACGATTGCGGTAAAAGCTGTCTTTGCAGAGTGGAATTTCACGTTTCAGTTCTCCACACAATTGTTTGTATTTCAATTTTATACTTAGATTGTTAGGATTTTTATAAAGTTTTATACTCAGCTTGTTCTTAAGATTTATCTTATTCAATAACTCAGAAGTTATCCAAGGCTTTAGCCTTTTATTGATTTTTTTCTTGATAATAATAACCGAAGAACAATTATTAACATGCATTTTGAGTCGCTCAAAAAATGTTGTAAATGCAACTTCAGCATTTCTACACAAATATACATCTTCCCAAAATTCATGAAGCAACTCAAATTTGAGTTTGCTGATGTCAACTCTAGCTGTTTTACTGGTTGCTTCTATGTTATTGCTACTCTTTTTGCATGAAGTTTTTATTAAGATACCAGTCATGCAGTGGTCAGTAATATTTAGATCAAAAACACATTTTTCAAAACTAATCACAGAAGCACACTCAACTCTAACTAAAATGTGGTCCAAACAACTGCCCGACATAATCCTAGTTGGCTCATTGATTACAGATTCTAGCCCATGTGAAGCTAAAAGAGCAAGATAGTTCGAGACCACTTCACTACTCTCAAGAATATTTATATTGAGATCACCAACAACAATAAGATTTTTTGCTTTAATTTTTTCGAGGAGAGACGAAAACTCTTGTAAAAAAATTGAAATACTGAACATATGCAATCTATAAACACATAAAAAGACATACAATTTGTTATTAAACGAAACAGAAACCATTAAAACATCCGCACTAACAAATTTTACACAAACAACATCTTCAACTTCATAACAATCTTTCACAAAGCAACCAACTCCACCTGCAGCGTAATTTTCATTCGTATTGGCATAAAATGTGTAGCCAGCTATAGTATAATCATTAACTTTAAAATTATAAATCCACACTTCAGACACAAAACCAATATCTGGACTGCACAAAAATAAATCAAGGTGCGCGACAAGTGAAGAAAAGTTTTCTCTTAAGCTTCTGATATTCTGATGAACAAAAAAAAGTTTATCATCACAATAATTACTAGACATAAAGATATTATCACATTCATTTTGGCTACTGGAATCGAACACTGTAAAATCTTCAATCAAATCAAAAACTTCATTCATTATGTAAACAAGAAATAAAAAAGAAATAAATAATAAAAATAAATAATCAATGACAAAAGAGAAGGAGCACTAAATAAGAGCAAGATCATTAAATGATTTATTTGAAATTACTTTGCCACCCTCAACTTTTCTAACAAGAATCTGATTATTGTTGTACCAAGCATATTTGATTTTTTTTTGTTTACATACTTCTTTTACTTTCATAAAAAGCGCCTGCGTAAACTTGTTGCTTCTGTTTCCCTCGCTGCCGTCACCCGCCTTACCGATGCCAATCGCTTGTGTGTTGAGATTTTTTTTACTTGCCCTCTTTGCGCGCATAATTCTTTGTTTTGTTGAAAGTGAAGAGAATTTAACGCAGATGACAGAATTGTTAACAGCTCGTACTGCCTTGTTAGGAACTTTCTTCACGAAACATTTTTCAATTTCCATTTCGGGGACATCAATTGACAAAGCATTATTAAAAATTAGCTTTGCGGTTTTTCGGTGCTGCCGGTACCGGAATGAATTTCCATGTATTTCACTGGTTGCCTTATACACCTTTTGGTAGTAAGTGAATGTGAGCTGTACCAGTCAGTGAAATGTCACTCCACGTGGAGTCAATAGTAAGTCACTAGTGGTGTTGTTGCTGTATGTTATCGTCACCATTATCATCGCCTGTGTTGGTATAGGCATTTTCCATTGGCATTGGTGTTGCTGGTGGCAAACATAGGATGGGTCATTTGTATTTGGTGTTGTTGGTAGCAAAATGTAATGGGTCATTACACTCCCTCCTTTCTTACGTAGACGAGAACCTTCTCGTCTGCATCGAAGATATAGGTGAGTGTGCAGGTGCTTAGTATGTGGACCATTCCATCGAGCGTGACGTCCATCAGCACCATGGTTGTAGTTGTTGAGTTGTATTGCCCTCCCTTTTTCCTTACATAGGAAAAAAAAATTCCATGGATAACTTAAGACATTTCCCTTCTTTATTGTTATAGATTATTTCCTTTTTTTTTTTTTTTATTAAACTACTTCTTCTGAGGTAAACGTAAACAAAAATTTTTCTTTTTTTCCTTAGTTTCTAACAACTAATTCTTTTGAAGTGAATGAAAAAAAATATTATTTTTTTTCTTTAACAAAACAATTCTTCTGGGGTGAATGAATGTAAACAAAAACTATTTTTTTCTTAATGGATAATACTGTTCTTCTAACGTCTCAGGAGTTCCACCTTCCTTTGGTTGCGATATGTCAGGATCGCCTGTCGGTTGGCGATTTTGATGACGACTGCTCCAAACGGTTGCTTGATGATGAAGCGTTGCCTCTTCGAACCGGGTCGGTATAAGGGGTGCTTCACGATGTTGATCCCGGCAAATGGATTGTCTGGGCTGGCCGTCGACTGCTGGTTTGAGCTGCTCGGGGTACTGGAGGTAGGATCACTGCGGATTTGGTTCGAACTGGAGACCGCCTGTGATCGTCGTTGGTCCTCATCCATGTCGACATCCGGCATGCTCCTTCCCGGAGTTGGGGGTAGTTCGTCGCCGTAGGTCGGGGACGGGCTGTCACATATTAATATTGGGGAACCTGGTGGTGTGGGCCTTGGTGTTGGTTGCATCTCGGTGGTAGTGGGCTCAGCTCCTGGGGTTCCATCCTGACTTTCACCACGTGTTGCCCACTTTTGCTCTGCCAGTCGCCTCATCTCCCTGATGGCCATCATCTGGTCCGCGAAGGGTATTGGTGGCCAAATTACTACCACGGATTCCACATGGATGGGACTGCGTACTGGCTGGGCTGACCGGAGACAGGGTGGCCTCATCTTAGCCGGCACACTGCTTAGCCGTACAAAAGGTGATGTTGCGGCTGCTCCATCGGGAGCGGGCTTAGTGGTCACCTTTGTTTGCCCTTTATTTTTTTTATTCACTTTTCGCGTCACTTTTCTTCTGTTACTTGCCGTGTTCATGGCTGCTAAATTAATTACTTCTTCGTCGGTCTGGTAGGCTTTTATATCCTGTAAATGAGCTCGACATTCGTCTCTCCTTTTCTTATTTTTATGTTGATCTCTCTTCCACCGGATCGTCAATGGTTCTCCTGCTAGGGTGATTGAAAACTTCGCCTGGTCTAGCAGGTCGGCTCCCAGGATGACATCTTCCGATAACTCACCTAAAAAGGTTACCTCTCCTTCCACTGCACCTCCTTTCAAATTAAACCTTATGGAGTAGTGTTCCCGAGTAACAACCGGATTGCCATTAGCTAGCTGGACTTCGCGTCTTTGGTATCGAACGGGTAGCCTAAGGGCTCTTAATGTGTTCCGTAACGCGGGACCAATGAAAGACTTGGTTGAACCCGTGTCTACGAGGGCATTGAAAATCTGTCCTCCCATCTTTATGGGAACGAAATATCGTGGATCATACCAATGGGACGGAGTCGGATTCGGCGGTTGTCGTGGTTCTGCTACGACTGCTGGCGCTAGGTGAATTGGATCACTGATTAGCTGATGAGGTGTTTCCTTAGGGTGGGATGTCCACTGAGAAAAGGGTCGGTATCCCCTTAGCCACCATCGGTTACGGTGACAACCCAAGGTACATGGCTGTCTGCGGGTTACGACTTTCTGAACAGACTCTCGTGCCTGTTGTGATTCAGGTGTAGTAGTTTTGAGGACAGCCAATCTGAACGGGTTCCTCTCCTCGTGCCTGGCGTACCGTGCTCCGTTGCCTTCCGTCCGGTTTTCCGCAACTCCCATAATGGCGGATGTTCGAGTGTTCCAGTTCTGGGTGGGCTGAGGATGGCGTTTGCAAGGACAGTCTTTGGTTAAGCGCCCATCCTCCCCGCAGCTTGAACAAAACAACCGAAAAGGTCGGTGGCAGTTCCTCTTCTGGTGTCCCCTTTGCTTGCAGTTCCAGCAATGCGTGTTACGGTCATACGGTACCGATATTGCACCAAATTGTGCTCGGGGTACTGGAGGTGGGGGAGCTAAGGCGGGTTTCACGTTCTTTTCTTCATTCTTAACATATTCATACTCCTCGGCCAAGTCAGTAAGTTCTCCCAACGTCTGGAAATCTTTCCTTCGTACGAAAAGCCGGTATTCCGGTCGGAGGCTGTCGTATATTCGATCCACGTTGTCTTCCTGACTCATCTTGGGATGTTGTCGAATGAGATATTCCATAGCACGGATGAAATCTCTGGCCTTCTCCCGAGGCCCTTGTTTCTTCCGCCAGATTTCCTCCTCCAACTTGTGGACGAATCGTGGCGGTAAGAAATAATTGAGGAATGTTTCACGGAACTCTTCCCACGTCTGGAAACTTCCTCGGTGGATTCGTAGCCACTCTAGGGCGGAACCTCTGAAGATTTCCGGAAAGGTCAGGAGGATGTGTTCTGCAGGTATGGAATAACAGTGTACCAATTCTTCTAGACGTTCCATAAACTCTAGGGCATTTCCCGAACCGTCGAACTTAAGGCCCCACTTACGGACGGTGTTCATGGTCTCGGCCTCGGGACTTCGGTACATTCTGTATGGACCTGGTTGGTTTATGCTATCTAGCTCCGGATAGTGAGTTGGTGAACGCGCGGTGGTTGAGCTTAAACTAGTTGCAGGGCCGGCTCCAGTGGTCTGGTGGTACCGTCCTCCTACGGCTGGAGGTACACGTAACTGGAGTTGGGCGCTAGGCTCTTCCGTCGTCTCGGTTATATTGGCAGGTTGCGTTGATGCTTCATTTTCGTCTTTATACTCCCGTTCTTGAACCAACTGCGAGATTTCTGTGCACAGGTTCTGTGTTGAACGGTGAGTCCTGGAGTCTTTGATATACGTGCTCAAGCGGGATCGTAACGTGGACACAGTGCCACTGGTATCCAATCTTTTGGAAGCCATCTTCTCAATGAGTTCCGTCTTCTTGAGCAAGTAGATGGACGCAAGATTTTCTTCGACGTCCATGTCGATATTACTGTCGGTATTTGCCATGGTTCTAAATTACTGGCAACGGCTTGAAACTTGAGCTTCTCTTTCCTATTCTTCTGTGGCTCGGTAGTGAGTACCTCTAATTTGATCGGTCGGTTTGATCCCTCAGAGAGTTAGTTCTTCTGGAACGGTCGAACGGTCGGTAAATCTGGATAAGAAGTAACTCCTCTGACTGGGTCAATCTCTAGGTTGGTCGGGACGGACTTCTTAGCAAGTTGATCCTTCTGGAACGGTCGGTCGGTAAATCGGTTAACCAGCTTCAAAGAAGTCCTTGCTCGGGCGCCATTGTGAGGTTGCTTTTTGTCAAAGGCTGAGGTAAGCTCAGCGGATCCAGAGTCTTCCAAAGAAACAGCAAAACTTTAGATTATTGAAGCTAGTTTATTTCCGATATTTAAAATTAGTGTTGGTTATACATTTCATACATTGTTTTATAAAGTTAATTCATGTTTCTATATCAAAGTCTCTATGGAGATTTCAAGTACGCCTCTTCGGGTGAGTGAAGTTTCCCTGGGATTTGGCTGGGATGTGGTCTCGTCCAGGATTCACGACCAGATTCTTGAATTGGCCTCCAGGTCAATCAGATGAAGATTTCTTGTCCTGAATTGTGTGGGCTTCCAGTTCTTGGGCTCTCATTCAGTTTTCTTGTCCTGGGTTAAGGGCTCCGAATTCTGGGGGCTCGGATTTGGAATAACGCTGGGATCTTGGGATCTCTCTCTTGGTTCTGTAACGATACTAGGAAGAGGGAGTTAATGGTTGCTCTGAGGTAGCAGGAGCCACTAAATTCACAACGAGGTAGCGTTGGACACTAAATTCACAACGAGGTAGCGTTGGACACTAAATTCACAACGAGGTAGCGTTGGACACTAAATTCACAACGAGGTAGCGTTGGACACTAAACTCACAACGAGGTAGCGTTGGACACTAAATTCACAACGAGGTAGCGTTGGACACTAAATTCACAACGAGGTAGCGTTGGACACTAAATTCACAACGAGGTAGCGTTGGACACTAAATTCACAACGAGGTAGCGTTGGACACTATTTACCTACCCAGTTTTGGTTTCTGGACTCTGCTGTTGCGCTGCCGGTACCGGAATGAATTTCCATGTATTTCACTGGTTGCCTTATACACCTTTTGGAAGTAAGTGAATGTGAGCTGTACCAGTCAGTGAAATGTCACTCCACGTGGAGTCAATAGTAAGTCGATAGTGGTGTTGTTGCTGTATGTTATCGTCACCATTATCATCGCCTGTGTTGGTATAGGCGTTTTCCATTGGCATTGGTGTTGTTGGTGGCAAATATAGGATGGGTCATTTGTATATTGGTGTTGTTGGTAGCAAAATGTAATGGGTCATTACAACCTAGATATTTAGCTTCGTTTGAAAGTGCAAGTGAGATTCCATTTATTGATGGAGTTATTAGTTGACGAATTTTATATTTCCTGGTGAAGAGAACGAGTTCAGTTTTCTGAGGGTTGACCCCTAGATCACATTTTCCCGCCCATTTTACAAGTTTATTTAGAGCGGTCTGCATCAGGTCCGTGAGAACGTGAGCATGTTTTCCAGACACCGCAATCGAGACGTCATCTGCATATTCAATCACTTTGAATCCCTCAGCTTCTAAGTCAACTAGAAGTTCATTGACGACTAGATTCCATAGAAGAGGGGATAGGACTCCGCCTTGCGGTGTTCCTCTACTGAATGATCTCTTTGCAGAGAAGTTTCCTAGAGTACAGTTGATTCTTCCGCTTTTTAACATTAGATTTATCATTTCCACTATAGAACCATCTACTTTGAGTTTCGTCAGTGCCTTTGTAATTGCAGAGTTGCTGACGTTATTGAAGGTGCCCTCTATGTCGAGGAAGGCGGCCAGAGTGAATTCCTTGTGATGGAGGGAATATTCTATAGTGCGTACCACGGTGTGTAGGGCCGTTTCTTCAGATTTTCCCTTACAGTAGGCGTGTTGTGCTGTAGATAACAATTTTGGATCTATAGCTGTACGCAGGTGGATGTCTATCAGTCGTTCTAAAGTTTTAAGAAGAAAGGATGATAGACTTATTGGTCGGAGATCTTTTGGCTTTACGTGGGATAATTTCCCAGCCTTAGGTATAAACACAACCTTGACATCTCTCCACTGAGTGGGGATATAATTCAAGGTGGTACAGCCTATGAGAATAACTTCAAGGACAGGAATAATAGTATCCGCGGCCTTTTGAAGTTCGGCTGGATTTATACCATCAGGTCCAGGGGATTGGAATGGGTCAAAGCTGTTAATGGCCCAAACTAATTTTTCCCTTGTAATCAGATCGGGGTTGTTTGTTATTATGCTACCTGGTTCTGTGGAATCATAGTTGCATAAGTTCTTAGAGCTTCTTGGAAAGTGAGTGTCAAGAAGCAAATTGAGCGTTTCTTCGCAGGATTCTGTCCAGCCGTCAGCTGTTTTCAAACTGCTAGGCATGGTCGGACTCTTTGAGAGGATTTTCCTTAGTCTAGAAGCTTCTGAAGTAACCTCTATTTCACCACAGAAGTTTCTCCAGGAAGTTCTTTTACTTTTCCTCAGTTGATATTTATATGTTTTGAGAGATTCCTTGTAGGAGTCGCAGTCTATTGAGATTTTGGATTGTTTAGCTCGGTTGAAAAGTTTTCTGCATTCTTTCCTGAGCGGTTCTAGCCCCGAGTTCCACCACAGTGGCTTCTGTTTTCCTCTTATTTTTATAAGAGGACAGGATTTGTGAAGTGAGTGGTTAAGGGCAGTGGTAAGATCATTTACTTTTTTGTCTAGATCCTGTTTGTTTGTAGGGTTTTGGAAAAATTCAGGTTTAATGAATTTTTCCAGTGTTACCCGATATTTATGCCAATCAGTTTTCCGATAGTTTCGGAAGACTGGTTGCTTGAGAGGTTCCTCATTGAGATCAAATTGAATGTATCTATGATCCGAGAAGGAGTGTTCAGTTGATGCTTTCCAGTTTGTAATCCTATGATGAACAGTCCCTATCCTTATCTGAAAAATAGCCATGGCCCGTCTATATCTCAGCAAAGAGTTCCTCTCAGTAGAATCAACGAATAACAATCCGCACTCCCACAGAAACATCCTCAACAACGCGTATCCTTCAATATTAACCCGGATCCGCAGACCCCTCCACTAAATTTTTCGAATCCAATAAAATCTCCTTCTGTCCCTAGTTTCGACCTCACCTCAGGCGCAAATACCCGAACTTTATTAGCTCACATATTTTAAACCCAAGCCCATCTCGCTCTCCGCTCGATTCTCCCCCTACATTCGATCCTGTTTTACCACCTACTGTTAAACTTACGCAACAGTCCCTTACTGAATCTACCGAGTCCCGTTATGCTCTTTCAAAACTTAGAGATATTAAGGTGTTGGACAACATTCGTCTGTTCCAGGCATATCTTCACGACAAACCAGACGATATGTGTGTAGACGGTAAAACAAAAAGCTATGTCTTAGCGTCTATTCAAAAGGAAGGACTTCCTTCTGATCCTAAACACCTAAGGCAGCTCTGCAATAAATACCACGAGCTCCTGAATATCTCTTCGGTGCAAGTCTCCAAAGATCTCTTAGCTTTCTCTCGGTACGTTCAATCCAAAAGAATCTCTTACCAGCAAAGAATCCGATCCGAAACTGAAAAGTTTTATCGCTCCTAACACTGAAAACAGTATTCCACCTTCTAATCACCACCCTCTTTCTTTTTATTACCAAAACGTAAGAGGTCTTCGTTCTAAAACTCACTCAGTGTACTTGCAGTCCCACAATCTTCAATTTCATGTATTTGCACTTACTGAAACAAACCTTTCCCAGGACATCAAAAGCCAAGAGCTGTTTCCTTCGTTTTTCAATGTCTTTCGTGATGACGAACAACCTCATAGCGAACCCCAAAATAGAGGCGTCCTAATCGCTGTCCATAACAAATACGAATCTTCCTTCGTTTCATCCTCCTCTTCCAAACTTCTCTATAAAACTTACATTCTCTAATCAGTCCATTTTCCTGATGTGTTTCTACATCCTTCCCGGCGAACCAACAGACTCGTACAAATTGGATGTAGCTGCTATCGACAAAGTGCTTGACATCTCAGAAGCACAAGATGAGATAATTATTTTCGGTGACTTCAATCTTCCCTATCTTCAATGGAACACTTCAGAAGATCAATTTGCTTTCACTCCCTCACCCGTTTCCATCAAAGAATGTCTCTTTGTTTATGGTCTTACTGATTCAAGCCTATCGCAAACGAGTGGTATTAAAAACTATATGGGTCGGCAACTTGATCTTATCTTCACTTCCGAACCCATTAACTCATCCGTCTCAGAATCCTCATCCCCACTATCTACTATTGACAACTTTCACCCGCCTCTCACTCTCTCTTTTTTTATAACCTTACCTTTACTTCTACCTAGCCCAAGTAAGTATTCGTTCAACTTTCGTAAAGCTAACTTCAAAAAAATCAATTAAGCGTTTTCTTCACTATTTCTCAACTCAACAAAAGTTGGCCAACTGTAGAGTTGAGGCAAGCTAGAGAGTTGAGACACAAGTTGAAATTTGTTTTTCTTCACTAATTTAAATTTCTATACAAGAGTTGAAATTCAAAGGTTAACGTACTTGCGTTTTTAAAAATTTGCGTGGAATATTTTTGACAGATACCTAGATAGATAGATTGTTTTATTCATTCCTTAAGCAAAGATACATTTACATTTGCGCTTTAATAAATTGAATTACGTAGAGCATGGCATTACTGCCGTCTGCCCGAGTGACTATTCTATAATTTTTTGATTAATTACAGTGTTTTCTTTCATGATAATTCATAATAATTATTGTTTAATATAGATATTAAAATTTGTGGAAAAGAAGCTTTAAATGTTTTAGTTTAATTAAAATTTATTTGATTTGTATAATGACTTTTAATTTAGTTAAAACGAAATTTTTACTTGCGATTATAGGTACTATAAGGCAAGTCTTGCAATCGTGCAGAAAAAAAAATTTGAGATAACAACTAAATATGACATTACGATGATAGAGAATACGAAAAAAGTGGGTCCTACAATTCTGTCTGTCTGTCTGTCTGTCTGTCTGTCTGTCTGTCCGTATATGGATCTACAGCCTGAACCGCTTGACTGATTTTCTTCAAAATTTGCAGTTATGGTCTCTGGAATAGCCTACAGAGGGGTTTTTGGAATTTGGTCTCTAGGTCTTGAAATAACGGTACCTGCCATACAACCGACATGACAATACCTATTTTTCTCGAAAACGGCTCTAACGATTTTGATAAAATTTTACGTGAGGTATAATTTTTTAATAACTGTTCTAATGATGCAAAAAAATTTTTTGGAGAAAGCCTAAAGACGGTACCCCCCATAGTACCGTTTTTTTCAAAACCGACTTTCTCGGTAATGGCTAACACGATTTTGACGAAATTTTATATTTAAGAAGCCCTAAGTTGTTTGAGAAAGATTGCATATCTACATTTGAAAAATTTAGTTTTTTTGAATTTTCATTAATTTTTTTAAAAAAAATTTGTTTTTCCGAATATTTTCCAAACGATATATTTGATTTATTTCAAATTTTTTGTCAATACATCTTTTAGCAAGATCTTAAAACTTGTGTACTTGAATTTTGAAAACCTAATTTTTTAAAAATATTAAAAATAAAAAACCAGTTTTTTTAAAAATGGCTCTAACGATTTTGATTAAATTTTAAGGGTTTACATGTATAAGCAATTGCAAAAAAATGGTGTTTTTAGATTTTCGCTTCAAACTTTTGGAATATTTAATTTAATTTTTTTCAATACTTTTCGTGATTTAATTCAATTTTCACAATTAATGTGTAGTTGGCAACCCTGAAAAACCAAATATATTAAGAACGAATACTAAAACCTTTTGCTCAGTCTTAAGATTTTGGTATTTTACTTAGCAAACGATCGCAAGTTCGTGCGACCCAGTCGTGCCCATTTTTTTTTTTTTTTTTTTTTTGACTTTTAGTTTAGTTAAAACAGAACAAGTACTGTATTTTGGAAACAGAAAAAAAAGGAAATAAAAGAGCTTTATGATTACAGCTTTTAGTTTAATGAATGACTTTTAGTTTAGCTAAAACGAAATATAAATTTTTTTTTTTTTTTTGCTTATTATTTTGGTAATTCTATTTTAGATACTGAGAACAAAGCGCCTTAATTTAGGTTTAAGAGTTTTCATACATAATTCTGCTTCTATAAGACATCGCTTCAGTGGTGAATTTGTATAACCGAAACCAGTCTTCTTTATTTAGAATAAGTTTTAGGTCTTCTTCTTCCAGGTAGTTCTTCTCATAAAAAACCATCAGCATTGGGCATATTGCAATGAAATGGTAAACGTTCTCCACAACACGCATATTGAAAAGAGAGCAAGTACCTTCTAAATCGTTCCTGTGCGGTCTATAGTTGAGTCTTAAGAGTTCCCCTCTTACTTTGAAAATGCAACTCACAACTTTTCTTGGGTTATTATCATTGAAGTAGTTTCTTTCATTTAAATTGTAGTTAAGCTTAGCATATGTTATTCTTGCTCTTGATGACCTCGCTTGTTCAATGAATGTATATCTCTCGTTTTCGTCGATGCATTGTATTATTTCATAAAGAGCCCTTTTCCATTGTTGTGCATTTGCATCGGCTAAGTCTAGACTCAATCCACAGTTAGCTGCATGGTCAATCTAATCTTTGTAGAACCACGATTTTCTACGTACTGCATGCATAAGCACCAGTTTCGGCAATCGATTGTCTTCCATCTTTTTTATTCGGATCAAATAATCTGCATTTAACTTTAGAGTTGAAACAAAGAGCGTTGGTAGTCCAGTTTCCAAATGATACATGTATTTAGGCGTATTCATCGGTAAAAGAAAGATTTTTATCAAGAAAAAACGCAGCAGTGTCTCCACAGTTTCAAATTTTTTAATACCCCAGGTTTGAGCTCCATAAGAAAGAATAGATTTAGCGGTTGCATTAAAAACTTTGAATTTCGCATTTGTTGAAACGAGCTTGCTGTTGAATATTTTTTTCCAATTTGCACAAATGGCGGTCCTGGCAACGTTAGCTTTAGTTTCCAAATGTTTTTCCATATTTAAATTATAAGTAATCGTCATTCCCAGGTAAGTGTATTCTTTCACCACTTCTAACTCGACCTCACCATATCTCCAGTGTTCCTCTCTAGAAAGTCTTCCTGCACAGTTCTGGAATACCATCACTTTGGACTTTTCTGTGTTTAGAAGCGAAGAAGGAGATTCTGCCAATATCAAAATATCATCTGCGTACATAATAACTTTGACCTTTACATTTCCATATTCCACTCCACAAGGAAGGCATTCTTGAATGTCAGAAAAAGGGCAAATAACAACGGACTAAGAGTACATCCCTGTCGAACTCCGCAAATTATTGTAATATCTTTCGATGTTTCAGCTCCATTTATAACGCGTCCAATTGTTCGTTGATACAATTTTTCCAAAGCTCTACCGAATTTAGTGGAAATACTAAGATTATAAAGTTTATAAAAATCCACGAAAAAAGCATATAGTTTTTTGTTTTGGTTTAGCTTCGAACGGGCTAAGCATCCTAGCACAAAAATACTATCGACTATCGAATAGCCCTTTCTAAAGCCGGACTGGAATTCACTTAGTTTATTATTTATACTAACCCACTAATTAAGCCTGTTATTAAGGAGCGTTGTATATATTTTCAAACTTGCGTTCAAAAGAGAGATTCCTCTATAGTTTTTGGGGTCACTTGGGTTAACTTTTTTGTGAATTGGCCAAATGAGGGCTTCTTCAAAGTGATCTGGATAAACAGCAAAATCAAAAATAACATTAAGTGCTTGAGTAAGCTTTTCTTTCATTAACGTCGAAGAATGTTTGAAAAATTCTGTAGGTATACCGGTAGAGCCAGCCATTTTGCCATCTTTAAGTGTGTCCAGAATTATTTCTATTTCTGACATTGTGATTTCTTCGTCTAAAATGTTATCGACAATTACAGGTTTTGCATAGCTCCTAAACTGCTGATCATTTTGTGAGTTCAGTAACGACGCAAAGTGTTCTCTTAAAACTGAAATTGCTATCTCTGATGATTTCGGAGCTGCTTCTTTTCCATTGATTTTTTTGTTATTTTCCAAAATTCTGCCGAGTCCTTGCATTGGCTTAGTTTTTTTGCTAAGTTTTCTTGAAAAATTTTTCTTTTTTCATGGCATAATCGCTTGTATTGCTTAGTTTTTTCCACATATTTTATCCGTGTTGAGACTAAATTGAATTTTCTTAGTGAGTTTAACAAACTCAATGATTGTTTTCTTAGTTTTTCACATGCGTTGTCGTACCAATCCTCTTTTCGTTGCAATTTTTTGTTTTTCTGCATAACCTCAGCTGCTTCTTTGATTATTGTTTCCAGTTCAATTAAGGGTAGATAGCTGATTCTACTATAGCATATCTTTCTTTCCAACAAGAACAAGTTATTTAACTTTGATGTGCAGTTGCCTTTGCCGCGAGTCACTGATTTCAATTTTTGCACATCTAAAGTTTTTTGATTTCTGTTACTGCCTTGGATACTGTCAATTCCAATTTGGACTTTAATTGGAAGATGATCCGAATAGGCAATGTTTTCCACCTTAAAATCTTTCACAATAGAAAGCCAGTTTCCACTGATAAGACAAAGATCTATTGTTGAGCAGCCCTGTTTACCAATGAAAGTAAATTCACCATTTTTGTCTCCTTCCACAGTTCCATTTAAAATACTTAGCCCAAAATCGTTGCAAAAATCTAAAACTTTTTTTCCTTCTGCATTTATTACTTTATCCTTAGAGCTGCGATTTCTTAACTCCATTTTAAACGCTGATTCTTTATCTGCTGTTCTAGCATTGAGATCACCAATTACCATTAAATCTTCAGTTTTTAATTCACACAATGTATCATACAATATTTCAAAATCGTTTTGCCACTTATTACAGTTCAAGTAAACTGGTATGATGAAAAAACTTTTATCATCAATTTTGAGTTCAATACTCACTACTTCTTCATTAATTTTTAAATTTGAAAAGTTGACTATATTTTCATTGATAGCAACCATCATTCCTCCACTTGCTCTACCCTTGGCTGCAACCTTTATAGCAGGAATCCAAAAGCATTTGTATTTCGGAAAATATTTTTCAAAGCTTAAACAATTATCTTTTACAACATTGTGTCTCTGACAAAAGTATGATTTCAGCTTTGCACAATTCATTAAAAAAATCAGAAAAAATTATTTTACTGCCCAATCCCGCAATATTATATGCAACGACCGAGAAATTAATTAATTTATGTATATTTTTGTTTTGTTTCTTATGTTTTTGAGCTTTGTTGTTGCATATAGACAGATACCAAAATTTCAACTTTAGATTTGAATTTCGATTGCTCGATTGCTTTGAAAATTAAAGTTCCGGTAGTTGACTTCTGTTTATTTCGAAAATAAAACTTTTAAAAATACATGGACATGCTAAGAGAGCAACCACAATACCCATTTCCAACAGCTTTGTTGCTGAAGGTATTTGATTTGGAATAGACGATGAAACATGTGTATTACGAAACATGTCATCGAATCCGAGGATTTCCGGTGGAGTTTGTGGTCTTTCTTATAAAGGACGGCACAAGCAATTATAATCAACTCTACATCTTAACCCAGTTTCCAATACTGGAAACCGTCTTTTCCAAATTCATTCAACATTATTTGAAACATTTTGAAAAGGTGTCGCCAAGTAATTTGTGTTTGAGTAGCGAGAGTCACCAATAATAATAAATTGCTCAAATTAACCTTCTTCAAATCGTTGTTTCAAAGTTGACGAATTAAAAATACGCTTATCGTTAGAACCCTGAAAAAAGATAGAACCAAAAGTCAAGGGCATAGCTTTTATTAACTTTCATTTAATGTGCAGAAACTACCTGCCAACGAGAAACGATGTCTATTATTTTTAGATCTGCAGAAACTACAGTCTGAAAGAGAACCAACCCTTGCGGATTGTAAAAAGTTCTGAATCGTTTCCACCAGGCGATTGAATTCTTATATGTGTGCAAACTATTGCCTCAATAGTTCTTGGAAACTTGGCTATAGCATAAAATTCAAAGCTTTTAACCGTTCTCCTCGTGTTTCGGGCATGCAGGCAAACTGGGTAGCATGGTTAGCAATTGCGTCCGACACCCTCTTTATTATTCGATGCACTGTTGAAATGGTTATGCCAATAAAATCAGCAATGGCCAATTGTATTGGCCCGAGTGCAAAATACCTCAGAACTATCAATAATTGGGTAATAGTAGGTCGTAATTCGTGCAATCTGCATATAATTTAATACTTTTTAAACTAAAAAATATTCAAAATACTTCATTTCGTACCTTGTGTTACTGCAAGGCAAACTACCCTCTATCAATTCCAACAGCATCATTGTGGTTCGCTTCGAAATGCGAAATCGGTATATGAAATCACGGTCATCCCATTTTTCAAGCCAGACCCGTGGACACGTTTTATATAGTCAGACGATGGATAACTCTCAAAATAATAATTTCTTATTTTAAAAATATTTTTATTTACATATGCAAATCCAAAATAACAGACAGAAGCAACAAAATGTAGTACAAAATTTAATTTCACAGACAACTCTCAAGTTTACTCATTCAAATGCTACTTTTTCCAGAAGTTGAGAAAATCGGAAGTCGATCAACTCGAGAGTTGAAAATCGCAGTTGAAGCTGTCAAATTTGAGTGAAGAAAAACAAAATCACAAGTTGTGAATAAAAATCCTTCAGTTGACTTCAACTTTTAGTGAAGAAAACGGCCCTAAGTCCTCTCTAATACCTCATTCGACTTTAATAATATCTCAATGAATGATGCAACTAGTCTGTTTTACGAGAAATTGTTGCACTGCATAAGTCTTTATGTTCCTCTTTCGCGTGATAAGTCCTACTCATCATCCCCTCCCTGGTACAATCATAAACTACGTGAGCTGCGAAACAAGAGAAATAAGCTCTGGAATAAATATCTACGCTCCTGTTCAGTTTTCGATTACTCTGATTACCTTGGAGTATTTTATAAGTTTTCCAACCTCAATGAAGCTCTTTTCAATGACTTTACATCCACCACCCAAGCAAATCTAATTTTGGAGCCAAAATCGTTTTATAAGTTTATCAACTATAAAAAGAAAAATGATGGTTTCCCTCCTTCTCTTCACTACGAAAGCCAATCTTCCAACGAACCAACAACAATCGCAAATTTTTTTGCAAGTTACTTTAAACTGTCTTTTGCCCAAATAAACCCAGATTTAGACCAGACCTACTTTTCGTATCTTAGCCATTTCTCTACAGGGCCTTCTAATCTAAACTTTAATCAGTCAACTGTTCTTAATGGTCAAACTCAAAGACGAGTATAATCCTGGTCCAGATGGCATTCCAGCCATTTTGCTAACAAAATGTTGTTCCAGTTTAGCCTTTCCCAACATTTACATTTTCAAACTATCCCTTTCAAGTGGATTTGTTCCGGACTTATGCAAAATATCCGTTATTTCACCTATCCATAAAAAAAGCCCCAAAAACCTAATTTCTAACTATAGACCCATAGCCAAACTCTCTCATATCCCTAAGCTTTTCGAAAGCACTCAGTATGAAATACTTTCTTTCCAGTGCAAATCAATGATATCCTCCAAGCAGCATGGTTTCTGTAAGGGAAGGTCTACAACCACTAATCTAGTTGAGTTTGTTTCCTTCTCTCTTTCTGCGATGGAAAAAGGAAACGAAGTAGACGTCATTACCACAGATTTCAGCAAAGCTTTCGACAAAATCTCTCTCACTTTAATACTCTTTAAACTTTCCTTCCTTGGATTCAGCCCTATCCTACTCAAATGGATATCTTCAAATCTAGATAGCCGCCAATATTGAGTTCGTTTCCGTTCTACTCTTTCAGTTCCTTTTGTGGCAACCTCCGGTGTGCCCCAAGGCAGCCATCTTGGACCCCTCTTTTTCATCCTTGTCATTAATGATGTCGAAAAGATCATTCAATATTCTTCTATCTCACTTTACGCGGATGACGCTAAAATTTTCAAAGTCATCACCTTCGATCGAGACTCTCTCCAGCTTCAAAATGAATTCGATTCATTCGTCTTCTGGTGTTCTAAAAATTTCCTTGAGTTAACCATTGCCAAATGCGAAGCAATAACCTTTTCTCGTAAAAGTAATAAACCCCCCCCCCCCCCCCCCCCCCCAGATTCTATCATCTTCAGAACATTTCTATAAACCGTGTGCAGCTTATCCGAGATTTAGGAGTTCTCTGCGACAGCGAACTAAATTTTCGCTCTCATATTGAAGAGGTAATATCAAGAGCTAATTCCGCCCTTGGTTTTATCAAGAGATGGTCCAAAGAGTTCCACAACCCCCAGATTTAGGAGTTCTCTGCAACAGCGAATAAAATTTTCGTTCTCATATTGACAAGGAAATATCAAGAGCTAATTCCGCCCTTGGTTTTATCAAGAGATGGTCCAAAGAGTTCCACAACCCCCTTGTAACGAAATCCCTCTATATTGCCTATGTTCGCCCTCTCCTAGAGTATGCATCGCAAGTGTGGGCTCTATATCAAGCGGTTCATATCTCAAGGATCGAAAGTGTTCAACTTCGTTTTCTGCTGGTTGCCCTTCGGGATCTCTACGGTGTTAGAAACTTTCTCACCCTGCCTCCTTACCGCGAACGTCTCGCAATCATTAATCTCCATTCAATAGAAAACAGAAGGAATGTCTTTGACATCACATTCATTCACCGACTCCTTATTGGTAACACTGACTGCTCCCTCCTTTTAGACCTTATCTCCTTCAACACTGATCCCCGAAACGTAAGATCATCCCGATTTTGTTTCCTTCCTGCTCATCGTACATCCTATGGTCTCAACGAACCCTTAAGCCTTAACCCGCATGATGAGTAAGATTAATTCTGTTCCTTTTC
Source organism: Melanostoma scalare (assembly GCA_949752695.1). NCBI lineage: Eukaryota > Metazoa > Arthropoda > Insecta > Diptera > Syrphidae > Melanostoma > Melanostoma scalare. The sequence continues at coordinate 81,025,492 of OX456986.1, read as the reverse complement.
TTTTCGGCCTCTTTCTTCCAAGTCCTTGTCTGAAAGTCCTCCTTTTAAACCATTTCTCACCCTTGTAGTTCAATTTAGTTTTAATTAGTTTTAATTAGTTTAAGTTTAGTATGTTTACGTTAGTTTAAGCTTGTATTAAGCTAATAAATGGGGCGGTAGCCCCAGCAAAAATAAAAAAAATTGAAAAAAATTAATTTAAGTTGATTGGTCTTCAGGACACTCGGAGTAAGGTTCCCGGTCCTGGGCTTCCAGATCCTGAGCTCGGATTTGGGGTAACGCTGGGTTCTTTTTATCTCTCTCTTGGTAGGGTAGATTCTCTAATGAAACTAGGAAGAGGGAGTTAATGGTTGCTCTGAGATAGCAGGAGCCACTAAAATCACAACGAGATAGCGTTGGACACTAAACTCACAACGAGATAGCGTTGCACACTAAATTCACACCGAGATAGCGGTGGACACTAAATTCACAACGAGATAGCGTTGGACACTAAATTCACACCGAGATACCGGTGGACACTCAATTCACACCGAGATAGCGTTGGACACTAAATTCGCAACGAGATAGCGTTGGACACTAAATTCACACCGAGATATCGGTGGACACTAAATGCACAACGAGATAGCGTGGGACACTAAATTCACACCGAGATAGCGTTGGACACTTAATTCACACCGAGATAGCGTTGGACACTAAATTTACAACGAGATATCGCTGGACACTATATTCGCACCGAGATAGCGGTGGACACTAAATTCACAACGAGATAGCGTTGGACACTATTATGCTCACTTGAACCTTTCTTAGATGATCGCTCACTTGCCACGGTCGGCGCAGACTGACTTTTAATTTTTTTTAACGATTTTAACCATTTTTATTGAACAAAAGGATATTTACAATTGATACTTAACTATACGTCACTTAATTATATGGTAAATTTTGCTTTGTTGGCACATAAGGGGCCTAACGATATACATTGTCGGGTATTTAGATTATGAGTAAAACTTAAGTTAATGATTATTAAAGAATATAATACAATGTTAGTTTTTGATAACTGTAGAAGTGTTCAGTTCCTGTTGTCCTTGGGGTGGTTAAGGATGGCGGAAGACGGTGGTGTAGGAGGGGGCGTGGGGGGGGGGTGATGTGGTGATGGAGCAGCTAGCCACGGTGGTGGGTTGACGCTGCCTCAGCGTAGGGCCAGGCCATTGCCTCATCGTTGATGAATGTGTTGTCTTCCATTTGTGTCATCGCATCGATGTTTCTCGGGTCCGGGTGTCGGTCTTCTTCTGCTATCCTTCTTACTAGAGGCTCGGCTCGCAGCCAAGCCCTGTGCTTATGCGCAGAACCTTCCTCTCGAATACAGCCAGTTCTTGCATTATAGTCTTGGATATTGTAAACCACACGGGGAAGCAGTAGGTGATCACTGGTCGTATTAGCTGCTTGTACAGCAGCAATTTTGTGTTTTGGCTGAGTCCACTTCTTTTGCGCATCAGCGGATGAACGCGATGGAAAGCAAAGTTAGCGTTTTTGAAGACTGCAGAGGCGTGCGGGCTGAAACGCATCAGTTCGTTGAAGTGGACTCCTAGATACTTGACCTGCTTTTTCGGCCTGAGTTGTGTACCGTCGGGAAGGTAAACGCAGATGTTGTGGCAGTTTGCGGCTGATCTCGAACGTCTCCGTCCTTCTGTTCTGATTCCCCATAGTTTGTCTAGTTTAGTTTATTTTTTTCCCAAAGTAAGACAACATTAAGTATAAAAAAAAAAAATAATAAAAATATAAGAGAGATTTAACAAAGATTGCACTACATAAAAAATAAATTAGAATACATTTGTTGTACTAAGTATTATAAATCACCAATTTTTTCATTGATAAAACGGATTTGCTATATAAATTGGACATTGTTTATGTAGTTAATTATTTATTTAAGTTTGATTTAATACAAAAATACACAAAAGAAAGTCAAGAAGAGTCTTCAAACATCATTCTATTTAGGATTATTCTCCGGTAGTTTTCCCTATTTATATTTACATTGAACAGGTCAAAATATTTGTTAAATGTTTTTGAACATCTGTTGAAACATTCATGAGAAGCATAATTAGTCTTTCAGTTGCTCTCCTTTAAAAATTTGGTATGTCGTAAAATACGAACGTTAGGATTTTAAGATATTTTGGAACACAAAAATGGTGAGTTAATATTTCCATTTAAAAGATCGAATGCAAATAAAGCTTCGGACAACTCTCTACGATTTACAAGGCTGCACATATTAATAAGATTTAGTTGATGTGAATAACGAGGTAAGACAAAACTGTCGGGGTTCTATCCAAGACCTCTCAATGCGAACAACAAAAATAGCTTTTGGACAGATTCCAGTTTCTTTATATCAAGAGCATACAACGGAGACCATATTACACTACAGTACTCTGACAGTGACCGGACCATTGAACAATATATAGCTTTAGTGATATAAAGATCACTAAATTCCTTGGATCTTCGCTTAACGAAACCAAGCATAGCCATACTCTTGGAATGAACGTTATCAGTATGATGTTTAAAAGTTAGTTTTTTGTCAATTAAAACTCCTAAGTTTTTTACTACGTCAATTCTAACTAAATTTTGTCCGTCTATGGAGCAGTCAAAATTTATTGCACATTTTTTTCTTAAAAAAGAAATTATATTGCACTTCTCCACATTTAACATCATTCCGTTAGCTTTACACCACTTAACTAGGCTGATTAAACATTGCTGCAATAATTGCGTGTCGGCAATAGGCGTGTTTTTTTCAAAAGACTGTTATATACATAACATCATTTTACATGCAAAGCAAAAAAAACATCCCCGACAACCAATGTTATGGATAAAAGGATGGTTAAGACTTGGTCGGGGATAGATTTTTGACGTTTAGTCGAGTACCGAATGAGTTTTTCGACTTTTCATTTTTTAATGTTGGTGCGTCTAGAGACTTTCATGTATCTCGAACAAAAGCAAAATGGGTGGCAAAGGGTCTGTTCACAAATGTGTAACTGAATAAAATCATATGCCCACTCTTACACTCCGCAATTTAGTTGCATAAAATTTTAGATATTTAGAATTTCGTTGATTTCAAGAGTTAGATTTGTAAATGTATATTAAGATACATAAAACAACGTAATAGCAATTAAAAAGGGTCTGTTTAGTGACTGAAAGCACATTTTGCATATATCTTTTCACATTTTTGTGTGAATGTTAACATTTTTTCCAAAGCTAATTGTTAAGTATGCCATAAAAATGGTTGTACTTTCTTATTATTAATAGTTTAATTCGTTTGAAACAAGTAACAAAATATTTTTTCCAACTCACATCTAAATCACAATCTCATATAAACTCAACCCCAGCATGTAAACAGAGTCAAGAGAAATTCCTTGCTACCATTGTGAACGGACCTATTTTTGACGTTTCTAAACTAACAAAAAACAGACAAAAAAATTCTTTACCTGCATTAATTTCACTACGGAACATTCTTATTTTCCACTCTATACAATTGCTTTAGGTTTTTAACAAACAGTTTTTGCGTTTTTGTGCGAATTTGGCAAAAAAAAAATCATTTGTTGCCTTTTATTAGTCTGACCACTGATCGAGAACACCAACCCACAAATAAAAAAAAACGAAGCGTTTTTTTTTATATCATGTTATGTACATAACATCCTTGTGAAAAAAACACGCCTAATATTTTTAACCGTATGAAACAACTTTAGGTCGTCGGCAAACATCGAAAATCTACAACCTTCAAACAGTAAGGGCAAGTCATTAATAAAAAGGAGAAATAAAAGTGGGCCAAGATGGCTACCTTGGGGTACACCAGAAGTTACATTAATTTGACGTGACAAGACATCACAAAACTTGACATACTGCGTCCTTTGCGACAAATACGATTGGATCCAAAGTAATAAAGTGTCATGAATGCCATATTTTTTTAATTTAAAAATAAGCAGATTGTGATCAACTTTGTCGAAAGCTTTGCTGAAGTCAGTATAGATAGCATCAACCTGGTTCGCTCTTTCCATTTCTAAAAGAATGAATGAGGTATAATCTGCTAAATTGGTAATTGTAGATCTACCTTTAAGAAAGCCATATTGATGCTCGCTTAAAACTGAAATCAGCTCCACGTTCAGCTTGTCAGTTACCAATTTCTCAAATAATTTGGGAATAGCTGACAGGACTGCAATACCTCGATAATTTTTGATGTTGGATCTGTCTCCGTTTTTGAATATTGGCGTTAAAAACGAGTTACGCCACGTATTAGGAAATATCCCATTGGACAGGGATTGGTTGAAAAGTTGAAACAAAGGCTTGGAAATCGTTTCAGATGTGTTTTTTAAAAACAAAGGAGGAAAGCCATCGGGACCACTACATTTGTTAACATCGATGGTTCTAAGGTTACGGATAAGGTCGTCCATAGTGATTGAAACAGGGCTTCGGCTTACATAGTGATCCGTAATGTAAATAAAATCATTGCTGTCAAAAGTGATTGGATTTGAATACACAGACTCAAAAAAAAAAGCAAAAAGTTACATATATCAGATGTTTCCGAGCAAACACTACTTTCAGAGTATAACGTAGAAGGGAAGTTAGTTACGTTACGTTTATTGTTAATGAATTTATAAAAGCGACGAGGATTATTTTTAATAAGAGATCCTGATTCAACCACGTATCGGTCATAACACATTTTGTTATACGATTTGAATTCAGCGTCATAAATCTGAAAAGTTTCGTAGTCAGGAGAATTGCCCGAAGCTGTCCATTTACGATGAGCTATATTTTTACGATTTTTTAAGTTAATCAACACTTTATCATACCAGGGAGGGGCTTTAGAAGAAGTGATAATCTTTTTAGGAACAAAATTACCAGCCTTTTCATTTACTGTAGAGGGTTCACTAAACCATTCAATGTTATTAAAATGTAAGTTGATTCGATGATAATAATAAGCGTTTTTGAAATCAAAGAATAATTTCTGCTCATCAATATTCGGACGAGTCTTATCGCTATAGAAAAAGCTAATTTTGAATGACTTGTGGAAAACACTGGTTTTGTTTAAAACGATAGATGAAGTCTCTTCTAAAACAAAGTTATCGCAAACATTAGTAAACACAAGATCAAGAACGTTTGAAAAATTATTTTTTAAACTACATACTTGATTATATCCGTTTTTGGTATAAATGTCAATTAAAAGCGATTGCTGCTCAGTCGTTATGTTGATTGGATCGAAGATTGAGTTATTATCTTCGCAAGGTATCCATTTCAGTCCAGGAAGATTAAAATCGCCAAAAAGAAAAAGTCATCATTATCTTCGAGAGTAGACAAAACAGATAATGCAGTTGTAGTTGTTGTCTCGTAAATAGTAGCAGGCTGACAGGGATGAATATAGCAACAGCCAATGTAAATATTTTTGTCCTCGACAGAAACCTTGGCCCTTACCTGTTGGTTCAAATTATTTTCAGTAGACGACGCCGACGCGACGGCTGGATAACAGCAGGAAAACAGGAAAGGGAAGTGTGAACTCCCAATAATACACCGCCTCCTTTGTTTTGATTTGGGGCTAGAAAACCTGCCACGATGAATCAAAAATGTCCGCATCAAGGTGATCATTTCTCAGCCATTTTTCGACAAGCACAATAATGTTGAACTCACATGAAGAAGTGGCACGACGAAGCTCAATCAAATCACCTCTCATACCCGACATGTTTTGATAAAAAATTCTTAGCTCCTTCCGAAGTTGTGTCTGATTCTTTGAAAATTCTGAATTGTTTGATTTGTCTTGGTGCTAGGCTTGGAAGGTAAAAATTGACGTACCAAGCATTCATGGGGCCATTTGTTGGAGTTCAGTAGCACGTGAATGAATTCTTCGGGAACTCTGACCTTAAAGTTAAGATGTTGTAACTCGGATCTTTTTAATTTCCAAGGAACTATTTGGTTGCAGACAACATCGGAACATCCAAGATTATTGTCAATAAACCTTACGATATCAGCATCCATGGTTCCATGTTCAGCATTTTGAATGTATAGCTGCTTTCTCTTAGTACTTCCTGTGAATATTTTTTTTGTTGTCGACTGACGGAGGTGTAGCGAACCTTGCAGGAAGACATGGGGGTGGTAAATGTGTTGGTAGTACGAGTTGTGTTTGAGTTGAGAGGTGTGAGGTAGGTACCATTAGAGGCAGCGGCGGTGGTGGTAGAGTGAAGAGTTGGTTTGAGTGAGTAGAAGAAGGCAGCAATACGGGTTGCTGACGGTTAACTTGTTTAACCGAAGTCTTAATCTTCTGCTTGGAAGACGATTTTTTAGCTTTCTTTTTTAAAAGAAGAAAATCAGCCTTCGTTGTTTGGCAGCTAGTTCTAATGCATGTTTTAGTATCTGAGTTCGAACAAGAATTATTGAGAGCGCTCAACCTTACGACTTTTAAACGGTTTTGCGAATCAGTGTTCATATTGCTTAATGAGTCTAGTGGAGGACAAGTATCCACGTTGTCAAGTTGTAATAAATTCTCATGCATTGTAACAGAATTGGTATTGTCAGCTACTGACGAAATGTTGTTGACATTGTCTATTTTAGTGTTAGCAAGCCTTACCTCATCAATAGCTTCATTAACTAGCGATTTGGTTGCACAGACTTCGTCAGTTATACATATTAAGCTATTCTGAAATACTTCGTTGACAGAATTACTTGTAGTAGCGCTAGATACGATATCGATTGTCTTATTAGTATTAGCTTTTAAGTAGTCCAGTTTCGTAGCATTGTAATTTATACTTTTTTTAATTGCTAAAAAATCTGAGTCTATTTCAGCTTGTTTATTGTAATTATTTGCTTTCTGCGTCAAAGTTGTTATGTGCTCGATAACATTTCTTAATTCTTCGGAGCGAGTATTAAGATTTTCCTTGAAAGCAGAGTCGAGATTATTGACCTATTTAAATATTTTATCGAATTTGGTATTGTTTTCGTTTTCCAATCGAATAAACATGCTCGAGAGCTCATCAATGTATTGGACAAGCAGTTCATGGTTCAATCTATCGTCGCTCACTTTTTTCTTATTTTGAGCATCTTGTTAAATTTTCCAGGATGTGAAAAAGTCTATCAATAGATTGAAATCAGTTCAAAAATATTTACTTTGACATATTTGTTTGTATAGTCTGTTAAATATTTTGAAGCTGATCTGTTCAACCCAATGCAAGAAGGATGAAAGGTTTTAGTGCACGACATACCCCTGCACCTAATCAATTCGAACGACGGACGTTTTAAGGGAACCAGACGCCTCGATGCAGTCTTTATGATCACACTTAGTCATTTTTTTTCTTTTCTGATAATATCCTAGCCTAATTTTGAAAACTGAATTAAATTATGGCTGTTTTTAATTTAGTAGATACTCTAAAATTTTACTGTCTTTTCTGAAAGGTTGTGAGATTGGATAAAGCTGGTTATGATATTAGGTAATGCAGTACGGGTAACGTAGTCTGTAATGAAGACAGCTGACTTGAAGTGACGTAGACGTTTATGTTGTGTTTATTTGTTGTTGACAAGAAAAAAAAGATTTTTCACTTATGTAGTTTATAAAATGCTAATGGCAGAACAAATACTAAGTTTCAACTCACCGGGTAAAATGAGCCAAAATCACAAATTATCACTAAAGATGTGTGTACATAAAGGCGAATCGGATGGATATAGTTTGTACTATAGTTTGAACTCAAAGAGCTTCTTTATGTGGTCTTCTATTCTGCGATCAGCGATCATAGGTGACAGTGAGTGCGCGTAGGTCAGTGAGTCATCCACAAAGAGAAGGTTGGTGGTGTTTTCTGGTTGAGGTTGGACCGAGGTGAATATGCTGTATAAGAAGGGACCTTGTTTCGATCCTTGAGCAACCCCTGCTCGGATGGGTCTGGTTGAAGACACGCTGTTGTTTACTTGCACGTGTGAAGAAAATTAAATAAAATTTTTATTAATGAACCTGGAAAGCGTGAAATGGTTAGTTAATGGATAAGTCCGTTTATCCAGACACTATCAAATGCCTTCTCAACGTCCAAGAAACATCCAACTGTTGTTTGGTGGTTGTTGAGTTTCCTTACAACGTCCTCTTGGAGCTTCTGGAGCGGATGAATGGTGAAATGTTTCTCCCGGAATCAAAACTGCATATTCGGGATGATGCTGTTGTCATTGCAGAATGCCTTGAGCCTTCGGAGAACCAGATCCTCCAGAATTTTGCTGACGTTGCTGAGTAGGGATATGGGCCTGTAACCAGACACAATGTTTCGGTTTCCTTTTTTGGGAAATGCCACGATCTTCGCCTTCTTCCATCGCTCGGGAAAGTGGCAGTTGTTGAGCCAGTGGTTCATCACAATGGCCAGAAAGATCATCACTGTCTGAGGAAGTATTTTTAAAACGAGTTTTGAAATTTTTTTTGCCCAGCTGATTTTTCGGGGTGCCCACTTTGGATCAAATCTAGAATATCTTCTGGATTTGTAAAAATGGTGCCTTCACTTAAGATGAAGGGTTTTCGTCACTGAAAACGGTTTCTTCGATTGTGCTTCTTTCAATCAGCTGGATGGTTGAGTCCACATCATTTAGGAATGCAGGGTCAGGAGGTGGAGTTGACACGAAGTTTTCTTCAAAAAATTCGGCAAATCCTACTGCTTTGTCCTCGGATGATGAAACTTCTCCTCTGTTGGTGGTGATCTTGTCTGGCATATCTGGCCTTTTGCCGACTATCCTGTTGATGTTTTTGATGGTACCCGGACCAGGTTTATGTTTTGCAGTTTCTTTTGGAATTGCATGTTGTTGTGGTGCTGAACTGCATTCCTAAACATTGTGTTAGTACAGTTAAGCTCGCTCAGCCAAGACTGGTGACAAATAGGAATTGCTTGTGTTGAGTTCACGTTGCCGAATCCTTTGAAGTCTTTTCCTCAGTCGTTGCCGATGGTGGTACAGGTTCTGAATGTAGGCTGGTAGGTGCTGGTTTCTCCGTCCTCGACATCTCTTTAAAGCTTCTCAACATCCAACTTCGAGTACTTGATGAAATATTCTGGTGGTGGTTCTGAAATGATTAAAGGTTCTTTAAGGTTAACTGATATTTGTACCGCTTCGTGGTCGGAGTCACTGGGTATTGCCGTGCAAACAAAGTTTCTCAACTCGGGCAGTACATGCACTAGGTTATATGTTGCTAGGAAGAAGTCCAGAGTTGAAGGTGTCCTAGGAAAGATCGGCTTTGGTTGAGATATAACAACGAGATTGTGATTCTTGCTGTTATCGTCCAACCAATTGGTAATGGCCATTCCTTCAATACTGCATGTGGTGTCCATCCATAGGGTATGTCGAGCGTTGTAGTCACCGCCTATCAGCCCGTTTGTCCTTCCACTGATGAAGTTGTTGAGTTTTTGAAGATCGTCTTTGATATCGGTGACGTTGGATGAGCACCTCGCGTAGATGCTCACTACTCCAAGTGTTTCATCGCGTCCAAGTTGAACGGTGATAGCCGTGGCCTCAATTTTCTTAAGCCCTTGGATGGTATGCTCGGTAGTTCCAGCTGAGATTCTCTCCCGGATAAAAACTGTCAGTACCTCTATTTATGTCTGTTTTGTCCTTCCTGAAAGTAAAATATTTATTCATATTAATATTGTTCCCTTTGGTTACGTTGGTTTCTGAAATGAGAGCAATGTCGGGGTTCTGTTTTTTAGAAATAGATTAAATGAAGTCCTCTTTTCCAGGCTGTACAGCGAATTTACGTTGTACGTCATGATGCGGAGCCTCTTTAGTTGCATATTTGGAATATGAAGGCCTCGTTGTTGAGGTTGATAGGTGAGGTTGGTGGCGGTCTGGTGGGCCTGGCTGGTGTCGTCCTGGAAATTTTGGCTGCAGTTGGTTGTTGCTTTGCGGATGTGGCTGACTTGGGTGAAGGTCCGCTTCTGAACATTGAGGCGTAGCTGACGGTTGGGCGGGTTGCTATGGAGATGGATTTGGCGGCGAATGTTTGCTGGGCCTTCTTCTCGGCAACTTCCTTGTTCCTTTCAGTCAACTTGGCCTTAAGGGTTGGGCACCCTTTGAAACTTGCCTGATGTCCTTCCTTTTGGCAATTTGCACACCACACATCCAGTCCTGTGTTGGTAGTCCGCATGCACCTCCTTGCATTTCACGCAAACGTACTGACGTCTACAGTTGGTGGCAACATGTCCAAATCGTTGACAATTCCTGCATTGCACGATATCGTTGGACTTAAGTCTCTCCCAGTGAACCTTCTGGTTCATAACAAGTGTCCTTGTGTAGACCTCGCTGAGCTGGCAGGTCTTGTCGAGTTCCACGATGAAGTTGTTGTAGGACTTTCATTGTGCCCTCTTGGCTTTGAATTCGGTGACCTTGATGATTGGGAGGCCCTCTATCTTGAGCTCATCTTCGACTTTAATGGCAGCGTAAGAGTGGTGGATGCCTTTGAGCAGAAGCAGGTTCTTTCTATTCTCCCTCGGTGTGAAGGAATTGAACTGGATTTTCCTCTCCTTGAGGAATTTTTTAATTCCTTCGAATGATTGGCGGTTTCCGGCATTGGGGATTGTTGTCTTCGTGTTGCGGTTTTTGAACGTGACCGCCAATTTGTTCCCTTTACAGAACCGGCTTATTTCTGCAATTTTTCCTGAGAAACAGAAAATTGGCGGCATTCCGGGACCTTTGGCTGGCTCGCTTGTTTTTGATGCTCCTATTTTTGTGGAAATTGTGGAAGTTGATTGTGCCTTCTTTGATGTTGTTGGTTGTGACGGCTGTACTATTGGTGCTACTGCTGGTGCCACTGCTGGTGCTGTTGCGGTGATTGGGGTAGGTGAAGTTGTGTCTACCGACCCGATTGGTGATGGCGGCTCCTGCTTCTTCTTTTTGGAGTCCTTTTAGGCCACCGCCTTCTTCTTTGACCGTTTGTTTCCAGTTACCTCGGAGAACTGATCGTCCTCGTCGGATCTATCAGACTTATCTGCCTCGTCGCCAGTCAGGCAGATAAAAACTTCGTCCTTTCCTTCGTTGATTTCAATGGTTTCCTCTATTGGCTGCGGTCCATTAAGCTGTATTTGCAGCTCCTTGGTGATGCTGCTGAGGATCTGCCGGTGCTCTAACCCCAGGTCGGCTTGCATACGATTCAGCAAAGTTGTGAGAGCGGTGAATGCCGTTTCTGAAAATATTATTAAGAAATTCCTGGAAAAATAAAAGTGATAATTTATTAATCCTGCAAAAGATTATATTTTCTAGAAAAGGTTAATTGTTTCCTGGAAAAAAAAATTTGAGAATTAGTTTTATTACAATTCCGAAGAATAACAATAATGATGGGATAAACCCTTTTACCAGTCCGGTCCTTCTTCTAGTACAGGTACCTGGCAGGTAGTCCGTGAGTGTCCCTTTTTTGGTCGGTGTGTTTGGGTTTCTGTTTTTAGTCCGCTGTGTATACATCCTTTCGCGATGAAGGTGACTGTGACGGAATGAATGGGAATGACTGACTTTCATGTTTAACTGTTTACTGTTTAACTATTTTTATTACACAGGTATATATACAATTGGTTCTTAATTCTAATATTACATTACATTTAGATATATTTTTGTTTTGTTGGCACAGAAGGGGCCTAACTTTAAATAATGAGTTGTTTGCTAAAAAAAAATGGTAAATTATTGCCTATGATAATAAAAAAGTAAATATTTATAATGTTATAAAAAAATCTCGGGTTGTTCAGATCCGGTTGTCTTTATGTTGAAGGGGGTTTGTGTGTCCTCTACCCACGGTGATAAGCTGAGGCTGCTACCTCGTAAAAGAGTATTGCCTCTTCGTCATTGATTGAAATGATTTCTTCGTCCAGTAGTGCTATCATATCTAAGTATTGCGGCTCGGGATGTCTCTCTTCGCTTGTCAAGCTTCTCACCAGTGGATTGGGATGGTTGCTCAGTTGGTTATTTTCCTTGCAGCGTTCAGTTCAAATGCTTCGTAAAGCTTTTTGTTGCTGAAGTACCTCTGTCGTTGACGGTCAAAGTTGAGTCCTGTGCAAGTCCTCCGAATTTTCCTTTCAAATGCTCCGAGTTTTTTCATGCTGGTTTTGGATATACTAAACCAAGCAGGGACGCAGTAAGTGATGATTGGTCTGAGGAGCTGTTTGTAGAACAGCATTTTTGTCTTCTGGCTGAGTCCGTTCCTTCTTCGCATTATGATGAGGGGTGTATGAGGTGGAAGGCGTAGTTTGCCTTTCTAAGAACTGCTGTTGCATGTGGTTTGAAGCGTAATCTTTCCTCGAAGTTTATGCCAATGCTTTTTTTCGTCTTCAGCTGTGTTCCATCGGGTAGCTTGATGGTTGTTTTGTGACAGTTTGCGGCTGATCTTGTGTTTCGACGTCTTGTGGGTCTCCTGAAGCAGGCTAATTCGGATTTGGACGAATTAACTTTGATGCTCCATTTGGTGTAGTATTCCCAGAGACGTCTAACGTGATCCTCGACTCTTCGGGCTGCAATTGCTGGCGACATCGATGTTGCATAAGTCAGGGAATCGTCTGCATACAGCAAGTTTTTGACGTTGTTTGGCTGAGGCAGATCTGAGGTAAAGATGTTGTATAGATAGGGCCCTAGGTTTGATCCTTGAGCTACTCCTGCTCTGATACATTTGGTTGCTGACTGGCTGTTTTCAATTTGGACGAAGAATGACCTGCAGTTGAGAAAACTGAAAATTACTTTGATTAATGTACCTGGAAAATTAAGAAAAGTTAGTTTGTGAATTAGCCCTTGGATCAGCAACCTGGTAACTGTTCAGAGTCCTTACGACGTCCTTTTGAAACCTCAAGATCGGATGAAGGGTGGAGTGGTTCTCCCGGAACCCGAACTGCATATTTGGGATGATATTGTTGTTGTTGCAGAATGCCTTAAGTCTCCGGAGAATTATTCCTTCCAGGATTTTGCTGGTGTTGTTCAATAATGAGATAAGACGATATCCAGAGACAGTACTTCTATAACTTTTTTTGGGGATTGGCACGATTTTTGCAGTATTCCATCTCTTTGGGAAATAGCAGTTGTTGATGCAGTTGATGAATATGATTGCCAGGAATAGCATCAGGACTTGGGGAAACCTTCTAATGATGTAGTTGGAGATCATGTCAGGTCCGGATGATTTCTTAGGTCGTCCGCCGTGGATCACGTAGTTCATGCCGCTGTTGGTGACCACATGACCAAATCTCTGGCAGTTTTTGCACTGGACGATGTCGTTGTTCTTTAGACGCTCCCAGTGTAGTTTTTGGTTGATTATCCTTGTTTTTGTATAAACATCGGCTACTTCACATGTTTTGCTTACTTCAACCACAAACGAGTTGAAGGTTTTGTTCTTGGCTTTCCTTGAACGGAAGACCGTGACTTTGGACGCTGGAATGCCTTCTATTTGTAGCTCATCCAGTACCTCAATGGTTGAATAAGAATGATGGATGCCTTTTAGTAGTAGGGGCACCTTCCTATCTTCACGGGGTGTAAATGTATGGCTCTGGATCTTCCTGGTTTTTAAGAACTCCCTTATTTTTACAAATCCATCTCTGTCAGAAGCGTTTATGATTGTTTTCGTAGTGTTTAGGTTCTTCAGTGTGAATTTGATGTTGGTGCTCTTTGCGAACCTGGTGATCTCGGCAACGTTTCCGGATATAACGATGATTGGTGGCATTCCTGTCTTCTTAGTTTCCTTAGATGTTACAGTTGCTGTTGTTGACGGTGAAGTATTTCCTGGCCCTGGGTTGGTTAAAGCTGGGATCGATGGCTGGGTGACCACCCATTGTTATTATTGGAGTTTCCTCCTTCCGCTTCTTGTTGTCCTTTTTTATGGTTTTCTTTTGTCGCTTTGTTGTGCGGTTTTCATCTTCTGAGCTCGAAGCTTCAGAAGGCGCACATTCGTCTCCTGTGAGGTTGACCATATCCACACGGTTTTCTGGCATTGGAGGGTTCGTCTTTGACCTTTTCTTACCGGTTACCATGGTCAACTGGTCATCTTCGTTAGATTTATCGGCCTCGTCACCAGTCAGGCCGATAATTTCTTCATCCTCTCCTTGGTCGTTGATGGTTTCTTCCATTGGCTGCGGCCCATCAAGCTGTATTTGCAGCTCCTTGATGAAGCCGCTGAGGCACTGCCGGTGCTGTAACCCAAGGTCGGCTTGCATCCGCTTCAGAAAATCTGCGAGAGCGGTGAATGCCGTTTCTGCGGTCAGCTTCTTCATTGTTCCTGAAATCTTAAAGATAAAGATATTAAAAATTCCTGGAAAATTAAAATTGATTAGTCATTAATCCTGTAAAATATTATATTTTCCAAAAAGGGTTAATTCTTTCCTGGAAAAAACAAAATATTAGAGGATTAGTTTTATTATAATTCCGAAGAATTACAATAAAGATGGGGATAATCCTTTTTACCAGTCCGGTCCTTTTTTGAGTTCAGGTACCTGGTAGGTAGTCCGTGAGTGTCCCTTTTTTGTTCGGTGTGTTTGGGTATTTGTTCTTAGTCCGCTGTGCGTACGTCCTCTCGCGATGACGATGACTGACTGACTCCTCAACTGTGGACTGACTTACATGTTTTGGCTTGGTCGTCTTTTACACCTTTCGACGGGAAGTGGGTGTGAGTTGTACTGGTAAATGAACTCAAAATGAAAAATTCCATTCCATGTATTGAAATTGAAGTACCTGTGATGTTGTTGTGTTGCGGTATGTATCGGGCATCGCATGATTCGGTTGATTTGGTTGTATCGTATAGTTGATATGGGGGTGAATTTGTAATGGTTCATTATATTCCCCCCGTTCTTTCGGAGACGAGAACCTTCTCGTCTTGACTGGTAGTCCACGGGTGGTGGACGGAAGTGTTACTGGTTAGCTACAACTTCAATTCCGGAAGGGTGGGGGCTCAGGTCCGGGACATTGCGAGCCTCACTTCACGAGTGGTTGTCCCGCAAAACATATAGAAACAAATTTTTGCCCAAGATGTCCATGCCCAGGATCGCATCATTACTTAATTCTGGCAAAAATGCGACTTCTCCTTGAACCAAGCATCCTTCAAAACTAAAGTTGACTGAATAGGCTTCTCTGGTAGTGGTGTGACTTCCGTCGACTAAACGAATTTCACGTTCCTGGTAGCGCACAGGAATTTCCAGAGCTCTGAGCTCGTCTCTTAGTGCTGGACCGACAAACGAATTCGTAGAGCCGGTATCCACTAACGCGTTGAAACTCTTTTCTTCAACTTTTATTGGTACAAATACCCTATTTTCAATGCAGAATTCTTCATTAGGCTGTCTCTCTATTTTTTGTTCTAGTCCTTCTTGGTTTGCAGATCTTAGCCGTTTCGGTATGTGCATGTTGTATGCAGCGTTTATTACACCGTGCCCACGAACGGGTAAATCGACTGGCTGTTGAAGGCTTTCTTGGTTTCCTCCTGCTTTGGTTCGGATTTCGTTTATTTATAGCACCCGGTCTAGCCATAAAAATAGTCCTGGATTATTTGTTGGATGATGCTAAGCTTCAAATACAGCAGCAGTTCGATTGTACCAGTTTTCTGCTGGATTATGGTTTTTACGGCATAGACAGTCTTTAGTTAGCCGCTTCTCCACTATTGGAGCAAAACAACCAAAATGGTTGATGGCAGTTTCTCTTTTGGTGCCCTCGCTGCTTGCAGTTCCAGCAATGTGTGTTGGGATCGTACGGCACCGATATTGCTCCAAATTGGGCTTGGGGTGCAGGAGGTGGACACAAGGCGGGTCTCATGTTTTTCCCTCGTTTTTGACATACTAAAATTCTTCGGCTAAGTCCGTAAGCTCCTCCAACGTCTGGAAATCCTTCCTTCGCACCACAATTCGGTATTCTGGGCGGAGGCTGTCGTATAACCGATCGACGTTATCTTCCTGACTCATCTTGAGATGCTGTCTAATGAGATATTCCATAGCCCGGACGAGGTCTCTGGCCTTCTTCCGCGGCCTTTGTTTCTTTCGCCAGATCTCCTCCTCCAATTTGTGGACGAAACATGGTAGTAAGAAGTATCTGAGGAACGCTTGGCGAAACTCCTCCCATGTCTGAAAAGGTTCTATGTTGAACGAAGAGTCCTGGCATCTTTGATGTACGTGCTCAAGCAGGATCGTAGTGTGGACACGGTGTCACTTGTATCCAACTTTTTGGAAGCCATTTTCTCAATGAGCTACGTCTTCATGAGCAGGTAGATGGACGCAAGGTTTTCTTCGACGTCCATAGCAATATTACTGTCGGTATTTGCCATAGTTTTAAATCACTGGCACGGCTTGGAGTTTGAGTTTTCCTTTATTGTTTTTTTATGGCTCGGTAGTGAGCTCCTCTGGTTCTGATCCGTCAGTATCCTCGGTGTATGATAGGTCGGTCGGTATGATCCCTCAGAGAGTTAGTTCTTCTCGTAAATCTGGATAAGAAATAACTCCTCTGACTGGATCCATCTTCATTCGGTGTTATACAGGTCGGTCGGTATGGAATTCTTAACAAAGTTGATTCTTCTGGAATGGTCGGTCGGTAAATCGGGTAGCCAACTTCGAAGAAGTCCCTGCTCGGGCGCCATTTGTGAGGAAGCTTTTTATCAAAAACTGAGGTAGGCTCAGCGGATCCAAGGTCTTCTAAAGAAGCAGCAACATTTTAGTTTAATGAAGTTAGTTTTAGTTCCGATATTCAAAATAATAACTTTCTTATAAAAGTTGGTACAATGGTCTTAAGATTTCAGATATGATGGCCTAGATTCACTCTAAGCCATCATACAATTCGGACGTGTTTTTACTTTTGAGCTATTTTTCCGTCTTTTTTACTTTACTTTATTCTGTGTCACAATTAGTTTATTCTCAATCAAAACAAAATGTCTCTTCAGTGCGCGAATTTAAACTGTGTCAACAACGAAAATCTTGCTGAGTGGGTTGTATGTAGTGGTCTGTGCGGTAAGCGTTTCCGGACGACTTGTGTTGGCATAGCTAAAAGGTCTTTTGTTTACCTTAAAGACTGCAATAATTTTGATTTTAACTGCGACGACTGCAAAAATATTTCACTCTCGCTTATAATGTTTGCGATCAAATGCTTGAGTGACTCCATTTCAACGACTGCAGAAAAAAACAAACTTTATCACAAGCAGTGTATGACACAGTTTGAAAAATTTGATGAGTTCATCAAAGCATTCGATGAACTCAATAATAATTGTCAACAATCCGCGACCTACCTAAAAGACCGAATGAAGTGCTTTGAAAATAACATTAATTCGTTGGACAATGAAAAGTCGACAGATATTGGCTACGATTTAAGAAACGAAATTAAAAAAATAGTGGAAAATAATTTTAAAATAAATTAATTCTTCATTGATTTCGATACGTTCCACAATCGACGCCATCTCTCAAACCTCATCAACAACACCTACTCCCCCACCGGTAACAAACGAATATATTTTCCTAAACATTGCGTGCTAAATGAAGGACCTTAAGGAACAAATAAAGGAAACCCAGACGGTCAACAAACAAACATTCGAAGACCTGAATATAGCCACCTCCAAAGACCCTGAACCACTCCCTAGGCCACAATACATAAAATTTTGGACGCCTGTGATGACGCTGCAGATACCTTAGATATTCCTCCGCCTCCTCAAGATTTTCTTACTTCTTCCTCCCTTGAACCTACTTTTAATCGTTTTGGCGCCATATGGAAGCAATCGGAGTGGAACAGCAGATTAAATAAAATCAAGGAATCTAACAACCCAACGGATCTAACCAGCCCCTTCATTATTAAGAACGTTACGTCTTATGCCGACTCGAAGTGGATCCGCAACTATTTTAACAATCATTATGGTATTAATTTATTGATTGTTGATTTTAAATCTAAGAAACGTAGTAAATCCCATTCCTTTATAATAAATATCCCTACCAAATACGAATGGCTATTCCTTCACCCTTCTGGTAAGGATTTAAGAATATCTAATATGTCAATTAAACCCCTTAAACCGAAAACATCAGCAAATTCTTATCATGCTCCAAAACCTAAAAGAAGTTATAATCCCAATTGGACTTTCAAAACAAAAATGTTCCCGAATTTTTCCGGCGCAAAGACAAACTTGCTCGTAAAACCTCCAGCAGCTTTTAAGTCGATTTCAAACAGTCCTTATGGTTAGGTTACAATGGCTGACAGGAATACACCCGACACACTTAGACCAATACTAGGTCCATTGTGATACCATAGAAATTATACGAGGGAGTACCTCGCTAAACAAAACCATTTGGAGCTTTTAATAAAGCGAAGGAGATGCAGGGGATCTGTGTGCGCCAGATCGCTTGGATCATCGAGAAAATATTTCCCCAGATGCCTCTTTCTTTTAGAAGAGAGTGCAGGACATGAGCAGAGGAGGTGTGGGATTGTCTCCTCCTCCTCCTCATCTAAGCAACTTCTGCAGAAGTCATTAGAGGGAACGCCAAGTCTTATGGCGTGTCTTCCTATCACACAATGTCCGGTAATGACATTGATTACGGAGCTAACTTGCAATCTGGTAATGGATAACAAATGTCTTGTGCGTTTTGGATCTATTCCTGGCCATATACGTTTTGTTGCCACGCACGTGGTGATATTGTTCCACCTGTGATTTGTTCTGTCCATCGCCTCTTGCCTTAGCATAAGTTTACATGTAGCGATTGGTATACCAATATTCAACCTGCTGGTAGAGATCGGTAGAACGGTTCCTTCTCTGGGGAGTTCGTCGGCTTTGCAGTTACCCGCGATATCTCTGTGCCCCGGCACCCAAAAAAGGTGAATATTGAACTGTTCAGCCATCTCCTTAAGAGATAAGCGACAGTTGAGGGCGGTTACTGAGTTCGTAGAAACAGCGCCGAGTGATTTGAGGGCTGCTTGACTATCTGAGAAAATCCGGATATTCGTTGAGGATATCACGTTTTCTTTTAGCCATGATAGAACCTCTTTGATCACCAGAATTTTCGCTTGGAACACGCTACAATGGTTTGGAAGGCGGAACGAGAGACTTAAGTTAAGTCGGTTTGAGTACACCCCGCAGCCTACCCCTTCTTCGGTTTTTGAACCATCTGTATAGAAATGAATTGAATCATCTCTCAAAAATTCCTCGTCTTCCCAGATTGTTCTCGATGGGATTGGACTTGGAACTTATTATCAAAAACCAATTGGGGGACGGTGTAGTCGGAGTGGCATGGTATTGATCCGAATAAATTCAGGATTGTAGCATGACCGATGTTGTTATCGGTCCATTGGGAGATAGCTCTCATACGAATGGCTGCACTGGAAGCCATTTGTTCGCTGAAGATATCTAGTGATGTGAGGTTAAGAAATGTATTTAGGGCAGCTGAAGGTGTTGATCTCAGAGCTCCGCTTATACACAAACAGGCTGTTCGTTGGACCTTGCTTAAATTATCGCAGTATGTCCTTTTATCAAGAGCGGTCCACCATACCACTACTCCGTATGTGAGTATTGGTCTGATGACCGCGGTGTAGAGCCAGTGTGTGATTTGGGGGGAGAAACCCCATTTATTACCAATGGCTTTTTTACAGGAAAATAAGGCTACCGTGGATTTCCTGATTCTTTCCTGTATATTGGCTTTCCAATTTAGCTTTCTGTCTAAGATTATACCTTGTGAGGTTGCTTTTTGTCAAAGGCTGAGGTAAGCTCAGCGGATCCAGAGTCTTCCAAAGAAGCAGCAAAACTTTAGATTATTGAAGCTAGTTTATTTCCGATATTTAAAATTAGTGTTGGTTATACATTTCATACATTGTTTTATAAAGTTAATTCATGTTTCTATATCAAAGTCTCTATGGAGATTTCAAGTACGCCTCTTCGGGTGAGTGAAGTTTCCCTGGGATTTGGCTGGGATGTGGTCTCGTCCAGGATTCACGACCAGATTCTTGAATTGGCCTCCAGGTCAATCAGATGAAGATTTCTTGTCCTGAATTGTGTGGGCTTCCAGTTCTTGGGCTCTCATTCAGTTTTCTTGTCCTGGGTTAAGGGCTCCGAATTCTGGGGGCTCGGATTTGGAATAACGCTGCGATCTTGGGATCTCTCTCTTGGTTCTGTAACGATACTAGGAAGAGGGAGTTAATGGTTGCTCTGAGGTAGCAGGAGCCACTAAATTCACAACGAGGTAGCGTTGGACACTAAATTCACCACGAGGTAGCGTTGGACACTAAATTCACAACGAGGTAGCGTTGGACACTAAATTCACAACGAGGTAGCGTTGGACACTAAATTCACAACGAGGTAGCGTTGGACACTAAATTCACAACGAGGTAGCGTTGGACACTAAATTCACAACGAGGTAGCGTTGGACACTAAATTCACAACGAGGTAGCGTTGGACACTAAATTCACAACGAGGTAGCGTTGGACACTAAATTCACAACGAGGTAGCGTTGGACACTAAATCCACAACGAGGTAGCGTTGGACACTATTTACTTACCCAGTTTTGGTTTCTGGACTCTGCTGTTGCGCTGCCGGTACCGGAATGAATTTCCATGTATTTCACTGGTTGCCTTATACACCTTTTGGTAGTAAGTGAATGTGAGCTGTACCAGTCAGTGAAATGTCACTCCACGTGGAGTCAATAGTAAGTCGATAGTGGTGTTGTTGCTGTATGTTATCGTCACCATTATCATCGCCTGTGTTGGTATAGGCGTTTTCCATTGGCATTGGTGTTGTTGGTGGCAAATATAGGATGGGTCATTTGTATATTGGTGTTGTTGGTAGCAAAATGTAATGGGTCATTACACTCCCCCCTTTCTTACGTAGACGAGAACCTTCTCGTCTGCATCGAAGATATAGGTGAGTGTGCAGGTGCTTAGTATGTGGACCATTCCATCGAGCGTGACGTCCATCAGCACCATAGTTGTAGTTGTTGAGTTGTATTGCCCTCCCTTTTTCCTTACATAGGAAAAAAAAATTCCATGGATAACTTAAGACATTTCCCTTCTTTATTGTTATAGATTATTTCCTTTTTTTTTTTTTTTTTTTATTAAACTACTTCTTCTGAGGTAAACGTAAACAAAATTTTTTCTTTTTTTCCTTAGTTTCTAACAACTAATTCTT
Source organism: Melanostoma scalare (assembly GCA_949752695.1). NCBI lineage: Eukaryota > Metazoa > Arthropoda > Insecta > Diptera > Syrphidae > Melanostoma > Melanostoma scalare. Next base: position 81,004,428 of record OX456986.1, on the reverse strand, counting down.
TTGAAGTGAATGAAGGTTAGGTTAGGTTAGGTGGAAGTGGCTGTCAGTCAAAGAGTACATTGCCTAACACACTTAGGCCGCAAGGGCCCATTGTGATACCACAGAGATCAGCAAGTTAATCACCTACTGATCTCAGAAACCCGATGTAAGATTAACGAGTTGATCACTTATTAATCTTCCATTACGGGACTAGCCGGTTATTCACCTGCTAGTCGAACCACGTGGAACTTTTAATGTATTTTGAAAGACTTTTAGGGTCTATGTAAGCTAGGTCGCTAGTATCATCGAAGAAGAATTCACCGAGATGAGTTTTCCTCCTATGAAGTAGTGCAGGGCATGAGCAAAGAAGGTGTTGAACGGTTTCTTCCTCTTCCTCGTCCATGCAGCTTCTGCAGAAATCATTGGAAAACACACCAAGTCTTTTGGCGTGTCTCCCTATTAGACAGTGTCCCGTAAGAACACCTATGGTAGAACCTAGATACAGACGGTTCAGGGCCAACAAACTCTTCGAGCGTTTTGAGTCAACACACGGCCAAACTTTTTTGGTTGCAAGGCAGTTGTTACTCTCAGTCCATCTAGTGTTTGTTATCCTTGAAGCGTCTTGTCTAAGTAGGAGTTTACATGTAGCGATAGGTACACCTATGTTGTTCCATTCTGAGCGTGGGGAAGTGGTCGTGCCCTTTTTGGCTAGTTCGTCTGCCATACAGTTGCCTGGTATGTCCCTGTGCCCTGGCACCCATGAAAGGTGAATGTTAAACTGATTTGACATCTCCCTCAGAGACATCTGACAATTTTGGACCGTGATGGATTTTGTAGAGACAGAGGCAAGAGATTTAAGGGCAGCTTGGCTGTCTGAGAAGATCCGAATATTCGTGGAGGATATGACGTTTTCTTTGAGCCAAGACAGCACCTCCTTAATCGCCAGAATTTCCGCTTGGAACACACTACAATGATCGGGTAGGCGGAAGAAAAGACTGAGATTCAGTTTTTCTGAGTAGATTCCACTTCCCACACCTTCGCTGGTTTTTGAACCATCGGTGTAGAAGTGTATTGCTTCATTTTCCAAAAGAGCTCCATTTTCCCAAGCTTCTCTTGAAGGTATGGTTACTTGGAAATTATTGTCAAACACCAACTTGGGGGTGGTGTAGTCGCATCGATTCGGTAAGAATCTAAAGTTATCTAGAATGGTAGTGTGGCCGATTTGATTATTGGTCCACTGTGATGTAGCTCTGAGTCGAGTAGCTGAGCTAGCTGCGACTTGTTTGCTGAAGATATCTAGGGGTGTGAGATCTAGTAGTACATTGAGGGCGTCCGATGGAGTTGTCCTCAGTGCACCACTAATACACAGACTAGCCGTTCTTTGAACTTTGGCCAGCTTGTTGTAGTTGATCATCTTGTCTAGTGCTGTCCACCAGACTATCACCCCGTATGTGAGTATCGGTCTAATTACCGATGTAAACAGCCAATGGGTGATTTGGGGGGAGAAACCCCATTTCCCGCCAATGGCTTTTTTACAGGAGAAGAGTGCAACGTTGGCTTTATTTACTCTTTCCTCAATATTGGTTTACCAGGTCAGTTTTTTGTCAAAAATGAGACCTAGATATTTAGCCTGATTTGACAGTGTGAGAGTTACCCCTTTAATAGTTGGGGGTCTGAAGTCCGGAATATTGTATTTCCTCGTAAAGAGAACTAATTCCGTTTTGTGTGGATTGATGTTCAGACCACACTCTGCAGCCCAATTGTTAAGCTTGTTAAGTGCTGTTTGTAGCAGCTCAGCTAGGGTTTGTGGGTGCTTGCCTGAAACGGCAATTGCTACATCATCGGCATAGGCTATTGTTTTGAAACCTTCGTCCTCTAGGTCGATTAACAATTTGTTAACGACCAGGTTCCACAGTAGGGGAGATAAAACTCCTCCCTGCGGGGTTCCTCTATTGGCCATTCTGCTTGTTTTGTAGTTCCCCATTTCGGAACTAATGATTCTGCTGCTGAGCATTGTTGTTATCATGTTTTTGATGTGTTCCTCTATGAGCAGCCCATCAAGAGCATTAGTGATTGCTGAATTTTTAACATTATTAAATGCACCCTCTATGTCTAGGAATGCGACGAGAGAGTATTCTTTGTAGTGCAGGGATTTTTCAATGGTGCAAACCAGAGAGTGGAGTGCAGTTTCCACTGATTTACCTTTTGTATAGGCATGTTGCGCCGTTGAAATCAGACTAGGTTTAATTTCTTGTCTTAAGTGTATGTCAATCATTCTTTCCAGTGTTTTAAGGAGGAAGGATGATAGACTAATAGGTCTTAAATCTTTTGGATTTACATGGGAGCTTTTGCCGGCTTTAGGTATAAAGACGACCATAGCTTCTCTCCAGGCCTTGGGAATATATGCATAGCTGATACATCCTTTCATGATCATCTCTAAGTTATAGATGATGATGTCTGAAACCTGTTGCAGCTCCGCAGGAATGATTCCATCAGGCCCCGGTGATTTATAAGGGTCAAAGCTGTTTATTGCCCATAACAGTATATCTCTAGAGATAAGACCTTTTCCTGATTGGTTTGCGAGTCGGGGCAAGTGCTCCTCGTCTGTTATTGTCAACGAGCTACCAGGGAAATGAGTATCCAGTAGCAGGTTTAATGTTTCTTCATATGAGTTGGTCCAGTTGCCGTTTTCATCTTTTATAGAACTTGGCATGTTTGGACTCGTTGATAGGATTTTCCTAAGTCTAGATGCCTCTGAGGAGTCTTCAATTTTATTGCAGAATTCTCTCCAAGAGGATCTTTTGCTTATTCTTAACCTCTTTTTGTAAATCCTAAGGGATTCCTTATAGAGATCCCAGTCTATGGGATTTCTGGAAGATTTGGCTCGATTGAAAAGCTTCGCACAACTTTTCTTGAGCGGTTCTAGCTCCTTGGTCCACCAGTGTGGTTTCTTCTTCCCTCTTACTATGGTAAGAGGACAGGAGTTACACAAGGCATGGTTAAGAGCACTAGTTAGATCGTCGACTTTGCTGTCAAGATCCTTGGGGTTTGAAGGGAAGCTATTGTCATTGTAGTTGTAACAATGTTTGAAGATTTCTCTGAATTTTACCCAATCAGTTTTCCTATAATTACGGAAGCCTATGGGTTTTGGTGTGTCATCTGTTAGACTAAATTGGATGTATCTATGATCAGAGAAGGAGTGATCCTTAGATACAGCCCAATTTTTAATCTTGTTATAGATTGATTGAGATACAAAGGTAACATCTAAAACCTCTTGTCTGTTTTTTGTGACAAAGGTTGGTTCGTTACCAATATTGCAGATAAGAAGGTTAGTACTTAGTATAAAATTAAAAAGAGACTCACCCCTTTCATTTACGTCCGTACTCCCCCATACTACGTGATGTGCGTTGACGTCACTTCCTATTATAAGGTCCGCTTTGAGCTTTGTTGCGCTTTTTATTACGCGCTCGAGCATCTCTCCTGGTAGCGGCCCCGGTTGGTCATGGCCTAGATAAGCGGACGTGAGCCAGTAAGTCCCACTGTTGGTCTGCAGTTTTACTGTTGTGGTGTCGCAATTGCTGTAATTAGGTAGTAAAAATACGTTAAGTGTTTTCTTTGCCAGTATGCAGGATCTTGGTTCACCTTTGTCCGTCACATACAGCAGAGAATAATCTTTCGTCCTGAGTCCTTTTACCACGGATTTATTAATCCATGGTTCCTGGATCAGGACTATATCCTCGCCAGACTTGCTTAGTTGGAGAAGGAGTCCGGCTGAGGCTTTGATCGAGTGTTGGAGATTAATCTGGAGTATTTGCAGCATTGCTACAATCATCCAGCTTAATCTCCAACACTGTAGCATTAAGGTCCTCCATATCTGAGGCGGAGTCTAGCAACTCATCCTCAGAAAGGAGAACCCCAAGCATTTCATCGTCGGAGTCTAAGACTCCACCTTTGTTGTTGTCATCCTTATCGGACGATTTGTTGTCAGTTGCGTCTTGATCAGACACTATTATTGTAGTCTTTTCGACCAGTTTCGAGCAAGACAGCTGTTCCAAAGAATCAGAGCAACTTGCCGCGTCTGTCTCCATGATGGAAGATTCGACGCTCGCAGTGGACTCCTTGGCTTCGGATTCAGCCGCTTGCTTTGGAAGCTTTGCAGCGTCCTCATCTTTTTTGTATATTTTCAGCACTAGGCTATCAAAGCCATACTGAATAACACCCCCGCGTGCCGCCAGGGGTTCTAATGACTCCTTATTCAAGATGACAAGAGCCGACCGATAACGACCCACCGACTCTTTTTCAATAACCGGAACAGTCCAATCGTGAGTAGGCAGATCCGGGTTGCTGTATTTAATCAACTGGAGAACCATCTCCCGCGATTCGTGTAGGGCCGGTACCAAGGCACGAGCTCTCGGTCTGCTTGGGATATCCTCCCTTGCCACAACCTCTAGCTTAGCACCTGGCCAGATCTCACCTAAACCGCTGACAGCAAGTTTATATAGGTGAAGCGATCTCTGGTCTTGGCAGGCGATCAGCTTGACGCGGTTTTGATGCCAGCCAGCGTCGCTAATTCTTGGGAGGGGTCCCGGATTCGCCTCGATAACAGGAATAAACCTGAAAGCGAGGTGAGCCTTGACGTCCGCCCACCTGTCGGCAGAGATGTTTCCATCCATATTGCTCCCGTCGATGACTGCGACAACAATCTGTCCCTTTACCACGTCACCAAAGGATTGCCCCGGCACCAGTGTCGATGGAACGCTAACCCCGACTCTTGGCTTTTTTGGTTGAGGTTTTTCAACCTCAAACGACCTGTTTCGCTTCGACGTTGAGTCTTGGCTGGTCTCTTCTGCAATTTTACTTGCCCACTTCAATCTTTCAACCTCACCCGGGGTTCTCTCCACTGCGGGTTTACCACCCACCGTTTCAATTACCCTTCTGGCTTGGCGACGTATCTGAGCGGGCGTTTTTTTGGTCTGAGTCCCCCCCTTGGCCGAGCTGGAGTTGTTAATCACCTCTCCCGCTCCACCAGTTGGAGGATTGATGGTACTCGACGAGGGTACGTACCGACCCGCAGAGGTAGGGTTGCTATTCGCCTCCCCAACCCTGTCAGTCTGAACGGCCCTCCCCGTGTCCTTTATTCTAAGGGCATTCAAGGTGGAGACGGAGTCGTTGATCACCCCTCCATTTCCCCTCTTTGTTAGTTTCACCTCGTCCTGTCTTGATGATGGCACCAAAGCAGGCGAATTGTTTTCAAAGCTAATATTGGGGACTTTATCCCCACTATTAGCAGTGGCGGTCCGTTTGCCCTCCGATTCACTGGTTAGAACTAGCTTTGCAGCATGCTCTTGACCAGTTTCCAGCGGGCTGTGCTGCTCGCCAGAGTCGGGATTCTTGGTTCCCACTGCACAGACCTGAACTGGCTTTGCAGCTGGTTCAGAGCCTGTGTGCGAACCTAGTATCCTACTGGTGGAAGGTTTGCTCGTTGGCTCACATTCCTGCTTCGACTTTTCAGCCAAATCGGAGAAAGTGTACAACTTACGTTGCCTCCCCCCAGTTTTCTTTTTTGTCTTTTTGTTCGTATTTTTGTCTGTTTGTTTGTTTGTTTGTTTGTTTGTTTTTAAAAATTCCATAGAAGGTCCCACGAGTATCTACGGAAGGAAAAGGTCAGCCCCGGCAGAGCCGTGTACCGGGGTAAGGCTAGTCTATTCTGGACCCTGCCAAGCATCCAGAAGAGCTCGTTATTGATTGGTTTATCCCCCAACCTTTAATTCTTCGGCACGGATTATAAATGCTCACACCACCACTGAAACTAGGAACCTCGTATCTATGGTGAGATTGGATTTCTAAGGATTGTGCTATTGAGAAGTCACAACCACCCAGCGATCCAACCTAACCTTGGCTGTCACCGTCTGACATCGTACAGACACTGATAAGTATATGTAGTGAACATTGCCCGCCCGGCACCCACTTGGAGGGTTCGATCGAGGATTTTGCCAGGCATGAAGTGAATGAAAAAAAATATTATTTTTTTTCTTTAACAAAACAATTCTTCTGGGGTGAATGAATGTAAACAAAAACTATTTTTTTCTTAATGGATAATACTGTTCTTCTAACGTCTCAGGAGTTCCACCTTCCTTTGGTCGCGATATGTCAGGATCGCCTGTCGGTTGGCGATTTTGATGACGACTGCTCCAAACGGTTGCTTGATAATGAAGCGTTGCCTCTTCGAACCGGGTCGGTATAAGGGGTGCTTCACGATGTTGATCCCGGCAAATGGATTGTCTGGGCTGGCCGTCGACTGCTGGTTTGAGCTGCTCGGGGTACTGGAGGTAGGATCACTGCGGATTTGGTTCGAACTGGAGACCGCCTGTGATCGTCGTTGGTCCTCATCCATGTCGACATCCGGCATGCTCCTTCCCGGAGTTGGGGGTAGTTCGTCGCCGTAGGTCGGGGACGGGCTGTCACATATTAATATTGGGGAACCTGGTGGTGTGAGCCTTGGTGTTGGTTGCATCTCGGTGGTAGTGGGCTCAGCTCCTGGGGTTCCATCCTGACTTTCACCACGTGTTGCCCACTTTTGCTCTGCCAGTCGCCTCATCTCCCTGATGGCCATCATCTGGTCCGCGACGGGTATTGGTGGCCGAATTACTACCACGGATTCCACATGGATGGGACTGCGTACTGGCTGGGCTGACCGGAGACAGAGTGGCCTCATCTTAGCCGGCACACTGCTTAGCCGTACAAAAGGTGATGTTGCGGCTGCTCCATCGGGAGCGGGCTTAGTGGTCACCTTTGTTTGCCCTTTATTTTTTTTATTCACTTTTCGCGTCACTTTTCTTCTGTTACTTGCCGTGTTCATGGCTGCTAAATTAATTACTTCTTCGTCGGTCTGGTAGGCTTTTATATCCTGTAAATGAGCTCGACATTCGTCTCTCCTTTTCTTATTTTTATGTTGATCTCTCTTCCACCGGATCGTCAATGGTTCTCCTGCTAGGGTGATTGAAAACTTCGCCTGGTCTAGCAGGTCGGCTCCCAGGATGACATCTTCCGATAACTCACCTAAAAAGGTTACCTCTCCTTCCACTGCACCTCCTTTCAAATTAAACCTTATGGAGTAGTGTTCCCGAGTAACAACCGGATTGCCATTAGCTAGCTGGACTTCGCGTCTTTGGTATCGAACGGGTAGCCTAAGGGCTCTTAATGTGTTCCGTAACGCGGGACCAATGAAAGACTTGGTTGAACCCGTGTCTACGAGGGCATTGAAAATCTGTCCTCCCATCTTTATGGGAACGAAATATCGTGGATCATACCAATGGGACGGAGTCGGATTCGGCGGTTGTCGTGGTTCTGCTACGACTGCTGGCGCTAGGTGAATTGGATCACTGATTAGCTGATGAGGTGTTTCCTTAGGGTGGGATGTCCACTGAGAAAAGGGTCGGTATCCCCTTAGCCACCATCGGTTACGGTGACAACCCAAGGTACATGGCTGTCTGCGGGTTACGACTTTCTGAACAGACTCTCGTGCCTGTTGTGATTCAGGTGTAGTAGTTTTGAGGACAGCCAATCTGAACGGGTTCCTCTCCTCGTGCCTGGCGTACCGTGCTCCGTTGCCTTCCGTCCGGTTTTCCGCAACTCCCATAATGGCGGATGTTCGAGTGTTCCAGTTCTGGGTGGGCTGAGGATGGCGTTTGCAAGGACAGTCTTTGGTTAAGCGCCCATCCTCCCCGCAGCTTGAACAAAACAACCGAAAAGGTCGGTGGCAGTTCCTCTTCTGGTGTCCCCTTTGCTTGCAGTTCCAGCAATGCGTGTTACGGTCATACGGTACCGATATTGCACCAAATTGTGCTCGGGGTACTGGAGGTGGGGGAGCTAAGGCGGGTTTCACGTTCTTTTCTTCATTCTTAACATATTCATACTCCTCGGCCAAGTCAGTAAGTTCTCCCAACGTCTGGAAATCTTTCCTTCGTACGAAAAGCCGGTATTCCGGTCGGAGGCTGTCGTATATTCGATCCACGTTGTCTTCCTGACTCATCTTGGGATGTTGTCGAATGAGATATTCCATAGCAGGGATGAAATCTCTGGCCTTCTCCCGAGGCCCTTGTTTCTTCCGCCAGATTTCCTCCTCCAACTTGTGGACGAATCGTGGCGGTAAGAAATAATTGAGGAATGTTTCACGGAACTCTTCCCACGTCTGGAAACTTCCTCGGTGGATTCGTAGCCACTCTAGGGCGGAACCTCTGAAGATTTCCGGAAAAGTCAGGAGGATGTGTTCTGCAGGTATGGAATAACAGTGTACCAATTCTTCTAGACGTTCCATAAACTCTAGGGCATTTCCCGAACCGTCGAACTTAAGGCCCCACTTACGGACGGTGTTCATGGTCTCGGCCTCGGGACTTCGGTACATTCTGTATGGACCTGGTTGGTTTATGCTATCTAGCTCCGGATAGTGAGTTGGTGAACGCGCGGTGGTTGAGCTTAAACTAGTTGCAGGGCCGGCTCCAGTGGTCTGGTGGTACCGTCCTCCTACGGCTGGAGGTACACGTAACTGGAGTTGGGCGCTAGGCTCTTCCGTCGTCTCGGTTATATTGGCAGGTTGCGTTGATGCTTCATTTTCGTCTTTATACTCCCGTTCTTGAACCAACTGCGAGATTTTTGTGCACAGGTTCTGTGTTGAACGGTGAGTCCTGGAGTCTTTGATATACGTGCTCAAGCGGGATCGTAACGTGGACACAGTGCCACTGGTATCCAATCTTTTGGAAGCCATCTTCTCAATGAGTTCCGTCTTCTTGAGCAAGTAGATGGACGCAAGATTTTCTTCGACGTCCATGTCGATATTACTGTCGGTATTTGCCATGGTTCTAAATTACTGGCAACGGCTTGAAACTTGAGCTTCTCTTTCCTATTCTTCTGTGGCTCGGTAGTGAGTACCTCTAATTTGATCGGTCGGTTTGATCCCTCAGAGAGTTAGTTCTTCTGGAACGGTCGAACGGTCGGTAAATCTGGATAAGAAGTAACTCCTCTGACTGGGTCAATCTCTAGGTTGGTCGGGACGGACTTCTTAGCAAGTTGATCCTTCTGGAACGGTCGGTCGGTAAATCGGTTAACCAGCTTCAAAGAAGTCCCTGCTCGGGCGCCATTGTGAGGTTGCTTTTTGTCAAAGGCTGAGGTAAGCTCAGCGGATCCAGAGTCTTCCAAAGAAGCAGCAAAACTTTAGATTATTGAAGCTAGTTTATTTCCGATATTTAAAATTAGTGTTGGTTATACATTTCATACATTGTTTTATAAAGTTAATTCATGTTTCTATATCAAAGTCTCTATGGAGATTTCAAGTACGCCTCTTCAGGTGAGTGAAGTTTCCCTGGGATTTGGCTGGGATGTGGTCTCGTCCAGGATTCACGACCAGATTCTTGAATTGGCCTCCAGGTCAATCAGATGAAGATTTCTTGTCCTGAATTGTGTGGGCTTCCAGTTCTAGGGCTCTCATTCAGTTTTCTTGTCCTGGGTTAAGGGCTCCGAATTCTGGGGGCTCGGATTTGGAATAACGCTGGGATCTTGGGATCTCTCTCTTGGTTCTGTAACGATACTAGGAAGAGGGAGTTAATGGTTGCTCTGAGGTAGCAGGAGCCACTAAATTCACAACGAGGTAGCGTTGGACACTAAATTCACAACGAGGTAGCGTTGGACACTAAATTCACAACGAGGTAGCGTTGGACAAAAAATTCACACCGAGATAGCGGTGGACAATAAATTCACAACGAGATAGCGTTGGACACTAAATTCACACCGAGATAGCGGTGGACAATAAATGCACAACGAAATAGCGTGGGACTCTAAATTCACACCGAGATAGCGTTGGACACTAAATTCACACCGAGATAGCGTTGGACACTTAACTCTCACCGAGATAGCTTTGGACACTCAATTCACAACGACACAGCGTTTGACACTAAATTCACACCGAGATAGCGGTGGACACTAAATGGACAACAAGATAGCGCGGGACACTAAATTCACACCGAGATAGCCGTGGACACTAAATTCACAACGAGATAACGTTGGACAAAAAATTCACACCGAGATAGCGGTGGACAATATATTCACAACGAGATAGCGTTGGACACTAAATTGACACCGAGATAGCGGTGGACAATAAATGCACAACGAAATAGCGTGGGACTCTAAATTCACACCGAGATAACGTTGGACACTGAATTCACACCGAGATAGCGTTGGACACTAAATTCACAACGAGATAACGTTGGACAAAAAATTCACACCGAGATAGCGGTCGGTGGTGCTCACCTGAACCTAACCTAGTTGATGGCTCACTTGCCACGGTTAGCTCAAACTGACTTTTCATGTTTTGGCTTGGTCGTCTTATACACATTTCGACGGGAACTGGGTGTGAGTTGTACTGGTAAATGAACTCAAAATGAAAAATTCCATTCCATGTATTGAAATTGAAGTACCTGTGATGTTGTTGTGTTGCGGTATGTATCGGACATCGCATGATTCGGTTGATTTGGTTTTGTCGTATAGTTGATATGGAGCTGAATTTGTAATGGTTCATTATATTCCCCCTTTTCTTTCGGAGACGAGAACCTTCTCGTCTTGACTGGTAGTCCACGGGTGGTGGACGGAAGCGTAGCTGATTAGCTACAACTTTAATTCCGGGAGGGTGGGGGCTATGGTCCGTGACATTGCTAGCCTCGCTTCACGAGTGGTTGTACTGCAAGAAATATAGAAAAAAAATTTAGGCTCCAAATTGTGCTCAGGGTTCAGGAGGTGGACCCAAGGCGGGTCTCATGTTTTTTTCCTCGTTTTTGACATACTAAAATTCTTCGGCTTAGTCCGTAAGCTCCTCTTTCTACTGACTTTTCATGTTTTGGCTTGGTCGTCTTATACACCTTTCGACGGGAACTGGGTGTGAGTTGTACTGGTAAAGGAACTCAAAATGAAAAATTCCATTCCATGTATTGAAATTGAAGAGCCTGTGATGTTGTTGTGTTGCGGTATGTATCGGGTATAACATGATTCGGTTGATTTGGTTGTATCGTATAGTTGATATGGGGATGAATTTGTAATTGTTCATTATATTCCCCCCCGTTCTTTCGGAGACGAGAACCTTCTCGTCTTGACTGGTAGTCCACGGGTGGTGGACGGAAGTGTTACTGGTTAGCTACAACTTCAATTCCGGAAGGGTGGGGGCTCAGGTCCGGGACATTGCGAGCCTCGCTTCACGAGTGGTTGTCCCGCAAAACATATAGAAAAAAATTTTTGCCCAAGATGTCCATGCCCAGGATCGCATCATTACTTAATTCTGGCAAAAATGCGACTTCTCCTTGAACCAAGCATCCTTCAAAACTAAAGTTGACTGAATAGACTTCTCTGGTAGTGGTGTGACTTCCGTCGACTAAACGAATTTCACGTTCCTGGTAGCGCACAGGAATTTCCAGAGCTCTGAGTTCGTCTCTTAGTGCTGGACCGACAAACGAATTCGTAGAGCCGGTATCCACTAACGCGTTGAAACTCTTTTCTTCAACTTTTATTGGTACAAATACCCTATTTTCAATGCAGAATTCTTTATTAGGCTGTCTCTCTATTTTTTGTTCTAGTCCTTCTTGGTTTGCAGATCTCAGCCGTTTCGGTATGTGCATGTTGTATGCAGCGTTTATTACACCGTGCCCACGAACGGGTAAATCGACTGGCTGTTGAAGGCTTTCTTGGTTTCCTCCTGCTTTGTTTCGGATTTCGTTTATTTATAGCACCCGGTCTAGCCATAAAAATAGTCCTGGATTATTTGTTGGATGATGCTAAGCTTCAAATACAGCAGCAGTTCGATTGTACCAGTTTTCTGCTGGATTATGGTTTTTACGGCATGGACAGTCTTTAGTTAGCCGTCCGTCTTCTCCACTATTGGAGCAAAACAACCAAAATGGTAGATGGCAGTTTCTCTTTTGGTGCCCTCGCTGCTTGCAGCTCCAGCAATGTGTGTTGGGATCGTACGGCACCGATATTGCTCCAAATTGGGCTCGGGGTGCAGGAGGTGGACCCAAGGCGGGTCTCATGTTTTTTTCCTCGTTTTTGACATACTAAAATTCTTCGGCTAAGTCCGTAAGCTCCTCCAACGTCTGGAAATCCTTCCTTCGCACCACAATTCGGTATTCTGGGCGGAGGCTGTCGTATATCCGATTGACGTTATCTTCCTGACTCATCTTGGGATGCTGTCTAATGAGATATTCCATAGCCCGGACGAAGTCTCTGGCCTTCTTCCGCGGCCCTTGTTTCTTTCGCCAGATTTTCTCCTCCAATTTGTGGACGAAATGTGGTGGTAAGAAGTATCTGAGGAACGCTTGGCGAAACTCCTCCCATGTATGAAAACTTCCTCTGTGCATTCGTATCCACTTTATGGCGGAACCTCTGAAGATTTCTGGGAAGGTTCGGAGGATATGTTCTGCTGGTATCGAATTGCAGTGTACCAACTCCTCTAGGCACTCCATGAACTCGAGGGCATTAACCGAACCGTCAAACTTAAGGCCCCTTTTAGGGACGGTGTTCATGGTTTCGGCCTCGGGACTTTGGTACGCTCTGTATGGACCTGGTTGGTTGCTACTATCTAACTCTGGACAGTGTGTGGGTGAACGCAAGGTGCTTGAGCTTAAACTTGTTGCTGGACCGGCACCAGTAGTCTGGTGGTACAGACCTTGTACAGCTGGAGGTTCATGTAGCTGCAGTTCGGCGTTAGGCTCTTCTGTCATCTCTGTTGCATTTGCAGGATGCGGTGGTGCTTCGGTTTCATCTTTGTATTCGCGTTCTTGAACCAATTGTGAGATTTCCGTGCATAGGTTCTGTGTTGAACGTTGAGTCCTGGAATCTTTGATGTACGTGCTCAAGCTGGATCGTAGTGTGGAAACGGTGCCACTTGTATCCAACTTTTTGGAAGCCATTTTCTTAATGAGCTACGCCTTCTTGAGCAGGTAGATGGACGCAAGATTTTCTTCCACTTCCATAGCGATATTACTGTCGGTATTTGCCATGGTTTTAAATCACTGGTACGGATTGGAATTTGAGTTTCTCTTTCCTGTTTCTTTATGGCTTGGTAGTGAGCTCCTCTGGTTCTGATCGGTTGGTATCCTCGGTGTAGGACAGGTCGGTCCATATGATCCCTCAGAGAGTTAGTTCTTCTGGTAAATCTGGATAAGAAATAACTCCTCTATCTGGATTAATCTTTATTCGGTGTAATACAGGTCGTTCGGTATGGACTTCTTAACAAAGTTGATTCTTCTAAAACGGTCGGTCGGTAAATCGGGTAACCAACTTCGAAGATGTTCCTGCTAGGCCGCCATTTGTGAGTAATGTTTTTATCAAAGGCTGAGGAAGGCTCAGCGGATCCAAGGTCTTCTAAAGAAGCAGTTACATTTTAGTTTAATGAAGTTAGTTTTATTTCCGATATTCAAAATGATAACTTTCTTATAAAAGTTGGTAAAATGGTTTTAAAATTTCTTACATTGTTTCTATAATTTTAATTCAGGTTGCTCTTTCAACTTCTCTATTGACATGGGTAGATTCCAAGTGCGCCTCTTCGGGTGAGGGGAGTTTCACTTGGTGTTCGGCTGGGTGTGGTCTAGTCATTCACGACCAGGTTCTTGTATGGATCTTCGGGCCAATCGGATGATGGTCTCCTATCCTGGACTACGTGTTGATTGGTCTTCGGGACACTCGGAGTAATGTTTCCTGTCCTGGGCTTCCAGTTCCTTAGCTCGGATTTGGGGTAACGCTGGGTTCTTGGTATCTCTCTCTTGGCAGGGTAGATTCTATAATGATACTAGGAAGAGAGAGTTTATGGTACCTCTGAGATAGCAGGAGCCACTAAATTCACAACGAGATAGCGTTGGACACTAAATTCACAACGAGATAGCGTTGGACACTTAATTCACACCGAGATAGCGGTGAACACTAAATTCACACCGAGATAGCGGTGAGCAATAAATTTACAACGAGATAGCGTTGGACACTAAATTCACACCGAGATAGCGGTGGACACAAAATTCACAACGAGATAGCGTTGGACACAAAATTCACACCGAGATAGCGGTGGACACTAAATGCAAAACGAGATAGCGTGGGACACTAAATTCACACCGAGATAGCGGTGGATACTAAGTTCACAACGAGATAGCGCTGCACACTAAATTCACACCGATGTATTTTTTTTTTTTTTTTGCAAAAAGAGGAGTTATACATATATTCGAATCTGGAGAACTCAGACCTAATATCCTGTCCATTGTACTACCAGAGTAGCAGCCTTCCCTTTTTTTGTGTGTTGCAGTAGTTGAAAATAAGTTGTTAGTAATTTCACATATATAACCTCAAGGGCGGCGTCCATATGAAACTGGCTGAAAGAAAAGTAGATGCCCAGAGCGGGATTCGAAACCACGAGTCCGGACTATCTACTAAACACTCTACCACTGCACCACGGCCACCCTCACGCCGAGATAGCGATGGACAAAAAATTCACAACGAGATAGTGTTGGTCACTTAATTCACACCGAGATAGCGGTGGACACTAAATGCACAACGAGATAGGGTGGGACACTAAATTCACACCGAGATAGCGTTGGACACTAAATTGACACCGAGATAGCGTTGGACACTAAATTCACAACGAGATTACGTTGGACACTTAATTCACACCGAGATAGCGGTGGACACTTAATTCATAACTAGAAAGCGTTGGGCACTAAATTCACACCGAGATAGCGTTGGACACCGTTATGCTCACCTGAACCTTACCTAGTTGATGGCTCACTTTTCATTAGTATCAGCATTAATTTTTATTGAACTTAGTATATAATATGTACATTGTACAATTTGCTTAGATCTACTTACTTAAAGTTAACAATGTGGGTACTTATATGTTGTTGGCACAGAGGGGGCCAAACGTTCTTACATTGACCTAGATAAAAAAAAAAAAAAATTAAAATTAATTGTTGCTGTGATTGGTTATTCTCCTCGTCTGTCGTTTTCTTATCTCGGATTGATCAAGTCCGGTTGTCACTATGTTTTGATGGGGAGGGGTGAGGATGGGGGTTGGTGGCTCCTAGCCACGGTGATATGCTGACCCCGGGTCAGCATAGAAGTTGATGTTCACTTCATCACTTGTAGGGATAAGATCCTCATCCAGAAGTTCCATTGCGAGAAGGTACCGCGGGCTGGGATGTCTTGGCTGGCTTATGATGCTCCTTATTAGGGGATTCGGGTGGTCGGTCATGCTTCGCAGACATCTACGGCTGGAGTCGATGAGGTACCTGTCTAGTTGTACTACTTTCGCTTCTTCGTAGAGTTTCCTGTTGCTGACGTGCTTCCTTCGTATCCTGTCATAATGTAGCCCAGTGCAGATCCGCAGGATCTTTCGCTCGAGAACTGCCAGTTTGTTCATGTGGGTTTTTGTTGCCGTGTACCAGGTAGGGAAACAGTACGTGATCACAGGCCGCATGAGGTGCTTGTAGAAAAGTAGTTTCGTCTTCTGGCTAAGCCCGTTGTTCTTTCGCATTAATAGATGGATGCGGTGAAAGGAGAAGTTGGCTTTCCTTAGTACAGCAGCTGCATGGGGGTTGAAATTCTGTAATTCGTTGAAATGTACTCCCAGGTACTTCACATTGTTTTTGGCCGTTAGTTGAGTTCCATTGAGTAAGGAGATCTTGGTACTTCTACACTTGTTGGCTGAGCGTCCTCTTGCGTACCCGGATC
Source organism: Melanostoma scalare (assembly GCA_949752695.1). NCBI lineage: Eukaryota > Metazoa > Arthropoda > Insecta > Diptera > Syrphidae > Melanostoma > Melanostoma scalare. The sequence continues at coordinate 80,988,699 of OX456986.1, read as the reverse complement.
CAGTGGATGGTCGTCTAAAGCAAAAAAGCTCGGATTTGGCTGAGTTAACTTTGAAGCCCCAGTGCTGGTAGTATTCGCAAAGCTGTCTAACGTGGGCTTAAACTCTTCTGGCAGCAAATACCGGGGACATTGACTTGGCGTATGTGAGGGAGTCATCGGCAAACAGGAGAGTTTGTGCGTTTTCTGGCTGTGGTTGGTGCGGTGTGTAGATGTTGCACAAGAACGGTCCTAGCTTGGATCCCTGTGCAACTTCAGCGTTGATTGTCCTTGTTCATGACTGGCAACTTTCTATTTGAACGAAGAATGACCTGCAATGAAGAAAATTGTATATTATTTAGATTAGTGCCTGTGAAAAATTTAGTTGGAAGAGTTTATGCACTAGTCCTTGAAACCAGACTCTGTCAAATGCTTTCTGGATATCGAGAAGGCATGCAACAGTGACTTGATGGCAATTCAAGGAAGAGGCAATGTCAAGCTGAAATTTAATAAGAGGATGTAAGGTGGAGTGTTTTTCACGGAAGCCGAGCTGTGTGTCTGGTATGATGTTGTTGTTGCTGCAGAAGGATTTCAGCCGTGTCAGTAGAAGCTCCTCTAGTATTTTACTCATGTTGCTCAAGAGAGAAATGGGTCGGTATCCAGAGACGTCTTTGTTGTTGGATTTCTTGGGGATTGCAACAATCTTCGTTGTTTTTCATTTGTTGGGAAAATAGCAGTTGTTGATGCAGGAATATCGTCACTGATTGGGGTAGCCTTTTGAGGATGAATGTGGATATCTTGTCCGGTCCTGTTGACTTTTTTGGGCAGCTTCTGTGTTTTGTGCTTCTGACTTTTCATGTTTTGGCTTGGTCGTCTTATAGACCTTTCGACGGGAGCTGGGTGTGAGTTGTACTGGTGAATGAACTAAAAATGAAAAATTGATTTCCATATTTTGAAACTGAAGTGCCTGTGGTGTTTTTGTGTTGCGGTATGTATCGGGCATCGCATGATTCGGTTGATTTGGTTGTGTCGTATAGTTGATATGGGGGTGAATTTGTAATGGTTCATTACAAAGCTCTCAACGTTGTCCACTAGCAGGAAGACTGTGGGTATCAACGGGGCACCTTTCAAAATTACGAAAAGGATCAAACTAATGATAAAGCCTTGATATAACTCACAAGGACATGCGGACATGGAAGGAGTTTTTTGGGTCTTACCCAAACAATGTAATTGGGAACCAATTATTGTACCATACTTAATTTTAAATCCCAAGGTGGTTCATAATCCAACAGTGTTGTTTCTCTACGCGTCGACTTTGACTGTCTACCTTTCTACGTAGACAATTGTGTCAACAATGTAGACAATGTAGACAATGAAGTCACCAATTTAGAGACTGCAGACAATGAAGTCGACAATGCAGACAATGAGGGTATTTCATTCTCATTCTGTCATTCTCGATTGTTCAATTAAATATCGAAAAATTGAGTTCCTTGATAATAAAATTATGTCTGGTCGAAGCAAAAATAAAGCATTTGATGAATTGGGTTTCCTCTTAATGAAATCCAACAACAAATATGTAGCATATTGCACAGTGTGCAATAAAAATTTACATAACACTGCAGAAAGCCGTCTGCGCAGCCACAGGTAAATATAGAAACGTATTAGATAAACCATTAAATCATATTATTTATTGACCATTGACCATATGCTAACATTCTATTTGGAAAGGAATACCTGCAAACCATCCCAATCACCTGCGGCATCTGAATCCGGTTATGTTTCTATGATTGTTTTTATTGATGACAATGATCTAAGCTCGAGCTCCGGCATTCAAAACTCTGAGACGGTAGTAAAAAATTGTGTGTTTGTATAAAATTTGTAACTCACAAATGTTAATTGTTAGATGTCTATCTCTCTTACAAACGATGTTGACAACAATAATGCGTATGTTTTAAATAGCTGTGTAAGTATTTTTATTTTACTAAAATCAATCAAATTGAATCTGACACATTCTCTGTAGGAAGCAGCTGACAAAACCGACCCATTGAACAGTTGTTCAACTTATGACCCAACAACTCTTACCTATACTGATTCAAGCGAAATTCAATCTCAAGTTCCGACAACAAGCTCATCATTTTCATAGAGTTCCAACAGTTGCAGTTCCCACCCCCACCTGTAACAACTTTCAATAAGAACATACAACAATCGAAACGTAGTCCAACCCCATCAAACTCTGTTTCTTAATTTATGGACCGATTGACGGAAAGAGAGGAAAACGAGTTGAATGAAGCTTTGGGTAAACTGGTGTTTGGATGCAACATTCCGTTAAGAATTGTTGATTCAATTCATTTTAAAAATTTTATAAAAAAAATTCGACCTGCATATGCAGATAAGGTTCCAGGTCGAAAAAAACTTTCAACAATGCTTTTGGATCAGGCTTATGATAAATGTGTTTCTTCATTAAAGCAAGGATTCTGTTTTGCTGATTGACGGCTGGAAGACAAGACTGTCATCTCAATGCTACATAATGCTGAAGGCGAAGAAGCATTTTTTCAGGCCTGGGACCTATCTGGAGAATCAGAGACTGCAGAAAAGCTAACAAACATACTTTCAGAATCGGTAGATATTGCAAAAGAAATTTACTCCACTCAAGTTTATGCTGTTGTATCTGGCAACGCCAGCACTATGAAGAGAATGGGAAAAAATGCAGAGCATTTTATATGGCATAGCACTCTTGTAGTAGTCATATTGGAAATCTTTTAGCCAAAGACTTAATCGACAAAAAAATTAATGCCAAGGTTGCTTTGTTTTAAAAGAGTTCAAACAAGTAGATTTTGAAAAAATGGTAGTAAATCGTGGAGGCTCCAGAATTATACTGCCCTGTGAAACCAGATGGTGTTCATACCGTGATTCATATAAATGCTTGGTAAAAAATTATGATATAATGAAAATTGTAGCAGCAGAATCCACTACCAAAAAAATAAAGCAGACTGTAGCTTTGTTGATGTATGATGAAAACTTTATTGATGATGTTAAGAATTACATCGAGCTTCTTGATCCAGTCTGCACTTTAATAAACAGGTGTCAAGCGGTAGATTGTTCTGCTGGAGAAGCAGTTCGTCTTTAGTTGAGTTTAAAACTCCCAGATAGACTTAAGGCGCAACATGAAACATCTTTGAAATCGCGCGTGGATATGGCTCTAAACAAATATGCTCTCTCGGCTTATTATTTACATCCTCATTTTGACAGTGGGAAGCTGACGGTAAGTCAAAATGAAATCGTGTGCCAGTTTTTGTTTAAGCATCTGAATAGTGATGGAATTGAAGACTGGGACTCTTTTAATAGAAAATTCAACTTTTTAAGATTCTTTATGAAAAAGATATAAAAAAAACCAATTGTTTTTTGGAATATGGCCTCTATAAAACATCCAAATCTGGCAAATTTAAATCTGGAGAACTCAGACCTAATATCCGATCCATTGTACTACCAGAGTAGCAGCCTTCCCTTTTTTTGTGTGTTGCAGTAGTTGAAAATAAGTTGTTAGTAATTTCACATATATAACCTCAAGGGCGGCGTCCATATGAAACTGGGTGGCTGAAAGAAAAGTACATGCCCAGAGAGGAATTCGAACCCACGCGTCCGGCCTATCTACTAAACACTCTACCACTGCACCACGGCCACCCTCACACCGATATAGCGGTGGACAATAAATTCACAACGAGATAGTGTTGGTCACTAAATTCACACCGAGATAGCGTTGGACACCGTTATGCTCACCTGAACCTTACCTAGTTGATGCCTCACTTTTCATTAGTATCAGCATTAATTTTTATTGAACTTAGTATATAATATGTACAATTTGCTTAGATCTACTTACTTAAAGTTAACAATGTGGGTACTTATATGTTGTTGGCACAGAGGAGGCCTAACGTTCTTACATTGACCTAGATAAAAAAAAAAATAATTTAAATTAATTGTTGCTGTGATTGGTTATTCTCCTCGTCTGTCGTTTTCTTCTCTCGGATTGTTTAAGTCCGGTTATCACAGTGTTTTGATGGGGAGGGGTGAGGATGGGGGGTTGGTGGCTCCTAGCCACGGTGGTATGCTGATTGCTGACCCCGGGTCAGCATAGAAGTTGATGTTCACTTCATCACTTGTAGGGATAAGATTCTCATCCAGAAGTTCCATTGCGAGAAAGTACCGCGGGCTGGGATGTCTTGGCTGGCTTATGATGCTCCTTATTAGGGGACTCGGGTGGTCGGCCATGTTTCGCAGACATCTACGGCTGGAGTCGATGAGGTACCTGTCTAGTTGTACTACTTTCGCTTCAACATGGGGAAGCAGTACAGCAGCTGCATGGGGGTTGAAATTGTGTAATTCGTTGAAATGTACTCCCAGGTACTTCACATTGTTGATGGCCGTTAGTTGAGTTCCATTGAGTAAGGAGATCTTGGTACTTCTACACTTCTTGGCTGAGCGTCCTCTTGCGTACCCGGATCTGGTGGATGGTCGTCTTAAGCAGATAAGCTCGGATTTGGCTGAGTTAACTTTGAAGGCCCAGTGCTGGTAGTATTCGCAAAGCTGTCTAACGTGGGCTTAAACTCTTCTGGCAGCAAATACCGGGGACACTGACTTGGCGTATGTGAGGGAGTCATCGGCAAACAGGAGAGTTTGTGCGTTTTCTGGCTGTGGTTGGTGCGGTGTGTAGATGTTGAACAAGAACGGTCCTAGCTTGGATCCCTGTGCAACTTCAGCGTTGATTGTCCTTGTTCATGACTGGCAACTTTCTATTTGAACGAAGAATGACCTGCAATGAAGAAAATTGTATATTATTTAGATTAGTGCCTGTGAAAAATTTAGTTGGAAGAGTTTATGCACTAGTCCTTGAAACCAGACTCTGTCAAATGCTTTCTGGATATCGAGAAGGCATGCAACAGTGACTTGATGGCAATTCAAGGAAGAGGCAATGTCAAGCTGAAATTTAATAAGAGGATGTAAGGTGGAGTGTTTTTCACGGAAGCCGAACTGTGTGTCTGGTATGATGTTGTTGTTGCTGCAGAAGGATTTCAGCCGTGTCAGTAGAAGCTCCTCTAGTATTTTACTCATGTTGCTCAAGAGAGAAATGGGTCGGTATCCAGAGACGTCTTTGTTGTTGGATTTCTTGGGGATTGCAACAATCTTCGTTGTTTTTCATTTGTTGGGAAAATAGCAGTTGTTGATGCAGGAATATCGTCACTGATTGGGGTAGCCTTTTGAGGATGAATGTGGATATCTTGTCCGGTCCTGTTGACTTTTTTGGGCAGCTTCTGTGTTTTGTGCTTCTGACTTTTCATGTTTTGGCTTGGTCGTCTTATAGACCTTTCGACGGGAGCTGGGTGTGAGTTGTACTGGTGAATGAACTAAAAATGAAAAATTGATTTCCATATTTTGAAACTGAAGTGCCTGTGGTGTTTTTGTGTTGCGGTATGTATCGGGCATCGCATGATTCGGTTGATTTGGTTGTGTCGTATAGTTGATATGGGGGTGAATTTGTAATGGTTCATTACAAAGCTCTCAACGTTGTCCACTAGCAGGAAGACTGTGGGTATCAACGGGGCACCTTTCAAAATTACGAAAAGGATCAAACTAATGATAAAGCCTTGATATAACTCACAAGGACATGCGGACATGGAAGGAGTTTTTTGGGTCTTACCCAAACAATGTAATTGGGAACCAATTATTGTACCATACTTAATTTTAAATCCCAAGTTGGTTCATAATCCAACAGTGTTGTTTCTCTACGCGTCGACTTTGACTGTCTACCTTTCTACGTAGACAATTGTGTCAACAATGTAGACAATGTAGACAATGAAGTCACCAATTTAGAGACTGCTGACAATGAAGTCGACAATGCAGACAATGAGGGTATTTCATTCTCATTCTGTCATTCTCGATTGTTCAATTAAATATCGAAAAATTGAGTTCCTTGATAATAAAATTATGTCTGGTCGAAGCAAAAATAAAGCATTTGATGAATTGGGTTTCCTCTTAATGAAATCCAACAACAAATATGTAGCATATTGCACAGTGTGCCATAAAAATTTACATAACACTGCAGAAAGCCGTCTGCGCAGCCACAGGTAAATATAGAAACGTATTAGATAAACCATTAAATCATATTATTTATTGACCATTGACCATATGCTAACATTCTATTTGGAAAGGAATACCTGCAAACCATCCCAATCACCTGCGGCATCTGAATCCGGTTATGTTTCTATGATTGTTTTTATTGATGACAATGATCTAAGCTCGAGCTCCGGCATTCAAAACTCTGAGACGGTAGTAAAAAATTGTGTGTTTGTATAAAATTTGTAACTCACAAATGTTAATTGTTAGATGTCTATCTCTCTTACAAACGATGTTGACAACAATAATGCGTATGTTTTAAATAGCTGTGTAAGTATTTTTATTTTACTAAAATCAATCAAATTGAATCTGACACATTCTCTGTAGGAAGCAGCTGACAAAACCGACCCATTGAACAGTTGTTCAACTTATGACCCAACAACTCTTACCTATACTGATTCAAGCGAAATTCAATCTCAAGTTGCGACAACAAGCTCATCATTTTCATTGAGTTCCAACAGTTGCAGTTCCCACCCCCACCTGTAACAACTTTCAATAAGAACATACAACAATCGAAACGTAGTCCAACCCCATCAAACTCTGTTTCTTAATTTATGGACCGATTGACGGAAAGAGAGGAAAACGAGTTGAATGAAGCTTTGGGTAAACTGGTGTTTGGATGCAACATTCCGTTAAGAATTGTTGATTCAATTCATTTTAAAAATTTTATAAAAAAAATTCGACCTGCATATGCAGATAAGGTTCCAGGTCGAAAAAAACTTTCAACAATGCTTTTGGATCAGGCTTATGATAAATGTGTTTCTTCATTAAAGCAAGGATTCTGTTTTGCTGATTGACGGCTGGAAGACAAGACTGTCATCTCAATGCTACATAATGCTGAAGGCGAACAAGCATTTTTTCAGGCCTGGGACCTATCTGGAGAATCAGAGACTGCAGAAAAGCTAACAAACATACTTTCAGAATCGGTAGATATTGCAAAAGAAATTTACTCCACTCAAGTTTATGCTGTTGTATCTGACAACGCCAGCACTATGAAGAGAATGGGAAAAAATGCAGAGCATTTTATATGGCATAGCACTCTTGTAGTAGTCATATTGGAAATCTTTTAGCCAAAGACTTAATCGACAAAAAAATTAATGCCAAGGTTGCTTTGTTTTAAAAGAGTTCAAACAAGTAGATTTTGAAAAAATGGTAGTAAATCGTGGAGGCTCCAGAATTATACTGCCCTGTGAAACCAGATGGTGTTCATACCGTGATTCATATAAATGCTTGGTAAAAAATTATGATATAATGAAAATTGTAGCAGCAGAATCCACTACCAAAAAAATAAAGCAGACTGTAGCTTTGTTGATGTATGATGAAAACTTTATTGATGATGTTAAGAATTACATCGAGCTTCTTGATCCAGTCTGCACTTTAATAAACAGTTGTCAAGCGGTAGATTGTTCTGCTGGAGAAGCAGTTCGTCTTTAGTTGAGTTTAAAACTCCCAGATAGACTTAAGGCGCAACATGAAACATCTTTGAAATCGCGCGTGGATATGGCTCTAAACAAATATGCTCTCTCGGCTTATTATTTACATCCTCATTTTGACAGTGGGAAGCTGACGGTAAGTCAAAATGAAATCGTGTGCCAGTTTTTGTTTAAGCATCTGAATAGTGATGGAATTGAAGACTGGGACTCTTTTAATAGAAAATTCAACTTTTTTAAGATTCTTTATGAAAAAGATATAAAAAAAAACAATTGTTTTTTGGAATATGGCCTCTATAAAACATCCAAATCTGGCAAATTTAAATCTGGAGAACTCAGACCTAATATCCGATCCATTGTACTACCAGAGTAGCAGCCTTCCCTTTTTTTGTGTGTTGCAGTAGTTGAAAATAAGTTGTTAGTAATTTCACATATATAACCTCAAGGGCGGCGTCCATATGAAACTGGCTGAAAGAAAAGTAGATGCCCAGAGCGGGATTCGAAACCACGAGTCCGGACTATCTACTAAACACTCTACCACTGCACCACGGCCACCCTCACGCCGAGATAGCGATGGACAAAAAATTCACAACGAGATAGTGTTGGTCACTTAATTCACACCGAGATAGCGGTGGACACTAAATGCACAACGAGATAGCGTGGGACACTAAATTCACACCGAGATAGCGTTGGACACTAAATTGACACCGAGATAGCGTTGGACACTAAATTCACAACGAGATTACGTTGGACACTTAATTCACACCGAGATAGCGGTGGACACTTAATTCATAACTAGAAAGCGTTGGGCACTAAATTCACACCGAGATAGCGTTGGACACCGTTATGCTCACCTGAACCTTACCTAGTTGATGGCTCACTTTTCATTAGTATCAGCATTAATTTTTATTGAACTTAGTATATAATATGTACATTGTACAATTTGCTTAGATCTACTTACTTAAAGTTAACAATGTGGGTACTTATATGTTGTTGGCACAGAGGGGGCCAAACGTTCTTACATTGACCTAGATAAAAAAAAAAAAAATTAAAATTAATTGTTGCTGTGATTGGTTATTCTCCTCGTCTGTCGTTTTCTTATCTCGGATTGATCAAGTCCGGTTGTCACTATGTTTTGATGGGGAGGGGTGAGGATGGGGGTTGGTGGCTCCTAGCCACGGTGATATGCTGACCCCGGGTCAGCATAGAAGTTGATGTTCACTTCATCACTTGTAGGGATAAGATCCTCATCCAGAAGTTCCATTGCGAGAAGGTACCGCGGGCTGGGATGTCTTGGCTGGCTTATGATGCTCCTTATTAGGGGATTCGGGTGGTCGGTCATGCTTCGCAGACATCTACGGCTGGAGTCGATGAGGTACCTGTCTAGTTGTACTACTTTCGCTTCTTCGTAGAGTTTCCTGTTGCTGACGTGCTTCCTTCGTATCCTGTCATAATGTAGCCCAGTGCAGATCCGCAGGATCTTTCGCTCGAGAACTGCCAGTTTGTTCATGTGGGTTTTTGTTGCCGTGTACCAGGTAGGGAAACAGTACGTGATCACAGGCCGCATGAGGTGCTTGTAGAAAAGTAGTTTCGTCTTCTGGCTAAGCCCGTTGTTCTTTCGCATTAATAGATGGATGCGGTGAAAGGAGAAGTTGGCTTTCCTTAGTACAGCAGCTGCATGGGGGTTGAAATTGTGTAATTCGTTGAAATGTACTCCCAGGTACTTCACATTGTTTTTGGCCGTTAGTTGAGTTCCATTGAGTAAGGAGATCTTGGTACTTCTACACTTGTTGGCTGAGCGTCCTCTTGCGTACCCGGATCCAGTGGATGGTCGTCTAAAGCAAAAAAGCTCGGATTTGGCTGAGTTAACTTTGAAGCCCCAGTGCTGGTAGTATTCGCAAAGCTGTCTAACGTGGGCTTAAACTCTTCTGGCAGCAAATACCGGGGACATTGACTTGGCGTATGTGAGGGAGTCATCGGCAAACAGGAGAGTTTGTGCGTTTTCTGGCTGTGGTTGGTGCGGTGTGTAGATGTTGCACAAGAACGGTCCTAGCTTGGATCCCTGTGCAACTTCAGCGTTGATTGTCCTTGTTCATGACTGGCAACTTTCTATTTGAACGAAGAATGACCTGCAATGAAGAAAATTGTATATTATTTAGATTAGTGCCTGTGAAAAATTTAGTTGGAAGAGTTTATGCACTAGTCCTTGAAACCAGACTCTGTCAAATGCTTTCTGGATATCGAGAAGGCATGCAACAGTGACTTGATGGCAATTCAAGGAAGAGGCAATGTCAAGCTGAAATTTAATAAGAGGATGTAAGGTGGAGTGTTTTTCACGGAAGCCGAGCTGTGTGTCTGGTATGATGTTGTTGTTGCTGCAGAAGGATTTCAGCCGTGTCAGTAGAAGCTCCTCTAGTATTTTACTCATGTTGCTCAAGAGAGAAATGGGTCGGTATCCAGAGACGTCTTTGTTGTTGGATTTCTTGGGGATTGCAACAATCTTCGTTGTTTTTCATTTGTTGGGAAAATAGCAGTTGTTGATGCAGGAATATCGTCACTGATTGGGGTAGCCTTTTGAGGATGAATGTGGATATCTTGTCCGGTCCTGTTGACTTTTTTGGGCAGCTTCTGTGTTTTGTGCTTCTGACTTTTCATGTTTTGGCTTGGTCGTCTTATAGACCTTTCGACGGGAGCTGGGTGTGAGTTGTACTGGTGAATGAGCTAAAAATGAAAAATTGATTTCCATATTTTGAAACTGAAGTGCCTGTGGTGTTTTTGTGTTGCGGTATGTATCGGGCATCGCATGATTCGGTTGATTTGGTTGTGTCGTATAGTTGATATGGGGGTGAATTTGTAATGGTTCATTACAAAGCTCTCAACGTTGTCCACTAGCAGGAAGACTGTGGGTATCAACGGGGCACCTTTCAAAATTACGAAAAGGATCAAACTAATGATAAAGCCTTGATATAACTCACAAGGACATGCGGACATGGAAGGAGTTTTTTGGGTCTTACCCAAACAATGTAATTGGGAACCAATTATTGTACCATACTTAATTTTAAATCCCAAGTTGGTTCATAATCCAACAGTGTTGTTCCTCTACGCGTCGACTTTGACTGTCTACCTTTCTACGTAGACAATTGTGTCAACAATGTAGACAATGTAGACAATGTAGACAATGAAGTCACCAATTTAGAGACTGCAGACAATGAAGTCGACAATGCAGACAATGAGGATATTTCATTCTCATTCTGTCATTCTCGATTGTTCAATTAAATATCGAAAAATTGAGTTCCTTGATAGTAAAATTATGTCTGGTCGAAGCAAAAATAAAGCATTTGATGAATTGGGTTTCCTCTTAATGAAATCCAACAACAAATATGTAGCATATTGCACAGTGTGCAATAAAAATTTACATAACACTGCAGAAAGCCGTCTGCGCAGCCACAGGTAAATATAGAAACGTATTAGATAAACCATTAAATCATATTATTTATTGACCATTGACCATATGCTAACATTCTATTTGGAAAGGAATACCTGCAAACCATCCCAATCACCTGCGGGATCTGAATCCGGTTATGTTTCTATGATTGTTTTTATTGATGACAATGATCTAAGCTCGAGCTCCGGCATTCAAAACTCTGAGACGGTAGTAAAAAATTGTGTGTTTGTATAAAATTTGTAACTCACAAATGTTAATTGTTAGATGTCTATCTCTCTTACAAACGATGTTGACAACAATAATGCGTATGTTTTAAATAGCTGTGTAAGTATTTTTATTTTACTAAAATCAATCAAATTGAATCTGACACATTCTCTGTAGGAAGCAGCTGACAAAACCGACCCATTGAACAGTTGTTCAACTTATGACCCAACAACTCTTACCTATGCTGATTCAAGTGAAATTCAATCTCAAGTTGCGACAACAAGCTCATCATTTTCATTGAGTTCCAACAGTTGCAGTTCCCACCCCCACCTGTAACAACTTTCAATAAGAACATACAACAATCGAAACGTAGTCCAACCCCATCAAACTCTGTTTCTTAATTTATGGACCGATTGACGGAAAGAGAGGAAAACGAGTTGAATGAAGCTTTGGGTAAACTGGTGTTTGGATGCAACATTCCGTTAAGAATTGTTGATTCAATTCATTTTAAAAATTTTATAAAAAAAATTCGACCTGCATATGCAGATAAGGTTCCAGGTCGAAAAAAACTTTCAACAATGCTTTTGGATCAGGCTTATGATAAATGTGTTTCTTCATTAAAGCAAGGATTCTGTTTTGCTGATTGACGGCTGGAAGACAAGACTGTCATCTCAATGCTACATAATGCTGAAGGCGAACAAGCATTTTTTCAGGCCTGGGACCTATTTGGAGAATCAGAGACTGCAGAAAAGCTAACAAACATACTTTCAGAATCGGTAGATATTGCAAAAGAAATTTACTCCACTCAAGTTTATGCTGTTGTATCTGGCAACGCCAGCACTATGAAGAGAATGGGAAAAAATGCAGAGCATTTTATATGGCATAGCACTCTTGTAGTAGTCATATTGGAAATCTTTTAGCCAAAGACTTAATCGACAAAAAAATTAATGCCAAGGTTGCTTTGTTTTAAAAGAGTTCAAACAAGTAGATTTTGAAAAAATGGTAGTAAATCGTGGAGGCTCCAGAAATATACTGCCCTGTGAAACCAGATGGTGTTCATACCGTGATTCATATAAATGCTTGGTAAAAAATTATGATATAATGAAAATTGTAGCAGCAGAATCCACTACCAAAAAAATAAAGCAGACTGTAGCTTTGTTGATGTATGATGAAAACTTTATTGATGATGTTAAGAATTACATCGAGCTTCTTGATCCAGTCTGCACTTTAATAAACAGGTGTCAAGCGGTAGATTGTTCTGCTGGAGAAGCAGTTCGTCTTTAGTTGAGTTTAAAACTCCCAGATAGACTTAAGGCGCAACATGAAACATCTTTGAAATCGCGCGTGGATATGGCTCTAAACAAATATGCTCTCTCGGCTTATTATTTACATCCTCATTTTGACAGTGGGAAGCTGACGGTAAGTCAAAATGAAATCGTGTGCCAGTTTTTGTTTAAGCATCTGAATAGTGATGGAATTGAAGACTGGGACTCTTTTAATAGAAAATTCAACTTTTTTAAGATTCTTTATGAAAAAGATATAAAAAAAACCAATTGTTTTTTGGAATATGGCCTCTATAAAACATCCAAATCTGGCAAATTTAAATCTGGAGAACTCAGACCTAATATCCGATCCATTGTACTACCAGAGTAGCAGCCTTCCCTTTTTTTGTGTGTTGCAGTAGTTGAAAATAAGTTGTTAGTAATTTCACATATATAACCTCAAGGGCGGCGTCCATATGAAACTGGGAGGCTGAAAGAAAAGTACATGCCCAGAGAGGAATTCGAACCCACGCGTCCGGCCTATCTACTAAACACTCTACCACTGCACCACGGCCACCCTCACACCGATATAGCGGTGGACAATAAATTCACAACGAGATAGTGTTGGTCACTAAATTCACACCGAGATAGCGTTGGACACCGTTATGCTCACCTGAACCTTACCTAGTTGATGCCTCACTTTTCATTAGTATCAGCATTAATTTTTATTGAACTTAGTATATAATATGTACAATTTGCTTAGATCTACTTACTTAAAGTTAACAATGTGGGTACTTATATGTTGTTGGCACAGAGGAGGCCTAACGTTCTTACATTGACCTAGATAAAAAAAAAAAATAATTTAAATTAATTGTTGCTGTGATTGGTTATTCTCCTCGTCTGTCGTTTTCTTCTCTCGGATTGTTCAAGTCCGGTTATCACAGTGTTTTGATGGGGAGGGGTGAGGATGGGGGGTTGGTGGCTCCTAGCCACGGTGGTATGCTGATTGCTGACCCCGGGTCAGCATAGAAGTTGATGTTCACTTCATCACTTGTAGGGATAAGATTCTCATCCAGAAGTTCCATTGCGAGAAAGTACCGCGGGCTGGGATGTCTTGGCTGGCTTATGATGCTCCTTATTAGGGGACTCGGGTGGTCGGCCATGTTTCGCAGACATCTACGGCTGGAGTCGATGAGGTACCTGTCTAGTTGTACTACTTTCGCTTCAACATGGGGAAGCAGTACAGCAGCTGCATGGGGGTTGAAATTGTGTAATTCGTTGAAATGTACTCCCAGGTACTTCACATTGTTGATGGCCGTTAGTTGAGTTCCATTGAGTAAGGAGATCTTGGTACTTCTACACTTCTTGGCTGAGCGTCCTCTTGCGTACCCGGATCTGGTGGATGGTCGTCTTAAGCAGATAAGCTCGGATTTGGCTGAGTTAACTTTGAAGGCCCAGTGCTGGTAGTATTCGCAAAGCTGTCTAACGTGGGCTTAAACTCTTCTGGCAGCAAATACCGGGGACACTGACTTGGCGTATGTGAGGGAGTCATCGGCAAACAGGAGAGTTTGTGCGTTTTCTGGCTGTGGTTGGTGCGGTGTGTAGATGTTGAACAAGAACGGTCCTAGCTTGGATCCCTGTGCAACTTCAGCGTTGATTGTCCTTGTTCATGACTGGCAACTTTCTATTTGAACGAAGAATGACCTGCAATGAAGAAAATTGTATATTATTTAGATTAGTGCCTGTGAAAAATTTAGTTGGAAGAGTTTATGCACTAGTCCTTGAAACCAGACTCTGTCAAATGCTTTCTGGATATCGAGAAGGCATGCAACAGTGACTTGATGGCAATTCAAGGAAGAGGCAATGTCAAGCTGAAATTTAATAAGAGGATGTAAGGTGGAGTGTTTTTCACGGAAGCCGAGCTGTGTGTCTGGTATGATGTTGTTGTTGCTGCAGAAGGATTTCAGCCGTGTCAGTAGAAGCTCCTCTAGTATTTTACTCATGTTGCTCAAGAGAGAAATGGGTCGGTATCCAGAGACGTCTTTGTTGTTGGATTTCTTGGGGATTGCAACAATCTTCGCTGTTTTTCATTTGTTGGGAAAATAGCAGTTGTTGATGCAGGAATATCGTCACTGATTGGGGTAGCCTTTTGAGGATGAATGTGGATATCTTGTCCGGTCCTGTTGACTTTTTTGGGCAGCTTCTGTGTTTTGTGCTTCTGACTTTTCATGTTTTGGCTTGGTCGTCTTATAGACCTTTCGACGGGAGCTGGGTGTGAGTTGTACTGGTGAATGAACTAAAAATGAAAAATTGATTTCCATATTTTGAAACTGAAGTGCCTGTGGTGTTTTTGTGTTGCGGTATGTATCGGGCATCGAATGATTCGGTTGATTTGGTTGTGTCGTATAGTTGATATGGGGGTGAATTTGTAATGGTTCATTACAAAGCTCTCAACGTTGTCCACTAGCAGGAAGACTGTGGGTATCAACGGGGCACCTTTCAAAATTACAGAAAGGATCAAACTAATGATAATGCCTTGATATAACTCACAAGGACATGCGGACATGGAAGGAGTTTTTTGGGTTTTACCCAAACACTGTAATTGGGAACCAATTGTACCATACTTAATTTTAAATCCCTAGTTGGTTCATAACCCAACAGTGTTGTTCCTCTACGCGTCGACTTTGACTGTCTACCTTTCTACGTAGACAATTGTGTCAACAATGTAGACAATGTCGACAATGTAGACAATGAAGTCAACAATGTAGACAATGTTGACAATGAAGTCGACAATGTAGACAATGAGGATATTTCATTCTCATCTGTCATTCTCGATTGTTCAATTAAATATCGAAAAATTGAGTTCTTTGATAATAAAATTATGTCTGGTCGACGCAAAAATAAAGCATTTGATGAACTGGGTTTCCGCTTAAGGAAATCCAACAACAAATATGTAGCATATTGCACAGTGTGCCATAAAATTTACATAACACTGCAGAAAGCCGTCTGCACAGCCACAGGTAAATAAATAAACGTATTTGATAAACCATTAAATCATACTATTTATTGTCCATTGACCATATGCTAACATTCTATTTGGAAAGGAATGCCTGCAAACCATCCCAATCACCTGCGGCATCTGAATCCGGTTATGTTTCTATGATTGTTTTTATTGATGACAATGATCTAAGCTCGAGCTCCGACATTCAAAACTCTGAGACGGTAGTAAAAAATTGTGTGTTTGTATAAAATTTGTAACTCACAAATGTTAATTGTTAGATGTCTATCTCTCTTACAAACGATGTTGGCAACAATAATGCGTATGTTTTAAATAGCTGTGTAAGTATTTTTATTTTACTAAAATCAATCAAATTGAATCTGACACATTCTCTGTAGGAAGCAGCTGACAAAACCGACCCATTGAACAGTTGTTCAACTTATGACCCAACAACTCTTACCTATACTGATTCAAGCGAAATTCAATCTCAAGTTCCGACAACAAGCTCATCATTTTCATAGAGTTCCAACAGTTGCAGTTCCCACCCCCACCTGTAACAACTTTCAATAAGAACATACAACAATCGAAACGTAGTCCAACCCCATCAAACTCTGTTTCTTAATTTATGGACCTGAAATTTATGGACGGAAAGAGAGGGAGACGAGTTGAATGAAACTTTGGGTAAACTGGTGTTTGGATGCAACATTCCGTTAAGAATTGTTGATTCAATTCATTTTAAAAATTTTATAAAAAAAATTCGACCTGCGTATGCAGATAAGGTTCCAGATCGAAAAAAAACTTTCAACAACGCTTTTGAATCAGGCTTATGATAAATGTGTTTTTTCAATTAAAGCATCTATCAGTTCGGATTCTGTTTTGCTGATTGACGGGTGGAAGAATAGTTCCAGCAACAGCAAGACTGTCGTCTAAATGCTGAATAATGCTGAAGGCGAACAAGCATTTCTTCAGGCCTGGGACCTATCTGGAGAATCAGAGATCGCAGAAAAGCTAACAAACATACTTTCAGAATCGGTAGATATTGCAAAAGAAATTTACTCCACTCAAGTTTATGCTGTTGTATCTGACAACGCCAGCACTATGAAGAGAATGGGAAAAAATGCAGAGCATTTTATATGGCATAGCACTCTTGTAGTAGAGTCATATTGGAAATCTTTTAGCCAAAGACAAAAAAATTAATGCCAAGGTTGCTTTGATTTTAAAAGAGTTCAAACAAGTAGATTTTGAAAAAATGGTAGTAAATCGTGGAGGCTCCAGAATTATACTGCCCTGTGAAACCAGATGGTGTTCATACCTTGATTCATATAAATGCTTGGTAAAAAATTATGATATGTATAAAGAAAATTGTAGCAGCAGAATCCACTACCAAAAAAATAAAGCAGACTATAGCTTTGTTGATGTTTGATGAAAACTTTATTGATGATGTTAAGAATTACATCGAGCTTCTTGATCCAGTCTGCACTTTAATAAACAGGTGTCAAGCGGTTGATTGTTCTGCTGGAGAAGCAGTTCATCTTTAGTTGAGTTTAAAACTCCCAGATAGACTTAAGGCGCAACACGAAACATCTTTGAAATCGCGCGTGGATATGGCTCTAAACAAATATGCTCTCTCGGCCTATTATTTACATCCTCATTTTGACAGTGGGAAGCTAACGGTAAGTCAAAATGAAATCGTGTGCCAGTTTTTGTTTAAGCATCTGAATAGTGATGGAATTGAAGATTGGGACTCTTTTAATAGAAAACCAACTTTTTTAAGATTCCTTATGAAAAAGTTATTAAAATAACTAATAATTTTTTGGAATATGGCCTCTATAAGACATCCAAATCTGGCAAATTTGGAAAAAAAAACATATTCTCATTCCAGCCTCTTCCGCTCAAATTGAAAGAGTTTTTTCAAGTTGGTCGCATGTTCATTCCATGTCGAGAAACCGCTTGACTTTTGAACGATCGAAGAAACTCCTTCATCTTTATTATTCACTGGGAATCGAGGATAAAAAATATAATTGTTTTGATGAAGACGTCGAAGACGAAAATGAATAATTTTGTATTTACGAGTATGTACATAAGAATTTACTATTTTTTATTTTTGTTATTTTTGTTAAAAAATAAAAAAAAAATTGAAATAAAATTGATTGACTACATTGTCTACATTGACATGTAGACAATGATGAATTGTCTACGTTGAATTGTCCACACGTAGACAATCGTGTCGGGGACTCTGACTTGGCGTATGTGAGGGAGTCATCGGCAAACAGGAGAGTTTGTGCGTTTTCTGGCTGTGGTTGGTGCGGTGTGTAGATGTTGAACAAGAACGGTCCTAGCTTGGATCCCTGTGCAACTTCAGCGTTGATTGTCCTTGTTCATGACTGGCAACTTTCTATTTGAACGAAGAATGACCTGCAATGAAGAAAATTGTATATTATTTAGATTAGTGCCTGTGAAAAATTTAGTTGGAAGAGTTTATGCACTAGTCCTTGAAACCAGACTCTGTCAAATGCTTTCTGGATATCGAGAAGGCATGCAACAGTGACTTGATGGCAATTCAAGGAAGAGGCAATGTCAAGCTGAAATTTAATAAGAGGATGTAAGGTGGAGTGTTTTTCACGGAAGCCGAGCTGTGTGTCTGGTATGATGTTGTTGTTGCTGCAGAAGGATTTCAGCCGTGTCAGTAGAAGCTCCTCTAGTATTTTACTCATGTTGCTCAAGAGAGAAATGGGTCGGTATCCAGAGACGTCTTTGTTGTTGGATTTCTTGGGGATTGCAACAATCTTCGCTGTTTTTCATTTGTTGGGAAAATAGCAGTTGTTGATGCAGGAATATCGTCACTGATTGGGGTAGCCTTTTGAGGATGAATGTGGATATCTTGTCCGGTCCTGTTGACTTTTTTGGGCAGCTTCTGTGTTTTGTGCTTCTGACTTTTCATGTTTTGGCTTGGTCGTCTTATAGACCTTTCGACGGGAGCTGGGTGTGAGTTGTACTGGTGAATGAACTAAAAATGAAAAATTGATTTCCATATTTTGAAACTGAAGTGCCTGTGGTGTTTTTGTGTTGCGGTATGTATCGGGCATCGAATGATTCGGTTGATTTGGTTGTGTCGTATAGTTGATATGGGGGTGAATTTGTAATGGTTCATTACAAAGCTCTCAACGTTGTCCACTAGCAGGAAGACTGTGGGTATCAACGGGGCACCTTTCAAAATTACAGAAAGGATCAAACTAATGATAATGCCTTGATATAACTCACAAGGACATGCGGACATGGAAGGAGTTTTTTGGGTTTTACCCAAACACTGTAATTGGGAACCAATTGTACCATACTTAATTTTAAATCCCTAGTTGGTTCATAACCCAACAGTGTTGTTCCTCTACGCGTCGACTTTGACTGTCTACCTTTCTACGTAGACAATTGTGTCAACAATGTAGACAATGTCGACAATGTAGACAATGAAGTCAACAATGTAGACAATGTTGACAATGAAGTCGACAATGTAGACAATGAGGATATTTCATTCTCATCTGTCATTCTCGATTGTTCAATTAAATATCGAAAAATTGAGTTCTTTGATAATAAAATTATGTCTGGTCGACGCAAAAATAAAGCATTTGATGAACTGGGTTTCCGCTTAAGGAAATCCAACAACAAATATGTAGCATATTGCACAGTGTGCCATAAAATTTACATAACACTGCAGAAAGCCGTCTGCACAGCCACAGGTAAATAAATAAACGTATTTGATAAACCATTAAATCATACTATTTATTGTCCATTGACCATATGCTAACATTCTATTTGGAAAGGAATGCCTGCAAACCATCCCAATCACCTGCGGCATCTGAATCCGGTTATGTTTCTATGATTGTTTTTATTGATGACAATGATCTAAGCTCGAGCTCCGACATTCAAAACTCTGAGACGGTAGTAAAAAATTGTGTGTTTGTATAAAATTTGTAACTCACAAATGTTAATTGTTAGATGTCTATCTCTCTTACAAACGATGTTGGCAACAATAATGCGTATGTTTTAAATAGCTGTGTAAGTATTTTTATTTTACTAAATCAATCAAATTGAATCTGACACATTCTCTGTAGGAAGCAGCTGACAAAACCGACCCATTGAACAGTTGTTCAACTTATGACCCAACAACTCTTACCTATACTGATTCAAGCGAAATTCAATCTCAAGTTCCGACAACAAGCTCATCATTTTCATAGAGTTCCAACAGTTGCAGTTCCCACCCCCACCTGTAACAACTTTCAATAAGAACATACAACAATCGAAACGTAGTCCAACCCCATCAAACTCTGTTTCTTAATTTATGGACCTGAAATTTATGGACGGAAAGAGAGGGAGACGAGTTGAATGAAACTTTGGGTAAACTGGTGTTTGGATGCAACATTCCGTTAAGAATTGTTGATTCAATTCATTTTAAAAATTTTATAAAAAAAATTCGACCTGCGTATGCAGATAAGGTTCCAGATCGAAAAAAAACTTTCAACAACGCTTTTGAATCAGGCTTATGATAAATGTGTTTTTTCAATTAAAGCATCTATCAGTTCGGATTCTGTTTTGCTGATTGACGGGTGGAAGAATAGTTCCAGCAACAGCAAGACTGTCGTCTAAATGCTGAATAATGCTGAAGGCGAACAAGCATTTCTTCAGGCCTGGGACCTATCTGGAGAATCAGAGATCGCAGAAAAGCTAACAAACATACTTTCAGAATCGGTAGATATTGCAAAAGAAATTTACTCCACTCAAGTTTATGCTGTTGTATCTGACAACGCCAGCACTATGAAGAGAATGGGAAAAAATGCAGAGCATTTTATATGGCATAGCACTCTTGTAGTAGAGTCATATTGGAAATCTTTTAGCCAAAGACAAAAAAATTAATGCCAAGGTTGCTTTGATTTTAAAAGAGTTCAAACAAGTAGATTTTGAAAAAATGGTAGTAAATCGTGGAGGCTCCAGAATTATACTGCCCTGTGAAACCAGATGGTGTTCATACCTTGATTCATATAAATGCTTGGTAAAAAATTATGATATGTATAAAGAAAATTGTAGCAGCAGAATCCACTACCAAAAAAATAAAGCAGACTATAGCTTTGTTGATGTTTGATGAAAACTTTATTGATGATGTTAAGAATTACATCGAGCTTCTTGATCCAGTCTGCACTTTAATAAACAGGTGTCAAGCGGTTGATTGTTCTGCTGGAGAAGCAGTTCATCTTTAGTTGAGTTTAAAACTCCCAGATAGACTTAAGGCGCAACACGAAACATCTTTGAAATCGCGCGTGGATATGGCTCTAAACAAATATGCTCTCTCGGCCTATTATTTACATCCTCATTTTGACAGTGGGAAGCTAACGGTAAGTCAAAATGAAATCGTGTGCCAGTTTTTGTTTAAGCATCTGAATAGTGATGGAATTGAAGATTGGGACTCTTTTAATAGAAAACCAACTTTTTTAAGATTCCTTATGAAAAAGTTATT
Source organism: Melanostoma scalare (assembly GCA_949752695.1). NCBI lineage: Eukaryota > Metazoa > Arthropoda > Insecta > Diptera > Syrphidae > Melanostoma > Melanostoma scalare. The sequence goes on along the minus strand of OX456986.1, from coordinate 80,967,713 downwards.
AAAATAACTAATAATTTTTTGGAATATGGCCTCTATAAGACATCCAAATCTGGCAAATTTGGAAAAAAAAACATATTCTTATTCCAGCCTCTTCCGCTCAAATTGAAAGAGTTTTTTCAAGTTGGTCGCATGTTCATTCCATGTCGAGAAACCGCTTGACTTTTGAACGATCGAAGAAACTCCTTCATCTTTATTATTCAATGGGAATCGAGGATAAAATATATAATTGTTTTGATGAAGACGTCGAAGACGAAAATGAATAATTTTGTATTTACGAGTATGTACATAAGAATTTACTATTTTTTATTTTTGTTATTTTTGTTAAAAAATAAAAAAAAAATTTAAATAAAATTGATTGACTACATTGTCTACATTGACATGTAGACAATGATGAATTGTCTACGTTGAATTGTCCACACGTAGACAATCGTGTAGTCTACATTTTTTGTCTACACGGAATAACACTGAATCAAACTGACATTCCCTGGGCGGATCCAGAATTTTGGAAACCAAATCCGATTCAATTAATCAATCTTTGGGGTGGGATTTTTTGCAAAGGTGGTATCATTAGTTATATTGACGGATATGAGGGGTATAACGTTAATGGAAACTTAGGTAGGGGTTATAATATTTGGAACTCAAACGGATCAGGTGAATGATCTGACTGGACAGTCAATATCATGTATCCAATATAAAGAAGAAGAGCAACTGGATAAACTTTTGGAAAGACTGTGGGAACAGAACCAAATAAATGTATGTCCACAATGGACCAAGGAGGAAATGTTAGTTGAAGACAATTTCAAAAATACTTTCAAACGGGATGAATCGGAAAAATTTGTCGCACAAATTCCGTTGGGAGAGGGAATCAGAGAGCTAGGTAGTTGTAGGGGAATTGCTTTAAGACGCTTTTTGTATTTAGAAAGACGTCTTGCTAAAAATCAGGAAGAAATTTATGTTGATAAAATGAGAGAGAGTAGGCAAATCGGACATCTTGTTTCAGCCACGGAAAAGCAAAGATCATTGGAAATTGTATATTACATACCTCATCATTGTATTCCGAAGGATAAACGGATTGTTTTCGACGCAAATTGTAAAACGGACAAAGGTTTGTCACTAAATGATATTCAAATGCTAGGACCGACGCGCGACGCGTCGCGACGCTTCAAAGAGATTTACACGAAACTTTTATGCGATTCCGTAGGAATGAAGCTGCTATAAATGCGGACATTAGAAAGAAGTTCAATCAGGTAGGGCTGGAAAGGAGTCATTGGAACTTGCAAAGGATTTTTTAGAGAGGGGACTCTTCACAAAGATTACAGGAGTATTGGCTTACAAAAGTCACTTTTGGATTAACGGCATGACCAGTTGGTTGATGCTCTCAGGTCGGTCATAGAAACTGCCAGGAGGGCAAAAGAAGAATATTCACTTGCTTCTTAGGCAATAGAAGAGGATTTTGCATGGATGATTGTGTGACCGGATCACACACGGCAGGAGCAGCTATCAAATTGGCAGAGGAAATCGATTGCATCTTAAAGACTGTAAAGTTTCAGTTGCGCCAATGGAAATCAAACAATCAGGAGGTTGTTAAGCCAATGGATGCTACATCTGAAAAATATGAACACTGATTCGCAAAACCATTTATAAGCCGATAGGTAGAGCGTTCTAAATAATTCCTGTTTGAACTCAGTTACTAAAACACGCAATAGCATAAGCTGCCAAACAACGAAGGCTAATTTTCTTCAAAAAAAGCTAAACAAACGTAAGCAGAAGCTTAAGACTTCGGTTAAACATGTTAACCATCAGCATTACTTATAACTGCCAAACTCTTCACTCTACCACCACCGACCGCCGCCGCCGGCCGCTGCCTCTAATGCTACCTACCTCACACCTCTCAACACCACTCTTACTACCAACACATTTACCACCCCCATGTCTTCCTGCAAGGTTCGCTACACTTCCGTCCGTTGACAACAAAAAAATATTAATAGGAAGTACTATACATTGCAAATGCTGAGCATGGGACCACGGAAGCTGATATCGTGAGGTTTATTGGCAATGATCTTGGATGTTCCGATGTTGTCTGTAACCAAATAGTAACTTGGAACTTAACTCTTTATAACTCAACCTCGTAGAATTTATAAATTCGACAACTTTATGGTAGTTTAAAAAAAAAAAAAAATATACGTATTGTAATGTACACCCAACATTTAATACTAATTTCCTAATCGAAAAACGTTCAACCGAAAGCACAAGCGGCAACATTATAATGGACATCTAATAGAAGGCGTTGCTTGTGAGTCAGTGTAGAAATATACCAGGAGGGTAAATGGTTCACAGCAAAAAAAAACAAAAAAAAAAAAAATACTGGAAGGCACTCCAGTAGGTAATGGGACGGTTGAGCCTGGGAATTCTGAGCGAGACAGAGAGAGGAATAGTCTAGAGTGAGACAGAGTATGTTGTGAGCGTTGTAAAACGTGTGTGTCGGTTGGTTTTAGTTTTTTTGAAAATTTGAATAGCTGACTCCGTCTCGCTTGCTCGAAATTTGTAGTGTCAGTTTGAATAATTAAATTTTTTTGGTTGTTTTGAATAAAATTTTTTTTTACTTACGATGGCGTGAGAGTAAAGAAAAAATGAAAAATAATGTTGTGTGTAGTGCGAACAATAGACACGATCTGTTGATAGATCTTAGAACGGGGGTGAGAGACTTTGGTAGTTTGTTGATATGTACTTACTTTGAGATATAGTTAATAGGTAGGACTGAGATTGGGATATAAGAAAAGAAAAAAAGACAATAAAGGCAAAGGTGGTTTCTATTGAGTATTTGTTATGGTTTTTTTGTTTTAGATTTGCTGGCGCTTGGAAGTGGTTGATTTTTTTTATAAGTTTGGAATTTGTGCGACGGACGGTAGGTGATCGTAGTGAGAATGTTTTTTGTTTTTGGCTGTACGATAGAGGATTTTGGTCACGTCCGATATTTGACTGCGCATAGATAGTGCATCAGCAAGTCTTTTACAGCTAATCATGAAAGGTCGTTGGTATATGTCGCTGTTTTACTCTATACCGAAGAGTAAGGATGTGAGACGTCACCCATGTTCGCATAGCAATAAAATCCATGATCAATGTTGAAATCGAGTATCTGAGTAGCACAGAAAGGTAAAATAAACCAATACTCATTATAAGGGAAGATGATGATGCCAATATAAAGGCAAAGGCATATTGTGTTGTGAAAATCGATGGAAATTATTATAAGGGTAGGTACCATCGGTCTGAACAAAGGGAAATAATAGGGTTTGGCGGCACATGGACAATTGGTAGGTTGAAGATACTAACGATGGCATGAGAGTAAAGAAAAAATGAAAAGTAATGTTGTGTGTAGTGCGTACAATAGACACGATCTGTTGATAGATCTTAGAACGGGGGTGTGAAATTTTGGTAATTTGTTGATAGATATAGGAATAGGTAGGACTGAGATTGTGATATGAGATAAGAAAAAAGAGACAATAAAGGGGAAGATGGTTTCTATTGAGTATTTTTTATGGTTTTTTATTTTAGATTTCGCTGGCGCTTGGAAGTGGTTGATTTTTTTTTATATGTTTGGAATTTGTGCGCCGGTAGGTGAGGGTAATAGGAATGTTTTTTGGTTTTGGCTGTACGCTAGAGAATTTGGTCACGTCCGATATTAGGTTGGGGGCATAGATTGTGTATGAGCAAGTCGTTTAACAGCTTAGCATGAAAGGTTGTTGTCATGTGGTTGTTTTACTCTATACCGTAGGGTAAGGATGTGAGATGTGACCCATGTTCGAATAGCGATCGCTTAGCGACAAAATCCATGATCAATGTTAAAATCGAGTATCTGGGAAGCACAGGAAGGTAAAATAAACCAATACTCATTGTGAGGAAAGATGATGAAAGCAAAATAGAGGCACGTTGACTTTGTTTTTTTTGTTGTGAATATCGATGGATTGATATGACAGCTAGAATTTGAAACTTAGGTATTTTATGTGCACAAAACGAAGTTAAACAAACGAATAGGTTTTTTTTTGTATTAGATTTCACTGGCGGTTGGTGATGGTTGGATTTTTTTTCTTGCAATTTGGTCTCATTCGATATTTGTGTGTACATTTTACACCTTAGCATGATTGGTCTTTGGTATGTTTTACTCTATGCCAAAGAGTAAGGATGGTTTTTTCTTGAAAGGAATTATTATAAGGTTGTCGGCGTTGAACAAAGGATAATAAAAGCGTCTTGAGGCACGTGGACAATTGGTAAAGAAAAAAATTGAAGCTGTGTGTGTATTTTGAACAATACATACGATCCGTTGATAGATCTTAGAACGAGGATGAGAGATTTTGGTAATTTGTTAATACTTGACGATAGAGAATTTTATCACGTTCGATATATGGTTGGGCATAGATTGTGTATGAGCAAGTCCTAATAAAGTAATACACATTGTAAGGAAAGATGATGATGAGATTATGAAAATGCTATGGTACATTGTTTTGTTTTTTTTTTTTTTTTTTTTTTTTTTTTTTTTTGTAATTGATTGTGGAGAAGACGAAATAAAATAAATGAACTGGTTTCCTTTTGTATTATAGATTTCATTGACGACAATTGGTGGTGGTTAGTTTTTATGTAAAATAGAGAATTTGGCCTCGACCGATATTTGTTTTGTTTTGATACATATCTTGTACTCAATGAATTTCGTCACATCCGAAAATTGATTATGCATAGCTATACTGTAAAGTAAGGATGCGACCCATGTTTTGTTTTGAATTTTTAATTTTGCAGGCAAGATTTGAAGGTTTGGGATTGATTTGTCACATCCGGTATTGGTGGTTGTGGATGGTTTTTATTAATTTTAAAACAATTTTTATACCAGGATCGGGAGTGTAAAATATACCAACAATGCAAAAATGCATTGTGAATATTGATAGAGGGTTGAGGTAGTTAGAACTTATAGATAAGCTATGGAATAATTTGTTTTCAATTCTTGAATGTGATGTTGTCTCTTTTTTCTTTTATAAATCAGTGGTACCAATAACCAATATATTGCATCCCCCTAGAGTTTCTACTACCTATAAAAGCAAATGTTCTCTGAGTTTTCTGTTCAGATTATTTTTGAACAATCATACAAAAGAGCCAGCAACATGCAGAATATATTTAATATTTTTTCAATATACATGGAGGAGTTCTCTGCCGCGTGCTGGGAGCTTAAGGAGTTGCAGGAAGCTTTGCGCTTTGAAATCCAGGACGGAAAACGGACTGGTACATTGGGGAGTGCGCAGACCATCGCGCATATTATTTTAGCTTTAAATATCCGAGCTATTGAGCTTGGATTCAAAGACGACATACCACAAATACCACAGGAGGCTCACATATTATCCCATTAAAAACTTTTTGAAATAAAAAACTTAACACAAATTTTCTTTAGCCTTTTTAATTATTCGGTTTCAGCTATTGTCATAACAGTAGTTTCTTTTTAGTATTCTACCATATTTTGTTGCCTCATTTCTCTTGACCTGATATTAGTCTTGGGTGATATTAGTGGCATGATCATTGCTTCTAATGACAAGTTTAATTCGTCAAGTACTCGAAAATGGTTATCCTGGACACGTCGTCGCTCTTCTTCGACAGCATCAGTATTAACTGAACCTATTAGATTGTGTGATAAGACTTTGCGAGTTTTTTGTTCATCGACTTCTTCGTAATGATTTTCAGTGGGGCCATATCTGGTGATGTATTCATTTCGATCTTCAGATGAATCAACTGCATAAAGTGTTTTCGAGCGGAAGCTCTTTGCTGACCGAGGTGGAAAGGAATTCCTCGGTACACTCTTTGATGGACCAGGAACTGGCAGTATTGGCAAAAGCCTGTCGTTGTAGTGAGGAATGTTTGTACAACATTTGACATCACCTACCTCGTAGTATGCATATGAGTAGGCATGATCGATGATCACTCGCTGAGGTTGTTGTTGTTGATGTTGTTGCTGCAGAGTTGGAATGGAATTCCTCCATACACTCTCTGATGAAGAAGGAGTTGGCAGTATTGGTAAAAGCCTGTCCTTGTTAGGAATGTTTGTATGAAATTTGACAGCACCTGGCTCGTAATATGCATATGAGTAGACAAGATCAATGGTCGCTAGTTGAGGTTGTTGTTGCTGTATTTGTGGTATGTCTTTCATTGGCTGATGAAGTGGAGTTAAAGAAGACGTCGATGGAGTCTGTGTCACGAGTATATTTGTATCCACATCACCAGCAGCAAAACAATAATCCAAAGGTTTGTTCAAAGGTTCAAAACAATCCATCCTCATAGCCGTCGCAAATGTTTTTTGTGATTATTTGACCTTCAACAAGGAAAGATGTTAGAATTGCCAGTTACCGTCGTTACCGGTTGAGGTAGTCAGAACTAATACATAAGCTATGAGATATTTGTTTTTAATTCATGAATGTCATTTTGTCTCTTTTTTTTATACCAAGTACCAATAACCAATATATTGTTGCATCCCCCCAGAGTCTATACTATAAAAGCAAATGTTCTCTGAGTTTTCTATTCAGTTTTACTTTGAAAAATCATACGATCTTCAAAAAATTTACAAAAATGTCGTTCATTAACAAAATTAAAAAAACAGTAAAATCATCGCCGTCTGGGTTTGGTTCTAAGCCAATATTGAGCTTGTCGAAGCTCATCCATCGGGAAAAATATCCGATCCTAAAGGCGAAGAAGATTAACACAAAATACGGGGAGCAGATAATGTTGGAGTTAAAGAAGTATAAGGTAAAGTAAAAGTAAAGAATTAAATCATATGCCATTTTACAATTATTTTTTTTTTTTTAGGTATTCCTCCCCAAAAGATGCAATAGACAACTAGACGACAGCGACATAAACGATCTTGACCACTGCTGCTTGGAGGTAGTGGGGTCTTATGGCGAGATGTCTGTGGAAGTCGACTTCCATTTAAAGGAGCAAGAGCAAGAGCCACAACAACAGCATCAGCATGACCAACAAGAACAGCAACAATATCACCAACAGTCTCAGCAACATCAACAGCCTCAGCAACAACAGCAGCCGCAACAACAACAAACAATTGAAATTTTAGACCAAATCATCTTTAATCAAAAGCCGAAGCAAAAGAGGAAGCAGAAATTTCTTTCGATAAATAAAATAAACTGAAAAAATTAAAATCATTTTTTTATTTTGCTCTCATCCTGAATCGATTGACAATTTATGTTTTTAGAGCTTTAAATGTTGCATAGTGATTCGTGTGATATGTGATATTTTTCCATAAGCTGAAAATGTGTCTTGCAAAAAAAAGAAATTCTTTTTTCCATGAATTGTTTTAAGTTCTTTGGATCGTGACCCTCATTTAGTAAATTTCTAAAGCTACAACGAAAGGGGTCCCCGTTTTGTTTTAAATAGAAACTGTCTATGTAAACTTGGAAAATGTATGTATTACAGTGAGAAGATATCGATAATTCTCATTTTCAGACTTAGTATTAAATGTTATGAATATCATGAATACGAAACAGAAAGAGTATTGAGCAATGGAGATGTTGAGCTATTTATGAAGGAGGATCTTGATTACAAATCTGATGTAGAGTTGCTGGACTTCAAATCAATGAAGCAGACTTATAAGATGAATATTTCGTTATCTTTTGTAACTCATTCATGTATATGTATACAGGGTGTCCCGTACTTCGTGTACCATCCTTTGGGGTGTGATTCTTGGTCATATTCTAAGAAAAAAAATGTATGACAGTAAAGCTCAATTCTCAACTTTGACATCACTTTTTGACAATTTAAGAAAAGGCTAACTTTGGTGTACCCTGACCTATGTTAAATTCAATATCTCTGTCAATACTGGTGATAGAGACCTGATCTTAGACTTAATTTTTTGTAAAAATAACAGCCTTTAAGACTGTATTTAAGTTTAGCTTCCAAAGGTTAAGGGTTGCCAGATTTTCAATTTTAAGTGCTGTTCAAATTTTCTTCCCGAAACAAAGTTTTGACTTTGAGGTCTTTTTTTTGCAGAAAATACCTGATAAACATGGAGTTTCTTTATTTTTTACAGATGAACAAAACAATAATAAAGAAAAAACTCAGCATTAAGTTAGCTCAAAAACCCATACATTTTATGATACTTGGAAAAATACAAAATGGGAAAAATTTAAAAAAAAATAAAAAAAAGTTTTTGCTTTGAGGTTTGTTTGAATAAAACAATAATATGATCACTTTTAGTAGTTTTTTTATGTATTTAATACAAATACAATTATAACAAGTGCTCAAAGCGCCCTCCTTCGTTTTGAATCCATGCCAGAGCCCGTTTTTGGATTTCATTGTGGATGTTTGCTTTAAATTTGGGGTATGAATGTTCAATAGGTAAATAAGTCGTATAAAAGAATAAGAAAACGAATTTGTTCATTAGTTTGTCAAATTAAGTCACGATTGCAGTTTGATCAGAGAGTTTTTTGAAATGCTTTCATTTACGAGAGAAGAATACGCAGACATTTTTTTTTCTTATATGAGTTTTTAAATGGAAATTGAAGAAAAGCACAACAAAGGATACCAGGAACTTTATACTAACTGAAAATCTGGCAACCCTTAGCCTATAGGAGTCAAATTTAAATACAGTTTCAAAGATTACAAGACTACAAGTAAGACAAGAGTTATCGACAGCAAACACCCACAATGAAATCCAAAAACGGGCTCTGGCATGGATTCAAAACGAAGGAGGGCGCTTTGAGCACTTGTTATAATTGTATTTGTATTAAATACATAAAAAAACTACTAAAAGTGATCATATTATTGTTTTATTCAAACAAACCTCAAAGCAAAAACTTTTTTTTATTTTTTTTTAAATTTTTCCCATTTTGTATTTTTCCAAGTATCATAAAATGTATGGGTTTTTGAGCTAACTTAATGCTGAGTTTTTTCTTTATTATTGTTTTGTTCATCTGTAAAAAATAAAGAAACTCCATGTTTATCAGGTATTTTCTGCAAAAAAAAGACCTCAAAGTCAAAACTTTGTTTCGGGAAGAAAATTTGAACAGCACTTAAAATTGAAAATCTGGCAACCCTTAACCTTTGGAAGCTAAACTTAAATACAGTCTTAAAGGCTGTTATTTTTACAAAAAATTAAGTCTAAGATCAGGTCTCTATCACCAGTATTGACAGAGATATTGAATTTAACATAGGTCAGGGTACACCAAAGTTAGCCTTTTCTTAAATTGTCAAAAAGTGATGTCAAAGTTGAGAATTGAGCTTTACTGTCATACATTTTTTTTCTTAGAATATGACCAAGAATCACACCCCAAAGGATGGTACACGAAGTACGGGACACCCTGTATATTGCATAAACAAAAAAAATAAAATTTTATAAAAAGGAAAATAGTTTTTCTTTCAAGTTGTACTTAAAACTGATAAGCAGCGAATAAACTGATAAAACGATAAGTTGAATTTAAAACTGAGTAAAAGAAATATCGATAAAAGATAGCTTCAAAATGAATGTAACTTTAGTCTTAATTCATACTTCTTTCTGAACAAAGCTATTAAATGAGCGGTATAAATAGTTCCCTGGTTTTTGATGACATTCTTAAGTTTTTAAAGGATTATCAAGACATATTATTGGAGGAGCATTATGAAGAAATCATCAATTCTATTACTTTTTTAAGGAAATTTGAAAATGTATCCAGTACCTTATCAAAGTATGGGTGTCATTTTGCAAACTGTCCATGGTCTTCAAATTTGTGTAAAATGGGGCCGGATACCTGTGCATGTTATATGCTTGAAAGTGAATTAACGAGAATGAAAAAACTTATGTCTTTGTATAAGCGATTGAAGTAATATTGTAATAAATACATCTGATTTAAATACATAGATATATACTGTTTTCTTTTTAATGTTTACTTTTTTGATTGTTCTATTATATCTTTCAAAGGTTTCGTAATAGGGGTTGAAAATTTTTAAGTGTGGAACTTTCTTTTTCAGCTTGTACATACGACAACATTCCCCACCACGTCTGACATAATTTATTAGTTTATATGGTTAACTATCTTAAAATAGATCCATATGTTTCAAGGTTCCCGTTTGCGTTGCCGATCACGTAAGAGTATATAATATAAATAAATGTATAACTTATGTACTTCCTCAGGCTTTAGGCTATCACTGAACAAAATTTCATTTAAATCAGATCAATGGTTTGGGCGGGAGATGGTAACAAAGAAACACGGTCAGACAGAGCTAATTTCGAATTTGTAATATTAGTAAAGATATCCATCTTAAGGTTCTAGACTATCTCTGTACCAAAATTCATGTAAATAGGCTCAATAGTTTTGGCGGTAGACGGTAACAAAGAAAAAGAGACAGACAGAGTTGATTTCGGATTTATAAAATTAGTACTACTTCAGTATTGGGATAAAATATTTTGCCTATGTCCTTCCTCAGGTTCTGGGTCATTTCTGTATAAAATTTGATTTAAATCGGTTCAGTAGTTACGGGAGACGGTAGCATAGAATGCCGGGCAGACAGAGTTATTTTCTCATTTATAATATGAAATCCAAAAAAAATTGCTATCAGACGTCTGTCATTTGTCATCAGTACTTGTGTTGTTTATGGATCTCAGCAAGGCTTTTGATGAACCCAATCGCTTAAATTTGTTCTAAGAATTAGAAAGAATCGGTATTGGAGAAAACGAAAAGCACATTGCGAAATCGGGGGAAGACCTCGTCTTAGGTGGTGCAATCAAGTGGAAGAAGACCTCAACCGACTTAGAGTGCAAAACTGGAGAGAGCTCGCCCAACAAGATGCCGATGACGCAGGCGTGAGCTCCTATCCCTTTTACTTTGAGGTGTTACGTCAATGGCCTTTACAAAAAAAAGTATTTCTATAATTTCTCCACTTCAAATTGAATACAATGTGTATGTAGTTCGTATGATTCGTCAAGATAATTCTTTATAGAAACATCTCATACATCTTCATGCACCTTCAGAACTGTGAGCTGGGTTTTTGAGAGGTGATCCCCCTATCAGTTTCAAGTCCTCGTCCTCATCATCAGACAGGTTCTGAGGGATTATTTACCTCAATAATGAATAACTACCCAAAATAAAGCAAGAAGCTTCAGGGTGGCCAAGTATATGTTTATCTGAAGAGGATAAAAACAAAAATATTGCGGATTTTCTAGAGAAGGAAAATATCAAGCTGAAATTTTCTGAAATCTCCGAATTCCGAAGAATCTCCAGACAGTTGATGGAAAAGAATTTTTTAATAAGCATTTTGAAAATCTTACGAAGCAGCATCAAATAAATCATTACTCAACATTTAGCGTTCTTAAATAACTGACGATGGCTTGGACGTTTTAGGGGTTGATTCATTCATGAGTGAAGTACTAGTGTTCTTAATATTGGGTGTTCTAAATTCATCATTAACATCCTCATCGTCATAGTCATCGTCATCATCATCTTCATCATCACCATTTTCATTTTCATAATTCAGTTTTATTTTCTTGTGCGGAGACTCAAAATGATGCTGTTGTTGGGGTTTTTTCGAATGTTTTCCTTTTGTGTGTTCTATTATATCTTTAAGAGGTTTCGTAACAGGTTTGAAAGTTTCTTCAAGTTGAAGTTCGAGCGCTTCTTTCCCCTCTCTCAGAGCTTTATACTTTTTTCGTAGAGCATCAGTAGTCTTAATAAGCTCTTTTGATAAATCTTCATTTATTTGCATCATAGTGTAGATGTTGAATTATAGAATGTAAATAGTTATAAACTGTGATGATCTGCTTTTAACTGTATCAGTTTGAGCACTGTATACCTTCGAACAGATGCAGTACGACTGTTGATCGTGACTGTAGTTAATCTCTTTTATAGTTTTAGGAAACAGACAAAGCGTTTCTATAACGACCATTATTACGAGGGATCTTTTGTTAAATCTTCATTTATTTGCATCATAGTGTAGTAGTTGAATTATAGAATGTAAATAGTTATAAACTGTGATGATCTGCTTTTAACTGTATCAGTTTGAGCACTGTATACCTTCGAACAGATGCAGTACGACTGTTGATCGTGACTGTAGTTAATCTCTTTTATAGTTTTAGGAAACAGACAAAGCGTTTCTATAACGACCATTATTACGAGGGATCTTTTGTTAAATCTTCATTTATTTGCATCATAGTGTAGTAGTTGAATTATAGAATGTAAATAGTTATAAACTGTGATGATCTGCTTTTAACTGTATCAGTTTGAGCACTGTATACCTTCGAACAGATGCAGTACGACTGTTGATCGTGACTGTAGTTAAACTCTTTTATAGTTTAGGTTGCCAAAAAGTATTAGAGGATTAATAACGGGCCCCTCTAATTGGGGCAAAACAAATGTTATGATGAGTTTATTACAACATAAGAACGGATTAAAATTTGAGAATATTAAATCCGATTATTGTCTCTATTTTCTTTTCTCATATCCCAACCTCAGTCCTACCTATTCCTATATCTTAAAGTAAGTACATATCAACAAACTACCAAAGTCTCACACCCCCGTTCTAAGATCTATCAACAGATCCTGTGTATTGTTCGCACTACACACAACATTACTTTTCATTTTTTCTTTACTCTCATGCCATCGTAAGTATCTTCAACCTGCCAACTGTAAATGTGCCTCTAAGCGCTATTATTTCCATTTGTTCAGACCGACACCCTTATAATAACTTCTTGCGTTCTTAAGGCAGAGGACCATATAATCTTTGAACATCATTACAGTTAAAGTGGATCCATACCTAAAGAGCATGATTATAAGTCTTCTAAACATATTTTATTACTTAATTTATTGAAATTTTTTTATGGCAAAAAGGTATCGTCAAATCGCTCCCATTAATCTTAGTGATCATAAATGAAACACCTTTACTTTGCTTTAAATTGAATGACACAAATTCACTTGCTTTAAACAGCTCTAATACTGCGTAGTAGCTTTTAATCAAAAATTACCTTATTCCTTCCGAGTTACTATGAAATATTGTGGTAACCATATCCGAAACATTTTCAAACCCTAACTTTGGACAGGTTTTAAAAAATTGATCTACCCCACTACCTTGTTCATATGCAAAACCTTTTTAATCAAAACGTAATCTAATTTTTCATTCAGACCTCTTGCACTGTGTTGGTTCTGCTTGCAATGGAACACTTTTAATAAGAAAGTCAATTTTACTTCCTTTTAAATTGAACCACTTTATTTTGGTTTCAAAGTCGTTCGCGACATTTATTATTTGAAATTAATTACGAAGGAAAGTAAGAAAATGAATACAAAATTTTCAGCTTTTAGTTTAAGTAATTTTTTTATGTCATCCACATCATAAATAGATTCTTATTACTATGCAATTGCAGCTTGTTTTACGTAAGCAATGTTCATTCGGTAGGACTGCAAATGTTATATCTATTCATAAACGAATAAAAGAACAAGAGGGCAAACCTCACACACAAAATTGAATCCGTCCTCAAGTTGACTTTACAAACATCCACTTTTTTCGGGGGGCGGGGGACGGGGATTGTTCAACCCCTGACAACCTTATAATAATTCCTTTCAAGAAATCACCATCCTTACTCTATAGCATATAATAAAACATGCCAATGACCTTTCATACTAATCTGTAAAATTTCATGCTCATGCCCAATCTATGCCCAACCATATATCGAACGTGATAAAATTCTCTATCGTCAAGTATTAACAAATTACCAAAATCTCTCATCCTCGTTCTAAGATCTATCAACGGATCGTATGTATTGTTCAAAATACACACACAGCTTCAATTTTTTTCTTTACCAATTGTCCACGTGCCTCAAGACGCTTTTATTATCCTTTGTTCAACGCCGACAACCTTATAATAATTCCTTTCAAGAAAAAACCATCCTTACTCTTTGGCATAGAGTAAAACATACCAAAGACCAATCATGCTAAGGTGTAAAATGTACACACAAATATCGAATGAGACCAAATTTGCAAGAAAAAAAATCCAACCATCACCAACCGCCAGTGAAATCTAATACAAAAAAAAACCTATTCGTTTGTTTAACTTCGTTTTGTGCACATAAAATACCTAAGTTTCAAATTCTAGCTGTCATATCAATCCATCGATATTCACAACAAAAAAAACAAAAGTCAACGTGCCTCTATTTTGCTTTCATCATCTTTCCTCACAATGAGTATTGGTTTATTTTACCTTCCTGTGCTTCCCAGATACTCGATTTTAACATTGATCATGGATTTTGTCGCTAAGCGATCGCTATTCGAACATGGGTCACATCTCACATCCTTACCCTACGGTATAGAGTAAAACAACCACATGACAACAACCTTTCATGCTAAGCTGTTAAACGACTTGCTCATACACAATCTATGCCCCCAACCTAATATCGGACGTGACCAAATTCTCTAGCGTACAGCCAAAACCAAAAAACATTCCTATTACCCTCACCTACCGGCGCACAAATTCCAAACATATAAAAAAAAATCAACCACTTCCAAGCGCCAGCGAAATCTAAAATAAAAAACCATAAAAAATACTCAATAGAAACCATCTTCCCCTTTATTGTCTCTTTTTTCTTATCTCATATCACAATCTCAGTCCTACCTATTCCTATATCTATCAACAAATTACCAAAATTTCACACCCCCGTTCTAAGATCTATCAACAGATCGTGTCTATTGTACGCACTACACACAACATTACTTTTCATTTTTTCTTTACTCTCATGCCATCGTTAGTATCTTCAACCTACCAATTGTCCATGTGCCGCCAAACCCTATTATTTCCCTTTGTTCAGACCGATGGTACCTACCCTTATAATAATTTCCATCGATTTTCACAACACAATATGCCTTTGCCTTTATATTGGCATCATCATCTTCCCTTATAATGAGTATTGGTTTATTTTACCTTTCTGTGCTACTCAGATACTCGATTTCAACATTGATCATGGATTTTATTGCTATGCGAACATGGGTGACGTCTCACATCCTTACTCTTCGGTATAGAGTAAAACAGCGACATATACCAACGACCTTTCATGATTAGCTGTAAAAGACTTGCTGATGCACTATCTATGCGCAGTCAAATATCGGACGTGACCAAAATCCTCTATCGTACAGCCAAAAACAAAAAACATTCTCACTACGATCACCTACCGTCCGTCGCACAAATTCCAAACTTATAAAAAAAATCAACCACTTCCAAGCGCCAGCAAATCTAAAACAAAAAAAACCATAACAAATACTCAATAGAAACCACCTTTGCCTTTATTGTCTTTTTTTCTTTTCTTATATCCCAATCTCAGTCCTACCTATTAACTATATCTCAAAGTAAGTACATATCAACAAACTACCAAAGTCTCTCACCCCCGTTCTAAGATCTATCAACAGATCGTGTCTATTGTTCGCACTACACACAACATTATTTTTCATTTTTTCTTTACTCTCACGCCATCGTAAGTAAAAAAAAATTTTATTCAAAACAACCAAAAAAATTTAATTATTCAAACTGACACTACAAATTTCGAGCAAGCGAGACGGAGTCAGCTATTCAAATTTTCAAAAAAACTAAAACCAACCGACACACACGTTTTACAACGCTCACAACATACTCTGTCTCACTCTAGACTATTCCTCTCTCTGTCTCGCTCAGAATTCCCAGGCTCAACCGTCCCATTACCTACTCACTCCCTTTCGGAAATTACTGGAAAGCTCTAGATGAAATGTTATTCTATATAAATAGGCCGCTGCGCTGGTGCAACCAGAAGTCAGTTTTGATTATAGAGTGATAATGTTAAGATTGATTTTTGCCTACAAGTGATAGTGCAAAGATTGAGTTGAGATCGAATAAGGTAGATATCGGGTAAAAGTGGTAGAATGAAATTGAAAGGAAAGGATTTATGGGGTCGACGCAATCCATCTCAGTGCAACCCATACCATCGCACCCCATCTCATCGCACATAATACATCGGACACAACAACTTTTGCGCAGATAATCTCTCGAACACTTCATAACAGTACTGTTATAAATGGGTAGTCACTTTGTTTTCATTAATGAATATGGAGTTTGACTGTGCCTCCATTTTTTAAGACTTATGTGTTGTATGACTTACTTCTTAAATGATAACATGTGAGTGTGTGCGTTATGAAATGTAGTGCAATGCATTTAAGTGATTGGAAAAAAAACTTTTTAAAAGGCGTACTTATTCTCGGAAAGTGTTTCAACCACTTGGAGGCGAATTAATTTAAAAGGTCTTCTCACAAAATTAGGGTAAATGTGAGGTTACCTACAAAGATATTCATTTAGGTGGACACCTACTCATTTGTGTCTCCATAAGTTTTTTCAGTCTGCTACCTAAATAGGTATAGATTTGAAATAAAAGTTTGCTTCATGGCTAAGTGTTAGCAGATAACTAAATTAAGACACAATTGTATTGTAGGTATTGTATGTTTCATAAAACGTAAATATTGAAAGTTTTAGTGTAGATATGTAGATAGGGAGAACAACACTGCGGAAAATCAGGTGTTACGTTTTCAAAACATTATTATTGTAAGCGTATGACTGCATTGTTAAAAAAAAAAACACACCTGAATTGCCGCTTGATCACAAGAGCTAAGGGGCGGTGTGTTGGGAATAAAATTACTCGTATTAGGTAATTATTCAAAATAAAAAAGTATCAGCAAAGGAAATTGGTACAATTTCGATAGCAAAGGCACAGGGCGTATCTTCTTTTCAACACAATATAAAACTTCAATTCTTAAATGAAACGGCAAATAACAGTTATTCAGTGACCAAAGCCCTTCCCCGAATTATATTCTTAGACATGATTTACAACAAAAAGAAAGGAGAAAAATGCCATAAGAAGTCCAACAATGCTTTTTCTTAATGCACATATACAGACTCATTGTCATTGCTTTCCTATGACAGCAAAGAGAGAGAACATGTTGCATTCGGTTGGATCACCAACAATATAGCAATAGCAGTGCTGTATTCTGAAGCAGTATGTGGAAGTTGGTTGCATTCAGTTGAAGTTAGTGTCCTTATAGTCTATTGTCCTAAGACTCTAGCAACTGCGATCGTTTTTCTCAAAACAACGTTTTCCAAGTTCGTTGTTCACTGCTTGTACTTAAAGACTACTTGATCAATTTATTTCAAACCTTGTATCTATACTTACCCCGAACGTTTAGTTAAAAAATAACAGTTTAGGGCCGCCAACAGTTTTTAAACTAAAGACAAAATTATCAAAGAACGCTGATTTGATAAGTGGATGGGCGATGTACTATTCGGGTAGGCTCTGACTGGTGCCAATTTGGCGGCGCCCAGATGCTGCAACTTATAGTTCTCGTCAATTGTGCTTACTATACCTCCAAGCTACTACTATACCTTAGTCTCAGTGACTGCACACATTTCTTCGATTTGATAATTTCTTATCTTATCTGGGTGGTGTGTGCAGTCAATGAGACTGTGGGTTTGCTAGGCGGATAGTGAGATCAACGGTGTTGATCCCGTTGGTGAACCAAAATCAAATTGCTTGCTGGGCATAACACCGCTAGTAATTTTTTTTTGGTTTCCCAATAAGATTTGCACTTGTTGATTTTACTAAGATAGCGTCTGCGTTCGATATTTTGTTTTGTGTGTTTTTGTGAATGGTGATGTCGGGTAAATTTCGGGTCGATTTTAGCAACATTAGGGGGTTGCGATCGAATTTCTTTGCTGTGTACGCTCACACTGCAAAATGCAGGCCAGCTGTTTTGGCACTAAGTGAAACACAGGTGGGTGTTGGTTCTGATCCCTCAGAATTCAACCTGCCTGGATATAGCTTAGTGCCACTATTCTTTTCCTCCCATGGCCTCGCCGTTTATGTTCGAAATGATATTGCTTACCAGCTTCTACCACAATACGGCCTTTGTTCCAATACGAACTTTAATTTCATGTGGTTAAAATTCACCGTCCGTAAGCATATCATTCATTATTGTTTTATTTATAGAAGCCCCAATTTAGATAGCAATTCAACCTCTAACGAGTTTGATGCGCTATCTGAGTCCATAATAAGAATTATTTCCCTTTATCCTCACACTGAAATCGCAATTGCGGGCGATTTCAATGTACACAATTCTGGTTGGCTTCGACATTCTGGCCAGACAACACCCGAAGGAAAATATGTTGAGATCTTCGCTGAGTTTAACGAATTAACTCAACTTGTTGATGAGCCCACTCGGGTTCCAGATATTGAAGGCCATGCGGCCAACACTCTTGACTTATTTCTCACTTCTCATCCCGAAAAATACAGGGTTGTAGTATCATCTCCTTTAGGCAAATCGGACCATTGTGTCATATCGGTAGATTTTTCGTTATCCGTCACGGTAATAAAAGAGAAAGTCCCCAAAAGAACTGTATGGCAATACGAGAAAGCCAATTGGGACGGCCTGAATAATTTCTTTCGAAATTTTAATTGGTCATTGTGCTTTCTCGACGGAAACGTTGATGCATCAGCTGATATGATATCTAACGTAATTCTCAACGGCATGAGAAATTTTGTTCCTCACAGATTAAAAAGTATCATCCCCAAAGAGAATTCGTGGTTTGATTCAAGCTGTAAAGAGGCGATTAGGGATCGAGAAAGTAGTTTTCGAAAATTTAAAGACAACCCGACTGTAGAAAACCGAAATTTGTTCAAAAGGGCTAGAAATATCTGTAATGCTCAAATACAAAGGACTAAGTTTTTACATGACCAAAAAGTAAGGCAAAAAATACTATTGTGTCCAAAAGGAAGTAAAAACTTTTGGTCTTTTGTCAAGAACATTAAGAACTCGACCACGTCATCGGTCCCAACGCTCGTCTTCAATGACTCTCCGTATGTCAGTTCCATCGACAAAGCCAATTTGCTAGCAGCTCAATTTGCTGCCAACTCGACACTTCCTCATAGCATATTGGCTCCGCCTGAGCTCGATTCTGCAAATTCTTTGATGAAGCAGATATTTTTTCGAACTCGCTCGGTTGCGAGAGTCCTCAAAGATCTCAACATACATAAATCCGCTGGTCCAGATGGTATCCCCGCCGTTATTCTGAAGAGGTGTTCTTCTACGCTGGCAAAACCACTGCGTAAACTTTTCCATTTTTCCTATTCTGCTGGGATTTTTCCGAGCAGATGGAAAACTGCATTTGTCCAGCCAGTCCCTAAAAAAGGCGAATCTTCCTCCCCTTCCAATTACCGTCCAATTGCACTAACGTCCCTTCTTTCCAAGGTCATGGAAACGTTGATAAACCGTCATCTTATGAAATATCTTGAAGAACGAAAGCTTCTTAATGACCGTCAGTACGGCTTTCGTAGCAAACGGTCCACTGGTGATTTGATGGCTTATCTCACCGAAAAGTGGAACCAATCTTTACATTGTTTTGGAGAAGGTAAGATTATTGCGCTTGATATTTCTAAAGCATTTGATAGAGTTTGGCAGCAGGCTCTTTTATCGAAAATGCGTGCTTTTGGTATCGATGAGTCTCTTCTTCGTTGGATTAGAAATTACCTTTCCGACCGTTCAATACAAGTTGTGTTGGATGGCTTCAAGTCTGATACCCACTTAATAAATGCTGGTGTGCCCCAGGGCTCCGTTTTGTCTCCGACTCTCTTCCTCATTTTCATTAATGATCTCTTGTCTGAAACTTCTAATCCGCTTAACTGTTTTGCTGACGACTCGACTCTCAGCTTTTCATATTCGTTTCCAAATTCACGTCCCTGCTCTTCGGATGTGGAACTGGAACGGTTGCGTATGATAAGCTCATTGAATTCTGACCTTGACAGCATTGTTGCATGGGGTCTTATGAACCGAGTAGAATTCAATGCTTCGAAAACTCAATGCTGTCTCTTGTCGTTGAAGCTTAACATTCCCCCATTGCCATTATCCATGAATGGTACCTGCATCGAAGAAACCGAAAAGCTGTCAGTACTTGGTATGTGTGTAAACGATGATCTTCGTTGGAACGACCACATATTTGAAGTCGCCAAAAACGCTGCTAAATGCTTAGGTTTCTTGAGACGATGCAGGAAGCTCTTCACCCCTTCTGATCTGGCTTCAATTTATAAGGCCTTCATCCGCCCAAAACTGGAGTATAACTCTCATATCTTGTCAGGTGCTTCTCAAACATCTTTGCGCCTACTTGATAGGGTACAAAATAGAGCGTTAAGATTGATAGGTGATAGTTCAATCGTAGAATCGATTGATTCTCTTGGACATCGTCGAAACGTCACCTGTCTCTCTCTCTTTTATCGCTTTTTCCACAAACAGTGCTCTAGTGAAATAGCCAGCTGCATTCCTCCCTTGAAACAATTTAGCCGCAACACCCGCCTCGCTAGGAATGCTCATCAGCTCTGCCTTGAGCCCAACTTCGGGCGTACAGTCAAGTATAGAGATTCTTTCGCACCACCCGAATGTGGAATGCTTTACCTGGCTCTGTGTTTCCCCTGCATTACGATTTACAAAGATTCAAAAGCAACGTGCATCGGTGTCTCCTTTCTTATCCTCTCCTATTTCCCTAAATGCTCGCACTGTGTTTAATAACATTATAAGGGTAGTCATAACCCCTTGATGTGCGCGTTAATTATAAAAAAAAAAAAAAAAAAAAAAAAGCGGTATCCACTGGGACCTGGGATGCTCCGTCCTGAGCTGACCTGCTAAACTATTAAGTGCGAGTGTTGACAAAGGAATCCGGAACAAAAGAATTGTGATCGATCAACACTATAATTGCTCTGCGAACAATGACTGACTGAACGAATCTCAGTAGTCTACGAGAGCTTTCGCGTAAATGTCCTAGCGGATGAATTCAAATGACAGAATCAACGGTGGACTTCAGCAGTCAAAAAAGCAGAGACCCCTGAAGGAGCTACTCCAACATATTTGGTTAAAAGGTCTTTCAGGATTTTTCAATACTAGGACGGGGTATTGTAGTAGAGATCGTGGCGGATTAGCTCCTGGTGAGCAAACGGCAGCACTCACACCCCTGCAGCAGGGTACTGACACTGGATATTCCAGCCCTTTATGTCCGAAGGGATCCAAAAGGATCTGGCCCTCCAGGGCTAGTAGGGTTAACTACCAAACCACGTAAGAAAATATTAGTTCCGAAACAACTAATAGCCTCGGATAACGATAATGATTTCAAAGTTGACGACCCAAGCAAACGAAAAAAGGACAATGACCTCCGGATCTGCACGTGGAACGTAAGATTTCTTAACGGACTACGTGCAGCTGGAGAATTAGCGGACGCCCAGGACTGCTGCAAAGCAGACATAACCGCCACCCAAGAAGTGCGATGGAGTGGACCGGGCATAAAGAAGATGAAAAACTGTGACATCTACTATGGCGACTGCTACAGGCAACAGAAACAGCGCATATTTGGGTGCGGATTTGTCGTTAGAGGAAAACTCAGGGATAAGGTGATCAGCCAAAATCCAGTCAATGAGCGTATAATGACCATCCGCATCTAAATTCCAAAACGTTCGTTGTCAAGTGCATACGTGTTTTTAATCCACTCCCTTTATTGAGTCTTTTCCTGTATTCGTCATTTCCCATTCAAATCAATAAATTCCAAAACGTTCGTTGTCAAGTGCAGACGTGTTTTTAATCCACTCCCTTTATTGAGTCTTTTCCTGTATTCGTCATTTCCCATTCAAATCAATCAACTCATATTTTGCAAAATGACCAAGTGCAACGCGTGCAATATTAACCTGGCTACCGACAATAGCATGCCCCAATTAACGTGCGGTGGTTTTTGCGGTAGGCTTTTTCACCCAACATGTGCTGGTCTAAGCAAACGTTCGCTGATCCACTTTAGCGAATATAGTTCCCGGTTCGTGTTTTTTTGTGATGAATGCAGGGAAATATCTTTGTCCCACATTTTAAAAGCTATTAAATTTAACAATGACTCGTGCAGTGATGAAATAAATAAAAATAATGATAAGTGTCGGCAAATTTTGAATGAAATGGGCAAATTTGATGACCTTATTAACTCAAACGATGAAATTCACTGCCGCCTCTCTGAACTGACCCGCGCAATAAACAATAATTCAAGTGATTTAAATAAAAAAATTGTCAATACTAATGATACCTTTGATGAGATCATTTCGGTCAAATCTTCTCTACAAAATATGAAAAAAGACATTATCTCGTCAATTTCTAAAATAAATCTAGATGGACAATTAACTACTCTTCGGGATGAACTACTCCGATCGGGTAACAATATAGTGGATTCTAATTCCCTTAAACCTCACCAATCTGACGATGCCTCATTTTCATCACTAATTGACGACGCCTTAAAACATATCTCCAATTTTTCGGTTGATCTCGCGATGACCATGGACACCGCACCGTCAAAGAGTTGATAGATACTGTGAGAGCATCTAAAAGCTTACACCAACCTTCCCCTCACCACACGCTGTCGAACAACAATGTGCCCTCGTGCTCGTTTAATGTTTCCTTACATGATGAGCTACAATTTTGTTCCCCGGTCAAAAATCGCAATGAAGTGGTAATCGCTGCTGAGAACGAATCTCACCTCCATAATACCACTTCATCATCTTTACACCCCATAAATACCGATCCTTTGTTACCACCATCTTCTTGTATTTTACCTCCCTCTTATCCACTTTTATCAAAATTTGGGACCACCTGGACTAAAGCCGAATGGAGTAGCAGACTTAACAAGCTTAAAAATACGAACACAATTGCCCTTCTCTTGAGAAACACTCCTCGCAAAGCCAACAAACTTTGGATACGTGATTTCTTCTCCAGAACCTACTCTATATCGGTTACTGATTCCAGACGTGCAGCGAAACGAAGTTTTATAATAAGTTTTATAATCAACATTCCTGGGATATACGAATGGTTATTTTCTTTCCCCGATGGAAGCTTAAAACTTGGTGATATGACCCTATCGTTGTGGATGGAAGACCCTCGGCCCGAAAAATCAGCATAAGCGTCGACATATAACTGGAGCTTTAAAACAAATATGTTCCCAAATTTCTCCTTTTCTCTCAATAATTCTAAAAACAATCCTTATTCTCCTAAGCCCCACACACTTCCTGCTAGACTTATGCCCAAGCCCCACATATCTCAAAAATCTATAACTCAGCCTAAGCTCTTACCCAAGCCCCAACACAGCCCCAGACTGTCCAAGCCCATCTCAACCACCACTCGAATCTCGCTCTACTTTCGATCCTCTTTTACCTCCTTGTTAAAAGTATTGTCAGCATAATGTTAAAAGTATTGTCAGCAATACTTCAATTGTGGGAACAATTCAATGAATTCAGGTTCACGCATATCGTGTATCAATAATATCAATTATGAATGTCTGGTCCCACAGTTGAGGTATTGCACGCGCAACACAGTTTTTGCATGCTTGCAATTCTTGTGTATTGCCAAAACCAAAATGTATAGCCAATCGAAAAATAAAATGTGTTGACTGATGGAGTCGTTATTAAACCGTCGCGTCGTTGCGTTAATACTTGTTTCCTCTTTCTACACCGTCGTTGTATTCGTACTTGTTTCTACTTTTTACATTTTGGCGACCGTGACAGGACAATTAACTAAAAAAGTTTAGTTGCCTGCTTTATTTTGTTTTCTTTAAAATAATTGTAATTTCAAGTGATTTTTTTGTTGTTTGCGTGGTTGTGCAGTGTGAACTAAAGAACTAAAAAATAAAATAAAAGTGAGTCAAGCAGAAAGTGTTAGTGTAATGGACTTGGAGTATTACTTTGAAAACCAGGAAAGGTTGGGGGAAGAAATTTGCCGCATAAGCCGCAATTATGCAAAGGATTCCGAAACAAGGAAAACCTTAAGCTATTTGTTGGAGCGTCGGGCCAATTTAGAAGCGAATTGGCAGAGCTTCGATGAGACAGACAGCATTATCCGGGATAAATTCGCTGAACAGCTTGACCATCAGTACTTCAAAAAAGACTATTACGAAGCAATACGAAAGATCAAAGAGCGAATGTTAAGTTATCTAAACATTCGCATAGACGGAATGGATAACGGACTTCAGGAAACTTCTGCTGATGGGAAGTCACGAACTCAGAAAGTTTCCAAGAGTAAGGTAAGCCCACCTGCTGTTGACACAGAAGGAAGCCAACAAGCATCTGCAGCGGCAACAAATAATCAGCCTTCCATAACGACCAACAAGGAGATCTTTATATTGCTCGTAAGTAACCTGGAGAAGACGCTGGAGAAAATTTCTGCCGAGCTGGCTCTGGGACAAAGCGAGGCTTACTGCAAGATAAAGCCCAGGTCAATTGAGCGGAGTTGGAGCGATGTTGCGGAACTATTCAGGAGACTCGGCCAAAACTTATTCATTTACGAGGTCGAACGCTATTTCGACGTGCAAGACCGAGTTGAGCTGGCGATGGTGGAGCTGTGTGATCTAATAGATAATCCCAAATCTATTGAGAAGCCATCACAGTCACCAGTCGCTCCAACTATAAAATTACCCAAAATTGAACTGCCAAAGTTCGATGGGAACTACCTCAATTGGCGGCAATTTTATGATCTATTCAAACAACTTATACATGACCAACCGATTCCTGCTGCGCAAAAGCTGTATTTCCTACGTGCGAATGTGACAGGAAAAGCGCACAGCTTAATACAGCATTTCCAGCCCACTGACAAAAATTATGACGTGGCATGGAATACTCTGGTTGATCGGTTTGATAATAGAAGGTTGCTGTTGACAGCTCAATTGTCGAAATTGCTGTCCC
Organism: Melanostoma scalare; assembly: GCA_949752695.1. Classification (NCBI taxonomy): domain Eukaryota; kingdom Metazoa; phylum Arthropoda; class Insecta; order Diptera; family Syrphidae; genus Melanostoma; species Melanostoma scalare. Next base: position 80,942,965 of record OX456986.1, on the reverse strand, counting down.
AATCACCAGCAATTGGGACAGCTTCCAGTCTGAGACGATTGCATGATGCCACAAAGGAGGGAATGCAGGCAATATCCAATCTTGGATACGAAGTTACCAATTGGGACCCTATAGTGGTCTATCTAATGCTCCAAAAGTTTGACAAGGAGAGCAGAACGCTGTTTGAGCAAACCTTAGAGGATCCCAGAAGCAGTCCCAGTTTAGATGCTTTCTTCAAATTTGTGGAATCACGCTTCCAAACATTGGAAGCAATTTGCAGTCGTGAAGAGAGAAAGAAAACATCAGCGTTAGTCGCTTCCACTAGTGCCAATAGTATCGATTGCGCTATGTGCAATTCAAGTAAGCATGGTATATACAATTGCACTAATTTTTTGTCTCTTACAGGTCCGGAACGAGGAAAAGCAGTGTACAATCTGATGCTGTGCAAAAATTGTCTAAAGAAAGGACATTTCGCCCAATCATGCCAGTCCCGAGGATGCCAAAAATGCGAAGGAAGACACAACACACTTCTTCATCAACAGCAGACTAAGCAAGACTACTCTTCAAATAGGCAGATCAACAAACCAGAAAACTCAACAAATGTTGGTAAGCGTAATAAAAATTTTCTAAATTTAAAATCTGCGAACACTGCATCAGGGCCAGAAAGAGTGCGTCAGGTACATCTCGCCACAGCAGTTATAAACTGCATTTCATCCAACGGAACGAGAATCCCTTGCCGTGCAATGCTAGATTCTGGTTCGCAATTAAATTTCTTAACGCAGTCCCTTGCCACTGAGTTGGGCCTCAAGCAACGTCGCAAGAGTGTGCCAATAGCGGGAATAGGGGTAAAAGAATGCAAGGCAGATTTCGTCACTAATGTAACGGTTGAGTCAAGAACATCCGGATTCCAGGCAACTATAGAGGCAAGTATTATGCCTCGCATTAGTGACTATAATTCGAGTACGCATATTGACATGTCTCGCTGGAAAATTTCACCTTATATACGACTGGCAGATCCTTCAAGCTTTAAGAATCAACGTATAGACATGTTAATAGGGGCCGGCATATTTTTTGAGCTATTCTTGCCAGGAGAAGTCAAGATTTCAAATGATCTTCCTTTATTACGAAATACAAAGCTTGGTTGGATATTAGCTGGAAGCATACCAATACAAACAGACACATCAACTCCCGTTCAATGCCACATAGCTACAGGTCCTACGCTATCTTCTTTAGACAAACTGGTGCGGAGATTCTGGGAAACGGAAAATCATGATATGCCAGCAAATACCATGAGCAAAGAGGAACATGACTGTGAAGAACATTTCAAGAAAAACGTAAGAGTAAATGATAGCCATCAGTTTGTTGTGCGGTTACCATGTAAAGAGGATCCAAGCGTTGTTTTGGGAGACTCGCTCGAAGTAGCTAAAAGGCGCTTCCTGGCGCTTGAGCGCAAACTAGACAAAAATCAAGAGCTGAAATTGTTATACGGAGACTTTATGCGAGAGTACGAAGCTCTTGGTCATATGAGTCCAATTGATGAAAGCAAACTGTGCAACACTCATTTTGCAATCCCTCATCACTGTGTTATAAAACCCGAAAGCACATCAACAAAGCTAAGAGTGGTATTTGATGCATCAGCTAAAAGTACCTCTGGATATTCACGTAATGACAATTTAATGGTTGGTCCAACAGTTCAACCAGACTTATTTTCCATTATAACCAAGTTTCGAATGCACAAATATGTTTTCATGGGTGACGTTAGCAAAATGTACCGACAAGTGTTAGTAGATCCTTGTGATAGAATGTTGCAGCTAATTTTGTGGAGATCGGAACACAGCAGTCCACTCCAATTGTACCAGCTGAACACAGTAACTTATGGTACAGCATCAGCGTCATATCTGGCCACTAGATGCTTAGTACAGCTCGCTGAAGATGTTGAGGAACAATATCCTCTTGCATCGCAGATTATAAAAAACAGTTTTTATGTAGACGATTGTCTTGCAAGTGCTGAGACTATAGACGTGGCTAAAAACCTATTAACAGATGTCAACAATGTCTTAAAAATGGGCCACTTTAAGCTAAGAAAGTTTTGTTCTAGTCATCCTGATATATTGCAGAACATTCCTGAAGAGCATAAAGAGCAACTAGTTGCATTTCATCAATCTGAAGAGATCAAAACGTTGGGACTGATCTGGGATCCCTCTTTGGATGCATTCAAATGTAAATTTGACTTTGATGAATTTAATCAATACGAGAAAGAATGCAAACGAATCGTACTAGCCAATCTTGCGAGGTTATTTGATCCCTTGGGACTACTTGGACCCGTAATAGTTCTGGGAAAATTATTCTTGCAGGAACTATGGAAAACAGATTTATCATGGGATGACAACGTCCCTGAAGATCAAGCAAACAAGTGGATTCGTTATTTGAAAAGTTTTTCGATGTTGAAAGAATTAAGCTTACCAAGATATGTCTCTTGTCCAAGCAGTGAAAGAAACATCCAACTGCACGCATTCTCAGACAGCAGTCAAAACGCCTATGGGTCATGTGTATATTTAAGATCTGTAGAGGACAATGGAACTATTCATTCACAACTGTCGTGTTCAAAATCAAGGGTTGGTCCTCTGAAGGCAACTACTATAGCGAGGTTGGAGCTACAAGAAGCTGTTCTCATGTTTGAACTAGTAGCGAAGTTGCTCCCACTACTATCTGATCAAATAAAAAAGGTATGTTACTATACTGATTCAACCACGGTACAAGCATGGATAAGATCGCCTTTCTACACATGGGATAATTACGTTGCGAACAGGGTGGTCAAAATTCAAGCGAACACAGAGATACAACAATGGCATTTTGTTAAGGGAAGTATCAACCCGGCCGATATTGTATCTAGAGGGCTCGATCTACAAACACTTCTATATACATTAACTTGGTTTAGCGGCCCATATTTTCTTTTAATGGATAAGATATTGTTGGAAACAAGGCTCCAGAAGACATTCCAGAACGCCGAAAGGTGAAATTTGTATTAATAGTGTCAGCAAATACCAAAACTGAATGTCTTCACCTATTACAACAGAGACCTAAATGGATCCATGAATCAGTCAACTTGCTTCCTGGTGCAATGGTTGTAATAAAAGAAGAAAATGTTGCTCCAATGAAATTGAAGTTTGGTCGTGTAGAGGAAGTTATAAAAGGCAATGATAACCTCGTACGCGTTGCAACTGTTAAGACGCAGAATGGGACATTCAAGCGTGCAATTCACAATTTATGCCCATTGCCCATGGAAGATGAAACTGCAGCAGATGAACCTCAAGAGACTCTACAAAGCAATCAGCGGTGTAAGACAAATGTCAAAATAAATCCCAAATCTCTTCTTTCCGTGGTCTTCATGGTTTTATCAATCTTCCCTCTATCAATGTCTCAAAAAATTGAACGTGTAAACATAGCTCAATTGGATAATGCTACTGGCATATATTTTGAGGACATAGGGAAAATACAAACCAGTAACAGCAATTGGAATATTTATGTGTACTATAATCTAACTACTTATGTGCATGAATTAAATCAGATAAAATCATACCTTCACCATATTGAAGAACTTTGTGGACAAGAAGTAGCTAAACATGTACAGTAAAACCCGCTTAAGAGAAACCCGCTTAAGAGAAAAACCCGCTTATCTGAAAGAATTTTTTCATCCCCGAGTATTTGTAGACCAATTACCTATTAAACACTCCGCTTAAGTGAAACTCGCTTAAGTGAAAAACCCGGATACCTGAAACATATTTTCAGTTAAATTTCATATTTTTCATTGAAAAAACTCTCTTAAGTGAAAAAAATTTTTATCGAACAGAACAATTTGAGCCAACAAATGGATGGTTAAATCGGTGGAAAAAACGTGAAAATATTCATTTTAAGAAGATTTGTGGTGAAAGTAATTCTGCTGACACAGTTGCTGCTGGAAAATTTTTGGCCAAACATTCGTCAAAGCTACAACCCGGATGACGTGCATAATGCTGATGAATTCGGGATAGTGTTTAAGGATCTACGGACGCGACGGCTTCGTTGGTAAATAGATGTGAAAACCTTCAAGAATGAAGCTACCAAAGGACCGTATCACTGTCCTCTTCATTTCCAATTCGATTGGAACAGACAAAATTATTTTTTGTATTTATGTGTAGACTAAGATTAAACACATTTTGTTTTTCTTTTGCTAATAATTTTTCTTCTAAATATGTACTTGTACATGTACACATAGGTAGATCTCATAATCCGAGATGCTTTAAAAAAGCACAATTCCTGTTAATTAATGAAGCAGCACTACAATTCGAAAAGTTTGATGCTAGAAAAGCTATCTGACAATGATTTAGATATGGAAATTTTGGGAAACCAGAAAGCAACAATTAAAGAAGCTTTTAAATCTCTCAATGTTCTTAATCAGTTTTTTGATGGGGATAATGAGCTAGATCTAATCTTAGATGAAATTGAATATAAAATGATGAATTGCCATTTTCAGACTTTGTCACAAACGAAAATTGATGACTTTTTGAAAAAAGTAAGATTATTTTTGTCTTCATAAAACGTACCTAATTATATTCAAAAATATGAATATGTACAATGTACATATTTGAAATCTGAAGCCAAACTTGGGAGTGGACACCTTTTGTTTTGCCCAATGTGCCTACGAATTAACCTACAAAAACTCAAATGTGATTTAATTTGATTTATGTAAAGTTATGGAAGTTTAATCGTGGTTAGTTATTCTAACACTTTTATTTAAATTTTTTCCAGGCAACTCCAAAGATAAATACATCAAATTGTTTATTGTGTATATGAAGCATTAAACCTCCGCTTTGGAACTTTAAATCCGCTTAAGTGCAATTTTTTTTTCAGTTATCAGGACTCCGCTTAAGTGAAATTTTTTTTCACTTAACCGGGGTTCGGTTAAGTTAAAAACCCGCTTAAGTGAAAGAAAAATTGTGACAATTCGCCTTTTCTCTTAAGCGGGTTTCACTGTATACTGCCAACCAATTACAGAGCAAGTTCGACATAGACTCACAGTAATAGAGCACAATAACGAGCTCCTCGACAATTACAACATGGGCAAAAATTCAAGAACCAGATCACGCAGATCTCCTCTGGACATTGTAGGAAAGTTAGCAAGTAGTCTATTTGGTGTTCTTGATCAGGATGATGCTAAGCACATTGAGGATCAGATAAACATAGTAAATCAACACGAACATCATCTGAGAACTCTAATTCAAAAGCAGACTTCCATTGCAGATTCTACAGCAAATCTTCTGAAACGCAATACGCTCCAAATAACTCAACAGTTTCAAGCCTTAAATGTCTACTTATCGAGCATCACAAACGCAATAAAAGAAAAACTAAACCTTAATGAAGTTAAGCAAAACATTGCTTCGTTGACTTCGTACTTGATTTTGATTATTTCTAACTATGAAAAGGTTCAAGATGTTCTTCTAGATGTGTTGGTGGATCTAAATCGAAATACGACTACCACTGGTAGATACCACCGAGTTCCAGTTGCTTAATGTACATCCGATTCCTATTTTAAAAGAATCCTCAAGCTTTTTAGTTGAAGTTACATCCCAATTTCTTGCAATTTCATTGACAAGGGATGCATTTTTCCCGCTGTCCGAGCTAGAACTTAGGCAATGCCGCATTATATCACCTCAACAGTTTCTCTGCAAAAAATTGCACCCTACATACACAAAGCAAGCTGTCACGAGTAGTTGTGAAATAGCCTTGCTAAACCACAAAAATAATGCGTTGCACGAATGCAAGTTAAATAAAATACCTGTCGCAGATTACTGGAAGGCACTTCAAAACTCCAACACTTGGATATTTTCTACAGTTTCAAATACAACTGGGCATCTTGTATGCGAAGATTCTACTGAAAGCCTCTCAGTATTCGGAAATGGCTTACTCGAATTTAAGAAATCTTGCTTGCTGAAAATGCCATCTTTGACTATTAAAGGGGAACGGGAATACAAAAATAACATCGCCATAAAAAATTCCTTTATTCCAAAAACCGCCATAAACGCTTGGATTACAAATCGCACAGAATCTAACATCAGCAGTCCTCCACAAATAAAGGAAATGGAAAAAATAGATATTTCGAAGCTAAAAGACCAAATCGACAGTGTGATGCAGCAATCAGAAGACGCCACATCGAAATCCAATGTTCACGATTATCATCATAACGGGCTGGGCTACTTGTTATTGGCTGGCATGATTGGGATTGGCATCGCTTACTGCTACCGACGAAGGCACCCAGTCGCTGCTCCCAGACGTGGTATTTCTAGATTTAATGTAAATATTTAAGCATAGCATGGAATGACCTTGCCTTTTTAATTGTTAATCTAATTTTTTTTTTATTTATCTCTTTGAACACTATTTCATTTTGCATTTTACAAATTTTGTGTAAGCAGTAAATTAATAGTGGTTACATTTGTTTTGTTTGTGTAAATTTTGTTTTTAGTTTTTTTTAATATAAGAACACAAATATTGATGAAATTAAAATGTATAAAATATTCATTAGAAATTTAGTTTAGAGAGTTAAAAACCCTCAAAGGGGGGAGTATGTTAAAAGTATTGTCAGCATATGTTAAAAGTATTGTCGGCAATACTTCAATTGTGGGAACAATTCAATGAATTCAGGTTCACGCATATCGTGTATCAATAATATCAATTATGAATGTCTGGTCCCACAGTTGAGGTATTGCACGCGCAACACAGTTTTTGCATGCTTGCAATTCTTGTGTATTGCCAAAACCAAAATGTATAGCCAATCGAAAAATAAAATGTGTTGACTGATGGAGTCGTTATTAAACCGTCGTTGCGTTAATACTTGTTTCCTCTTTCTACACCGTCGTTGTATTCGTACTTGTTTCTACTTTTTACACCCCTAATGTCAAACTCAAGCAACAGTCCCTCATTGAATCTACCGAGTCCCGCTATGCTCTTTCAAAACTTAGAGATAGTAAGGTGTTTGACAACATTCGTCTATTCCTAGCTTATCTTCGCGATAAACCAGACGATATGTGTGTAGACGGTAAAACGAAAAGCTATGTATTAGCGTCTATTCAAAAAGAAGGACTTCCTTCTGATCCTAAACACCTAAGGCAGCTCTACAATAAATACCACGAGCTCCTGAATATCTCTTCGGTGCAAGTCTCCAAAGATCTCTTAGCTTTCTCTCGGTACGTTCAATCCCAGAGAATCTCTTACCTGCAAAGAATCCGATCCGAAACTGAAAAGTTTTATCGCTCCTAACACTGAAAACAGTATTCCACCTTCTAATCTCCCTCTTTCTTTTTATTACCAAAACGTAAGAGGTCTTCGTTCTAAAACTCACTCAGTGTACTTGCAGTCCCACAATCTTCCCTTTGATGTATTTGCACTTACTGAAACAAACCTTTCCCAGGACATCAAAAGCCAAGAGCTGTTTCCTTCGTTTTTCAATGTCTTTCGTGATGACGAACAACCTCATAGCCCCAAATAGAGGCGTCCTAATCGCTGTCCATAACAAATACGAATCTTCCTTCGTTTCATCCTCCTCTTCCAAACTTCTCTATAAAACTTACATTCTCTAATCAGTCCATTTTCCTGATGTGTTTCTACATCCTTCCCGGCGAACCAACAGACTCGTACAAATTGGTTGTAGCTGCTATCGACAAAGTGCTTGACATCTCAGAAGCACAAGATGAGATAATTATTTTCGGTGACTTCAATCTTCCCTATCTTCAATGGAACACTTCAGAAGATCAATTTGATTTCACTCCCCCACCCGTTTCCATCAAAGAATGTCTCTTTGTTGACGGTCTTACTGATTCAAGCCTTTCCCAAACGAGTGGTATTAAAAACTATATGGGTCGGCAACTTGATCTTATCTTCACTTCCGACCCCATTAACTCATCTGTCTCAGAATCCTCATCCCCACTATCTAATATTGACAGCTTTCACCCGCCTCTCACTCTCTCTTTTTTTATAACCTTACCTTTTCTTCTACCTAGCCCAATTAAGTATTCGTTCAACTTTCATAAAGCTAACTTCAAGTAGATCAATGAAATTCTCTCTAATACCTCATTCGACTTTAAAAATCTTTCAATGAATGATGCAACTAGTTTGTTTTACGAGAAATTGTTTTACTGCATAAATCTTTATGTTCCCCTTTCGCGCGATAAGTCCTACTCAACATCCCCTCCCTGGTACAATCATAAACTACGTGAGCTGCGAAACAAGAAAAATAAGCTCTGGAATAAATATCTACGCTCCTGTTCAGTTTTCGATTACTCTGATTACCTTGGAGTATTTTATAAGTTTTCCAACTCTTTTCAATGACTTTACATCCACCACCCAAGCAAATCTAATTTCGGAGCCAAAATCGTTTTATAAGTTTATCAATTATAAAAAGAAAAATGATGGTTTCCCTCCTTCTCTTCACTACGATACCCAATCTTCCAACGAACCAACAACAATCGCAAATTTTTTTGCAAGTCACTTTAAACTGTCTTTTGCTCATAAAACCCCAGATCTAGACCAGACTTACTTTTCCTATCTTCGCCATTTCTCTACAGGGCCTTCTAGTCTAAGCTTTAATCAGTCAACTGTTCTTAATGGTCTCCTCAAACTCAAAGACGAGTATAATCCAGGTCCAGATGGCATTCCTGCCATTTTGCTAAAAAATGTTGTTCCTGTTTAGCCCTTCCCATCACTAACCTTTTCAAACTATCCCTTTCAAGTGGAGTTTTTCCGGACTTATAGAAAATATCCGTTATTTCACCTATCCATAAAAAAGGTCCCAAAAACCTAATTTCTAACTATAGACATATAGCTAAACTCTCCCATATCCATAAGCTTTTCGAAAGCATTCTGTATGAAATACTTTCCTTCCAGTGCAAATCAATGATATCCTCCAAGCAGCATGGTTTCTGTAAGGGAAGGTCTACAACTACTAATCTAGTTGAGTTTGTTTCCTTCTCTCTCTCTGCAATGGAAAAAGGAAACGAAGTAGACGTCATCACCACAGATTTTAGCAAAGCTTTTGACAAAATTTCTCACTCTGTAATCCTCTTTAAACTTTCTTTCCTCGGTTTTAGTCCTACCCTACTTAAATGGATCTCTTCATATCTTGACAACCGCCAATATAGAGTTCGTTTCCGTTCTACTCTTTCATTTCCATTTGTGGCTACCTCTGGTGTGCCCCAAGGAAGCCATCTTGGACCCCTCTTTTTCATCCTGGCCATTTATGATGTCGAAAAGATCATCCAATATTCTTCTATCTCATTTTACGCGGATGACGCTAAAATTTTCAAAGTCATAACCTCCGATCGAGATTCTCTCCAGCTTCAAAATGACCTCGATTCATTCGTCTTTTGGTGTTCTAAAAACTTACTTGTCATCATTGCCAAATGCGAGGCAATAACTTTTTCTCGTAAAAGTAATAAACCTCCCCCCAGATCCTATCATCTTCAGAACCTTCCAATAAACCGTGTGCAGCTTATCCGAGATTTAGGAGTTCTCTGCGACGGGGAATTGAATTTTCGTTCTCATATTGACGAAGTAATATCAAGAGCTAATTCCGCCCTTGGTTTTCCGCAACCCCCTTGTAACAAAATCTCTCTATATTGCCTATGTTCGCCCTCTCCTTGAGTATGCATCGCAAGTATGGGCTCCATATCAAGCGGTTCATATTTCAAGGATCGAAAGTTTTCAATGTCGTTTTCTGCTCTTTGCCCTACGGGATCTCTACGACGTAAGAAACTTTCTCAACTTGCCTCCTTACCGCGATCGTCTTACAATAATTAATCTCAACTGCCTAGAAAACAGAAGGAATGTCTTTGACATCATATTCATTCACCGACTTCTTACTGGCAACACTGACTGCTCCTCCCTTTTAGACCTTATCTCTTTCAACACTAATCCCCGAAACGTAAGATCATCCCGATTCTTTTTCCTTCCTGCTCATCGTACATCCTATGGTCTCAACGAACCCTTTACCCGCATGATGAGTAAGATTAATTCTGTTCCTTTTCTTTTCGACCTCAATCTTCCAAGCCCTTGTCTGAAAGTCCTCCATTTAAACCATTTCTCATCATTGTAGGTTAATAGTTTTAGTTAGTTTTAATTAGTTTAAGTTTAGTATGTTTAAGTTATTTTAAGCTTGTATTAAGCTAATAAATGGGGCGGTAGCCCCACCAAAATTAAAAAAAAAATTTAAATTAAATTCGCCAAGATTAGCCTTATATGCGCCCACGCCCCCACAGAAGAGAAAGATGACGATTCCAAAGACTGTTTCTACGAGCTCCTCGAAGAAACGTATGAGCAGTGCCCTAGACACGACGTGAAAATCGTTCTTGGCGATTTTGACGCAAGGCTAGGGAAGGACGACATCTTTGGAAACACAATCGGTAAGCATAGCCTCCACGACAAAACCTCCGAAAACGGACTGAGGCTAATCGATTTTGCTGCGGGGCTAAATCTTGTTGTAAGTAGTACACGCTTCACGCATCTCAAGATTCATAAAGGTACATGGCGATCTCCAGATCAATTAACCGTCAACCAAATTGACCATGTTGCGATCGACGCAAGGCACTCTTCCAGTGTGCTAGATGTCCGAACTTTCCGAGGGGCCAACTTTGACTCGGACCACTACCTTGTTGTAGCCAAGGTACGAAGGAGGATATCTTTTTCACGACCAGCACGAACTAACGCTGTGAAGAGATATGACGTCGGAACGCTACAATCGCAAGAGATTGCCAATGCCTTTTGAAATCGAGTGTCCCTTCAATTATCCTTGAATCCCATGCCGCCAGCATTAAGCATTGAAGACCAGTGGCAGCAATGCCAAGAAGTCATCAGAACCGCTGCCTCTGAGGTTCTGGGTTTCACTCGGCTACCAAAACGAGACCCATGGTTCGATGAAGAATGCAGGCAGGCAAATGCAGCCAAACAAAAAGCACGAAAAATGCTGATGCAACAACGAACAAGGGCTGCTTACGATCAGTATAACGAGATCTACAAGGAGAAAAGAAGGGAAGAACACCGAGACTTCTCAAAAAGAAAAAGAAGCAGCATGAGAAACGCTCGTTTGAGGAAATAGAGAGGCGACATGACAGGAACGAGATTCGGTAGTTTTACGAAAAGGTAAAAAGATCCTGCCAGGGTGGCAAGCCCCGAACTCAAGCCTGTAAAGACCAGCAGGGAAACATAGTTATAGAGTCACAGTCGCTACTGAGGATATGGAAAGATCATTTCTACAGACTGCTTAACGGCGATGAGGACACAAATTCCGCTGTCAGGCAGATTGCCCCATTCAGCTTGGACGATGACCAAGAATGCCGTCCTCCCGACCTAGAGGAAGTTAAGCATGCCATATGCAAACTTAAATCAAATAAGACTGCAGGTGCAGACGGCCTTGATGCCGAACTCTTCAAGGCAGCTGGAAACCAGTTGGAAAGGAGCATGCACCAGCTGATCTGCATGATATGGTCGGAAGAAAGCATGCCCGATGAATGGAACCTCAGTATCGTATGCCCGATCCTATAGATGGGAGACCCTCACAATTGCGCCAATTACAGAGGGATAAGCCCCCTTAACGTCGCTTATAAGATCTTGTCTGCTGTAATATGTGAACGTCTGAAACCCCACGTCAACAACTTGATAGGTCCTTATCAATGCGGTTTTAGACCAGAGAAGTCCACAATAGACCAAATTTTCACGTTACGGCAGATCTTGGAAAAAACCCGAGAACATAATATCGATATTCACGACCTCTTTATCGATTTCAAGGCCGCATATGACAGTATTTACAGAGACGAGCTGTACAGAGCCATGTCTAGTTTTGGCATCCCTGCAAAACTCGTACGACTATGCAGGATGACTTTGGAGAATTCACGCTGCTCCGTCAAGGTCGGTAAAGAACTCACCGAGACCTTTGATGTCGAAAAAGATTTAAGGCAAGGGGACAAACTGTCATGCTATTTCTTCAACATCATACTTGAACAGTTTGTAAGAAACTCAAACGTCAACACCAGAGGAACAATCTTTCAAAAGTCTGTGCAATTACTCGCCTATGCAGACGATATTGACGTAATGGGAAGAAAAAAGCGTGATGTCATAGGTGCTTTTACGAGTATTGAAACAGAAGTGGCAAAGATGGGTTTGATGGTTAATGAGGGCAAAACGAAGAATATGCTGTCATCAAACAGGGACACAGAACATCGACGAATTGGACAAACCGTTACAATAGACAGACATAACTTCGAGGTAGTACAGGACTTCGCCTACCTAGGATCCGATCTAGACACGGACAACAACATCAGTGTGGAGATCAAACGGAGAATAACTCTTGCCAACCGTTGCTTCTTTGGGTTAAGAAGGCAATTGAGAAACAAAACCCTCTCTAGAAAAACCAAGGTGACCATGTATAAGACCTTGATCATCCCAGTCCTGCTGTACGGCGCGGAAGCATGGACTTTATCGAAAGCGGATGAGGAAACCCTTGGTCGTTTCGAAAGAAAAATTCTCCGAATGATCTTTGGTCCCGTATGCGGAAGAAGATACAACAACGAGCTGTATGAGCTCGCGAGGCTACGATGGTTGGGCCATGTTGAGCGGATGGACCCAAGCGCTCCGGCTCGTCGGGTGTTCGAAAGCACATTGCAGGGAAATCGCGGAAGGGGAAGACCTCGTCTTAGGTGGTGAAATCAAGTGGATGAAGACCTCAACTGACTTGGAGTGCGAAAATGGAGAGAGCTCGCCCGAAATCGAAATCGTTATAGAAGGATGTTGGTTGAGGCCCAGGTTCACCCCGAACTGTAATGCCCACCTAAGTAAGTAAGAAAGTAAGTGTGGGTTTTTCGGTAAAAAAACGCGTGTAGATACTTAAATACAGTCAAATCAATTTTTTCGGGGTCACCAATTGAGGTGTATCGCGTAGCAATTAAAAGAATACACTTAGTTTTACTGAATTCACTTTAATTAATTCTAGGTACAAAAGTTATAAAGGTTGTGTTGGATAAAATGCTTTGACAAGACTTCTCTTAAACAATTTCGTTTTTGGGTTTATATAGTTTACTGGCTGTAACGGGATATCTCTTTGTATTTATTTACTATATTTGTATATAATTCTTTGAAATTTGGAAGCGATGCGTTCCAAGGTAAAATGATTGTGTCACTACAAAAATATAAAATTCTTTTAAATCTGTTATTGAATCACCAATCGCTATCAAAAAGGGCTGGATGCAGCTTGACCTGCTTCTTAGGGGTTCCAGATGAGGTTCTATCTCTGGAGGAGACTTGCACACATATAGGAAAGCCTCCTGCGAGTCCTTTATTGCATATTTTAGTGTGGATTTTTTCCCTGTATTATCTTTGACAACAGTTCTTTGTGTCGGTGTCAGGTAGCCATGCATTATGTACATGAGCACCGCATCTTTCGAATCTAAAAATTAAAACAAGAAACAAAATACTTAAACTAAGAAAAAAAATTAAAACATTTAAAATGGCAGAGTATTTAAAAATTTATTAAAAGAATTTTAGAGAAAAATTGTTATAACTCCAACTGTCATCCAGTGCTTCAGTCACCCACTTCCCAAGGAGAAGGACCAACCGCCTCTCTTTAATGTTCTGGTCTTTTGTCAAAAATGCACTGATTTTGTTGCTGTGCTCCACCCAATTGTCCAGGAGAGAGCTGACATCGGGACGAAGGACGCTTAAATCCATGTCAATCTAAACAAATAAAATGAAATAAAATTTATTTAGGTATAGCTTTGTGGTAGAAATGATTAAAATAAAATGAAATGAAAATGAAGAAATATTGATAAATAAAAATTACCAGTCGAAAACCAAGTGGCTTCTTATACTGCGGCCATTTCTGAAGAGCTTCAGTTGTAGATTCACAGGCTTTAATTTCATAAGCGGTGCTTTGAGCATGCTAGTGAAAATAAAAATATAAATATATCTGTATAAAATAAGGAGACTCTATGTTTATCGGACATTTTCTGGAAAAAAATTACCTCAAAGTCAAAACTTTGTTTGGGGAAGATAATTTGAACACCACTTAAAATTTAAAATCAGGCAACTCTAAGCCTATGGAAGCTCAACTTGAATACAGTCTTAAAGATTGTTATTTCTTCAAAAAATTAAGTCTAAGATTAGGTCTCTATCATCAGTATTGACAGAGATATCGAATTTAACACTGGTCAGGATACACCAAAGTTAGCCTTTTTAATGTATGTTAAACGAATTACGGGACACCCTGTATAGTTAAAGAAAAGAATGCTCAGTATTGTACAAAAGATGCGGATAAAAATAATCAATTCATTAAAAAAAATTTTCCTTGATGTTTCTAGAATTCGGACCACGAACCTTCCATACAAGACACATGCAGATATGCTAACCATTATACACCACGGCCACCCTGTAAGTATTGTTATGGTTCAATTATTTTTAAGAGTTTTAAATCAGCCCAATTTTATCATCAATCTGAACAATTAAATGAAAGGTATAAAGGTGTTTATCAATCTTATGTATTAAATAACCTCATTTTAAAGTAAGAGTAACAATATCATCAGGCGGCATTATTTCTTGAAACCGTACTGAATATAAATTTTCGGTATTTTATTTACCTATGCTTATGTTAAAGTGGTAAAATATACATATGTGCACGCAAATTATCTCTAGCTATTACTTCAATACTTAATAATAGCTTAGTGGTTGGTTGCTTTATTCGAGATCTTAGTAGCTACCTATAGGTGTTCATATTATTTTGCAATATGCAATATATGACTTATAAAAAATCAAGAAAGCTTAAGACACTTTGTTTTTTTAATATTTTTTATTTCATCAAGATTGAACAATTTATTTTAAGTACGTATTTCAAAATATTGATTACAAATCCTATGAAATTGCTTAAATCAAGAGACCACTGACGTTCATGGGAAAAATGCTGACGTTTTTGAAAACAGTTGCTTTTTAAATCAAAAAAGGAAGTTTTAAAATCTTCACAAAAGTAGATCTGGCAAAAATATTTAAAAAAAAAATCAAAAATAATTTGTAAAATCGAAACTATCTTAGTAAATTCATAAAAATTTAAAAATTTAAATATTCTAAATCTTTTTTAAACAACCTGGCTCAACGAGAAAGCTGATTTTGAAAACTTTTTTGAGGAACTGTTCTTAGACTTATTATATGTATAAAGTTTTTTCTTACGTCATAAGAAAGACACTCAAACAATAATCCTTCAAACGAAAATCTTATCAAATCTAGTAGTAGTTGTAGTTGTAAGTAGTAGGTTGTATAGCAGGCAAAGTTACATACCTATTTGAAAGCATAGAAACCCAATTCTTAACCCTCTGCAGGTTGCCTTACAGACCCTGACTGCAAATTTTGGTTCCATTCCGTCAAGCTGTTCAGGCAATAGATTCATATACAGACAGAAAGATAGAATTGGAGTTTTTTTACAAAAAACTTTTACGAATGTTTAGTTCGCCTTATAATAATTTTTTAAACGCATGTACCTAAAGTTGAAAAGAAAAAAAACCTAAACCTAAAAAAAATTGAAAAAAGTTAAAAATTGAAAAAAGTTTGAGGGAAAAAAAGCTAAGCATAATAAAATAAAAAATTTAATAAACCGAACCATTTCCACGTCACACAGGAGGTATTCTCTTGACGCGTTTTTTTTGCCGAGGTTCCCGAAATGGGAGCATGCTAGACGAAAATCATCTGCGGACTTTTGATCGAACTCGCTGATAATTTTCAAAAGTCTTTCGTTTGAGTGCTGATACTCTTTACGAGAATAGAGGGGAACCAACAATCCAGCGTTTAGGTTCTGAAATATGGCATCAACCCGCACCTGCTCTGAAAGGAGACTCTCAATGAGTTTGAAAATGTTTGGGTGCTGGCAGTTCAACGAACTCTGAAACTGCTTGTGCCAAGACTCAACTCTATTGTTGGTTCTTGGGAGATTGGAAATTGTAATATCCCTGCAGCTCCACATCTCCAGGCAGAACCGCGGATTCCGTCGACTATGCCCTATCCAAGTCTCTTCAAAAAAGCTGAGGAAATTGTTGTGCGCATCAATATTTTCATAAGAAGAGTGTCAGCCAACGCCTCACACCTTGAAACGACATCTTCTGTCTTGCAGAAGCATAATGCAATAAACTTTCTTATATCGGTATGGTACCATACCTCACGAGCATGCCAGGTTGTTTAACTTTCCGGCGAACAGCCTGTACAAAATGAAAAAAGCAGCCGTGTATAATAGCCTCAGGGAAAAGACGCCGAATGGCGTTCTCTTCCGCTTTCTCGAAGTCGATGAGAAAATTCTGAGGACGGATATTGGCCATTCCACTGGAGTTCATAATGATCTCTAAACAGCGAGGTTATGTATGTCTGTTCCGATTTATTTGGAAGCAGACAATACAGGCAGGGGAGAACTTTGTTCTTGAAATACCCGTGAACCAACCGGAGCTAGTAAAACATCTCGGGACATGCTTTAAAAGTTCCATCTGCCAACCATGTCTGGCATCGGGACAACCTTAAACGGTCCGATAAGGAACCAAAAATTATAATCCTACTGTCGTCACCACTGCCAGAATCAGCTAACAAAAAGTCTTCTGGAACAGAAGTTTTTGTAAACAGCTGTGGCAGAACTATGTCACTTCGACAGTGGGGAATTTGGGAGGGTTTAAAGTAACGATTACGCGTTCTTGCAATACCCTTTTGCATTGGCTCCATTTGAGGCAACCGAATCAATGCAGAAGAAGAACCTCTTGCCATAATATTATTGACTATGGCTCTAGGAGCAGCTACTGAGGTCAAAGCTTCAGATTTTAGCTTATCAGCCATTGCTGCTGAAATGTATTACTGACAATACCTCATTTATTCATATATCACCAACTTGTCATTTTTGTATATTGACATCTTTCATATGTCAGTCATTCTCTCTCAAGCCACGATACGGAAAAGTTAAACCTACTCTAGTTAAGAATATTAATATTGTAATATAAGTATATTGAAGTTAATAAATTATTGAATTGAAATAAGAAGTTTTGTTGAGTAGAATAATTGGCGACGAGGATGTTTTAAAAGTAAAAATAATACAAAATATCTGGTGATTGAGCGGATACTAGTGGATCAAATTATCCACGTGATTAGGAACGTATCGTGGTAATGTCTAAAAGGAGTGCAAAAGTTAAAAAAGCTGAAATAGCCGACGAGCCAGAAAGTGAAGAAATTGAAAGTCCAAATAGAAAAATGGCACTTTTAGGCAACATAAATGAGTTTGTTCCTGGAGAAGACTTTGAAGCGTATAAAGACAGAGTACAACAATATTTCATAGCAAACAGTATAGAAGAATCCCTGCAGACGCCTGTTTTCATAACCTTTGTGGGTTCAGAAGTGTATAAAGTGCTGAAATCGCTTTCTGCACCAGAGCTGCCGAGTACCAAAACGTTCAAGGAGCTCATTACTTTGCTTCAGAGTCACTATGCACCAAAGCACAACAAACGTGCTGAACGCTTCAAGTTCCAGAAGGCTAGACAAGAAGAGGGAGAATCAGTAAGTGACTTCATAGTGAGGTTAAGGAATCTCGCCGAAACATGTAAATTCGGTGATTTTATTGATAATAAAGCAACAAATGCGGGCAGTCTGAGACATCTCGCACTCGAAGATGCTCTCACGGATAAATTTATAGTTGGCCTACGCAACGAAAGAGTCCAACAACATATTTTAAGGGACGATGAAAGAACCTTCGATAAATGTTGCGAAATAGCTCTAAACATGGAGATGTCAGAGAAAGAGAACATGGAGATGTCAGAGAAAGAGCAAAAGTCGATGCAACCAACATCTGGCATAAATTTAATCAAGCAGAAAAACTCTACGAAGCAGCTCAGATCAAAAAAACCGGAGTCCGTGCGATCGAATTCATACCAAAGTAAATGCAAACATTGTGGGAGGCAGCATAATGAACGCGAATGTAAAGCAAAAACTATGATTTGCTTTAAATGCAAGAAACAAGGTCACATAGCAAGTGTGTGCTGGTACCGGAGCAAAGGAGATGACTGGGGAGATTGGCGGAACGTGAAATCATTATACGTCATAAATAATGTGCAAACAGATAGAGGATTACTGGTGGAGGTTAGAATTAACCATGTGTTGCTGAATATGGAAGTGGATACGGGAGCAGGGGTATCAATTATATCATATGCGGAATTTAAAGATAAGTTTCCTAATTTCCAAATTATTAATAGTGATTTAAAACTATGTACTATTTCAGATTGTAAAGTAAAAGTTTTAGGTAAAGCTGTTGTGCAGGTGGAGTTTGGAAATGCGAAAAAGGAATTGGAGCTGATTGTGGTTGAGGGTCCGGTATTTACACCATTGTTTGGAAGGAGTTGGTTGAGTGAATTCGTGCCGAAGTGGAAAGAAAATTTGATTAAGAAAGAAGCATTGGCTGTTAAAAAGGTAGATGCAGATGTAGAAGGTAATACTATGTTGATTTATATCCGTAAGCATTTCCCGTTCGTGGTTTCCGAAGACTGTAATCAAGCTATTGTTGGTTATAAGGCAGAGATAAATCTGAGGCAGGATGCTAGTCCAATATCTTGCAAGGCATATACTGTTCCCTACAGGCTCAGGGAAACAGTGTCGGACGAAATCGATAGGTTTTTTTTTTTTTTTTAAAGAGGAGGCTTATATGCTAATCTGGAGAACTCAGACCTAATATCCAGTCCATTGTACTACCAGAGTAGCAGCCTTCCCTTTTTTTTGTGTTGCAGTAGTTGGAAATAAGTTGTTAGTAATTTCACATATATAACCTCAAGGGCGGCGTCCATATGAAACTGGGAGGCTGAAAGAAAAGTAGATGCCCAGAGCGGGATTCGAACCCACGCATCCGGCCTCTCTACCAAACACTCTACCACTGCACCACGGCCGCCTTCTAAAAAAATCGATAGGTTAGTGAGGGAAGGTATTTTAGTATCAGTAAGGCATAGCCAGTGGGCTTCTCCCATAGTTTGTGTACCAAAGCAAAATGGGGGAGTCAGGTTATGTATTGACTGCAAAGTCACCGTGAATAAGTTCATTGAAACCCATCATTACCCTATGGCAAATATAGAGGATATATTTGCGCAATTGTCTAACTGCAATGTCTTTTGTGTGCTCGATTTATCAGGAGCTTTTCCACAACTTGAGTTGACACCTCAGTCAAGGGAAATACTAACGATAAACACCAATAAGGGTCTTTTCCAATATATGTATACGAATGCCTTATGGAGTTGCAAGTGCTCCATCGATTTTTCAATCAGTTATCGATAGAATTTTATCTGGAATAGAGGGGGTTTGTGGTTATATCGACGATATTATTGTTGGGGGAATATCTGTAGATGAATGCAGAAATAGGCTTTATGAAGTACTACACCGGTTAAATAAGCACAAGGTAAAAATAAATTTTGCGAAGTGTACCTTTTTGAAAAATTCGATGGAGTATCTTGGGCACGTAATTTGTCACAATGAGGTCAGACCAAATCAAAAGAAGGTTGAAGCGGTAACAAATGCTCCGCGTCCTACTAATTTAAAGGAGCTTCAATCTTACTTAGGGCTCATAAACTACTATAGAAGATTTATTCCAGATCTTTCAGGGAATTTACAAAGTATGTACGGGCTTTTAAACAAGCAGAGTGAATTTATTTGGAATAGTTGTTGTCAAAATGAGTTTGAAAAATCAAAGCAGCTTATAGTGCAAAATAATGTTTTAGAACTGTACGATAAGGACAAGCCAATAGTCATTAGTACAGATGCTAGCCCTTACGGAGTTGCTGCAGTGCTGATGCATGTTGTGAATGGTGAGGAAAAGCCGGTAATGTTTGCAAGTAGCACATTGTCTCCCAGCGAGAAAAATTATTCCCAGCTGCATAGGGAGGCATTGGCAGTAATGTTCGCTGTTAAAAAGTTTTTCAAATATATATATGGTAAAACCTTTACCATATACACTGACAATCAAGCTATCAAAGAGATTTTTAACCCAAGGAAGGGCACATCATCAGTTGCAGTTGCTCGTCTTCAAAGGTGGGCTATAACACTTTCTATGTTTGATTATAGCATAAAGCATAAACCGGCAAGAGAACTGACATATGTTGACGCTCTGTCAAGGCTACCTTTGAGTAGTGAAACAGATATTGAGAGTATCTGTATTAATTCGGTTAATTTTTTTTAAGATTTGCCTCTTGATATTAACCTGATTGAAAAGGAAACACAGAAAGATGTTGAAACCTTAAATCTATATAGAATTATAAAGGAAGGGTGGTCGAAGCAAAATGTGTGTGAAGTAAGCACTTATTCGAAGTTTAAAAACGAGCTCAGTATAGATCAGGGTTGTATATTCTACCGAGATAGAATATTAATTCCAAAAAATATAAGACAAAAGGTACTTGAAATTACACATAGTAATCATAACGGGGTTGTTATTATGAAGAAAACGTGTCGTTCGTACGTGTGGTGGCCACGAATCGATACAGATATTAATGAATTCGTTAGAAACTGTACGGTATGTACAGTAACATCTGCTGTGCCAAAAGAAAAAACGTTTTCAAATTGGCCAGAATGTTCTTATCCTTTCCAAAGGATTCATTTTGATTTTTTCTTTTTTGAAGGAAAAACGTTGCTCTTGTCAATAGACACTTTCAGTAGGTTCTTGCATGTGGTGATAATGAATGGTACTTCAGCAAAAAATTTAATAGGAAAACTAAATCAAGAGATTTTTGCAGTTTTTGGATACCCTACGGAAATTGTTACGGATAACGGGCCTCCGTTTGCATCATTTGAGTTTGAGCAATTTTGTACAAAAAATAATATTAAATTGTCCCACAGTCCCGCGTATCATCCTCAATCCAACGGAATTGCTGAACGGCATGTTCGTATAGTAAAAGATGTATTGAAAAAGTATTTGCTCAGCACGAATTCATCTCTACCACTTCAAGAAAAAGTAAATTTGTTTTTGCTCACCCACCGTAACATGCCAAGTTCCTTATCGCATTCAACTCCATCTGAACACATATTTTCATTTAAGCCAAAAGTTGCATTAGATTTTATTAATAATAGAAATCAGAATAAATTTAATAGGAGGAATAAAACAATTGAATCAACACAAAATAAACAAAGTAAATTTGTCCTTCTCCCAAAGGATAGGGTTGTTTTATATAAAGTGGGGGAGGATTGTCTATACAGAAACCATGTAAAGGAATATAAAAGTTGGCTTCCATGTAAAGTTGTTAAAATTATAAGTACGGTTAGATATGTTATTAAAATTGGTTCAAATGATAGAGTTGTTCATGTAAATCAGCTAAGGAAAATGGGAAAACATATAAATTGTAACATAAATAATGATAAACAAAAGGAAAAAGTTAATGGGAATTTAACAGTTCGAAGAATTAAGAGAATATTTGAAAGACAAAACATGAATTTAAGAACTAAATAATTTAAGAACCTATGTTATCTTGAACGTGTAATACATTCAATAGTAAACATGTAATTTGTAACTAGCTCTCGCTTATTGAGATATTTTTGTATTAAGTCCGGGAAGATGAAATGTATTACTGGCAATACCTCATTTATTCATATATCACCAACTTGTCATTTTTGTATATTGACATCTTTCATATGTCAGTCATTCTCTCTCAAGCCACGATACGGAAAAGTTATACCTACTCTAGTTAAGAATATTAATATTGTAATATAAGTATATTGAAGTTAATAAATTATTGAATTGAAATAAGAAGTTTTGTTGAGTAGAATAGCTGCTAGCTCACACAATACCTGTGAAGGACCGTGATTTTGAAGCCCTGTTGCAACAACGGCTGTGCCGTTAGAGACGGCTCTCACTCTACATTTTCCTGATTGGTAGTGCTCACACCTCCAATCATTTTTTGTATCACTCCTTCTTGCCTTTACATAAATAAAGCCTTTGAAATGGAGTTTAACACTTCCTCTTACCGAGTTAACAAATTTAGCCATTTTAGAAATTATCTGCCGTTTTAGAATATCTTCTAGAAGTTTAACGAGATAATGAGGAGCGAATCCGCAGGAACCCCTTTATATAGAAAAAAATATATTATTTTATTGCTGTATCTCGGAAACCACTTATTCTACGAACTTGAAATTTTGGCACAAGGTTTCTAGTTGACTAAGCACTAAGGACCTTCCACTTATTTTTCAGCTTTTCAAAACAAGCGGTTTCTGCGTTATCGGATAGCGTAGAGTTTTGAAGGCCTCAGCTTTATCTCGGAAACCACTTATTCTACGAACTTGAAATTTTGGCACAAGGGTTCTTGTGGACTGAGGACCTTCCACCTAACTTTTCAGTTTTTCAAAACAAGCGGTTTCTGTGTTATCGTTATATATTATTTTATTATCTTACTTGTTACTCACCTGATATTTAAAGGCCTCAGCTGTATCTCGGAAACCACTTATTCTACGAACTTGAAATTTTGGCACAAGGGTTCTAGTGGACTTAGGACCTTCCACCTATTTTGCGTTAAACGCAGAAACCGCTTGTTTTGAAAAGCTGAAAAAATAGGTGGAAGATCCTAAGTCCACTAGAACATTTGTGCCAAAATTTCAAGTTCGTAGAATAAGTGGTTTCCGAGATACAGCTGAGGCTTTTAAAAATCAGGTGAGCGTTAAACGCAGAAACCGCTTGTTTTGAAGAGCTGAAAAAATAGGTGGAAGGTCCTAAGTATACTAGAACCCTTGTGCCAAAATTTCTAGTTCGTAGAATAAGTGGTTTCCGAGATACAGCTGAGGCCTTCAAAGTTCCACGCTATCCGATAACGCAGAAACAGCTTGTTTTGAAAAGCTGAAAAAATAGGTGGAAGGTCCTTAGTCAACTAGAAACCTTGTGCTAAAATTTCAAGTTCGTAGAATAAGTGGTTTCCGAGATACAGCTGAGGCCTTCAAAAATCAGGTGAGGCATAAATAAAATAATAAAATAATATATAACGATAACACAGAAACCGCTTGTTTTGAAAAGCTGAATAATTAGGTGGAAGGTCCTTAGTCCACTAGAACCCTTGTGCTAAAATTTCAAGTTCGTAGAATAAGTGTTTTCCGAGATACAGCTGAGGCCTTCAAAATTCCACGCTATCCGATAACGCAGAAACCGCTTGTTTTGAAAAGCTGAAAAAATAGGTGGAAGGTCCTAAGTATACTAGAACCCTTGTGCCAAAATTTCAAGTTCGTAGAATAAGTGATTTCCGAGATACAGCTGAGGCCTTCAAAATTCCACGCTATCCGATAACGCCGAAACAGCTTGTTTTGAAAAGCTGAAAAAATAGGTGGAAGGTCCTTAGTCAACTAGAAACCTTGTGCCAAAATTTCAAGTTCGTAGAATAAGTGGTTTCCGAGATACAGCTGAGGCCTTCAAAAATCAGGTGAGGCATAAATAAAATAATAAAATAATATATAACGATAACACAGAAACCGCTTGTTTTGAAAAGCTGAATAATTAGGTGGAAGGTCCTTAGTCCACTAGAACCCTTGTGCTAAAATTTCAAGTTCGTAGAATAAGTGTTTTCCGAGATACAGCTGAGGCCTTCAAAACTCCACGCTATCCGATAACGCAGAAACCGCTTGTTTTGAAAAGCTGAAAAAACAGGTGGAAGGTCCTAAGTAAACTAGAACCCAGGTGCCAAAATTTCTAGTCCGTAGAATAAGTGGTTTCCGAGATACAGCTGAGGCCTTCAAAAATCAGGTGAGGCATAAATAAAATAATAAAATAATATATAACGATAACGCACAAACCGCTTGTTTTGTAAAGCTGAAAAAATAGGTGGAAGGTCCTTAGTCCACTAGAACCCTTGTGCCAAAATTTCAAGTTCGTAGAATAAGTGGCTTCCGAGATACAGCTGAGCCCTTCAAAAATCAGGTGAGGCCCAAATAAAATAATAAAATAATATATTTTTTTCTATATAAAGGGGTTCCTGCGGATTCGCTCCTCATTATCTCGCTAAACTTCTAGAAGATATTCTAAAACGGCAGATAATTTCTTAAATTGCTAAATTTGTTAACTCGGAAAGAGGAAGTGTTAAACTCCATTTCGAAGGCTTTATTTATGTAAAGGCAAGAAGGAGTGATACAAAAACTGATTGGAGGTGTGAGCACTACCAATCAGGAAAATGTCGAGGGAGAGCCGTCTCTAACGGCACAGCCGTTGTTGCAACAAGGCCTCACAATCACGGTCCTTCACCGGTATTGTGTGAGCTAGCAGCAATGGCTGATAAGCTAAGATCTGAAGCTTTGACCTCAGTAGCTGCTCCTAGAGCCATAGTCAATAATATTATGGCAGGAGCTTCTTCTGCATTGAATCGGTTGCCTCAAATTGAGTCAATGCAAAAGGGTATTGCAAGAACGCTCCTCGCTCTGTTGCGCCACTCTATTTAATTGTTTTTTTAGATATGAAATAAGAAATAAAGATTGGTGGATGGTACAGTGGCAGAATCGTGGTGATGTCTACGGCGAAAACATCGACATAAATTCCGATAACCGAAGCTTATTAAAACATCTGTTGTATAGTATCGTACAATTCAAAAGTTTGAGGATACCGAAAGAGCTTTGTTAGAAATAGAAGCCCAACAGTCAGAGAGTAGAATCTTGTACTGACAGCTCAACTACAACTTGCAAGAAAACAACTATTTTTGTGACTTACTAAGTTATAGGCAAATCTCACTAATCTTCAGATCCAGATGTGAAGTACTTGGGCTTGATGGAGCCCCATACAATGGAAGCTACAATCAGTTCTGTACATTGTGCAATATGAAGTCCAAAGAAGATTGCTTCCATATTATAGGAGTTTGCCCCATCTATGCTACACAAAGACAAAATTATTTCGGAAAAAGAACTTTAGCGATGCAGGAAGCAGTATTTTACCTCAATGGCGAAAATTGGAAAACTCTTTATTACTATCTTCAAAGTGTGTAAGAAAACCGAAGGCTACTAATAACCGAATTCGAATAACACATACAACATAAAAAACCTCTTTAATTATTATATTGCCAACCGAGCTGACGGAACAGCCATAGCTAATTAATTCATAAAAAAACTATTGTTAATTGTGTATTTTATGAACGATAATAAAATGAATTCTTACTTACTTACTTACTTACTCTTACGCTTACAATAATAATGTTTTGAAAACGTAACACCTGATTTTCCGCAGTGTCGTTCTCCCTATCTACATATCTACACTAAAACTTTCAATACCTACGTTTTATGAAACATACAATACATACAATACAATTCGTCGTCTGACGTCTGAGTACTATCTTGTTCAATGGGCCATTTTTCACGAAATTGAGTTAGGTATGCAGTCTTCATAATTTGGGGCGCTCTTTCGTTTGGCGCAAACCATTTTGTCCTATCTCTTTTGGTTTTTGGTTATGGAAAACTGCTTTGTTCTATAGTACAATTTTCTAACTGTTTTTTTGTTCAATAAACACTTATTGACTCATTTTTTATTATGCTGAACAGTTTGCTTCTATCTTGTTCAATGTTCAATTCTACTTTGTTCAATTACTTACAAAATGATTTCCAACTTGTCATTGCTCTATACAAAATTGTTCAATATCCAAAACGACTTCCTTATTGATTTTAATTTATAACTTTTTTAAAAGAAAAAAAAAACATCTAGTGTGACTTGTTTTAAAACTAAAATTGTCTACGCTTGCAGAAAAAATTTACTTTCAAACAATAATCTTCAAATATAATAAAAAAAATTTCGATCTGAACTTTAAAAATCGATTTCCCAACATTTTGAAAAATGGACATTGAACAAGATAGAACTCAGCCGACGAATTGTGTCTTAACTTAGTTATCTGCTAACACTTAGCCATGAAGCAAACTTTTATTTAAATCTATACCTATTTAGGTAGCAGACTGAAAAAACTTATGGAGACACAAATGAGTAGGTGTCCACCTAAATGAATATCTTTGTAGGTAACCTCACATTTACCACAATTGTATGAGAAAACCTTTTAAATTAATTCGCCATTTCAACCACTTTCCGAGAATAAGTACGCCTTTTAAAAAATTTTTTTCCAATCACTTAAATGCATTGCACTACATTTCATAACGCACACACTCACCTGTTATCATTTAAGAAGCAAATCATACAACACCTAAGTCTTAAAAAATGGAGGCACAGTCAAACCCCATATTCATTAATGAAAACAAAGTGACAACCCATTTATAACAGTACTGAGATGAAGTGTCCGAGAGATTATCTGCGCAAAAGATGTTGTGTCCGATTAATTATGTGCGATGAGATTGAGTGCGATGAAATTAGGTGCGCTGGTATTGTGTGTACCCGACCCAGGTTTTATTATTGCGAACTAAGCGCACGTTACAGTAGTTTTTTATTTCACTATTTATATATTAGAAAAGTATTAAAATTAAAAAAGGGGAAATGTGAGAGTTGTATGTCATTGCCCCAAACTGCTCCTATAAGATGTGTTGTGAATGGAAACTTTTTTTCCACTTTGCACTATTCACTTCAAGAAAATATTTTTTTTTTTTGAACATAGTAGCTCAGTTGCCTAAAAAAAATATTTCATTTAGAAATATTTTCATTCTTTCAACGACTTTCAAAGCTCAAACACTAAGCGGGGAAAAAAATTATATATATACATATATACATATACAAGGAAAAAAAGCCAAGCCAAAAGAAAATAAAGGAAAATTTTGGAAAAAAATAGAAAATTTCTGCAATTAAGGAGAGAAGATTTCATTGAAAGGTTGTATGTTTAAAATTTTGATTAAAACGAATAATTTCTTGAAAGTTTGTTTTAGATAATAGAATTAAGAAATTCGTAAGATTCATCGCTATTATTGAATCGTTGTTTGAGAAAGGGATACAGGAAAACTCATTCCTCCACGAATATAATTTCGTATCCTATAATACCTACGGACATTCAAATCATACAACTATACTTTGGAAAATAATACACGAATTAGCTAGTTGTGATGAGATCTACGTAATTTCGCATGAAATTAACTTTCATTGATTCAAGAACGGACGCTGCCATTTTTCCTTCCCTTTTGTTCCATTTGGAAACCCTATTGCCGATTTCATTTAATTCAATAATCCAAACTTAGTTTTAATATTTGTGTTTTATAGTTAACTTTAGACTATACTAAATTTAGCTTAATTAATCATTCCTTCCATCTTATTTTTTTTTTTGTTGAAAGTGTGTGTTGTGATTAAAAGGTAGTAAATTAATCAAGAACATATCCTAAGGGAATCCACGGAACATTGGAGGCAAGTGTGCGCACATTTCTTCGAATATCCATGTAAGTTTAATTTTTTTATTTCACTACATTGCCGCCTATATCTGACATACACTTTTACGGTATATTATAATCGATTTTGCAACTTTTAATTTGTTCGAAAATTTGTTTCCTATTACTAATAATAATTTCTTTCCTTACGAGTACTACAAGTATATTTTTCAAATACATTTTTCTTTTGATATCATTAACCATAGTCGTAGAATACAAGAAACAAAAATATAACGAAATCCAATGTGAATTATAACGTTAAAATAAAATTGAGTTTATGTAGAGAACATGAAAATAATCTAAGAAGATTTATTTAAGGGGTTGCTGAGGATGTGTGTCGGCCAAGTGAAATGAATTAGTCAATTTCGGGGTAATATCAAATTACGAGCACCTTTATTACCAACGTTTATGGGGTGGGAAAAATGTGCTTAAGGTATTAAACATCTATATACCAATGCCTATCGTCAATACCTTGACAACGTCCGTCCGTTTAATCTAGATCACCATAAATTCAAAGGATATTTATGTATGTTAAGCCTGGCATGAAATTTGTAGCGGTGCATATATACAGGGTCAAGAACCAACCCCACCGACGAGCTAAGGAGGGTACAAGCATGCCAGCGTCGACCCGACAGCCACCACTAGCCCGTTACAAATATTGTGGTGAGTTTAGATTGATTTCTCCAGGGATGTCAATGTCATTTATATTCAGCTCATCGACATCTATCCTCTCCGATGCTCAATTTCGAAGTCAAAAGCTTGAAGTTTCAAACTCCAACGTGCTAATCTACCATCCAAATCCTTAAGCGACATAAGCCATTTAAGACTTGAATGGTCTGTTATTATTCGAAAAGGCAATCCCTCAATGTACGGTCTGAACCTTTTCAAGCACACAACAGCAGCTAAACATTCTAACTCTGTGACCGTATAATTTCGTTGAGCTTTATTCAATTTTTTTGAGACGAAAGCAATTGGCCTTTCTTGGCCCTTTTCATCCAGTTGAAACAAAACTCCACCCACCCCTACGGTTGATGCGTCACATTGGATTACAAATTCTTTCGAGAAATCAGGTTGCACGAGTACTGGAGCTGAACTGAGAGCAGTTTTAAGTTTGTTGAAGCTTTCTACGGCCTCTGGCGTCAACTCAAATGTTTTGCCCTTCTTAAGACAATCCGTAAGTGGTCCGGATAAATCTGCAAAATTTGCAATGAACTGCCGGTACCAGCCGGCCATACCTATAAAACGTCGAACTTGTCGAACTGATTTTGGTAACGGAAAATCAGTCACTGCTCAAACTTTAGACGGATCTGTTTTTAAACAGCCATGTCCAATTATGTACCCCAAATACTTTATCTCGGTTTGACAAAATTTGCTTTTCTCTATATTGATAGTCAATCCAGCATCTCTGAGACATTGGGATACTTCCGAAAGTACATTTAAATGTCCTTCAAAAGTTTCCGTGCATACTAAAAGATCATCAACATAGACAAAAACGCATTCGCGTAACCTTGATGGAATAACCTTGTCCATTAGAGCACTTAGGGCTTGTGAAGCATCGCTAAGACCGAATGGCATTACATTGAATTGCATAAGAGGCATACCTGGAACTGCAAAAGCGGTTTTTTGCTTATCATTTTCTTTTAACGGAATCTACCAGTAAGCATTTTTCAGATCAATGCCAGAAATAAAATGAGTATCTTTGACTCGACTTAGTAATCCATTCATGTTCGTAAGTGGATATGCACTCTTCCTAGATTTACTATTCAATTTCCGAAAATCTACGCAAAATCTCACTTTAGCTCCTTTGTTGATAAGAACAATTGGGCTAGACCAAGGACTATCGCTGGGTTCTATTACTTTCAGTTTTAGCATTTCCTCAATTTCCTTAAATGCTTGTTTTTGTCGAGGTGGTGACAGAGGGTAATGTTTGGACTTAACAGGAGGCGCGTCGCCAGTGTCAATAGAATGCGTAATTAAATGCGTACGACCAAGACCCTCCTTGGCATATGAAGGAAAACTTTCTATGACTTTGTCTAGTTCGTATTTCTGAAATTGATTAAGCTTGTGTAAATTTGATGGTGTTGAATCAGAATTATCAAGGCATATTTCAGATATAATATTTGGAGCTATTTGAAAATCCTTCCAAAAATTTACACCTAAATAAACTTTTTGTTGTAAGGAAGGCACAACATAAAACACTAGTTCCTTAGAAATCCCATTGAAAGTTACCGGAATTTCGCAGAATCCAACAATATTTTGTTTTGCTCCGTCCGCGGTACTAATGGAAGATTTAATATTATTAATTTCAAATGATTTCATTCTATGAATTCCAGACTTTCTATACCAAGCGCGCTAACTGATGCACCGGAATCCAAAAGAGAAAAAATTTTCTCTGAACCAATTTGAACGTTAATGAAAGGTCGCACATCAGTATCCATACATATGGATGTTGATTCAGTAGTCAAACGAAAACTTTTACGCTTCTTAAATCTTTCTCGGGCCTTCATAATTCGCTTAGATGGTTCGATACTGAAAATTTTGTTACGCACTTTGTCATAATTCAACTTCCTCTGATGTAAGCTGATATAAAATGATTAATTGTCTTTTGAAGAACTCACGACATGAGAAGCTCTTTTCAAAATAGAGATTTGGTCAGTTTTTGGTTGAATGATAGTCTCATAATTACTTGAAAGGTTGTCTGACCTATGGTTACTGCAATCTTCAAGACTTAATGCTGGCTCGGGTATGTTGGGAGTGAGCGAGAGTTCCCGGCGGCCTTCTCGCCCATCTGTCGGTTTCCCATCAAATGTTTTTTGCACGTGATTGTAGTCACGTTTTTAGTGCCACATTTATAGCAAAACAGATTACGCTGTTCTAAAGGACATTCAAAAAATGAATGTCCAATAACATCACAATTCCAACATTGATATTTGGTTGTATCTACTACGCGATTTTGACTAAATGCCGCTACATTAAAATCATTATCGTTATTTTCCGTTATGTTTTCGTATGACGCCTCGTGAATTTCGTTTATATTGGGTTTGGATCTAAACGAATTTGAAGGGTGTTGTCGAGTTAAATGCTTTTCTGCCCGTCTTGCGACTTCACGAAATTTTTGCAAATTTATGTCGTCATAGGCGAATAACAAAAAACCTAATGATTCCCTAGCATTGCATTTAATGAGATCTATAAGTTTCTTATCGCTCATGGGTTCATTCAAAAGTGAATTCATCGTGACTAGAGCAGTGAAAAAGTCATCGAAAATTTCTTTCTGACCTTGTCGGCGTTCTAACATTCTTACAAGTTTTTCATGGTCATTCTCAACATAACAAAACTCACGAATCAACGCTTCTCTAAAATATTGATACGAAAAGTTTCGGTTTTGTTTTGAGAAAAGCCAAAACCATTTTTCCGCCTTTCCTTCCAATAAGAGATGGAAATTAGAAAGTAGATGTTCCCATGAACATTGGGAACGTTCTTTCAAGGTCTCTACTTTAAAAATGAAGTCATGAACGCTGTCAATACCATTGAACGATATCTTCCATTTTTCGGTCTTACAATTCTGTTCAAGTCGGGTATGAGAAGATTGGTTTAGAGCAGGTGATCTCTCTCGAAAGCCTCTAAATTCTGGTGAGGAAATAGAGTTTTCCCTCAGAGTATCTTGATGGGTATCCCGCCGAATAGTTTCAACTTGATTCGTTATATTATCTTTAAAAGATTGGAATTCTTTTAAGAGAATATTCTGATTACCAATCATACTTTTTTGATCTTTTTTTAATTTGATCTGATATTAATTTGCTAATATCGTTTGAAACCATCCCTTTTGTTCTGGAATGAATATCAGAATTTTCATTTACGTCTGCAATATCTCGTTGTGGTATCACAGAGGAAACACCTGCTCCTTCTTGATCTACAGATTGGGAGATTTGATCAGTCATTGAAAGGGTATGAATGGGAATCGGAGAGTGAATAATTTTTCTTATTGCGCCAGTACTTTTAGTTGGCTTGTCACTATTAAGAGAATCGCTTTGACTCAAATTCATTTTCGCATTATTTTTCTTAGAAGGTGTTTTCTTTTTATTATTACGTGATGACATTTTCCTTTCCTTAAATGATTATTTATATCTGTCTGTTTTACTTTACTTTAACTATTTGAAGAATCAGGGTTGCTACTTGGATGTGTCGTATGAGGTCAAGCGAGTTATTTTCGTCAATACCTTAACAAGAATTAAATTTAAATTTTGAAATTTATCACAGCTAGATTTACACAATCGTTTTGATATAAAGGACTTGTGATAAAACAAACAGCTTCAGTTGTTTAAGTTTGTCGCAATGTAAACTACAGATTGGGCTGTTAGTTACAGACTGACAATAAATAAACAACCTAATTGAAAATATTAAAATCAAAAAAAAAAAAAAAAATTGGTAAACATGCATAAGTTTTCCATATTAGATTTGAAAAATTTGTCTATGTTTAAGAAAAGAAACATTCATGGTAAATCGACATCAAAAATCTTTAACAAACGACACTGTAAATAATAAGTAGGTAATAGTTATTTACTGAAATATACTTTTAATGTGATTTTAGGTTTTAGTGTTACAAAGGTAGGTTATAGAATGACCATGAGGTTAAGGAAAAGTAAAGCGCATGTCTGTGCAAATGCCAAGTGTAATCTTAAGTTAGTAACAGTTTAGATATTGAGGTAATAAGGGCAAGTGGTATTGCCGGGTAGGTTACTTTGCATCTTCCTTCTTGAGTCTTGAATTCTCCTCGCCGGTTACTTCACATCTCTCTGCTTGAAACATAGTTTTCCCTTGCTGTTACAAGTTCATTCGTTCTGGTGGTTTTGATACTCTTCCGTATCTCGTCGTGCTGGTTGATGGGGTAGGTTTTATTCATGGAGGAATTGAACCTGTGGAAACATTAGGGATATTAGTTGTGTCTGTGATTACGTTAGGAACTTTTGATAAATGAGTTTGATTCGAGAGGTTCTGTGAGCTACTTGATGGTGTCGGATGTTTAGTAGTTGAATCTGCGTTGTGTAAGTTTGCAGTAGCGTTGGGTGGTGTTTGTATGATGGCTTTTGTTGGCTTCATATGACACGAGCTGCGACGGTACTTGTTGCCGTTGTCATCTCTAATTATGTAGGAGCGCGGATGGGTTTGGCTCTCTATAGTGGCTGGTTTCCATTCGCTATTTGTAGATGTTCGCGTAACGACTCGTTGACCTGGGGGTAAGTTTCTTGAATATAGAAGTTGAACTGGTGTTATAAGATCTCCTCTGGGGGTGTTCATGAAGTTAAGTATACCTAAATGGTAGTCTGAATTGTCGTAGGTGCATTTTTTCAAAATGGATTTGGATACTTGCACAGCCTTTTCCGCTAAACCGTTGCCTCTGGCGTGATAGGGTGAACTGGTGGTATGGTTGAATTTCCAGTCGGTGGTGTACTTTTTGAACTCGGAGCTAGAATACTGTGGTCCATTGTCGGTTTTCAAATTTTTGGTATTCCATTAACTGCAAATATACTTTTGAGGAAATTGATGACGTTTCTTGCAGTTGGTTCTTTGAGTTTGTCGAAGTTGATAAAACCGGAGTAACTGTCTGTTAGTACAAAGTAGTTGTTTCGGTTTCAAGCACATCAATACAATATGTGAAATTAAATTAATGAATTATCAAACTTTTATTTTATAAACTGTTGAATTGTATAATAATTAGAAATTTGCCAAACATGTAAGATTTGCACTATAATGTCACAAACTCTCTTGTTATACCAATTAGTTTGGTAATGTTCCGTTCATTTCCAATTTCTTTTACACCTCTTTCGCTTGCATCTGACCTAACTGAAGATTGAAAGACGATCGCCACTACGTGAACGACAAGCAAGCCAAGAAGACCTAACTAGCGGAGCAATCAACATTATTTAATTTATTGAATCGTGCAAATTAGATATTATAATCAAATGCAATAAAAGTCATTATATAAAACTAACATAAAATTATATTTTTGTTGTAGTTACACAGTACACACATAACATCACACCAACACACAACACACACCACACATACACCACATCCATATACAGTCCACAAAAGCTTAAAGTAAAACATGGTCCATCGGAGCCCCATAGAAAGCAGTGCAGTGCACGTACAGTGAAGTACAATTGTTGAGACATAGACATCCGAACATTATTATCCAATTAACCTGTCTCCAATTGAGTATGTATGTATGTATTATGAAGATTAATTTGAATTCTTCAGTAGTCTTGATTCATTTTTGATTAGGATCAATTTTTATTAACGAAAGCACATCGATAGTGCTTAATACCTCATAAAAGCATACATATATATAAATACATATACATACATATACGGTATTTTATAGTGAACACGTGTTTTTAAAACTTTAAAGAATTTTCGATCCGTTGATTTGTTTGATTTAACCGCTACAATTAGACCGTTGTACACTGTGAAGACATTGTTTGACAATTTATTCCGTTTTTAATTTTTGAGGATGAATGTGCAATTTGTTAAGGGAAAACGAGGTCGAGCTAAAGCTTCCTTGACTTTGCAATTAGTTTTCGCGGAAAATATTAGCGACGAAGTCTCACTTGATCTTTTAGAAATTCATTTAACTAGGCTTAACGAAGCCTGGTCTAATTTTAATGCATTATCAGACCAAATGTATAATTTTGTTGATGACGCTGCTTACGTAGATCCGGAAACAGACTTCGCTGAATATGAATCAAAATTTTTAAAAGCTCATGCGTTAGTGACAGCGTCGATTCGTGCCAAAACTCCTGCCAGCGTGCAGGCCCCAACTCTTGACTTATCGTCGATTTCTGAGTCCCTTTCAACGCAGCAATTGAGATTTTTAAAGGAGATTGAGTCGTCTAAAAAGTCCAAGGCGGTACAATTGCCAAAACTTGTCGTGCCGACTTTTAACGGATACTATAAAGATTGGCCGGGTTTTAAGGATATTTTTATGGGAACTATTGATTCAAACCCTACGCTGACTGGAACACAAGAGTTTCAATATCTTAAATCGTTTCTGGGCAAAAAGCCTGCCGAATTGTTTAAAAATACTCCCTGTACGGAAAGAAATTATTTGGAAGCGTGGAATAAATTAGAAGAGCGGTACGATAAATCCCATTTGATCGTACATTCGTTCATTCAGACTTTTCTGAACTTACCATCAGTAAAAGCTACCAACGCAGTATTGCTTCGAAAAATTTTTGATGATGCAGATGAAGTCATACGGGGACTTAGCTCTATAGAAGCTACTACGAGAGATCCATGGATAATCTACATTCTGTTACAGAAACTAGATTATGAAACTAAACAGGATTGAGCTCAAGAAACTGGATCTCGTATTGACTGCGCCATTGCTGAGTTTCTTGACTTTTTACAAGTAAGGTGTAGTTATCTTGAAGCTTGTGGTCCAATTCCAAGTACATCGAACTTCGCAAAACAATCCACTAATGTAGACAAAACTGTACGATCTCATGTAGTTGAAACTCTGCAAGGATGTCCAAAATGCAATGAGGATCATTTCCTGTCTGCTTGCAAATCTTTTGCTTCACTTAGTTTGGAAGATCGTCGTGAGTTCGTTAGAGAAAGCAAACTCTGTTTCAATTGTTTCCGTTATGGACATTCTTCGAATAGATGTCGATTGTATCTGCGATGTAAGGTATGTAACAAACGACATAATACATTGGTTCATCCTTCTGAAGAAGAAGCTACAACTACTTCGTCGTCAGTTAACTCAGCTTCCGAAAATTTAAATTGCCATTCGTCAGAGTCTTTCCATCACTTTTCTACAGTACTTCCTACTGCTGTCGTCATGGTACACGACAGAAATGGATCCCAACATAAAATACGCGTCCTATTGGATTCTGGTTCCCAAGTTTCGTTTATTACAAAGCAAGTAGTTCAACAGGTGGGTTTAAAACGCAGACCATCGCGTATTCCGATAATGGGTGTTGCATCCACTGATGCTGGAGTTACAAATGGAGCAGTAACTCTAAATTTATTTTCATGTTTTGACGCTAGCAGTATTGAAATCAATTGCTATGTGATTTCCAAGTTAACGTCACTTCTACCTTCGGCGTCAGTTGCTAAAACTTTAACTAAACCTAAGCTGCCGCCCAACTTAGCTGACCCTAATTTTAATAAGCCAGGTCATATAGATATTTTGATAGGAGCAGATAAGGTATTCGATATCATCAAGATTTCTGCAACTGAGGAAAGAGAAAATTTTCCTTTTTGTATTCCTACGATGTTTGGATTGGTGATAGCAGGAAACATTGAACAGAAACGTACTCTCTCCAATCCCGAAGTAAGAACATTTTGTACTCAAATTGACATCTCTCAGGAATTTGATTTAGAAAGATTTTGGAAACTAGAAGAGGTTAACCTTCAACCGAGCCTATCACTCGAAGAGCAACAAGCCGAAGAACATTATGTTGCTACCCACAAGCGGACAAATGAGGGACGTTACATAGTTCATTTACCTTTTAAACCAGCTTTTCGTGCACACATATGCATTTCATTTGGTATCGCCTCAAACCGATTACATGGCATGGAGCGTAGGTTCAAAACCAATCCCGATTTGAAAGCCCAATACAATCGATTTCTTGAAGAATATCGCGATTTAGGGCATATGGAGGAAATTCCTCAAACCAAGATCAACCAGCCGTCGCCTGATTGTTATTATTTGCCTCACCACGCTGTATTCAAACGTGACAGTTCAACTACGAAGATAAGGGTGGTTTTTGACGGATCAGCTAAGCCACATCACACGAACAAATATTCTCTCAACGAACTTCTTCTTGTCGGCCTAACTATTCAACACGATATCTTTTCTATCTGCCTTCGTAGTCGTCGCCATGTCTTTGTCATATCAGGAGATATAGAAAAGATGTATCGTCAGATTCTAGTTGCACCGAACGATGCTGACTATCAAAGAATAATTTGGCGTAATTCACCTGAGGAGCCATTGAAGCATTTTAAATTATTGACCGTAACCTACGGGACTTCAGCAGCTCCATTCCTATCAGTTCGCTCTTTAAAACAACTAGCATTGGATTATGAAAAAACACACCCTAAGGCAGCACGCGTTCTCCTTAGTGATTTTTACGTCGATGACGTTTTCACAGGAGCGGATTCCATTGATGACGTCATTTCGCTTTGAAACGAGTTGGTGGAACTTCTGAAGCTTGGCGGATTCAATTTGCGGAAATGGACCACAAATTGTTGGCCACTGTTACTTTCGTTATCAGAGGAGCAACGTGAAATGTCCCCAGTGGAGTTCGAACAATCAAATGTGATCAAGGTTCTTGGTCTGCGCTGGTGTCCGAACAAGGACTGTTTTTTATTTAAGGTTTTTCTTGGTCAGCCAGAAACATGCACAAAACGTCGTATACTCTCCGATGCTTCACGAGTATTTGACCCTTTGGGATTTCTAGCCCCAGTTGTTGTAGCAATCAAAATTTTCTTCCGAGAAAAAGTAGGTTGGGATGATGATGTTTCGAATGAACTTAAAAAACGATGGAACAGAATTCGGGATGAACTTCACTTAGTTGAATCTTTTTTAATTCCCCGAGTTATATGGTCAAATAGGACTAACAAGGAGCTGCATGCATTTTGTGATGCCTCGTTGGACGCTTATGCCGCTGTGGTTTACTGCCGCAGTGTTGATTCAATTGGTAACGTAACTGTTTCTCTAGTGGCAGCTAAGACCAGAGTAGCTCCGATTAAAGTGCTATCCCTACCTTAATTAGAACTCTGCGGTGCTCTCTTACTTACCAGACTCGTTAACAAAATAAAGCTTTCTTTACAGGAAGACAACCTTCAAGTTTTTGCATGGACCGCCTCATCAATAGTTCTTCATTGGCTCTCTGCACCTCCTAAAAAATGGGCAGTCTTTATTGCAAATCGAACTTCGGAGATCCAATCGTCAATTCCATTTAAGGCGTGGAATCACGTGCGCCCAGCACATAATCCAGCAGACGTCGCCTCCCGTGGAATTGAACCTTCACTTTTATCGTCAACGGACATTTGGTGGCAAGGACCATGCTGGCTTAAGAATCATCCTACTGAATGGCCAGTCGTACAGTATAATGTAGACGGAATTTCAGATGACGTGTTGGAGGAAAGGAAAACCACAAAGGTCCAGGCATTAGCAGCAAATGTAAAACCCGAAAACATCTTCCACGATTTGATTTCAAGGTATTCAAGTTGGTCCCAGCTTATTCGAGTAGCAGCATATATTCATAGATACTATCACAACTTGCTGTTTAAAGAAAATCGAATATCATACGCTTACTTATGTGCTCGAGAAATTAACGGTGTTAAGACACTGATTTTGAAAAGTGCTCAACAATCACTCTTCGGTTCGGAAATAGACCTGTTACAGAAGTGAAAGGAATTACCCAATAAAAATAAACTACTAACTCTAAACCCGTTTCTCGACAAATCAAACGTTCTTCGTGTCGGTGGACGTTTAACGAACTCTTATTTAAAATACAATGAAAAACACCCAATAATTTTATGCAAGTCACATCCTGTATCTGAACTCATAGTTCGCTCGGTTCATATTCAGCATCTTCATGCCGGTGTCACACTTATGATGGCCCTCTTAAAACAGAAATATTACATTCTCGGATGCAGGAATCTGATACGAAAGGTAGTTTTTGGTTGTGTTAATTGTTTTCGACAACGCCAAACGTCTGCGCATCAACTGATGGGTGATTTGCCTGCAGAGCGCGTTCAATTTTCGCGGCCATTTAGTAAGGTTGGGTGTGACTATGCCGGTCCTATCACTCTTCGCCTCCATCGTGGACGAAACCCTAAGTTTGTTAAAGGCTACATTGCATTGTTCGTGTGTTTTGTCACTAAGGGTGTTCATATTGAACTAGTAACCGATTTAACAACGGACGCATTTTTACTAGCCCTTGATTGGTTCGTAGCGCGTCGCGGAAAACCTACGGAAATATGGAGCGACAACGCAACTAACTTCCACGGTGCAAAAAGAAAACTAAACAACTTATACGACCTTCTTATTACCCAGCAACGCAACAACATCGTTATTGATCACCTTTCAAAGGACCAAATTGCTTGGAAGTTCATTCCACCCTCCGCACCACACTTTGGTGGACTATGGGAGGCTGGAATAAAATCCCTAAAGTTTCACCTCAAACGCGTTATTGGTGAGCATAGATTAACGTTCGAAGAGATGTACACTCTCTTAACAAAAATCGAAAGCCTACTCAATTCACGTCCTATGTGGCCAACATCAGACTTCGAACCTGCTGCCCTAACTCCATCACATTTTATGATTGGGGAGTCTTATTCTTCTGTCCCTTCACCAGATATTTAAATAAAAGATGTTTCCATAAGAAATAATTGGTCTCTTTTACAGGCACTTATGCAAGGATTCTGGAAGCGCTGGCATCAAGAGTATCTGACCTCTTTACAAAATCGACCCAAATGGCAGAAGACGCAACGAAACCTACAGTTAAATGATGTCGTTCTACTCAAAGAAAGCAACCTTCCCCCATCCAAGTGGATTCTCGGACGAGTGACTGAAATTCATCTTGGCCCAGATAACCTATGCCGAGTTGCAACTGTAATGACAAACACAGGAAGCTATGTTCGACCAGTGGTAAAGCTCGCTCCCTTACCATTTTCCGAAAGACTGTAGTCTTCCAGGGGGGGCTGAATGTTTCGGTTTCAAGCACATCAATACAATATGTGAAATTAAATTAATGAATTATCAAACTTTTATTTTATAAACTGTTGAATTGTATAATAATTAGAAATTTGCCAAACATGTAAGATTTGCACTATAATGTCACAAACTCTCTTGTTATACCAATTAGTTTGGTAATGTTCCGTTCATTTCCAATTTCTTTTACACCTCTTTCGTTTGCATCTGACCTAACTGAAGATTGAAAGACGATCGCCACTACGTGAACGACAAGCAAGCCAAGAAGACCTAACTAGCGGAGCAATCAACATTATTTAATTTATTGAATCGTGCAAATTAGATATTATAATCAAATGCAATAAAAGTCATTATATAAAACTAACATAAAATTATATTTTTGTTGTAGTTACACAGTACACACATAACATCACACCAACACACAACACACACCACACATACACCACATCCATATACAGTCCACAAAAGCTTAAAGTAAAACAGTAGTCGTGACCTTTAAAATAAAACAAATCTGAAGCTACGATTTCAAATGGATAATAAAGTATTTGTTTTTCGCCTAGACGTATTTTGTTGTTGCTTGTTTGAAAGACTTGACAAGCAGAGCATTTGTCTATATAATCTCTTATGTCACGATTCATTTGTGGCCAGAATACACTATCTTTTGCTCTTCGTATACACTTAACATAGTTAAAGTGACCATTGTGTATGTACTTTAATACATCGGCTCTCATTGCTGTTGGAATAAGAGTTTTGTGAGCTTTGTATATAATGCCATCATTAATAGAAAGTTCTTCTCTGAAGGTCCAATAGTTTTTGAAGTTATTTGGGAGATGATCGATAGAACTGGGCCAACCATTAGTTATAAGCTCGCTCAGTTGCTTACAGGCTTCATCGCTTTTGGTTAATTGGAGTAACTTTTCTAGTTCCCTGTCTGAGATTGACAAGATAGTCTGAACTTCTAAATCTGTGTCGTTGTCATTTGGCTGTGCCTTGTTTAAGCAGTCACGACTTAGTGGATCGGCCAGGAACATTTGTTTACCCTCTTTGTATCGGACTTCTAGGTCATAAGTCAGCAGGTTTAAACGGATTCGTTTTAGCCGGGCTGGAGCCAAGTGAAGTGGTTTTCGGAAAATTGTCTCCAGAGGTTTGTGGTCGGATTCGACGATCAATTTCTTACCCCAGACGTATTGGTGAAATTTTTCGCAGCCAAACTTAATTGCTAACGCCTCTTTTTCCAGTTGAGAGTATCTCTTTTGAAACTCGGTGAGTGCTTTGGATGCGTAGGCAATTGGTTGGCCCCTTTGGAGTAGAACGGCACCAAGTGCGTTTGAGCTTGCATCGGCTTGTAGTTTGACTTCGTCGTTGACGTCACACAATTTTAGTACGGGAGTTGTACAAATAGTTGTTTTAAGTTTCGCGTATGCTTTCTCTTGAGAGTCGTTCCATTCCCATGGGGTTGACTTCTCCAAGAGTGTGCGAAGTGGCGTTGTTAGTAAAGAGAAATTTGGGATGAACTTACTCAGGTTGGTGAACTTACCGAGGACTCTCTGCAGTTCTTTCTTATTTTTGGGTGACTTGAGTCGTTGGACTGCTTCTGTCTTGTCCGGGTCAGCGGTCATTCCATGTTCGCTGATGATGTGGCCAAGGTACTTGATTTTCCGTTGTTCGAACATGCATTTTGCTTTATTGAGTTTGAGGCCCTTTTTGTTCAGGATTTTGATTACCTCGGACGTTGTTTTGCGAAGTTCTTCAATCGAGCTGGAATGAATAAGTATGTCGTCTATTGAAATTTTAACGTTAGATAAATGTGATAAAAGGGATTCCATTATGCTTTGGAATACTTCTGGAGCCGCTGATATGCCTAAAGGTAGCCTTTTCAAGCAGTATCTGCCCCAAGGTGTGGAGAAGGTCAGTACTTTTTTTTGTTCTGTCTGAGACTCGGATTTGCCAGAAACCTCGTTTGCAATCCAGTAGTGTGAAAAACTTTGAACCGTTGAGTTGCGCTGATATTTCTTCTATTGTTTGCATTGGATGGAGGCGGCGCAAAATATTTTTGTTTACAGATGTGGGGTCTATACAGATTCTAATTTTGTCGTTTTTCTTTACTACGACCATAGGTGATACTGATTGTGCTTCCCTCATGGGTTCGATGACACCTAGCTTTACCATTCTGTCGAGTTCGTTTTTGACCTCATCGCGGATTTTGTGCGGAATTCGTCTTGGAGGTATTATAACGAATGAAGGGTTCTCGACCAGGTCGATATCGTATTCATAGTCCTTTAGACAACCTAAGCCTTCAAATATGCTGTCTTCTATTTTTACTTGGTGAACTCTGGTAACGAGTTCGAGTTTTTCGCAAGCATTGGCTCCGAGAATTGGCTTGATGTCTTCGGCCACGACCTTAAATAGAATTTTATATTTTCGTTCTGCTATTGAGCATGGTATAATTGCTTCGCCAAGCACCTGCATTCTATGATTGCTGAACGATACGAGGTGCTTTACACTACTTGGTTTGAGGTTAAAATTGATGTTTTTAATTATACGCTTTGGCAACACGTTACACTGAGCACCAGTGTCAAGTTTTATATCATACGACTTACCCTGAATTACAAGTTTTTCCGTG
The DNA here is from genome assembly GCA_949752695.1 of Melanostoma scalare. NCBI lineage: Eukaryota > Metazoa > Arthropoda > Insecta > Diptera > Syrphidae > Melanostoma > Melanostoma scalare. The sequence continues at coordinate 80,901,287 of OX456986.1, read as the reverse complement.
AAATTGTCAGTTCGTGCGTTCGCATTTTTAGTTAATGCACCGATAAAGAGTGAATCATAGTCGTCGTCGGATTCTTCACAAAGGTTGATTTTCTTGGGAGGCGCGCGAATGTTCTTGTGGTAATTTTTGCCAGTTTTCTTTCTGCATAATTTTTCGAAGTGGTTCTTGTTGTTGCATTTCTTGCATATGTGATTAAATGCGGGGCAGTTTCGAATTTCGTGGTGTTTTCCACAATTACGACAGTCGAAGCTCTTAGTTTTATCGATGTTATTTTTCTTAACTATGTGCACTGTTTTTTCGCCTTCGCTGACTACTTTTGAGCCATTTCAGTGGCCTGACAGAGTTGGATTGCCTTTTCTAAGTCGATGTCCTGGGACAGTAATTTAGTACGGAGGTTCTCGCTTTGGATTCCGAGTATGAGTTGGTCTCTAAGGAGGCTGTCATTTAGTGCTCCAAAGGCGCAGTTTTGGGCTTGCAGTCGTAGTCTAGACATTAGTTCGTCGATGGATTCGCCGTCTTTTTGAGCTATTTTATTAAATTTGTACCTCTCAAAAGTGATGTTAATTTTTGGGATAAAATATGTTTGGAAAATACTTTTTACCTCGCCTATTGTACTGTTTGGTTTTTTTGATTGCGAGTTGTATACTTGTAGGGCTGGGTATCCGATTGCGGACACTAACGTTGCTATCTGAATCTTTTGGGGTTTGGTGTCCATACCTGTAGCTACCTCGAAAAACTCATATTGTTGTAGCCATAATTTCCACTCGTTGGCCATGTCTTTATCGTGTTCGATGACGATTGTTTTCGGTGGGCGAAGAAATTGACAGAGATTGTCTGCCGTTGCTACCGCTCGTGTTGCGGTTGCAGCTGCCGAGGTGTCGTCATTTGACATTTCAATGAATTTCTTGAAATTTTTTATTTTATATTATTTTTATTGAAAAAATAAATCGGGTTTCGGCACCATTTAAATAATAAGTAATAGTTATTTACTGAAATATACTTTTAATGTGATTTTAGGTTTTAGTGTTACAAAGGTAGGTTATAGAATGACCATGAGGTTAAGGAAAAGTAAAGCGCATGTCTGTGCAAATGCCAAGTGTAATCTTAAGTTAGTAACAGTTTAGATATTGAGGTAATAAGGGCAAGTGGTATTGCCGGGTAGGTTTCTTTGCAGACACTCATGAACTAAATGATTTAAGACTGCTATCGAAACTTAATCGTTGGGCGCCATATTTTTAACGGGCTAGTGGTGGCTGTCGGGTCGACGCTGGCATGCTTGTACCCTCCTTAGCTCGTCGGTGGGGTTGGTTCTTGACCCTGTATATATGCACCGCTACAAATTTCATGCCAGGCTTAACATACATAAATATCCTTTGAATTTATGGTGATCTAGATTAAACGGACGGACGTTGTCAAGGTATTGACGATAGGCATTGGTATATAGATGTTTAATACCTTAATCACAGTTTTCCCACCCCATAAACCTTGGTAATATAGGTGCTCGTAATTTGATATTACCCCGAAATACCGAAATTGACTAATTCATTTCACTTGACCGACACACATCCTCAGCAACCCCTTAAATAAATCTTCTAAGATTATTTTCATGTTCTCTACATTAACTCAATTTTATTTTAACGTTATAATTCACATTGAATTTCGTTATATGTTAATGATATGGTAATGGTTAATGATATCAAAAGAAAAATGTATTTGAAAAATATACTTGTAGTACTCGTAAGGAAAGAAATTATTATTAGTAATAGGAAACAAATTTTCGAACAAATTAAAAGTTGCAAAATTGATTATAATACACCGTAAAAGTGTATGCCAGATATAGGCGGCAATGTAGTGAAATAAAAAAATTAAACTTACATGGATATTCGAAGAAATGTGCGCACACTTGCCTCCAATGTTCCGTGGATTCCCTTAGGATATGTTCTTGATTAATGTACTACCTTTTAATCACAACACACACTTTCAACAAAAAAAAAATAAGATGGAAGGAATGATTAATTAAGCTAAATTTAGTATAGTCTAAAGTTAACTATAAAACACAAATATTAAAACTAAGTTTGGATTATTGAATTAAATGAAATTGGCAATAGGGTTTCCAAATGGAACAAAAGGGAAGGAAAAATGGCAGCGTCCGTTCTTGAATCAATGAAAGTTAATTTCATGCGAAATTACGTAGATCTCATCACAACTAGCTAATTCGTGTATTATTTTCCAAAGTATAGTTGTATGATTTGAATGTCCGTAGGTATTATAGGATACGAAATTATATTCGTGGAGGAATGAGTTTTCCTGTATCCCTTTCTCAAACAACGATTCAATAATAGCGACGAATCTTACGAATTTCTTAATTCTATTATCTAAAACAAACTTTCAAGAAATTATTCGTTTTAATCAAAATTTTAAACATACAACCTTTCAATGAAATCTTCTCTCCTAAATTGCAGAAATTTTCTATTTTTTTCCAAAATTTTCCTTTATTTTCTTTTGGCTTGGCTTTTTTTCCTTTTATATATATGTATGTATATAATTTTTTTCCCCGGTTAGTGTTTGAGCTTTGAAAGTCGTTGAAAGAATGAAAATATTTCTAAATGTAATATTTTTATTAGGCAACTGAGATACTATGTTCAAAAAAAAATATTTTCTTGAAGTGAATAGTGCAAAGTGGAAAAAAAGTTTCCATTCACAACAGATGTATAAGTTAAGAAAACATATGTAAGTTGAGTTTCCAAAAAAATATATTTTTTCTGCAGGTAGATAACCTGAGCTTTATTGTATCGAGTGTTTATTAAGACTGAACTTATTACAATTAATTGACTACCAAACATGCATTCGACTTATATGGTGGCATAGGTGTTTGGGTATTGGGTAATGTTGTTCTTGGAATTGTTTATTGCATTCTTCGTTCGTTATTTCTTACTAATTTCGTCTGTGAGAACGGAAATTAGGTCGTGTCATGGAACTGCTGGCGTAGCTAATATTCGTTACGTTAACTCATCCTCCTCTAAATGCGATAGTCCTCAATCGCTTAAAAGTATGGCATGTCGTTGAACTTTGATTGCGGAAGGGTAGGTGTTGGCTTAGGTGCTGCATTTGATTCTGTAGGGATGTGGATGTTCTTCATCTCATGCTGTTCTATGATGACCTTTGTATTATTCCTTCTTTTGTGAAAAAGTTTAAGCATTATTACGATGATTAAAAGAATGCCCATGAACGAAATTGAGCCATAGGTGGTTATCATCTGTGTTTCTTTTTCTGATTGGAGCAGCTGAATTTCTTTCGTATTGTTGATGTGGAGCTCGTGCATCATCTCTAGTGATAATATTGAATGGTATTCTTTTTCTATTGACGATGGTTGTAAAATTGCTGGGAGGATAGTGTGAGTCGATATTACTTTTTCTGAAGTAAATTTTCGGTCATTAATTGTTATGTTGGTGTTGTCATATTTGATGAGGAAGGTACCAGTTATATTTCGGGAAGTTGATTCTGCTTGGAGAGTTCCGTTGAAATTTTTAAGCAGAATAATACCCTGGGTTATCTCTTCAATTGCTGGGATGTGCTGACCGCTGATAATGTTGCAAGATGCTATTTGACTTTTCAAAAGATTCGAAATGCATGTTGAGTTTACAATATTCACAAGATTTTTATTTTCACGTATAGAAATATCATTAATCTGTTTACAATTATTTATAAGACCAAGCATTTCGTCTTTATTTTTAGAATTTCCTTGTAATGAATTTCAATGACTATCTCATTTCTTTTGACAGGTTTGATAAGGATTTTTTCATAAGTTTTGGGACTTGTTAGAGGAATATTGACAATATATAAAATTGAAATTGAATTTGTTATGATTTTGATTTCTGCAAAGTTTAAAGCTTCTTCGATTGTGGTAAAAGGAATGTGTTCTTTATTAAATGTATTTATTGCAAGGCTTATTTCTTCTTTAGATAGTATGAGAGAGTTTACAATTCCTAGTTTTGCCCAGTGAATGGCTACAGCAATATTTTCTAATTCGTCTTTTACAATTTTGAATTTATATTTAATTTCGGATATAATGATTGAATTGAAACTTTTATTTTCTTTTAACATTTTTTCAATTTCATTTGCTACTTTTGTGATATTGTTAATTCTTTCGTTATATAATTTGTTGATTACAACTTGTGTATTTGTGTTTTCAAGGATATTGTTAACTTTCTTTTTGATTGTAATAAAATCGTCGTGGTCGGGACTGCCTGCAATCCACTTCCGCGCTGTGCCTATAGAATCTGTGGATCTCTTAACATTGTGTGGCCTTAAATTGTGGATTAAATTTTGAATTTGTTCATATTCGTGAGAAAGGAAAGGAAACAAGGGATCGTTAACAGTTGAAGAAAGTTCGATAGTTGGTGCAATATTGGTCAAAAATTGTCATATTGATCTAGGTCAATCTCGTGAATAAGTTTAAAGTATCCGGTTTGTATTTTAGCTTGTCCAGTATGTAAAGATACGAATTGAGAGTTGGAGAAGTCTAGTATCTGTATTTCTGTTGATGCATTATTGAGCATGTACCTGAAAATAGGAAATGCGTAGTTAGTACATTAATTCCTGATGTTACTTTTATGTATCGTTCTTCCTGACTGTGTTATGACTGTTGTATTTTTATTTTCCTTAACTAAATCTTTTTTATATCTAAAAGTTAACTTAGAGCCTAGTCTTTTGTTGTGTCTTACGTAAATTATGTCTCCTGGGTTGTAAGTGTTAGTTGGTTCTCGTTTCTTATTGTGGTATCTTATGTCTTTGTTTTGTTTCTGTATGATTTTATCGATATTTTGCTGCCGGACATTCTCACAGTCTTCAGGAGTTATTCTTGGAGACCGACCAAAGAAAAGCTCTACCGATTTTTTCTGTGTGGTTGAATGAACTGTAAAATTGTACTCGTTCGTAGCTCTTTCGAGTAGTTCTTCGAATAAACGAGGAGTCTGTTCTGCTTTTAGGCAGCGCATTATATCGGAAAGGGTGGAATGGAACCTTTCAATCTGTCCGTTCACCTCACTTCTGTAAGGTGGGGTTTTGTAAATGCGTATTTTTAATTCGTCCTCCATCATGGATGTAATGGAAGCAGAATTTAATGCCTTTTCATTATCTATAACAATATTTTCCAGAATGCAAAATGAAAATAATATTTCTCGAAGTGGTTGTCTTATGTGAGTAATGGCTCTTGATTTAATAATTTTAGTTTTTGCAAATTTTGTAAGTTTGCAGATGGCAGTTAGTACAAGTTTTTTTTTTTCAGTTGAAAAGATGTCAAGGTGAATAGTGTGGCCTGTATAGTTTGATATAGGGAAAGAATTGGTTTGTTCGGATGACGATCGTATTTACTTTCTTTGCATGTTTGGCAATTTTTAACTAATCTTTTGATTTTTGCTGCCATTTTCGGAAAGTAAAAGTTTTCAAGTATTTGTTGTCTATTTTCCTCCGGGTTACGGTGTGCTCTACTGTGTACTCTTAAAATTTTTTCTTCTTGTTCACTTTCATCGGTAATGTCTTCAACCATAGATTGAGTAAACCTCACCTTAAAACTAGCAAAATGAATTGGATAGATATTCTGTATTCGACACATTATTTCTTCTGTTGTTGATAAACCGTTTATGTTACTGGGGTTGAGAAATTTCTTAAACATTTAAAAGAAAATAGCAAACAAGTGTTTGTTATTGTTTTTGTTTTGTCCTGGAGTTGTAAATTGAATAGAATTATTACAAAACATTTTTAAAGGAAAAAAGAAAAAAATTTATTAGAAAAATGTATGTTGAAGATCGAAATGATCATACCTCAACTCCATGTTGCGTTTCGCCCAATTGCCGTGCCTGTTAATATGGTTATAATATCTGTTTCTGTATAATTTGGTTGGGTAAAAGTGCGTCGGTGATATGTTGGAAATGGTATAAGGAACTCATGATTAGTTTCATTTCCTATCTTGAGAATCAATTGGTTACGGAAGACGTTGATTGGGATTTCTACAGTAGGAATCAAATTGTGTGAAGAGCTATCGTCGCTATGCTCAGTCATTGTCATTGTTTTCACCTCTGACGTTAGTGGAAGTCGTGATAAAGCGTCGGCGACTATGTTGGACTTTCCTGGTTTGTACTTCAATTCATAATTATACTCTTCCAAGATAGCTTTCCACCGCTTCATCTTGTAGTTTGTATTTTTGTTGCTGAGTGCGTAGGTCAGTGGTTGATGGTGCGTATAGATTTTTACTTTTTTAGATCCGTATAGGAAACTCCTAAGCGAGTTGAGAGCCCAGATGATGGCTAACATCTCTTTCTCGTTAGTGGCATATGCTTCTTCCGTTTGGTTCAACGTTCTTGATAAGAACGTTATGGGTTTATTGTTTTGAGATAATACAGCACCCAAGGCATAATCTGAGGCGTCTGTAGTTAATTCAAATTCTTTGTCAAAGTCAGGATAATTCAAAACTACTTCTTGTGATACAAGAGAATCTTTAATATTTTGGAAAGAGTTCATAGTATCTGTGTCAAGTTCAATGGCCTTATTTTTAGAAATGTATCTGGACACTCGTCCGTCTTTCCCTCTTAAAAGGAATGTCAGGGGTTTTGCTATTTTAGCATAGTCTCTGATAAAACGGCGATAGTAGCCTGACATTCCAAGGAATGAACGTAAATCCCTCAGAGTTTTGGGAATTGGTAAATCGGAGATGGCTTGAACATTCTTTGGGTTAGTTTTTATTCCATTCTTGCCTATAATGAATCCAAGAAATTCGATTTCTTCTTGAAGAAATTCGCATTTATCCATTTGTACTTTAATGTTGGCACGTTCCAGTGTCTCGAAAATAGTTTTGAGATTTTTCAGATGATCTTCTTTATTTTTGCCGAAGATGACAATGTCATCAATATACACATAGCAACAAGTTCCTATGTGTTCTTTAAGAATATCATCTAACGTTCTCTGGAAAATAGCTGGTGAATTTTTTAGACCAAAGGGGAGACGCAAAAATTCGAATTTTCCATTGTTTACGGAAAACGCTGTTTTTTCAATGTCGCATTCCCTAAGCAGGATTTGATGAAACCCGCTTTTCAAGTCGACTATTGTAAAATAATTATTGCTACCGAGGTTAGCGATTACTTCGTCAATGGGAGGAATAGGGTATCGGTCTGGGATTGTAACAGAATTTAACTTTCTATAGTCAATAGCAAGCCGATATTTTTTTTCTAAGGATGTGTCCATTTTCTTTGGAACGATCCAAACCGGGGAGTTGTATGGGGACTTAGATGGTCTTATGATGCCATCTTTGAGAAGGTCAGTAATTTGTTTCTCGACCTCGTCCTTTAAAGCTCTCGGATAGTGGTATGATTTGGAATAAATCGGTTCGGAGGTTGTAGTACGAATTTCTCCTTTAACTGATGTCACATAAGTTAAAGAATCATCGGGTTCAGCAAACAATTTAGGATAATTGTTTACAATTTCCATGAGGTCAGTTTCGTCTTCTTTGTTCAAATGGGAAGTTCTGATATTTAAATTATTGATATTTTCTGAAACATGTTGTTTAAGAGGAATAATTATGTTTGAACAGATGGTCATATAGCTTTCTTTCGTGTGAACGACGGCGTTTAATTTTCTTAGCGTGTCGTTACCGATAATACCATCAAATGATATGAGAGTTGGAAGAATATAGAATTTAATTTTTTCTATATTGGGGCTAAAGAGTTGAACAAAACCATGATGTGTTATTTTTATACTACCTCCAACTGAGTAAGCATTAAAATTTTTGTTGTTTGGAAGGGGATTTCTAATATATTTGGGTTGAATATAATCTCTGTTAGAGCCTGTGTCAATAAGAAATCTAAGTATTTGGCCGAGAATTGTTAGCATGTTGGGTTCGGAAGTCCACATTCTGCAATTTCAAACAAAGGTGAAGGGCCTGTGGAAGGTCCGCAGGTTCACGGATGCTTAAGAGCCTGGGGAGGTCGCCCTCTGACAAAAGTGTCTAGAGCCTTATCTCTATAACACTGTGTCATGTTATTTAGGGATTCCTGATTCATATTCATTGATCCAAGTTTACTTAGGATAAGTGAAAGGTGGTGATAGACTATTTGATAGAATTCGGGTATGGAGTTATGTCCTTGTACCAAAGTCGTCATTTGGTATTCCAAGGTTCCCAAGTCCCTTTTATCCGCATAGTGTAATGTTAAACATTTGGATATTTTTTCCCAGTTTAACGGGGTGTTATAGGACTCAAGTGCTATGTCCGCGTGTCCTGATATTTTATTTCGAATAACTGACAAAATGCCATAATATTTGGGGGTGCCCTTGAGATGTGCATAGATCGTGAGTATTCGCTCAACACTCTTTTTCCATGAGTTGAACTCTTCAGGCTGTCCAGTGAATACTCGAAGACTTTTCACCACATTCGGAATTTTATCCATATCTGTTAAGTTCGCATCATTCAGAAGGTTGCTGGGTTGATCGATATCGTTATAGATGTCAGATGCAGGGTTCATTATAGAATTGAAAATCTGACGTCCTTGCAAATGCAGAGTTTCTGCAACTAATCTTGTAATAGTCATTAATTATTTGATTAGGTGGAGGAGGTTGTTCGTGCGGAACTTCTAAACGCGGTGGCCTGATTAAATTATTAGGACTTGCCATGTTTAAATTAAATTATATACACAGGTGGAGACGATAATTTTCAGATAATTAAGGATAGAGCGACAAGAATTTCTTTTTGTATTTTGTTTTCTTTAACCCTTAAACCCTACCCATCCCGGGAGAAACACTATTGCTACCCTGGGGTCTTAGGGACCCCAAAAAGTTTTTGCCCCAATTTAATAAAAAAAAACAATTTAATCAAAAATTTTATTTACTAAAATAAAAGATAGGAATGTTTAATCATGAAAAAGGTTTTAAGAGTTTACATCAAGACAATTATGACACACTGAGCGGCTATGTTCGCCACAAAGTGGATTTCGGCAACTGGTGCATCGTATTTTGGTCTTGCGGTCTTTGTCTCGTGGACACACGGCACATCTATTTTTTGTAGTGACTGAAGATGTTGACTCAGCCACAGGTCGCTTCTTTTTCAAAATATCTCCAATGAGGACCTGGAGATTGGATGGTAAAGTTGGCCAAGTAAACCTCTCCTCCATTTGGGGTTTAATGAGTTCCAAGGCTAAGTTTTTTAAGAAATTTCAACTTATTTGAATTTTATCGGACGCTATTTTGAGGAAGACATACGAATTCACACCAACAATATTTAAGATCCCATAAAACATAGCCAATGGCCATCGTTTCGCTCGTCTTGAAACACTGTCAAACTGTTCAAAAACTTTAACTATCACTACCCTGGGGTCTATGGGACCCTGAAGCTCAAATATTTTCAACTGCACCACTCGAAAATTAATAAATGACAGATTTTTAGACGTCTGCTGCGATAATATGAGAATTCCATGGGTGGCATTGGTGTCAGTTGCTTAGTTTTTAAAAAATTCAAGAAAATGTATGTTTGCAATGGCGCTGGACCCCAGGGTAGGGTTTAAGGGTTAATAACTATATTGTTTCACTTTAATGTGTTATAAGCAAATAAAATTATTTGGTTCTAAATGTTATCAAACTATTAATTTTTCTTAAGATTTTCTTGCTAATTTACTTACTTACTTACTAACTTAGGTGGGCATTACAGTTCGGGGTGAACCTGAGCCTCAACCAACATCCTCCTATAACGATTTCGATTTCGGGCGAGCTCTCTCCAGTTTCGCACTCCAAGTCGGTTGAGGTCTTCATCCACTTGATTGCGCCACCTAAGACGAGGTCTTCCCCTTTCGCGATTTCCCTGCAATGTGCTTTCGAACACCCGACGAGCCGGAGCGTTTGGGTCCATCCGCTCTACATGGCCCAACCATCGTAGCCTCGCGATGCGTACTCTTCTGGCTATGCCCATGTCGCGGTACAGCTCATACAGCTCGTTGTTGTATCTTCTTCTCCACACATTGTCTTCGCATACGGGACCAAAGATCATTCGGAGAATTTTTCTTTCGAAACGACCAAGAGTTTCCTCATCCGCTTTCGATAAGGTCCATGCTTCCGCGCCGTACAGCAGGACTGGGATGATTAAGGTCTTATACAAGGTCACCTTGGTTTTTCTAGAGAGGGTTTTGTTTCTCAATTGCCTTCTTAACCCAAAGAAGCAACGGTTGGCAAGAGTTATTCTCCGTTTGATCTCCACACTGATGTTGTTGTCCGTGTCTACAGCGGATCCTAAGTAGACGAAGTCCTGTACTACCTCGAAGTTATGTCTGTCTATTGTGACGTTTTGTCCAATTCGCCGATGTTCTGTGTCCTTGTTTGATGACAGCTTATACTTCGTTTTGCCCTCATTAACCATCAAACCCATTTTTGCCGCTTCTGTTTCAATACTCGCAAAAGCACCTATGACATCACGCTTTTTTCTTCCCATTACGTCAATATCGTCTACATAGGCGAGTAATTGTACAGACTCTTGAAAGATTGTTCCTCTGGTGTTGACGTTTGAGTTTCTTACAATCTGTTCAAGTATGATGTTGAAGAAATCGCATGACAGTTTGTCGCCTTGCCTAAAGCCTTTTTCGACATCAAAGGTCTCGGTGAGTTCTTTACCGACCTTGACGGAGCAGCGTGAATTCTCCAAAGTCATCCTGCATAGTCGTACGAGCTTTGCAGGGATGCCGAAACTAGACATGGCTCTGTACAGCTCGTCTCTGTAAATACTGTCATACGCGGCCTTGAAATCGATAAAGAGGTGGTGAATATCGATATTATGTTCTCGGGTTTTTTTTTCCAAGATCTGCCGTAATGTGAAAATTTGGTCTATTGTGGACTTCTCTGGTCTAAAACCACATTGATAAGGACCTATCAAGTTGTTGACGTGGGGTTTCAGACGTTCACATATTACAGCAGACAAGATCTTATAAGCGACGTTAAGGAGGATTCTCCCTCTGTAATTGGCGCAATTGTGAGGGTCTTCCTTCTTCAGGATCGGGCATACGATACTGAGGTTCCATTCATCGGGCATGCTTTCTTCCGACCATATCATGCAGATCAGCTGGTGCATGCTCCTTTCCAACTGATCTCCAGCTGCCTTGAAAAGTTCGGCATCAAGGCCATCTGCACCTGCAGTCTTATTTGATTTAAGTTTGCATATTGCAAGCTTAACCTCTTCTAGGTCGGGAGGACGGCATTCTTGATCATCGTCCAAGCTGAATGGGGTAATCTGCCTGACAGCGGAATTTGTGTCTTCATCGCCGTTAAGCAGTCTGCAGAAATGATCTTTCCAGATCCTCAGTAGCGACTGTGACTATAACTATGTTTCCCTGCTGGTCTTTACAGGCTTGATTTCGGGGTTTGCCACCCTGGCAGGATCTTTTTACCTTTTGGTAAAACTTCCGAATCTCGTTCCTGTCATGGCACCTCTCTATTTCCTCAAACGAGCGCTTCTCATGCTGCTTCTTTTTCTTTTTGAGAAGTCGGTGTTCTTCCCTTCTTCTCTCCTTGTAAATCTCGTTATACTGATCGTAAGCAGCCCTTGTTCGTGTTTGCATAAGCATTTGTCGTGCTCTTTGTTTGGCTGCATTTGCCTGCCTGCATTCTTCATCGAACCATGGGTTTCGTTTTGGTGGCCGAGTGAAACCCAGAACCTCAGAGGCAGCGGTTCTGATCGCTTCTTGGCATTGCTGCCACTGGTCTTCAATGTTTAATGCTGGCGGCATGGGATTCAAGGATAATTGAAGGGACACTCGATTGGAAAAGGCATTGGCAAACTCTTGCGATTGTAGCTTTCCGACGTCATATCTCTTCACAGCGTTAGTTCGCGCTGGTCGTGAAAAAGATATCCTCCTTCGTACCTTGGCTACAACAAGGTAGTGGTCCGAGTCAAAGTTGGCCCCTCGGAAAGTTCGGACATCTAACACACTGGAAGAGTGCCTTGCGTCGATCGCAACATGGTCAATTTGGTTGACGGTTAATTGATCTGGGGATCGCCATGTACCTTTATGAATTTTGAGATGCGGGAAGCGCGTACTACTTACAACAAGATTCAGCCCCGCAGCAAAATCGATTAGCCTCAGTCCGTTTTCGGAGGTTTTGTCATGGAGGCTATGCTTACCGATTGTGTTTCCAAAGATGTCCTCCTTCCCTAGCTTTGCGTTAAAATCGCCAAGAACCATTTTCACGTCGTGTCTAGGGCACTGCTCATACGTTTCTTCGAGGAGCTCGTAGAAACAGTCTTTGGAATCGTCGTCTTTCTCTTCTGTGGGGGCGTGGGCGCATATAAGGCTAATGTTGGCAAATTTAGCCCTGATGCGGATGGTCATTATACGCTCATTGACTGGATTTTGGCTAATCACCTTATCCCTGAGTCTTCCTCTAACGACAAATCCGCACCCAAATAAGCGTTGTTTCTTTTGTCTGTAGCAGTCGCCATAGTAGATGTCACAGTTTTTCATCTTCTTTGTGCCCGGTCCACTCCATCGCACTTCTTGGATGGCGGTTATGTCTGCTTTGCAGCAGTCCAGGGCGTCCGCTAATTCTACAGCTGCACCTAGTCCGTTAAGAGACCTTACGTTCCACGTGCAGATCCGGAGGTCATTGTCCTTTTTTCGTTTGCTTGGGTCGTCAACTTTGAAATCATTATCGTTATCCGAGGCTATTAGTTGTTTCGGAACTGTCCTTTTTTAACGTGGTTGGGTAGTTAACCCTACGCACAACCCCCAACCTGGAGGGCCAGGTTCTTTTGGATCCCTTCGGACACAAAGGGCTGGAATATCCAGTGTCAGTACCCTGCTGCAGGGGACGTTGGCTCACCAGGAGCTCATCCGCCACCATCTCTACTTCAATACCCTGTCCTAGTATTGAAAGACCCCGAAAGACCTTTAAACCAAATATGTTGGAGTAGCTCCTTCAGGGGTTTCTGCTTTTATGGCTGCTGAAGTCAACCGTTGATTCTGTCCTTCGAATTCATCCGCTGGAACATTTACACGAAAGCTCTCGTAGACCACTGAGATTCGTGCAGTCAGTCATAGTTCGCAGAGCAATTATAGTGTTGACCGATCACAATTCTTTTGTTCCGGATTCCCTTGTCAACACTCGCACTTACTAGTTTAGCAGGTCAGCTCTGGACGGAGCATCCCAGGTCCCAGTGGATACCGCTTGGAGGTATAGTAAGCACAATTGACGTGTACTATAAGTTACAGCATCTGGGCGCCGCCAAGTTGGCACCAGTCAGAGCCTACCCGAATAGTACAACGCCCATCCACCAATTTGGTGGATGGGCGTTGCCCATCGCCCATCCACCAATTTGCTAATTTGGTAGTTTATAATTCAATTCTTAAATTTTTATAGAATTGTTTTTCTTTTCAAAAAGAAAAGCTCAAAATTTAAAGTTTCTTTTTACTTTAGATTTTCTTATGTATTTAATATTTTTATAACTGGTTTCTATATTTTAATGAACTATATTTTCAAGTTTTTTTTTTTTTTTTTAATTATTTAGAATTCACTTTTGATTGTATTTTTTATAACAATATCATTATTCAAAAGGACTTACAGCAAAAAAAACATAACTGCTTTCATTTTTTTGTTGTGGTTTGTGTGTCCAGGGTGTCGGGACTGTTCTAATCGGCGGCAAGGCGGCTTTCAGCTACAGCTGTGTTGATTCCTGTTTAGTCCCTTTTTTACAGGACTCACTGAGGGGCTTCTTTGTAAATTCCTTCGCACTTTTACAATTGTTGTCTTTTAGTAAACGGGTATTTACTTTATCGCGCACAAAAATTAACTTGTAACACCTTTTAGTAAATGGGTATTTACTTTATCGCGAACAAAAATTAACTTGTAACACAATTAAAACTATTATGACGATAGCAGTCCCTGTTGCTCGGGCGCCAGTTAAGAAAACATAAGTTGAGTTTCCAAAAAAATATATTTTTTCTGCAAGTAGATTACCTGACCTTTATTGTATCGAGTGTTTATTAAGACTGAACATATTTCAATTAATTGACTACCAAACATGCATTCGACTTATATGGTGGCATAGGTGTTTGGGTATTGGGTAATGTTGTTCTTGGAATTGTTTATTGCATTCTTCGTTCGTTGTTTCTTACTAATTTCGTCTGTGAGAACGGAAATTAGGTCGTGTCATGGAACTGCTGGCGTAGCTTATATTCTGTACGTTAACTTATATAAGGTTTTATAATGAATTATTATTATATTTATTTGTTTATTGTAGCATAACGATACACCACACTTCTCCCACATGGTTTGTGTTACGCCAGTACATTTAAATTTTCAACGCTCGCTTGGCATTTGTGGTCATAGCAAATGCAAACAGCCCAGATGCCCTGTCAGCACAAAATATGTACGTACTTGTACATTCTGCCCGGCCAAGATTGGTCTAGACCGTGAAGTCACAAGTCGAATATCTCCGTGCAGGTACGGGAATCTGTCGACTGTGCAGCTCGATGACAGAGTTTGCAGCTTTGCGTTTGCGTCTCCTTATCACAACGGTGATCAGCATAATGGTGATAAAAAGTCCTCCAATCAAACTGTAGTTTATAGTCTGATGCATCTTGTGAGATTTAGTGATGGCAGGCAGTGTCTCATGGTTCTTGGGAGCTGTTATCCATTTCTGAACGGTTTTAAGATCCTCGTTACCGTTTTTAAGGAACACAGCTGACATTTTCATTGGGATTGAAGTGTTCTGAGGCGTTTCTTGTAGCATCGTAGTAATATTTGTGGCTGGTATGAATGCCCCGTAAAATTCACTTGACAGGAGATTGTGTGACGTAATGGTCATAGTATCCTGTTTCAGTACACAGTTTTGATGTAGCTCTAGTACTCCGTAGCCTCTGAGTGTTATGTCCAAAATTATGTTGTTGCAGATCAGACATAACGTGTAGGTTTTCTCAAGCACATATATCCAACTGCTTCCTTTATTTAGTTGTATCCATATTGGTGCTGGCGGAATGCTCCTTATTTTGCGAAACGCTGAAAGATCTTTCTTGTGTGGTAATAGATCTAATTCGCATTTGCTTGCATTGGATCTCCGATTGAAGATAGGGTGCTGTTGATTACACAAGTACTTATCGTTAAAGTGACTGCACTTACTCATTTCCTCTTTCATCATCGGATAGTAAGTCTCTCGAAGAATGTTCACTGCTATGTAGTTTGCTGAAGGTTCGATGTACACAAATTTGTTAGAATGAGCTGCTGGGACTAGTATTGTTTTAAATACTTCGAAATCCTCCGTTGTTACTAGCGGAGTTCTAATGTCAAAGATAACGTTTCGCTTTGTGATTCTTCCTCTAGCTGTTAAAAACCGGTATAATTGAACGGGGTTGGTTTTGTCCCCAGGAACTGTCAATTGTGGAGTGGTTTTCAATTATTGCCACCTGTTCATTCAGTTGATCGGTTGTGATGATTAATGGATTGATCTTTGAGTGGTGAAGATCTGTGGGTACATCGAGCAAGGAGTTTTGTGTTTGTTGGAAGCTGAGCATGGCTAGTGTAGCGTATGCTGAAAAAGTCAAGAAATGTTGTGAAGCTTCATTTTCTTCTTTGGCAGACTAAGCGTTAGCTGATAAAAGCTCTAGGTTATTTTGAAATATATTTAATTGTTGAGTGACTGCTTCTTGGTTTTTGCGTATAATATTGGTAGTAACCTCCGCGATTATCGTTTGATTTTGTATTAGCCCAAGTAAGTGATCATCATTTGTTTTGAGGCCTTCAATGTCTTGTTCGTATTGATCGACAAATTCTTTGTCTAGGACGCCAAAAAGTCTGTTTGATACCGTTCCCACGAAATCAAAAGGTGATGGCTTGGCTCTTGAATTTGGCTGTTTTTTCTTTTGTTGATTAAAAATTAGTTTTTTGTTGTTCCGTATTGACAGCTGATGATTACATTAGTTTACCAGATTGAAATAATTATTGTTGCGTTTAAGCCTCATATCTGCCCCTTTTCTCTTGCAATAAGCACTCATTCCTTCAAGCAGGGCTTCAAATCCTTGAATTTCATGCCAGTAATTGCTTAAGTTGTAATAAATAATCAGCTTCCAGTCACTTGTTATAAGGTTAATACTTACAATCTTTTCAAAATAAATGCCCGGTAATTTATAAAAGGCGTTATTTCTACTCCTTGGCTAGGCGTCCAACGCTTTAGCGTTTCTGCCCCCAACCAGAAGAAACAGAAGTAGAGTTGTTATGACTCCAGTCGAATTCTTATTTGGATGTGTTGTGCTTTGAACTTGTTGGTCCGACGTGTCTGTTACTGTATTTACTTCTTCATCATTTTTATTATCGATAATTGGTAGAGGACACAGTTTGCCTATAGGTCTCTTATAGATTTTATTTTTTGTCCTTACAGATACAACTCGTACCAAATCATCGCCCAGCATGGGTTTCTTCAATTATACCCAAGGACCATCTTGTTGGTGGAAGGTTGTCATCTTTCAACTGCACAACGGTACCAGGGCTCAGATTTTTAGACTTCTGTCGTCTGTCTTTGTTGGAGGGTTGTCAGGTAACTTTGGCTCCATTTGTTCCAAAATTGTTGTTGCATCCGTTCCAATAGCTGCCATCTTGTCAGTAACGCTTCTTTTTCGTCAAGTATGTGTTTTTCCGGTTGTGCTAGTAGGGCTGACCCAATTAAGAAGTGTCCTGCCGTCAGTACATCTGAATAGTCAGGATCGTTTGAGAGTGGATAAAGCGGCCGCGAGTTTAGACACGCCTCGATTTGCGTTAATAGTGTTGCTAGATCTTCAAATGTAAGTTTGTGCCCTCCGACGGTTCTTTTTAAGTGATACTTTATCGATTTCACCCCAGCCTCCCACAACCCACCAAAGTGAGGGGCTCCCGGGGCGGGGGTATAAATAGCCACTCCGTACTGCAAGACATGAGCATATTTAACATGTCTTGATTGTACTTCTCTTGGCCTTTCACGTTTAGATGGAGAATTTTGTTTGCAGACACAAAATTTGTTCCATTATCACTATACAGATGCGCAACATGACCTCTTCGCCCAGAGAGTCTTTTGAAAGCTGCGATGAATGAATGCGTTTGCCGTTAGATCACTCACAACTTCAATATGTATAGCTTTTGTTGCTAGGCATATGAAAATTGCGATGTATCCCTTGCACGATTTGTTGCCTCTTCCCTATGACATTCTAACGTCTATTGGTCCAGCATAGTCGACACCGGTGTGTAGGAAAGGCCTGCTTCGATTAAACCCTTGGTTGAGAAAGATTTCCCATCAATTGTTTGCTTCTATCTGATTTATATCTGAAACAGACAGTGCATCCATGAAGCCGTTGCTTAACTGCACTGGACCCATTGACAACCCAGTAATGCTGTCGTATGTAGGAATGTGTTAACTGGTTTACTCCATGTAATGTTAATTTGTGAGCGTCGTCAATGAGAAGCGTAGTAAGAGGGAAGCTTTTCCTGTAATTCGAATAATCCCGTCTTCGTCAATAAATGGAACAAGGCATTGTAATTTATTCTTTTTTCTACATCTTTTCCAGCTTTAAGATTTTTTATTTCACAACCGAAATGTGTATTTTGGGTGTTTTTTATTAGAAGTTTGTTCGCACTTTCTATTTCATCACTCGATAAGTGTCCCGAACTCCTGTTTTGGCTATGCGATTTCATGTTGTACAGAAATCGTTCTCAATATGCAAGAATTCTTGTGAGACGTTTGAGCGAACTTTATCGTGTTGTCATTTGTCCTATTAAATCTTGCTTATTTTCGTGTACGACCATCATCGCACAAATGTTGACCTTTTTAATTTCTAGGTCGGTACTGTGTATGTTGTTACCATTGTATAATACTTCTGCATGAAAAACCCACTTCGGACCATTTCACCAAAGAAGATGATCTTTAAGCTGTGACGGGCTTATGCCTCTCGAAGCATAATCTGCTGGGTTCTCATTACCACTAACGTGATGCCATTTTGTTGAATCTATTACTTTTAGTACGGTTTCGACTCTATTAGCGACTTAATTTTTCCATTTAAATGGATTTCCATTCAACTATGCAAGAGTAGAGTAATCTTTTTGAGTCGGTCCACGTGTGTTCTTCTAATTCATTTATTTCAAGTGCCACCACCGTATTTTGAATCAATTTTGCTAGCAATACTGCTCCACATATTTCCAGCCTCGGTGTTGAGAGAGGTGTGGGCGCACCATCAGAGTATCCTCTCACTGGCCCACAGAGGAAGTAGCTTTCGCCTTCACCTTGCACTTTTGCAGCCATCTTTAAATTGCTTTATTTCCGACAGAAAGAGAGATGACCACGAGCTATCCCGGAAAATTCGCCTTAAGTTGTTAAATTAACCTATAAGAAGTATCTAAGAAACTAAGTAATTAAAAATAAGCATATCATTGTTAGTAGAATTCTAGTACTTTGTATCTTTTTTAAAAATAAAGGATTTGTAACCTCCTTCAAGTGTAGACCAAGTTTGTTTTACTGAGGTTGACAGAACAGTTTCAGCTGCGGCCAAAATAGCCGCAACATCTTACAAATCTTTTAAGGAACATCCTTCGTCTTATAAGGAACATACATACGCCATCAAATAAGTCGCAATATGCCATCCAAGAACAAGACTACAGCCTTTAATCCAACTCGTCACCAAGAAGAGGAATTCAACTGCTGCTGCTACAACGAACCCGACTCTGCCCGTGATATGGTTCAGTGCGATCAATGCCAGTCGGCCATTTTAGCCATTTTAGCTGTGCCGTTGTAAACAGCAGCATTGCCGAAAAGCGAATAGTCATACAAGTGTGAAAGATGCACAGGTAAGAGTATCTGCTTAAATAATAATTCTTTAGGAGTGGTTTCTGCGTCTCCTGCAGGTTTGAATTAAATTAGAGAAACCAACACGCCGCAAACATCATCAGCCACAATCACCTCAACATTAATACAAAGTACTGTCACGGTTCCTGACAACTATGCAGCCACATTTGCTGCCACTTACGGAAATACAGCCGAAGCATCAACTTCAAATGAAGGCTGTTTCCAATCAACTGCGCCGTCGATTCCGGCGTTCCAACAAACTGCTGTTGGTTTACCTGCGTATAGTGCGGCCGAAGCTGCCGCCGTTCGTGGGGGAACAGCCAGCACATTATCACACCCCGTCTGTTCGATTGCAAGTTAGAACCAACCTTACTCGGTTGCAACAATTCAAAACATGTTCGGTCTGCCAATTGCGCCAACCATCGCCGAATCATGTCCAGTAAACGCACAGAACTACATGGCATCTACCCAGAATATTCAACCATCCTCTCTGGTCATACACGGATATTTCTCAGGAACAAATAAATTTCCCCAAGAACCTCAAGCGAAAGGAGACGACCCGGTTCCGAAACTGTCATCCGACAAGCCAATGGTCGATTCGAGCTGTTCAAAGTCTTCCAAATCTTCGTCAATTAAGCGCCTTTAAATTCAGTTTGCAGAAAATTGAAGAAGAACTCAAATTGCGAAAGGAAAGAGAGGCCGAGTACATTTCCAAAAAATATGAAGCCATGAATAGGGCCCTTGACTCTTCAGATGAAGACCAAGAGATCGACCAAAATAGTGAACTAAAATAGAAAGCTGCAAATGCCAGCATACGCCATTTGGTTGATGGAACGTCAGGAAGATACTGCTCGCACTCTACAGTGAATGTCAAATCGAATATTCCGGAGTTTGCCCCCACCGTTTTGCAACCACAATGCGCTGATAGAAACTTGGGTAAAGGCGCAGTTAGGAGGTCATCACTTGGCGGCAACCAACAACCAGCATGCTCAGCCGACGTTCCAGGTGCAGCTGCTCAATCATTTGAAATTCACCATCGCCAACTACCGCAATTCTCAGAGAATACATTTACACGTCCGGTCCCATCGCAAAGCTTTCAAGATCATCAAGCCAATCAACATCTCAACGCTCGGGTGGGTGAACACCTGCCTCCCACTTACCATCTGCTCTCGTCCAACAATACGCAGCAATGTACGCACTCAAATACTTATTTAACTAAAAATAATATAGCAGCACGACATCTGATTCGAGACTTGCCTGTTTTCGACGGAGATTCCTCGGAGTGGCCAATTTTCATCGCAAGTTATAATCGAAGCACAGAACTGGGCGGCTTTAGTGATGATCAAAATCTCATAAGATTGCACAAAGCTCTTAGAGGTGGAGCGTTAAAAGCGGTACGGAGTTTAATAATACAACCGAACTGTGTCGGACGTGTAATTAGCACTCTTAGGATGCTTAACGGTAGGCCAGAACTAACAATCAACACCCTTATTCGAAAGATCAGCCTGACGCCGCACCGTCGCCAAAAGCAGAAAAACTGGAAACCATCGTAACCTTCGCAATAGCGGTACAGAATCTTTGCTCTACAGTGGAAGCCTGTGGTAGTAGCCACTTCAACTTCCCCATGCTGGTTCAAGAGCTCGTCGAAAAACTTCCGCCAACCCTGCGCCTTAACTGAGCCATCCACAAGCAATCGTTCCCGAGATGTTCACTCGTCAAGTTCAGTACATGGATGTACTCTATGGCTGAAGCGGCCAACGGAGTTCTTTCTTCAGCGCCTCCAACCAACTCGGAAAAAAAAATGGCACAAGGGCTGGGCAGGTAAGGGAAATGTAAATACGCACTATAAATCGGACAAAGTGAGCTATGTATGTAGCGGCGATTGCTCTTCAGTAGCATACTGTAAAACGTTTCAAGAAGCAGGTCGTAATTTCAGATGGGAGCAAGTGAGAAAACACCAACTATGTCGCAGATGTTTGAGAAAGCATTTAAAAGACAGATGCAAGTCTGAAGCGGTATGTGGAAAAGGCAACTGCGTTCTTAAACACCATCACCTTCTCCACAACAATCAGAAAGAACCTGAAAAGGACCTACTTAAGGATGGAACTGTTGGTGTTCACCAAAAAGATTCGGATCAGCAAAGCCACAGCACTGACTCTATATTGTTCCGAGTAGTACCAGTATTTCTTTATGGGAACGAAACTAAGATAAGAGCCTTTGCATTTCTGGATGACGGGTCTTCCGTGACGTTGATCGACGAAGAACTCGCAAAGCAACTGAACGTATCAGGCACTCCAAGGCCTCTGTGTTTGAAGTGGACTGGAAATGAATCGCGATACGAAAGCAGGTCCGAACTAATCAACATCCAAATTTCAGGCACTACACAGGGTGCTGAAAAGTTCTAGATGTGCACACAGTAGGAAACACTGTCTACCGCCTCAAACAATAAACCCAGGTGAACTGCAAGAGAAGTTCCATCATCTTAAAGGGCTGAACGTTACCTCGTATCACAAAGCGGTTCCGCGATTGCTTATAGGCGTTAACAAAGCACAGCTTGGGTTCCCCTTGAAATCCAAAGAAGGTTGCCAAAATGGACCTGTTGCCACCAAAACCCGCCTAGGATGGTTTATTCATGGGAAATGCGTTGAAGTGGTACATAGACTGGATAAGGCTCACAGTTTTCATCTCTGCGAGTGCAATGACCTTGATTTAAACCGTTTAGTAAAAAAGTTTATCTGTGATGATAATTTCGGAACTCAAGAGTCTACAGCGGTGATGTTATCCGACGACGACGCTCGAGCCCTAGAATTGCTAAGTAAACATACAGTTCGTAAAAATGGTAGAATTGAGACGACACTACTATGGAAGTTAGACGAGGTTCAGCTGCCAAATAGCTACCCCATGGCCAGGAAGCGGCTAGTTGGCCTCCAAAGGCGAATGCAACGCGATCAAGTCCTAGCCGAGAAGCTCAACAATAAGATCAGGGAATATGTTACGAAAGTTTACGCTCGAAAGGTTACGCAAGATGAGATTTTGGAAAATCAGAACCGCTCATGGTACCTACCAGTGTTCCCAGTGGAAAATCCAAATAAACCTGAAAAACTGAGGATTGTATGGGACGCTGCAGCTACAGTTCACGGCACCTCGCTCAATTCTCTATTGCTCAAAGGACCAGTTCAACTAACC
The DNA here is from genome assembly GCA_949752695.1 of Melanostoma scalare. Classification (NCBI taxonomy): domain Eukaryota; kingdom Metazoa; phylum Arthropoda; class Insecta; order Diptera; family Syrphidae; genus Melanostoma; species Melanostoma scalare. The sequence goes on along the minus strand of OX456986.1, from coordinate 80,879,278 downwards.
CCCTTGACGTCCGCCATCTACAAGTTCAGACAAAACAAGATTGCAATCAGTGGGTACATTATGGAAATGTTTCACCAGATTGGTATTCGAAAGGAGGATCAACACTACCAGCGGTTTTTATGGGGTTGTGACGAAAGCGGGAATCCGGAAACATATGTAATGATGGTGATGACGTTTGGTGCGACGTGTTCTCCAGCCACCGCACACTTCGACAAGAACATCAACGCCGGTCATTTTGCTTCTGAGTCTCCGAGAGCTGCCCAGTCAATCAAGGAAAACCATTATGTGGATGGTTTGATGGACAGAGTACCGACCGAGCATGAGGCCATCAAACAGGCACAGGAGATTCGACACATCCACAGTCAAGGCGGTTTTCACATAAGAAATTGGGTCTCTAATTAAACTATAGTCCTAAAAGCACTTCAATCAGAGTTAAAAGAAGAAATGAGCATGAACACCAACGTCGAGCTAGGGATAGAGAAAGTGCTAGAGATGTGGTGGAGCACATCTCTGGATTGCCTAACTTTCAAACTCACCACAAACTCAAGTCAACAAGAAATCCTTTTCGGTGGCAGACGCCCAACAAAGCGTGAAGTACTGAGAATACTGATGACAATATTTGACCCCTTGGGACTTATAGCATGCTTTCTTATGTACATCAAGATTTTGCTTCAAGAAATTTGGCGATCGAAAATCATTTGGGACGACGAAATCAAAGAAGAAGCGTACAAAAAGTGGCTGAAATGGGATAATCATCAGATGCTTTTGAATCTCTTTACATATTTAAAAACAAAAATAATCTTATGAATAATGATGATGGACCAATCAAAGATTCAATATTCAAAAAAATTTTCAATAGATTCAACTCAACTCAACTGTAATTTTGTTTAGAAACATTTTCATTTTTTGTTAGTTTTTTGACAAATAATGATTTAATTAAATTTAATTTATAAATCTCGCTGACGACGATGGAAGCATTGCTTCTGAAATGTGCATTTGAGGAAATATAATTAGTGTTTTTAGCTGTTGAAAATTATATTAATCTTTTTATTTATTAATCATTTGCCTCAAATAGAAGCATTAAAAGTTCCCAGATGCTACATTTCTTCCTCTTGGGGCACAGAAGTTCAATTGCATACTTTCATCGACGTCAGCGAAAACGGTTTCGCAGCTGTAGCGTACATAAGAAACTCCCAAGAAAGCTTTATAGAGACCAGTCTTATTGGGGCAAAACCCGAGTAGCACAACTTAAAGCAGTTTCAAACCCACGTTTCGAACTTCAAGCGGCAGTCCTCGGAGCTCGATTCGCCAAACGCATCCAAGAGTCACACGGTATAGCCTTTGGGAAAAAATACTTTTGGCCAGATTCCAAAACTGTTCTCTGTTGGCTCCGATCGGATCACTGTAGATATCGCCAATACGTAGCGTTCAGGGTTAGCGAAATTTTGGACTTAACCGACATTGAAGAATGGAGATGGATTCCCACCAACATGAACGTAGCAGATGAAGCCACAAAGTGGCAAAACTTCCAGAGTTTAAAGCAACTGAGATTACCAAAGGAGAACTGGCCGCAGGAGACAATTATAGGCTCCACAGTGGAAGAGTTGAAGACGAGTCTTGTTACCGCTCATACTCTATATCGAGAAAACATCTTTCGTTGTTATGAAATTTCGTGTTGGTGGAAACTGCTGAGAAGTACTGGGTTCGCTCTTCGATTTGTGCTAAACGCCAGCACCTAAAGAAAGAAAACACCTAAAGAAAGTGGTCCTTTATCGCGCAGAGAACTTCAAATGGCACAAACCGAACTGCTGAGAAAAACACAACTTGGTACGTACCCCGAAGAGTTTGCAGATCTAACAATGAACCGATATGTGCAAAAAGGCAGACCCCTCTTTAACCGCACGCCGTTTTTAGACGAAAACCGACTTATCCGAGCCAACGGAAGGGTCAATTCCAAGGAAGAACCCAGCATCCACTCCGGGTCAATAGTTATTCTTCCAAGATTTCATCGAATCACGACTCTTATCGTCAAGAATGTTCACGAGCGCTATAACCACCAAAACGATAAAACCGCGGTTAATACTCTTCGCCAACATTTCGACATTTCACATATGCGTTCCGCTCTGAAAGCCATCAAGAAATCCTGTTCAAAGTGCAAACTTAACAATGCTCAACCCAGCCCTTCACGCATGGCACCACTCCCTCAAGCAAGACTTGCTTCGTTATATCGGCCGTTCTCGTACGTAGGGGTTGATTATTTTGGCCCTCTCTCAGTTACCGTAGGCCGAAGAACCGAGAAACGTTGGGGATTAATCTTAATCTGCCTTACATATAGAAGTTGCAAATACTCTAACGACAGATTCCTGTATTATGTGTCAAGTTTGTTTTACTGTGTTAAGTTTGTTTTACTGAGGTTGACAGAACAGTTTCAGCTGCGGCCAAAATAGCCACAACACTCGGTATACAAACTTTTTTAATCGGTGCAACTTTTGATTTAGCGCGCAATACGTTTACATGAACAGTTCCAGCCTCTGTTATCACCCTTGTATAAATAACTGCAGCTAAAGCTCTCTCTGATGCGTCACAAAACCCGTAGAGTTCAACTCGGTGCTTCCTTTCAAACTGATTCCATCGTGGTATCCTTATGTTTTCTATGCAACTCATCTCGTTTTTGAATTTTTTCCAACAATTTGTGATTTCTTCAGGTAGTATTTCGTCCCATTCTTTCTCTTCTTTCCAAAGCGCTGGTTTAGTGAATCCTATACAGTAAATGAAAAGGCTGTTAAGTTGTATAAAGTTTTAAATTCTGTTTGTGAAAATTTTGTTCCTAAAAAGATTATCACTTCTTCTAAAGCCCCTCCCAGCTATGATAAATTGTTAGCTATCTTAAAAAATCGTAAAAATAAAGCTCATCGTAAATGGACAGCCTCGGGTAATTCTCCAGACTACGAAACTTTTCGGAGTTATGACGCTGAATTAAAATCGTATGACAAAATATGTTATGACCTATACGTGGTTGAATCAGGATCTCTTATTAAAAAGAATCCTCGTCACTTTTATAAATTCATTAAAAATAAACGTAACGTAACTAACTTCCCTTCTACGATATACTCTGGAAGTAGTGTTTGCTCGGAAACATCTGATATATGTGAACTTTTTGCTTCTTTTTTGAATCTGTATATTCAAATCCAATCACTTTTGACAGCAAATGACTTTAATTATATTACGGATAACAGTGTCAGCCGAAGCCCTGCTTCAATAACTATGGAAGACCTTATCCGTTACATTAGAACCATCGACGTTAACAAAGGTAGTGGTCCCGATGGCATTCCTCCTTTGTTTTTAAAAAAGACCGCTGAAACTATTTCCAAGCCTTTGATTCAACTTTTCAAAAAATATTTGTCTAATGGGATACTTCCTAACACGTGGCGTAACTCGTTTCTAACGCCAATATTTAAATGAAATATAAAAATAAAAATGGAGACAGATCCATCATAAAAAATTATCGAGGTATTGCAGTCCTAAAGATCCTGCCAGGGTGGCAAACCCCGAACTCAAGCCTGTAAAGACCAGCAGGGAAACATAGTTATAGAGTCACAGTCACTACTGAGGATTTGGAAAGATCATTTCTGCAGACTGCTTAACGGTGATGAGGACACAAATTCCGCTGTCAGGCAGATTGCACCATTCAGCTTGGACGATGATCAAGAATGCCGTCCTCCCGACCTAGAGGAAGTTAAGCTTGCCATATGCAAACTTAAATCAAATAAGACTGCAGGTGCAGATGGGCTTGATGCCGAACTCTTCAAGGCAACTGGAGGCACATTGGAAAGGAGCATGCACCAGCTGATCTGCATAATATGGTCGGAAGAAAGCATGCCCGATGAATGGAACCTCAGTATCGTTTGCCCGATCCTAAAGAAGAGAGACCCTCACAATTGCGCCAATTATAGAGGGATAAGCCTACTTAACGTCGCTTATAAGATCTTGTCTACTGTAATATGTGAACGTTTGAAACCTCACGTCAACAACTTGATAGGTCCTTATCAATGTGGTTTTAGACCAGAGAAGTCCACAATAGACCAAATGTTCACATTACGGCAGATCTTGGAAAAAACCCGAGAACATAATATCGATATTCACCATCTCTTTATCGATTTAAAAGCCGCATATGACAGTATTTACCCTCTCTAGAAAAACCAAGGTGACCTTGTATAAGACCTTGATCATCCCAGGCCTGCTGTACGGCGCGGAAGCATGGACCTTATCAAAAGCGGATGAGGAAACCCTTGGTCGTTTCGAAAAAAAAATTCTCCGAATGATCTTTGGTCCCGTATGCGAAGACAATGTGTGTAGAAGAAGATACAACAACGAGCTGTATGAGCTGTACCGCGACATGGGCATAGCCAGAAGAGTACGCATCGCGAGGCTACGATGGTTGGGTCATGTAGAGCGGATGGACCCAAACGCTCTGGCTCGTCGGGTGTTCGAAAGCACATTGCAGGGAAATCGCAGAAGGGGAAGACCTCGTCTTAGGTGGCGCAATCAAGTGGATGAAGACCTCAACCGACTTGGAGTGCGAAACTGGAGAGAGCTCGCCCGAAATCGAAATCGTTATAGAAGGATGCTGGTTGAGGCCCAGGTTCACCCCGAACTGTAATGCCCACCTTAGTTAGCAATCTTGTCAGCTATTCCCAAATTATTTTAGAAACTGTTTTTTTTTTTTTTATAGTTATTTATTTCATCAATTGATTTCAAGATCTGCTGATTACAAAAATTCCAAAAAAATAGATAACAATATAAGTTTGGGTAAGATACAAAATATACATACATAACATGAAAGCAATTTAAGATAAATTAATCCAGAACAAAAGAAATTAATTACATAGATTAAGTATTATTTTCTTAAAAATATCCCTCTTCATGCAAAGATCGATATCATTACATACTCCGTTAAAAAGTTTTAAAGAACGTGTTAGCGGCTCATTTAAACCGTAGTTAGTCCTATGAGGAGCTATGTGGAATAATTCAATTCTATTTCGAAGCGTTCGTTCAGGAGCATAAAAAGGAATCAAGGAAAGCAATTCCATAGAAGATATTCGATTATCCAAAATATCTTTTACAAATAGTATACATTGCACTTGCCTGCGACATTTGAGCGTTTTTAAATCTATGAGAGAGCACCTTGACTTATAGTTCGGTAGGGACCCAACAAAATTGAATTTTCTCAGGGCATAGTTAGTAAATCTTTTTTGAATCCTTTCTACCAAACAACACAACAATACTCTAAAACTGGTACAACCAAAGACATAAACAAGGTCTTGAGTGTATACGCATCCTTGAAATCAGTTGAATTTCGTTTTAAAAATCCTAACAAAGAATTACCTCTAGACACCACATAATCAATGTGTGTGCTAAAGTCCAACTTTGAATCAAAATGGACTCCCAGGTCTTTTATAGTACTGACTCTTAAAAGGCTAAAATCGTGGAATTTATATTCAAAATTTATAAGAGATGAAGATCTTGAAAGACTAAATATTTTAAATTTTGAATAGTTCAGTTCCAAGCGATTGTAACTACACCAATTTAAAAAATTTGTTATGTCCAATTGCAGAAATAGACAATCTGCAAGTGAAGACGTTGAAATAAAAATTTTCACATCATCTGCATACATCAAAATGTTACAATGTCGTAATACAGCAGGTAGGTCATTGGTAAAAATAATGAACAGCAGAGGGCCCAAATGGCTTCCTTGTGGAAGACCCGATAAAACTTCCACAGTGTTAGAGGTGCAATCATCTATCTTTACAATCTGCTTTCGACAGATATGATTTTAACCAGTTTGTGAATTCTTTATCAAAACCCAACCTTGTTAATTTTTGTAATAGAAGACCATGATGAACCCGGTCAAATGCTTTAACAAAATCGGTATAGATGACATCAACTTGCTAACCATTTTCTATTTGATTGCTACAAAAATTTGTAAATAGGCTTAAATTTGTGCAAGTCGATCTTCCTTTCAATAATCCATGCTGAAACGAGGATAATGATTCCTTAACAGAAAAGTAGAGCCTTTGAGTAATCATTTTTTAAAAAAGCTTTGGTACCGTAGAAAGCTTAGAAATAGGTCTATAATTTTTTACTAAATGTTTAAAACCACTTTTGTATATGGGATCAATGAAAGAAATTTTCCATTCGTCCAGGAAAATACCAGTAGAAAGAGATGTATTAAAAATACGAGATAGAACATAACATAAATAAGTGGAACATTTTGATAATAATATGGGAGGAATCATATCAAAACCCGCTTTTTTTGTCGTATCAATATTAGTTAAGCTTTCCAAAACATCCTGTTCGGAGAAGCATACTAATGAAAAATCAGTTATAGGATTTATATTTGGATATAGCTCACTAGTATCCGCGATTAGGTCACTATTATATGAAGTTTGAAAGAATTGTGCAAAGAGATTACACATGAAGATTGAATATTATCTGTTTTATGACTTTCATATTCCATATTCTGGGGAAACGATGAAACTTTTCTTTTAGAGTTTAAAAACACCCAAAACGATTTGGAATTTGTTTTTATATTTGATTCAGTGCTATTTATATATTGCCTGTGCAGCAATTTGTTTAAAAATTCAAATTCTTTCCGTAACTGAAAAAAATCTAACACGGTCTTCGAAAATATTTGTTGATTTATAACGCAACTGACAAGCTGAACGTGGAGCTGATTTCAGTTTCAAGCGAGCATCAACATGGCTTTCTTAGAGGTAGATCTACAACTACCAATTTAGCAGATTATACCTCATTCATTCTTTTAGAAATAGAAAAAGGGAACCAGGTTGATGCTATCTATACTGACTTCAGCAAAACTTTCGACAAAGTTGATCACAATCTGCTTATTTTTAAATATAAAAAATATGGCATTCATGACACTTTATTACTTTGGATCCAATCGTATTTGTCGCAAAGGACGCAGCGTGTCAAGTTTTGTGATGTCTTTTCACGTTTGTGTACCCCAATGCAGCCATCTTGGCCCACATTTATTTCTCTTTTTTATAAATGACTTGCCCTTACTGTTTGAAGGCTATAGGTTTTGATGTATGCCGACGATCTAAAGTTGTTTCATACAGTCAGCAATATTGCTGATACGCAATGATGGCAGCAATGTTTAATCAGCCTAGTTAATTGGTGTAAACCTAACGGAATGATGTTAAATGTGGAGAAATGCAATAAAGTTTCTTTTATAAGAAAAACATGTGCAATAAATTTTGACCACTCCGTCCAAAGACGGACAAAAGTTAGTAAGAATTGACGTAGTAAAAGACTTAGGAGTTTAAACTGACAGAAAACTAACTTTTAAACATCATATTGAAAAAGTTCATTCCTAGAGTATGGCTTTGCTTGGTTTCGTTTAGCGAAGATCCAAGGAATTTAGTGATCCCTATATCACTAAATATATTATAGATATTGTTCATTGGTACTGTCACTGTTTGAGTACTGTAGTGTAATATGGTCTCCGTTGTATACTCTTGATATAAAGAAACTTAATCAAACTAAATCTTATTAATATGTCCAGCCTTGTAAGTCTTAGAGAGTTGTCCGAAGCTTTATTTGTGTTCGATCTTTTTAATGGAAATATTAACTCACCATTTTTGTGTTCCAAAATATGTGTAAATCCTAATGTTCGTATTTTAAGACATACCAAATTTTTAAAGGAGAGCAACTCAAGGACTAATTATGCTTCTCATGAATGTTTCAGTAAATGTTCAAAAACATTTAATAAATGTTTTGTTTTATGTAAATATAAGTAGAGAAAACTTCCGGAGAAAAATCCTAAATAGAATGATGTTTGAAGACTCTTCTTGACTTTCTTTTGTATAGCAAATCTTTTATATAGCAAATCCGTTTTATTAATGAAAAAACTTCTTTTAATATAATACGTAGTATTTACAACAAATTAATTTTATTTTCTATGTAGTGTAATCTTTGTTTTTTATAATTAATGTTGTCTTACTTTGGCAAAATAAACTAAAGTAAACTAAGCTATGGGTAGAATGTTTTTTTCAACTCGAATGCTGTACTAGCTACTGGCTTTAAAAAAACGCACCTTGTATAAGGTTTTCTCTTTTACACCAAATAATAATGTAATATTTAGTAAAACATTTTGTCTTTATAATATTGACAAATGGGTCCAGAATACTGGAAACTGATTGACGCTGACACTATATATTTTGTGAAAAGTATTTCAAATGACGTACATACGTATACAGAGAGACACGAGTACGGATGAAGTTGCGAAATGAAAAAAGGAGGAAAGTGCGGACCGAACTAAGCCGTAGCCGAACATTTACGAATATCGAAAAATCTATTAGAATTTTACCTCGTAGTGAAAAATCCGCTGCGAAATTGGTAACTCGTTAGATTTGGTATCATTAGCCTAAAAAAATTAAATTTGAACCTTTCTTCTACAACAAGTTTCCTCTGTCGTTGATCTTAGACCGCTAGTTTAAATTTTGCAATAGCAAACTACAAAATATTTTTTTAAATTCAACTGAATAGTTCGTAGTCTTGTTTTAAGCGTTAGTAGATAAGAGAACTTTTCTAACAATCTCATCACTACAAACTTGATCTCCAAAAGTCAAAATTAGGAATGAAATACCAATACGATTTTTATTTTGCAAGTGATGGTAGAAGTCGTGAAGCAATGAGGTTGTATGCTGAAAAGCATCCCAGTAGGAGACGCACCCACCACAAGCTTTTCTCAAAACGAATTTAGAATCTGGAACAACGTAGTCCTTCGATTAGCACCAGGATTCCAGGAGGATAACGACTATGCTTGCAGTGTCCCACATTACAGTATGAGCTACGATTTCAACTGATGGCTTTCACCCCTATTGCTGAGCAACAAAACTGAACACAACTGCTTTAGCAGAATATTTTGGACAGATGAGGAGCAGTTAACTAGGGATGGAGTTACCAATATCCACAATTTTCAATGTTTGAGCCTTAATAATCCACATGTTAAGAAACAAACAAAATCTAAGTGACACTTTAGCTGCAACCTTTATTAAATTTTCATGAAAATAACTAAAAAACAATAAATACAACAAGCTTTACGAATCATTATTCTGGAAAATCGAAATATCCAAAAAGGGATTGCCTTCTTTGATTCTTTATTTCTTCCTGGTGGTTGTTGATTAACCTCTTTGTGAAAATAGTTATTGCAATTGTTTTCACTACAGAAATAAAATGTTTTATCACTTAAAAACACAAAATGAAAACAAGCATTCTTATGTTGTTACTGGATGAATTTGGAAAATACTCAGGGTGCCGTGAAATAAGATCGAAGGCATTAAAGCCGAATACCCTTATTTGTTATTTGTTATTTGCCCTAATAAATCATGGATAAATCATGGCCGGATCTGCGGACTGAAATCCAAAGATCATTCCCTTTTCTTTAACAAATGGCCTACAGAAGGTAACTATCGTACATGCATTTTATCAAAGATAAATTTAAATCTCTTCCTTCTATTCCCTCACAGTAGTAATAGTACGGGAGGTAGCGCTATAGTTGAGCAAGTCATTTCATACCGGCTGAAAATCATAACAGTAATAGTTTCCCCTTAACACGTAACAAATCTTAACGTCAGCTGCTCCAATAGTGGTGGAGCTAAGGGTGACAGCATGACAAAGTCATTGGAAAAAAATTTTCTTGAATGAATTTTATACCTAGCGAAACTTTATTGAATTATTGTTTTGATCATATATTTTCAAAAAATTATCGTCAGCTGTGTTGCCGAGGGGGGGTTCAATGTCAGCCACGAGCATGAACTTCATTAAAAATTTGAAAAATAAACTGATTTTATACCTCATGAAATTTTTATATCTCATTTTTTATACTTTTAAAATAATAAAAAAAACTGTCAGCTGTACTTTTGACGGGGGAAACACCGTCAGTCAGCGTGATAAACATGTCGCGCGCTCTCGTCGCATAGTATCTTTGGAACATAAACTGACTATCTTTACACCCACAAGCATACAAGCTGACGATGATTTTTCGTTTCTTTATCATTTAAATTTTCTTATACTTAAAATTCAATAAGTTTAACATCAATTTCATATCAATAACACCACAGTATACTTACTTATTCCGTGTTGGTTTCAAATTATATTCAAATAGCCTATTGATTATGTCATTTCTTAAGCAACTCGAAATTGAATCGACTTTTATTAAATGAATCGATTATTTGGGCTAATTTTAAAGAAAAAAACCAAAAGTGTTATTAAATTAGAGTGTGCAAATCGGAGATATGGGTTCTAAACCACCTTCATTCGTTTTTTCAATATGTCTCGAAAACGAAGCAAAATTTTGATGCAACTGCAAGGACGTTTTTTGTAGAGAACAAATTTTTTCATCGAAATGCATCTTTTAAAAAATTATAAATAAAAATCTTTTATCCAAAATAGTAAAGTTCCCGAAAAAATGTCAATTTCTTCCAGTTTTTGAGTTTTGTCAGTTTTTTAAATATCATTTCTTTTTAGTTGCACATATAGGCAATGCTTATAAAGATGATTTTTTTGACATAATAGGCATCAGATTTTCAAAGTAATGTCGTAATATTTCCCAGCGTTGTTCAAGCGTATACGCAACCAGTAAAATACTGAAGAAACTTTTTTATAGAACATAAATAAGACTTAGACTTCTTTCTATTAATAAAATGTAAAACACACAAAGTGATTTTGTTTCCGTAGACATTTTGGAAACTTTACCTTTTAACGAACAGCACAGGAGAAACTGAATGAACAATAAGAATTCTTTGCATCAGAGGATAATGTTTCCCTTTTATTTATATAAGTTTGTCTCACTCCATAACGGTATACTTACTACCACAGTAGTAAAATTTCGGAGCAGATTTGTAAAAAAAGTGGAGTAAATCGAAAGTTTCCGGAGTAGATTTGAAAACGAAAGAAAAATCGGAGTGGTGGAGTAAATACATTTTTTTTCTCAAAACTGGAGTAGTAGCCCAGTCATATTAGGGGTTTCACCTCGGAATAAAGGATAATAAGCTGAAAATTGGCATAGACCTTCGTTTTGTCGTTCTAAATGTTGTCTCAAAAGTCGCAAGTTCTATCGTGTCCGCGTCTTAAGATATTGAAGGTCAAAGGTCATAAAAGTTGGTTTTTCGTAAATATCTCGCTTTCTATTTCTTAAATGAGATTCGCACCTTCATAAAAGTTGTAGAATATAAAATTAACAACAACTTTTGTCTTCACTGTTTTTTCATACGATCAACCGTGAAGAGTGCACTACGTACAGTCATATATTGCCTAATGCAAGGTCAAGTGTGAGTTACGGTTATCAGTACGTTGTGTAAAGTTAATTATTTGTCTTAATGCGATACAATACAACGAATTAGCCGACCAAGAAGCAAAGCTCACTTACAGATCCCCCGTCAGGATAATTAATGCCTACTCAAAAACAGACCTTCAAAAACTCATTGACTCTTTAATAAAAAAAAAGCGACTGGAGGAATGGAGCCATTACTTCTCGGTCAATCCAAGCTGCCACTCCCCGATCTACCCTTCAACAACGTCCAAAACAATCAACAGCACTTTTACGCACCTAAGATTAGGACACACGGTAACCATTCGCCAGCACATTCAAAGAAAAGAAAATCCACCAATATGCCCGACATGTAACAACATCCTAAACCTGCCTCACCTGCTTGGTCAAATTACATGCAGTTACTCACGACAGTTCAACAACTCACTTTCCAGACAGAGAGTCATGTCTAGTTTCGGCATCCCTGCAAAACTCGTACGACTATCCAGAATGACTTTGGAGAATTCACGCTGCTCCGTCAAGGTCCAGCAGGAACTCACCGAGACCTTTTATGTTGAAAATGGTTTAAGGTTAGGCGAGAAACTGAGGCGACTTCTTTAACATCATACTGGAAAAGATTGTACAAAACTCAAACGTCAACACCATAGAGGAACAATCTTTTAAAAGTCTATACAATTACTCGCTACCGCAGACAATATTCACGTTATGGGATGAAGGAAGCGTGCTTTTGCGACCAAAACAGAAGCGGCAAAAATGGGTTTTATGGTTAATGAGGGCAAAACGAAGAATATGTTGTCATCAAACAAGGTCACATAACATCGTCGAATTGGACAAAACGCCACAATAGACAGACATAACTTCGAGGTAGTGCAGGACTTCGTCTACCTAGGATCCGCTGTAGACACGGAAAACAACATCAGTGCGGACATCGAACGGAGAATGGGAAACAAAACCCTCTCCAGAAAAACCAAGGTGACCCTGTATTAGACCTTGGTCATTCCAGTCCTGCTTTACGGCGCTGAATCATGGACCTTAGCGAAACCGGATTAGGAAACCCCATGGTAGTTTCGAAAGAAAAATTCTCCGAATGATCTTTGGTCCCGTATGCGAAGACAATGTGTGGAGAAGAAGATACAACAACGAGCTGTAAGAGCTGTACCGTGACATGGGCATAGCCAGAAGAGTACTCATCGCGAGGATACGATGGTTGGGTCATATAGAGCGGATGAAAATCATCACTCCGGCTCGACGGCGACGTGTTATCGAAAGCACATTGCAGGCAATCGCGGAAGGAGTAGAGTTCGTCTTAGGTGGCGCAATCAAGTGGAAGAACCTACTTAACAGGTCCAGAGTGGATAACTGGAGAAAACACGTCCTAAATCGAAATTATTATATTTCATTATACTGTAATGCCCACCTAAGTAAGTAAGTAAGTACTGAAATAATGGGAATTGTTTAACAATTCACTTTTACAACGTACTGATAACCGTAACTCACGCTTGACCTTGCATTAGGCCATATATGACTGTACGCAGCGCACTCTTCGCGGTCTAACGCAAAAACGGTTGATTCTATGAAAAAACAGTGAAGACAAAAGTTGTAGGGAATTTTATATTCTACAACTTTTATGAAGGTGCGAATCACATTTAAGAAATAGAAAGCGAGATATTTACGAAAAATCGACTTTTGTGACCTTTGACCTTCAATACCTTAAGACGCGGACACGATAGAACTTGTGACTTTTGAGACAACATTTAGAACAACAAAACAAAGGCTTACGCCAATTTTCAGCTTATTATCTTTCATTCCGAGGTTGACCCCTATTTTTACCTAATATGACTGGGGTATAGATTTACTCCGATTGGAGTAAGATTCTAACACGCCGCCACATAGTGTCCGACCGATGGTCGATTTCTAGCCGAAGCCGAATTCGAAGCCGAAGCTTCGGTCGGACACTACTAACAGAGGTTATTTCCACCAGGTATATTCTACCTGGAGGCCAGAATAAAAATTTTTAGGAAAGATAAGCTAAAGTAGTGAGACTTTTACAGGTTGAAACTACTTGATGATAGAGTACATATAAATATAATTTGAAACCTACACGGAATAAATAAATATATGTATATTCGTTGTACTTGCGTTGAGCGCGCGACATGTTTATCACGCTGACTGACGGTGTTTCCACCGTCAAAAGTACAGCTGACAGTTTTTTTTATTATTTTAAAAGTATAAAAAATGAGATATAAAAATTTCATGAGGTATAAAATCAGTTTATTTTTCAAATTTTTAATGAAGTTCATGCTCGTGGCTGACATTGAACCCCCCCTCGGCAACACAGCTGACGATAATTTTTTGAAAATATATGATCAAAACAATAATTCAATAAAGTTTCGCTAGGTATAAAATTCATTCAAGAAAATTTTTTTCCAATGACTTTGTCATACTGTCACCTTTAGCTCCACCACTAGTGCGACAACTGACGCTCACTTTACTGATTTCCGAACATTAAACAACTGTTTGAAGCAAAATTCATTTGGTATAAAATTCCTAAAAAAATTGATACGCTACCTCCCATACTATAATGATCTGACAACGGTGAAGTGCGAGCGAGAAGGGGCGCCACCCCTAATCCTGGCCTCCGTTTACATGCCGGGCGATGCAACCTCCAACCCCCCGCCGGCAGCTGTTGCAGAATTGGTCGCCACAACAAAAAGGAATGGCTGGGACCTCCTCATGGGCTGTGATGCTAATGCCCATCACGTACAGTGGAGTAGTACAAACACGAACGAAAGAGGTGAGTCACTTTTTGAATATATTATTGAGAACAACCTGATAATTATGAATAGAGGTAAGGAACCAACATTTATAACAAAGGTTAGAAAAGAAGTGTTAGACGTTACACTTTCCACCAACTCTGGTACGCTAGTAACTAGTAATTGGAGGGTCTCCAACAACGTAACCTTCTCTGACCATAGAATGATAACATTCGAAATAGAACACAAATCTGAAAACTTTATCCCTTATAGAAACCCTAGGAAAACTGACTGGGGTCTCGTTAACCAAAAACTGGCCCTAGCTCTCAGCCAGAACAACAATCAGCCTTTGCTTAACTGCTCAGCCATAGAGACACAGGTAAACAAGCTTACGTCAGACATAATCAATGCCTACGAAAGTTCATGCCCGCCATCCAAAGGGAAAGGTAGATCCAACCCCATATGGTGGACAAGCGAACTATCGATCCTTAGAAGGAACTCTAGGAGGCTCTTCAATAGAGCAAAATTTAGCAACCTTTCGGCTGACTGGGACCTTTACAAGATCAGCAAAAATGAATACAAAAATAGAACTACCTATGCAAAAAGAGCAGCCTGGCGCAACTTCTGCTCAGATATTGAGTGCAGCAAGGCTAAGAAAGGTCATGTCCAACGTCCAAAATACCCATAGTTTTCTTAGAAGACCTGATAACACATGGACTGACTCATGCTCTGAAACCCTAGAGTCACTCATGAACACCCACTTTCCAGGGTGTTCTCAAATGACATCCCCAGAACGCGGAAACCCTAACGCTAACGTTATATTCAACATAGGAAATCTATTAGTAGATAATAGAAAGGTAATGTGGGCCATTGACTCATTCTCAGCATACAAATCTGCAGGTCCGGACGATATCATTCCAATGATGCTCCAAAGCCCTAAAGACTTGATTGTGCCGATTCTAGTGGAAATTTTCAGAGGTTGTCTAAACCTCACCTTTATTAGAACTAGTTGGAGGGAAGTTAAAGTCATATTTATTCCCAAAGCCGGTAAGCCCTCACACACTGAACCCAAAGATTTCAGACCAATAAGCCTATCCTCCTTTCTACTTAAGACACTAGAAAGACTTATAGAAACGCATATCCGAACAAAACTGAATAACACTGTGTACTCCACAGCCCAACATGCATATATAAAGGGCAAATCAGTGGAGACTGCTCTTCATGAAGTAGTCGGAACCATTGAACAGTCAATCCAATATAAAGAGTATACGTTGGCTGCATTCCTCGATATAGAAGGGGCCTTCAACAACGTTGAATACAGTGCTATTCGCATGGCATTAAGTTCCATAAATATCGAGCCAACGCTATCAAACTGGATCGACTCCATGCTCCAAACGAGAATAGTAAAAGCAGTAATGGGTGCAAGTACCCTAAAAGTCAAAACTTGTAGAGGTACACCTCAAGGAGGAGTGTTATCCCCGCTACTCTGGCTCCTAGTAGTTAACCAAATCCTGGTTAAACTTGACAGGAGCGGAATAAAAGCAGTAGCCTATGTCGATGACATCGTCATCATGACTTCGGGAAAATTCACAACCACCCTTTGTGAACTTCTCCAGACAGCTCTAAACAAGCTCACCAGCTGGGTAAAAAACTGTGGGCTAAACGTCAACCCTACTAAAACAGAACTTGTTCTGTTTACGAGAAAACGTAACATTCCAGATATACTTCCTCCCTCCATTAATGGAAGTATACCAATAAACTTATCTGGTACGGCAAAATATCTCGGAATTGTCCTTGATCGTAAACTTAACTGGAAAGAAAATTTAAAAGAAAGAGAAAGGAAAGCTCAAATCGCTTTCTACTCTTGTAGTAGAATTTTTGGGAAAAAATGGGGACCTGGTCCCAAAACCATTCACTGGATGTATACATCCATAATAAGATCAATCCTCACATATGCCTGTCTAGTCTGGTGGCCATCATTAGAGAAGGCTTCAAACCTTAAGACCATGACCAAAATCCAAAGGCTTGCATGCATTGGCTCAACTAGTGCCATGAGAACAACACAAACTGCAGCTCTGGAAACCTTCCTGTCGCTAGCCCCCTAGATCTTTTTACTAAGGAGATGGCGGCCAAAAGCGCACTGCGACTCAAACAATGCAACAATTGGAAAACAGGCATATCAGGCCATAGAACCATCATGAACCATGCAGACACAGACATTCAAACAGACTATACCCCCCCGCATATTGACTTCAATCCAGTGGCCCTAACAGTCTTTCCGACAAGAGAAAGCTGGGAGGAAAACAGGGTAATAAAAGGAAATCACATTTCCGTCTTCACAGATGGTTCCAAAACGGACGAAGGGGTAGGGTCAGGTATCCTCTCAGACTACCCATCCATTATCACAAAATCCAGACTAGTAGACAGCTGTCGCAGTAACCTAAGACTGCTCAGCGAAACAAACACAGTTAGTTTAACCTGGGTTCCAGGACATCGTGACATAATTGGTAATGAAATGGCGGATAAGCTGGCTAAAATCGGGTCAGCACTCGAATCCAGCGAAACGAACACCTCAGTTCTAAGGCCACTTGAGCAAGAAAAAACAGAATCAAAGACAATTTTCTAAAAACCACCAATGACAGGTGGTCATCTTTAGAAACATGCCGAGTCTCTAGAAACCTTTGGCCAGATATTTCCAAGAAAAAAACAGAATTTCTACTCCAGCTAAGCAGACCTCGGCTCTCTCTGTTGATTGGCATTCTCACGGGACACATTTCGTTGGGTACCCTAATGATGAAAATGGGCATTAGCACATCCGACTTATGTAGAGGATGCCAAGATGAGGAGGCAGAGGAGGGATCATTCCACTTCCTCTGTGAGTGTCCTAGCTTGGCCCACACTCGGAAAAAAACCCTCGGAGAATACTTTTTCGACGAACTGGGCGACATCTCAAGTCTCCCACTGAGCAACGTCCTGAAATTTACTCAGGGCTCCAAATGGTTCAGTGGGAGTTCCCTACCACAATAACCATTTACCTTTCCAATCCTCCCATTTCCTCATCCTCTGATTTCCCGGGGAGCACAATGGATCCTTGAGATCCGAGTGAGGTGTTGCCACTTGTGGCTGCACCCCCCATTCAACCTAACCTAACCTAACCCTTTTTGTGACTTTGACGATGAAGAAAATATTTGATTATATTCGACCGTAAAATTGTTAGTTTCACACATATTTTTAATTAAATCAATATTCAAATCTATAACAACTCATTTAATTCAAAAAAAGCACAAGAACTTTGATTTTTCCGAATCGTAGGTAGTGCTTTTTCGAAACCCTTTGGATCTAGTGACTGCTTTTTCGGGATTCATATCATAATTTTTATTCGGGGATTTTTCCGAAGGTTTCTCGTGATAGGGGTGGATATGATGAGAATAAAGGTCATTTAATCCGTATAACAATCTAGCTGAAAAGAGTTAATGTATTCAAAGAGTTATGCCAATTTTCTGCAACAAAAAAAAATTTGGTTATTTCTTTTGCAATTTGACTTATTAACACTGAATTTTATTAGATTTTAATTTTCTGACATACAAAATCTTCTAGTCAAGCCAGACAACAAATAAACTGCAACCATAAATGTTACCAACAACTTTTATTTTCATGACTTTTTACATAGATCACTAAACCTTTGCCATCTTGTCTGAATATATCGCTTGGTATTAAGATCGAATCTTACTGTTTTTTACTTTGTTATATGAAAAAAAAAATTTTTTTTGAAATGAAGCTTGAACATAAATAATAGCTGATAAATTTAAAAAACTTCTTTACTTTGAATATTTTCCATTTTCATAATTCTTAATAAGCAGTGGTTGCACCTGAGTGTACTATATGATGATGAGGACCAAAGTGATTTATAGAGAAGTTTGTTGATTCACTAGTGACTGGAACAGTTGTTGGGTACCAATCGGACTGTGGATAATGTTGTGGTGGGTGATATAAGAGATGATGATTATGGTGACCAGCAACTAGTAATGAAGCTGCTTTCACACTTGTGCACCCAGGGGAGTTTGTTCCACGACAGTGAAGGTAATGAGATGTTGTCCCTATAGGTGAGGGTACGTAAGATGTTGTTGAGGCTTGAAGACTTAGAGACTTTGAATTATGGTTGCAGATCGCACTACTTCCAATGTGTGTGTGCATCACAGAACTGGACTCTGATTTTATAGATATTGGAGAGCTTTTAGCAACAGGTTCCGTTAATCCAGCGGTAGAAGGTGGAGTGTGTGTTCCTCCTGTTACAATACTCGATCCGCGCGAATCTTCTCCGTCGCTTTCGTATCCATGTGATGGTGACTTCTCATCCAAACTTCCATGTACCTGAAAAGACAAGAAATATGATACGACATTGAAAGTGGTCTCATACAAGTTTATTTAAAGGTGCCTTGAAATAAGGTCGAAGGCAATAAAGCCGAATCGTACGGACCGGCGAGGCGCAGCACTTTCCACAAAAATTTTCTACATATTATAGATATGCATGCACCAGCGTATGTCTTGAAATGAAACAGTATCTCCTGCATACTTAAAAAAAAAACAATGCGAAGCCATCATAATAGTTAATGAAATTTTGTTTCAACTACGAAATTATCATTTTTAGTCAAACGGTCTGTCTTATCTATCTAAATCTTTCACGAATTCTTTTTTTTGCGGCTCATAAATTTGACCGCTTCTGTCCAAAGATTTGATGAAATCAATACTCTTGCTAGCATCTTGCTCAAGGAGCACTTCCAGAAACTTGAAAAAATTCCCCCTTTTCGTCATATTCGAAGACAAAATGCTATAGAATCCTTCCAAAGAGCTTGTTTTTTGGTTCATTGTCATATGGCGGGATATTCCTATTTGATAGTTAAAAATAGCAATTAATATATTGCAGCGGTAAGGTCACGTTAAAACACATGAAAATGTATAAGTACGAACGCATATCATTGCCAATAATTTCATTCTTCTTACCCAACAGAAATTAAAATCGACGTTGTTACTCAACGGGTCTCGACTTTATTTCTCAAATTTTGGCATTCTTATTTTTGTTAAATATTTTCGACATTATAACCTTTTCAAAAATATTTTTGTTGTTGTTTTCCAGTGTTGGCAACGAAAGTTACTCCGAGTAAGTTACCCATATAGTTAAACGTAACTAATCGTAAATTAGTAAAGTCTAATTTTCCGCGAAGTTTATGTAACTAATGTTACAAATATGGCTAATTAATGCACGAACAAAAACTTTCATTCAATAAAAAGAAACGAATGACGAAGGTAGATAATTTTATAGTTCAGGAAATAAATGTTACTCAAATACATATACATATGCAGTGTTTCGCAATTATTTGTTGCAAATTTTGAACAAAACTATTAATCTTGAATTGAAAATGATCTTTCCGGAAGGCCATTTTCCAATTCTTATGAGGATCTTAGATTCTTACCTTAAAGATGGTCTGAAACTTCAAGATTAATAGTTTTGTGCAAAATTTGCAACAAATAATTGCGAAACACTGCTCTGCAGCAATTGAAAGGACATAGGTATAGATATGCTTTTGGTCAAAAAACGGAATATGGTGATGTGTCTCTAATTGATCTATTGTGAATTGTGATCTTCAGGAAGAAACTTATATTTTAATTGAAGGAGATGAAGATGAATCAGTGTGTATAACCACAATCATCCTCAAATTTGTTTTGTAGGAAATGTGAAATGAATTTGTGTTTAGAAACAATTATGTGATGAAGAGGGAACTTTTTTGCCTCGAATCTTACATGGATGTGAAGATTTTTCTTTAGAACAGTAAAAAACATTAGTCCAACATTGATTCTTGAAGTCGAAATCATCCGCTGTGACATTCCAAACATGCTCTGGTAAACCACAGATCATAAGGTTTTTTTTTGTCTCTTTGTCAACAATCGCACTTATTAGCTTATCAGGTCAACTTTGTTAACGTGTACTATAACCCAATTAGGCAGCCATCGCGCAATCGAACAACGAGCGACGGGCGCTGCATCGGACGATCAAAATATCAAACAACAATAACCTTATTGTGTGTCCTTATAAACACAGGAAAGCGATCGCGCGATGGGGTAGCACAGTCGCAAATGTTTGTTTCATGATCGTTCAAGCTCTATCATTACAGCTTTTCATATTCAAAGTGTATATATACTAAAAGTAGTCTGGTTGCTTCAAATCAACCAATTTGATTTTTGTCGCGTTGCTCTTAGCAAATAGCAAGGGAAAATAAAATTTGAAGACAATTTAACTAGTGAATCTTATGTGAATCCCATTTTATGTATGTATGTGTATTGGTAAGAAATATCTTGTTGGCTTTGCAGCTCTGGGCACAAGTGGTGGAACTTGCCAAATCTCAACCAAGTTTTAAATATTTTATTTGACGTTTTTCTTTTTTTTTTTTAAATTGAAAAGATAGTGTCGCAATGCCAATTATGCAGCCTGGTCGCGCGATCTTTTGAGCATCTTGTAACTGGTATCAGGACACTTATTGTGGTAGCACTACCAACAAGCAACGCGACCGACCGAAGTTCATCGTTCAATAGGGCGATGCAACTCCAATTAGGACATAGCCTAATTTGCAACGTCTGGGCGCCGCACATTGCAACCGAATGCACAATGTGCGTCCAAAAGTCCAAAAAAAACAAGTTTCTATTTAGAGTTTTTTCACCCTTGAGCTGGCTGCAATGATCCTTCAAGAAACTAAAATCGTTCATAGTGATGACTAACTCGTCATGCCCCTTCTTTAGGCTCAGTTGGAATGTGACCTTCGCTCGAGCATCATTCTACAGTTAATACACTGAGAACGGTTATACACTATACAGGTGAAAAGTTTTATGTAATAAAGAAAATCAAATAATACCAAATGGAATCCACTTCTGAAGGTTAGTAGAACATGTAAAAAAAAGTACTCGTTATCAATTGTTAAGTAGTGAATTAGGAAAAATATAAACATCAGTGTCATTTTTTTGCATAGTTTTTCTGAAAATAAGACTTTTCAAATGATACCTAGTGCATAGGTACAACAATGCAAAAAGCTGCTTTAAAACCATATTGAAATGATTATTAAATATATTATCAAACAAATAAAACAAGATTCAGCTGCCAAGAGCTGCCTATTCATCTTTTATGCCCTTTTTTCGAAATCAAATTGAGAGAGAGAGAGAAACGAAATAGGGTAAACGCACTAGTAGCCGGACAGTGTTAGTACCCGGACACATTGACCTTTTATTGCGAATAATAGTTAAATCACTCAAAAAAATCCACAAACAACAACAAACATGGGTCCTTCAATGTGTCCTATACATGCATGCAAAGTTTCAGGTACTCGAAATGCGTACTTTAGGAACTACGCCTCATTTTATTTAAAGGTATTAAGGTTTGAAGGTGCGGTCTCGTTGTCGATTTAGGTAAAAAAAAATAGTGGGAATAGTTTTTAGTAGTAAGCAATTGAACAAGTAATAGTTAATTTATTGTAAAGGAAAGTCATTGGTTTGGTTGGAAATATGATTAACTAAAACAATTTGCAAAAAAAAACCAAATTTAATAAAATCTTTGCCATTATTTGTGGTGTCCGGGCAATAACACCAAAATTGAATATGTTTTTCATTACCCAGACATGCTGTCCGGGTACTAACAATGTGCCATTATCATGTATTTTCAGTACCCAGACAGGGGTTGTTTCTTAAAATTATTGTGTCTGGATACCAATACAAAAGCGTTCTGATACTAGATCAGTCATTTTAAGAGACTTAATTATTGAGAGATTTAATTATTTCAAGAGGCAAGCCCTGTATGGATACAAAAAATGTGCGCTTATCTTATATTTTCAGTATCCAGGCAGGGCTTGTCTCTTAAAATGATTGTGTCTGGGTACTAAAACAAAGGTGTACGGGTACTAAATTTTGCTGACCGGGTACTAACGCAAATGGAACTTTTCCGAATTGTGATTTTATTCATTTTAACAATGATTCCTTTGCTTGATTTACTTGAACGCAATATTATTGAGAAATGTCTATATTCTTACAATCAATAAAAGTTTCCGCGGTAGAATTTATGGTTACGAAATGGTTTGAAGTCAAAGTTGAGAAAAAAGTTAAGTGTCCGGGTACTAGTGCGGTTACCCTATACACATGGTGCATAACAGCATACCGTGTTGCTAATGCAAGAAAAGACTATAGACAAAAAACGATGGAGGACGTTTTCAAAAGATCTCTGATTTCATCCGATCCTTACATTTCTACTAGTCGAAAATTTCCAGTTAAACCACTTAAGACTTTATCATCTGATACAATTGATTTATTATCAGCTCCATCTGTACATAACGAAGAAAAAGAGCCGGATAGTTTAAACAGTTCCTCTGCAACAAAGTCAGAAGTAGTCGTAGATGTGGATGCCTGCGAAACCAATTTTTTATTATAACATAATAATAAATAAATAGGGTGGCGCTACAGAGCGAGGAGCCCCTGGGCCTAGCGCATTTCTCACAACCATGCCTTGTGAGGGAATGGAGGTACCCGTGGTGCGATGGTTAGCATGTCCACCTGCTAACCCAGAGGTTCGAGGTTCGAATCCCAGCAGAGGCGCAAAAATGTTTTTTCCCGGGTATCGCCTTTCGCGAGGAATTGGCAAGTCCTCCGTTAGTAAATTCATGCCATGAAAAGCGCTTTCTCAATTATAACATAATTGACCTATCAATTATTTCTAATTAACATTTTTTTCTCTATTTTTATGCAATAGAAAAAAAGACTGTTATGACAATATTCAAAAATACTATGTAATGAATATTCAAAATTCCTATTTTATAATCAACTTTTTATATACATTTATGGCCATACAATTAAGTCATTTTTATAAAATGAGGTCTACATATCCATATATTAAATACAAACTACAACGAAAACAAAATTTGTTCTGGGAAGTCTAACATACGGTTCGCCATCATTTCCATAAATGTTGACCTTCACCTCACACAACACTTGTTGATGAGAAATGCTGAGCTGAACCCAAAATACACCAAAAAGACCTTAAGGCATCTCGGCGATTCTATAATGGTTTGAGGGTCTTTCATAAGCCATGGTGTCGGTCCGCTGTGTCAAACAAACGGCAAAATGACAGGTATTGACTACCGGGATATACTGGACACAAATCTTCTCGGCGACTGACTGCCAGAACCAATTTCCCCAATGATGGATCTTTCAGCACGACAATGACCCCAAACACACGTAAAGAGTTGTGAAATCTTTCCTTGAAAAGCGTAAAGTGAATGTTTTGGGGTGGCCAGCAAAGTCACCGGACTTACACCCTATTGGGAATTTAGGGATATTCTAAAAAAAAAAGTTGCGGAAAAAAAACCAACCGGGAAGACTACTCTCTGGAGTATTTCGCAGAAAGAGTGGAAAAATATTAGCGTAGAGCAATGCAAAGGTTTGGTGGACTCCAGCCAAGGAGAATATCCGCCGCATCAAAACAGAAAGGCTATTTTACGAAAAATCAACGGTGCGGTTGAAAAAAATATGCTTTTTATCATATTTTTCTTATTTTTTACAGGTGACTTAATTATATGGCCACACTTATTTTATATATTATTGATTTTTTGTTAAAGAAATGACTATTGCTATAACGGAATTTATTTTCTTTCGTTTTTTTTAATGATTGTGATTGTAAATATTTAATTTGAACAAATTTTGTTTTCGTTGTAGTTTGTATTTAATATATGAATGTGAAGACCTCATTTTATAAAAGTGACTTAATTGTATGGCCATAATTGTGTGTATGTTATGAATCTACAAGATTCCTATTTTATAATGAACTGTTAAACTGAAAAATATATATTTTACATTCTAAACAGTTGACATACAGATCGTTTTTTTAATTTCTCCATTTATGGCTTTATTAGGTGTTGCGATATGATGCTATATTGAACCCACCATCATGAATTTCGTAATTCTGACAATGGATCAGTAATCAGCGATTTCAGGTCGATCGTTAAAGTCTTTGAGGTTCGGCCGAAATTTGGGACTCCGGCCGCACTGTGCGTCGCCGTCGCCAAGTTAACAGCAATCAAACCATTCCCAAAAAGGACACGCCCAACCCCCAGTCACCGCATTGTGGCTGATTCATATCGAAGTCACGATGCAAGAGAATTGTGATGACTTCGATCTTTGAATCTGTTCTGGACGCAATAAGATCAACGCCGTACGCTTGAGCATGGTAAAGAGAACCATCGAGATCGCGCGCCGGCGCCGTTTCAAATGCTTAATAAAAATGCTTAATAAAACCCGCCTTTAAACCAAACTGATTTTTAGGAATAATATTTTGTCTGTAGACATTGGTCTATTGAGAACCTTCTTGAATATCTTGCTATAACACAAATAAATTAAAGCGTAAGTTATAAACACTCAACTGTACCTCAAACAGAAATAAGAGGAAACAATAAAATAAATAGGATCGCTAATGTACTAATCTACAAGCATCCAAATAAACAAGCATCCTATAATAAAGATTACCACAGGTAAAAAGATAACAAACAGATATTTTATGATCAACCAAACAAGATGATAAATACAAAGTAAGATACAAAAAGTAATTAACCAACACAACCAAAAACCCTGAAGACAAGAAAACTAACCCATCAGGACAAGAATATAAATAGACACAACGCAGAACAAGTTTCCAGTAGTTGCCGAGTAGTATGTAAGAAACGATGTAAGAACTATTGTCTATAAAATATTATTTAAAGTTTATATTTCAAAATATATATATATAAAAACAAACGATAGATCCACAAATACCAGACAATGAAAGTCTTGATGTTATTAAAAGTCTACCAAATTTTGAAGGTAGCAATGAGGGTTATGTGAGTTGGCGAGAAGCTTGTCAAAATAGTATGAGTCTGTACACTCCTTGTAGTAAACGATATTTTGCTGCATTAAGCATATTGAGAAATAAAATAGTTGGTCATGCAAATTCAGTTCTCACCAGTCATGGTACGGCACTAAACCTCGAAGCCATTTAAGTAGATTAGATTTCGCCTACGCGGAAAAAAGACCAATACATGTCACCAATACATGTACACATACATCATGAATTAAGTACGATGACACAGGGTAAAGAAACTTTAATAGAATTCTAAAAAAAAAAAAAAAAAAATTACATTGATAATAAATAAAGTTATAATGACGTATGGTACATACAGTGAAACCACTGAGAAATTCAATGAATCATATAGGAAAAATGCATTAATAGCATTTATAAATGGTCTTCATCAGCCCATGTCTGATACAGTATTTAGTATGAAACCTGAAGATTTGCCCAATGCATTAGCTCAGGCTCAAGAGTTAGAAAGCAAACAAAACTAGAAGTAGATTTCTGAATCAATACAATCAAAGAAATAATATTAGAGACGAAACAAACGGTAGGTAATACATTAAGATACCAACAAAAACCCCAACATAGTAATCAACAAACAAATAGGGCTAGTCAACAAAGACCAGATCCAATGGAATTAGGATCTTCAGCTTATAGAAAAGTAGCCCCACAGGATATGAATATACCTAAGTAGGAAAAAATATGTTTTGACAGCCCATTCAATTTGTATTGGAGATCGATAAACTATCGTGTCTCCTGTAAAAAGTTTTAAGAAATAGAGAATCTATCAAAAGTTAAAAAGCAATGCTTGCTATAGCATAAGCAAATCTTTACAAAGTTGTCTTTGAGCAGGCTCAAGGTCAAGAAAAACAATGTTGTTAAATGGTAAGCGACGTTTCGAGCATGGATACGCTCTTCATCAGGTCTGTTTGTTTGGAATAAATAAAACAATTGTCAATTAAATTGTTCAACAAGAACACTTTTAACTCTTCAAAAGCGTATATTAAAAGTGATTTGTAGAAAACCCATTCTATACCCCAGTTTTCCATTGTTTAAAGACTTAAAAATTCTTCCAGTCCGTCATTTATACTGCTTTAAAGTGCTTAAAATTTTTTTTAAAAGGTCAGGGAATCTTAATTTCAGACTCATCAACAATTATGGTTTACGCGCAAATTCTCTTAATACAGTATCTATTCCCAGGTTTCGTACAGCTGCTTTCCGCAACTTCTTTAGTATTACGACGTGTCGATTGTTTAACTTACTTCCATATGACTTGAGATCACTAACAAATATTAATTAGTTTAGCAAAAGCATGAAAAATTTTCTCTTTAGTCATGATTTAAAAAGTATTGAGTCGCTTCTCAACATTCTTCAATTATATTTTGGTATTTATATTTTAAAAAGTAATTTTTTTTTCTTTTTTTGTAACTCTAACGAACTTGAATTAATTAATACAAAACTTTTATTTGTAACTTTTTCAAATTCAATTGTTAAATTTTAAGGGTCACCCCACCAATTTTATTCCATTTTGGTATATAATTTTACTATTTATTGATGTGGCATTACCTCTATTTCTTTAAAGAAATACTTATGTCACTATTATTTCTCTATTCTTTTCAATGAACAAACATTGTAATTAACTTGAATTGGTATGTAGAAATAATTAAAAAATAAATAACTAACTAACAATGGTTATAACAATAAACTTACAATAATTAGACATGAAATTAGTTTTCACAATTGACTGTGTTCTTAGTGTTGAGAATATGCAACATTTCCAGCAACATTCTCTTATTACAGTTTCTTTCTGTGTCCAGCATCGCAACGTTATCAAATTCTGGCTTGTGTGATTCCTCAATACAATGTAAAGCCAGTGCAGTTTTCTGTGCCCCACCATTGTTGATGTCAGAGCGGTGGCATAAGATAAACACAAAGACAAGTGTGATGTAATCTACAAAATTAATTGTTTGGGTAGTAGAAATAACACCTCTTGTGCATCGGTGTATGTAGGCACATCGAAACAAAAACTGAGAAACCGACTCTCCGGCCACCACATCAACAATGGTGGTGGTGGGGCACAGAAAACTGCACTGGCTTTACATTGTATTGAGCAATCACACAAACCAGATTTTGATAAAGTTGCGATACTGGACACAGAGAGAAACTGTAATAAGAGAATGTTGCTGGAAATGTTGCATATTCTCAACACTAAGAACACAGTCAACAGAAGATCTGACTGTGAAAATCTTAGCAACATATACAGCCAGCTGATCGTCACAACAAATTAAGATCTCCATTGTTAGTTTGTTGATTTAGTTTTTAAACTTTTTTGTTTGCCAAAATTTTAAATTTAAATTTAAATTGTCGTGGAAATGACTCAAATGACAATAGTCCTTCTTGTATTACTTGTGGAGTCCATCTTGCTTATTATGTTCATTAATTGTGAAAACTAATTTCATGTCTAATTATTGTAAGTTTATTGTTTTAACCATTGTGTTCTTGACCTGATGAAGAGCGTATCCATGCTCGAAACGTCGTAAACCTTTTAACAACAATGTTTTTCTTGACCTTGAGCCTGCTCAAAGACAACTTTATAACATTCAAAAGGTCGCGTAACAATTTCCTCAAGCGAAGGTTTAAAATTGAATAAAAAAAAAGATGCTTTATTACTGATACTTTGCTTCAACTTTCATTTGAAAAACGTGAGCAAACCACTACTTCTAATATGAAAGATGTAAGCAAACCACCAAGTCTTCATTAGTTGCCAGTTATAATATATTCTTAATGATTTTCCAGCGCAATTGTTTAGATGTGACACTGCTCAAGTCATCTATTTATATTTTATAGACTACTGTAAAATTTTGAGCAAGCATTGTCTTTAAGTTTGTGTTTAATTGCCAATTGTAGCGGTAATCTCGAGAGGGTTAATGAACATCGAGAAAAGTAATGAAGATGTCGTCATACCAGAAACCGTGAATGAAAGTGAAAAAAGTGCAGCCAGGGGGGGGGGGGGGGGGGGGCAGGTTCTGCCACAGCCTCAGCCATTACAAAACAAAAACATTTCTTTTTCTGCAGAACAGATAATAAAATTTAAAACTTGCTAGTAAAAAAACAAGTTCCCAAAAAAATATTTACAGATATGAAAATTCAATAAAAAACTAGTTTTGCCATTATCACCTAGACTGAAATAATGCGAATTTAACCTCAACTAAGCCAAGCCAGCTTTCTCTTAATTTTTTTTTTTATTTTTCCATCATTGTCAATTTCTTTGAATGAACAAGATGAACTCGTGGTCACAAGCAGATGTGCGAAATTGCGTTGTGATATGCGGATATACAGGGTGTCTCGTAATTCGTGTTACATGTGATTCTTTTTTATATTCTAAGAAAAAAAAATTGTACAATAAAGTCGGTGCCGTGAAATAAGGTAGATGCTAATAAGGTCGAATGAACCTAATTCGACTTTATTTCTATCCTAGTGAAAATAAGACCGATTTCATGTTTTCGACATTATATTGTTAAAAGTGAGAAACTATGCCGAAGGAATCAATTGGCACTAAAAGCAACTAGAATTTGTTGTTAAGTTCGCAAATTGGGCATGGTAAATAATATAGAAGTATAGCGAAATAAGATAGAGAAAGGTTTTTCCCAAATGGTAATAATTCCGAAATTGCACTTGCGCTAATATTTCACTACTATTTATTGAAACTCCAACTTTCTCCACTTTGAAAAACTTTCAGAATTGATTTGATAAAATCAAAGCTGTACATTAAGCAATAGGTGCCCAGATATTGTGTCAAGCGACATTATGCCAAATGCTTTACCAAAGCGTCATTGTGCCAAATTTCTGCATTTGGCATAATGTCGCTTGACACAATATCAGGGAACACTAGCGTTTGGTACAGTGTCGCTTTTGTAAAGTGTCATAAGGCCGATTTGGTACCCTGACCTTTTATTACGATTTTTCAATATAACGAAACAAATGATAATGATTTCCGAACTTGTTCATAAATTCCTTACCTCTTGGATGGAAATTTCAGAACCGCGAGTTAAAAGAAAACACCGAGATGTAGGTCAGTATGCTGTTTTATTCAAAACTAAAATATAAAGTCTTAACCTATGCTTATATATACTGTTTTTGTGATATCGATAAATGATAACAAAAACACACACACAAATTCTGGACCCAAGCGCAAGTAATCAGTTGCTTGTTATCTCAATTTGTATGTGCGCTCATGTTTGCTAGAAAAGATATCCTGAGCAAACATAATGCATATCACTTATCTTATCACTAGTGTTCAATGTTTGAACAACACTTGCTCAGATTTGTGAGTCATAAGAACGTATACATATGGGTAAGTCTAGGAAAATACAGATCTATTGTTAATAAAAAAGAAAATATCTGACTAATCATAAACTAAAGATTTGATTAAGAGACAAAAAAACCATTTGAACAATCGAATGCATAGGTTTTTAGCATAAGATAAACTACAATAAACTACAATATACTGACTACATAGTAAAAATCATGCAAAGATCAAGCGAAAACCTCCAAAGGCAAGTAATTGATGTCGCGTTTCAAAGGCAACTGTCTCCGTTCAAGGAATGGAATGAGTTAGCTGACACACACTGTTTTGAACTTAAGCTAAACGATATCCCCTCCGTAAATTGGCAGGATATACTCTACGAATGCATTGCAAAGGTAGATGATTCAATTTATCTCAAATTCTTGAATAGGGCCCAAACTTCCTCCACCCGTTCAATGTATAAAGAGCTCAATCACGCTCCTTACGTAAACAATTATTTCGATAGCAAATTTTCAGTGAATCAAATAAGTACACTGTTTAAGGCAAAAACTGAAATGTTAAATTTAAATTACAAACCTCACAGAAACAGTAATTCCTTGTGTAACCTCTGCAACTGTAACGAAACCGAAGATATTAATCACTTCTTAGCCAATTGCCCAAATTTACAAGAAGTGCTCTTTACTTTGAAAAGAGCTTTCTAACTCGTGAGGAAGTCAAAGATATTTTAAATGGTCAGTGTAGTTGGAATATTCTTTATAGTTTTATTATTCATGCCTTGGGTTACCGAAACAGTTTCATCGAATAAAATAGAAACAATTTAAATTATTTTTTATTAAGTTAAGTTAAGTTAATATGCTTTTATACATATGTTCAATTGATTTACTTTTATTGTATACTTAACTTATGTATTTTAAAACAAAACTTTTATTTTCTTTTTATTAAACCTCGTTAAAGTCAAATTTCAGGCAGACGGCAAATATTTTTTTTTCATGCTAATGTTCTTTGTACTTTTTTATGTAAATTTTTCGAGATTTTATCATAATAAAAAAAGAATTTATAATAATAATAATAATAAACTACAATTTAAGCTATTGCAAGGCAATTTCTGACTCCATTAGGAAAATTTGCTCGGAACTGCGTACTCTACGATCTTCTTCTAATCTTCTGTTACCAAATTTAAGAAAACAGCTTCTTAAATCTCTTATTCCTCCATACTTTACATACAACTCGTCTGTTTATCTATCTTTGGATTGTAACTGCAGAAATAAGCTCAATGTTGCTCTCAATGATTGCGTCCTAATTTTTTATTCTATCCCTAGATTAGATACTTTAGTGTTTCACATCTACGTAATGATTGGTTTGGTCTGTGTTTGGATAACTATTTAAATTGGTGATTGTTTATGAAACTCCATGATGTCATCCATCGTAGATGCCCTACGTATTTAATTGAGCCGCTCAACTTTTTTCGCAAAGACGATTGAAACTTCTTTTAGCTCGTTTTACGCGCAGCATTGCTGAACGCTCTTTTTATGTTTCTGCAATTCGTTTATGGAACTCAATTCCTAATGAGTTGCAAAGCACGGTGCCGTGAAATAAGGTAGATTGGTAATTAGGTCGAATCAGCTTTATTCGACATTATTTCTATCCTAGTGGAAATAAGACCGATTTCATGTTTTCGACATTATATTGTTAAAAGTGGGAAACTATGCCGAAGGCATCAATTGTTAATAAAAGCGACCAGAACTTGCTGTTTAGTTTGCAAATCGGGCGTGGTAATAACAAAGAAGCAAAGGGAAACAAGGTAGAAAAATGTTTTCGCCCAAATGGTAATAAAGCCGAAATTGTGCTGTAGTGCCGCATGCATGCAGATGGAACTTGATTTTGTGCGAACAGCATAACGGTGCACTCAAAAAATCTGTATTCCGCTTTCTTCTTTTATATGATTTTTTTGGTAGTTGGCAAGCTAGTCTTTGTAAAGCGCGATATTAAGTGATAAGAAGCGTATAGCACAAAAAAAAAAAAAGATTTTGCTGTATGCGTAAAAACAGCAAACTTCTTTATGTGCCTGAAACCTGCCAAATATATGGACTTAATAAAGTTTCGGGAAGTTTAAAGTATTATGTGTGCTATGAGTGTGAGTGTCTGATGTATTCAAATGTTTTGTTTTTGAGCATAAGATAAAGTAATAGTAAGAAATTCGCCTGTGTGTGTAAAAGATGTGTTCTTACTTAGTTCAATTTTAAGATATAGGTAAGTGATGAACTTAAAAAAAAAATCTGCAGCCGCGAATTTTTAATTTTCAGAACACAAACCCATACTCCACTTGCCAATTTTTTTCCGCTTCGCTTTTAGCTTCCTTTTATGTACTTAAGGCGGCGGCGGCTGCAGATTTTTTTTTAAGTTCATCACTTACCTATATCTGAAAATTGAACTATTGAACATATGTTATGTTATAATAAAAATTGAACTATTGAACATAATGTTATGTTCCTTTCATAAATAAAAAAGCATTTCATTGGTAATAAAAATAATGACGAATACCATGTTTTTTTTTTTTTTTTGAGAAATAAAGTCGAAAGTTATTCTTTGGAAACTTTTTTGGTAATTATGCCGAAATGGGGGTCGACGTTGTTACCATTTTTGTTGGTAATAAAGTCGACTGGAAAAATCCTGTTGTTCGTCTTTATTTCCGTTTTTTTGAGAAATAACATCGAATCTATCTTATTTCTATCTACCTTATTTCACGGCACCTGAAAAAGAAAGACTTCAAGTTGGCATCAATATACTGCCCGCCAAGGCATTCCCCGACTGAAGATGATTATACAGAACTGCTAAATCTACTAGGACATAACTTCCTTGTTGGCGGTGACTTCAATGCTAAGCACACCCATTGGGGATCCAGACTCATAACAACAAAGGGCAGAAGGCTTTACAAAGCATGCCTCAAATACAATTGCGAGTTTTATTCTTCCAGATCACCAACTTACTGGCCATTGGATGCTAGTAAAATACCAGACCTTGTTTACTTTTTCATAGTTAAAGGCATCAAACGAAACCACATAAGAGTCGAAGGTAATTATGACTTATCATCAGATCATACACCGGTGATTTTATCAGAGATAATGAATCAGAGATAATGGAAAAAAGTAATCCTAAGCTTGTAAATAATAAAACAAACTGGAGTGAATTCAGAGAAAAGCTTGAAAGCTATACATATAAACCTCAGATCCCCTACGGAAACAAAAGACCAAATCGACCTTGAAGTAGAACAAGCCGTTGTTCAACAAGCTGCAGAAGAAAGTACACCAACTTACTCGAGTAGGAAGCAACCTAAAACAAAATACCCTGCCGAGATAAGAGAGTAAAGACCCAATATGTCCCACATCATTGGAAAATTGCTGAAGTAATTGTTATACCAAAGCAAGGTAAGCCACCAACAGAAGTGACGTCTTACACACCAATATCGCTTATACCAATAATGGCAAAAGTATTTGAAAAATTGCTACTGAAAAGACTAAGCAAAGTCATAGAAGAAAGAAATCTAATCCCAAATCATCAGTTTGGATTTAGAAATAAACATTCCACGATAGACCAAGTTCATAGAATAAAGGATGCAGTTGAAAAAGCATTAGAAGAAAAACAAGTACCTATGTTCGGCTATATTTTTAGATGTTGCTCAAGCATTCGACAAGGTATGGCATGAGGGGCTAGAGTATAAACTGCAAAGGGACCTACCCAGGCAGTACTACGAATTACTAAAATCTTATATCTCAAACCGGCTCTTCAGAGTACGGTATGATCAAGAATAGTCAAAGCTAAGTAAAATACAAGCCGGTGTTCCACAAGGAAGCGTCCTAGGACCTACCCTGTATTTACTATATACAAGGGATATTCCAGTGGATAACAACACCATTATGGCTACTTTTGCAGATGATACTGCAATTTTGGCATCCAGTAAGAGCGTCGTCAAGGCTGCTGAGAAATTGCAAAATGCCGTCGACACCGTTAGTGATTGGACCAAAAAATGGCGTATCAAGCTCAATGAAGCTAAATCTGCACATATAAACTTTACAAATAAAAAGTTAAGCTACGTACAAAAATTCATCAACAATCAAGCTGTACCTTACGCCAACACGGCGAAATACCTTGGGATGAATTTGGATGCAAAGCTTAAATGGAAAGAGCATATCAAAAAGAAAAGGGAAGAGCTCAGCTTGAAGTATAGAAAAATGTACTGGTTATTCGGTAGAAATTCTGACCTATCTGTCGAAAATAAAATAATGCTTTATAAACAAGTACTTAGACCTGTTTGACCCTATGGAATTCAATTATGGGGCTGTACCTACAAAGAAAACAAATCCTGAAATCATCCAAAAATTCCAAAACAAAGTCCTTCGTGGAATAGTAAATGCACCATGCTATATAAGAAATAGCGATTTGCATCGTGACCTACAAATAGAAACGGTTACAGAAGTTGTAAGAAAACATGCTGTATCACACAATCAGCGACTGCATAGTCATATCAACTCTGAAATGGAGTCCGTATTAAATATGAGAGGCAATGTTCGGAGATTAAGAAGAACCAAGCCACACGAGCTAATGGTCTTAAAGTCATGGGAAGCATTCAAAGTTTAAGCTTCCCTTAAAGCGATTATATTATTGAGAAAGAAAAATCTGTTGTCGATCATTCATAGATTGGTTCTGATTACGAGGAGTTTTTAGTGAGGTAAGAGTCCCACACTACTTGGTGTCGAATACTGCCAAGTGTCTTTTGAAGATTTCCTCCTGAAAAAAAGCGTTATTAGACCATATGTTCGAGCGAGCGCGAGAAAAAACCTGTTTCATTATGGAGTCCACATTTTGAGCTTATAAGGTGCTTATACAGGGTGATTCGCATAAGGTGTGACAAAAAGATAGGGTGTGTAGGTTGGACCTAGACAAGCAAAAAATCGTATAGGAGGGGGGGTCCATTTTCCCCCGTTTAGGCGGGAGGGGCCCTTTAAGAAAAAAATCACTAAAAATGGAAAAAATATTATTTAAAAATAACGGTAATACCTACAGAGTCGTGCTATAGCATTTTGAAAAGCCAAAAACCTATACATTAAATAAAATTTAAAAATAAGTTGTTCATTTTAATGGTTTTTGAAATATTAATTTTCAAAGTCAAAATTTTGAAAAAAAAACATAATTTTTTTTCCTCAAACCATTTTTTTCAAAATTTTACGTAATTAAGTAGTATTTTTCTGGCTTATTTTCAATGCTCTTACTTATTTTTGATCAAACACAAAAAACCGGATGCCAAAATAACCTGAAGTTTTTGAGAAAACCAAAAATTACAACAACGACTTTTTAAAAAAAATTTTTTTAAAGTTTTTTTTCGTCATTGGATTCTTAAGTGATTCTTAAGTGAAAAAAAGTGAAGAGACAATTCATCCTTTATTTCTTAAATTCACTTAAGAATCCAATAACGAAAAAAAAACTTTAAAAAAAAATTTTTTTTTAAAAGTCGTTTTTGTAATTTTTGGTTTTCTCAAAAACTACAGGTTATTTGCATCTCGTTTTTTGTGTTTGATCAAAAATAAGTAAGAGAATTGAAAATAAGCCAGAAAAATACTACTTAATTACGTAAAATTTTGAAAAAAAATGGTTTGAAGAAAAAAAAACTATGCTTTTTTTCAAATTTTTGACTTTGAAAATTAATATTTCAAAAACAGTTCAAATGAACAACTTATTTTTAGATTTTATTTAATGTATAGGTTTTTGGCTTTTTAAAATGCCATAGCACGACTCTGTAGGTATTACCGTTATTTTTAAATAATATTTTTTCCATTTTTAGTGATTTTTTTCTTAAAGGGCCCCTCCCGCCTAAACAGAGAAAATGGACCCCTCCCCCCTCCCATACGATTTTTTGCTTGTCTAGGTCCAACCTACACACCCTATCTTTTTGTCACACCTTATACGAATCGCCCTTTATACTGGGCTGCCAGTAAACTAGCTTTGTCGATGGAGCAGACATAAAAAGAGTCATTGAAAACAAGCATTTTGATGGATGTCGCGGTGGAGTTCTCAATCTTCTTCACAAAGGACCAACAAATTTTACTTCGTTTTCGACACAATATTATTTTTTGCCTTACTCCTGTCATGTAAGAATTTGGTGTGTAGTCACCATAACAAAAGTTCATTAATTAGACTAAGAACTGCTAATCCATGCAGCATATTCTCTAGATTTAGACAATGCGACTATTTCCTGTTTCAGTATCTGAAGAAATGGCTGCGTGGGAAGAGATTTGGTCGAATGAAAGGTCATCAGTGAAACAAATGAATACTTTGACGTCCTTGAGAAAACCTATTTCTTGGAAGGAATAACAAAATGGAAAAACTCAAGGCCCAATACACCTAGGTAGGGGCCCGTTATAGCGATCAGGAAAATGAGTCAGGAAAGTTTTTTAAATTTAGTAACAACCTTGGTTTCGTTAGAATTGAATAGCAAGTGTGGTACAAAGGCATTTCAATTGTATTTTTCCACTTTCCTGATGAAATTGTATCAGGAAATTAGAAATATGATGGGCATTGAAATACATTATATACTGCTAGAACCCAACTTTTTCTAGAAGTAAACTACTAACCTTTAAGCAACTCCTGTGCTGATGAAATAGGAACATTTTAATAAACTCAGAAACTTTCATATCATGGGATGGGGAGAGTGATATATCTTTTTCAAAGGGAATAAGCATTCGGAAGTCTAGAAAGAGGTTTGGAGCTTTCGAGATGACCCTACAAGAGCCTTTTTACTGACGTTCAACAGCTCAACGACGCGACGGCCTCAGAGTTCTGAAGACGGATAGGGAGATCGTGGGTATGAGGAAAAACAATGCTAAGGAGCATGGTTAGGGGGTAACGGTAAACTATTAATTACTTCCGAGTTCCGACACCAATTCACTCGTAGTCATGGTTGACGTTTACCGCAAACTGGAGATGTTTATACATAATTGGGGAACAGTGACCCAGGAACCTCACCTGTGAGCTTTTGACCCTTGTCACCTCCACGTCCAAGTTCCGTTTCGGAGCTGGTCACTTGATACATTTGATACCCGCGTGTTGGTTAAAATTCAAGAGGATAATTAAACTACAACTAAACAACAAAAGGTTCTTAATTTTTCTTATTTATTGTGTTTAAATGTTTTTAGATACTTTTCTGAAAACAAAACCTTTTTTGTTGACAGGATTTCTGTCGTTGCGACAAGTTCAAATGTACGGTAAGGTACTATCGTTTTTGTCGCATGTGTGTGGGCAATCTCACATATCGCTATGTAAACATAATTTGATACCTGAATTTTTCGTCGACTCAATTTTAAAATCGATTTGGTTTGGGATAACCTTCAAGCTCAAATTGCTAAAAAAGTTATGGTAAAGTGTTTGACATCCTACTTCATATACATATGTAATGTATAAAATGACGTTTTCCTTTCGTAATTAGTTATTTTTAACACCAAATAAGAGTTTGTTTGTTTTGCAACAATTTTTATTTCAGGTGGTCTCTTTCTTATTGATTGAAAAGCCCAGTGCGCACACATATGAAAAGTGAAATATGTACCAGAAAATATAATTTTATACAACACCATGAACATAATTTTCAATACATATATGTGGCAACAAGGAAAAACGACATAAATCGACTTATGTCGAAAATGAATTTTTGATAGCATTCGATGCGCAGTAAGCCATTCCATCTGTCATTTTTTTTTTGTATTTTTATCTCAAATGGTTAAGGAATTACAGACAAAAGAAAAACGTCTGTATCTTGCTTGCACAGGGAAAAGCAACATAAGTACAATTCTTTAATTTGTATTTTTGATTTGTGCTTTTATTCCATAACGAAAAACCAAATCAACATGCACATATATATAGGTTTACTCATGCCCTTTTTCTAAAACTATTATATCGTTTACCCGTGATCATAAGTTCACTTGTGCTCATTTTCCAAAATGAAATTTTAGCTTACACGCAGATAAGTTGACTTGTGTAGTTTTTCCACAATTACTTTCGCACAAAATACATGCACACGTTTACTTGTGTACGTTTTCCATACTTCGGTTTATAAAAAGAAAGAATACAAGTTAACTTGTGCTGTTGTTCCAAAAGACGTTATGGAGCATATTTAAAATTATTTCACTCAGTTGCGAGTTATGTAGTTTTCTTCTTATAAAATTTCAATTCTGGTTGGGTTATTGTATTGTGGGTGCCGAACAACTCGCGGATTTCATTTGACAAACGATGATCTCGCGGATGTCTAAAAATTTTTCATTTATTTCGCAACAGACAGACAGCTCGCAAATTGTAATTTCGTCTTCCACTCATCTCGCTGAAACATTAACTCGCACACGTAATTATGTATTTTCTTCTTTTGCATTCCAATCAACTGGCTTATAATGCAACTGGATTGACGTTTTGCGATCTGTCAAATACCTTTAGAAATTGAAGAGCTCATAGAAAAGTGTGAAAACTAAATATTAAAAACGCTAAAAAATTATAAAAGTTAGTTCAACTGAAACTTAAAAGTTGCAATTAAACAGAGAAATAAAAATCTGAGTAAGTTGTAGCATATAAGACACAAACTCTCAAATCTAAGTTAGCCCACGAAAGATAACCTAACTTAATGAATAAAAACAAACGAGGAATCCTTGAAACCTCACCTGAGCTAAATTTTGCCGAAAAACGCCTTTCCAGCTTTATTTTAACCAAAATGCCATTAGAAAAGAGTACCGGCATAAGTATGGATATGGATATGGCTATGTTCAAACAAATACTCGATGAGAAAAATAAGGAATTAGTCAAAGAACTTGCTTCAAAGGCCGATCTTCAACTGCTTATGGATGAAATATCTAGCATCAAAATAAAACATGATGAGATAGATAACAAATTTAAAAAACTGGAAGCGCGAAATAGGCATTTAGAATTGCAACTAGACAAAATATTACAGAAAAATACCGAACAAAACCTCATCGTTCACTTACCTGTTGAGCAAAACATTGACATGAATGAAAGGGCCAAATCTATATGCAATGATCTTCTTGGTCCAGACAGCACGAACGAAGTCGAAGCTGCGTATAGCATCCCCAGTAGAGACCCACGTTCTAAAACAGTGATTGTCAAAATGAGATGTCGTGAATCAGTTTGGGCAGTACTCCGTAACACTTCGAAGCTCAAATTGACAAAAATTCGTATTACGAAGGATCTGCCATACAACATGCGCAGAAGGAGGGCAAAGCTGTTGCCGATTAAAAAAGCACTGTGCGAAGCAAACCCACGGAAGAAAATTGTATTGCGAGACGACAAACTTCTTGTTGAAAACACAATCTTCACATGGGATAGTTCTGAAGGACTTATTTGCGGAAAAGATAATGGATTAAATGTTCTAAGTAGAATACTAAATACTTTGCCAATTGGTTTCCAAAAACTTATGAATAAATTACTCCACCAAAACAATGCGTATCAAATGTCACAAGAAAGTCAACTTCAAATGTCATCAACTCGGTGTTCAGGTACTTCAACATCAGGGCAGACTCAAAAAACAGCCGCTGTACCCTCAAATTTTAGAGATCGTTTACACGAAGAAGCAAATTGAGATTTGCACGTCTATCAGAACGAAACCGAAATAAATGAATTATTATATTTTAATCTTAGAATTTTAAGTTATAATGTCTCTGGACTGAAAAATAAGTTAGAGTTTGATGAATTTTTTGATTTTATTTTTGAATTTGATATTATATTTTTATTTGAAACCCATGTACTTAAAAATGAAGAAAAATTATTTAAAAGCGTGTTTGCAAACTACGAAGTAAAATGGTCCTGTGCAATAAAAACAAGTATTTTTGGGAGAGGTAGTGGAGGAGAACTTTTTGCGTATCGTAAAAATATGAAAACAACAGATATTGAACTTCAAGAGGTTGGAAAAACCTGTATTATGAAACTGAAGAAAAACAATAATATCTCATACATAATACCAACGTATTTGAATTGCAGTCACTGGGAAACTCACTTCGATGAACTAACTGATCTGCTTAGTAACCTTGATTCATCGGACATAATGATAATCGGGGATTTCAATGGAAGGATTGGTCTTTCGCAGAACAACTTTGCGACCGGATTTTCTCAGGCAACATTTCATGCAGAACGTAATTCAAAAGACGAAATATGTGATAGGAAAGGAGGCAAGATTATTGAACTGATGGATGCTTTTGATTGCAGAGCCTTAAGTGGAAGCTGCAATGGAGACCCTAATGGTGAATTTACCTTTCTGCGTGCAACGGCGTGTTCTGTGATTGACTATTGCTTTATTGCTGGGACCTGGAATTCACTGATACTAGACTTCAAAATAGGATCACAAACATTTTCCGATCATATGCCCTTAGAAGTCATGGTTAAAGTACCAAACACAGATAATAACATACGAACTGATGAAAATATTCTGAGCTTATTACCCAAAATGTTTTGGAGTGAAAGAAACAGTCACTTATATCGAATTAACTTAAATTCACAACTGGAGATCTTAACTAGAACAAATTCACCCGTAGACACTGAAGTTTTGACAGAAATTATAAAAAAAGCTGCACCTGCAAAACCAAACACAGCAAGCACGACCGGAAGGAACAATCAAGACTGGTTCGACAATGACTGCAAAAAGGCGAGACAGAAATCGTTTGCGCTTCTCAAACTACTCAGGTTACACAACTCTGAATTATTTAAAATTATGTATGCGAAATCAAACAAAGAATACAAAAGGCTTTGCCTCACAAAAAAGACCGAATTCGAGCAACAAAAAATAATTGCGATAAGCTGCGCTAGTTCTTCATCTGACTTTTGGAAGGCTGTAAAACAATTGAATGGGAGGAAACATGTCATTGCTCCGAGTTTAGACGCCCAACAATTGAAACTCCATTTCAGAAACCTGCTTAATACTGAACAAGTATCATTAACTCACCAATACGCTGCTCCTCTAATTCATGATGATGTCTTAGACGCCCCATTCACATTAGAAGAGGTCAAAAATGCTATTAAATGTTCAAAAGATAACAAAGCCCCAGGAGAAGACCGAGTCCAGTACGAGTTTTACAAAAACTGTACCTCAGAATTTGCGATAGCTCTCACAAATGCGTTCAACAAAATATTCGAAACGGGGAATATACCCATGAGTTTCAAAAAAGCCATATTATTTCCTCTACACAAAAAAGGTGACTATAATGATCCACAGAACTACAGAGGAATATCCTTCCTCAATACAAACGCTAAATTATTTGGTGCCATACTTTATAAACGGCTCACCCGCTGGGTAAATGAGAGGAGGGTACTGCATGAATTTCAAGCTGGGTTTAGAGAAGGTTACTCCACATTCGATCAAATTTTTACGCTTGTGAATATTGCTGAGATATACATGAAAAGGAATAAAAAGTTGTACACTCTGTTTGTAGACTTTCGTGCAGCTTTTGATTCCATACCACGAGAAGCACTTATTTATAAACTATACTCGATCGGAATCTCAAGCAAAATGATCAACATTTTAAAAGGCTTATACGAAGATAACTCAGCTATGGTATGGGATGGAAAAAGAGTCTCAGATGAATTCTCCACCACGATGGGCGTAAAACAAGGATGCATTCTGAGTTCCTTGTTGTTTGTCCTGTTCATCAATGACTTAACCGATAGTATTGGAGAAGGTATCAAAATAGGTACAACAAATATACCTGCATTAATGTTTGCCGATGACATTGCCATTCTTTCTGAAACCGTCAACAACATGCAGCTTAAGTTAAACAGACTAGCACTGTACTGTCGAAAATGGAACTTGTTTGTTAATCTAACAAAAACGAAAATGATGATATTCAGAAATGGTGGCGGGAGACACTCAAGAAACGAACAATGGAATTATGAAGGAGAACCAATAGATGTTGTAAGAGAATATAAGTATCTAGGTATTTTGATCACAGCAAACCTTAATATGAAAAAGCATTTTGAAACCAAATTATCTGAAGCAAAACGTGCGATTGGCTCAATATGGAATAAATGTATTGGTAATAAATATTTAGACCACTCTTCGAAACAAAAAATCATCCGTGCAACTGCAACATCTATCATGATGTATGGAGCTCAAGTATGGGGATATCGCTCATTTTCTACTGTTGAGATCTTTAATAGATATTGCATCAAAAGAGTCTTCAAACTTCCAAACAGCACACCAAATTACATGATTCACTTGGAGACAGGAAAGCCACCAATCTTTTTGGAGACGCTCAAATTGCATTTCGACTACGTAAATAAAGTTATGGGAATGGATGAGAGAAGACTACCGAAAATCGTACTCTCCTACATACTTACAAGGAAAAGTAATTGCGTTAAGGAATGGGAATCCATTGCAAGAAATTGTGGATTGGTTACAAATTTCGAAAACCTCGAGCAAGTAACAGTTCGTAAAAATACGTTCTGTAAAATTATCGAAAAAACAGGTAGTCTACTCTACGACTCATTTGTTACCGAAGCTCAGTCATCACAATATCGCATGTACTACAGCAAACTCAAGTACTATCTTCAGGAAAAAACTTATTTTGTGAATGCAAATTCCATTGATAAAATAAATGTGCTATTTAAAATACGAGGAGAGCTCACTAACCTGAATTTCATACCACATCGAACTGACCTGCCTATTGAATGTAGCCTTTGCAATCTTAAAGAAAGAGAAGATGTGTTCCATTTAATTGCGAAATGCCCAATTTTTTGTGAGCTAAGAAGGATATACTTTGGAGCAAATACTCTGGAGATGGAAGTGGCGTTGAATATTTTGAATGGTGACCGTGGATGGGATCTGCTTTACAAATTCATCGTAAGCTCATTGCGCTACAGAACCCGTATAATTGAAGGCAATTTTTAAAATAAAAATTTATTCGTATTTTGTTGAAATTTAACTTGAAGCTAAATGAATGAACGTCGATCTGGTAGACGGCATAACGCCAAACCATTTAGGCTATAAGATATTTCATAAATGTAAAAAATTGTTAGAACGAATATTTGGTCAATAAAAAATAAAAAAATAAAAAATAAAAAAAATAAAAAAATAATGCAACTGGCTGATAATACTTTCGGATTCCCTTATCTCGCAAACAGTTAATTCGCCACACGCTATTAATCCACTTGTTAATTCAATTCTTTGCTTGCATTTTTTTATCAGTTTTATTGACATTTCATGCAGTGATCTTGTAATAGTCTTTTGGAGTAGTTCAATGCTAAATTCTTTTGGTGAATTTGTCTCCATTTGAAAACAAAAATGGATAATAATAACTATACAGAAAGAGTGTGCAGTGTATTTAAATCTGTAAATAAATTATCTGTTTTGTTTGCTCTTTCACTGAAACAATTGTTTTTTTTTTTTTTTGTTTAATAATAATGTTAATGACGATAAATTGTTTTGATATGTTTTCCTCTTTGTAAATAAAATAGTGTTGTACATAAAATACGAAAATTTATTATTATTTATTATTTCATTTAGGTGTGTGATTTTTCGCTTTATGTTATTTGGCAAAAAATATTATTATTATTTCGCGCGAAATTTGTGAACATGAGATAAAGTGAAAACTAAACAAATTAAAAAAAAATAATAATAATATTTTGCAAAATAACATAAAGCGAAATATCAAAAAGCGAAATATATCAATGCGAGATAAGGGAAAGCGATTTAAGTAACAGCGAAATAATGAATGCGAGATGATCTTACAGCGAGATGAACGCCAAACCAATCATGAATTTGCCAAACAAGAATTGCGAAAAAACAATATGCGAATTGTTGATATGCGAAACGAGAAATTGCGTTTTGACCTTTGCGAAGTAAACTTTTACGAGAAAAAAACCGCGAGTTGACCCCTACCCATTGTATTGTAGTACGTCATAGATGTCTGTCGATGGTTAATTTATGTCACTTTCCATTGGACGAAAAGAACCGCCCAGGAGCGTCCAGGAGCATTCTCAAACCGTTCCATTGGTGCAAAAAGATCGCTTCTCATGATTCTGAGGAGTGACAGCCGCTTCTCGATTTGAAGTGAGAATCGACTCAAGAAGCATTAACACAATGTCAATCAAATGTCAAAAAGGAAATTTTCTTCAAGGAATATTTTTTAAGAGCCATAGGTGTTTCACTCACACAAGGGCAATAACGTTAAACTGAACTGAAAACAATTTGGGTTTTCCATTGGTTTTAAAAATAAGTGCTTCCCCGAGTGAAACCAATGGAAAGCGACATTAGTTTGCGAATTGTTTCATTAAGTGTTATATAGGAAGTCTTAAAGAAAATTGATTGTATTTAGAAAATAATGAGAAAATTCTTTCGATAGAAATAATAATATCGCGCGGTAGCGGAATGTTGTAATTAGCAGCAGAAAGAGCAGCCGCTTTAAGTGCAAATTAAAAAAGTCAGAGATATAGCGTTTGTGAAAATATTGAAGGTAAGGTTTTTGGGTTATTTTGGC
Source organism: Melanostoma scalare (assembly GCA_949752695.1). NCBI lineage: Eukaryota > Metazoa > Arthropoda > Insecta > Diptera > Syrphidae > Melanostoma > Melanostoma scalare. The sequence goes on along the minus strand of OX456986.1, from coordinate 80,835,447 downwards.
GAGCCAAATGGTTTTCTGCGGTCAGTAATACATAAGAAGTTGTATTCTCCTTCCAGTACTCTAGCTGACAAAAGAGGAAGCTCTACACCCCCAAACGCTCTTTACAGAAGAAATAGGGAACTTATAAACACACATTGAAAAATTCCCGGCTTATGAGAGCATTATACAAGACGGGATACGTCAAAACTGTACTTACAACCAGGGTGTGACATTTTTCAAAATATGTATTCTATTTCTATCCTATATATTCTTTTGCACAATCATTACATCCGATAGAATAAATTCCTGACTTTTGAAGTTGTTCAATTTTATCCTTAGATCCTCCAATCAGATTTTTTATTTTTATTTCGCTGATTAAAGATTGGTTTTATCCTAGATGTTATTTCTGGATAGAAATAAAATTTTGAATATTTCTTTTCGTCATTTCCTTCATTCCTTATTAGATCTAAAGTTGTATAATTTCTCAATTCTTGTTTTCTTCTATGTGCAATTGTTAAATCTTCAATCAATTCTTCAGTATATCCATTAATTTTGGCTATGTCTTTAATTTTTTTGAATTCTTTTATTTTTGTTTCTATAGTCATTGGAATATTTAGAGCTCTAAAAATCATTGAGTGAAAAGCTGACATCTTATGTTCAAAGGAATGGAACGAGTCCGATGTAATGTATCTCAGAGTATTCGTTGGTTTTCTGTATATATCCAATTCGAAATTGTCTCCATTCCGAGTTATACTTAAATCCAGAAAATTTAGTTTCCCTTCAAATTCTTCTTCATATGTAAATTTTATTGATGGGTATTTAGTTCTATTTAATTTGTTAATGAACTGACGTAGTTCATGTTTTTTGATTATCGCCCATATATCATCTACATATCTTAACCAAATTCTTGGAAAATTTACTTGATTTTTCATTTCAGTTTCTATATGCGACATAAATAAATTTGCTAAAAACGTGCTCATATGTGATCCCATACTGCAACCAAATTTTTGTCCGTAAAACTTTTCATTAAAATGGAACCAACTTTCATCCATGCACAGTTTAGTAAGTTTTACAAACTCATTTATTTCTTCTGGTTTAAGTGTATTTCTTTCTAGCCATTCTCTCAGAAAAACTAAAGTTTCATCAATTGGAACATTTGGATATAATGAAACAACATCGAATGAAACTTGAATCTCATTGCTAGCTATTTTTAAGTTCCTTACTTTTTCTGCAAATTCAATTCCATTTTTTATAGCTGCTGTTTCAAATTTGATTGGGAGATTATTTAGTTTTTCTAATAACCAACATTCCAAGTAGTACCTTTTGCCGCCAAAAATGTTAGTTTCTTATAGTGATTCTTGCCCGGGTCAAAATAAAAACACTCATGTTAGTTGCATCCTTATAGCCGCCTTAGCGAATAGGGAACAGCAAGACTAATTGACCATAAACTCCTGAAACCTGGTCATACCCACATGGAATATGATTTCAGCCACTCCGTAATTGAACGAAAAAAAAGAAGACATCAGCTAAGATTCACCATCCAAGAGACTGGCAGAACTTAATTGCTGCCTTAAGGCAGGGACAGAATTCCTTTTAAAGTGAAGGTAATGCGTCAGCCAGATTTCCTAGACATTGTTGCAACCTCGACGAACAGTTCACTTGACGAAAGGTGAATACTCAAGGTGAGAAGAGTTCATTCCTTTTTCGACATTGACTCATTTCTGTAAATTTCAAAAATTTGTTTTGGAAAAAGGAGTTAAGTCAATTTATCACAGTTCATTATTTTATTTTGCGTTTGGAAAAATTACATATCTTAACTTAAAAAAAATTATTTAACTGTATTCATTAAGGAACAATGACATAAGTCATATTTTTGTCAAAATCTGCTATAAAGCAAGATAAAATTAATTCTTTATAAATTCAAATAAAATCTTACAGTAATTTGAGTCATTTTCACGTTTAAACATCGTCCACAAGTCTAGTACCTGATTTGTGTTTGCAAACCAAACATTCAAATCACTCTCTTGAAAAATAGCAAAAACCTACTTATGTCGTTTTTCCTTTTGCTTGTGTAAGTTAACGTCAACAAAATTATTCAATTCTTCATATCCACGCGCAGCAACTTGAACTGCAATTATTGCATTATCGAATTCCCAGAAAACAGCACAGACGACCTCAACGACGGTCATCACCCCAACATCGGCGACAGGTCGTCAGCACTTTTATAACAGCAGCAGAGGTTTCAATTAAGATAGGTAGTTGTAAGTTATTCAGTTCAATTTTGTATTTTGAAGTGTTAATAAAGAATAGAAAAAAAGAAATGAAATTCTTTTTTTTAAACCAAATTAATATAGTTTAAAATAACTGGCGCCCATACGTGGTTTTTTTTGTTAAAGTACAAACGAAGTAAGTCGACCTAAAGTAGCTCGCCTCGTAAGACACTATTAAGCATTAAGCCGACCTAAAATAGCTCGCCGCGTGTGTTAAGTTAAAGTGTACCAAGCAAAGCAACCAACCCATCAATAGAAGTCAATCAATAGAAAGACGAACCACGAGGGAGTGTAAGAGTTTTTACCCTAGTAGCTGCCGCAAAGAGGACAACGGAAACCTTACCAGCGTGGGATGATCTCCAAGATCTTTATGTAAGAAAATTATTTTAAGAAACAAAAAGTGAAATTATTATTTTGTCTGAAACCAGAAATCAAAATCCTAACAAAGAAATTATTTTAAGAAACAAAAAGTGAAATTATTATTTTGTCTGAAACCAGAAATCAAAATCCTAATCAAAGAAATTATTTTAAGAAACAAAAAGTGAAATTATTATTTAGTCTGAAACCAAGAATCAAGATCCTAATTAAAGAAAATATTTACAGAACAAAAGTGAAACTATAGTTAAAGTACCTAGAATTTTGCACATTAATGAGCAAACGTAGTTAATACTGATTCAAAACAAAACCAAATAGCTTTTATTTTCTAGTACCTCTTATGCGATTTATAAGCATTTTATACAAAAATTAAGATAATTTGAAACATAAGAGTTGAAAAGAACATTATAAATTTTCAAAATTCCGAAACACGAGAAAGAAAAAAGACATAAAAAAGCAATCATGACAGAACCTACAGGTTCTAGCAATACATTACCAAATATTCCACTTCCAAATTTTAACCTTCCCCCCCCAAACCCAAACATATCCAATCCAAATTCAGCAAGTGCTACACCCGAATTCGAGGCACTCGTCACTAGCATCGTTTCAAAAGTCTGCAATGATCAATGAAAAACCTTGTTCAATCTATTATAAATCCGCATGCCAACTTTTACAAGGGCGTAGAACAAAGTATTGACGTGCAATATGCAGGAAATTTAGGTGAACTAGATAAAGTACCCGATGTGGTACGATCAATTAGGGAATTCTCAGGGAATCCTGGCGAATACAGCTCTTGGCGAAAGAGCATTGAAAGAATCCTAAGCATTTACAACCATCTTAGAGGCACACCAAAATACTTTGGTATCCTCAACACAATAAGGAACAAAATTGTAGGTAACGCAGATGCGGTTTTAGAATCATACAATACGCCGTTAAATTGGGAGTGCATTTCTAAATGCCTCACTACCCACTATGCCAACAAGCGCGATTTAGGTACCCTTGAGTACCAAATGACAACTCTTTCACAGGGTAATAACAACATCGAACAATATTATCAAATGGTATACCAACATTTGACATTGATATTGAATAAAATCTCTAGTATGGACATATCTACAGATGCCATGCATTTGTTAACAGACACCTACAGAGACAAAGCTCTCGATACATTCATCAGAGGCCTTAAAGGAGACCTACCTAGATTGTTGGGTATTAGAGAACCCGCAGATCTTCCTCAGGCTTTATACTTGTGCCAAAAATTGGACAACCAACAATTTCGCACACAGCACGCTAATATTCCTAGCAGAAAACACACTCCCGAATTACCACCTCGAAAATCAAACCACTATCATCAAACACAACAATTCTACCCTCATTTAGCACATGTTCCTCAGTATCCCCCACGTCGGTCCCATTACCCGCAATACTCCCAACAGCCCCAACAATTTTATCAGTATCCTCCACAAAATCCTTTTGCACAGCAAAACCAATATGGTCCTACTCGACCAACTGCCCCAAAACCACTTCCTAGACCAGAACCTATGGAAATCGATTCAAGTTTACGTTCAAGAGGAGTAAACTACATAAATAGGCCAAAATATCAGAATCATTTATACGGTAAAAGGCCAAACGATCAAAATATTACAACTCCATCTACACAAGCACACCCACCGAAAATTCAAAGAAATTTCCACTTGCCAACTAATATAGTAAATCTTAATTCCTATCCCGAAACAGTAATCAATCCAAACCTTGAACTAACTAATAATATTGAACACTATTATCAACCAAATATCAGTGATTATAACTCTTTAGTAAATGCTATGAGTACAGTGAACATCGGAGATGAATCTTTAGATGAATATATTGAAAAACAAAGCAATTACTATGAACAATTAAACGATTATGCAGACATCCATTTTTTAGGTTAACAAGCTCGTCTTTGCCATACTTCGAATGTAAGACGAGCGACGGTAAAATTTTAAAATTTCTAATAGATACAGGGTCAAACAAAAACTACATCCAGCCAAGCCTAGTAAAAAATCCAATTCCGAATAACGAAAACTTTTTTGCAAACTCAGTTGGCGGTCAAGTCGAAATAAGCCAACATACTATGATAAATCTTTTCGGTATTAATAACATTCAAATACAATTTTTCATTCTTCCCTCACTCAAATCCTTCCATGGAATCCTGGGCAACGACAGCCTTAAGGATTTGTCAGCTGTCATTTTTACAAAAGAAAGTTATATGCTTATTAAAGATAAGCTTAAAATCCGATTAAAACAACAAATTTATGAGTCAATAAACTCCGTCACTATCAGAGACAAACACATGTCCGAAGAAAGCAAGTTTAAGCTTCGCAAGCTCACCGATACACACTCTGATCTATTCGCCGAACCGGATGAAAAATTAACTTACACCACAACGGTGAAAGGAAAAATTAGAACCTCGACTAATGAACCAATATATACGAGATCATATCCATACCCTATGTCCTTAAAGGATGAAGTCGAAAAGCAAATAAATCAATTGCTTAAAGACGGCATCATCAGACCTTTTCGGTCTCCTTACAATGCACCAATATGGGTTGTACCCAAAAAAGTTGATGCATCTGGCGAAAAAAAATTTCGACTAGTAATCGACTATCGAAAACTGAATATGGTCACTATCCCCGACCGCTATCCGATACCGGAAATAAATGAAGTTCTATCCCAACTCGGACAAAACAAAGTCTTCTCAGTACTCGATTTAAAAAGTGGTTTCCACCAAATCAAACTACACGAGAACGACATAGAAAAAACAGCCTTCTCCGTAAGCAACGGAAAATACGAGTTTGTACGACTCCCATTTGGACTGAAGAATGCTCCGTCCATTTTTCAAAGAGCATTAGACGACATATTACGAGAACACATAGGAAAAATCTGTTTCGTCTATATAGACGATATTGTCGTCTTCAGCAAAGACTAAGAGTCACACTTCGAAAACCTTTCAATGATTTTCAGAACTCTTCAAGAAGCCAACTTAAAAGTACAAATGGACAAATGTGAATTTTTACAAACCAATGTAGAATTCTTAGGTTTTATTATTACACCCGAAGGAATAAAGACCAACCCAAAGAAACTAGAAGCAGTAGAAAACTTTCCATGTCCAAATACACTGAAAGATCTAAGATCATTCTTAGGCCTGTCAGGGTTTTATCGCAGGTTCATAAAAGACTACGCTAAAATAGCGAAACCCCTAACAGTCCTTTTAAGGGGAGAGGATGGACGAACGTCCAAACATGCCTCAAGTAAAAAAGTCATAGCAATGAACGACGAAGCATTAGAAGCATTTGACAAAATAAAAAAATCTTTAACCTCGGAAGACGTAGTTCTCGCATATCCCGACTTAAAAAAAGAATTCCATTTAACGACAGACGCATCAGACTACGCAATTGGCGCTGTCTTGGAACAAGATAAGAAACCCATTACCTTCATCTCTCGAACACTTGATAAAACTGAAGAACATTTCGCTACAAACGAAAAAGAAATGTTAGCGATCATATGGGCACTCACTACTCTTAGAAATTACCTTTACGGTCAGTCAGTTGTAAAAATCTACACTGATCATCAGCCTTTAACTTATGCGCTGAGTAACAAAAACACCAACCATAAATTAAAACGATGGAAAGCCATACTCGAAGAGTATAATTACGAGCTTAAATATAAGCCCGGCAAAACCAACGTCGTGGCCGATGCATTATCAAGACCACCGATTAATAGCAATATAAATTCTTTAACTGTCACACAACATAGTGACGAAAGCTCAGGACAACGCCTTATTCAATTTGCAACCGAGCCTTTAAATGTGTTCAAAAATCAAATTATTTTATCAGAAGGACCTGTAGCATCCTATAATTTCGAAATAGTCTTCCCTACCTATCATCGACATACAATAGTAGAACCAGAACTTTCCGACGGAAAAATTATCAATATTCTCAAACGATATCTCAATCCATCCGTAATCAATGGCTTACAAACAAACGAAAGAATCCTGGGACAGATTCAAGAAATCTACCCAATTCATTTCAAACAATATAGAACTAGATTTTCCAGAAACATAGTCACAGATTTACTTGACAAGGAAAAACAAGAGTCTGAAATTATAAAAGAACATACACGTGCACATAGAAATAGCAAAGAAAATAAACTGCAAATTCTGAACAAATTTTATTTCCCTCAGATGCGCCGCAAGGTAGAGAAAATAGTCAAAGAATGCAAAATATGCAAGAAACATAAATATGACAGACACCCCAGTAAACCAATGATTCAAGCCACTCCTATACCTACATACCCTGGTCAAATATTGCATTTAGACATTTATTTCACGAATAAACGCATTATCTTGACAGCCATTGATAAATTTTCTAAATATGCTTTAGTAAAGATTCTCAAATCAAGATCAGCCGAAGATATAAAACAACCCTTAAGAGAATTAATCCTTTCATTTGGTGTCCCTGACACTATAGTCGTCGACAATGAAAAATCCCTAAACTCGAATTCAGTTCTTTTCATGTTAGAAAACTTTTTCAATATAAAAATATTCAAAACTCCTCCATATACCAGTACCGCTAATGGACAAGTAGAGCGTTTTCATTCAACACTATCCGAAGTGATACGTTGTTTAAAATCCCAAAACCCAAATTATACATTCCCAGAACTTCTGGACAAATCCATTCTCGAATATAATAACTCCATTCACTCAACCACAGGGAAAAAACCAATAGACATATTCTTTGCCAGACAGTTATCCAATAATCCCGAACAACTTGAAATAGAAAGAGAAATCACCAAAAACAAACTGATAGGAAAACAAGATGCAGATTTAGAATACCATAATAAGAAAAAAACTCCTGTTAAAAAGTTCTCAAACGGAGAAACCATTTATGTCAAAGTTAACAAAAGATTAGGAAATAAATTATCAGCCAAATACAGGAAGGAAATAGTAAAAGAAGACAAAAATACAACCGTCATTACTCAATCAGGAAAAACTATACACAAAAGCCTCATTAAAAACTAGATTTTTCCCTTCCCCTTAGGTTATTGGTACAACTTTGTATCATAAGTGCAAACGTCCAAATATTGGACTACACCAATTCACAATTGATTAAAATTAACATTGGAAATGCCAAGATCCAAAATGGATCCTTCAAAATCATACACGTTACTGACATCGACGTTTATGGCAATTTCATCCGAGAATTGGAAACAGCAATAACCAACGTGAAACCCCAACATCCTATATATCCTATCCTTTCCTTCGAAATTGAAAAAATTAAAAATTACTTTTTAAGATTAAAAATAAAAGAAAAAAATAAGAGATCATTAGATTTCATCGGAAGTGCGTGGAAATGGATTGCCGGAAATCCGGACCAGCACGACTTCGAAATCTTAACTGATAAGATGAATAATGTGTTAAGTAATAATAATAATCAAGTTATAATCAACAGAATAACAATTGAAAAAATTAATGAAATCACTAACCTTACAAATAATATAATCAAAACCTTTAAAGAGCAAAATGACGTAGAAATAAGTTTAATTATGAAAATAAAATATAAACTTGAGTTAATAAAAGAAGAACTCATAAATATTGCCTACGGCATACATTGGGCTAAAGCCAACATTGTTAATTCATACATTTTAAGTAGCAACGAAATCAATATTACTGAAACTATAATAAAAAATGAAAAAATTCCTTATGTCAATTTAGATGAAGCCTTAGAATTTGCAAATGTGAAAATTGCTTCCAACAATAAAAATATAATTTACATATTAGAACTACCTACAAGCGAAAATTATTCCTGTAGTGTTTTTATACTTAAAGCAATAAAGAAAAATAATGTCATTAACAAAATTCCTTACGAAAATGTGTTAGAATGTAGAGATAAGATTTTTGGAATAATTAAAGATTGTAAAAAATTTAATGAACTATCCATATGTAATAAGAAAAACGTAATAGATATTAGCACCTCTGCCTGCATACCAAACCTACTGAAAAGCATCAAACCAACATGTACGCAAATAAACAACGAGCACATTCCATCACTCGAAGAAATATCTCCTGGAATTCTCCTCCTCAACCAATTCAATGGTCCTGCAGCTATTAATAATGAAACAGTCGAACTCAATGGAACTTACATCATCCGCCATACCAACTCTTTGATACAAATAAACCAAAGAGAATTCACTAACAGAGAAATCATCAACTATCATCCTATGCCAGCAGTTCTTCAGCCAGCTCCAATGTTAGAAGCCAAAGAAGAATTCCTATCACTCGAGAGACTTAAGAATCTCTACGCAAACAGCACAAACAAGATAGACTTGCTAGAAAACAACAATATCATCCATAGCACAACCAGCTCAGCACTAGCATTTTGCCTAGTAACAATAATAATAATATTGGCTGTCAAATTCCTTCGAAATCAAAAGAACAAAACCATCCAAAACGAAAATCTAACTTCAACACCAGAATTAGATAAAAACGCAAAAACCATGGTAATAGGTATTGAAGACATCAAGAAACACCTGAGGTCATCAAACGAGGACGTTCGAATTTAAGGGCGGAGGAGTTAACGTCAACAAAATTATTCAATTCTTCATATCCACGCGCAGCAACTTTAACTGCAATTATTGCATTATCGAATTCCCAGAAAACAGCACAGACGACCTCAACGACGGTCATCACCCCAACATCGGCGACAGGTCGTCAGCACTTTTATAACAGCAGCAGAGGTTTCAATTAAGATAGGTAGTTGTAAGTTATTCAGTTCAATTTTGTATTTTGAAGTGTTAATAAAGAATAGAAAAAAAGAAATGAAATTCTTTTTTTTAAACCAAATTAGTTTAAAATAACTTGTATATTGTACACGAGACTATCAAATTTTTTGTCTTACATTTTTACCGTACACTCTTAACTTGAAGTAAAGTTCTGAAAACTTACCTTTTTTTCTTTTGAGTGTGTTGAAATTTTAATTATTAGTTTGAATTTGCATATCAGCTTTAGTTGTGCCACACTTATTTAACTTAATTACTTATTTAAGATTTCAGAGGTACAAGAGTTTGTTCAAAATATAAGGTTATATCTGAGCTCGCGGACTCTTGGACCGGGGCCCTCGGAGTACGTGAAATTTTCCCAGCCCTGCCACCCTTCATCCCTGATGAACCTAATACATTTTAAGCTGCTGATGCTACTATCCGCAGACAAATTAACTGTTCTATGTATTAAGAAGGAGACAACAACGATGAGACATTGTAAATTGAGAGCCCTTAGCTCTTTTTACACTTTTTTGTTAATAGTTCATTCTATGATGTTTCTACAAAATTGATGGAACTTTGTCGTATTGTTATTTTTTATTGTCTAATACCTTTTTCAAAATGAGCTGAAAGAAGTATAAATTGAAAGATTTTCACAACTTGATTATAAAAAGCTCAATTTATCGGTCTTTTGGAAAGAGAATGTGTTCGGTAAATATCTGCCTTATAGTTCTATTAAGAACCTGGCCTTGAGAATAAAGGAAGTTAAGAAATTACTTAATATTTAGTATGATTATTTTAAGTCGAATCAGGACTTATTTTCCGTGCTTTAATAAAATAAATTACAATATAGGAGACATAGTAGACTTTAAACCGAAAACATACAGCTTCCAGAATGGTTTGTTTGTTGTCTGTTGCCATATTAGAAAGATTTTGCTGATTTTTCGAATTCGCTAGAGTCCCTTAAATTCAATTAATTAAAATATCTTATGTAATTTCAACTTTACGATTTATCTATTGCCTTCATAATAAATATCACATAAGATCAACAAAAACATCTAGATACAACTAACTTACCTTCATATGTTTTCGCAGAGACGATGGGTGGGTGTATGACTTATCGCAGCCTTTTACTCTGCAATTGTACGGTTTGTCTGACGTATGAACATGAGAATGTTTCTTGCGATCCGAAGAATTTGCGAATCTTCGATCACAACCATCATGTTCACATCTAAACGGTTTCTCACCTGGAAACAAAAATAATATCAAAAACTGAAAACAATTACTAACAACATCTTGATTTTTCATTTTAAATAAAGACAAACTATGAAGAAGAAACTGAGGAAACTGCTTAGATCACACAATGAAAGACATTTCTGAATTTAGTGTTGTTGTAGAGATATTCATATTGAAAACCATGTCGAATAAGCCCTAAATTAAAGGAATGTATGCAATCTCCATCGCATTCGTGATCGTTGTCTTTCAATTCGATTTGGGGGAAAAGATCACTTTATGATTTATGATAGCGAAAGGTAACTTGTAAAACATATATTTGAATAAAATGTTGTTGGTATGCAACTTGTCTCTGTTTTTATTGCTGTGCTGTAGCATATTCCACCTTGAAAGACATTCTATAGGTTCTCCGCGTTTAGAAAGAACATTCTGAAAAATAATTATAATTATTTTGCAGGCGCATTTCTGGAATTCGGAAATGAAGAGGGGAAATTATTTATTTCTTATTCTGTCTTCATTTTCGTATTTTGGGGTTGACTTAAATCAACCGTAAAGCTGAGGTCTGTTTTAAGCTATTCGGAGAGATATTTAAGCGGTTTTTGTGCTTATTGCCAAGTTGAACTACTTTGAACTTTGTCGGATGAAAAATTATTGAAGCTCTTTGTTTATTTGGTGTTCTTTTAATACGTTCTTGTATTAAAGTTCTTCACTACATGAAATCGATTCTAGGTAAATCAGTAGTATTATAAGAAACCTTTTATTTCACGTTTATCATATTTAAAAAGGGTATAAAAGCAAAGGTGTTACTTATGTTCTTGCTTTAGGAAATTTCAACCTCGACAATAAATTACAAAGCAATAAAGGCACTTTTTAAATTCTGATCCACAAGTTAAAGTAACAAAAGTATTGGTGATACAAGTGTGTACCCATTTTCTCGGGCCCTTTATCTATTCGATATAAAAATATGAAACAAAACGAAACCTATATTGATTTAAGAAAAGGTATATTCCTTGTAAGGAATATCTCTACCTACGGTTTTTATTGTTAGACACCTTTTTGTTGAACTGAATCGTGAAATAAAAAAAGTGGGTATTATTTATTGCTATTCATAAAAATTATTGTTATGAGTTCAATATGTGCTGCTTTGTCCACTTCGTTACCTAATTCCTTTTTGTTTTGTCAAAGGTCAGCATCATTACAAAAAAAAAAAGATTAAAATTTCACAGTCTTTCATTTGACGATCAGTGGCGTAGATAGCTTTTGGCTAAGGGGGGGAATAAACCTAGTTCGCTCATTTTTTTTAAAAGATTTAATAATTAAAAAAAAAAAACAAATAGGTAAAAAGACTTCATTGAATTCATTATGTTTGCCATAAGAAATTGTTTTTTTTTTTTTTGAAGATAATATATTATGCGCATTAATTTGAATGTCAACTAAAATAAATATTGATGTAATAGGTGAAATAATATTAATTTAAGAAATTTATCATAGAATAAAATCCTTTTAATTCTGTCCTTTTTATTGTTATCAAAAAAGACATATTTTTGAGAATCTCACTTCTTTGGTCACGCTTCTTTGTGTTGTTTTTACTCTCTTTAAATAGGAGAAATTTCTTTCGGGAGTTGACGTTGAAACGGGCAGTGTAACTAATATCCTGTTAGAAGATATATATAAATATGTTAGGAAAGTTTTCTCTGGGGCAGCTATCGAGCGCTTCCAATGAGGAAGTAGGTATTATTCCTTCGGATCAAATATCTCTTCCAAGTTTTTAATTCTTCATGAACAGAAAATGGACTCAACAGGGTAGGGGTCAACTCGCGTTTTTTTTCTCGTAAACGTTTACTTCGCAAAGGTCAAAACGCAGTTTCTTGTTTCGCATATCAACAATTCGCATATTGTTTTTTCGCAATTCTTGTTTGGCAAATTCATGATTGGTTTGGCGTTCATCTCGCTGTAAGATCATCTCGCATTCATTATTTCGCTGTTACTTAAATCGCTTTTCCTTATCTCGCATTGATATATTTCGCTTTTTGATTTTTCGCTTTATGTTGTCTGGCAAAATATTATTATTATTTCTTTTTTAATTTGTTTGGTTTTCACTTTATCTCATCTTCACAAATTTCGCGCGAAAAAAGATTTTAGCATTGAACTACTCCAAAAGACTATTACAAGATCACTGCATGAAACGTCAATAAAACTGATAAAAAAATGCAAGCAAAGAATTGAATTAACAAGTGGATTAATAGCGTGTGGCGAATTAACTGTTTGCGAGATAAGGGAATCCGAAAGTATTATCAGCCAGTTGCATTATAAGCCTCTTGATTGGAATTCAAAAGAAGAAAATGCATAATAACGTGTGCGAGTTAATGTTTCAGCGAGATGAGTGGAAGACGAAATTACAATTTGCGAGCTGACTGTTGCGAAAAAAATGAAAAATTTTTAGACATCCGCGTGATCATCGTTTGCCTGCTAGCTCAGCAGTGTTTTTTCATGTTGCGTTACAAAATTCTGTTTTCGTCTTTCTTATTAGTCTTGTTAAATGAATGTTCTTGTACAGTCTTGTGTACAAGTAACGAGTTGTAATGTTAAAATTATTATAAATAGTGCAATATAAATGTTTATATGTATTTAAATGTTTATTGTTGTATAATTTCTGTAATGATTTTGTGAAACTGGTATTAAATGTGTTCAGTTTTAAGCATAAGTGAACGTATAAATGTATCATATATTTCTTTTCATGTTAGAAGCAATAAAAACTGTCGGACCTGATGATGTTCATAATCACGAACGAAACGTCGTCCTAATAAAAAAGAATTAGTTTTCATTTTCTCTACTGACCTGTAACCCATAAAACAAACAAATTAAAATACCCAATAAAGGTCAAAAACACATACTAAAACTTTGTAATTTCCCTGTAGAGTGAAAGTATAGAATGTACAATCCTGTGAGTACTGATAAGACTTAATTCACGTTGGAAGTAGCTACTAAGTTTCACATTGTGTTTCTTTAACTTTTTTGGTTCATGACTGGTTATGTTGAACAGTTATCGATTCCAATGGGGGGGATATATCACCCTTCCACTCCCCCCCCCCCCCCGTATCTACACCACTGTTGACGATAACGCTAGAAGTCAAAAGAAGCGAACACTTTTAATAGTAATGGCGCTTGGTTTCGTATAAGCATAAAACCTGCATACATAATAAGCTTAGGTGATAAGTACAAATATGTTGGAACTCACTCAAGAATCTGTTTTTATAAATATGTTAGCTTACGTTGTCAAGAATGGAAGTAATTATGTGTGCTAGATATAGTTCTTACTTAATTTATTTGTTAAGAATTTCTGCGACTTATTATTGCAGTTGTTAGATTCGCTGAATGATTTGCAAAGGAGTAATTTTCTTCTTAGCCCTACAAATCATACGGGGTTCGCAGTCACCCCACCAATAGCTGAAATTATTGAAATTATTGAATCTTTTTTTATTTTAACTTTGATTTTGTTTTTGAATTTTCGTTTTGAGAAAGGCTATATAATGTTATCCGTAAATTTCCACAAGAGCGCGAACGTAAGCGGGAACCTTGCAACTACTGAATTGATTTCAAGAACTACTTCCCCGTTAGAATGCTACACTATCTCCAAGTAACATAAACTTTAATTTATCCCCATATTCCCATGGGAACGGAGGTACTTACTAACGTTATAGATCCGAAATCAACTCCGTCTCGTCTGTCTGCTTTTCTTTGTAACCGTCTACCGCCCAAAGTATTGAAAATATATGTATGAACTTTGGTGCAGAGATAGTCTTGAGCCTGAGGAAGGACATGGGCTGTATTTGTTATCCCTGTGTTCCTGCGGGAACGGCAACGTAAACGGGAACCTTTAAGCTACTGGATCGATTTCTAAAGTTCTTTCACTGTGAGGTGATTTCTGTCAAATATTCGATTACACAGTTGATCTGAGAAGAAATGTCTGTCTTCATCTTCAAATAAATATTGTGGATACTGAGCAAGTCACATCATACCCTATAGAGTTTCCTAATTCCATAGGTGTATCAGGAGTGGCTGCAAGTTGGTGTTCCAGTGCCTATAACAAGCGATCTAGAATTTTAAGCAACTTAAAGTTACACACATGGCCGGATTCCATAATATAAAAAATTTAATAATGACTGAAATGGCAAAAAGAGAAAACATTTTGATTCCCCGTATTCCTTTACTTCCCACTGATTTGTTATTTTAGTTTATAAGAGTGCAGTTTCCTCTGAAACCAGTATTTTATATTAGTATAAATAAAGCGCAGAGGCCTTAAAGTTGTAGGTTCCAGAAAAAAAAAACCCATGGCAACTCTATGTGACACGGTCACGTGTATCGAACCCGCAAAATTTTTTATTTTGCAAAAGATGGAAAAAGTAAGAAGCGTTGAACAAGATTGCCGAAGTAAAAATTTTAGACAGCCCAAGGAGTACTAGAGTTGAAATCAATCCGATGCTATCAACACGAGCTTGCTATTGTGTTCGTTCGTTCCTAGGATTGGCCCAAGTTTCCTTGACAACCATATGAACTATAAGAAAAACAGAGTTTTCAGTTCTCAAAAAACGCTAAACCACAAAATCACCACACATTTCTGTCAATTGAAGAAAAATGCTTGCAATTTGACAGCCCTGCTCATTACCTGAACTCACCCCAGTGGTGTTTTTTTATATTTTCCGTAGAAGGTTTTTAAAATACCAGCTGCAGTACTCAGACCTAGATACAGGCCCAGTGATAGCAACCTTCTTTTTGTTGCTTCCAGATGTTTGTAAAAAAGTCAAAAGACGCTGCCATGATAAAGAGCCTAAGTTACCAGCTCTCAACATGTCTGCGCAGAGTATCTGTGACCTCAAGTAGTTTTTTTGAACCGAGCTCGATGCCGAAAGGTGGTCGAAGGATGGGGAAAATTAATAAAAACCAATAATGATCAAAAACCAGTATGGAAGATAACCGAAAGGATTTTTATTCTCCAGGTGGCAGTCGTGAAAGCGAAAATCATCTGGAGGCCCCATCTGACATACAAACGCACACCTTTACTGGTGGATACACGCGAGTCGAAGGTACCGTAACCGATGGCTCCTGCAGTTCTCTCCATGAAGCTCTTCGTGGTCTGAGCTGGAAAGATGAAGAAGGCAGCTCGGAGGTCTTACTTCCAAAGCTAAACTCTCATCCGGGCTTAGCTGTTGGCCAGAGCGGTGCTATCACCAGATTTAGTGAAGCTGAACAAGTGGATCCCACTCCAACGGTGGCATCCTCTGGAGAACAGTTTTCCAAGCGCCAACAGAAGCTGGAGAGAAGTCGAGCGGCAAAAGCTCAGTGCAAAGGGGACGCCAGGGTGGCCGAAGGCACTGAATTAAGTTGCAAACATTTGGTAACGGCGGTGAAAAAGGACAGGTCGGAAGAGGTCTCACCCAACAATTCAGGATGGTCTCTTGTAAGCGGGTCAAAAGGAAGAAGGTTCCGGAAGCTCTGCAAATCTTCCTGTTGGTCTAACTGGAAAGTCGGTGAATGAAACTGAAGGAACAGGTCGCAAGGCTTGCAAATTTGGTCCACGGACACTGGCTGGAAGGGACGAAGCCGGCATGGTTAAAAGTCCTGGAGGTCCAACCGAAACGTTGGTGAATGAAACCGTGGCTACAGTCTGGTCCACGGACACTGACCGGACGGGATAAAGCCTCGAAAGAAGCAAAATCCGTCGCACAGCGAAATAAAAGACGGCTGCCCTATAAAAGAGCGGCTGTCTCGCTTTCCAAAGTGCGTATCTGTAAGGCTGGCAATGACAACAGCATGACCATCACAGAGCGCAAGCACTGTGAAAATCATTTGTGGGAGCTAGCTATGGCGGAGAGTACGCAAATCCAGTCTGAGGGATGTTGATTAGAGGATGGAATCTTTTTGGTCGAGTGTTCTAATCAGCAGACCGCTGACTGGCTACGTGCCTCTGTGCCTAAAATTCCGTCCCACCCCTCTTAAATTCCTCTTTTGAAATTTTCAGGGTGCCGGTTTTGACAAAAGCCATCTATTTATCCCTGGGCAGCTCAGGATGATGGTATCGACACTACGAAGTGGAAAGTTCATAACCACAAGGAGGCTAGGAAACGGGATGGTGAAGACGGTACTTATCTTGTTGTGGAAGTGGATCAAGCTTCTGTGGTTATCATCAAGGCTAGGTACGACTCCCGTCTGCATTTTTATCTTGGACGGATTAATTTCCAATTTAATTCCAATCGGCGAAATTGATGGATGGATTACTAGTATTTATCAATGATAATAACCTAGACAAAAATTCAACATTCTAAGGCTGCTACTGCTCTCCTATGAAGCAGGCTTTCCGTGTTGAATACAAAAACTCACCTCGTAGCAATCCAAGAGTCATGGGCCCGGAAGGTCCGAGTTATTGGTCTTGGAGGGCTACGGGGGTTCAATATTCTCTATGACGAGTGTTCTGACTTACCCCGGACCTGTCTCATCATACCGAGCTCTTTTGCAGCAACTAAACTTGATCACTTCTGTGGTAAGAACCTAGTTGCGACTTTAGTAAACTACGAAACGAACGGTGAGTGGAAAACTTTCGTCGTTGCGTCAGTTTACTTTCCCTGGAACTTCATTCTACCCCCTCCCTCAAGACAGGTTGTGGATTTGGTGGAGTTTTGTGAAAACCGGAAGTTGGGGCTTATCATGTGCTGTGATGCTTACGCTCAAAACATAGTTTGGGGCAGCGTCAAATGCAACATGAGAGGCAACCATCTTCTTAGTTACATTCTGTCTCTGACTTAGACATTAACAATGTTGGTTGAAAAATATTTTCACTGGTAGTTTAGCCCTAGCGTATATACCAACTCCATGGCAAAGTGTTAGAGTCACATTCATACCAAAAATTGGTAAACAAGACTACTCACTCGCAAAGAGCTTTAGACCCATCAGGCTTACCTCCTTCCAGATTTACATACGTTACACCTCACTCCAAACACACTCTCTGTCTCAGATGCAACATGCTTACCAAAGAGGAAAATTATGCTAGACCGCACTTCAAAATCTTGTTAGCAGGATTGAATGCGCGCTTGACAGGAAAGAATATGCAGTGGGCATTTTCATCGACATTAAAGGGGCTTTTGACAATGCTAGCTTCGATGGTATGTGCAATGCTGCCAGAGAACACGGTTTGGACGAGTCATTAGTGTTGTGGATTAAAGCAATGCTAGTGAAGAGAACCGTAATCGCGGAGGAGGAGTGTGGACAACATCCCCTTTTCAAATGAAGTCAAACATCTTGGAGTAATCCTGGTAATGAAAAGGAGCCTTTGGCAAGATATGGGGTCTTTCATCGAAAAGGGTCCTTTGGATCTATACAGCTATGATAAGACCAATCATCTCCTATGCGTCAGTTGTTTGGTGGAATAAGCTCTCGCGTAAATACGTTATTGCCTCGTTTGCCAAACTTCAAAGAACAATTTGTCTGGGTGTTACGGGGGCCTTCCCCAGCACACCGGGAGCTGCTCTCGACGCACTGCTGAATCTTCCTCCCCTTGATACCTACATCATGGGGTGTACTCTCATGACCATTTCTCGTTTAAAGAGATGTGGTCTCTTTAAACGAGAAATGTAGCTTTGAGGAGCTCGCAAGCAGCATATCTTTTGACTCACGTCTAATGGATATGCCGTCTGACACGATGATCCCAAGGCTCAAACTGTGTCAAAATTACTCAGTCAACTTTCCTTCGGTTCAAGACTGGTTCACTCCAGAATCTGAGCTTGGAAAGAATTGTTATCGTATCTTTACAGACGGCTCCACTATCCTAATGGCCTTGAGCCACGTTACGAACAATGGATGGACGGGGAGCGGTATCTTTGTTTGCAGCGACAGCCAAGCTGTGCTTAAAGCCCTTCTCAACCCTCTAACCACTTCGAAAGTGATCCAGGAATGCAAGAGCTCTCTGAATGCGACTTGAAGACGAGATTCCTTGAGTCTCATTTGGGTTCCGGGCCATCACGGCATAACTGGAAATGAGATCGCCGATTCTCAGGATTTGAACCGTCGCTAGGTCTGCTAGCGTCCTCAGTGAGAGCTTCAATCAACGATTGGACCTGTGAAGAGCACTACCGTAGATGGCATGCCTCCATTGGATGCAGACATACCAAGCGTATGCTCCCAAACGTTAGTAAGAAGACTGCAACATTTTTGCTAGCTCGTAGCAGAAAAGACTGTAGAAAGCTTATTGGCGTTGCCAGCGGGCACTTCTCTTTTAGATTTAGATTTATAGATTTATTTTATTTCAGTATCTTTTACAATAGACTTAAGTCCTTTAAAAGCAAAAGTTAATGTATAATAATTAAAAAGCTATTTTAACTATAAACAAACTAATATAATCTTGCAGTAATCTAATTTACATAAATGGAAATTAATTCAATTATTTAACTATAATTAAATTAATAGTAATCAGGATTGTTAGCCAAATACCTAAAAAGTATTGTATCAAAATTTAAAGTACCTCGTAGTTTTCTAATGTCTAATGGTAGAGAATTCCATAGTCTGACAGTATACACAAAGAATTGGCGTTTAGTGGCTAAACATGTATATGTTGGTTGCATAAAAGTAAACGTTCTATTTGAATTAGAGAAAATCAACTTGTTATATAAGTAAAGCGGGTCTTTTTTAGTCACTACATTATTAAGAGATTTTAAGGCAATGTAATTCGAGTATGCGTTCAGAGTACATCCTAGTAAATTTTCCTTATATCGAGAAACATGGTCAAAATGTTTGAGATGGTAAACGTAACGTATGCAGTTGTTAAAAGCGACGTTTAAACTTCTTTTCTTTTCAGAGCTTAAGCAACAGAAAATTTGAGCACCGTATGTGATTATCGGAACAATCAGAGTTTTTACTAGCCGAAATCTTATGTTCTGTGGAGTAAATTGTTTCGAATACGACAAACTCCTAAGGCAACCGTATATTTTACCAATAATACTTTGGATGTGGTAATCCCAGCTTAATGTGGAATTGAACCAGATCCCCAAGTTTTTTACTCTATTTACGTATTCAATATTTGTAGAACCGATGCGTATAGAAGGGAAATAACTAAAATCGAGTTCATGTTTATAAATAATTAGACATTTAGATTTGGATGGGTTCAGTTTTAAACAGTTTTTTTCCGACCAAGACATGATTTTACAAAGATCGCTGTTAAGTAATTCAGCACCATTTTCAATTAGTCCTAACTTGCAACTTAATCGAATCTGTACATCGTCAGCATATAAGTCTATAGAACTATGCTCGACTTGAGAGGGCAAATCATTAATGTACATCGAAAACAGTAATGGGCCAATAATAAATCGATCCTTGGGGGACTCCTGTGAAAAGGTTTACAAAACTTGAAACTCGATTGCCCACAACTACAGCTTGTCGCCTTTCAGAGAGGTATGAAAATATGAGTTCAGCTGCCGAATGTGAAAAATTAAAAAATTGTTTTAGTTTAGATATTAGTATTTTGTGGTTCACCGTATCAAAAGCTTTCGTGAAGTCAAGTAATCCCAAGAAGGATACATAGTCCTCATCAATAGCGCACCGCAGATCATCAGTAACTTTGAGTAAAGCAGACACGCAACTATGGTTGTTTCTATAGCCAGATTGGTTAATACATAAAAGATTCTTTTGTTTTAGAAAGGATAAGATTTGTATATGTAGTATCTTTTCTAAAACTTTAGATAAAAAAGGGAGAATGGAAATAGGCCTATACTCAGGGGGAGATCGAGTGTTTTGTTTCTTAGGAATAGGAATTACCTTAGCATCTTTCCATTTATAAGGAAAGGTTGACGTCATAATAACCGTGTTGAAAATGTATGTAACACAGGGTAGTATGTGTTGCAAAATTATTTTTATGAACACAGGATGCATTTCATCGAAACCACAAGCTTTAGACTTAATTTTAAGAATATTTGAAACTACGTCTGCTTCATCAATACCTTTAAAATAAAAGCA
Organism: Melanostoma scalare; assembly: GCA_949752695.1. NCBI lineage: Eukaryota > Metazoa > Arthropoda > Insecta > Diptera > Syrphidae > Melanostoma > Melanostoma scalare. The sequence goes on along the minus strand of OX456986.1, from coordinate 80,814,796 downwards.
ATGGTTTAAGTTATTTGGCTGGCGGATATCTCCAGGGTTTTCAACGGAATATTGTGAACCAGTTTGAATTTTAGCAAAATTTTGAATTTGAAAAGCATTCAAACGTTTTAGGCTTAAGTGATACCACACTCTGTGAATCTTGTGGAGAAGATGAGGACACCGCAGAGCACTTCCTTTGTGAATGTCCTGCTTTTTCTCGAATGAGGTTACAGATACTCGGCGCAGACATGGTAAAGAGCTGGTTAATTAGGCTCCTTATCATGGCAGCGTCTTTTGACTTTTCTCCGAACATCTGGAAAGCTATAACAAGTAGAAGGTTGCTATCTGGTAGTACAATGGACCGGTAATTAGGTCTGAGTGCTCCAGCTAGTATTTTAAAAACCTCCAGCAGAAAACAAAAAAAAAAACCCTTTTCGGTGAAAGACCCCATGTCTTGCCAAAGGGCTCCTTTACATTTCCAGAAGACTGACAGTGTAGTAGTCTTAGACTCGACATGTTTAGACCAAAGAAGTTTGTTACCTAGGACTACTCCGAGATGTTTGACTTCCTTGAACGCCTTGACGCCTTTAAGTGTAAGTTGGGTAAGACCAGTTAGTTTTCTGCTTCTCTTGAAGAGGACAACCTGTGTTTTAAAAGGATTGTCGGAGAAACCGTTTCTAGCACACGGCGACGTCGCGTCGGTCGTCTGCATATGCTTGGCCATAAACATTAGATTCATTGAGCACTACAAGTTGAGAGCCGATCAGCATGCACCACAGAAGAGGAGAGAGAACGCCACCCTGTGGACAGCCTTTATTGATTTTTTTTTTCTTGGTCATTCAATCTTCTTCCCATAATATTCTGAGCTCCCCAAATAGCAAGTGTTTGGTTGCCTTCAAAAAAAAAGCGATTGATACATCGCTATTTTTTTCTGTATCAATTGTATAAAAATTTCTCATGCATTGTAGACATATAATGTATGACAATTTTGTTTTGCTGGAAATATTCCAGTCGAATTAATCAATGAAAGACAGCAATCATACAACATTTCTGTGAAACAGTATTTCTTAGAATATATTTTGAAATTATACTTTATATGTGATGTATGATCTGTGAATTAGGCCCCAGGGCGAAAAAAACTCTCAATTTGACATTCAAGGTTAATTTAGGCTTTACAAAAAACTATTATTTGAGTTCCTTTAAATCGAAACAGAATATAAAACTCAATCACCCAAATTATTCGATAAGTTTTCCTTATAGTCTGTACTTGGTTTTGACTTTTAGTGGAGTGCCGTTAGACACAAAAATGGCAAAACCTTGGAATCCACGGCCAGCCCATGGATTTTCGTGGAATTTTCGGAAATGTGTTTTGAATAGCGTTCTATATGGTAGTAAGTAAAAAGATAAAAAATGATAATTTTCACCGCTTTCAAATTTTTACATATTTTTATAATTAATTATTAACTTTAGAATTTTCTTTTATTTATGTAGGGTGTTTTAGATACGGTTTGCAAAAGGCTCAGGATTGATAGGTTGGGTTAAGACAAAAAAAAAATTGTATGGAAGGGGGGGCGGGTCTATATCCCTCCCTGTAGGCCCAAAGGGCAATTTTACAAAAAATTTTAAAAAATTCAACTAAGCGACTTACTACTTCATACTACAAAGTTTTTGAAAGCTTATGCTTTGTTCTTTAATAAAAATCTTAATTTAAGTTCTTTTATCAATAGTTTTTAAGAAATTGAGTCCAAAGTCAAAATTCTGAAAAAAGAAATTTTTTTTAATTTTTTTTTTTTTTTGCAAAATTTTGTCATATTAAGGGCTATTTCTTCTTTCAATAATCAATGCTTTTATTAGTTTTTACTCAAAAGCAAAAAAACGAACGAAAAAATCTGTCTTTGTTTTTGAGAAATTGGAAAAAAAACTATTTCTGTATAAAAAGTAAAACAGCCTTAAAGCTGGTATTGACCGCCTGTATTAAAATGGATCGCTACGCTGTTGTTTCATAACTTTTGCAAACAAGTAGTATGTATGTAATTTGATGAAACGAAATTCTTTGTCTAGATACCTAGTACCAAAAATTTGACTACATCTTAAATGAAATGAACATGGATGCACATTATGTATGTATGTATAATTACAGTTTTTATAAGGATCAGAATCTGTTTCTTTTTTTCGGCAAATTTTATTTTAAATTCGGCAAATTTCACTTCAATTCATTATTTTGGTCGAGGAGCGTTATTTATAATTTTTTTTTGGTTTTTTGACTACAAAATATTTATACGACTAGCCTTAAAGCATTTTGTTTCAAAAATTGTCTGCTAATGAAAAAGGCCGACCTTGAAAAGCTTTGCAGTGTCTGATTCTAGCAGATTTAATTACTCGGTGTAAAAGTTTTCCCACAATTAATTTACAGTGTATCTTTTTTTCTGATGAAAGCAATAAGGAAAATTAAGTTTTTTTTTATATTTAATAAAATAATGCTTAAGTAGTTTTGGCGTGTACTATTCGGGTAGGCTCTGATTGGTGTCAGCTTTGCGGCACCCAGATGTTGCAACTTATAGTACACGTCATTTGTGATTACTATAAGGTTGGGGTTATGCGTGGGGTGAACTACTCAACCACGGAAAAAAATGTTCCGAAACAACCAACAGGCTCGAAAAACAGTTATGATTTCAACGTTGAACCAAAGCAAACGAAAAAAGGACAAAGACCTCCGAACTGCACGTGAAACGTAAGATATCTCAACGAGATTGCTACAATGCAGACATAACCGCCATCCAAGAAGTGCGACGGAATGAGCCGGGCATAAAGAAGATGAAAAATTGGGACACTAAAGGGTTTTCCAATAAGAGTAATATGATTTCTTTTTTGAAAAAACACACTTTTTGTAATGCAAATTCAAATATTTTTTAGTTAATGTGCAGTTCAATCAATACAATTAATTTTTAAATAAAACGTCATTCAAATGGCTTCTTCTGCAGCAACAAATTCGCTGAACCCAATTTTCGAGCACTTTTTCCACTAAATCAAGTCGTATATCATGAATTGTCCAATATATACTTTTAAGGCTTGAAGAGAATCTGGTTTATTTTGAAAAACCAATAACTCTACAAGAAAAAGTCCAATGGTGTTAAATCTCGACTTCTTGGAGGCCATTCAATATCACCATTTCTTGAAATAATCAAATCTTTAAAATCTTCTCGCAATAATTCGACTGTTGCAGTAGCTGTGTGATTTGTAGCCCCGTCTTGTTGAAACCAAATGTTGTCAAAATCAATTTGGTTGGTTATCATCGATCTAAACCACTCTCCATTGACAGTAATGGTGTTACCAGCTTCATTTTGAAAGAAGTACGGACTGATGATTCCACCAGATCAAAAACCACACCAATGTGTCAATTTAGGTGAATGTAATGGTTTTTATGACTATTTTGTGGATTTTCATCGCCAGTTGTGTTTATTTACATTATTTACGCACCAGTTAAATGAAAAAAAGCCTCATCGGATAAGATGATTTTCTTAAAAAAATCGTTATCGATTTCAAGTTGCTCCAAGGCAAAATCAGAAAGTTCATGACGTTAACGATGGTCCAATGGTGAAATTGTAAGCACTTTTGAATGCAATAAGAAACAAATGACAGATCATGACATACTACAAAAGGCCGAAACGCCACTGCAAAATCATATCATATCTATTGAAAAACCCTTTACTTTGGCGACTGCTACAGACAACAGAAACTGTTGGTTGTCAGCCAAAATCCAGTCAATGCGCGTATAATGACCATCTGCATCAGGGCAAAACTCGCCAACTTTAGTCTAATATGCGCCCAAGCGCGCACACAAGAGAAAGACGACAACTCCAAAGATCGTTCCGACGACCTCCTCGAAAAAACATATGAGCAAAGTTCTTTTCATGACGTGCAAATCGTTCTTGTCGATTTTATTGCAAAACTAGGGAAGGAGAACATCTTTAGGAACACAATCGGTAAGCATAGCCTACATGACAAAACATCCGTATACGGACTCAGTCTATTTTTGCTGCGGGGCTTAATCTTACTGTTAGTAGTAGGCGCTTCCCGCATCCCAAAATTCATAAAGGTATATGGCTATCGTCAGAGCAATCAACCATCAACCAAATTGACCATGTTGCGATCCACGCATGGCACTCTTCCAGTGTGATAGATGTCTTAACTTTCCGAGGAACCAACTATGACTCGGACCGCTACCTTGTTGTAGCCAAGATTCGAATGAGGATATAATGTTAACAACTCGTGCGAACCAAAGCTGTTAAGAGATATGACGTCGGAAAGCTACTGTCATAGGAGATTGCCAATGCCTTCTCCTGCCGAGTATCCTTTCAACTGTCCTTGAATCGTATGCCGCCATCATTTAGCATTGAAGACCAGTGGCAGCAATGCCAAAAAGCCATCAGAACCGCTGCGCTGCCTCTGTAGTTCAGGGTTTCACTCGGCCCTCAAAACGAGACCTATGGTTCGATGAAGAACGCATGCAGGCAAATGGAGCCAAGCAAAAAGCACGACAAATGTGGACGCAAACAAACAAGGGGCTGCTTTCGACCAGTATAACGAGACTTACAAGGAGAAAAGCAGGGAAGAACAGCGAATCCTAAAGAAAAAAAGAAGCATAAGAAGCGCTCGTTTGAGGAAATTGATAGATGCTCTTACGGGAATGCGGCTTTGAAAATCAAACTGGAAACAGAGTGATACTTCATAGTGAACGGTTGTGCTATTCTATTTCTCCTCTTATTGCAAGTTTTTTTCACTTTTTTTTTTCTAAGTATGACTTATGTTTTGCCTGCAAAAATGAAATTTATATAGTGATACTTCATAGTGAACGGTTGTGTTATTCTATTTCTCCTCTTATTGCAAGTTTTTTTTCACTTTTTTTATCTAAGTAAGACTTGTGTTTTGCCTGCAAAAATGAAATGATAGTGTGTAAAAAATGATAGTGGCATTTAATGCGGATTTGCGATAACTCATTTTTAGAAATTAGTAAGGAGAATTCAAATGTTTTTTCCGTTGCTCTGATTGGCCCAATTTTAATAATATGACTTATTTATTTCATGTATCCCAATTCGATATATCAACACCTACTGTGGCGTTAACCAAATATGTTGCTGCTAAACTTGGAATTGATGAAACAACAATTAAATGCAATAAACTAGTAAAAAAAGATTCAACAAATTTAAGGTATATCAATTTCAAAGTTGGGATTCCAAGAAACAAAGTGAATTTAAGAATGGTATTATTGGGAGCTTATTGGCCAAATAATACTTTAGTGCGAAAATTTACTCAACATAATAAATCAAAAAACATCAAAGTGGCGCAAATTCCCAATCCTGGCGAAATAATTTCCAGTTCAGCAGCCAGCGTAAATGTAAACAAACTAAATGTTTCTATTTATTTTCAAAATATGGGTGGAATGAGAGGTAAAATTCATGATCTCTATGCCTGCAGGTCGTGTCGCGATTGCCGGCGATGGTTTGGCCTCGTGAGAGAATAAGTCGCCAGTGACAAATTTATTAACTATGACGAATAAAACGATTTGCGGAAGGGCTGGGGATCCGACTGCAGTTCGAGGAAGGCCTAACAAGCCAACCAAGAAATGTGGAGAGCCCTCTGGTTCTAACGCCCCTCCTAAGGAGGATGCCCAAACCAGTGAAAGGGCTGCAGTGACTCTCTGCAGCACTTCCAATCATACTGCCCGTATTGAAGTGACCCCGGAGAAGACTATTGCAGCAAGTAGAGGGGCCGAGACTTTCGGTTCTAACGCGAACTGTGATATGTTGACGAAGGAGCTACCCTCATCAAAAACACTTCCCCAACCTCCCACCTCATCCCATCCTATGTCAAAGGACTCAAGGTCGACCAACCCGGACGGGAGGGGTGCCGAGACTATCGGCTCTGTGGCTGAAAGGGGAGGACCTCCTTCGACACATTTCCTTTCCTTCCACAAACAGAATGCAAACATGTCCATAGTTCCGACAACGATATACAAAAGAACGAGATAATAAAGGAGAGCGAACATGTCTGCTTAGTTTAGTTACATATAAATGAAATAATCAAACACACACTACACACAAGTGTATTGTGTTTGTGTAGCGAAATTCCCAACCAAAGCCAATACGAAAAAAAAACCCAAAAAGAAAAAGAACTAGTAGAGTGTTGAGCTCCATACAAATCCAAACCAAGCACAATCCACATAGCATAGAAAGATATACACGAACGAAAAAGTTCCATATCTCTCATTGTCTATAACATTTCTTCTTAGTTCCACACATATTGCTATGTAAATCGGTCCGGACCGAGTAGTATATTGGAGTATATTGGATTTGTTGTAGTTCCTAGTTCATTCATGTCTGGCTGAATGTAAATCGGTCCGATCGGTCCGATGAGTAAAACCCTTGTATATTTATTATATAGTATTATCACAGTTCATTTCTCATTTTCAAAATGAATTTGGAATGTTGTCCACAACTTTTTTTCCTATACAAAGCTATATGAAAAAAAGTTGTGGACAACATTCCAAATTCATTTTTAAAATAACAATGAACTGTGATAGTATTATCACAGTTCATTTTTCTTTAAAACTATAAGATTGGTACAGTTTTGGATTGTGTATGTTTTTTTTTTAATAGTTTGCTGCTGTGATTTGTGAATTATGTGATTTGATTTTAATTGATTTGGAGCTTTGGTGAAATCATACAGGTAGATAATTGGTAGTATGTATTACTTTTTATAATTTTTTCTTCTGTTTATCTCTTGAACGTTTTTAATTGTTTTGCTGTTGTAAATTATTGTAATTCGATTTGTGTTTTCGGAATAGTATTTATTTATATATATATTTTTTTTTTTAAAGAAGAGGCTTATATGCTAATCTGGAGAACTCAGACCTAATATCCGGTCCATTGTACTACCAGAGCAGCAGCCTTCCCTTTTTTTGTGTTGCAGTAGTTGGAAATAAGTTGTTAGTAATTTCACATATATAACCTCAAGGGCGGCGTCCATATGAAACTGGGAGGCTGAAAGAAAAGTAGATGCCCAGAGCGGGATTCGAATCCACTCGCCCGGCCTATCTACTTAACACTCTACCACTGCAACACGGCCGCCCTTATTATTTATATAAGTGGACGTTGGTATAAATTTTTATTTTTTCTTAACTCAGAACGGTTTCTTATGTCGTTTTCAATTTGTTTTAGTACAAAGACAAGTTCATTTATATCAACCGCCCTGTGATTTCCCCATTACTCTATTCAAAACCTTAATAGTTCCTCGGACATGGTTCCCGGAACTAGTTCCGATTGAAAAAAGAACCTTTCCATGTTCGGTCCGGCTATGGACCTATTTCGCGCAGCTCTACCTTCGAGCTCCGGAAACACTCCTTCCCTCCCCCAAGTTGTAGGTGAAACTGTGACTAACAGTGGAACAAACAACGAAAGGGTGTCCAATCCCTCAAACCCCAAAGTTGGAGGTGAAACTGCGACTTACAGTGGAACTGAAAAGAAAAGGGTTTCCAATCCCCCTAACCCCCAAGTTGAAGGTGAAACTGTGACTTACAGTGGAACTGAAAACGAAAGGGTTTCCAATCCCCCTAACCCCAAAGTTGAAGGTGAGACTGTGTCTAACAGTGGAACGGACAACGAAGGGCATACCATACCTTCCCAAACCACAAAAAAAGGCGGAATGCGGAGAAAATTGCGAAGGTGTTAGGTGCGGTACCTAAACCTAAGCTTGATTCAACGCACTGTGTCAAACTTGAGTGGGCAATGAAAATCATTGCAAAAAAAAAACTGCGTAGACTCAACGTCTAAACGCCAACGTTCGTTCGAACAGTCAACCCTGAACGCCAAAAAGCCTAAGGTGCAAAAACCAAGCACCCTCAGCTCCAAAAAAGACATGTCGTACAGTGACGCACTGAAGGACAAACCCATTTTCGCTGTCATTGACAGGAGTAACGCGTATGGTGCGATCTCTTTCGATCAATGGGCGATCATCATGAACAAGCTCCAGGACTGGACTCTTTTGATGGAAAACCCAGGGGAACCTGCCATCTTTAAGGACGCAGGATGTTATCAGGGGCACGTCAGGTTAATCGCGTTTGATGGAGAGAGATCGCGCGATCTGTATAAGCCTGCGATAAGCAGGTTAGAGGGCCTGGTGCTAAGCTTGAAGTCGTGTCAAGGGAGGATATCCCTTGCAGGCCTAGGGCTCGCGCTAGACTACCAGCAGAACTCTCCTGCAAAGATACAAGCATGAAAATGATTCAATTTGGCAATCCAACCCTTCCTACACATGACTGGAAAGTCGCGAAGCTAGAAGAGCCGGGGGGTCACTATAGATCGGCTATAAAAGTCATCAATAAGGACTCCTTTGCTCCCCTCGCTGCGACAAAAGACGTGATTCGGTTCGGCTGGTCAAACATTGCTTTAAAAATATACAAAAAGGATGAAGAAAAGAACATCGTTCCATCTCCCGAAACAAAAAGTGTGTATTCAGTGGAAGAACCCGCAGGGCAAGTCGGCCCTCCATCCATGGAGATAGATGAGCTCGGCACATCCTCTGCTGAAACGCATGAAAATAGACCCTCCACATCCCACTTGGATGCCCAAAACGTCATCAAATTCTCCGACTTGGAGACTGATGACTCCGCTAACGAGGTTTCGCTCAGCGGGGATGACCTTCTTAGGTCAAACTCAGAGAGCGAAACAGACGACGACTTCAACCAGACTGTGGTGGGGGTAAGTCTACTTAGTTGTTCCCAAGATGGTGCAGCTAACACAGATTAACCTCCAACAATCCAAGCAGGATTCGGCCTCACTTCTTCTCCGCCTTAACAAGAGAGGGGAAGGTTAGGTTAGGTAAAATGGGCTGACGGTTGATCTTATTACCATCACACTTAGATCAATGTAGATCCGTTGTGATACCCTGGCGTATTGTAACGTCCTAGAAATCTATGATTTTATGTCTGTTCAGTATTTAACCATTTTGTGGCCTTAGTGAAGTTTAACAGGCTGCTTTTTGGAGCGTCTGATAATTCTTCTAGTTCGTTAAAGAAGTAATTTCCTAGAAATTTTTTTTTTTAAATACAAAAACCTAAAAAGAAATAAATTTCTTTAAAGGCATGTTAAATGATCGTGAAGATCAACCTTCAACTCCAAACTTGCGTTTCGCCCAGGTACGGCAAAGGGCTCATCAGTTGATCTTCACAATCATTTAACATGCCTTTAAAGAAATTTATTTCTTTTTAGGTTTTTGTATTTAAACAAATTACAACTCCAGGACAAAAAACCACGACAATAACAAAACTTTTTTGTTATTGCTTAATTTATAATAGAAATTTTTTCCTAGTATGACAGAGTGCTGGGCATTGACAAAGGAAGTGACTAGTGTCCTCATGTTCATCTTCGTCATTGCATCCTCTGCATAGGTCATCGGTGCAAAGACCCATTTTCTTTTTGTGATAACCAAGTAGGTTATGTCCAGTTATGATACTGATAAGCGTTCGCAATGAAGGTCTATTCAATGATAGCAGCTTTTCAGATTCTTTCTTATCATATTTCGGCCATAGTTTCCTGGAAGTAACACAGGAATCTAGGCATTCCCATCTTTCATTGTGTTTCTGACTAGGTTTTATTTGTACCAAAAAAACTAGGGAAAAAAATTACTTGTTAAAAAACTTTCTTAGAAAAAAAAGAAAACACGTCCACTTTGCAATCGTTATAATTCGGTTGTATTTACATTATGTATTTGATATACCATTAGAGGTCATAAGTGACAAATTCTATGTTTTTATTTACATTAGTTTTGACATATAAATATTTTGTGGATTCTATTTTAAATATTAGCATTGTTCGATTAACGAATTAATATTTACTCATATTTCATTCATTCTTTACTTTAACATTAAATAATCAAAAAGAACATTGTACTTTCGTACATTCTCCCGCCTCGGAATGGTGAATGGTAAAAATTTGGTGTCGCAGAAATATACAGTAGTATGGCATCACCGTTCCATTGATTTCAGCCACAAAGTATACTACATTTATCTACTCTGGTGTTTCAGCATTGAGATCGATTCCAATATGTTCCACGATAGTGAGACCACTCAGGTGTACATGCAAATAGATAACAATGTTAGTGCATAATAAAAATGTAATCCCATATACACCCATGCCCAAATAGAGTAACAAGACTATGATTACAGACATGCATATGCATACTACGTAAACACATTGTACAAACGAAGTAGTGTTTTTTCATTCACGCTTGAATGAAATTCTGATGGGTTGCTGGGAGTTAGCGTAGTACAGCAATATCATTGATGAATGGTGTTCACTCACACCGGTGGTGGTTGTGGATTGTGGTTCCAGTTTCCATTCCGTCATTTAGTAATTGTAGCAGTAGCCAGTAGGTATAATTAATTCAATTGTTGAAGGTGTGAAGAAGAATCATGGTGCCGGCATGTTTTCTTCGAAAATTTTTATTCGTAGATAATTGTTGAAGTGAGTTTTGGGTTTTTTTTTTAAAGTGAAGTTTACAAATTCATTGTGTTAAATGTTGCTGGAATACATAGATGGATTAAGTTGCGACGAATTTCCCGCAACTTTTATGTTTGATAATGGTCAATGGAGGCCATGTGTTCCAGGTTTATATTTATTGTTGTTTTTATTCAAAGATTTGATTTTATATTATATTTTATTAAATTTTATTTGTTTTGTGTGATTTGTATGTTATTGGTGATCAGTCTCGTGCATGTTATATTTTATTTTAATTTTTAATTTCAATTTTGTTCAGCGTGCGTAGATTTGTGTGTATGTGTGTAATCGTGCAAGGTTTGCCATTTAATTCGCGGATTTCGGTATTCAGTATTCGGTGTCGCGCGTGAAAGAGGTTCTTGTTTTAATATATGAATATATATTGTGTGTGTGTGTGTGTGTATGGGTATACGCGGTGTGCTAGAAAGAATGCACAATAGTAATGGCCAATTTAACGTGGCCAAGTGCCATCCTTCTTTAGTTGGAAAACTAGAGTTGTTGTTTACATTTTGATGATAAACAAACCGCGATTTATTTCGGAAATGTTTCGCGAATTTTATAACTTTGATTAAGTTGTAGGTGTGTTTAAAGTATGAGAACTATGAAGTGCTATATTAAATTTAAATTCAGTGGACTGTATATTTGGTCTTAAGATTAATCAGACCTGTGTACAAAATGGTCAAATGCATTTGCCGACGGCATTTGACATTTCGTGCTTTATATTTTTCTATGTTATGTGGATCGTGTTCCTTTTTTTTTTTGTTTTTAAAATGGCAGGTGCATTTGCATTTGCCTATAATTTGTTATTTTAATAAATTTGTGCATTGCTTCAGCGGTTTATTATTAATTAATATTGCGTATGCGGTGTTGCAGTGTACAAATAACTTTAGTAAAAATGTGTCTTGTCGACGACGATTTTTTTTTTTTTTTTTTTTTTTTTTTTTTTTTTTGTTTTGTTTTGCCGACGGGAATTCGACTTTCGACGTGCAATGTTCCTCGGTCTTCGATGTTCAATTTAAACATGCAGAGATGATTTAAAAAAAAAATAAAGTGTGTTTTAAAACTTTGATTTATGTTGTAGCTTAAGTTTTCTAGAATAAGTTGTGTCTATTTCCTTTTTATGGACGTGTCTTTTTTTTTTAGATTTTAAGTTTCAGTTTGTGTGTGCGATGTAGCAGCACAGAATAAAGATGAAATGCATTGATTGCCTTTCTTGCAATTTTTGTAAATTATTATTTCTTTGAATAAAGATGATTTATTATATCTTTGAATAAAGATGAATTTTAAAAAAGATTCTTGTTTAATTTTCCTTTCCTTTTGAACAGCTTTCAGGTGTTAAAGATGTGTTGAAAGATGAGATTTAAATGTTCCTGGTACAGAAGTGTTGATTGCTGTGTTTTGGATATTGAATAATGATGTGTTTGATTTAACTTTTGTTTTGTACAGATGGGTGTTGTATTGAACGTTGTGTTGAATGAAATTTTGATTTATAATTTAAATTTTCGTGTTTTTTGAGAAAACAGCATACTCCTTGTTGTTGTCAATGTTTCGGTAAACAGCTTTTGTTTTAGGAATTAGTTTTTATATTAACGCCGATTGTTCTTGGTGCTTGTTTGACGGCAACGAACAAATTTTAGCGATAGGCCGTTTTAGGTTTCCGTTTTGTGTCTTGACCGTGACAACGCGTACGAGTCCGTCCGTTCCCGCGTGAGTGTTCTCGATTCGGGCAAGGTTCCAATACGTCGGTGCAAGTCGCTCATCCTTGAGCAACACTAGGTCTCCTATTTTGGGAGCTTCTTGAACTTGAGTCCATTTCGGACGTTGCTGCAACCGTGCAAGGTATTCGGAACTCCACCTTTTCCAAAATCCTTCCGCCAGCGCTTGTACTTTTCTCCATCGGTCGATATACGTGATGTCGTTGTTGAGTTCGCCTTGTGGCACAGCATGCAAAGATTCGCCTACGAGAAAATGCGCAGGTGTTAGCGCATCCAAATCATCTAAGCTGTCGGAGAGCGGGCATAAGGGTCTCGAATTCAAGCACGCTTCTACCTGAGTTAGAAGCGTTGTGAGCTCCTCAAAAGTCAGCCTTTCGGTTCCAACAACTCGCTTCAAATGGTATTTCACCGATTTCACTCCCGCTTCCCATAATCCACCAAAGTGTGGAGAAGCTGGGGGAATAAAGTGCCAATTTGTACCATGATTTGCAAGGTTTTCGGCAATTTCTTTAAAGTCGTGCTTTGCGTCTTTCAACATTTTGGCTAATTCGTTATTAGCGCCAACGAAATTTGTTCCACAATCGCTGTAGATTTGTTTGCAGCTACCTCTCCTGGCCGTAAAACGCCGAAATGCTGCTAAAAAGGCTTGGGTAGTCAGGTCAGACACTACTTCCAAGTGAATGGCCTTTGTTGCCAAACAGATAAACACTGCAAAATACCCTTTTAGTATTTTAGCACCTCGAGCTTTCCAGCTTTTTAATTCGATGGGTCCTGCGTAATCAACTCCAGTATGACTGAACGGTCGTGACATCCCTTTTAGTATTTTAGCACCTCGAGCTTTCCAGCTTTTTAATTCGATGGGTCCTGCGTAATCAACTCCAGTATGACTGAACGGTCGTGACATCTGGACTCTAGGTGCAGGTAGATTCGCCATCAACTGCTGCATTTCCGATGCCCTTTGCCGGTAGCAAGAAGTGCATCTATGAAGCTGATATTTCACGCTTCTTCGTATCTGACCAATCCAATATTTTTGACGGATGTAATTGATCATCTGTTGGATGCCGCCATGCAAGGTGTTCTTATGGGCATCTCTGACAACCAGGTTGGTAAAATGGTGACTATTTCGAAGTAGTATCGGATGTTGCGCGTCGTAGGGGAGGAGAGAATTCTCCAAGCGTCCTCCAACTCTCAAAAGTCCATCAGCGTCAACGAATGCGTTCAAAGTTTTGAGTGACTTGGGTATTTTCGATGTTTCCACGATTTGTTGAAGCTCTGATTTGAACATCTCCTTCTGTGCGGCCTTCACGACGATGATACGCGCTGCTTCTAATTCGCTTGGGCTAAGCGGGCCATCAGAAACTGCTTTTCGTCGACATTTTGTTGCGAAACGGCAACATGTGGCGATAACTCGAATCCCCTTCAACAAACTCGAACAGTCGCAGATGGTTTGAAGTATACGATCATCCTGAGTGACTTGAGCACTTAGTGCCTTAACCGGGCGTCGTTCCTCGTCAGTTTCGATGTCAACAGGTTGATGCGGAACATCGAAAGCCCATTGACTGCGTAAAAACTCAGGACCAATCCACCAAGTCTCCAATGACGTCAGTTCTGCTGGATATACTCCTCTAGACGCCAGATCGGCTGGGTTATGAAGCGTTGCGACATGTCCCCAGCAATCGATCCCCACTAGCCGCTGAATTTCGGATACTCTGTTGGCCACGAAAGTAGTCCATTTGGCGGGAGTGGCTCGTATCCACGCGAGCGCGATGGTTGAGTCGGTCCAAGTAAACATCTTGATGTCGGGAACAGCCAAAACGTCCTTAGTATAGTGCATCAACTGCGCTAACACTACTGCTCCGCAAAGTTCCAAACGTGGAAGCGTGATCGTACGCTGACTTGGAGCTACTTTCGTCTTCGCCAGAAGCAAGTTGACATGAATATTGCCATCACTGTCAAGTACACGAACGTATACTACGGCACCGTATGCCTTCATAGACGCATCACAGAACCCATGTAATTCGATGTCCTTGTTGGTTTTGCTTGTCTGAGTCCAGCGTGGTATTCGAAGCGTCTCGATCATCGGAAGTTCTCCATGAAAAGCATCCCAATCTTTTTTCAGTGTAGCTGGAACCGGATCATCCCAATCACAACTTAGCTCCCAAAGCCGCTGCATCATTAACTTCGCCGTGATGACGCATGGTGATATCCAGCCAAGTGGGTCGAACAGTTTGGCTATGGTGGACAACATTGACCTTTTTGTTGTGGCTTCTGATGACTGTTGCACATTTTGGTAAGAAAAGTAGTCGTCTATCGGGAACCATTTGATGCCAAGGGTTTTGACATGATTTGACATGTTGAATGGCACCTCAAAGTCTAATTCTCGATCTGCTGCTGGTATGTCTTCGACGAGTTCTTTCACATTGCTTGTCCACTTGCGTAATTTGAGACCCGCGGACGCCAGAAGTTGATTCGCTTGGTCGCGTTTTGTTCGTGCTTCTTCCACAGTATCGGCACCACTGATGAGATCGTCCACATACATGTCCTCTCGGACAACCTTCGCGCCCTCTGGCAAGTTTGATTCTTCATCTTCGGCTACACGTTTCAGAATTTTTATGGCAAGATATGGTGCACTTGCTGTGCCAAACGTTACCGTTTTAAGCCGAAACATCTTGATTGGAGAGGAACGATCGTCTCTCCACAGGATCAACTGATAGTAAGTATCAGGTGTATCCACTAACACCTGCCTATACATCTTCTCGATGTCAGCCGTAAACGTGATTCTGTGGGTTCGCCATCGAAGAACCAGATCAATAATGCTCGACTGTAATTTTGGGCCCACCAAAAGTCGATCATTGAGCGAACTTCCATCCAAAGTCTTCGCTGTTGCGTCGAACACGACCCTCAGTTTCGTGGTGGAACTCGATTCCTTGAAAACTGCATGGTGAGGCAAAAAATAGTGGTATGGGGTTGCCAACACCGAGTCGCCGACGTGAATTTCTTCCATATGCCTCAGGGTTGCATATTCCTGTATGCATTTGGCATAATCTGCCCGAAGAGTTGGGTTTGCCTCCAGCCTCTTCTCCAAGTGCAGGAATCGTCGGACCGCGCTCTGCTTACTGGATCCCATCGCTGGAAGACATCCACCTTTAAACGGCAGCTTCACTTCATAACGCCCGTCAGGAAGGCGTCTCGTGTGTTCATCGAAATGCGCGTCGCATGCGATGTTCTCCTCAGTTTCATGTGTCTGGAACGGCAATTCTTCCATCTCCCAGAATCTCTGCAGCTGAGAATTCAGGTCAGCAGTCTGCACAAAACTGCGTATTTGCCGGGGATGTTCCGCTTGAACTTTCCCTAACACAATCCACCCTAACTGCGTCTTCTGAGCGGTTGGTCCGACTCCATCTGCAGGTCTTCTCACTTCTGGAAGGAGTATATCAGCATATACTTCGCTGCCGAGAAGTAAATTAATAGGTCCAGGAACGTGGAGATTTGGATCTGCCAACGTTAACCCTTTAAGGTGTTGCCATTTGTCAGGTATCATTTGTTGGGCCGGGAGATGGCCAGTCAGCGACTTGAAAACCAGTGCCCGCACCGCACCTTCATAAGTTGAGTTGCATGACGCAAGCTCAATATCCACGCATGTTTGCGTTGTGCCACTGCTGACTAACCCTAACCCTGACACCTCGACAAAGGTACGTCGCTTTTTCAGCTGCAATTGTTGTGCTGCATCTTCAGTGATGAAGCATGCTTCCGATCCTGGGTCGATCAAGGCTCGGAGATGGTGTTGACGACCATCGGCTGCTCGCACCTTCACAATTGCTGTCGCTAAAAGCACCTGGTGCGTTCTGCTACCATGCGACGTGTGGTAATTTAAAACTTGACCACTTGTAGAAGCTTGTTGCACTTCTCGTGGTTCAAACTCCAGCGCATTAGCGTTAAAGGATGTAGAAACTGCATTCTGACCTCTTGACATTGTTGTTGACCTCGACGGTGTCGTGCTATTTGCACGCACAGCTGCATGTTGGGCCACGTTTGCATGCAAAAGCGTGTGGTGACGCTGTTGACAGAAGTAGCAGCAGCCAGGTGAGGGGCAATCCGGCGCAAAATGCCCTGAAGAAAGGCAGTTATCGCAAACTCTCAGGCGTCGAGCAGTCTGTTTCCTTTCGGCGGTGTCCATGTTGAGGAACCTCTGACACTTCCTTATGGAATGTTGCTGCAGATTGCATAAACTGCACATTCCCGACTCCCTATTAAAAGTTGGCCGAACTGCTGGCCTACCTACTTGCCTACTGGCTGGCTTGCCTGTTGGCTTAGATGCTGGCGTCGCAAACATCACCTTCGTGCTCTGAAAGCGAGAACGGTTGTTGGCGTGTGTCTCAGCTTTCGTTTTTGACGCGGAGCACATCTCTTGTTGGTCAACAACCTCTAAAGTGCGGAAACGAGTGTCCAAGAAGTCCGCAAACTCGACGAATTTTGGCAAATCCTTCCTGTTTCCCATCTTCTCTTCCCACAGCTTCTGCGTTGATGACGGCAACTTCTGGTGCAGGAACCAAATGAGCACCGTATCCCACTGATCGACCGGAACGTCCATGTTTTCCAGCGCTGACATACACTCCCGTGTAGTGAATAACAACTCCTTCAGACCTGTCGCAGTTTCCCGGGCCATAGGAGACTGCCCAAATAGAGCCTGCATCTGTAAGTGCACCAGAATGCGCTTGTGGTCGTACCGCTCCTTCAGCAAGTCCCACGCCTTTTCATAATTTGCCGCCTCGACCGACAAATTCTGCAGGAAACGCTCGGCGTCACCAACCAAACACGAATGCAGGAAGTGCAGCTTGTCTATATCGGCCAGACTGCTGTTGTTGTGCACCAACGCACCAAAACGATCGTGGAAAGCTCGCCAGCTGGTGTAAGCACCATCAAACTTGGGCAAGTCAATGCGGGGGAGTCGTATCTCCGACCGAGATGACGACTGTTGAGATGTTGCGTCCGAACATGCTGCCTTGGCGTCTGCTGTGGGCACAGGTTTGTGTCTTTCCAACGCCTCCATGAGCTCCACACGATAATCCATGGAAATGTCCATAATCTGGTCGTACACATCCAGAAGATCTTCCTTCTTCATTGTTGTCTCCAGATGGTTTCCTCCTATGATGGCCTCATTATAGACCTTTGACGTGGCGATGTCTTCCTCCAACTTAGCCAACCTTGCAGCCACATATGAGCGGGTCAGGCGCTCTTTTGGCGACTTTTTAAAGTTGACAAGGTCTCTTTTTATGGTCGTAAGTAAACCACTTTGCAACTCACCATATTTGTACGACATTTTATATATATATATGTATATTTGTTTTTCAGACTATAGAAAATTGAAAAATGTGCAAACTCACGTACAATATCAGCTGCAGCTGCCGTCAGTTCCTGTATCTACTTGCTGGTGATAATTTTTTGCGCGACGCGACGTTATTTCGGTTTTGTAACGCGAAATAGATTTAACTATAAGAAGTTAGTTTTAAAAAAAAGCACAAAAATGATTTTTGTAAATGCACTTTGTGTATATATATGTACATATATGCTTAACCAACTATTTAAGTTTTCACTTTATTGTCAAAGTTATTGTCCTAACACACACACACTGCTTGTTAAATAATTGTTTTTAAAAAACGGATCGAAAGGACCAAATGTTTCTGACTAGGTTTTATTTGTACCAAAAAAACTAGGGAAAAAAATTACTTGTTAAAAAACTTTCTTAGAAAAAAAAAGAAAACACGTCCACTTTGCAATCGTTATAATTCGGTTGTATTTACATTATGTATTTGATATACCATTAGAGGTCATAAGTGACAAATTCTATGTTTTTATTTACATTAGTTTTGACATATAAATATTTTGTGGATTCTATTTTAAATATTAGCATTGTTCGATTAACGAATTAATATTTACTCATATTTCATTCATTCTTTACTTTAACATTAAATAATCAAAAAGAACATTGTACTTTCGTACACATTGGATTTTCGCATTATTTTGTTACCAATGATCTGTTTCATTTCACAGGGTGGGATCCTGATTGATTTATCAATGAGAGAAGGGTCAAGTGCTGATCCTTTCCTCGCTAGTTCGTCCGCTTTTTCGTTTCCCGGTATACCACTATGACCGGGAACCCAGCAGAGTCTAACGTTATGCTGCGTGCCAAGAACCCTTAGCTCTTCGCGACAGCAAGAAACAAGCTTTGATTTGACAAGAGTGGCTGAAATCGCTCATATTGCTGCTTGGCTATCAATGAAAAAAGTGATATCAGCTTGTGATAGCGCCATCATGGACACCTGTTTTGCAGCGTTTGTAACTGCCAAGCTCTCGGCTTGGAAGACGCTGCTGTGATTATGAAGTCTGAATGAACTGGCAAGTTTAAGGCTTTCTGAAAAGAAACCTGCCCCTGTTCCAACTTCCATTTTTGGTGTTTCATTCTCCCAATCCTGTCTATTGGAGAAGCTGGTTGTGAAGGATTTTTTAAAGTCCAGGTATGGAGTTATGTAATCCGTGCAGATGTTGTTTTCTGCGTATCGCAATAATATCTGTGCGTGTCCTGTTTGGCTGGTTTTCCAGACATTACACTGGTTTAGTCTAAGTGCACTGTTTGCTGCCGCTTCTTGAAGAAGAGAGGGGAAGATATTGTTCTTATCCAAGAGCCTTGGATCATCAAATCCATCGTTCATGGACTTAGGGCTCCTGGATATACTCTACTGTATATGAAGGACAAAGGTGAACCCAGATCCTGCATATTGGTAAGAAGTAGCACTAATGTATTTTTACTCCCTGATTACAGCAATCGAGATATAATCACAATAAGATACCAGACCGGTGACAACACCTACTGGCTGGTATCTGCTTACCTCGGCCACGACTATCCTGGCCCTCCCCCATTCGACTTATTAAAAAGGATTGTCACTGAAGCAGAACGGCAGAAGATCTGCCTCATCATTGGATGCGATGCCAATGCGCATCACACAGTATGGGGAAGTACTGACATAAATGGAGGGGTTAGTCACTTTTTGATTTTTTTTTAAGTACTAACCTCAAAGTAAGTAATACTGGCAATGAACCAACATTCATTACCAGAAACAGACAAGAAGTTGTAGATATCACTCTTGTCTCCGATTCGGTTCATCATAGGATTACTAATTGGAAAGTATTCAAAAAATTTGAAGAGTTTTTATGTGGCATGGGTTTTCAATCTTTTTGCATAGTTGGTGATTTAAATGCTCGAACATGTAATGGTCAATTCACTGATGGACACATGCTTAGAGGGCTACCTTTACTACCGTACCGGAGATAAACAAAAAGCGAGGCGGAAAAAAATTTTTGCCAGGGGATTATGGATTTGTGATGTGAAAATTAAAAATTCGCGCGGTAGTAAAGGTAGCCCTCTAGACTGGGACTCCTACAAGGAATCCCTCAAAACTTATAAATATCAAATGAGGAAAAATGAAAGAACTTCCTGGAGAAACTTCTGTGGAAAAATAGAAGATACTTCAGAAGCTTCTAAATAAAGAAAAATTATCTCAAAAAGTCCGACATTGCCTAGCAGTCAGAAAACAGCTGACGGCTCAGAATCCTGCGAAGAAACGCTCAATCTGCTTCTGGACACTCACTTTCCAGGCAGCTCTAAGAACTTATGTAACTATGATTCCATAGAATCAGGTAGCATAATAACTAACACCCCCGATCTGATAACAAGGGAAAAACTAGTTTGGGCCATTAACAGCTTTGACCCATACAAATCCCCTGGACCTGATGGTATAATTCCAGCCGAACTTCAAAAGGCCGCGGATATTATTATCCCTGTCCTTGAAGTAATTCTCATCGGCTGTGCCACCTTGAACTATATCCCCACTCAGTGGAGAGTGGTCAAGGTTGTGTTTATACCCAAGGCTAAGAAATCATCCCACGTAGATCCGAAAGATCTCCGACCAATAAGTCTTTCATCTTTCCTTCTTAAAACCTTAGAACGACTGATTGATATCCACTTGCGTACAGCTATAGATCCAAAATTGTTATCTACAGCACAACACGCCTACTGTAAGGGAAAATCTGTAGAAACGGCCTTACACACCTTGGTTCGTACTATAGAATATTAACTCCATCACAAAGAACTCACTCTGGCCGCATTGATAGTGTAACGTGCGCTTAGTTCGCAATAATAAAACTTTTCCTTTCAATTTAATTCTATTACTTTTACTCGAAAGTAAATACTTTATTCGATCTCAACTCGACCAATAATCACATTAACTCACTCTTAACATTATCACTCTATAAAAAAACTGACATCTGGTTGCCTCGGCGGCCTATTTATATCGAATGACATTACATCTAGAACTTCCCAGTAATTTCCACATGGTCTCCACTCTCTACTCCTGTCAAACATTTCCCATCCTGGTATATTTCTACACTTACACTAGTGTTGCCGCTGGTGTTTTCGGTTGAACGTTTTCGATTAGGAAATTGGTATTAAATGTTGAGTTCGCATTACACAGCCCCTTCTTAAGATTGTTCGTCCCGAATAATTCCATCTGCGTTTTCGCACGTTCTCCAGCGTCTTGTGGACTCAGTCAGGAGATTCCCATTTGCGCTTTAGTACGCCTTCTTGCACGCGAAGCGAGTCCCACTGTGCCCAATAGGCTTTGGTCAGAAATGTCGTTCTAGTCAGGTTTCGTGTTGTTCTCTTTCCATTTGAGAATCGGTCCGATGTCTGGTTCCTTCTTTTGAGCAGACCTCAATTCTTCCTTTTTCCATCCGAATATCCGAATATAAAGTGTCCTCCCTTGTTGTCCTTAATTTGTATTTATGCTCCGGAGAGACCGTTGAGGGATAGAAATCTTCTTTTTCAATCAATGCACAGAACTAACTATGGCATGAGTGAACCAATTTCAAGATCAATTAGAGAGTTCAATGAGATTTATGGTCATATTGATCTGTCTTTCTCCAGAGATAAATTCCGAAATGAATTGTATTACTTACTTTTAAGAAATTGAAACCTTGCTATTATTTCATTTAAAATTAATTTAAAACTTTTCTTTTATTGCGTTGTAATATGTAATCTGTTGAGCTGATTGCTCGTAGGTGAAATAAATAAAATAAAATAAAATAAAATAAAATATGGGTTCCATTCTCATCCGCTGAGTCTTGGTTTCTACTTTCCGCCAGCAATTCCATTGGGGGTTTTCTACCTGATGTCCAATTTGGTATTGATAAGTCTGCGGTCTTACTCTACAGCTCGTGGTTTGATTTTTTTGGACTTCACAACATCGACAAGCAGTTTTATTTGGTGGTAACCGGCATTATTGCAATTCCAACATCTGGCAAGTCCGTTCCGCTGAATCCTTTGTAGCCTCTCTTTGACAATGTACCATTTGAGAAGCTTGCTCAGATGCTTCCATCATTAATGCAAACTCTAGAGCTTCAGAAAGAGTTCGTGTTCTAGCAGCTCGCACAGATCTCTGAAGATGTTTGTCAGAAATGGCACAAACGATGAACTCAACAGCCAGCTGGTTGATGATCTCTTCTCCAGCATCCGGATATGCCAGGCACTAGTCTTTTGACGTCTGTTTGGAGCTGCTGTAGATTTTCACAATTTTGCTGGACTCTGTTACTAAGTTGGACTCGGAAGACTTCTTTCAAGTGGTTATCCCCAAAGCGTTTGTCTATAGCTGCCACGAGAGAGCTGAAATCGTCGCTCCTACCAGCTGCTATAGTTTTAAGTAATTCAGCTGCTGGTCCTCTAAGAGCTAGAGTCAGTGCTATGTATTTGTCTTCGTCATCCCAGCCATTTGGTGTCGCAGCTGCCTCGAATTGTCTCCTGTAAACTGACCAACACGATTGTCCGTCGAATGTTGGTGGTTGTACTTCTCTTTGCTTTAGATAATCTCCACAAAATTTTCGTAGCTCCATTTTCCGCATCTGGTCTAGTTCCTTAGTCATGTTTTCGATTCGTTTCTTCAAAGCGGAAAGCTGACTTTCGCATTGACTCTCAAGCTTGGAAAATAGTTTCTCAACACATTCAATGCGTTTTTCTAGGCCACATACATTTTTCTCAATGCTACCCAATTTACCTTCTAGAATGTTTTTCTGACTTTACAAGACATTCTGCTGCGCCTCAAGTCTTTCGAGAATATTCTGTTGTTCCTTCTTTTGTTCGTTTCGTTGTGCTTCCAGTGTTTCGAGAACATTCTGCTGTTCCTTCTTTTGCTCGTTTCGTTGCTCTTCAATCAGCTTCTTTAGCTTGTTTCGTTGTGCTTTTAAGTTGTTCCAGAACATTCTGCGGTTCCTTCTTTGGCTTATTTCGTTGCTATTCCAGCTTCTTTTGTTGTACTTCGAGTCGTTCGAGAACATTCTGCTGTTCCTTCTTTTGCTCGTTTCGCTTTTCTAACAAAAGTTTCATCATACTAGAAAAATTTACACTTTCACTTACTTCCTCTTCCTCCACTTCTGTTTCAAAAACAAAAGTGTTTACCTCTTCCCCTTGCTGTTTCAAATAGTTGCGCAAGCGCAGGACGAGCTCATTTTTCGATCCAGCTCTAGAAAGATTTCGCTTACCTAGCTCACTTTTAAGCTCAATGCTGTTGAGCTCTTCCAACAACTTACCCATTTTCACTGTATTTACCATTTTTTTTTTCTTACAATTTACTAGTCAAATAAGTTTTATTTGCACTTCTGACACCAATGTAACGTGCTAAGCGCACGTATAATAAAGCTTTTCCTTTCAATTTTATTCTATTACTTTTATTCGAAAGTACATAAATACTTTATTCGATCTCAACTCGACCAATAATCACATTAACTCACTCATACTGGCTGAACATAATGCATACGCATACGCATACGGAGCCGGAGCCGCAAGAGTTATAATCAAGTTAACTTGTCCGGCTCCGTCTTGCGTTGTTTTTGTATTCCCTTTTATTTAGTGTTTTGACATCTCTTGCGGCTGCGTTTCTCTAGCCATTGTGTTCACGCACTTAACATTATCACTCTATAAAAAAACTGACATCTGGTTGCCTCGGCGGCCTATTTATATCGAATGACATTACATCTAGAACTTCCCAGTAATTTCCACATGGTCTCCACTCTCCACTCCTGTCAAACATTTCCCATCCTGGTATATTTCTACACTTACACTAGTGTTGCCGCTGGTGTTTTCGGTTGAACGTTTTCGATTAGGAAATGGGTATTAAATGTTGGGTTCGCATTACCATAAAATTGAAAAAATTTAAAAAAATTTTCTAAGATTTGCTTTGAGCCAATTCTTATAATGGTGTTAACCTTAACTTCAAAAGTAGATGTTTGTTAATGGAATACCACATCTGGAGTCAAGACGTGTAATGTATAGTGTATTTTTTATTCGCGATATTATTTCGAATGATATTGATTGTGAATTTCTTTTATATTCAATCAATATTTATGCGCCTATTCGATCACTGCGAATGGGACCTTTTATTTACGAAACACCTCATTCTACAAACTACGGTCAAAGGGAACCAATTTGTCATTGCTGTACATTTTTTAATTTGTATTACAACAATCTTGTTATGGCTATTACAAGATTTCACTTCAAAAACTGCCTGTGTTCATTGCTATTAACTTATTCTATGTTTCAAATTGAGTTTTATATAAATTTGTATATGTATATTAGTATAATCATAATCATATAATTAGGATAATCTGTAGATGTTTTAAATCGTAGATTGAATAATTACAAATAAATAAATAAAAAATCTTGCCCGGGTGGCAAAGCCCGATCTCTTCTGCAGAATGCTTAACGGCGATGAAGACACAAATTCCGCTGTCAGGCAGAAGAGCCCATTAAACTTGGACGATGATCAAGAATGCCGTCGTCCCCATGAAGAAGAAGTTAAGTTTGCCATATGCAAACATCTAATAAGACTGCAGGTGCAGATGGCTTTGAGGCCGAACTTTTCAAGGCAGCATGAGATCAGTTGGAAAGGAGCATGCACCAGCTGATTTGCTAATATGGTTGGAAGAAAGTGTGCCCGATGAATGTATCAGTATCGTATGCCCGATCCAAAAAGGCGCCAGTTATAGAGCGATAAGCCTAGTAAGCGCTGCTAATAAGATCCTGTCTGCTTTAATATGAAAACGTCTTAAGCCCCGTCAACAACTTGATAGGTCCCTATGAATGTGGTTTAAGACCAAAGAAGTCTACAATAAACTAAATTTTCACATTACGGCAGATCTTGGAAAAAAGCCGAGAAAAATTCTTTACCGATACCAAATACACCATCTTTTTATCGATTTCAAGGCCGCATATGACAGTATTTACAGAGACGAGTTGTACAGAGCCATGTCTTGTCTGGGCGTCCCTGCAAAACTCGTACGACTATGCAAGATTACTTTGTAAAATTCACGCTGCTCCGTCAAGATCGGTAGAGAACTAACCCAGACCTTTGATGTCGAAAAAGGTTTTAGGCAAGGCGACAAACTGTCATGCGATTTCCTCAACATCATACTTGAAAAGACTGTACAAAACTCAAACGTCAACACCAGAGGAACAGTCTTTAAAAAGTCTGTACAATTACTCGCCTAAGCAGACGATATTGACGTAATGGGAAGAAAAAAGCGTGATGTCCTAGGTGCTTTTGCGAGCATTGAAACAAAAGCGGTCAAAATGGGTTTGATGGTTAATGAGGGCTAAACGACGTATATGTTGTCATCAAACAGGGACACAGAGCATCAACGAATTGGACAAAACGTCAAAATAGACAGACATAGCTTTGAGGTAGTACAGGACTTCGTCTACCTAGGATCCGCTATAAGCACGGAAAACAATATCAGTGCGGAAATCAAACAGAGAATAACTCTTGCCAACCGTTGCTTCTTTGGGTAGAGAAGACAATTGAGAAACGAAACCCTCTCCAAAAAACCAATTTAACCCTGTATAACAATAAGACCTTGATCATCCCAGTCCTGCTTTACGGAAGCATGGACCTTATCGAAAGCGGATGAGGAAAGCTTGGTCGTTTCGAGAGAGAAATTCTCCGAATGATCTTTGTGAAGACAATGTATGGAAAAGAAGATATAACAACGAACTGTATGAGCTGTACCGTGACATGGGCATAGCCAGAAGAGTACGCATCGCGAGGCTACGATGGTTGAGCCATGTAGAGCGGATTGACCCAAACGCTCCGGCTCGACGGGTTTTCGAAAGCACATGGCGGGGAAATCGTGGAAGGGAAAGGCCTTTGGTGGCGCAATCAAGTGGAAGAAGACCTCAACCGAATAAGATTGCAAAACTGGAGAGCTTGCCCGAAATCAATATTGTTGTCGTATGATGTTGGTTGAGGTTCAGGTTCATCCCGCGCTGTAATGCCCACCTAAGAAGTAAGTATCGCTTTTGTAATTTGATTATGTACGAGTATATGATATGTGTACATAATCGGTTTTGAGGACACTCTTTTGAAAATAACCTTATCAATTATTAATTTTCTTCTCAAGAAATATAAGTAAAATAGTGTCTTGAGTAATACTAGGTGCATCTTACAAAATCACTTGATTAAAAAAGCCGACAAGGACATCGTTAATCCGAAAGAATTTCGCTGCAAAATGCTGATGTATTATCTTCTTCTCCATTTTCTTTGATTTGAAAAAGAAGTTTCGCTCAGATTTTCTAGTCCATCCATTCAATATTTTTGTTTCGCATTGGCTTATTAGTCCAGTTAAAGTTAGATAATTTTGTCAAGTTAAAAAAATTATTATAAAGTGAAACCAATTGGAAAAAGATGAGAGTCTTACAAAATTTATAGGAAAAATAAATTAGAGCCGCTCTTAGGTCGTTAAGTATAGGAGGGGTGGGATTTTTAAGGGCAAAAAACAGTCCATTTCGATTTCGGGCAGGGCTGTTAGTCTTATAGAAATAAGTTTAAAGGCAAAATTATAGGTAATAAAAAGATCTACAAGTTCTGGATTAACAGTTTTTCACATAACCTCAAAACTTATGTGAAAAATTCAAATAACCAAATTTATTGTTTTTAAAATTATCTTCTTAAAAAATATGAGTTTTGTTACAAAGTTTGTTGAAAACTTACTGTGTCAAACACACCATACTATTTCTGATTTAAATATACCCTAATTTTTTCAATCGAAGTTTCTGGTGTAAAAATATATAGTTTTTTTTTAATTCAGTCGGTTTCTTGTTTATTAAAAAAACCTCTACTTGTGTGTGTGAATAAAAGACATTACAACGGCAAGTTTTCTCAAAAAGCCAAAACCCAAAGAGCTCGAATATGAATTTTTCCAAGTAAAAAACATATTTCATTCTCGAATTCTTTCGGTTTTTACTTTTTTGCAGAAAAAAAAAGTTAAAACAATCCATGCTCTCAAGTCAAGTGAAGCCAAAACCCTTTTCCAAGTGACTACTGTTGCTAAAACATATAAACGCTGAAAATTTTATCAAAATCGTTGAAGCAGTTTTCTTTAAAACCAGATTTTTATTTTTCGCTTTTTTTTTAAACAAGTTATTTAAAAATGAGTTATTCAAATTTTTAAACCGTGTAATAAGATGCGTTTACACAAAATTTTAAGAACTCAAAGACACCGTTTTGAAAATATTCAAACAAATCTAAACTTCTTAGGAATACTCTCGAAAAAAAACGAGATCATTTTATTTGTTTCAACTTTAATCGCGATTAACTTCTAAAGGAAGCATTTTGTAAAAAAAGTGTTAGAAGACTTTTTTAGGAAATTAAATTTCCTTTAAGGTACATGTTTGCTATTTTGCACATATTGATTTGTATGTAATAAAGAAACTCCAAAACAAAAGAGCAAAATCAAAAAACATACCATTTTTTAAAGCTTGATTACTCGGAAACGGTTAGGTTAGGTAAGGTTAGATTTAAAATGGCTGTCAGGAAAACAAACTGACACACTTAGACCAGTATTAGGTCCATTGTGATACCATAGAAATTATGCGAGGGAGTACCTCACTTAACAAAACCATTTGGAGCTTTTAATAAAGCGAAGGAGATGCATGGGATCTGTCTTCGCCAGATCGATTGGATCATAAAAAAAATATTTTCCTAGATGCCGTTTTCTTTTAAAAGAGAGGACATGAGCAGAGGAGGTGTAGGATTGTCTCCTCCTCCTCCTCATATAAGCAACTTCTGCAGAAGTCATTAGAGGAAACGCCAAGTCTTATGGCGTGTCTTCCTATCAGACAATGTCTGGTGATGACATTGATTATGGAGCTAACTTGTAATCTGGTTATGGATAACAAATGTCTTGTGCGTTTTGGATCTAGTCCTGGCCATATCCGTTTTGTTGCCACACACGTGGTGATATTGTTTCACCTATAATTTGTTCTATCCATTGCCTCTCGCTTCAGCATAAGTTTACATGTAGCGATTGGTATACCAATATTCAACCTGCTGGTTGAGGTCGGTAGAACGGTTCCTTCTCTGGCGAGTTCATCGGCTTTGCAGTTACCCACGATATCTCTGTGCCCCGGCACCCAAATAAGGTGAATATTGAACTGTTCAGCCATCTCCTTAAGAGATAAGCGACAGTTAAGGGCGGTTACTGAGTTCGTAGAAACAGAGCCGAGTGATTTGAGGGCTGCTCATTATCTGAGAAAATCCGGGTATTCGTTGAGCATACGTTTTCTTTTAGCCATGATAGGACCTCTTTGATCGCCAATATTTCCGCTTGGAACACGCTACAATGGTTTGGAAGTCGGAACGAGAG
Source organism: Melanostoma scalare (assembly GCA_949752695.1). Taxonomy (NCBI): domain Eukaryota; kingdom Metazoa; phylum Arthropoda; class Insecta; order Diptera; family Syrphidae; genus Melanostoma; species Melanostoma scalare. The sequence goes on along the minus strand of OX456986.1, from coordinate 80,786,805 downwards.
ACCTACGTTAAGTTCGGTTTATGAACCATCTGTATAGAAATGAATTGAATCATCTCTCAAAAATTCTTCGTCCTCCCAGGTCGTTCTCGGTGGGATTGAGACTTGGAACTTATTGTCAAAAACCAATTGGGGGATGGTGTAGTCGGAGTGGCAAGGGATTGATCTGAATAAATTCAGGATTGTAGCGTGACCGATGTTGTTATCGGTCCATTGCGAGATAGCTCTCATACAAATGACTGCACTGGCGGCCATTTGTTTGCTGAAGATATCTAGTGGTGTGAGGTAAGGAAGTGTATTTAGGGCTGCTGAGGGTGTTGATCTCAGTGCTCCGCTTATACACAAACAGGCTGTTCGTTGGACCTTGCTTAAATTATCGCAGTAGGTCCATTTATCAAGAGCGGTCCACCATACCACTTTTCAGTATGGGAGTATTGGTCTAATGACCGCGGTGTAGAGCCAGTGGGTGATTTGGGGGGAGAAACCTATTTTATTACCAATGGCTTTTATACAGGAAAATAAGGTTTAGGTGGATTTCCTGATTCTTTCTTGTATATTGGCTTTCCAATTTAGCTTTTTGTCTAGGATTATACCTAGATATTTGGCTTCTTTGGAAGTTCAAGTGGGATTCCATTAATTGATGGAGTTATTAGTTGAGGAATTTTGTGTTTCCTGGTGAAGAGAACGAGTTCAGTTTTCTTAAGGTTGACCCCTAGATCATATTTTCCCGCCCATTTTACTAGTATATTTAGAGCGGTCTGCATCAGATCCGTAAGGAAGTGAGCATGTTTGCCAGATACCGGAGACGTCATCTGCATATGCAATCACTTTGAAGCTTCTAAGTCAACTAGAAGTTCATTGACGACAAGATTCCATAGAAGAGGGGATAGGACTCCGCCTTGCGGTGTTCCTCTACTGATAGATCTCTATGCTGAGAAGTTTCCTAGAGTAGAGTTGATTCTTTTTATTTATTTATTTATTTATTTATTTACCATCTATCGAGTTCATAACTCTTCTAGACTTAACAATATTTACATAAACTACATTCAGAAAAGTAAGAGCAAATGTTAAACAATAAGTAGCAAAAAGAATTATCTTACATATGTACATATATATATATATACAAACATGCTACGATACTAGACTCAAGACAATAGTTTTGAAAACATCTCTGCTTAAACATAAGTCTATATTTTGATGAACGCAATTAAATTCATGACTAGAACGTGAAATCGGATCTGATCTACCGTAGTTTGTATAAGATCGGGGAACAAAAAACAGAATCGGCCTCGTCCTCAACTCCCTTGAAGGAGCATATAAAGAGAAAGAAGAGAGAAGTTTAGAACAATCAATTCGATTACAGAGAACATCTCTAGCAAGCATAACTTAATAATACTTCCTCCTAGCTTCGAGTGCCTTTAAATCTATTAAAAGACATATTACATTGTAGCTATGTAAAATATTATCAACACAATTTAATTTACGCAAAGCGTACCTCGAGACCTTTTTTTGAACGGATTCAATACGATTTATACCCACCCTATACAATGGACACCATATACAACATGCATATTCAAGAAGTGATCTTACAAGTGAGATATATAAAGATTTAATCGTGTAAGGATCCAGAAATTGTTTTGAGTTTCACATGATGAATCCAACTAATTTATTAGCCTTAGAAATAACGTAGTCTAGATGCAAATTAAAGGATAGCTTTGAATCGAAAATAACGCCTAGGTCTTTTTGTCTATCCACTGATTCAAGTTGAATGTCCGAAATGACGTATGAATGATTTATAGCATTAGGCGACCTGGTAAATGTTATGCTCTTACACTTCGCTATATTCAAAAATAATCGATTTTCAAAACACCAAGCTGACACTTCATCTATATCACGTTGAAGTCGATAACAATCCAGTTCACACTTAATTGGCCTAAAAAGCTTTAGATCATCTGCAAAAAGCAAACATTCAGAATATCGAATTCTTGGTGGTAGATCGTTTATAAATAATATAAAGAGGAGAGGTCCTAAATGACTCCCTTGAGGAACACCTGAGTGATTAAAAATTTCTTTTGAAACAACCGTTCCAATTTTTACATATTGTTTGCGATTGGTCAAGTAATTTTCAAACCATATAAGTAGGCTAGAGTGAAAACCTAACAATTTCAGTTTTTTTAGTAGAATATCGTGTTGAACTCTATCAAACGCTTTGGAGAAATCTGTATAGATAGCGTCAACCTGATTTCCACGTTCGATACCTCTAATGCAGAAGTTAGAAAACAAGGCTAGATTAGTCACTATTGGCCTACCACTAACAAAACCATGTTGATCTACTGATATACTTGAACTAACCTCATCATAAAGACATTTCTTCACAATTGCTTCAAAAACTTTCGGTATCAACTTCAGTTTTGAAATGGGTCTGTAATTAATAACCTCTTGTTTTGAACCAGATTTATAAATTGGACTTATCATCGACACTTTCCAGTCATCCAAAAAGTTGCCAGTGAAAATTTTAGTAAGTGGAGCCGCAAGACTTAAGGAACACTTCTTAAGTAAAGCCGAGCAAAAATTATCAGGGGTTAGTTTGAAATCAGACTTCAAGGATGAAAGCTGAATCAAAACCTGGTCCACTGACAAATTTAAGCTTCCAAGATTAGTTAGTGTTTCACCACTTCGAATTTCATGTGAATGAGGAACGGAATCTAGAACAAAGTTGGACTGAAAATAAGACGGAAACATATCACATATAACGTCATCACTATTGGATGACTGATCAAGGTAATTCATGCAAGTTGGAATCCCATATGACTTACGTTTTGAATTAACAAATTTCCAAAAGGCTCTAGAATCACATTTAATATTATTCTCAATATTACGCATATAGCTTTTATATACAGATTTTTTTGCAGTCTCATATTCTCTTCTACATCGTATATATCGAAGGTGCATGCTAGGATCTTTTCTGTAATTTTTATGTGCCTTAGAAAGTTTATTTTTAAGGTTACATAATCTATTATTAAACCAGACAGGCTTATTTTTATGTTTTCTCTCTTCAAATGCAATAAACAAATTATATGCTTCCTCAATTACAGCAGTGAAAGAATCGTAACACTCCTTTAAGTTACGAGAGCGAAGAGCTTCATCCCAATCGATGGCGTTAAAAAAATTATTCAATTCATCATAATTAGCTTTGCTGAAATCCCGAACAGAGTAAAACTCACGTTTATCAAAATTTAGCTTATCGAAATTTAAGAACTTTAAATCAAATTGCAAGGCAAAATGGTGCTTTCTATTTTCAAAAATTGGAGTTTCTGATTTAACTAAATTTGCTTCAACTTTCAGTATTTATAAAAACTAAGTCTAGAATTCGTCCTAATAAGTTTAAAACATAGTTGATCTGGTTTAAATTAAAAGACAGCATATAATCAATGAAACTCGACTCCAATTCATTTGAGACGTTGAAAGGAAGTAAACATTTATCTTTTTCAGAGTAAATCCATTTTATATATGGGAGATTAAAGTCCCCTAAAATAATTATATTAGAACTAGGCCCTAACATATTAAAGACCTTAAGGATGTTATTGATATGCATCTGATAAATACTCATATTAGAGTCAGGTGGAATATATGATACAATAATATAAAGATTACTAACTCCAAATGGCAAGGTTACTTCCACACATAATTGTTCAGCAGTTTTGAATTCAAGAGGAACTTCTCTACATATAAAATATGATCTTAATGCTAGTAAAACACCACCACCTCTGACTAATCCAGTATCTGCAAACGATCTATCTCTTCTGAACACATTAAAATCAGCAGACCGGCATAGTTCAGTGGAAAGTACATCTTCAGACAACCAAGTCTCTGTTAACGCAATAATGTGATAAGGGCAACAGGATACAGCAACGTAGAAATCCATCGTCTTAGTTTTCATACCACCAGTGGCAGCGTTTTGGTAATATACAGAGAGCATATCAATAGTGGTATGAAGAGCAGGAGAGCAGTTGAAACTATCAGTTATTGAGGTTCTCTCAGCTGTCGTTGGGTCTTCGCTTCTTGCTTCGAAAAAATTCGTGAACCACAGTATGTGTAGGCCAAAAAGATATATCACATAGCAAGTTAAAGAGCTCCTGGTTCCTCCCAACTTTGATTTCGAAGGAAGAGTACTCTTTCTCTGGCAACATCACAAATTTACGGATAGAGAGATTTGATAAATTAATTGATGAATTCTTCTTAGCAATATAACTTTGTATCAATTGCTCCGAAGTAGAATGAGAAAGGCGGGATACAAATATACTCCTTGCGGGTGGTAAAGCGATGAGTATGTTAACATTAGAGGTGTCCGAGATCAAATTAGTTTCACTCAAAGTTGTATTTGAGATAAGGAGCTCCTTGTCCACAATGGAACTTGTCGAAGTATTCAGTGGCTTGGCAGAACTTAATACACTGGAAGAATAGGATCTTAAAGTAGAGTCACTTACGTGGGATTGCACATCTAAGCTTCTGACTGATCCAGAACGTAGTACCCTTGTCGTTGAAGACAATTGACGTTGTTGATCTTGTTTACTATGCTTTTTTTGTTGTTGTTGTCGTTTTTGCTGTTGTTGTTGTTGCTGAGGTTGTTGTTGCTGTTGCTGTTGTTGTTGATGATGTTGTTGTTGCTGTTGCTCTTGTTGTTGTTGTTGTAGCTGTTGTTGTTGTAGCTGTTGTGGCTGATGATTTTGCTGTTGTTGATGTTGTTGTTGCTGTTGTTGTTGTTGGTGCTGCTTCTGCGGTTGTTGTTGTTGTTGTTGTTGATTCTCCTGCTTTTTAGCATTAGATTTATCAACTCCACTATGGAACCATCTACTTTGAGCTTCGGCAGTGCCTTTGTAATTGCAGAGTTGCTGACGTTATTTTCTTAACGCAGTTTTAAGGTATACTACGAGCAGTAACTGCGCAGTGAACGCATCAATTTTTTTGTATGCTTTCATTTGACGTTAGAAAAAAAAAAGTTTTCACTACAAAAGAAAAACGTTTGTTCAAAGAAAAAGATGGAGTTCAAAGAAAAGTAAGCGAATCTAAGGTAAAGAAAGTTCCCACAGGAATAGGGTTGGGAACGGAAACTTAGAAACTATTGGACATATTTCAAAAATTCTTTCAGTACTGAAATGCCACATAATCCCTCATTAACTTAGCTTAGATTTCATTCCTATAATCCTACGGGAACAGAAACAGGAACGAGAACGGGAATCTTGTAGGAAACCCCTCTGATTCGAAAAACAAAAATGAAATAATCGCTTTCCAACTTGCGAATTAACCTTAACCTCATTCCGACCCTACCTTAAGAAAAATGATTAAGTAGCGCAGTTTCACTGTGCTCAAATTCCCTTTTTATCGTCATTTCCGTTCAGCCATATTGCCACGTCGACCACACATTTTCCACACGTCACAATTCCAACCCTTTCTTTTCTTGGTAACGACGGCGAACGATTGGGTGTGGTCGAGCGACAGACAAGGTTTTTTTTTGCTTATATGCAAAACTCGAAAAGGAAATTGATCACAGGTATGGATAAATTGTTTTACGACCTCTTTATAATGATAATTCGCACATCTCGTGCTTGCTACAGGGGAAGTTGGATTGTCGGCTGGACAGCGCAGAAAGAAAAAGAAACAGGAGACGACGATCGCCTAGGAACGTCCCTGGCCACGTGCCAAGGATTCTTCAGATGACGAAACAATCAGTTTCATAAATTCTGGTGCGCGAAACTATACTCTCTTCCTGCAAAGGCAGTTTCTTTTTCTCCAGGAATGATTCATTGATCAGGCTCAGGTAAATGATTTTTTTTATTATTCGGTGTAAGTACCCGATTAATAATGATTTACACAGGCAGCATCTAGGGGAAAAATTAAAACGCCGCCGTCGTTCACCCGTGCATCCTAGATATTTCGGTGATTCAAGTATTACGTGCTGCAAGCATACTGACCACGATTAGCAGCCTTAAAAATCCGTAGTGCCCAAAGAAAAAACTAAAAAAAAAGTAAACGAGAAATAAATAGAAATAGAAAAAAACTCCGGCAGCCAAAGAGATTTCATTCTAGGGAATAAGCGGAAAAATAAGAAGAAAAAACAGACAAACAAAATAAAATGAACCAGGCAACATACGAAGGATAACAAAAAAAAAAAGAAAAAGAGACATAGGCGCGACGAATATTGTGCCGGGGTGCTAAACGCAAAAAAAAAAGAAAACAACCAAAAAAAAAGACGAACAGTGATCGCATAGTTTAAAACAAAAAAGAAAGACGAATAAGCTAAAGTCAAGGTCCATCTGACCTCAGTACACATCGCGCCGGTGATCGTCATGTCAGTTCCCTGGTGTAGTAGTCTAACGCGCATAAACTCCTAAACTCCGTCGCGTACAATCTCGTGAGGCGGTAGTGCAAGGATATACGTACATATGCCTCAACCACCGGTTGCCAATCGTAACAAATAGTGGAGTGAAACGGCCACTTACTGTGAAAAGAAAAAAAGAAGTAAACTGAAGAGGAATACCCCAACTAGATAATAGATAACCTTTTTAAGATTTACTGATATTCAGTGTGTTAGATTTGAAGTCCCATTGGTTTTTTTTTAATGATAGTGTTAAAGCTTTGCATATTAGGTGAACAAACTGTGAAATTCTTTCCTTTTGGCGGTACAACAGGTCATCTACAAACAACTCCATGACTCGGAAATGTGCACATCTTCGGGATCTCAGGTGAGTTTCATTTTTTTTTAACTTTTGTTTTGATAAATATATTCATATACCTGGTACATAAACAAAAGGATAGGATGATTGAGTAGATTCTTTTTCTTTTATACCGTAGCCTAAATAGAATTAATAAAAAAAAAAAAAAAAACAAAAAAAAGAATATTGAAGTATATGAGAAAGTAATAAAACCTTTATAAACATTGAAAGAACATTTGATGACTTACGAGTATCCTTTCTTAGAGAAAAAAAAGTCGTTGTAGTTGGTGGCATATATTCAATATGCATATCGAACAATTTCACTCAATCACGGCTAGTATCTACATGGAGTGGTAGGGAAGATGGATAAGGGATGTGGTGACGGTGTTTTATCGGGCGAGGAAGTAGTCGACAAGACAATGAGATGGGGAGAAAAGGAGCATAGGTCCTCATACCGGAGTCATGCAACTCGAATTTAAGAAATTTTTTTTTGCTGTCGCAAGGAGAAGGGAAATGTGAGAGAGACGGACAAGCAAGGGAAGATGTCAATAAACAAAAAAAAAGAGGAAAGTGAGCAATAGTTAAATAGTCCGAATAGTTCTGAGAGTTATAGGGGCTTTTGTTATATAGAGTGAGGACAAGGCAAAGGTGAGTGTGGGAAGGCAGCTGCCCACATCCAAGGGAGGGAGTTATATCACTCAGGTGGCACGTTCATCTATGCTACCATCAGAATTTCCTAGAGATTTTTTTTTTTATACTGAAGCTTCGGGGCCGACAAGATTTCTTTTCTTGGTGAACCAATATTAAGTCCGATACTAACTAGGACCAGGTCTGAATAAACAGATGTAACCACGTCTGTTCTCCGATGTCAAGATCCCCCCCCACCGACGAGCTGAGGACGTGCTACCACTAGCAGACCTGCAGACATCGTGAGGGAGCAGACAACCACCCGAACCTCCGCCTGGACTGACAAATGAATTTCTGTGGGCATTCGTCATAGAGGGGAAAACGCGTTCGGGTGGATAGGGAACGACTCCATGTCGGATCGTTTCTGGTTAGAGTGTACTATTAGGTGAGCACACGTACACACATTTAAAACCGTTACAGAATGGCGCCCAACGTGGGGCCCCGAAGTTTTGGAGATTTAAAATAAATTCTTTTTAGGAAAACAAGAAAATTTCAAAAAAAAAAAAAAAAAAATTTTTTTTTTTAGTTTCTACGTTTTTCGGTCGTTAGTCAGAGCGGTAGGCCATACAATCCTTGGAGTAAATACTAGAAAAAAGCAGCCTTATTTGTGACGTTATCCGGGAAGTTAGGATCACTCCAGACTTCCGTCTGTCGTAACGTCGTAAGAGGCGAATACTTCGAATGTAAAATAGGTTTTCTACTTTCGTGTCGTTGCCGAGGAGGTAATTTCCGTCCTGGTCAATTATAGCACAAGAAGTAAGAAAGACAAAACCAAGGAAGATAGATTTAAGGAGGGGTTGTCTTGAGGTGTCTTGTCCAGTTAGTGAGACGAGGTCTGACTTTCAGTAGACGCAAGAACCGTAAGACATCAATCAAACAAAAAAAAAACAAAAAACAAAAAAAAGACTAACGAGACCGTAGATTTGAAAATGGGAGTATCAAAGAAAGACGAAGACAAGAAGGAGGATGCTCACGTTATCCGGTGAGTGGATGTAAGCTCATCTACTCACGTCGGTAGTGACAGGGCAGAATTCATAGAGTCTTCGGAGTTCCAAGATCACCTTGATGAAGAGTAAGGCGACATCAGAACATTTAGCAGCTTAACATTGAGTTATTTTTTTTACAGTTTCTTCTGCTTTCACACCCGTATTTTCCGAAACCACATCCCTTATATGATTTAGAAAAAGAGCATTGGTTTTAGGTTCAGTAACCAGCAGAAAGATATATATTTTTTTTTGAGACTTTAGTAAGTTATTTGAAAAGTGAACATGAAGATTTGGAATGACAGTAGTATTTAGGAATTTAAAGAGAGATAAGTAACAGAACAAATAGTATTATAGAATAGACAGCAAAATAGACAAACAAGTGTTGTCGACATAATTTTTTTTGTTGGTGGGATATACTAGTAGGTAGTAAGTTTTAGGTATACGATACTCAACTTAGTAGAAAAGAATAAATGGGGGGAGGAAGAAAAGGTAGATCGCGTCGAAGGGGAGCCTCGTCTCCGGACGATAGGTCTAGTAAACGAAGTGAGGAGGCAAGCGAGCGCGGAGGAGAGCAACTGACAACGGGAACTGGCGACGTCCTTGAGCATAGTATGGTTTTGCCGAACGGCCAAAGGCAAGCTAACTCGACGGCAAGATCGACCACAAGGGGGGCAGAGCTAAGGCAAGACTCGGAAAATTTTTCTGTTTATGTCCAAGAAGTGGTGGCAGCCTCGATGGGTTTGCAAAGGGTAGAGGATCAGCGTTTTCTTAGAGAAGAACTAGCGAAAAATCAAGCTAGTGTCTTAGAACACGTGAGAACGATAGTTAGGGAGACATTGGAACAGAACTTACCACCGGTGCAAGATAACCGTGGACCAGATACTGCTCGACAAGAAGTGGTACATGATTGTTTTAATAATAACCCACCACGATCGAACATAAATAACATAAATACCGCACGAATGGGAAGGCACGAGCAAGTCGTTCATCCCGTCGATATGGCACAGGGATCGAATGTTGACAATTTCCTAGCCCAATTAGGGAATCTTAATCTAAACGATTCCCCAGCTTCGACTTCTAACCCGTTTCAACCGGCAACCTCACTAACGAACTCTCACATGCGTTTTCCGCAGTATCACAAATGGGGAATACGTTTTGATGGCAAGAACATAACCATAGATGATTTCCTCTTTCGACTTGAAAGAGTGAAGAATAGTTATAATGTATCTTGGGAAGAGGTGGTAGTAAATTTTCACCATTTCGTCAGTGGTCCAGCAGAGAACTGGTTCTGGATGTTTTTGAAAAGCAACCAAAACGCGTCGTGGGCCGTACTGCGTACAGCTCTTTTTGAGCAATATAGAACCCTTGAAACTGACTCGGAGTTGTCACGTAAGATGGCCGATAGGAAACAGTTACAAGGGGAAACGTTCAACAATTTCTACGACGATTTGTTACAAATAAACTCAAGATTACGTGTTCCAAAACCATCAAAGGAATTAGTCGAGTTAATAAAACAGAACGTACACAGGCGAATGGGAGAGTTACTTATTACGTTTAACACCACCAGTCTTCCGGAAATGGCATACGTATGTAGGTCAATTGAAAAATTTTTGGAGAAACAAGAAACTCCTAGGACAAGATATCCCTCGAACTTCCAAAACCAGCCTGCACGGCGAAATATTAATGAACTTGAAGTTCTAAACACGGACGTGACACAAACGGAGTTACCCATGGTAGAAGCAATTCAGGGTGATACGAAATCTCCCAAGTGCTGGAATTGCAAGCATATTGGCCATACTTTTCGAGAGTGTAGAGACTCGAGAAGAGCGATGTTCTGTTACCGTTGTGGTTTAGCAGACGTGGTTTCGCCAAACTGTCCAAAATGCTCGGGAAACTACCAGCAGAACAACTCTTCGACCGGGGAGAATTGTTCGAGAACCGCCAACCCGGTATAATAGATATGAAAGAATCGGATACAAAAATTACCATACTGAAACCAGGGCCACGGGACCTTGTTGAAAAGAGAGAACATAGTAAAACCCCACTCAAAACACAGAATGTACAGAGAAGATCGTTACATGAGCGTCAGAAAGCTTATTTTGAAGCGAGGGAACGCATAGTTACCTTCAAACGACCTTCGAGTAGGATTCAACATGTTAGAGAACGCTTCAAGGAGAAGAAATTGTGTTATCGAAATATTGCATCTACAACGTTAGAGAATACGTCAGGAGATCCTCGTCCATATGTGATGGTAGGGATGTTCAAAGAAAATTGGTTAGGGTTACTGGACTCGGGAGCCAGTATTAGTTGCCTGGGAACAAACATACTCGAATACCTGAAAGAAAAAAATTTACCTTTTAAGAAGTTGTCCGCTTCAGTGTCGACAGCCGATGGTCAACAGCAAGACATTTTAGGAATAATATCAGTCGAAGTTCAATATAAGGGGGAAGTTCAGCCTATAGATTTCTATATTGTACCATCGTTGGCTCAGCGATTATATTTGGGCGTTGATTTTTGGAAGAAATTCCGAATTGCACCGAATGTGATTGCTGGGCTATCGATGGAGACACCGGCTAGGAAAGTTCAAGAGTCTGCAGTTGAGTGTCAACTCTCGAACCAAGAACAGGAAATCCTTCAGAGCACGATCGCTCAGTTTCCTTCGTTCGCGGTGAAAGGATTAGGGAAAACTCATTTATTAGAGCACGTGATTGATACAGGGGAGGCAACGCCAATAAAGCAGAGGCATTATCCTATATCTCCAGCGATACAAGCCTTACTGTATCGGGAATTGGATCGCATGCTTGAGTTAGGGGTCATCGAAGAAAGTTCTAGCGCCTGGAGTTCACCGGTCGTTTTAGTACGAAAACCAGGTAAAAACCGTATGTGCCTAGACTTTCGAAAAGTGAACCAGGTAACGAAAAAGAATGCGAGCCCAATTGCCAATATTGAAGGACTGTTAGCACGCCTTTCGGAAACGCACTTTATTTCAAGTGTGGATTTGAAAGACGCGTACTGGCAGATACCGCTGGAGATGGGATCGAGGGAAAAAACTGCCTTTACCGTCCCCGGGAGACCTCTGTATCAGTTCCGAGTGATGCCTTTCGGACTCGCTAACGCGGCACAGAGCTTAACGTATTCCTCACTTTTGGGGTACCGGAGAGTCTTTTGACGGACAACGGTTCCCAGTTTCGGAGCAAAGAGTTTGCTGATATGATGAAAAAGTTCGGGGTAAAGCATTACCGAACGGCAATTCATTCACCTCAGGCTAACGCGAGTGAACGGGTCAACCGTTCAATATTGGCGGGTATCCGCTCGTATATAGACCCGAAACAACTTACGTGGGATGCACACCTAACATCCATCGGGAGCGCATTACGCTCCACGATTCATTCAGCTATTGGTATGTCTCCGTACGAAGCTCTTTTCGGCCAACAAATTGTCGAACATGGTTCGCAGTACAAACTTTTACGTGAGCTGGGTGGGTTGAATCAATCCGAATTGAACTGGCTACCGAAAGCATGTAAAATGAACATCTTACAACAACATTTGAAATCTGAGTTAGAACGTACACATGAGATGTACGCCAAAAGGTATAATTTAAGGAGTAGGCAGGTAACATTTGTGGCAGGAGACGTAGCATACAAGAGAAATTTCATACTAAGTGACGCGCTAAAACACAGAAATGCAAAGCTGTGTCCTAAATTCACGAAAGTGACCATTGGGAAGACCATTGGAAATAATTTATATGAGACGCTCGACGAAAGAGGAATTCGGGCAGTTGTTCATTCTAAGGATTTGAGGAAGTGATCGCGTCGGTGTTAGGGGTATTGTTAAAGCCCGGCTGTCAGCTGTGCATGAGACACCTTCAAACAAATTGGGGCTAAGCGGGATTCTTACTAACCGAAAAGGTAAACGAAATTATAGGGCGAGTGGGTTCTTTCCTCATCTCTTTTTGGGTGAAGACACCCCAAAAGAAACGAGTTTTGTAGGAAACCCCTCTGATTCGAAAAACAAAAATGAAATAATCGCTTTCCAACTTGCGAATTAACCTTAACCTCATTCCGACCCTACCTTAAGAAAAATGATTAAGTAGCGCAGTTTCACTGTGCTCAAATTCCCTTTTTATCGTCATTTCCGTTCAGCCATATTGCCACGTCGACCACACATTTTCCACACGTCACAATTCCAACCCTTTCTTTTCTTGGTAACGACGGCGAACGATTGGGTGTGGTCGAGCGACAGACAAGGTTTTTTTTTGCTTATATGCAAAACTCGAAAAGGAAATTGATCACAGGTATGGATAAATTGTTTTACGACCTCTTTATAATGATAATTCGCACATCTCGTGCTTGCTACAGGGGAAGTTGGATTGTCGGCTGGACAGCGCAGAAAGAAAAAGAAACAGGAGACGACGATCGCCTAGGAACGTCCCTGGCCACGTGCCAAGGATTCTTCAGATGACGAAACAATCAGTTTCATAAATTCTGGTGCGCGAAACTATACTCTCTTCCTGCAAAGGCAGTTTCTTTTTCTCCAGGAATGATTCATTGATCAGGCTCAGGTAAATGATTTTTTTTATTATTCGGTGTAAGTACCCGATTAATAATGATTTACACAGGCAGCATCTAGGGGAAAAATTAAAACGCCGCCGTCGTTCACCCGTGCATCCTAGATATTTCGGTGATTCAAGTATTACGTGCTGCAAGCATACTGACCACGATTAGCAGCCTTAAAAATCCGTAGTGCCCAAAGAAAAAACTAAAAAAAAAGTAAACGAGAAATAAATAGAAATAGAAAAAAACTCCGGCAGCCAAAGAGATTTCATTCTAGGGAATAAGCGGAAAAATAAGAAGAAAAAACAGACAAACAAAATAAAATGAACCAGGCAACATACGAAGGATAACAAAAAAAAAAAGAAAAAGAGACATAGGCGCGACGAATATTGTGCCGGGGTGCTAAACGCAAAAAAAAAAGAAAACAACCAAAAAAAAAGACGAACAGTGATCGCATAGTTTAAAACAAAAAAGAAAGACGAATAAGCTAAAGTCAAGGTCCATCTGACCTCAGTACACATCGCGCCGGTGATCGTCATGTCAGTTCCCTGGTGTAGTAGTCTAACGCGCATAAACTCCTAAACTCCGTCGCGTACAATCTCGTGAGGCGGTAGTGCAAGGATATACGTACATATGCCTCAACCACCGGTTGCCAATCGTAACAAATAGTGGAGTGAAACGGCCACTTACTGTGAAAAGAAAAAAAGAAGTAAACTGAAGAGGAATACCCCAACTAGATAATAGATAACCTTTTTAAGATTTACTGATATTCAGTGTGTTAGATTTGAAGTCCCATTGGTTTTTTTTTAATGATAGTGTTAAAGCTTTGCATATTAGGTGAACAAACTGTGAAATTCTTTCCTTTTGGCGGTACAACAGGTCATCTACAAACAACTCCATGACTCGGAAATGTGCACATCTTCGGGATCTCAGGTGAGTTTCATTTTTTTTTAACTTTTGTTTTGATAAATATATTCATATACCTGGTACATAAACAAAAGGATAGGATGATTGAGTAGATTCTTTTTCTTTTATACCGTAGCCTAAATAGAATTAATAAAAAAAAAAAAAAAAACAAAAAAAAGAATATTGAAGTATATGAGAAAGTAATAAAACCTTTATAAACATTGAAAGAACATTTGATGACTTACGAGTATCCTTTCTTAGAGAAAAAAAAGTCGTTGTAGTTGGTGGCATATATTCAATATGCATATCGAACAATTTCACTCAATCACGGCTAGTATCTACATGGAGTGGTAGGGAAGATGGATAAGGGATGTGGTGACGGTGTTTTATCGGGCGAGGAAGTAGTCGACAAGACAATGAGATGGGGAGAAAAGGAGCATAGGTCCTCATACCGGAGTCATGCAACTCGAATTTAAGAAATTTTTTTTTGCTGTCGCAAGGAGAAGGGAAATGTGAGAGAGACGGACAAGCAAGGGAAGATGTCAATAAACAAAAAAAAAGAGGAAAGTGAGCAATAGTTAAATAGTCCGAATAGTTCTGAGAGTTATAGGGGCTTTTGTTATATAGAGTGAGGACAAGGCAAAGGTGAGTGTGGGAAGGCAGCTGCCCACATCCAAGGGAGGGAGTTATATCACTCAGGTGGCACGTTCATCTATGCTACCATCAGAATTTCCTAGAGATTTTTTTTTTTATACTGAAGCTTCGGGGCCGACAAGATTTCTTTTCTTGGTGAACCAATATTAAGTCCGATACTAACTAGGACCAGGTCTGAATAAACAGATGTAACCACGTCTGTTCTCCGATGTCAAGATCCCCCCCCACCGACGAGCTGAGGACGTGCAACCACTAGCAGACCTGCAGACATCGTGAGGGAGCAGACAACCACCCGAACCTCCGCCTGGACTGACAAATGAATTTCTGTGGGCATTCGTCATAGAGGGGAAAACGCGTTCGGGTGGATAGGGAACGACTCCATGTCGGATCGTTTCTGGTTAGAGTGTACTATTAGGTGAGCACACGTACACACATTTAAAACCGTTACAATCTTAAAGTTACTTGACCGATTTCAAAAATTCTTTTACTTCTAGGATGTTACATTATCCCTCAGTGACTTGAACTGATATTTCATTCACATATTTTCATGGGAACGGGAGATTCCTACTGGAACGGGGTTGGGAACGGAAACTTAGAAACTACTGGACAGATTTCAAAAACTCTTTCAGCGTTAGGGGTGGTTCATTTTATCAGTAAATAAGAGTATATTTCATGGCTGTTATCCTTCGGAAACAAAAAAAACGGGAACATTAAAAATACTTGACAGATCTCAAAAATTCTTTCAACTATAAGATGTTGCATTATCCCTCAACGACATAGACCTATATTTCATTCACATATTTAGATGGGAACAGAAGATTCCCTCTTTCTCCATTCTTTCAGCATTAGGATGCCACATATTCCCACAGTAAAAAAGATAACATTTCATCCCGGAAGCGAAAGAACGAGAAAACGGGAACCTTAAGACTACAGACCCGAGCAACGCCAGGCGGCTCAGCTAGTATCAACAAAAATAAAATCCTCATTAAAAATAAATGTATTCATACCGTACACTTTTAGCTCCCAGACTGCTATTTTAAATGCGTTCCGAAATGTAAAACTAATGCATAATAAAATATATGCAAAGCAGCAAAACTGCGCAGTAGATGCGCAGTGAGACTGTAGTACTGCCGCAGTTAAACTTTTTTTTCTGCATTTTGGAACTCAGCAAGACTTATTGGTCGGAGATCTATTGGGTTTGCGTGGGATGATTTCCCAGCCTTAGGTATAAATACAACTTTGACCTCTCTCCACTGATTGGGGATATAGTTTAAGGTGGTACAGCCGATAAGAATTACTTCCAGGAGAGGGATTATAATATCCACAGCCTTTTGAAGTTCGGCTGGAATTATACCATCAGGTCCAGGGGATTTGTATGGGTCAAAGCTGTTAATGGCCCAAACTAGTTTTTCCCTTGCTATTAGATCGGGGTTGTTAGTTATTATGCTACCTGATTCTATGGAATCATAGTTACATACGTTCTTAGAGCTGCCTGGAAAGTGAGTGTCCAGAAGCAGATTGAGCGTTTCTTCGCAGGATTCTGTCCAGCCGTCAGCTGTTTTCAGACTGCTAGGCATTGTCGGACTTTTTGAAAGGATTTTTCTTAATTTAGAAGCTTCTGAAGTATCTTCTATTTTTCCACAGAAGTTTCTCAAGGCAGTTCTTTTATTTTTTCTTAGTTGATATTTATAGATTTTGAGGGATTCCTTATAGGAATCCCAGTCTACTGAAATTTTAGATTGTTTAGCTCGGTTGATTTTTATTTTTCGCTTTTTTATTAAACAAGTTTTTTAAAAACGAGTTATTCAAATTTTTAAACCGTGTAATAAGATGCTTTTACACAAAATTTTAAAAACTCAAAGACACCGTTTTGAAAATATTCACACAAATCTAAACTTCTTAGGAATACTCTCGAAAAAAAACTAGATCATTTTATTTTTTTCAACTTTAATCGCGATTAACTTCTGAAGGAAACATTTTGTAAAAAAAGTGTTAGAAGACTTTTTTAGGAAATTAAATTTCCTTTAAGGAACATTTTTGCAATTTTGCACATATTGATTTGTATGTAATAAAGAAACTCCAAAATAAAAGAGCAAAATCAAAAAAACATACCATTTTTTAAAGCTTGATTACTCGGAAACGGTTAGGTTAGGTAAGGTTAGGTTTAAAATGGCTGTCAGGAAAACAAACTGACACACTTAGACCAGTATTAGGTCCATTGTGATACCATAGAAATTATGCGAGGGTGTACCTCATTTAACAAAACCATTTGGAGCTTTTAATAAATCGAAGGAGATGCATGGGATCTGTCTTCGCCAGATCGCTTGGATCATCAAAAAAATATTTTCCTAGATGCCGTTTTCTTTTAAAAGAGAGTGCAGGACATCAGCAGAGGAGGTGTGGGATTGTCTCCTCCTCCTCCTCATATAAGCAACTTCTGCAGAAGTCATTAGAGGAAACGCCAAGTCTTATGGCGTGTCTTCCTATCAGACAATGTCCGGTGATGACATTGATTATGGAGCTAACTTGTAATCTGGTTATGGATAACAAATGCCTTGTGCGTTTTGGATCTAGTCCTGGCCATATCCGTTTTGTTGCCACACACGTGGTGATATTGTTTCACCTATAATTTGTTCTATCCATTGCCTCTCGCTTTAGCATAAGTTTACATGTAGCGATTGATATACCAATATTCAACCTGCTGGTTGAGGTCGGTAGAACGGTTCCTTCTCTGGCGAGTTCATCGGCTTTGCAGTTACCCACGATATCTCTGTGCCACGGCACCCAAATAAGGTAAATATTGAACTGTTCAGCCATCTCCTTAAGAGATAAGCGACAGTTAAGGGCGGTTACTGAGTTCGTAGAAACAGAGCCGAGTGATTTGAGGGCTGCTCATTATCTGAGAAAATCCGGGTATTCGTTGAGGATATCACGTTTTCTTTTAGCCATGATAGGACCTCTTTGATCGCCAAAATTTCCGCTTGGAACACGCTACAATGGTTTGGAAGTCGGAACGAGAGACTTACGTTAAGTTCCGTTTTTGAACCATCTGTATAGAAATGTATTGAATCATCTCTCGAAAATTCTTCGTCTTCCCAGGTCGTTCTCGGTGGGATTGAGACTTGGAACTTATTATCAAAAACCAATTGGGGGATGGTGTAGTCGGAGTGGCAAGGGATTGATCTGAATAAATTCAGGATTGTAGCGTGACCGCTGCTGTTATCGGTCCATTGCGAGATAGCTCTCATACAAATGGCTGCACTGGCGGCCATTTGTTTGCTGAAGATATCTAGTGGTGTGAGGTTAAGAAGTGTATTTAGGGCTGCTGAGGGTGTTGATCTCAGTGCTCCGCTTATACAAGTTAACGCCACAATTAATGAGAAATATTCTTCGAACCAGAATCCCACGATTCAACTCATTTTACTGCGAGTCTGCGTCTGTGACACCTAATACTCAACACCTGCCGCATTCCATAGACACCAGTGCACGAGGCTTAGGATGGCTTAGGCAAGCACAATTTTAGTATTTAAGATATAGATTTTAAGAAAGCATTGTTCAGCTGTGTAATAGGCAGAAACGCTGCCAGTTTGATTTGATAAATAAAGTTTTTTTTTAAATTAAAATAACATAAACTTTTCTAACTGGCGCCCGAGCAAAAAGAAGACTAGTAATAAGTGGATTAATAAGTAAAACAAAAGTAAAATCAGTGCTAAAGAAAGACTAGTAATAAGTGAACTCAAAAGTAAAACAAGAGTAGAATCAGTGAATCGCGAGCAATTAAAGGAGTCAACGAGGGATCCCGAGTAGTGGTCATAGCAAAAAGGAATTCATCCCCATGGCCGTCGTCGCATTCTGGTTGATGTAAGATTAAGATTAAGTTATAACCAATTGAAAATTTTGTGAATCATTAAATAGAACTAAGCATACTAAGAGAAAGTGGAATTTTGAAATTAGCTTTAACTAATTGAAAAGAGAATTGAAACGAAATAATTAATTAGGAAAGTGAAACTGAAACTTCAAATTTGAAAATTATAAAACTGAACCATTAGTCTAGGAGCAATTAATTTTAGTCAAAATTGAGTAAACCCAAAGTGAAAAGCTTAAAGAAATAATAAAAATTAAGAAATTAGTTAAATCTAACATATTTGTGAAGTGAAATTAAAAGAAAATTAAAGTAGAAATGGTTTTAACAAGGGGAGGAGCTGGTGCTACGTCAGATCCAGACCAGGCCGAACCTAATTCAATAACTACCTATAGCCCTTCTGGCAGTAATAATACCCCACCAACTTACGTAACCTCGGCAAGCGCTGCATCATCTTCCAACTTCAATGGTCACCAGAATGGTAGACGTTCATTAGATAATCAACTTCCGGCTGAAGACGTTAGGTCTTCCGCCGAATTAGATGCTTTAATTACATCAATTGTTGGTCGAGTACTCGAGCAACAATTAAATCCCTTTTTTTCCGGTCAACCTTCAGTAAATCAAAACCAGTCCGTCAGTGAGCTAGAAAAAATTCCAGACGTGGTAAAAAGTTTGAGAAACTTTTCGGGAGAGGCTTCCGAGTTTTCTTCGTGGAAGAGAAGTGTAGACCGGGTATTAAAACTTTACGAACCTATGAGGAATACCATGAAGTATTACGGGATACTTAACGTAATCCGTAACAAAATTATAGGTCAGGCTGACGCTGCTTTGGAAGCTAACGGTACGCCCCTTGAGTGGAACAGTATCGTTGACTGTTTGGCAACACACTATGCCGACAAGAGGGATATCACAACCCTCGAATATCAATTGTCTGGGCTGGTTCAAGGTAATCAAACCATCCAGGAGTTTTACCAAACGGTAACCTGGCAACTCACGTTAATAACCAATAACATTGCCTGCATGGACATCGGTCAAGAGGCGATGAGGTTATTGGTTCAAACGTATCGGGACAAGGCTCTCGATACCTTTGTAAGGGGATTGAAGGGTAATCTGTCCGATCTTCTCGGCATGAAAGAACCCGCAGACCTTCCCACAGCCTTACACCTCTGCCAAAAATACGAAAACCAGCATTATAGATCCCAATACGTTCAGAACACTCAAGGAGCAATAAGAAAAAATTTTGCTCCACAACCTACTCCAACACGTTAACAAAACACGTTTCCTCCAAGGAATACCAATCCTGGACACCGAAAACAATACCCGGACTTCCAACCCAATCGGGCAAATCCTTCTAATTTCACTCAGCCTCAACCCTATCGACCAAATCAGCATAATCAAGGGTTTGGCCGTGGCCAACCAAACTTCCAACAGAGAAGTTTCAATAATCAGAACGATAGATTTGCAAGACCTTTCTCACAGGGTCAACCTGGAAAACAGAAACCTTTCACCCAAGGGCCTAGTAACCAGGCCAGAGATATTCACAACCGAAACCGGCAGAACTTTGGCGGTACGGCTTGGAAGGTAGGTGCTAATAAGATCCCTCCAACTGGGAACTATCAACCCAATTTCCACATCCAACCGTCCGAAGAGGAACTTAGTTCATACTACCAAAACCTCGACTTAAGTGACGAACAGGAAGAGCAAAATTTTGCTGAATATCTCGAAAACACTGACGCAGCCTCCAACATTGGAGGAGGAGAAGTCGCCGAACTAGAGCATTTCGACATTAACTTCATCGGGCTCTGCGACTCCTCCCTGCCATATTTTGAATGCAAATCAAAAAAAGGTGAGACTTTTAGATTCCTGATAGATACAGGATCCTCAAAAAATTATATCCAACCAGGAATTGTTGAGAATCCTCAGCAAAATGAAAATCCTTTTTTTGCTAAGTCTATAGCTGGAGATGTTGAGATAACTCAACATACAACCATCCATCTGTTCAACAATCAGAATTTAGGCTTAAAATTCTACCTATTGCCTACATTAAAAACATTCAATGGTATTATTGGCAACGATAGTCTTAAACAACTATCTGCAATCATAGATACCAAAAACAATACTATGAAAATTTTAAACTCCATTAAGATTAAGATAAGGCAGTTAAAAGCACCAGAGGTGAACACCCTCACAACACATTCTGATCACATGACAGAACAGCAAAAGAAGCTTATTGGCTCAGCCATAAGTTGCTGTCCAAACCTTTTTTCTGAACCTAACCAGAAATTGACTTTCACTACGAAAGTCGTAGGGGAAATTCGGACATCTACCGATGCTCCTACTTACAGCAAGTACTATCCTTTCCCAATGGCTCTCAAATCCGAGGTCGAGGAACAAATCCAAAGCCTACTAGCTGATGGAATTATTAGACCTTCTAGGTCGCCGTATAATTCCCCGGTGTGGATCGTACCCAAAAAGTCTGATCCCGAAGGAAAAAAGCAATACAGAATGGAAATTGACTACCGGAAATTGAACGGTATCACCATAGCCGACCGTTACCCAATTCCCAACATAAATGAGGTTTTATCGCAATTGGGAGAAAACAAATTTTTCAGCGTTCTAGACCTGAAAAGCGGTTTTCATCAGATTCCCTTGAAGGAATCTGACATCGAGAAGACTGCCTTCTCCATAAATAGTGGTAAATTTGAATTTACCAGGCTCCCTTTCGGGCTGAAAAACGCCCCAGCAATTTTCCAGAGGGCTCTCGACGACATCTTGCGGGACCACATAGGCAAGATCTGCTATGTCTACATAGACGACATAGTGATATTTAGTAAAAGCGAAAGCGATCATGCCAAACACATAGTAGACATCTTCAAAACACTCGATGAAGCAAATATGAAAGTTCAATTGAACAAGTGTCATTTTTTTAAGAACGAAGTGGAATTCCTGGGATTAATTATCTCATCCGAAGGAATAAAAACTAACCCAGCAAAGGTAAGGGCAATACAGGATTTCCCAAAACCTCAAACGTTGAAAGATCTACGATCATTCCTTGGACTGTCAGGGTATTATCGTCGCTTTGTGAAGGATTACGCGAAGCTTACGACAGCTCTTTTAAGAGGGGAAGAGGGACGTATGTCCAAAACCCAATCCGCCAAGAAGCTTATCTATCTCGGCCCCGAAGAAATTGATTCATTTGAAAAGATTAAAAGCACTCTCGCTTCTGAAGACGTAGTTCTTTCATATCCAAACTTTACGAAGCCATTTGAGCTAACTACAGACGCGTCCAACTTCGCTCTTGGTGCGGTCTTGGCTCAACAGGATAGGCCAATAACATTTATCTCCCGTACACTTGGTAAAACCGAGGAGGGGTACGCAGCCAATGAAAAGGAAATGTTGGCAATTATATGGGCACTAAATGCCTTACGCCAGTACCTATATGGATCTGCGCATGTAAAAATATACACAGATCACCAGCCTCTCACATATGCTCTCAGCAGCAAAAACAATAACAGCAAGATGAAGCGGTGGAAGGCTATTCTGGAGGAGTACGACTATGAACTGCACTATAAACCGGGTAAAACAAACATGGTAGCAGACGCTCTTTCACGTCCTCCCCAGATAAACTCGCTAGTAAATTCGCTTACGGTCACCGAGCACAGTGACGACAGTTCGTCCCACAACTTAATACACAGTGTGGAAGTCCCCTTAATGTATTTAAAAATCAGATTGTTCTACAGGTAGGCGAAATCTCTTCAATGAGTTTCAATATTGTTTTCCCAACCTATCACCGACATGTCGTGACAGAACCTGAGTTCAACGAGGGGAACTTAAAGGAAATCCTGAAGAAAGTGTTGAACCCTTCAGTTGTTAATGGTATCAGAGCCGCAGAACCAATAATGGGCCTAATACAAACACTATACGTGTCCCACTTTAGTAGCTTCAAAATTAGATTCACTCAGATTCAGGTCGAAGATGTTACTGACGATTCGGATCAGGAGAACATCGTGACCAGTACTCACCGGAGAGCGCATAGAGACGCAAAAGAGAACAAGGTTCAAATCCTGGAAAAATATTATTTTCCGGGAATGATAGGGAAAATTCGCAGAGTTACGAAGGCATGTCAAGTCTGCATAGAAAACAAGTACGACCGCCTTCCAAACAAGCCGGAAATTCAGGCAACACCAATCCCTAAGTTCCCTGGTCAGATCGTTCATGTAGACATATATTTCACGGACGGCAAAATAATCTTAACTGCCATCGATAAGCTTTCGAAATACGCGCTTACAAGAATGCTAAAGTCTAGAGCCACAGAGGACATCAAGCAACCTCTCAGAGAACTCGTGTTGGCCTTTGGAGTTCCCGAAGTAATCGTGATTGATAACGAGAAATCGTTGAGCTCAAGCTCCATAACCCATATGTTAGAAAATCTATTTAAAATCACAATCTTCAAGGTTCCCCCCTACACAAGCTCTGCTAACGGGCAAGTGGAACGCTTTCATTCCACACTCTCCGAGTTATTGCGCTGCATGAAGACCAAGAAGATTCACAACTCCTTCTCTGAGCTGTTGGACATGACGGTGTACGAATATAACGGGTCAGTGCACTCAACAATTAAAAGGAAACCTATCGATGTTTTCTTTGGTAAGGAGTCGCTTAATAACCCAGAACTATTAGAATCAGAAAGGAAGGAAAATGAGGAGAGAATAAAAAGCAAACAAGAAGCCGACCTAGACTATCACAATAAAAGTAGGAAACCACCAAAAACGTATAGCGCAGGCGACGTAATATATGTTAAAATAAACAAGAGATTAGGCAATAAGCTTTCAGCAAGGTACAGAAAGGAAGTAGTTTCAGAAAATAGGTCAACGACAATTTTAACCACATCTGGCAGAGTAATTCATAAGTCGTTAATAAGGAATGAAATTTTTTAGGCTCTGCGTTGCACCCATCATCGCGGATGTCAAAATGCTGGATTACTCTAACGCCCAACTGATAGCAATAAATTCCGGTTCTGCAAAAGTGCAGACCGGAACATTCAAAATTATACACGTCATTGAAATTGATCAATATCAAGAATCCTTAAAGAAAATAGACCTAAGTATACGCGATTTCGGTAACCTTCCACATCCCATGTTTCCGTTCCTATCCCACGAGATCCAACAGATACAAATTCACCTTAACCGCCTCTTTCCCAAGTTAAGAAATGAACGCTCAATAGATCTCCTTGGTTCCGCCTGGAAGTGGATCGCTGGAACACCAGACCGGCACGACTTTGAGATAGTAGAGGAGAAAGTTAATAATGTACTGTCAAATAACAACCAACAAAGGATTGTTAACAGCTTGTTGTTAAATAAAATTAACGAAGTAAGTAATGTAACAAACGAAATTGTAAGAAGTTCGGAAGCAAGCCTTAAGCAAGAACTCCTATTAAACTTGAAATTTAAACTGGATATGTTAAAAGAGGAAATAATTAATATTGAATATGCCATACAATGGGCAAAAACTGGCGTTTTTAACACATATATTTTATCCAACACTGAAATTAAATTAATTGAACAAGTAATAAACAGAGAAAACATGCCTTATGATAATATTATTGAAGCAATAGAATTCGCTAATGTAAAAATAGCATCAAACAATTCAATATTACTATACATCCTAAGTTTGCCAGTAGCCGACCCAGAAATATGTAAAAAAATTGCTAATAAAGCCGGTAAAAAGAGGAAAAAACATAATTAAGATAGATTTTATGGAAATTTTGCGATGCCGAAAAGCAATCTATGGGTTAATCGATAATTGTAAGACTATTAACAAACTTTCTATTTGAAAACAGACTTCTATTCTAGATGTAAGTAACGACAAGTGCATTAGCCATTTATTATCCAGCCGCCCGCCTTCCTGCATACAAATAAACAATCAACACGTCCCCGCCGTAGAAGAACTAACTCCTGGTGTCATCCTTCTAAACCAGTTTGACGGTAATATAGAAATAGACGAAAATCGAGTTCCACTGAACGGAACCTACATCATCCACTTCCACAACGCTACCATAAAAGCCGAAAAATATACCTTCACCGCAACTGAGGTTACAGAACACAAGCCCCTTCCGGCACTGCTACAACCTTCTGCAATCAGGCCCAAGCTTGAAGAACTACTCTCCTTGGAAATGATTAAGGAGATCGAAACCAACAACACCCGGTACATTCAAATGCTGGAAATCTCCAATCAAAAGAAGAGCATGGCCATGTTGCTATTAGCAGCCATCGCAGTCTTGGCAGTCATATTCATTCTCTTTAGAATATCGGGAAACCCTTTGAAGCTTTGCAACATTCGCAAACGCGAGGCTAAGAGAGAAGAAATTGCAATGAGGGAATCAGTCATCAAAGCGGAAACCTCGAATACAGCAGTAAACGTTTCGGTGGAGCAACCAATTTCAACGCCCAGAACAATTGGCGTAGAGGAAGCTGTAAAGACATTACAATCAGCGGTATCGAACGAGGGCGTTCGATTCTAAAAGGTGGAGGAGTTAACGCCACAATTAATGAGAAATATTATTCGAACCAGAATCCCACGATTCAACTCATTTTACTGCGAGTCTGCGTCTGTGACACCTAATACTCAACACCTGCCGCATTCCATAGACACCAGTGCACGAGGCTTAGGATGGCTTAGGCAAGCACAATTTTAGAATTTAAGATATAGATTTTAAGAAAGCATTGTTCAGTTGTGTAATAGGCAGAAACTCTGCCAGTTTGATTTGATAAATAAAGTTTTTTTTAAATTAAAATAACATAAACTTTTCTAACTTACACAAACAGGCTGTTCGTTGGACCTTGCTTAAATTATCGCAGTAGGTCCATTTATCAAGAGCGGTCCACCATACCACTACTCAGTATGGGAGTATTGGTCTGATGACCGCGGTGTAGAGCCAGTGGGTGATTTGGGGGGAGAAACCCCATTTATTACCAATGGCTTTTATACTGGAAAATAAGGCTTAGGTGGATTTCCTGATTCTTTCCTGTATATTGGCTTTCCAATTTAGCTTTTTGTCTAGGATTATACCTAGATATTTGGCTTCGTTTGAAAGTTCAAGTGGGATTCCATTAATTGATGGAGTTATTAGTTGAGGAATTTTGTATTTCCTGATGAAGAGAACGAGTTCAGTTTTCTTAAGGTTGACCCCTAGATCATATTTTCCCGCCCATTTTACTAGTATATTTAGAGCGGTCTGCATCAGATCCGTAAGGAAGTGAGCATGTTTGCCAGATACCGCAATGGAGACGTCATCTGCATATGCAATCTCTTTGAATCCCTCAGCTTCTAAGTCAACTAGAAGTTCATTGACGACAAGATTCCATAAAAGAGGGGATAGGACTCCGCCTTGCGGTGTTCCTCTACTGACAGATCTCTTTGCTGAGAAGTTTCCTAGAGTAGAGTTGATTCTCCCGCTTTTAAGCATTAGATTTATCAACTCCACTATGGAACCATCTACTTTGAGCTTCGGCAGTGCCTTTGTAATTGCAGAGTTGCTGACGTTATTTTCTTAACGCAGTTTAATGGTATACTACGCGCAGTAACTGCGCAGTGAACGCATCAATTTTTTTTTTGTATGCTTTCATTTGACGTTAGAAAAAAAAAAGTTTTCACTACAAAAAAAAAACGTTTGTTCAAAGAAAAAGATGGAGTTCAAAGAAAAGTAAGCGAATCTTGGGTAAAGAAAGTTCCCACAGGAATAGGGTTGGGAACGGAAACTTAGAAACTATTGGACATATTTCAAAAATTCTGTCAGTACTGGAATGCCACTTAATCCCTCATTAACTTAGCTTAGATTTCATTCCTATAATCCCACGGGAACAGAAACAGGAACGAGAACGGGAATCTTAAAGTTACTTGACCGATTTCAAAAATTCTTTTACTTCTAGGATGTTACATTATCCCTCAGTGACTTGAACTGATATTTCATTCACATATTTTCATGGGAACGGGAGATTCCTACTGGAACGGGGTTGGGAACGGAAACTTAGAAACTACTGGACAGATTTCAAAAACTCTTTCAGCGTTAGGGGTGGTTCATTTTATCAGTAACTAAGAGTATATTTCATGGCTGTCATCCTTCAAAATCAAAAACAAACGGGAACATTAAAGTTACTTGACAGATCTCAAAAATTCTTTCAACTATAAGATGTTGCATTATCCCTAAACGACATAGACTTATATTTCATTCACATATTTAGATGGGAACAGAAGATTCCCTCAGGAATGAGGTTGATAAAGAAAACCTAGAACAGATAACTAGAACCTAGAACCTACTGGATAAATTCCAAAAATTCTTTCAGCATTAGAATGCCACATATTCCCACAGTAAAAAAGATAACATTTCATCCCGGAAGCGAAAGAACGAGAAAACGGGAACCTTAAGACTACAGACCCGAGCAACGCCAGGCGGCTCAGCTAGTATCAACAAAAATAAAATCCTCATTAAAAATAAATGTATCCATACCGTACACTTTTAGCCCCCAGACTGCTATTTTAAATGCAGTAGATGCGCAGTGAGACTGTAGTACTGCCGCAGTTAAACTTTTTTTTTCTGCATTTTGGAACTCAGCCAGACTTATTGGTCGGAGATCTATTGGGTTTACGTGGGATGATTTCCCAGCCTTAGGTATACATACAACTTTGACCTCTCTCCACTGAGCAGACTGAGCGCTTCTTCGCAGGATTCTGTCCAGCCGTCAGCTGTTTTCAGACTGCTAGGCATGGTCGGACTTTTTGAGAGGATTTTTCTTAATTTAGAAGCTTCTGAAGTATCTTCTATTTTTCCACAGAAGTTTCTCCAGGAAGTTCTTTTATTTTTTCTCAGATGATATTTATAGATTTTGAGGGATTCCTTATAGGAATCCCAGTCTACTGAAATTTTAGATTGCTTAGCTCAGTTGAAAAGTTTTCTACATTCCTTCCTGAGCGGTTCTAGCCCCGAGCTCCACCACAGTGGTTTCTGTTATCCTTTTTTTTTTTTTTTTTTTTTTTTATATTTCTTAAAATTATTAATACAGTGAAAATACTTATAAGTACAAAAATTATATTATAATATTTTAACCTTATTATAACAAAATTGTAATTAGTGTGTAGGTACAAACATATTAATAATTTTATAGAAATAGGCATCATTCTGTAGCACTTGCGTGACTAGAGGCAAATGATCCGTCAATCGATAATAACATTTTTCTATTTTGTGTTTATGGGGTAGCATATGTAACGTTTGTATGAATGTATATGTATTTCAACAATTATTGATAAGTTAATTCAAAATTTTGACAAAAAAAAAAGAAATATGTATGAGAACTATAAAAAAAAGTTAATTTTATTGATTGATTTATGAACTCAGTTTAATAGTAATTTGACCGTAGAACTATCCAAAGTGAAAAGCCAATTTCTTATTTTATTTATGAATAGTTTTGGTTGTGTTTCAATTCTTATTTCAAAGGGTAGCTTATTAAAAAGCCTAGGTGCTGTTGCAGTATAAAATTTATAGAAATGTGTTTTCCTGGATAAAGGAATGCTTACCATTGCCATATTATTCACTCTCAGCTCGTAAGTATTTAAACTTCTCAAGGTATTACTGTAACCGCTTCGCAAAAAAAACATTTTTAAGACTTTAAAGATATAAAGATGAGGTATTGGAAGTACTCGAAGACTATGGAAGAGAGGCCAACTACTCGTAAGCCTATTTACTCTACAAATAAGTCTTATCATATGTTTTTGGGCTACATTTAATTGTTCTAGTGTGCAGCTGTATGTTCCACCCCAACTTGCAGTTCCGTACTGTAACCTCGAATGTGCCAATCCATAGTAAATCGTCCAAAGAATTTTAGCTGAACAATGAGGTTTCAATAGATACATTTTGCGCGTAACAGATAACATGTATTTTTTTAATTCATCTGTATGTGGTTTCCAGTTCAAGTTTTTATCGATTAAGACACCTAAATACTTAAATCTTTCCACATTTTCAACTTTAAAACAATTATTACTACATACGGGTTCTTCAATAAAGTTGTTTTTGCCACAGAAGTGAGCAGATAAGGCAATTTTCGGACAGTTAGTGGAATGGAAATAAACCTCACACTCATCAGGATAAGGGCTTCTTAAATTAAAAATCATCATTTTAGTTTTTTCGCTTATGAGTAGTTCATGTTTGGCAAACCACTGTCGCAGGATTTGTAAGTCCATATTAATCTTAATGGTAGACTCAAAAATATTTTTATTCGTATATGTAAAAGTGATATCGTCAGCAAAAGCGGTGACTTGACTTAGAAAGTTTTGTATGAATAGTGAGTTTACGTATATTAAAAACAAAATTGGTCCTAAAACCGATCCTTGAGAAGTAAACCATTTATGTATAGATCCTCTCAATCCAGCTTTGTATAATTTGTCTAAAAGTATGTCATGATTTACCATATCAAATGCCTTCGTCATATCTATGAAAAGCGCTGCAGAAGAATTTTGTTTATTTAAACCGTCACTTATTTCACTACATACTTTAAGAATGGCATCTTCTGTGCATCTTCCTTCTTGAAAACCAAATTGCTTATTACTTAAAAAATTTGATTTGTTGAGAAAGTGCACAACTCGTTTCTTTATAAGTTTTTCGAAAATTTTACTGAATGTTGGAAGGATAGAAATGGGTCTATAATTGGACATGGACTTACAAGTTCCTTTTTTGAACAATGGTAAGACTTCCGCAGTTTTAAGAGCTTCAGGAAAGATTCCGGAAGCACACTTTGATTAAATAAATGACTTAAGACATCAATTATATAAAAAGAAATTTCTTTCACGAGACAATTAGTTATACTATCGGAAGTACTGGAATTTTTGTTATCAAGAGATAAAGTTTGTTTATGGATTTCCATTGGAGAGAAAGGATTAAAAACAAAAGTTTGACTTTGAAATGTCTCGGCAACTAAGTCTGTATTTAAATCGCAAGAACAGTTATTTTGTAGGGTTAGTGGCTTTGATTTAATTGGAACAGATAGAAAAAAATTATAAAAATTATTACAAATTTCCACAGGATCTGATACCATTTTGCCCTCAATTTCTATTTTTGATATATTATCCTTTTGATGTTGATTTTCAATCTATGATATTATTGGCCACTTTCCATTCTTCTTTTATATTTCCTCTACAACTCTGGAGCTTATTAGCGTAATAATTATCTCTGCTCACGTTTACTAGTGTTTTTACTTCCTCATTTATCTTTTCGTAGTATTTTTTTAAACTTTCATTAAAAGGATGTCGTAAGCACTTTTTCCTAATTTCATTCTTTGTTTTTATTTTTTTCAATAAACCCTGATTTATCCACGGCCTAAAGCGTTTAAATTTGGAGTTATTTGGATTAAAAACATCCGTACAATTTTCAATATGACTTTTTAAAATATTAATAAATGTTTTGTAAGCGTAATAATTATCTCTGCTCACGTTTACTAGTGTTTTTACTTCCTCATTTATCTTTTCGTAGTATTTTTTTAAACTTTCATTAAAAGGATGTCGTAAGCACTTTTTCCTAATTTCATTCTTTGTTTTTATTTTTTTCAATAAACCCTGATTTATCCACGGCCTAAAGCGTTTAAATTTGGAGTTATTTGGATTAAAAACATCCGTACAATTTTCAATATGACTTTTTAAAATATTAATAAATGTTTTGTAAGCCAATGAGGGGTTGTTTTCCGCATAGACGGGCTCCCAGAACTCGAATGTCAAACGTCTTATCAAAGAAACAAAGTCTATTTTCTTAACTATTTTAAAAGGTATAGGTCTATGAAGAACAGAAGATTGACAATTATCTAATTTAAAACTAAGCATGCAGTGATCAGTAATTTTATAGTCGAGAACTTGAGCAGAAAATTTGTATTTGAATGTGTTGGTTAATCTTATAAACAAATGGTCAATGCATGTTTTAGATGAATTTGTGATACGTGTAGGTTAGATTACAAGAGGTTCCAACACATACGAAGACATTAAATGCATGTAATTATCCGTATCTACATTACTCGTTAATATGTATATGTTAATGTCTCCTAGCACCAGCAAGTTCCTTGTCTTTAGAAGAGGTAGCTGAGGAACAAGAACCTGCCACCTAGACACGGATCCCCCCTCGAAGAAATGCGCAAGTGGTCCCGAGGGGAAGATCAGCGAGAAACTTTTGGAGTTTTAGTCGGTATGCCAAGTTTACACCTTGGAGAGCCCGACACACGGGGAAGTATGGATACTTCCTTATGGTGCGTAAGGCATTTCTCCAAAAGTAAATAAAAAAAAAAAAAGTTCCTTGTCTTTACATCTCCAAGTAAGTCATTCATATGTCCTATAAAAATGTTTTTATTTGAATTGTTTTCATATAGACGATAAACGGCTATAATAGTAAACTTTTCTTTATCAACAAAACAATCAATTTTTAAAATATCGGCGCTATTTAAGCTAATATTTACAACATCACAATCATAATCTTTTTTTATATAAACTACGACACCACCTGAGCTATATGTATTATTGCAGTTTGCATACAGTTGGTAACCATTGATCTTATAGTTGGATAGTTCATAATCGTACAACCAGATTTCAGTTAAGACAATTATATCAACATTAGAGTTACAAGCATTTAAATGAACTAAAAAGGAATTAAAATTTGCTCTCATACTACGTATTTTTTGGTGTATAATATTTGATAAGGGATTGTCTGGAGTAGCATAATTTTTTTGATAGTTTGAGTTATTTGTGTTCATTATTAAAAAAATTGTTTAAAATTTATTGAGGTCTTCAAAACACCTCACTTTTATAACACTATCTCCCTCATTTTTACACAAAAAAATTATGCTATTCCTCATCCAAATAAACTTAAACTTTTTTTCTCTTTTAATTTTTTTAGTTGCATTGAAGAGTGCTCTCATGTGGGACGTTAGGCTTTTGTTGATGTACATTTGAGATCCATCCTGATCTTCACCTAGTAGTTTTGTTGTTAGTCTTTGCTTTCTTTCATTTTTTAATCGCATAATTTTCTCTTTAGTTACATGATGAGTAAATTTAAGACACCGAATGTTTAAGTGTGGCTTGTTGGGGTTATTTGGGGTTTTGATTTTTTTTACGAAGCAGTTGTTTATGTCACGTTCATCCAATTGGACACCCACTCCATCGCGAACGATTTTCAGTGCGGTATGTAATGCAGTCGAAGAGGTTAGGGTCTCCGGCACATTCACAATTTCAATTGAATCACTTAGTTTTGATTGTTCCAGCAGATTAATTCGTTCTATTAAAACACTCACCGTAGTTTTAATTATACTCTTATAATGTTATAAAACACAGTGCGAGCATTTTGGAAAATAGGAAAGAATTTAATAGTAATTTAATGCGAATCGTAATGCAGGGGAAATATAGAGCCATTTAAGGCATTCCACATTCGGGTGGTGCGACTAAAATAAGAATCTCTATACTTGACTGTACGCCCGAAGTTGGGCTCAAGGTAGAACTGATGAGCATTCCTATTGAGGCGAGTGTTGCGGCTTAATTGTTTACGGGGGAATGCAACTGGCTACTTCACTAGAGCACTGTTTGTAGAAAAATCGGTAAAAGAGACTGAGCCAGATAACGTTTCGACGATGTTCAAGAGAATCAATCGATTCTACGATTGAACTATCACCTATCAATTTTAACGCTCTATTTTGTACCCTATCAAGCAGGTGCAAAGATGTTTGAGAACCACCTGACCAGATATGGGAGTTATACTCCAGTTTTGGGCAGATGAAGGCCTTATAAATTGTAGCCAGATCAGAATGGGTGAAGAACTTCCAGCATCGTCTTAAAAACCTAAGCATTTAGCAGCGTTTTTGGCGACTTCGAATATGTGGTCATTCCAACGAAGATCATCGTTTACACACATACCAAGCACTGACAGCTTTTCGTTTTAATGGATGCAGGATAATGGGAATGGGGGAGTGTATGCTTCAATGACAAGAGACAGCATTGAGTTTTCGAAGCATTGAAATCTACTCGGTTTTTATTACCCCATGTAAAAATGCTAACAAGGTCAGAATTCAATGAGCTTAACATACGCAACCCAACCGTTCCAGTTGCACATCCGAAGAGCAGCGAGGTGAATATGAAAAGCTGAGGGTCGAGTCGTCAGCAAAACAGTTAAGTGGATTTCATTTCAGACAAGAGATCATAGATGAAAATGAGGAAGAGATTCAGAGACAAAACGGAGCCCTGGGACACACCAGCGTTTATGAAGGGGGTATCAGACTGGAAGCCATCCATTACAACTTGTATTGAACGATCAGAAATGTAGTTTCTAATCCAACGAAGAAGAGACTCGTCGATACCAAAAGCACGTATTTTCGATATATAGCTTGATGCCAAACTCTATCAAATGCTTTAGTAATATCAAGCGCAATAATCTTACTTTCTCCAAAAGAATGTAAAGATTTGTTCCACTTTTCGGTGAGATATGCCAATAAATCACCAGTGGACAGTTTGCTACGAAAGCCGTACTGACGGTCATTAAGAAGCTTTCATTCTTCAAGATATTTCATAAGTTGACGGTGTATAAACGTTCCCATTACCTTGGAAAGAAGGGACGTCAATGCAATTGGACGGTTATTGGAAGGGGAGGAAGATTCGCCTTTTGTAGAGACTGGCTGGACAAATGCAGTTTTCCATCTGCTCGGAAAAATTCCAGCAGATTA
This sequence comes from Melanostoma scalare, assembly GCA_949752695.1. NCBI lineage: Eukaryota > Metazoa > Arthropoda > Insecta > Diptera > Syrphidae > Melanostoma > Melanostoma scalare. The sequence continues at coordinate 80,753,715 of OX456986.1, read as the reverse complement.
GGAAAGATGGAAAAGTTAACACAGTGGTTTTGGCAACGTAGAAGAACATTTCTTCAGAATATCGGCGGGGATACCAACCGGACCAGCAGATCTATGTTTATTGAGATCTTTGAAGACTCTCGCAACCGAGCGATCATCAGCGATGTGTTATCAGGAAGTTTTGAGTTTGCAGCAAATTGAGCTGCTAACAAAATGGCTTTATCGATGGAACTGACATACGGAGAGTTATTGAAAACGAGCGTTGGGACTGATGACGTGGTCGAGTTCTTAACGTTCTCAACGAAAGACCAACAGTTTTTATTTAACCACATGAAATTGAAGTTCATATTAGAACAGAGGCCGTATTGTGGTGGAAGTTGGTAAGCAATATCATTTCGAATGTATACGGCGAGGCCATGAGAAGAAAAGAATAATTGCACTAAGCTATATCCAGGCAGTTTGAACTCTGATGAGTCAGAATCAACACCCACCTGTGTTTCTTTCAATGCCAAAACAGCTGACGTGCATTTTGCTGTGTGAGCGTACACAGAAAAGAAATTCGATGGCAACCCCCTTATGGCTAAAACCGACTCTAAACTAACCCGACATTACGATCCAAGTCCAATCAACAAGTGAAGATCTAATTGGAAGATCAAAAACAAACTACTAGCGGTGTTATGCCCAGCCAGCAACTTGACTTTAGTCAACCAACGGAATCAACACCGTTGATTGACTATCCGCCTAGTAAACTCACAGCCTCATTGTCTGCACACACCGCTCCGATAAGATATGAGATGTAATAGAAAAAGTGCGTGCAGCCACTGAGACTGCGATAGTGGCATAGGGAAAGGTGCCGTGAAATAAGGCCAAGTGAAATAAGGCCAAATGAAGAGATGTGGCCTTATTTCGCTTTCTTAAAGTGAAATAAGACCAAATTCGCTTTCGATTGCCTAAATTGCCAAAAATGAAATAAAAACCATTCTTAAATTTTTGAAATGAAGAGAACATATTTAAGTCAACGATCTTTTTATTTTAAATGTAGGTATGTACATGTACATAAAAGCAACAGTTATAGTTTGTACATAAATTTCAAAATCAGTATAGTAAATGTATAGAACTAACACAAGATTTTTGTGCTGTTTTCAACAATTTGCCTACAAATTGGGCACAGAATCGGGTTGTTATTTTTTATATAGTTATAGTAATGAATTTTAAATACATTAAACCAAATAGGCGAGTGTATAATGTTTAATGTATTTAAATACCTTACTAAAAAAATAATAATAGCAAAAAATTCGCGCGAATTCGGGGGTGGTAGGGGGTGTCCCCCACAACAACCTCCAAGTGTAAACAGGTGGCGGTCACGCCCCCAAAAAAAATTACACCCCCCCCCCATTTAATGAAATTTGATGTATTTGAAGAATTTTATAAAATTTACAGGAGTTCCTTCGGCGTGGGGAAATGTTGGAGAGGGTAGAGGATGTCCCCCACAACATCCTCATAGAGTAAACACGTTGCATTTACCCACCCCCTTCGAAAAAGTTATACCCCCCATGTCAGAAAAATTGCTGAATCTAATAAAATTTAATTCATCAGCACTGGATTCGTTTGGGGATGGGAGAAACATGGTTGTGTTGGAGGGTGCCCCCCAACAACTTCAAAGTGCAAACAGGTGGCGCTCAACCCCTTCAAAATTTTTTTATTTTAATAATAACAGCCAAAAATTCGCGCAAATTTTTATTAAAATAAAAAAAATTTTAAGGGGTTGAGCACAGCCTGTTTGCACTTTGAAGTTGTAGGGGGGCACCCTCTAACACCACCATGTTTCTTCCTTCCCCACACAAATCCTATGCTGATGAATTAAATTCAGCAATTTTCGTGACATGGGGGGTATAACTTTTTTGAAGGGGGTTGGTAAATTCAACGTGTTTGCCCTATGAAGCTATTTTGGGGGACATCCCCTACCCTCACCTACTTTTCTAAACGCCGAAATAACTCCTATTAAATCTATAAAATTCATCTAATTTCATGAAATTAGGGGGGGGGGGTGTAACTTTTTGGGGGGGGGGGGGGGGTTACCGACACTTGTATGCACTTGGGGGTTGTTGTGGGGAACACCCCCTACCACCTACGACTTTACCCTACCCCTTCCGGGGGTGGGGTCATTATCTACACCTTTACCAATGTATTAAAATTTCCTTACTGGAAAAATAATAATCAAAAAAATTCGCGCGAATTTTTTGCTATTATAATTTTTTCAGTAAGGAAATTTAAATACATTAAACATTATACACTCGCGTTTTTAGTTTTCCTTACGAGATCTTCCAAATGTTCCATGCTTTCATGTTGCCTTTGAAACTATGTATGCGAATGACAAGAAAACAAAATTGTTTCTCATCAATGAGCTCACATTATCTAACGGGAAGACCCGTTACCAAAAACAAAAAAATTTATACTTTGCCTACCAGATCTGTAATGAAATAGGAAAGCAATTTATATAAAAAAAAAAAATACAATTTTACTTTTTCTCCGGTTTCAAATTGACTTGGCCTTATTTCATTTTCGCAAAGCGAAATAAGGCCAAATTATAGCATTTGGCCTTATTTCCCCTTGAATGAGTTAGTCTGTTTGGCATTATTTCACTTCAACAAAGTGTAATAATGCCAAACGTTAAAATTTGGCTTTATTTCAACAAGCGAAATAAAGCCAAATCCCTCCATTTAGACTTATTTCACTTGGACTTATTTCACGGCACCGTAGAGAAGGAGATGATATAAGGTAAGGTAAAGCACTATAGTGTTTGCTTTATTGGTGGTTTTTATTATTTTTTTTTTTTATTTGGGTGGCACACAGCACTGAATTAATTTTCACGAGAATTAATATTATATCTCGCGCCGCAGATCAATTATTATTGTTTTTATTGTTATGAAAAAATGGGTGGAAAAAATTTTTTCTTATGGGTTTTTTTTTATTATTGTAGAGAACAAGCACAAGTGGAATTTTGCGGACACTGGTGCGGCGCGTGTTGTCACGTTTGATAGCGGATCGCTGCAGACGGCCTTGATGCCGAACTCTTCAAGGCAGCTGGAAACCAGTTGGAAAGGAGCATGCACCAGCTGATCTGCATGATATGGTCGGAAGAAAGCATGCCCGATGAATGGAACCTCAGTATCGTATGCCCGATCCTAAAGAAGAGAGACCCTCACAGTTGCGCTAATTACAGAGGGATAATCCTCCTTAACGTCGCTTATAAGATCTTGTCTGCTGTAATATGTGAACGTCTGAAACCCCACGTCAACAACTTGATAGGTCCTTATCAATGTGGTTTTAGACCATAGAAGTCCACAATAGACCAAATTTTCACATTACGGCAGATCTTGGAAAAAACCCGAGAACATAATATCGATATTCACCACCTCTCTATCAATTTCAAGGCCGCGTATGACAGTATTTACAGAGACGAGCTGTACAGAGCCATGTCTAGTTTCGGCATCCCTGCAAAACTTGTACGACTATGCAGGATGACTTTGGAGAATTCACGATGCTCCATCAAGGTCGGTAAAGAACTCACCGAGACCTTTGATGTCGAAAAAGCTTTAAGGCAAGAGGACAAACTGTCATGCGATTTCTTCAACATCATACTTGAACAGATTGTAAGAAACTCAAACGTCAACACCAGAGGAACAATCTTTCAAAAGTCTGTACAATTACTCGCCTACGCAGACGATATTGACGTAATGGGAAGAAAAAAGCGTGATGTCATAGGTGCTTTTGCGAGTATTGAAACAGAAGCGGCACAAATGGGTTTGATGGTTAATGAGGGCAAAACGAAGTATATGCTGTCATCAAACAAGGACACAGAAAATCGACAAATTGGACAAAACGTCACAACAGACAGACATAAATTCGAGGTAGTACAGGACTTCGTCTACCTAGGATCCGCTGTAGATACGGACAACAACATCAGTGCGGAGATCAAACGGAGAATAACTCTTGCCAACCGTTGCTTCTTTGGGTTAAGAAGGCAATTGAGAAACAAAACTCTCTCTAGAAAAACCAAGGTGACCTTGTATAAGACCATGATCATCCCAGTCCTGCTGTACGGCGCGGAAGCATGGACCTTATCGAAAGCGGATGAGGAAACCCTTGGTCGTTTCAAAAGAAAAATTCTCCGAATGATCTTTGGTCCCGTATGCGAAGACAGTGTGTGGAGAAGAAGATACAACAACGAGCTGTATGAGCTGTTTCGCGACATGGGCATAGCCAGAAGAGTACGCATCGCGAGGCTACGATGGTTGGGCCATGTAGAGCGGATGGACCCAAACGCTCCGGCTCGTCGGGTGTTCGAAAGCACATTGCAGGGAAATCGCGGAAGGGGAGGACCTCGTCTTAGGTGGCGCAATCAAGTGGATGAAGACCTCAACCGACTTGGAGTGCGAAACTGGAGAGAGCTCGCCCGAGATCGAAATCGTTATAGAATATAGAAGGATGTTGGTTGAGGCCCAGGTTCACCCCTGAACTGTAATGCCCACCTAAGTAAGTAAGTAAGTCTATATTCTTACAATCAATAAAAGTCTCCGCGGTAGCATTTATGGTTACAAAATGGTTTGAAGTCTAAGTTGAGAAAAAAGTTAAGTGTCCGGGTACAAGTGCGTTTACCCTACTTGCAAAAAAAATTCAGGTTTAGTAAATGAATTGCAGCTTATTAAATAGGGTAAACTGTCCCACAGTGAGCCAGCAGATACAGTGAACCATTCCAATTTTCTCTCACCCATTCCAAGATAGAAAAGAAAAAGATAGAGAAACACGCGCATTATAATCCTTTTTGAGTACATCCTGAAGTTGAAGTTGTGTTCTAGCCGGTGTCGGTTGTGCGCATGGAAAAGTGAATTTGGCAAGTGAGTAAACTAGAAATTGTTGTTTTTATTTGTTTTTTAATTTTAAAAGTGGTTTATGAAGTGATGTGGTTTCATTACATATGTTTTGTTGGTTATTTTCATATATAAAAAACAGCATAAAAGTTGAATTTGTGCAATAGTTTTTTTTATTTTAATATTTTTTTTAGAAAAAGTCACTATGTCCACAAGTGAAGCAGTGCATCAAGTCCCACAGTGAACCACGGTTCCATGGTTAATGATTCCATATCCGTTAAATAGTTTAAGTCCATTGGTATATTTATGTACCTACCTACATTTTCCTATGTTTATTTTACTTTAAAAGTGCTTTTTTGCTTTTTTTATGATTCTTTTGTTATTTTAGTTTGCAAGAACAATACGTGAAATATTGTGTTTGTTTTTTTTTTTTTGTTGTTCCTTTTTACTTTTTAATTTTTTTTTTTTTCATAGTTCTTAAGTAAAAGTAAAAAGTAAAAAAGTCCTTTAATTTTTTTTTTTTTTTTTTCAAATCAATGAATAAATGTTCGTAAAACGAAATAAAAATGTCTAATAAATTAAATGATTTCGGTTTTAATTTTTCAGAGAACGTCTTTACGTTTTCTTCTTTTTTATAGATTTTTTGAAAATTTTTTTTGAATATATAAATTAAAGATTGTAATACCCCTTGGTTCACTGTGTACACACCCTGGTACACACTGAACCAATTTTGGAGTACTTTTCAAAGCTCAAAATGAAGTATTTTGCATGATGTATTCTAACATTTCTCTGGTGAAATACAAAGTCAAAATATCAAACTTTAAGTACATTGAAGATTTCCTGTACATAGACCAGTAGTTCAAATGCTACATCAAGTTAAGCGGAAATTGGTTCACTGTGGGACAGTTTACCCTACATGAGACGCAATTTATTTGCACATACATTAGAGCTGACTGACCAGCTCTGTTCTAACTTCGAAGTGACTGACAGTCATAACTGTTATTGATATGCAATATTGCAAGCTGTAAAAATAAGTTTCAAGCTTAGTAAACAGATTATTGCTGACTAACGTTGAATGACTGTCGTCATTTTATGTCTTAACATGCGAAAAATCCCACACAATTTTAGTGTTCAAAAATAGGAAACTTTTTGTTCGGCTTACAGAAAATCGTGTTGGAAAATAGGAGAAAATATATATTTTTCAGTTTCTTCCATTTTTTAATTTTTTGATGCTAATAGTGATAAAAATTGCTACCGGACACAAAAATATTTGAGTTGTACTAACAAAATAAACTAACAGTATTATTTTGAGTCAAAGGTAAATATTTTTTATTGATCATCCATTCCTTGAAGTCGCTAAATTGTTCGAAAACTGGTGCCATGACCCTACTCGAATAACATAACGTTATATGTAGGTTGGCATCAACCTTTCCAAAACTTATAAACCATAAAATATACTTTGACAACTGGTTCAACAGCTCGACACTGCAAGTACATTAACCAAAGCCGGTCTTCTTCTGGAAAAGGTTATGCTGATTAAAGTAAAGCAACCATGGAAGTTGTCGACGCGACGTCTATTTTGTGTTCTGTGCCGCTGTTCTGGAACTATCGCCTCGATAAAAGCCGGCAATCGATGAAGAATGCAGGCAGGCAAATGCAGCCAAACAAAAAGCACGAAAAATGCTGATGCAAAAACGAACAAGGGGTGCTTACGATCAGTATAACGAGATCTACAAGGAGAAAAGAAGGGAAGAACACCGACTTCTCAAAAAGAAAAAGGAGCAACATGAGAAGCGCTCGTTTGAGGAAATAGAGAGGTGCCATGACAGGAACGAGATTAACGAAAAGGTAAAAAGATCCTGCCAGGGTGGCAAGCCCCGAACTCAAGCCTGTAAAGACCAGCAGGGAAACATAGTTATAGAGTCACAGTCACTACTGAGGATCTGGAAAAATCATTTCTGCAGACTGCTTAACGGCGATGAGGACACAAATTCCGCTGTCAGGCAGATTGCTCCATTCAGCTTGGACGATGACCAAGAATGCCGTCCTCCCGACCTAGAGGAAGTTAAGCTTGCCATATGCAAACTTAAATCAAATAAGACTGCAGGTGCAGACGGCCTTGATGCCGAACTCTTCAAGGCAGCTGGAAACCAGTTGGAAAGGAGCATGCACCAGCTGATCTGCATGATATGGTCGGAAGAAAGCATGCCCGATGAATGGAACCTCAGTATCGTATGCCCGATCCTAAAGAAGAGAGACCCTCACAGTTGCGCTAATTACAGAGGGATAATCCTCCTTAACGTCGCTTATAAGATCTTGTCTGCTGTAATATGTGAACATCTGAAACCCCACGTCAACAACTTGATAGGTCCTTATCAATGTGGTTTTAGACCAGAGAAGTCCACAATAGACCAAATTTTCACATTACGGCAGATCTTGGAAAAAACCCGAGAACATAATATCGATATTCACCACCTCTCTATCGATTTCAAGGCCGCGTATGACAGTATTTACAGAGACGAGCTGTACAGAGCCATGTCTAGTTTCGGCATCCCTGCAAAACTTGTACGACTATGCAGGATGACTTTGGAGAATTCACGATGCTCCATCAAGGTCGGTAAAGAACTCACCGAGACCTTTGATGTCGAAAAAGCTTTAAGGCAAGAGGACAAACTGTCATGCGATTTCTTCAACATTATACTTGAACAGATTGTAAGAAACTCAAACGTCAACACCAGAGGAACAATCTTTCAAAAGTCTGTACAATTACTCGCCTACGCAGACGATATTGACGTAATGGGAAGAAAAAAGCGTGATGTCATAGGTGCTTTTGCGAGTATTGAAACAGAAGCGGCACAAATGGGTTGGATGGTTAATGAGGGCAAAACGAAGTATATGCTGTCATCAAACAAGGACACAGAACATCGACAAATTGGACAAAACGTCACAACAGACAGACATAAATTCGAGGTAGTACAGGACTTCGTCTACCTAGGATCCGCTGTAGACACGGACAACAACATCAGTGCGGAGATCAAACGGAGAATAACTCTTGCCAACCGTTGCTTCTTTGGGTTAAGAAGGCAATTGAGAAACAAAACTCTCTCTAGAAAAACCAAAGTGACCTTGTATAAGACCATAATCATCCCAGTCCTGCTGTACGGCGCGGAAGCATGGACCTTATCGAAAGCGGATGAGGAAACCCTTGGTCGTTTCAAAAGAAAAATTCTCCGAATGATCTTTGGTCCCGTATGCGAAGACAGTGTGTGGAGAAGAAGATACAACAACGAGCTGTATGAGCTGTATCGCGACATGGGCATAGCCAGAAGAGTACGCATCGCGAGGCTACGATGGTTGGGCCATGTAGAGCGGATGGACCCAAACGCTCCGGCTCGTCGGGTGTTCGAAAGCACATTGCAGGGAAATCGCGGAAGGGGAGGACCTCGTCTTAGGTGGCGCAATCAAGTGGATGAAGACCTCAACCGACTTGGAGTGCGAAACTGGAGAGAGCTCGCCCGAGATCGAAATCGTTATAGAATATAGAAGGATGTTGGTTGAGGCCCAGGTTCACCCCTGAACTGTAATGCCCACCTAAGTAAGTAAGTAAGTCTATATTCTTACAATCAATAAAAGTCTCCGCGGTAGCATTTATGGTTACAAAATGGTTTGAAGTCTAAGTTGAGAAAAAAGTTAAGTGTCCGGGTACAAGTGCGTGTACCCTACTTGCAAAAAAAAATCAGGTTTAGTAAATGAATTGCAGCTTATTAAATAGGGTAAACTGTCTCACAGTGAGCCAGCAGATACAGTGAACCATTCCAATTTTCTCTCACCCATTCCAAGATAGAAAAGAAAGAGATAGAGAAACACGCGCATTATAATCCTTTTTGAGTACATCCTGAAGTTGAAGTTGTGTTCTAGCCGGTGTCGGTTGTGCGCATGGAAAAGTGAATTTGGCAAGTGAGTAAACTAGAAATTGTTGTTTTTATTTGTTTTTTAATTTTAAAAGTGGTTTAAGAAGTGATGTGGTTTCATTACATATGTTTTGTTGGTTATTTTCATATATGAAAAACAGCATAAAAGTTGAATTTGTGCAATAGTTTTTTTAATTTTAATATTTTTCTTAGAAAAAGTCACTATGTCCACAAGTGAACCAGTGCATCAAGTCCCACAGTGAACCACGGTTCCATGGTTAATGATTCCATATCCGTTAAATAGTTTAAGTCCATTGGTATATTTATGTACCTACCTACATTTTCCTATGTTTATTTTACTTTAAAAGTGCTTTTTTGCTTTTTTTATGATTCTTTTGTTATTTTAGTTTGCAAGAACAATACGTGAAATATTGTGTTTGTTTTTTTTTTTTGTTGTTCCTTTTTACTTTTTAATTTATTTTTTTTTCATAGTTCTTAAGTAAAAGTAAAAAGTAAAAAAGTCCTTTAATTTTTTTTTTTTTTTTTTTTCAAATCAATGAATAAATGTTCGTAAAACGAAATAAAAATGTCTAATAAATTAAATGATTTCGGTTTTAATTTTTCAGAGAACGTCTTTACGTTTTCTTCTTTTTTATAGATTTTTTGAAAAATTTTTTTGAATATATAAATTAAAGATTGTAATACCCCTTGGTTCACTGTGTACACACCCTGGTACACACTGAACCAATTTTGGCGTACTTTTCAAAGCTCAAAATGAAGTATTTTGCATGATGTATTCTAACATTTCTCTGGTGAAATACAAAGTCAAAATATCAAGCTTTAAGTACATTGAAGATTTCCTGTACATAGACCAGTAGTTCAAATGCTACATCAAGTTAAGCGGAAATTGGTTCACTGTGGGACAGTTTACCCTACATGAGACGCAATTTATTTGCACATACATTAGAGCTGACTGACCAGCTCTGTTCTAACTTCGAAGTGACTGACAGTCATAACTGTTATTGATATGCAATATTGCAAGCTGTAAAAATAAGTTTCAAGCTTAGTAAACAGATTATTGCTGACTAACGTTGAATGACTGTCGTCATTTTATGTCTTAACATGCGAAAAATCCCACACAATTTTAGTGTTCAAAAATAGGAAACTTTTTGTTCGGCTTACAGAAAATCGTGTTGGAAAATAGGAGAAAATATATATTTTTCAGTTTCTTCCATTTTTTAATTTTTTGATGCTAATAGTGATAAAAATTGCTACCGGACACAAAAATATTTGAGTTTTACTAACAAAATAAACTAACAGTATTATTTTGAGTCAAAGGTAAATATTTTTTATTGATCATCCATTCCTTGAAGTCGCTAAATTGTTCGAAAACTGGTGCCATGACCCTACTCGAATAACATAACGTTATATGTAGGTTGGCATCAACCTTTCCAAAACTTATAAACCATAAAATATACTTTGACAACTGGTTCAACAGCTCGACACTGCAAGTACATTAACCAAAGCCGGTCTTCTTCTGGAAAAGGTTATGCTGATTAAAGTAAAGCAACCATGGAAGTTGTCGACGCGACGTCTATTTTGTGTTCTGTGCCGCTGTTCTGGAACTATCGCCTCGATAAAAGCCGGCAATCGATGAAGAATGCAGGCAGGCAAATGCAGCCAAACAAAAAGCACGACAAATGCTGATGCAAAAACGAACAAGGGGTGCTTACGATCAGTATAACGAGATGTACAAGGAGAAAAGAAGGGAAGAACACCGACTTCTCAAAAAGAAAAAGAAGCAACATGAGAAGCGCTCGTTTGAGGAAATAGAGAGGTGCCATGACAGGAACGAGATTAACGAAAAGGTAAAAAGATCCTGCCAGGGTGGCAAGCCCCGAACTCAAGCCTGTAAAGACCAGCAGGGAAACATAGTTATAGAGTCACAGTCACTACTGAGGATCTGGAAAAATCATTTCTGCAGACTGCTTAACGGCGATGAGGACACAAATTCCGCTGTCAGGCAGATTGCTCCATTCAGCTTGGACGATGACCAAGAATGCCGTCCTCCCGACCTAGAGGAAGTTAAGCTTGCCATATGCAAACTTAAATCAAATAAGACTGCAGGTGCAGACGGCCTTGATGCCGAACTCTTCAAGGCAGCTGGAAACCAGTTGGAAAGGAGCATGCACCAGCTGATCTGCATGATATGGTCGGAAGAAAGCATGCCCGATGAATGGAACCTCAGTATCGTATGCCCGGTCCTAAAGAAGAGAGACCATCACAATTGCGCTAATTAAACTGAAAACCCACGTCAACAACTTGATGGGTCCTTATCAATGTGGTTTTAGACCAGAGAAGTCCACAATAGACCAAATTTTCACATTACGGCAGATCTTGGAAAAAACCCGAGAACATAATATCGATATTCACCACCTCTCTATCGATTTCAAGGCCGCGTATGACAGTATTTACAGAGACGAGCTGTACAGAGCCATGTCTAGTTTCGGCATCCCTGCAAAACTTGTACGACTATGCAGGATGACTTTGGAGAATTCACGATGCTCCATCAAGGTCGGTAAAGAACTCACCGAGACCTTTGATGTCGAAAAAGCTTTAAGGCAAGAGGACAAACTGTCATGCGATTTCTTCAACATCATACTTGAACAGATTGTAAGAAACTCAAACGTCAACACCAGAGGAACAATCTTTCAAAAGTCTGTACAATTACTCGCCTACGCAGACGATATTGACGTAATGGGAAGAAAAAAGCGTGATGTCATAGGTGCTTTTGCGAGTATTGAAACAGAAGCGGCACAAATGGGTTTGATGGTTAATGAGGGCAAAACGAAGTATATGCTGTCATCAAACAAGGACACAGAACATCGACAAATTGGACAAAACGTCACAACAGACAGACATAAATTCGAGGTAGTACAGGACTTCGTCTACCTAGGATCCGCTGTAGACACGGACAACAACATCAGTGCGGAGATCAAACGGAGAATAACTCTTGCCAACCGTTGCTTCTTTGGGTTAAGAAGGCAATTGAGAAACAAAACTCTCTCTAGAAAAACCAAGGTGACCTTGTATAAGACCATAATCATCCCAGTCCTGCTGTACGGCGCGGAAGCATGGACCTTATCGAAAGCGGATGAGGAAACCCTTGGTCGTTTCAAAAGAAAAATTCTCCGAATGATCTTTGGTCCCGTATGCGAAGACAGTGTGTGGAGAAGAAGATACAACAACGAGCTGTATGAGCTGTATCGCGACATGGGCATAGCCAGAAGAGTACGCATCGCGAGGCTACGATGGTTGCAGGGAAATCGCGGAAGGGGAGGACCTCGTCTTAGGTGGCGCAATCAAGTGGATGAAGACCTCAACCGACTTGGAGTGCGAAACTGGAGAGAGCTCGCCCGAGATCGAAATCGTTATAGAATATAGAAGGATGTTGGTTGAGGCCCAGGTTCACCCCTGAACTGTAATGCCCACCTAAGTAAGTAAGTAAGTCTATATTCTTACAATCAATAAAAGTCTCCGCGGTAGCATTTATGGTTACAAAATGGTTTGAAGTCTAAGTTGAGAAAAAAGTTAAGTGTCCGGGTACAAGTGCGTTTACCCTACTTGCAAAAAAAATTCAGGTTTAGTAAATGAATTGCAGCTTATTAAATAGGGTAAACTGTCCCACAGTGAGCCAGCAGATACAGTGAACCATTCCAATTTTCTCTCACCCATTCCAAGATAGAAAAGAAAAAGATAGAGAAACACGCGCATTATAATCCTTTTTGAGTACATCCTGAAGTTGAAGTTGTGTTCTAGCCGGTGTCGGTTGTGCGCATGGAAAAGCGAATTTGGCAAGTGAGTAAACTAGAAATTGTTGTTTTTATTTGTTTTTTAATTTTAAAAGTGGTTTATGAAGTGATGTGGTTTCATTACATATGTTTTGTTGGTTATTTTCATATATGAAAAACAGCATAAAAGTTGAATTTGTGCAATAGTTTTTTTAATTTTAATATTTTTTTTAGAAAAAGTCACTATGTCCACAAGTGAACCAGTGCATCAAGTCCCACAGTGAACCACGGTTCCATGGTTAATGATTCCATATCCGTTAAATAGTTTAAGTCCATTGGTATATTTATGTACCTACCTACATTTTCCTATGTTTATTTTACTTTAAAAGTGCTTTTTTGCTTTTTTTATGATTCTTTTGTTATTTTAGTTTGCAAGAACAATACGTGAAATATTGTGTTTGTTTTTTTTTTTTGTTGTTCCTTTTTACTTTTTAATTTATTTTTTTTTCATAGTTCTTAAGTAAAAGTAAAAAGTAAAAAAGTCCTTTAATTTTTTTTTTTTTTTTTCAAATCAATGAATAAATGTTCGTAAAACGAAATAAAAATGTCTAATAAATTAAATGATTTCGGTTTTAATTTTTCAGAGAACGTCTTTACGTTTTCTTCTTTTTTATAGATTTTTTGAAAAAATTTTTTGAATATATAAATTAAAGATTGTAATACCCCTTGGTTCACTGTGTACACACCCTGGTACACACTGAACCAATTTTGCGTACTTTTCAAAGCTCAAAATGAAGTATTTTGCATGATGTATTCTAACATTTCTCTGGTGAAATACAAAGTCAAAATATCAAACTTTAAGTACATTGAAGATTTCCTGTACATAGACCAGTAGTTCAAATGCTACATCAAGTTAAGCGGAAATTGGTTCACTGTGGGACAGTTTACCCTACATGAGACGCAATTTATTTGCACATACATTAGAGCTGACTGACCAGCTCTGTTCTAACTTCGAAGTGACTGACAGTCATAACTGTTATTGATATGCAATATTGCAAGCTGTAAAAATAAGTTTCAAGCTTAGTAAACAGATTATTGCTGACTAACGTTGAATGACTGTCGTCATTTTATGTCTTAACATGCGAAATATCCCACACAATTTTAGTGTTCAAAAATAGGAAACTTTTTGTTCGGCTTACAGAAAATCGTGTTGGAAAATAGGAGAAAATATATATTTTTCAGTTTCTTCCATTTTTTAATTTTTTGATGCTAATAGTGATAAAAATTGCTACCGGACACAAAAATATTTGAGTTTTACTAACAAAATAAACTAACAGTATTATTTTGAGTCAAAGGTAAATATTTTTTATTGATCATCCATTCCTTGAAGTCGCTAAATTGTTCGAAAACTGGTGCCATGACCCTACTCGAATAACATAACGTTATATGTAGGTTGGCATCAACCTTTCCAAAACTTATAAACCATAAAATATACTTTGACAACTGGTTCAACAGCTCGACACTGCAAGTACATTAACCAAAGCCGGTCTTCTTCTGGAAAAGGTTATGCTGATTAAAGTAAAGCAACCATGGAAGTTGTCGACGCGACGTCTATTTTGTGTTCTGTGCCCCTGTTCTGGAACTATCGCCTCGATAAAAGCCGACGATAAACGGTGGAAAATGGAACGAAATCCCATGAACTAAGAAGGATTTCGTTCCGGTTCTCAGTATTTCTTGATTGATGTTATCGATGCGATAGTTACAGAAAAGGGGCACTGGCTTGATAGTAAAACTGTGAATATGCTTTCCACATTCGTTACAGCTAATCCCATAACTAAGAAAAGAAGATACTCAAGGCAAGAAAAAAAGTACCTACATAGAAATTGACTGAACAAAAAATATTAGACAAAAATATTATTATATGTAGTAAATTATACGTGTGATGTTGGTCTTCTAGATTCAAAGCTCGGTCTTTGTCGAATTTACATACGATCCAAAAAGTAGTAAAGATATTGTTTTTTCTTAACTTTTTGGACCTATGTGTTGTAAATGCATGGGTTTTGTGGTGGCAAAACAGCAATATAAGTATGGGGCATATACTTTTTGATTTTAAGCTAGCTGTAGCAGAAGTTTATTTTTTTGAAGTGAAACTTCTTATGCGACTTGCAAACATGAAAGCGTTATTGTTTAACACGGAATATTATCGATTGCATATTTTTTGGCACTGCTTATAAGTTGCTGTCATCAATTCCGCGTCATTCATCCCAACGATTCCATTGTAGTAAAATGTGTTTTTCGGTGGGAATATTTTTGGAGAAAATAAAATTTAAAATATTCTTTTTGAAGTGTTTAATATTTTTGAACTTCATTTCATATGTACATATGTATGTATGTACATATGTACGTACATTATGCAGTCTCTTAATTTGTGCCGTGTGTGTTTGAAAATCGTGTCTGTGCGTGCGAAAATGATTAAATTTGCTAAATGAAAAGTCGATTAGTGATGTGTTTTCTTTTCTTCTCCAAAGAAAAGATAGAAAATATTTTATGCAGTATCATGTCTAAACATGTTTGATCATGTCTGAGCATGTTTGATCATGTCTTAATATGTTTTATCATGTCTAAACACGTTTGAACATGTCTAAACATGTTTGACTATGTCTAAACGTGTATGTTTGTAAATGTTCTCCGTCTTGGGCTTAGGTGTTAAGACTGCGGTTTTCATTGGTCTGTTAGTCAGCTACCACTGACACTGGCCAACCAACGATTTTAGAAGGGTTCCTGGATCCTGGCATTGTATTCCATGTATGTACAATGTACATACATACATACATACATACATATACATTTATACATACATACTTATAATCCTCGTTTTCCTCTTCTAATCTCCACCAAAAAAAAAAATTGTTCTATGAAGTGGTGTTAAGTATCCTGTTAAAAAATACTCCGATGCATCTCTTTTCTTTTCTTTTAAAGAAACAATATGAGTTCTATAAAAATCAATTTCTATTCCTACATATGTATGTACAAGTAAATACATATTTTCATTTCCACATTGGGAAGTTTCACTTCTTCCGCGCGGAGGCAGGGCTGCCAGAAATCATGATTTATCATGATTTTCATGCTTTTTAGACACTAATCATGTTTTCATGTTTTTGAGTCCAAAATCATGTTTTTTCACACACAGCCTTAATCTTTCTTTCGCCTCGGGCCTTGGAATATTTTTGACAGCTCAGCAATCACCTCGAGTGCTCGACTAACGCAATGATGATGAGTAAAAGAGATCAGAGGATGAAACAGTTTTTATATTTTTCTATCGTTCACTTCATTTTCCATGCATTTTATTTTCCTTATATTATTTTGCTTTCAACATTGAGAATTGAGTTCAGCTTCAGCAATTGCCAATTGCAGAGAATTGAAACATATATTTCGGCTTAAGGAAAATCATGTATTTATTTTATTAAAATCGCTTTTGGCCAATTTCAGTTTTTGTTCTGTAGACAATGGATAAAAAGCACATGAATAAGTACAAAATTGTATAATGAGTTCTTTTAGTTGAGATAATCGACGTGTTTTTTTATCTAATAAATGAAAAGACTAGTAAGATTTTTGACAGTTATAAATTAAAATAAATTATTTGTCAAAAAAATTAATAAAAAAAAGCAAAAATGTTTCTAAACAAAATTACAATTGAATTGAATTGTTGAATCTATTAAAAAAAAAATTTTAAGTTCACCCTTTGATCGGTTCATCATCATTCACCACTATTCATTAGATTATTTTTGTTTTTAAATATATAAAATGATTCAAAAGCATATAATTCATAATTGCTATTTACATTTCTTAATAATTTTAAATTTTGCGAACTAAAACTATGACTATTTTCTAGCATATGTTCTTTTCATTTGTAAGGACGGCACGATGGAACACAACATAAAACAAATTAACATCCAACAGAGTCTCTTTTAAGTTTATTTATTAAAAACGACATCTACTTGACAAAGGTACGATAAAGACTGACTCGTTTTACATCAATCACCTTAGAAGTAAGACTATATACATAGAGTATGATCAATTGATATACATAAGAGATCGAATGATCTTTGAACGGTCAAACTTGCCGTTTTATATTTCGTTATGTTAGAAGTTAGATAAACAGATAAACGCAATTCACTTATATGTTATATTACATTGACTTTATATAGGCACATGATAACATATCAACCAGCGTTGTTACAAAGATGCTAACACATTATATTTTATTCTTTGTACAATCATTACATCCGACAGAATAAATTCCTGATTTTTGAAAATGTTCAATTTTATCTTAAGATCCTTTAATCAATCAGTGCAGCGAAATAAAAATAAAAAATCTGATTGGAGGATCTGAGGATAAAATTGAACAACTTCAAAAATTATTCTATCGGATGTAAAGATTGTACAAAAGAATATTCTAAAAAAATTTTAAAAAATTTTGCAATCTTAAATATAATGAAAAAGAAAAGTCAAGTGTTGCAGAACATATGCTAGAAAATAGTCATAGTTTTAGTTTGCAAAATTTAAAATTAATAAGAAATGTAAATAGCAATTATGAATTAGATGCTTTTGAATCATTTTACATATTTAAAGACAAAAATAATCTAATGAATAGTGATGATGGACCGATCAAAGAATCAATTTAAAAAAAAATTTTTTAATAGATTCAATGCAACTCAATTGTAATTTTGTTTAGAAACATTTTTGCTTTTTTTTTTATTAATTTTTTGACAAATAATTTATTTTAGTTTATAAATTTCACTGACGATGGAAGCATTGCTTCCGAAATGTTCATCTGAGGAAATATAAAAAGTGTTTCAACTGTTAAGAATTTTACTAATCTCTTCATTTATCAAAACTGTTTGTTTTTGTTTTAAGTTTCGATACTTTTTTGCTTTTATGTTTTAATTAATAATCTGAACAAACTTTTAATCTATTATATGTACCTATACATTTGTTTTACTCATGGTATGGTTTCCAAATACTCTATTTGAATTCTTTCTTTTATTTTTCATTACGAGATTGGTCCGTCATGTTTTTTTATCCCAAATCATGTTTTTAAACTATGATTTTTTAAATTTCTCAGTGGCAGCACTGCGCGGAGGGACACCACGCACTATTTTTTATAACTAGCGCGCACATCAAGGGGTATGAATACCCTTACAGCCATATTATTGAGAATTCGTAAAACTAGAAATGAAACTAGTTTCAGGTAAAACTAGTTTCGTTTCAAGTTTTGCAAAAAATAATCAAAACTAGTTTTAAAAAGAAATCGGTATTATTGATTTCTGGAGAAAAACTAGTTCAAGTTTTGAAAATGGATTCTCGTTTTGAATATCGAAACTAGATTCATATCAAGAGCTGCTTTGATTTTGAAAACAAAATAGAAAATTCAAACAAGTACCTACTGTAATTTGCAAACGTTTGATTGTTTGTATAAATATATGAAAATAAAATATAGTTAAACGTTGAACTTACCATTCTATTTCTCAAGAATAAGAACATATGGGTGGTCGACGCCACGCGACGGTTCAAGATCATTGAAAGTAAAATATAGACCAAAGCAAAAATGGAGACCCTGGCATCGGTTTGTTTATCAAATGGTAGAAGTGGTATTTGGTTCAAAGAGACAAGTAGACAAGCAAAGCGACTCAAACAAAAAAGATCATTCAATGGATTACTGTCCAATCAGTGTGCAACAAATTAACGTAATTCAGTAGGTATAAAAATAGCACCTCTTTTAGTCCTATATTAGATGCACCTACCATGAATCATATCCGTCCTTCTAAGACGTTTCAAATTCATTTTGATGCATTTGCGGATAGTGCACAAGAACTTCGTAATATGATAACAACGGGGGTTAAGGTTGATAAATTGAGGTTTCAGGTGACAAGCCCAATGTTAGATCTCGCGGATGCTTTTCATCTTTCGGTTTAGATGGTTTTGGGTCAGAGTCAGATATTCCAAATTTGTTGACTGGCACAGACACCCTGCCAATTGCTATGACTGTGGCAGATAAATATCCAACGGCAGCAGTAGCTAACTCTTTCCAATATTGCATCGCTGAGCAATGGGAAAATTTTTTGAATGCTGACTTCGAAGTCCGCAACACAGAGTCTGTGAACCTTGCTCAAAAATCTCTGTTACAAGCCGAGTTTCCTTGCACAGAAATCGAAGCAATAAGTCCAATTAACGTTGTCTAACCAGCGACATGCAGTCACATGCAGTTTTTCCGTAGCAGAAACCCACCAAATTACTTCCAATCGTTGGAGTTGGAGAAACACAACAAAGAAGTTCTTTTTTTTTTGCATCTCAGAGACTAAGTCGCACGAAGCTTAGAGCAAGCTCATTTGTACGTACTTATCTACGCTCTTCATCATAAATGCAAGTGTTAGAGGTTAGAAAACAGCAACACCAGCACAGAACGAACGTATAGAAAATATATATATGAGAAAAAAAAATAAATACAAATAGTGACATACAATATAGAACACCAAACATGAAAAACAATAATAATTAATTAAACAAAACTACTAAAAATAAAACAAAGTATAAACTACAAATATTTTGAAAAACAATAAACTAAGAAACATTGAACAAAAATCATGCATGTGGAGCACTGGTTTTAAATTTTTGTTTTAAACTAGATTTATTAATGTTGAAATCTAAAAGAAGGGAGTTAGAATTATATAATCTACTCATGCGCGATAGCGGCTCATTCATGCCGTAATTGGTTCTATGATGGGGGCAATGAATCAACTCCAAATTACGCAAGTGGTGAGATCCTCCGCGGTAGTTAAAACCTATGGACGAGAGCAAGTAAGGAGCATCTATAAAGCCAGTCAAAAGCTGATGGAAAAATACTAGGTCGTTGTTGATACGTCTTTGACTAAGGGTTTGCAATTGCAAAAGTTTGATTCGATGTTCATAAGGAGGTAGATTGAATGGATCTTCCCAAGGAAGACCCTTCAAAGTAAAACGTATAAATTTATGATGCACAGCCTCGATACGATGTTTATGAATTTCATATAGGGGAGACCAAACTTGTGAGGCGTACTCGAGATGAGGACGAACATAACAGTTATACAAAGATAATGTTACATAAGGATCATCAAATTCTTTTGACCACCTTTTTATGAAACCTAGCATAGAATTTGCTTTCCTTACTATTGAGCTTATATGCTCATTAAATTCAAGGTTAATATTGAAGTAAACACCTAGGTCACGAAAACTTGAGACACTACATAATGAATGACCAGACATTAAGTATATAGCATTGCTAGGTTCACGTTTTTTCGAGAATGTCATTGTTTGGCACTTCGAAGGGTTAAGACTAAGACCATTCTTTTCACATCATGTTATAAAGCTATCGATATCTTTTTGAAGAAGTACGCGATCAGTAGTATTTTGAATGGATTTAAAAATTTTCATATCATCTGCGAAAATCAGAATTTCACTATACGAAATGCATGAAACAACGTCATTGATTGCGATAATGAAAAGCAAAGGCCCAAGGTGACTGCCTTGGGGTACACCCGACAGAGCATTGAAGGGACTAGAAAAGCTGTTACGAAATTTTACTTGGTACGTTCTATTTTCGAGATAAGAGCAAATCCATGCAATAAATATTTTTGGTAATCCAAAAGCTTTGAGCTTATATAATATTACATCATGAGAAAGTTGATCGAATGCTTTGGAAAAATCAGTGTAAATACAGTCGAGCTCATACCCATTTTCAAGGGCATTAGAACATATGTGAAGAAAAGAAAGAAGGTTTGTTACCGTTGATCTTTTCTGCATAAAGCCATGCTGCTGTCTGCAAATAATATTTTTTGCAAAAAATGAGAGGCTGTCACAAACAACCTGTTCAAAGAGTTTGGGGATGCAAGATAGCTTGGATATAGGCCTGTAGTTTTTTATTTCTATCTTATCACCCTTTTTAAAAACCGGAGTGATAAAGGACTTTTTCCAAAGACTAGGAAAAACACCTGTTTTGATTGAAAGCTGAAAGAGATATTGAAGTGGGAACATTATTACGGAACGGCATTTCTTTAACAGAACTGGGGGGATTCCATCCGGACCGGACGAAAAGTCATCTTGCAGAAGTGATAAATATTTTAAAATGTTGTCACTATGAACAGGGATATTATTAAAATTAACTTGAGAGCAGTTACGTAAATACGTAAAGTAGTTTTCATCTATTACTATGGGGGTATCGCAGAAAGAGCTTCGAAAATGATTAGCGAAGGCATTACAAATATCGTTAGTATTCACTAGCGGAGTATCACCAGAAATAAAGATCGCTGGGTAGCCATCAGATTTTTTCTTTGAATTAACAAATCGCCAAAAACTTTTTGGGTCATCCCTTTAAGAGAAAGACATCTGTCTTAGGTAGTTGGAGTAAAGAGTTTTGGAGAGCGTGTTAAAGTTTTCAAAAAAACTAATATAAACATTATAGTCATTTGTAGAATGAGTTTTAATGTAGGCTTTCCAGGCCTTATTTCTCTTATTACGCAGAATCTTTAGTTCTTTGGTATACCAAGGCTGATTAAAGCAGGAATTCTTAAGGATTTTTCGGGGAATAATTTTGTTCATACAATCTTCCAAGATCAAGTAAAAGCATTTGACTGCATCGTCGATATTGTCAGAAGCTGATACATTATCTATACCGGCTCTGGTGAGTTCTTCGGAAAGCAAATCGAAATTCGCTCTCCGAAAGTCAAAAGTGTATGAACAGTCAAATGAGTTACTATGAACATATAAATCAGAACTTAAATCCAGAAAAATATCTAAAGGTGGGTGAAGATCATCTGAGTTAGTAATGTCATACTTAGATTTAAGAACAACAGTACTAACTGCGTCAGATGAAAAAACTAAATCGAGCATGCGATTCATAAAGTTTCTAATACAGCTTATTTGCTGTAAGTCTGAGGAAATGATATTGTCAAGTAAACGAAGCTCTTGCTGAGACGAAGTCAAAGATGCAACTTGAAAGGATCCGTCTTTAGAAGGGACCCAATTCACTTCTGGCAAATTAAAATCGCCCAACAATAAAATATAGCTTTTCGTACAACACAATTCCATTACATAATCTAAAGCTAAAGAGAGCTCAGTATAAGCTGAGACAGGACTCTTTGGAGGAATATAGACGTTTACGACATATATACTATTTAACTGTACGGATACTTTGACACATAAGACATCAATTGTAAATGGAAAAGGAAAAGTGATTTGAGAAGACATGTAAGTATTTCTTACAGAAATTAATGCACCACCTCCCACATCTTCAGGCTTATCGTAGTGACGGTCTTTACGATATACTGAGAACTCGTTGCTAAAAAGCTCAGTGTCCAAATGACTTGGATTGAGCCAGGTTTCAGTTAAGGCAAATATATCATGCGAGAAGACATGAGAGTTAAGATAAAGATTCGTAATTTTTGTACGAAGCCCTCTAACATTTTGGTAAAAGAGGGTAATTCTATTTAGTTTTTTGGCTCAGGTGTCCGTTCAGTTCTTACTGGTTTTTTCCTGCGTAATGTAAACTCTTTAATGAGTGTACCATCAGGCCAAGAATTACTATTCAAAATAGAATTAGAGAGGGAAGGAGGAACAACTAACTTGAATGAAGACACAAAGCTATTGTTTTTACTAATTTTGTTACATTTGATTGACGTAATAGAAGGGATACTCTTTTTGTCAACCAGATGCCGTAAAACATCTTCCGTGGTGATTTCTGGTTTAAGTCGTGAAATAAAAAGAGATATAGGTTTGGGAACAGCTTCCATAAGGACATTTATTCCCAGAGAATTTGGATCAATTACAGGCTGCGTATCCATAGAGTCCGAGTTTTCGAACGTTGACGCAGTGGACTGAATTTCATCTTGGGTAACTGTAGGATTTTTAGCTACTGACGCAGTGGACTCAAGACCTTGACCTTTGCTCGCATTGCTCCTCAATGTTTTACGCTTAGGAGGAGGACTAGAGTTTTGATTAATAACTAAGCCATCACGATTTCTTTTTGAGCTTTTGGATGAAGCTAAGGCCGAGCTGGTAGCAGAAGTCATTTGTTGTTGAAGGTCTGCTAATGTTTGGGTTTTGTCAATGATGATTGTCTCCAAATCATTAGTAGAAGTTGAAGTATCCACAGAACTATGTGGAGAAGAAAACGAATTAAGATTGGAAACACTATCCTTGAAAATCTTAAGGAGTTCCTCAAATCCTTTCGATAGTTTTAAAATGTCCAATTTAAAAGCGGACATTTTAATTGCCAGTAGGTAAATTGATATTTTTTTACAATCGGAACAATACCAACATGCAATCTTAGACGCACTTATTTTGTCTAAAAATGCATTGTTTGATCCGATACATTTAGAATGGAATACTTTTCCGCAAGGCCCATAACATTCAAAAAGAGGGGCACTATTGGAGCTTTCCATGCATTTATCCGCAGCACAGGCCATGATAAAATTAAATGATAATAATAATAAATCAAATTGCAAATGCAATGAAGATAGATAGAAAAAAAGAAAATTAAATAAAATAATACGAAAAAAAAAAAAAAAAAAAATTTATATGTGACTCCACTGGGATATGAACCTGTGACGCGGAGGTTAAAATATGATAAAAGGCTGACCTGCTAGACGATTGCACCACCAAGCAGATAATTTGAAGCTAGTTTTTACTTTAAATATACAAAAATAAACAAAAATATAACTAATTTAGAAAAAGATGATTATTGAATTTAGCAATAGGCCAGAATGGGATAAGTATGTTTTTAAAACTACTCAAAATACACTCAAACGGAACCGAAAAATTAAAAAAAATCAATTTCTCACCAAACACTGTGATCAAAAACGAAACACAAATTTAACTAATTCTCTACGAAAAATGCAGGAACTAGACAAAATAGAATGATTTTAATCACTTTAAATCACTAAAAGAAATAACAAAGCTATTAAAATCACACTAAATACCACAAAGATGTGAAATTTTCACAGAGCTAAATAAACGCAAAGCTAATAAACACAAACCAGCGCTGCCACTTATCAGTTGATTATCGGTGCACACAATGCATTAGCTTGGTCCTGCAAAATGCGTGCTGCAATTATTATTAGTTTCTGAGCCATATTTCACCTATGTCGCACTACCGGAAACCGGCCTTCACCGACTTTTGATTGGGTCAATAGCCTATCCGGGGTGGTTTACTGTGTATGGGGTAGCCAAATACGGTGTATGTGAATAACCTGAATCCCCTACGAAGACGTACATACTTGCCAAACCAACCGATACCGAAACGAAGCTTCAAAATGAAAGCAGAAAATGATGTGAGGTAGTAACGTTTTGATGAATAATACAAAAACGTTTCGTCTTTACGTCTTCCAAGCATCAGTCGTAAGATCTCTTATGTGCTACGCAGCACAAGTTTGGGGTATCTTCGAGTTCGACGAAGTAGAAAAGCTTCTTAGATATCTCATCAAGAAAACCTTCAGACTATCGGAAAACACACCAACCTACATGTTGCACCTCGAAACTGGTTTACCTACGTGATATTTACACACAGTTCTACTGCATTTCTCATATATTGGGAAAATCATGAATCAACCAAATCATTAACTCACCAATAAGATAGTTTTGTTTCTAAAAGACAGAAATCTTCAATTCTTTACGGAATCGACGAGATTGAGTGACATCCATGATGTTCAACTTCTCCAACACAATGGAAGATCTTTTGGTGGCACCCTGTAGATGCTTTTAGGAAACATTGAACTATCAATATGGAATGCTTTCAAAGAAAAAAGTCAGCAAAGCCAAACAAGAAGTACCTATAGACTAGTGAGTGATAAGGTGATAAAAATTATTTCCATGACCGAAACAGTCTGGATTTTATATCAACAATCTTTAAAGCCAACTACTTTGTGCAACCTACGATGCAGAGAAGATTATATCACTTCATTGGTATCTGCCCCATCCTGAACTCGATCCGAAGGTTATCTTGGGAAGAAATACTCTTTCATCAAATGAAATCATAAACATATTAAATGGAGAAAATTGGAAAATCCTATACAACTGCCTGAAACCCGCTCTAAAATATCGACAGCAAATTATTAACGAATCATTTTGATATGGTACTTTTGTATATATATGGTTATGTATTTTTATTTCGCGATAACTAAATCAACAAAGAACTTTATTGCTTCTTAAAATAACTCTTTTTTCGGCTGACGGCATAAGCCAATGCCTTTTTGTGAAAATTGTTAACATAGAACTATGTATGTAACTATAAAACTAGTTTTATTTATATCTCAATAAAATCACACTTTACACCTACTGCTTTACTACTATATTTCCAGTTTCATGAATTTCTAGTTTTATCAAAAACTAGTTTTACGATTTCGAGTTTTATGTGTCACTTTGTTTTTCAATAATACCGATTTGTTCAAAACTTGAAACTTGAAAACTAGATCTACGAAAAACTAGTTTCGAAATAAGTGAATAATATGGCTGTTATCATATATATAAAATTCTCGTGTCACGGTGTTCGAACTTGAACTCCTCCGAAACGGCTTTACCGATTTTTACCAAATTTTATATGCATATGCAGTAAGTCTGAGAATCGGCTACTATCTATTTTTCATACCCGTAAGTGATAAGGGCCATCTACCCTTAACATTGTTTTTTTAATTTACACTGTGACACGAGAATTTTTTTTTTTTTTCTAGCTTTCTGTGGGAACAACGCTTTGAATAAGTTTGACCCGAGCAACGCCGGGCGGGTCAGCTAGTATAAATATAAAATTCTCGTGTCACGGTGTTCGAACTTGAACTCCTCCGAAACGGCTTGACCGATTTTTACCAAATTTTATACGCATATTCAGTAGGTCTGAGAATAGGCTACTATCTATTTTTCATACCCCTTAGTGATAAGGGCCATCTACCATTAACATTTATATATTATATAGAAACTTTCCGGCTATTTTCAGCTTAGTCCAGCGGGTGTTCCTGACAATTTTTTTAAATAACTTAGATCCGAGCAACGCCGGGCGGGTCAGCTAGTCTTAATATATAAAACAAAGACGGGTTTGTTACAACACTTATAACTCGAGATCTGCTAAACCAGTATTCATGGTTATTGATTCGTTGGATTTGTCTCCGCCCCGAATAGCATAATACATCTAAAAAACAATGAAAACTCGATATGTGTAATGAATACTTATCTATCTATATCTATATCTATATATATATACAATCTTAATATATAAAACAAAGACGGGTTTGTTACAACACATAACTCGAGATCTGCTAAACCAGTATTCATGGTAATTGATTCGTTGGATTTGTCTCCGCCCCGAATAGCATAATACATCTAAAAAACAATGAAAACTCGATATGTGTAATGAATACTTATCTATCTATATCTATATCTATATATATATACAATATCCTACTAATATTATAAACGTGGAAGTTTGTATGTGTGGATATATGTTTGTTCCTCTTTCACGCAAAAACTACTGAATGGATTTTATTTAAACTTTCCAATAATATAGCTTATACATCAGAATAACACATAGGCTACAATTTATCCCTATATTCCCACGGGAACGGGAACGTATACGGGAACTTAGAAACTACAACACCGATTTCAAAAAATTTTCCACTGTTAGAATGCTTCATTATCCCCGAGTAACATAAAAACTAATTCATCCCCATATTCCTACGGGAGCAGGAACGTATACGGGAACTTTAACACTACAGCACCGATTTCAAAAATTCTTTCACCGTTAGAATGCTACACTATCCCCGAGTAACATAAAAACTAATTCATCCCCATATTCCTAAGGTTCCCTATATTCCCACGGGAGCAGGAACGTAAACGGGAACTTTGACACCACAGCACCGATTACAAAAATTCTTTCACCGTTAGAATGCTACACTATCCCCGAGTAACATAAAAACTAATTCATCCCCATATTCCTACGGTTCCCTATATTCCCACGGGAGCAGGAACGTATACGGGAACTTTGACACTACAGCACCGATTTCAAAAATTCTTTCACCGTTAGAATGCTACACTATCCCCGAGTAACATAAAAACTAATTCATCCCCATATTCCTACGGTTCCCTATATTCCCACGGGAGCAGGAACATATACGGGAACTTTGACACCACAGCACCGATTTCAAAAATTCTTTCACCGTTAGAATGCTACACTATCCCCGATTAACATAAAAACTAATTCATCCCCATATTCCTACGGCTCCCTATATACAACACCGATTTCAAAAATTCTTCCACCGTTAGAATGCTACACTATCCCTGTGTAACATTAACTTTAATTCATCCACATATTCCTACGGGAACGGGAGTCCTTACTAATATAATAAGTGTGAATGGAGCTCTGTTTGTCCGTCGTTCTATGTTACCATCTCCCGCCCAAACTAATAAGCCGATTTAAATGAAATTTTAAACAAAGATTGTTCTGTAATTGTCTACGTTTGAAAATATATAACTTTAGAATTTTTCCGGGAGAAAGATCTTCTAAAATAAAAACACACCAAAATTCACTTCTAACCACTTTGCTTTGTATTTCCAATTTGTAACAAGAAGTTAGTCATATGACTTTGTATACAGTAGCAACATTAATTTTAGTATACAAGATTCTATGTTTTTGTTTACAATTCTTTTTGACGTATATGTTTGTGGACTGTATTTGCTCTGTTTATTTTAATGTTTATTTATGTAATTTTCAATATTCAGTTCGTTTCCGAACATTCTCCCGCCTCCGAAAGTTGTAAGTCTGCAGCATGTATGAAGCACCCTATTCGATGTTGAACTGCAATACCGACGGACGTTGTGTAGTGTTCGTCAATAGATGGCCTCTGACATTTACGATGATGATATAAATACCAATTACCAACTGATGAGTGGTTATCTTCTTCTTTCTCATTGTTTACATGGAAATAGATAGATGAATAATTAGTACATTACAAGAAACATAAAAGAACAATACGAGGGAATAGTACAACAGATACAACAAAAGACACCCAAAAATTTCGTGTTTATGAATTTTCAGGTATGTGTTTTCGAAGATCATGGTGATCCTTTTCTTTTTTGAAGAAATGATTCGTTGTAGCAACAAATAAAGATGGGTTGATTGTTGTTTTCAGCTTTGCGTTGGGCTTCAGAATTAAGCCTTACAAATAAAGATGGGTTGATTGTTGTTTTCAGCTTTGCGTTGGGCTTCAGAATTAAGCCTTATCCAGGGGTTTTGTATAAAGAGAAGATATATTATCCTCGGAGAAGATAATGTTAACAGCAGGTAGGTATGCTGTTGTTGATTCGGTAGAATCCAGGGGCGTTGTATAAGTTTGGGGTTTTTGAATATCTTCAACCATCAGATAAAGTTGGTGTTGATTCTTTTGTTGAATCCAAGGGCGTTGTATTAGGTTCTAAATGATCTTCGAGGAAGATGTGTGATTCAGCAGGTAAAGTCGGTGTTGACTCGTTTGCTGAATCCAGGGGCGATGTGTTTGAAGTTTTCCAGGTATATCTTCGGAAAAGAAATTTAATTCAGCAGGTGTTGACTCGTACTGAGTCCAGGGGCGGTTTATTTTCAGGTTTAGATAAATCTTCGGGGAAGATATATATTTTCAGCAAGAATTGATTCGTACTGATGAATCCAGGGGCGGTAAATTTTCAGGGTTTAAGATAAATCTTCGGGGAAGAAATATGTTTCAGCAGACAGTGATTCGTACTGAATCCATGGGCGATGTATAATGGGTTTTGGCTGTTAATCTTCAGGGAAGATGTTTTATTAAACGATGGCAGTATGTTCCTTGTGATCGTTGCAAGGAAGACGACAAATTTTTGCGATGGGCCGCTTAAGGGTCCCATTCTGCGTTTTGACGGTGACGACGCGTACAAGACCGTCTGATCCTGCATGGGTTCCTTCAATTCGGCCGAGATTCCAGTAGGTTGGTGGGAGTCGCTCATCCTTGAGCAGAACTAAGTCTCCTATTCTGGGCATCTCCTTGACTTGCGTCCATTTTGGTCGATGTTGTAGCCGTGCAAGATACTCTGAACTCCATCTTTTCCAGAACCCTTCCGTCAGCGCTTGAACTCGTTTCCATCGGTCGTGATGTGTGACGTTGTTGTTTAGTTCGCCTTGTGGTATGGCATGTAGTGACTCACCGACTAAAAAGTGCGCAGGGGTTAGCGCATTCAAATCGTCGAAGCTATCGGATAGAGGGCATAAGGGCCTCGAATTCAAACACGCTTCTATTTGTGTTAGAAGCGTTGCGAGCTCCTCGAATGTGAGCCTTTCAGTTCCGACAACTCTTTTTAAATGGTGCTTGACAGATTTCACACCTGCTTCCCATAAACCACCAAAGTGTGGAGAAGCGGGGGGAATAAAGTGCCAATGAGTACCGCGATTTGCAAGCTTTTCGGCTATCTCCTTCCAGTCATGCGTGGCTTCCTTAAACATTTTTGCTAATTCGTTGTTAGCACCGACGAAGTTGGTTCCACAGTCGCTGTAAACCTGTTGACAGCTTCCTCTTCTTGCAGTGAAACGATGAAATGCTGCCAAAAACGCTTGGGTTGTCAGATCTGATACGACTTCCAAGTGAATGGCTTTTGTTGCCAGACAGATGAACACTGCAAAGTATCCTTTAAGTATCTTAGCACCGCGTGCTTTCCAGCTTTTGATCTCGATGGGACCAGCATAGTCGACACCGGTGTGGCTGAAAGGTCGAGACATCTGAACTCTAGCAGCAGGTAAGTTTCCCATCAGCTGTTGCATTTCTGATGCCTTTTGCCGGTAGCAAGAAGTGCACCTATGCAGTTGATACTTCACACTCCTTCTTATCTGCCCAATCCAGTATCGTTGGCGGATATAACTGATCATCTGCTGGATGCCGCCATGCAGAGTGTTTTTATGGGCATCTCTCACAACCAGACTTGTGAAGTGGTGGTTGTTCTGCAGCAGTAAGGGGTGTTGCGCTTCATAGGCGAGGAGAGAGTTTTCCAAGCGCCCTCCAACTCTTAAAATCCCATTTGCATCAAGAAATGCGTTCAACGCACTAAGGGATTTTGGGATCTGGGATAAATCCGCGATTTGTTGGATCTCCGTCTTAAACATCTCCTTCTGCGCTGTCTTGACGACGACAATGCGCGCTGCTTCCAGTTCACTTGGGGTAAGTGGACCCACATTAGCTCCCAATTTACGACGACATCTAGCCACAAAACGAAGACAGGTAGCGACGACTCGAACGAGCTTGAGAAGACTCGAACAGTCATATATGGTTTGCAATATGCTGTCGCTGTGGTTGACCCGAACGTTAAGTACCTTCACAGTACGTTGCTCCTCTTCCGTTTCATTGTCAACAGGTTGATGTGGGATATCGAAGACCCATTGATGACGCAAAAATTCTGGACCATTCCACCATGGCTCCAGTGACTTCAGTTCCGACGGAAAAACACCTCTGGACGCCAGATCGGCTGGGTTATGATGCGTTGCAACATGTCCCTAGCAATCGATCCCCACTAGCCGCTGGATCTCTGACACTCGGTTGGACACGAACGTAGTCCATCTAGCGGGAGTGGCCTTTATCCAGGCGAGCGCAATAGTTGAATCCGTCCAAGTATACGTTTTGACATCGGGGATGGCCAAAACTTCTTTGGTGTACTGTATCAATTGTGCCAAAACTACAGCACCACAAAGCTCCAAACGGGGAAGAGTAATCGTCCGTTGATTTGGTGCTACTTTCGTCTTTGACAAAAGCAGGTTGACATGGATGTTGTCATCGCTATCCAAGACACGAACGTACACCGCTGCTCCGAAAGCCTTCATCGACTCATCACAGAAACCGTGCAACTCTATCGCCTTGTTGTTTTGACTCATCTGGGTCCACCGTGGAATTCGAAGCTGTTCGATCTGAGGAAGTTCTCGATGAAAAGGTTCCCAGTCTTTCCTCAACGCCGGTGGAATTGGATCATCCCAATCACAGCCTATCTCCCAGAGTCGCTGCATCATTAGTTTTGCCGTGATGATACACGGCGATATCCATCCTAGTGGGTCGAACAGTTTGGCAATTGTCGACAACATAGCTCTTTTTGTTGTTGATTCCTTTGATGGCTGCAGGTTCTGGTACGAGAAATAATCATCAACAGGAAACCACTTGATGCCGAGCGTCTTGACATGCTCTGAAGTGTTGAACGGCAGTTCAAAATCCAACTCACGGTCTTGAACCGGAACATCATCCACGAGTTCCTTGACGTTGCTCGTCCATTTTCGTAGGTGGAAGCCTGCAGAAGCCAAAAGTTGCCTTGCTTCGTCGCGTTTTATGCGCGCCTCTTCGACGGAGTCCGCTCCACTGATGAGGTCGTCGACGTACATGTCCTCACGGACAACCTTCGCCCCCTCCGGAAAATTTCCACTTTCGTCCTCAGCAACTCTCTTCAAAATCTTGATAGCAAGATAAGGTGCACTGGCGGTCCCGAAAGTGACCGTATTCATCTTGAAGAATCGTAGTGGCGAAATTTCCTGCTCTCTCCACATTATCAGCTGGTAGTATCGGTCTGAGAAACTAACCAAAATTTGCCGATACATTTTCTCAATGTCGGCCGTGAATGTGACACGATGAGTCCGCCATTTTAGTACGAGATCTATGATACTCGACTGCAACTTTGGACCCACAAGAAGACGGTCGTTGAGGGATTTCCCATCCGAAGCCTTCGCCGCTGCGTCGAACACTACTCTCAGCTTCGTAGTGGAGCTCGCTTCCTTAAACACCGCATGATGCGGTAAGAAATAATGGAATGGAGTCTGCAAAACTGCATCATTCACATCAATCTCTTCCATATGGTGGAGTTCTTCATACTCCCGTATACATTTAGTGTACTCCGCACGAAGTTTTGGATCTGCATCCAGCCGTTTCTCAAGGTGAAGAAAACGCCGGAAGGCGCTCTGTCGGTCGACTCGATCCCATCGCAGGAACGCCGTCCTCTTTGAAAGGCAGCTTCACCTCATATCGCCCATCAGGTAAGCGTTTGGTATACCTATTAAAATGGTCGTCACAAGCGATGTTTTCTTCTGTTTCCAGGTTATGAAACCGGGTTTCCTCGATCTCCCAAAACTTCTCCAGTTGAGAATTCAAATCTGCAAACTGCACGAAGCTTCGAACTCGCTGGGGATCTTCTACTGCGACCTTGCCCAAAACAATCCATCCAAGCTCGGTGTTTTGTGCTATGGGACCGATACCACCCTGAGATCGCCTTACGTCCGGCAAATGGATTTGCGCACAAACATCACTTCCCAGCAGTAAATCGATGGGTGCAGGCTCGTAGAGATGGGGATCTGCTAACGAAAGACCCTTGAGGTGGTGCCATTTGCCGTGTAT
Organism: Melanostoma scalare; assembly: GCA_949752695.1. NCBI lineage: Eukaryota > Metazoa > Arthropoda > Insecta > Diptera > Syrphidae > Melanostoma > Melanostoma scalare. The sequence continues at coordinate 80,721,724 of OX456986.1, read as the reverse complement.
CACTCGTTGGGCCGGGAGAAGGCCAGTCAGCGACTTGAAAACCAAAGCCTGGACGGCCGTCTCAAACGTCGAGTGGCGGGAAGCAAAGCGCACTTCGACGGAGTGCTGCGTAGTGCCACTGCTGACCAACCCTAACCCAGATACTTCGGCAATGGTGCGCCGCTTTTCTAGCTTCAACAGTAGTGCGGCAGTTTCGGTGATGAACGACGTTTCTGAGCCTGTGTCGATCAACGCTCGTAGGAGGTGCAATCGCCCGTCTGCTGCTCGTGCCTTTACTACTGCCGTTGCTAGAAGCACCTGGTGATGACCATCACCATGCGACGCGTGGTAATTAAAAGTTTGTCCATTTGATTGGAGCTGCTGTTGTTCTCCCGTTGGTTGGAACTCCGACGCATTTCTGTTCAGAGGAGCCTGAAATCCTCTGGATGCCATGTTCCTCGCCTGCGAACTCGTTGAAGGTTGTTGTTGTTGTCGCTGTTGTGACGTGCCATTTTGTGCATTGTAATGCAGCAACGAGTGGTGCCTTTGTTGGCAGAAATAGCACGAACTCACACTCTGGCAGTCACGGAGAAAGTGCCCGTAGGACAAGCAGTTCTCACAAACCTTCAACCTGCGAACAGCATCTTTACGCCCCATGTTGTCCATGTTCAGGAAGCGCTGGCACTTTCGCAACGTGTGTTTGCCTTGGTTGCACAACTTACATGCGAGCTGCTCGCCGGAATTCGTCCTTAATGGCTCAGCGAAACTCTTCCTTGGTGGTTTGTACGGCTGCTTCACGACTTGCTTGCTGTGGTACACCTTTGGATTGGCTGGAACACGTGGCCCTTTGTTGGCGGTTGGCTCTTCCTTGCTCCTAGATGTTGCACCAAGCTCCTGCTGACCCACAACTTCAAGTGTCCGGAACCTCGTCTCCAAAAATTCGGTACATTCCTTAAAACTTGGTAAGTCTTTTCGGTTACCTAATTTTTCTTCCCACAGTTTTTGGCTCGCACTGGGAAGTTTCTGCAGCAAAAACCAAATGAGGACCGTATCTCCAGCGCAAGAACAAATTCACGCGTGGTGTACAACATGTCACGAAGACCTGAAGCCGTCTCGCGACTCAAGGACGGCTGACCGAACAGATGCTGCATTTGGATGTGCACCAGTATGCGCTTATGGTCATACCTTTCCTTCAACAGTTCCCAAGCTTTGTCGTAAGACGCTGCTTCCACCGATAGATTTTGTAAAAACCGTTCGGCATCACCCACCAAACAGGACTGTAGAAAATGCAGTTTGTCGATATCGTCTATCGATTTATTTTGATGCACCAGAACCTGAAATTTATCCTGGAAAGCTCTCCAGGTGGTGTACGAACCATCGAACTTTGGAAGATTGATTCTTGGCAGCCGAATACCCGAATGCGAAGTTGCAGCGACTGCGGCAGTGTCAGGGGGCGGAGCACCCATATAAGTTTGTGCTGCCTTCGCTGTAGCACACTTATCAAGGGTATCAACCAACTCAGCACGGTATTCATAATACAATTCGGTAATTTGTTCGTATACCACCATTAATTCCTCCTTTTTTAGATCTTCTTCCAGCATCCCCGCACCGAAAATCCCTTCGTGGTAGGATTTTGCCGACGCCATATCTGCTTCCAGCATCGACAGACGACCTGATGCATATGCTGTAGTCTTACGATCCTTGGGCGACTTTTTGTAATTCGTAAGATCTTTGATGACTTTGTTCAGCAGCATTTTCTGCAGCTCACCGTTTTTAAAATTTTTATTTTGAGCCATGTTTTAAGTAACGTTTCTTTATTTTTATAGATATAAAATGTATTTGACAAGTTTACAACACGGAACAAGTAAAACTTACTGCTTTTTTCCGGTTTTGCTGCCGTCTATATAAGTACAGATGTTCACCAAAGTAAAGATGTTCTTCAGTTTGTGTATGTTGACCTTTAAAGTCTCTGCTGGACGTTATTGTAGCACGATTTAGTTAGCAACAAAATTGTTTTTTAAGTTCTATTCAAATCTATTGTAAACGCGAAGCTAATTTATTTAAAAACACACGATTTTCAAAAAATTGTTCGCACTAGTTCTATATTTATATATATATCAATCGTAAATTGGTTATTGTTCTCGCGCACACACTTTTTTCACACACTTTATTGTTTTTAAATGTTATTGTTCGTTAAAATTGTTCAAATTGTAGGCTGAAGGACCAAATGTAATTGTCTACGTTTGAAAATATATAACTTTAGAATTTTTCCGGGAGAAAGATCTTCTAAAATAAAAACACACCAAAATTCACTTCTAACCACTTTGCTTTGTATTTCCAATTTGTAACAAGAAGTTAGTCATATGACTTTGTATACAGTAGCAACATTAATTTTAGTATACAAGATTCTATGTTTTTGTTTACAATTCTTTTTGACGTATATGTTAGTGGACTGTATTTGCTCTGTTTATTTTAATGTTTATTTATGTAATTTTCAATATTCAGTTCGTCTCCGAACAGTTCAGAACCTGAGGAAAGGCATAGACTATATATTTTTTGCCTATATTCCCACGGGAGCAAAAACGTATACGGGAACTTTTACACTACAACACCGATTTCAAAAATTCTTTCACCGTTGAATGCTCCATAATCCCGGAGTAACATTAACTTTAACTTTTCCACATATTCCCACGAAAACGGTCACCATATTCCCACGGGAACGGGAGTCTTCAGTAATATTGAAAATGCGAATGTAGCTATGTCGGTATGTTTTTCGTATGTCTCCCGTTCAAACTGCTAAACAGATTTTATTAAATTAGCTACAGAGATGGTCTAGAACATGCGGAAGGATAAAGGCTATATATCTATTATTATATTCCCACGGGAACGGAAATGGGAGTTCAAAAACTACGGTCTCAAAAGTATTTTTAACAGGGCTACAAGGTGTTGAAATAGGGGTTGAATGTTTTTTTTTGGAAATACCGCCATTTTTAAGGCTAGAAGTTTTATTTCCTAAAAAGTTAAAAATGCTGCTAAAAGTCACTATTCCACGCGGACGAAGTCGCGGGCACAGCTAGTACATATATAAAAGAAAGTCGTGTTAGTTACACTATTTATAACTCAAGAACGGCTGAACGGATTTGTCTGAAAATTGGTGGGGAGGTAGTTTAGGTCCTGTTCCACTGACGGACATAGGATACTTTTTATCCCTGTATTCCTATAGGAACGGGAATGTAAACGGGAACCTAGAAACTACTGAACCGATTTCAAAAATTCTTTCTGCTCTAGGATGCTACATTATCCCTCAATAACATAGACTATATTTCATCCATGTATTCCCGCGGGAACAGAAACGGGAACCTTAAAACCGTAGGACGGATTTCAAAAATGTTTTCAACTTTAAGATGGTGCATTATCAATATCCCACATTTACATAAATTATTTCATCCTCATATTCCCACGGGGCCCGGGCAACGCCAGAAGGTTCAGCTATATATTTTTTATTATCCAGGATTGGGATCGGAAACCTGGATACTACTGGAAAGATTTCACAAAATCTTTCAGAATTGGAATGATACATTATCCCTCAGTAACTAAGATTATAATTCATCCCTATGAACGAAAACATGAACCTCAAAACTACTCGACCGATTTCAAAAATTCTTTCCAATTAAGGATCATGCTCGAACGTGATTGGGAACGCAACCTTATATAACTATTTGACCAATTTCGGAGGACAAGGAGACGACCCCGTCTAAAACATTTTTATCACGCCACAGACATAAAATGTAAACGGAATGCTTAAAATCAGAACAGGAAAAGTAAGCAGTAAAAGAAAAAACCGGCATTGGGCATTGACTATCGTTTCATTGACTGAAATAAAAATAAAGCAGCTTGCAACAGAGACGACATCAATGCAATGCGTTAGCTTTCTTTATAAACAAAACACTGTTCTATACAAAAAAAAGAAAAGCTGACTTATCGTGTCAGACTAAGCGTGCATAGTCCAAATATCAGCAAGTAAATGAGTCAGCGGAGATCTTCGCTCTACACCCTGGGCTGCTTTAGACATACTCATATACCCCTTATCCCTCGACATTCACGGCGTTGTTGAGGTCTGTATTTTTAAGGTTCCCATCCTTCTGTTCCCGTGGGAATATGCGGATAAAATATAGTACATGTTATATAGTACATGTTCCCTAAGAAATGTTTCATCTAAAATTCAAAAGAACCTTAAATTTATTTATTATTATATTTTCGAAAATTCTTTCAACTCTAGGATGTTACAATATCTCTCAGTGACATAGATTTACATTTCATTCACATATTTCCATGGGAACGGAAGATCCCACAGGAACTGGGTTGGGAACGGAAACTTAGAAGCTACTAGACAGATTTCTAAAATTCTTTCAGATCTGGGATGGCACATAATCCCTCAGTAGCTTAGCGTAGACTTCATCGCTATAGTCCCACGGGAACAGAAACAGGAACAAGAACGGGAATTTTAAAGTTACTTGACCAATTTAAAAAAATTCTTTCAACTCTAGGATGTAACATTATCTCTCTGTGACATAGACTTATAATTAATTCACATATTTCTATGAGAATGGAAAATTCCCAAAGGTACGGGGTTGGGAGCGTAAACTTAGAGACTACTAGACTGATTTTAAATATTCTTTCAGCACTGGGATGCCACATAATTCCTCAGTAACTAAGCAAAGATTTCATCCCTAAAATCCCATAGGAACAGAAACAGGAACGAGAACGGGAACCTTAAAACTACAGACCCGAGCAACGCCGGGCGGCTCAGCTAGTTATAAAATATATTTTTTTTTTTTTTTTGTCAGGAGTAAATCTTCAAAAGACACTTAGCAGTATTCGATACCAAGTAGTGTGGGATTCTTACCCACTAAAAACTCCTCGTAATCAGAACCAATCTATGAACGATCGACAACAGATTTTTCTTTCTCAATAATATTATCGCTTTAAGGGAAGCTTAAACTTTTAATGCTTCCCATGACTTTTAGGCCATTAGCTCGTGTGGCTTGGTTCTTCTTAATCTCCGAACATTGCCTCTCGTATTTAATACGGACTCCATTTCAGAGTTGATATGACTATGCAGTCGCTGATTGTGTGATACAGCATGTTTTCTTACAACTTCTGTAACCGTTTCTATTTGTAGGTCACGATGTAAATCGCTATTTCTTATATACCATGGTGCATTTACTATTCCACGAAGGACTTCGTTTTGGAACTTTTGGATGATTTCAGTATTTGTTTTCTTTGTACAGCCCCATATTTGGATTCCATAGGTCCAAACAGGTCTAAGTACTTGTTTATAAAGCATTATTTTATTTTCGACAGATAAGTCCGAATTTCTACCGAGTAACCAGTACATTTTTCTATATTTCAAGTTGAGCTCTTCCCTTTTCTTTTTGATATGCTCTTTCCATTTTAGCTTTGCATCCAAATTCATCCCAAGGTATTTGGCCGTATTGGCGTAAGGTACAGCTTGATTGTTGATGAATATTTGAACGTAGCTTAACTTTTTATTTGTAAAGTTTATATGTGCAGATTTAGCTTCATTGAGCTTGATACGCCATTTTTTGGTCCAATCACTAACGGTGTCGACGGCATTTTGCAATTTCTCAGCAGCCTTGACGACGCACTTACTGGATGCCAAAATTGCGGTATCATCTGCAAAAGTAGCCATAATGGTGTTGTTATCCACTGGAATATCCCTTGTATATAGCAAATACAGGGTAGGTCCTAGGACGCTTCCTTGTGGAACACCGGCTTGTATATTACATAGCTTTGAATATTCTTGATCATACCGTACTCTGAAGAGCCGGTTTGAGATATAAGATTTTAGTATTTCGTAGTACTGCCTGGGTAGGTCCCTTTGCAGTTAATACTCCAGCCCCTCATGCCATACCTTGTCGAATGCTTGAGCAACATCTAAAAATATAGCCGAACATACTTGTTTTTCTTCTAATGCTTTTTCAATTGCATCCGTTATTCTATGAACTTGGTCTATCGTGGAATGTTTATTTTGGGATTAGATTTCTTTCTTCTATGACCTTGCTCAGTCTTTTCAGTAGCAATTTTTCAAAGACTTTTGCCATTATTGGTATAAGCGATATTGGTCTGTAAGACGTCACTTCTGTTGGTGGCTTACCTTGCTTTGGTATAAAAATTACTTCAGCAATTTTCCAATGATGTGGGACATATTGGGTCTTTAGGCATGCATTTATTATGAATTGGAGTTTTATGAAGGCTTTTGATGGCATTTCTTTCATAACCTGAGCAGTTATTAGATCGTACCCAGGTGATTTTTTGTTCGATAGTTGATTTCGACACATACTTTTTATTTCTTTGAGTGTGACAATTGGTATGTCAACTTCATCGACTTTATCAATAAACTGTAAGCTGTTTTCAGATGTATTTGGAATGGTTTAAAAACATTCGCAAGATGTTCTGCAAATAGGTTAGCTTTTTCTTTCGGATTTCCGATCCAATTCCCGTTTAGAGATTTTATTGGAGGGTTTTGTAACTGCGGTCTTTTCAGGCGCTTAGCTGCTTTCCAGAGCGAATAATCGGTTGAAGCATCAGTCGTTAAATTTTTCAGGAATCTACTTAATGAATCATTTTTGAATTCGTAGATTTGTTTTTTCAGTTCGTTGCTTAGCCGGTTAAACGCTGTTTTGTCGTCTGGAAATCTAGTATTTAGCCATTTTCTTCGAGCTCTTCTCTTCTCCAATATCAACTCTCTTATCTCGGCAGGGTATTTTGTTTCAGTTTGCTTCCTACTCGAGTAAGTTGGTGTACTTTCTTCTGCAGCTTGTTGAACATCGGCAATGAATTGTTCTACTTCAAGGTCTATTTGCTCTTTTGTTTCCATAGGGGATCTGAGATTTATATAGCTTTCAATCTTTTCTCTGAATTCACTCCAGTTTGTTTTATTATTTACTAGCTTAGGATTACTTTTTTCCATTATCTCCGATTCATTAAGTGATAAAATCACCGGTGTATGATCTGATGATAAGTCATATTTACCTTCAACTCTTATATGTAAATTAAATATATAAAAACATTTTTACAAAATAAAAACTAAGAAATTTTTTTCTAAATAACGAGAAACTCCTTTTTTTGCTTTTTTCTAGAGCAAATAATTAGCAAAAAGAATATAAATATAGGAATCATTTCTCTCAAAAATAAAAAATTAAGAAATTTTTTCTCTTTTATCGAAAAAACATTTTATTTTGGTTTCTACAGGAGCGAACAATAAGCAAAAAATATGGTGAAATCACTCGGTCTCTAAACCTTTATTGAGATTAATGCATGAGCCATTAGCTCCCATGAGTAGGTTATTCAACTCTAATCCTTTTATTGCCGATTTCAACATCAGTAAAAATAGTTAAAAATTAATATTAAGAACCAGTTTACCATCTGCATGATTCATGTTTAGTAGAATGTTTTTAGCTACTGTATGTAGTTTAGTTAGTTATTTAGTTTTCACTAGTTTAGTTTGTTCTCTTAATGTTAATTTCACTTTGTTTTATTTTGTAATGTTTTTTTAATTTTCCTCGTATACGTTCTCTTTGTGCTTGTGTTGGCGTAGTTTACTAACCACTAACACTTGCATTAATGATTAAGAGCGTAGATAAGTGTGTACAAATGAGCTTGCTCTAAGTTCTGTGCCACTGAAGGCTCTGAGATGCAAAAAAAAAACACCTCTCCAGCTTAACGTCAAGCTGTAGTAGTGAGCAAGAAATTAGACTTTTAGTTTTTCGTATAGCAAAAAACTTGTAGAAAAAAATCTTCATAAAAAAATAAAATAAAATTTTTTTTTAATTAGTGAAAATTATTTCTTAAGTTTTTCCTAGAACAAATAATTATTAGCCGGGTTAGGGTCAAAATACTGTATGGGTCATAATACTGTATTTAAAATACTCTACCTCAAAATACTGTATTTCAAAATACTGTGTGTACAAAATACTGTATGATCAAAGTACTGTAAGTCAAAATACTGTATCTCAAAATTCTGTATCTCAAAATACTGTAAGTCAAATTACTGTATCTCAAAATACTGTATTTGAAGTTGCTGTAATTAGGCTGAAAAATAAAAATTGTTTTGAGAATGTAAAAAAGTGCCGCACTTTTCTACATTCTCAAAAAAATTTTTATTTTTCAGCCTAATTATAGCAATTTCAAATACAGTATTTTGACTTACAGTTTTCAAATACAGAATTTTGAAAACAGAATGCTTTTCTTAAGAAAATATCATAACAATTTTTCTTTACCTTAATAATCTTATATACTTACTTGGAAAATAACATGTGCCTATGATGAATTCAGTAGGCTTTGAATTAATTAAAACAAAAACAAAACAAATGGTAACTTCGTCTTTTTTTCTCTATTTCACTTTCTCCTTCTTGATTGTATGTATCTCTCTCACATGTTAAAATGAATTGTTTTAGTCATAATCAACAACTGCATGAGCAATTGCAAAAGACTAGTTAATCTGTCAAAACTAGCAGGTGTCCATGCATTCAGTAGATGTTTAAATGTTTGTGCAAATTTAAGTGTTAAGCGTTATTTTGCTTCAAAATGAATTTATCGATAGTGAAAACAAATAAAGGAATGGAAGTTGAAGAACGGAATTATGCAAAAAAAAAGTATTTTTACAGACAGATTTTTGAGATACAGTGTTTTACTCATACAGCAATTTGAGATGAAGTATTTTGGGATACAGAATTTTGAACTACAGTATTTTGATCATACAGTATTTTGAACTACAGTATTTTGATCATACAGTATTTTAAAATACAGCATTTCGACCCGCTCCCTAATTAGCCAAAAAGGTAGTGAAAAGAGCCAGTGTCTTAACGTCGCGTCGAGGAGGGAGGAGCAAACCAAATTAGTTTTTGGCAAATAATGAGCAATTATCTAGCAACTAAATTACACACGAACTGTTCCGATCCGAGAAACTCAATTCACCATTTTGACAGAGGTGATGTTTTCATGGTGATGATTACATTGTTTAATTCGTAAAAAAGTTCCTAGGCGAAAAAGAAAATTTGGAAAGCCATCAATATCATTTTGGACTAGGCACATATTGTTCAACATATTCAACATTGTAATAATCGTCTATGTATGTAGTGTACATGTCTCTTGATGTGGTAAATTTATGAGATAGGACACAAACATTTCCTTGAATAATTAAGTACCTACTATTATAGGCATTTAATAACAATCGCACAGCAAGCGAAATTAGGTAGGTACTAAGTCGAAAGCCCATTGTTATTCTTTTGTACGCTGTGAAGAAGAGGTCACTAATAAAATAAGAGAGCTTGAATTTTTAACTCTGTTTGATTCAGTTCTGACTTATATTTTGTTTCAATACATGTTTTCTCCATACCTACTGTACTGAAATTTTAAAGAAATCTGCGGACGACGTGCATAGCTTCATTATTCAAGTCCCTTATGTCACAGAAAAAACAGAAAACGTGGCTGCCGCCCATTTTTTCACCCTTGATATCTGTTTCAAATAAACAGTTCAATGGATTTACTGTTAATACATTTTTTCCCGATGTGCAACAGTACATCCAATATGTGCGTCCAATTTTCTACTCAAAATGAGGGTGTTTTAGGCAAAAGATTACAATGTCTGTTTGAGAAGTATCCTATTTTCTTTGCAATTGAAATATTTTACTCATTATTTGGGTTGCTTTTGTTGTTCATGTCAGTTTTGGGTCCTCATTTCCGTCTTTTTTGGTATAGTGTGAGATTATTTTGAATAATCAGTAATATGTTGTGGATATGATCGTTTATTTATTCATATGGTTTGCATTTCTTGTGCTATAAAATAATTTGAAGAGCATTCAACATGGAAATACTATCCACATACCTTTTTGCATCTCAGAGTCTTAAGCGGTACTGAGCTTAGAGCAAGCTCATATGTACGCACTTATCTACGCTCTTCATCATTAATGCAAGTGTTAGTGGTTAGTAAAAAACGCCAACACAAGCACAAAAGAACGTATTCGAACAAGGACATAACATTTAACATAATTAACTTTTACTACATCGATAAAACAAAATCAAACTATAAACATTATTGAAAGTATATAAAAAAAGAAGAAAAAATACAATTAAAATAATTTACAGTAACTAATAATTAAATACAAATTAAATACAAATTAAATACAAAACAAAAATCATGCTTGTGGAGCACTGGTTTTGAGTTTTAATTTTAAACTACTTTTACTAAGATTGAAATCTAAAGTAAAAGGGTTAGAGTTGTATAACCTACTCATGCGAGCTATCGGCTCATGCATGCCATAGTTAGTTCTGTGGTGGTAGCAATGCAAAAACTCTAAATTACGTAGCTGGTGAGATCCTCCACGATAGTTGAATCCTATGTGGGAGAGCAAGTCGGGAGCATCAATCGAACCTGTTATAAGTTGATGGAAAAATACCAAATCATTGTTAGTCCGTCTTTGTGAGAGTGGTTGAAGATTCAAAAGACGAATACGATTTTCATAAGGGGGGAGATTAAAAGGATCTTCCCAGGGAAGACCTTTCAGGGCAAAACGTATAAATCTGTGTTGAACTGCCTCAATACGAGTTTTATGAACTTCATATAGAGGTGACCAAACCTGAGAAGCATACTCGAGATAGGGACGAACATGACAGTTGTATAAGGAAAGTGTAACATAGGGGTCGTTAAATTCTTTTGCCCATCTCTTTATGAACCCAAGCATTGAATTTGCTTTACTTGTTATGGAATTGATGTGTTCATTGAATTCAAGGTTAGTACTAAAAATTACACCAAGGTCGCGGAAATTCGAGACTTGAGATAATGATTGCTGAGATATTGAATAATTTGCGACAGAGGGAATCCTTTTGCGTGAGAACGTCATACTTTGACACTTGGAAGGGTTCAAACTAAGACCGTTTTTAGAACACCACGTAACAAAACTGTCGATATCTTTTTGTAATAAATTGCGATCTGACGAATATTCTATCGATTTGAAAATCTTCATGTCGTCAGCAAAAATTAGAATGTCGCTGTATGATATACAAGTAATGACGTCATTTATTGCAATAATGAAAAGCAAAGCACCAAGGTGACTCCCTTGTGGCACACCAGACAGACCATTGAAAGAATTTGACAAGACGTTACGAAATTTGACTTGATAAGATCTATTTTTTAAGTATGAACTTATCCAAACAATAAATACTGGTGGAAATCCAAATGCTTTTAGTTTATATAATATAATATTATGAGAAAGTTGGTCGAAGGCCTTAGAGAAATCAGTATAAATGCAGTCTAACTCATACCCTTTTTCGAGTGTATTAGAGCATTTATGGTAAAACGAGAGAAGATTAGTAGCCGTTGATCTTCTTTGCATAAATCCGTGTTGTTGATTACAGATTATATTCCTTGCAAAGAATGATAAACTTTCGCAGACTACTTGTTCAAACAGCTTAGGAATGCATGAAAGCTTTGCAATTGACCTGTAGTTTTTTATATCTATTTTTTCACCCTTCTTGAAAACAGGGGTAATAAAAGACATTTTCCACAAACTAGGAAATTTTCCGGACTTTAAAGAAAGCTTGAAAAGGTATTCGAGAGCGAAGGCTAAGCGTAAAGAACACTTTTTTAAAACTATAGGTGGTATCATATCCGGGCCAGATGAAACGTCATCATTTAGAGAAGAAAGGTAATGAATAATTCTATCACTGTAAATGGGGATGCTATTAAAACTTACTTGAGAACAGTGAGTTAAATACTTAAAATAGTTTTCATCAATTTTGAGAGGTGTACTACAAAAAGAGCCACAAAAATGATTTGCAAAGGCATTGCATATGTCAGGAGTATCCTTCAAAAGATTGCTATTATAAATAAAATTTGCTGGATAGCCGTCTGATTTCTTTTTGGAGTTAACAAAGGACCAAAAGCTTTTTGGATCATTTTTAAGAGAGCAACTCATTTGAGTTACATAGCTGGAATAAAGATTTTGAGAAAGCGTTCTGAAGTCTTCAAAAAGACTTATGAACACTTGGTGGTCAGTTAGAGAAAGAGTGGTCAAATAAGTTTTCCAGGCCTTGTTTCTTTTATTCCGCAGAACTTTCAGTTCTTTGGTAAACCACGGCTGGCAATAATTTTCTTTTTTAATCAATTTTAGCGGAATTGTTTTATTCATGCAATCCTTTAAAATAGAGTAGAAACAGCTGACTGCTTCGTCAAGATTTGCTAGAGTTGATATTTTTTCAATACCAGCCCTGCTTAATTCATCCGAAAGCAAATCGAAGTTCGCTTTTCGAAAGTCAAAGGTATATGAACAGTCATATGGACTACTTCTTTCGTCAATCACATTGCTGAGTTCAATAAAGATATCTAAAGGTGGGTGTAAGTCATCTATTCTTGTGATACCAGAATTTGATTGCATTACAACAGTCTTAATAGCGTCCGAAGAAAATACTAAATCTAACATACGACTTTGATAGTTTCTAATGCAGCTTACTTGCCGTAAGTCAGAAGAAATTATGTTGTCTAAACAGGAAAGCTCCTGTTGTACCTTAGTAAAAACAAACCAAAGTTTTCAAAGCTGTTAAAAGATTGGAAATATAGACGGCGATAGCAGTTTAATTTGACTTGTGCATTATTATGCCTCAGTTATTTTAAGAACAAATCTCTGAAACTTGAATTGAAGGGCGAAAACTGTGTAAACGACTCTTTTTTTTAATAAATTTTTCACGAAAATTGATAGCTTTCACTGAATTAACGAAAAGTGCATCTATTTATTGACATTATGAGCAATTATTGCAATTTTTTGGAGACAGAAAAAAAAACAAAATGGGGCTCTGCAGCCCTTCAAAGATGACTCATCCAGTTTTCGACATGCAACGTTCACTCACACGTTTTTCAAAAAAAAAAGTTTTCAGGAGTTCAGTTCATTGGTTAGATAAATTAAATAAAAAGATTTGTTAACTATTGGTTTTCAATAAGTAAACGAATGATAGAAAGCATGATTTCCTAAAAATTAATAATAATAATAGTAATTGAATCAGAAACGGAACTATTCGACCTTTGTTGAGACACAGATTAAATTTGCATTTATTGCATACGATGAAAGACCCGTATTTGCAGTAATTTTTTAACTATTGTATGTTGTCTTCTGATCTGCCATTTAGGAATGTGATCTACAAAATCCAAACGAAATTCAGTGGAAAATGTCTACGTTTATCCAATTTACTTTGAAGGACCAGTTGAATAATCAGAATCAGTGGTAATTTTTTGGAGTTTTGAAAAGTTTGAAGCTCAGGCTGGTCGCCCGCCCCCTTTTCAGAGACGTTTTACTATTGCATAATGGTGGATTCTGCATCTGCAAGTGTAGATGAATAAAGGAAATAAACGCAAAATTTAAGATTCATACTTGTCTGATAGAGAGGGAAGACACGTTTAGTTATAGGATGTGGATGAAAAACTATATCTGTATTCGTTTATCTTTTTAACTTTTGTTCTTTATAATCTTCATCTGTCCCGCTTTAATATTCTGCACCTCTGAAGTAGCAGATGCATGAAAAACCAGTATGTGGAATGCTTTACCTGGCTCTGTATTTCCTCTGCATTACGATTCACAAAGGTTCAAAAGCAACGTGCATCGGCGTCTCCTATTAAATCATCTCCTATTTTTCTAAATGCTCGCACTGTGTTTTATAACATTACTAGCTGAGCCGCCCGGCGTTGCTCGGGTCTGTAGTTTTAAGGTTCCCGTTCTCGTTCCTGTTTCTGTTCCTATGGGATTTTAGGGATGAAATCTTTGCTTAGTTACTGAGGAATTATGTGGCATCCCAGTGCTGAAAGAATATTTGAAATCAGTCTAGTAGTCTCTAAGTTTCCGCTCCCAACCCCGTACCTGTGGGAATTTTCCATTCTCATAGAAATATGTGAATTAATTATAAGTCTATGTCACAGAGAGATAATGTTACATCCTAGAGTTGAAAGAATTTTTTAAATTGGTCAAGTAACTTTAAAATTCCCGTTCTTGTTCCTGTTTCTGTTCCCGTGGGACTATAGCGATGAAGTCTACGCTAAGCTACTGAGGGATTATGTGGCATCCCAGATCTGAAAGAATTTTAGAAATCTGTCTAGTAGCTTCTAAGTTTCCGTTCCCAAACCAGTTCCTGTGGGATCTTCCGTTCCCATGGAAATATGTGAATGAAATGTAAATCTATGTCACTGAGAGATATTGTAACATCCTAGAGTTGAAAGAATTTTCGAAATCGGTTTAATAACTTTAAGGTTCTTTTGAATTTTAGATGAAACATTTCTTAGGGAACATGTACTATATAACATGTACTTTATTTTATCCGCATATTCCCACGGGAACAGAAGGATGGGAACCTTAAAAATACAGACCTCAACAACGCCGTGAATGTCGAGGGATAAGGGGTATATGAGTATGTCTAAAGCAGCCCAGGGTGTGGAGCGAAGATCTCCGCTGTTGAGGACCTACTATTAACACCTTACCACTGGTGGGGGGATATTAATAGCATGCACTCAATAACTTTATCAAACCGTTCTTTACCGCTGGTGGGGAGAACTTAATGAGAAAAAACACTAGTTTGATTTGCCGTTCTAACTGCAAGTGCCTTTTATTCAAATAATATTCTTCTTTTATACTAATTAAACGCTTACGCGTAACTTAGTTTAGCTTAGGAGATAATATGTACACAAAAATTGCAAATTGCCTAGTAGACAGAAAGTGCAATTTGTGAGAAATAATAAATTTGATATGACCTGCGTTCGTGCATCGGTGCTGTTGAACTCGTTGTTCAGTTGTTGAAATATGATGCGTTTTCATATTTGAGTTGTCATCGTTTATTAGAATTGTGATTCCGAATTCATTCATATTGTTGTCACAACATGCTGGGCCCCTTAGATTGATGATACGCAAAAGTCCATGTCTTCAAAGGAAGCTTGGCTGGTTCGTCGCTTATTAAAGGATCTCATTGGCTTGTTGAGCGATCTCATTGGTATAGCTCTTGCTGGTGGCGTAGGCTGTTGTGCTCCTTTTCGTCTGATTACAAAAATTACGATCAAGATGATTGCAATGATTACGAAAGCATTGACTCCAAGCAGTGAGTATTGGTGAATTCGATGAGTGCTTATCTCGTTCAGTATGTATTCTTGGCTTTTTTGCAACTTTATTGAGTCTTCTAAAGTAAAAATGTCCAATGAAGCGTTCGTTGGTAAGACAGATTGTTTCTCTTTTTTGACGTGAAACGATGTTAACTGCTCAGAAAGGTTGAATGATGGTAAAAACGACGATCTCAGTTTGCTTGTCATTGTTTGTTTTCCCACAACAGTCATGGTCTGATCATGTACAATGCATCTTGATGGCAACTTTAACATACCACTGCCTTGCAAAGTTATGGGTACCGTGTTAAAATCACAGTTCATGTTTACTGTAACCAGGTCGGGAGTACTGTAAATCCATGAATTCGGTTGATGCATTTCAATCCAGTATAACCTTGCTGGTATGTCCTTTGTATTACATGAACCCATAATTGGTTTGTTTTGAATTACGTTCATTTCACAGACACTAACTGCAGCACCAGTTGTGTATAATGGATGTTGAAGTGTGCACCATACGATGTCCGAGGGCCTCATTTTGCGTTTTGAAAATTCGTCTTTGTTGAGTGGATAGAAATGGTTAGCTTGTAGATTAACCATTAAATATTCCGATGATGGAATGATGCTTGTGAGGTTCCCGTTGTGTTCGGTTGGAACTGGCAATACTATGTACAACTTGAACTCTTCATTGTACAGCAGTGGAAGGCTTATCTCAATTATAATGTTGCTATTGGTCACTCTAGCCCTTACACTTAGAATTTTGTATAGTTGCAGGATCGATTCATGATGTCGCTCTCCAGGAATCATTAAAGATTTTGGAATATTTTCATGAATTTTCGTAAATTCATCCTTAAATTGTTGTACCGAAAGTATAAGTGGATGAATTCTTCCAGTGTGAGTGGACAGAAAGATATCCAACAATATGCTCTGAGTTGCTTTATAATTTATCATAATAAGTATCGCATTTACAGCATTCGACGAAAATATCTTCATGTCCTCATATTCTTCGGTTTCATCTTCAAGTTTCGAAACAATCGAACTTAGGAGCTGTATTTGTTTCTTATTTTCCGTTTGTTCTTTCATAAGGATGTTGACAGTAGAATCAACTATGGTTGTCTGGTTCTTCATTAGATTTAATAGGTGGCTTTCATTTTCCTTGACAGCTTCAATTGTTTGCTCATAACCTTTAGCAAATCTTTGGTCCAGAATTCCAAATAGTTCATTAGTAATTGTTCCAATGAAGTCAAACGGTGATCGTTTTTGACGTCGTGTTGAATCTTCGTTTGCATGTAATAAGATCTCATTGTTAAGCTGTATTTGTTGAATTTGATGTTGAAACTGGTGTAGCATTCCCTCACACATAACCGATTTGAAATCTTTTAAGTCACTAAATGAGCAAATTTTTTCCATTTGCGACACAAGTTTTTTGTAGTTTTCAAACTCTTGCCAATAGGTTGTTAAATTGAAGAACACAATTGTCTTCCATGAACTCGAAATCAAATTTGTCTGTCCCACATCTTCGAAGTATACGTACCAAATCATCGTCTCCCGCATGGGTTTCCTCAATTATACCCAAAGACCACCTTGTTGGTGGAAGGTTGTCATCTTTCAGCAGCACAATGTTACCAGGACTCAGATTCCTAGTCTTCTGCGTCCGTTTCTGTCTTTGTTGAAGGGTTGTCAAGTAACTTTGGCTCCATTTTTTCCAAAATTGTTGGTCCATACGTTCCAATAGCTGCCATCTTGTCAGTAACGCTTCTTTCTCGTCAAGTCTATGTTTTCCGGTGGTGCTAGTAGGGCTGCCCCGATTAAGAAGTGTCCTGCCGTCAGTACATCTGGATCGTCTGGATCGTTTGAGAGTGGATAAAGTGGCCGTGAATTAAGACACGCCTCGATTTGCGTTAATAATGTTGCTAGTTCTTCAAATGTAAGTTTGTGCTCTCCGATGGTTCTTTTTAAGTGATACTTTATCGATTTCACTCCCGCCTCCCACAACCCACCAAAGTGAGGGGCTCCAGGGGGTATAAAATGCCACTCCGTACTACAAGTCATGAGCATATTTGACATGTCTTGATTGTACTTCTCTTGGGCTTTCACGTTAAGTTGGAGAATTTTGTTTGCAGACACAAAATTTGTTCCGTTGTCACTATACAGACGCGCGACATGACCTCTTTGCCCACAGAGTCTTTTGAAAGCTGCGATGAATGCGTTCGCCGTTAGATCGCTCACAACTTCAATATGTATAGCCTTTGTTGCTAGGCATATGAAAATTGCAATGTATCCCTTGTATGATTTGTTGCTTCTTCCCTTTGACATTCTGATGTCTATTGGTCCAGCATAGTCGACACCGGTGTGTAGGAAAGGCCTGCTTCGATTTACCCTTGGTTGAGGAAGATTTCCCATCAATTGTTTGCTTCTATCTGATTTATATCTGAAACAGACAGTGCATCCATTAAGCCGTTGCTTAACTGCACTGGACCCATTTACAACCCAGTAACGCTGTCGTATATAGGAATGTGTTAACTGGCTTCCTCCATGTAATGTTGATTTGTGAGCGTCGTCAATGAGAAGCGTGGTAAGATAACTTTTGTGTGGAATTATAATAGGATGTTTTTGTAACTCAGAAAGTTTGGCTTCCGTCAGTCTTCCTGTAACTCGAATAATTCCGTCTTCGTCAATAAATGGAACAAGGCATCGTAATTTGCTCTTCTTTTCTACATCTTTTCCAGCTTTAAGACTTTTCATTTCAGAACCAAAATGTGTATTTTGGGTGTTTCTTATTAGAAGTTTGTTCGCACTTTCTATTTCATCACTCGATAAGGGTCCCGATCTTCTGTTTTGGCTGTGCGATTTCACGTTGTACAGAAATCGTTCGCAATATGCAAGAATTCTTGTGAGACGTTTGAGCGAAGTGTGTCGTGTTGTCATTTGTCCTATTAAATCTTGCTTATTTTCTTGTACGATCATCATCGCACAAATGTTGACCTTTTTAATTTCTAGGTCGGTACTGTGTATGTTGTTATCATTGTATAATACTTCTACATGAGAGAGCCACTTCGGACCATTCCACCAAAGAAGATGATCTTTAAGCTGTGATGGGTTTATACCTCTTGAAGCACAATCTGCTGGGTTTTCATTACCACCAACGTGATGCCATTTTGTTGAGTCTATTACTTTCAGTATAGTTTCGACTCTATTCGCGACGTAATTTTTCCATTTAAATGGATTTCCATTCAACCATGCAAGAGTAATCTTCGAGTCGGTCCACGCGTGTACTTCTAATTCATCTATTGCAAGCGCCACCACCGTCTTTTTAATCAATTTTGCTAGCAATACTGCTCCACATAGTTCCAGCCTTGGTATTGAAACTTTTTTAATCGGTGCAACTTTTGATTTAGCGCACAATACATTTACATGAACAGTTCCAGCCTCTGTTATCACCCTTGTATAAATAACTGCAGCAAACGCTCTCTCTGATGCGTCACAAAACCCGTGCAGTTCAACTCGGTGCTTCCTTTCGAACAGATTCCATCGTGGTATCTTTATGTTTTCTATGCAACTCAATTCGTTTTTGAATTTTTTCCAACTGTTTGTGATTTCTTCAGGTAGTATTTCGTCCCATTCTTTCTCTTCCTTCCAAAGCTCTTGCTGCACTATTTTGGCTTTTATGATAATAGGGGTTAGCCAACCCAACGGATCAAAAAGTCTTGCTGTTTCTGATACAATAATTCTTTTCGTTATTTGTTTCTAGATGTGTTTTAAACTCAAATGTATCAGATTCTGGGCGCCAGTATATGCCTTAGGTTTTGACAGGATCGTATGCATTTAATTTAAATCTCCCTTGGTCTTGGTCTTCGGTTGCAATGTTTTTTAATATAGTTTCTGAATTAGCGGACCATTTTCTAAGTTTAAATCCACCACTTGTCATTAGTTGCGTTAGCTGTGTACAGGCTTTTTGCGCATCTTTTATTGTATCTGCTCCCGATAACAAGTCATCGACATAAAAATCTTCACGAGTAAGTTTTGATGCAAGTTCAAATTTTTCTTCTTCATCCAACGCTAATTGATGAAGAACCCTTGTAGCCAAAAACGGAGCGGAGGACGTTCCGTACGTTACGGTTTTCAGTCTCTATTCCTTAATTTTTTGTGTTGGCTTTTCTCTCCATAGTATTCGTTGGTAATCCTGATCTTCTCGTGCAACAAATATTTGCCTGTACATTTTCTCGATGTCTGCCCGGAATACAATTTTATGTTTCCTCCATCTGGTTATTATGCTATACAGATCATTTTGTATTATGGGACCTGTCAGCATTTTATCGTTAAGGCTTAGCCCTGAACTGGTTTTTGAAGATGCGTCAAAAACAACTCTAAGTTTTGTTGTTGAACTTTCCGGTCTTATTACTGCTTGATGTGGTAGATAGTATACTTCATTCTTTCTGGTGCTTATAGAGGTATCTACTAATTCCATATGACCAAGCTCAATGTATTCTTGCAAGAAGGCATTGTAATCTTGATGCAACTGTTTATCTCGTGAGAACCTCTTCTCTGTTTGAAGAAAGCGGGCTAAAGCTCTTTTCTTCGATTCACCTAGTTCTCCTGCACCTTCCTTGAATGGCAGTCTAACAACGTATCTTCCAGATGGTTCCCTTTTATGTGTTTCCATGAATATCTCTTCGCATCTCAGTTCTTCCATCGTCAAATTAGTTTTTTCTTGTATCTCCTCTGTTTCCCAAAACAGCTTAAGTTGGTCATTGAGCTCAACATTTGTAATATGACAGGTTGATGATTCGTTGTTGCTAGTTTGATTGATACTTCCAGATAATATCCAACCTAGCTTCGTGTTTTGAGCTATCAGAGAGCCAGGGTTGCCTTTAATTACTCCGTCGATAATTATGTCTTGAAAAACGTCTGCTCCAATTAATACATCTATTGCTGCTGTTTTGTTGTATGACGGGTCGGCTAAAGAAAGATGTTCAATGTCTTTTCTCAATGAACGACTTGTCCGGTTGTACTTTTGTTAGCTTCGGAAGTACAAGGAATGTTGCCCATGTTTGAAATGTCGAAGGATATATCGATTTTATTTGCAGTTCCACTTTACTTGTCGCAGTTCCAGCTTTAGTTGAACCCAAACCAGTCACTGATGCAAATGTTTTCCTCTTCTTCAGTTGCAGCCGTTGCACTGCATCTTCCGTGATAAAAGATGACTGAGAGCCTTGGTCAACTAAAGCTCTCAGAACGCATTCTCCACCATTCCAATTTGTTTTTATTAAGGCTGTGGCCAAAAGCACCGTGTTTTGAATTGTATCCGCAAAGTTTGATTGTTGTGATTGCGTATTTCTTTCTACCTCTGCAGCGTGAAGAAGCGTGTGGTGCTGCCCCCTGCAGATTTGGCACGTTTTGAAAGATGTACACATTGCTGGGTTGTGTTCACTCTTAAAACAATTTCTGCACAATTTTTCCCTCTCAACAACCTCTTGTCTCTGTGTGGTCGGCATCGTAACGAATTTGTTGCAGACATGCAACCAGTGAGGTCCTTTGCATAACCTACAACATGGCGTGGCGACAGCGTGGTAACTTCTGTTCATTGGCTTTCTGTACTGCGATTTTTGAGCGTAATTAGGTTGTTTCAGCTCTTTCGTGTTTTCTCCTTTGTTTTTTCTTCCTTCTAAGTTTTCGAGTGCGTTAAATTTATTTTCTAGGAATTTCAGAAACTCGTCAAGACCCTGTAGATCTTTAGGGTTGCTTAACGATTGCTCGTATGCTTTTCTGGTTTCGTTGTCCAATTTTTGTGAAACTATGAAGACTACCATTGGGTCCCAGGTTCCAGTATCAATTGTTAAATCTTTCAATGCATTTACGCATTCTGCTGTAGTATCGTGTAATCGCCTCAGGTGTTCTGCTGACTCGAATGGACAGTCGCGTTGATTAAGTAAAGCCTGTATTTGTGCATTTACTAGTAGTCTGGTGTTTTCATACCTATTTATCAGCATGTTGCGCGCCATATTATAGTTGGTGTCAATTATCTGGAGATGTTGAATCATTTTTGCTGCTTCCCCCGTCAGATTCGTTTTAAGGTAATGTAGTTTTTGTACATTACCTAAATTTTCATTTTTGTCGATGGTTTGTTGGAAAAGATCTATAAATGATTTCCATTTTTTGTAATCCCCGTCAAAAGCTGGTATTTTGATGGTTGGCAACTTCAGCTCCTTTTGTTTTGGGAAATTGTTGGAAGTTGGTTCACTTTTATCGTTCTTTAGCAAATCGTCAATGTTTTCTTGTAGCTTTACCATTATGTTTTCGTAAATTTGCTCGATTTCTTCATGGTCTCTTAACAGCTCTGCGTAGTAAGCATCATCATCTGCGTGCTCAATGATGTCGTTATGGGTTTTGGTAATGATCTCCCACAAGTTGCTTATGACTGCCATCTTTTGTGAATAATAGGCTTTGGAAACCTGCCCCGCTTGGTCCATACGTTCCAATGATCGGAAGAACGCTTGCTTTTGTGCTTCTTGCCGTTTGATTCTCTTCTTTTGTTCCTCGTTTGGCTCGTACCTATCGTTTCTTGATTGTCCCTGGCTTGCAGTTGCAATCATTCGTTTTTCTTCTTCATCAAGCTCCTTCATTTTAATGTTGAGCTTATTTTTTATTTCCAGCACTGTCTTTTCCACTTGTTCAATATATTTTGATTGAACATATGGATGTGCTTTACTGTAATCCGTGTGTTCCGTTATTGCCGTATGCCTTTCTTGGAAGTCCTTCCAATGAAATCCCAGATCATCCAGTCGTTCTTGAATGAAATTACGTGTCCGCCTGACTTTTGGTTCTTTCGTATTCTTTTCCGATACCTTCTTTATCCATTCAACAGTTTCTTTCTGCTTCTTGATAAGTTCGTCGAAAGTATCCATGCTCACTTTTTGTTATTTCGCCTTTCCTCGTTGTTTCTCGTTCACCTGTCTTCTTTTCTCGTTCTCAACTCGTTATTATCGTTCACTCGTTCTAAGCGTCTTCTTTTCTCGTTCTTAACTTTTTTTTTTTTCTTAACACTTTTCACTGATTCTAAATTTTTTCTCGAAGGACCATATGTTGAGGACCTACTATTAACACCTTACCACTGGTGGGGGATATTAATAGCATGCACTCAATAACTTTATCAAACCGTTCTTTACCGCTGGTGGGGAGAACTTAATGAGAAAAAACACTAGTTTGATTTGCCGTTCTAACTGCAAGTGCCTTTTATTCAAATAATATTCTTCTTTTATACTAATTAAACGCTTACGCGTAACTTAGTTTAGCTTAGGAAATAATATGTACACAAAAATCAAATTGCCTAGTAGACACAAAGTGCAATTTGTGAGAAATAATAAATTTGATATGACCTGCGTTCGTGCATCGGTGCTGTTGAACTCGTTGTTCAGTTGTTGAAATATGATGCGTTTTCATATTTGAGTTGTCATCGTTTATTAGAATTGTGATTCCGAATTCATTCATATTGTTGTCACAACATCCGCTGACTCATTAACTTGCTGATATTTGGACTATGCACGCTTAGTCTGACACGATAAGTCAGCTTTTTTTTTTTGTATAGAACAGTGTTTTGTTTATAAAGAAAGCTAACGCATTGCATTGATGTCGTCTCTGTTGCAAGCTGCTTTATTTTTATTTGAGTCAATGAAACGATAGTCAATGCCCAATACCGGTTTTTTCTTTTACTGCTTACTTTTCCTGTTCTGATTTTAAGCATTCCGTTTACATTTTATGTCTGTGGCGTGATAAAAATGTTTTAGACGGGGTCGTCTCCTTGTCCTTCGAAATTGGTCAAATAGTTATATAAGGTTGAGTTCCCAATCACGTTCGAGCATGATCCTTAATTGGAAAGAATTTTTGAAATCGGTCGAGTAGTTTTGAGGTTCATGTTTTCGTTTCCGTAGGAAGATAGGGATGAATTATAATCTTAGTTACTGAGGGATAATGTATCATCCCAATTCTGAAAGATTTTGTGAAATCTTTCCAGTAGTATCCAGGTTTCCGATCCCAATCCTGGATAATAAAAAATATATAGCTGAACCTTCTGGCGTTGCCCGGGCCCCGTGGGAATATGAGGATGAAATAATTTATGTAAATGTGGGATATTGATAATGCACCATCTTAAAGTTGAAAACATTTTTGAAATCCGTCCTACGGTTTTAAGGTTCCCGTTTCTGTTCCCGCGCTAATACATGGATGACATATAGTCTATGTTATTGAGGGATAATTTAGCATCCTAGAGCAGAAAGAATTTTTGAAATCGGTTCAGTAGTTTCTAGGTTCCCGTTTACATTCCCGTTCCCATAGAAATACAGGGATAAAAAGTATCCTATGTCCGTCAGTGGAACAGGACCTAAACTACCTCCCCACCAATTTTCAGACAAATCCGTTCAGCCGTTCTTGAGTTATAAATAGTGTAACTAACACGACTTTCTTTTATATATGTATATTGTATATATATATAGATATAGATATAGATAGATAAGTATTCATTACACATATCGAGTTTTCATTGTTTTTTAGATGTATTATGCTATTCGGGGCGGAGACAAATCCAACGAACCAATAACCATGAATACTGGTTTAGCAGATCTCGAGTTATAAGTGTTGTAACAAACCCGTCTTTGTTTTATATATTAAGATTGTATATATATATAGATATAGATATAGATAGATAAGTATTCATTACACATATCGAGTTTTCATTGTTTTTTAGATGTATTATGCTATTCGGGGCGGAGACAAATCCAACGAATCAATAACCATGAATACTGGTTTAGCAGATCTCGAGTTATGTGTTGTAACAAACCCGTCTTTGTTTTATATATTAAGATATTGTAACGTGCGCTTAGTTCGCAAAATAAAACTTCACCTTTCAAATTATTTCTATCACTTTTATTCAGTATCTATACTTAATTCGATCTCAACTCGACTTTTGCACTATCACTTGTATACAACAATTTACTCTTAACTTTATCACTCTATAATCAAAACTGACAGCTCGTTGCGTCAGCGGTCCTATTTATATAGAACAACACTCATCTAGAGCGTTCCAGTTTCTTCTCCATGGTTTCCACATTTGCTGTCAAGCAT
This sequence comes from Melanostoma scalare, assembly GCA_949752695.1. Classification (NCBI taxonomy): domain Eukaryota; kingdom Metazoa; phylum Arthropoda; class Insecta; order Diptera; family Syrphidae; genus Melanostoma; species Melanostoma scalare. Next base: position 80,697,480 of record OX456986.1, on the reverse strand, counting down.
CTCTACACTCACACACACTGGCTTACAAGCAATGCCTGTCATTTTACCATTCCATTATAGTGTTGCCAGTTGTGTTTTCGGTTAAACGTTTTCGATTAGGAAATTGGTATAAATGTTGGGTGTTCATTACACTGCCCCCTCCTTAAGATTGTTCGTCCCGAATAATTCCATCTGCAGCCTCGCCACTATATCGATGCAGCCGGTCACAATGAACTACTTTTAACTTGCCTCTTAATCCTCTTTGGATGCGGTAAACCACGTCGTTAATCCTCGTGACAACAGTATAAGGACCTTCCCAGTTCTGCTGAAGTTTCGGTGACAATCCCTTTTGACGATGAGGATTATAAAGCCACACACGATCTCCTGCTTGGAATCCTGCCGTTGTCGCTTTTGTGTCGTACCGTGTCTTCATCCGGTCGCTGTAGGTTTTCATCCGTTCCCTTGTTCTTTTATGGATGTCAGCGAGTCTCTCCTTGTCACAGTCGCTACTGAGGATCTGGAAAGATCATTTCTGCAGACTGCTTATCTGCGATGAGGACACAAATTCCGCTGTCAGGCAGATTGCACCATTCAGCTTGGACGATGATCAAGAATGCCGTCCTCCCGACCTAGAGGAAGTTAAGCTTGCCATATGCAAACTTAAATCAAATAAGACTGCAGGTGCAGATGGCCTTGATGCCGAACTCTTCAAGGCAGCTGGAGACTAGTTGGAAAGGAGCATGCACCAGCTGATCTGCATGATATGGTCGGAAGAAAGCATGCCCGATGAATGGAACCTCAGTATCGTATGCCCGATCCTAAGGAAGGGAGACCCTCACAATAGCGCCAATTATAGAGGGATAAGGCTCCTTAACGTCGCTTATTAGATCTTGTCTGCTATAATATGTGAACGTCTGAAACCCCACGTCAACAACTTGATAGGTCCTTATCAATGTGTTTTTAGACCAGAAAAGTCCATAATAGACCAAATTTTCACATTATGGCAGATCTCGGAAAAAACCCGAGAACATATTATCGATATTCACCATCTCTTTATCGATTTCAAGGCCGCGTATGACAGTATTTACAGAGACGAGCTGTACAGAGCCATGTCTAGTTTCGGCATCCCTGCAAAACTCGTACGACTATGCAGGATGACTTTAGAGAATTCACGCTGCTCCGTCAAGGTCGGTAAAGAACTCACCGAGACCTTTGATGTCGAAGAAGGCTTTAGGCAAGCCGACAAGCTGTCATGCGATTTCTTCAACATCATACTTGAACAGATTGTAAGAAACTCAAATGTCAACACCAGAGGAACAATCTTTCAAAAGTCTGTGCAATTACTCGCCTCTGCAGACGATATTGACGTAATGGGAAGAAAAAGCGTGATGTCATACATAGGTGCTTTTGCGAGTATTGAAACAGAAGCGGCAAAAATGGGTTAATGAGGGCAAAACGAAGTATATGCTGTCATCAAACAGGGACACAGAACATCGACGAATTGGACAATCCGTTACAATAGGCAGACATAACTTCGAGGTAGTACAGGACTTCGTCCACCTAGGATCCGCTGTAGACACGGACAACAACATCAGTGCGGAGATCAAAAGGAGAATAACTCTTGCCAACCGTTGCTTCTTTGGAATAAGAAGGCAATTGAGAAACAAAACCCTCTCTAGAAAACCAAGGTGACCTTGTATAAGACCTTGATCATCCCAGTCCCGCTTTACGGCGCGGAAGCATGGACTTTATCGAAAGCAGATGAGGAAACCCTTGGTCGTTTCGAAAGAAAAATTCTCCGAATGATCTTTGGTCCCGTATGCGAAGACAATGTGTGGAGAAGAAGATACAACAACGAGCTGTATGAGCTGTACCACGACATGGGCATAGCCAGAAGAGTACGCATCGCGAGGCGACGATGGTTGGGCCATGTAGAGCGGATGGACCCAAACGCTCCGGCTCGTCGGGTGTTCGAAAGCACATTGCAGGGAAATCGCAGAAGGGGAAGCGAAGGCGGCGCAATCAAGTGGATGAAGACCTCAACGGACTAAGAGTGCGAAACTGCAGAGAGCTCGCCGGAAATAGAAGAAGGATGTTGGTTGAGGCCCAGGTTCACCCCGAACTGCAATGCCCACCTAAGTAAGTAAGTAAGTATTCCAATGGAAACGGGATTGGGAAAGCTAACTTAGAAACTACTGGACAGATTTCAAAAATTTACGATGGTACATTATCCCTCATTAACATAAATTATTTCATCCTCATATTACCTAGGGACCCGGGCAAAGCCAGAAGGTTCAGCTATATATTTTTTTATCCGGGAACGGGATTGGGAACGGAAACCTAGATACTACCGGACAGATTTCACAAATTCTTTCAGAATTGGGATGATACTTTATCCCTCAGTAACTAAGATTATAATTCATCCCTATTAGGAATTTTTCGGGAACGAAAACATGAACCTCAAAACGACTTGACCGATTTCAAAAATTCTTTCGAATTTAGGATGATAGATTAGGTTAGGTTAAAATGGCTGTCAGGAATACAACTGACACACTTAGACCAATATTAGTTCCATTGTGATACCATAAAAATTATGCGAGGGAGTATTTCACTTAACAAAACCATTTTGGATCATCAAGAAAATATTTTCCTAGATGCCGTTTTCTTTTAAAGGAGAGAGCAGGACTTGAGCAGACGAGGTATGGGATTGTCACCAATCCCACCGACATAAAATGTAAACGGAATGCTTAAAATCAGAAAAACCGACATTGGGCATTGACATTGAATAACTATATACAGGGTGATTTGCATAAAAACCGGTCTCCGGTCCATCAACAACAACTAAAGCGTTGGCAACAACTGCAAAAACAACAACAACAAGTACAGCAGCGGCAACAACCGCAAATAAAGTAGCGGCAATAACCGCAACAACAGCAGCGACAACAACAACTGCAGCTTAAAGAAGGCGGCGCAAAGCGAAGCCGAATACCACGATGACCCGCAAGCAAAAGACGGTGGGTGATAAGGAGGAGGTCGACGACAGGAGTATGTCGACAAGCAATGAAAGTGGTTACGAGTCGAATGCCGGTGAGGGCCGTTACACCGGCAGCAACAACTCGTTCGCTGCATTAGCAGACGGTGACGGCGACGATGATCATGAAGATAACGAGGAAGGCAAGCGACTCCACAAGCTGACAACAACAGTGGAGAAACTGCATGCCAAAATAGCTCTGATAAAAGCAAGGCAAGTGGCCCGCAGGCAAGCGGAAAGCGAGGCCAAACAACAACGATTGCTCGCGACAGAAAAAACTGCCAATGAACAACAGCAGCCTACAACAACAAAGGCTGTAAATATCAAAACTGCGCCAGCTAGTAAAATACCTGTTGAAAACAAAAGAAAAAAAAATGCTACAAAAGAGCAGCATCGTGGGACCGCGGCCAAAAAAGCCGCGCCATCGATCCCCAGCCAGCAGCATCCAGCCGAGAAGAAGCAAAACCAACAACAACAGCCAGCACAACAACAGCAGCAGCCAAAGAAGACACAGAAGAGCAGGGTGCCCCCAAAATGGATCTACAAGCAACAAAAAGCCTATGTAAGTCTGCCATTGGCGATAAATTTGTAATAAAACGTTTAGGTCAAGATCGACATGCAATCCAATATCAAAACATTGGTGACCATAAGATCGTTCGGGAGTTGTTTGCGAAGACAATCACCGAGTATTATAGTTATACTCCCAAAGAGGAGAAGCCTAAAAGCATGCTATTGAAAGGGGTAGAGCCTTCCTCTGACCCAGAGGAGCTCTTAGCTGAACTCCGCATGTTGGCGAGCGGCGATCTCGAGTTTATCGGGGTCAAGCCACTCACCACGGCCAAGGCTAGACGGGAGAGGCGGTTATTGCCGATGTTCCTAGTCACCTAGTCACCCACTAGCCTTCTGGAAAGTCTCAGGAGTATCTCCGTCCTGGACTACCTGATGGTAAAATGGGAGAAAATAAACAGGCACGGGAAAATTTTACAATGTCTCCGTTGCCAACGGTTCGGTCACGCCGCATTCAACTGCCAAATGCAGTCGAGGTGCATAAAGTGTGGAGAGAACCACAACGACAAAGAGTGCAAGCTCGGTGAGGCAAGGGTCGAAGATAAGACCCTACTGAAATGTGTTCTCTGTGGTGGAGATGAACACCCTGCAAACTATCGGGGTTGTCCTCGATACCAGGTAATAAAAAAATCAATAAAAGCTGCTCCAACAGTAACTAAGGATGAGGGAAGGCAAACAGCCAGACCAACTCCAAGGGCCGTCGTTCCCGAAGTTTCCTACGCCCAAATGGCGGGTGGAGCTGGGAAAACTGTACAACCTCCCCAGAAGGCGGCCGCACAGCCATCTGTGTCTAAGGCTGCTGCTGGGGAGTTGGAAGTGATGGTCGCTCTGCGTCTCATTCAGGCACAAATGAGCGAACTATCGCGGCAAATAAGTGAGCAGGCGCGTAGGGTGGATTTGATCTACCGTGCAATGCCTACGCTTGCGCAATTTTTAGGTTAACGGGCGCGCTGCCGGAGAGGCCTTTTAAGATCCTAGCCGTGAATGTGAATTCGCTAGACGGACGACAAGCCAACTTCCTTGAGTTGTAAAAAGACCAACGTCCTGATGTATGTATGGTTAGCGAAACTAGGCTAAATCAGCATCACAAATTGACGGATAACAATTACATTATCATAAGGAGGGACCGACCCAACTCGACTCTCGCGGGTGGGGTTGCGATCTTCTTACGTAAGGGCATTGCTCATAAGGTAATATATAGCGGTGAAGTACGCCGATTCCGGTTGCTGGAAACGTGTATCATATGCATTCCTCTCCAACAGGGGAAGCGGTTGTATCTGGTCGCGCTCTATGCACCGCAGGAAGTTTCTCAAACCTCATGTTTCGTAACAGAGCTCGAAACACTTTTTCGATGTCTGAAACTGAATTCGGATGAAAACTATTTCCTTTTGGCCGGTGATTACAATGCTAAACATCAAGATTGGGGAAATCAATTAGCCAATCCAAGGAAACCAAGCTATTCAATTGGTTGGGGCTCCACAGCATTGAGTGTAAAGTCGATCTGCTGGCTACTGACAGGCCTTCATATCTTCGAAGTGGTTCATATTTGGATCTATTGCTTTTAGACTCAAGACTTAAACTAACCGACGACATTCTTCGACGGACGAAAAATTGTTTAACGACGGTTGAGTACGACAGTGACCACTGTGGGCTTGCCGCCGTCATACTACTTCCCACTCTTGCAACTCTTACCCACTCTTACAACTACAGTAAGACACGTTGGCCGCGCTTTTCCGGTGCCGTCTCAAGGGAACTTCGTTTGAACGGTATTGCGCCGCCATGCAACAGAAATCTGTCGAACGTTGAGATCGATGGGTACCTGCAAAGTATGGAGGATGAATCCGTAGAACAATGAACAGGACAATTCCTAAGTATAGGCAAAACGATCCAACGAACATGTACAGAAACGCGACAAAAGACGCACTTTAAAAACAAAAAATTGTGCTCCTGTCGAGACTCAAACTCTTGCACAGGAGGTCTACTGACCGACACGATTTGGAGATTAGAACTCTGAGGTCACAGATCAAAAATCTCCAACAGCTTATTAAAGAAAACTATAAAATTTCCATTTCAATTTTCTGGAACAATAAAATTCGGGCTGTGCAGTCCACCAACCCGAGTATGTTTCCGGAAATAAAAAAAAAATTTTAGGAGAAAGGATCAAAATGACCTTGAGCGTATTAAACTCCATAGGACGACAGACAACAAGAACTTACTTTTGACAATTGGAATAGATCCAGATGACGCCATTTTGGATGATGACAACTTTATAGTGGAAGATGCTCAAGAGAAGGTAGAGACGGTGGGTGCTGTTTTCGAGCGAGTATATAAGGTGAATGAGTGCATTCGCCCGAATCACGACCTTGAGAACAGAGCCTTCGTTGGACACTTCTATCTTAGAGACGAGATCTCGCATTGGCGATCTGAGAATCCTGGTTTCACTAGGTTCAATGACGACCGACTTGCAAATGCAGTTATCGCCCAGCGAAACGGGCATAACACCTTGTTCGTGTCTAAGATGGACCTCGAGGACATCCTTCACAAAATAAAGAAAAAGAAGTCAGCAGGAGTCGACGGCATACCCAATGTTGTGCTACGAAACCTCCCTTCGGAAGCGGTGGACATATACACCACGTTGTTCAACAATGGCGGGCCATGATACCATACATGCCGCGTCTAAACTAGTATCTGACATTCTATGTAACAAAGCTTAAAAGCAGTGTACGGGTGCATGTCTGGTTGACTTGGAGAAGGCATTCGATACCGCTTGGTTAGACGGTCTTTTCTATAAGTTGATCAGATATGGCATGAGTAAACCACTGCTATATATTCTCAATGACATGCTTCATGGTAGAACGTTTGTTGTGAAAAGTTGCAATATAACTTCTACCAGAACTTTTAAAATACAGAACGGTCTGCAACAAGGAGCGGTGAATTTGCCTATTTTGTTTAGCATTTTCACCGGCGATCTAATTGGTTCTTTTCACCATGCTATGACCTCATTGCGTACAGAACAGGTCCAAAGATCGAGGTCATCAGAATACTCTTTCAGCGTGACTTCGATAAGATTCAGCAATATTGCGATGACTGGAAGTTGAAAATCAACTTTCAGAAATCGGAAACAATTGTGTTTAGAACCTCGTTGGCTCGGGCCTCATGGGATTCGAGAAAGAACTGGCGAAAGCTGGTGATCATTGATCTACATGGCCACCCACTGCCAAGCAAAGTAGTAGTCAAGTACCTCGGCATCTGGCTAGATCAGTATCTATATTTTAACAAACATATGGATGCGGCTCTGGCCAGGGCTAGAGGAGCTTTTGCTCTGACAAGGCGACTGTTTCACAGCAGTCAACTTGATAGCAGAGTGAAGGTGATTTGCTACATGGCCTTCATAAGGCCAATGATTGTCTATGGGTGCCCTGTGTGGTTCAATGTTACAGCGCCTCAGATGGAAAAGATTCGGGTGTTTGAGAGACAGTGTCTGCGTACCTGTCTTGGATTGCACAGAACACCAGAGTCGGAGTACAGAAGATATTATCCGAATGGGGTCGTTTACAACGGGGCTCAAATAAACAGAATCGACAACTTCATGATAAAACTGACTCGTGGTCACACTTCAAGGGCGATGTCTTCGAACAATGGCCTGATATTTGGGGCTTACTACCCCAAACATAGAATACATGGAGAGAACACGTTTCAGTGGATTTGTCCCACCGGAGGCTTTCCTCTATTTTGACATGATAGGTTTGATTCAGGATAGATTGGCGGTTCTGTTAATCTACCACGTCACCGTAAGTCCGTAGAACGACGGCTCCTTTACAACCGTGACGTCGCCGCAGTAGGCGGAGAAGTTGAAGAGCTCCTCCGGTTCAGTAGGGCGGTCTCAGATCGCGATCGTCGTGACGTTGTTGAAATGTCAGATATGTTCTGGTGGTTGTCCGAACAACAAATTGTTATGGATGATGATAGTCAGTCGCTAATGGCTGGCTTACACAGGCTTAGCGTGTATGTCTTAAGGAAGGGGGTGGACACAGTGGCAAAAAAAAAATAAAAAAAAAATCAGAAAAAAAATACAAAAAAATATATATAAAAAAGTTAAAACTCACAAAAAAATTATAAAAAATCAAAAAAAAAAAATTACAAAACACTAAAACCCAAAAAAAAAATAATTGCAAAAAAAAAAAAGCAAAAAAAGCTGCTGTGCCTGCTCTAGTTTTAAGTAGATTTAAGTAGTTTTAATTAGATTTAATAATTTTAAGAACACAAAAAAAAAAAATGATCTAGAGAACTAAGTTTTTCAATGTCTTAACCATATCTATAAGTTGTATATTAATAAGTTATCCTTAGGCCGAAAGGCATTAGAATTATGATATTGTTTAATTAAGAGTACCTGATTAGGGTCAGTTAGTTAGTTAAGATATTATATAAGCTAGTTTTATACATTTTTGTTAGCATGTAAGCAGTTACAAGTGAAAATGAATAAAAAATGGATTAAAAATGAAAAAAAAAAAATGAGGTGATTTGCATAAGGTGTGACAAAAAGATAGGGTGTGTAGGTTGGACTTAGACAAGCAAAAAATCGTATGGGAGGGGGGGGGTCCATTTTCCCCCGTTTAGGCGGGAGGGACAATTTAAGAAAAAAATCACTAAAAATGGAAAAAAAATTATTTAAAAATAACGGTAATAAGTACAGAGTCGTGCTACAGCATTTTGAGAAGCATAAAAACCTATACATTAACTAAAATTTAAAAAAAAGTTGTTCAAAAGAATAGTTTTTGAAATATTAATTTTCAAAATCAAAATTAAAAAAAAAAACATAATTTTTTTTCAAACCATTTTTTTTTTCAAAATTTTACGTATTGAAGTAGTATTTTTCTAGCCTATTTTCAATGCTCTTATTTATTGATCAAACACAAAAAACCGGATGCCAAAATAACCTGTAGTTTTTGAGAAAACCAAAAATTACAAAAACGACTTTTTTCAATTTTGTTTTTTAAAAAGTTTTTTTTTTTCGTTATTGGATTCTTAAGTGAATTTACGAATTAAAGGATGAATTTTCTCTTTACTTTTTTTCACTTAAGATAACGACGAGCGTTGGATCAATTGATCCACGAGCTGTGTCACCTGAGTTATCTTTTCAGGAACTAGGAGCAAAGAAAGAAAAATATCACTCTGAATGTACCAGCCCAACAATAAATCCAAGAGCGTCTGACACATATTGTGCGGCACACTGGTCAGCGTCTGATCCCAGTGGGACGGCTGAATATAAAATGCGAATAGAAGTAACTGCCCTTTTTGTATAATAAAAAAAAAGTTTAAATAATTTATGGCAATGAACAAAACAAACAGATTTATTACCCCAGGTGACTCCAGCAAAACTGGAAAATCCTTTCTCTAAAGAGATCGGTCCTACGGATTCTAGGGAGGACCACTTATTGTTTAAAAATTTTGAAAAACGGAATACGAAAATACAGAGAACTCCCCCAAAAAACTATTCCCAAAGGGTTATAAGGTTTACACCATCGAAAACCCCAACTAAGACAAATGACGTAAAAGTCATTAGTCAAAAAGAAACCAATGTCTCTGAAATGATCGACACTGCAGGACAACAGAGTTTCAAAGAAATCAAAGAAAACTGCCTAACCGAATCAAAAGATTACTTTGATGAATGCCAAAAGGAAATAGCAGCAAGAAAGAAACTTGAAACTTTAGTTCAAAGTGTCCCTATTTGACAAGGAACACAAGTCTACGGTTCAGACAAGTCAACAAGATACTGTTACTGTCTATCAAATTGACGAAGAAGAACTTTTACTTGAAACTGAAAGAAAAAGAAATAAGCGCACTGCTAAAAAACGAAGAGCGGAAGGTAGCCCCGAATTGCATACAAAGAACCAGCAAACCTCGAAAACTGAAAATAAAAAAGACTAAGGTACTACAAAGAATAATACAAATAATGTGCTATCCAATGCTAAACCGAAGTCTTTGTCTAAAGGCAACAGAAAAACTGTACCACCACCAATTATGATCACAGGATTCCCAAATTTTGGAGATCTTAAGAAAATTATTGAGAAATGTACTAAAAAAGCATGCAAATATACATCGTATAACAAAGACAATTGGAAAGTCAATGTCGAGGAAGATGATGACTATAGACTGGTCACTGAGGAACTAAGCAAACATAAAACTCAGTGGCACTCGTATGAAAACAAATCCACAAGACCAATAAAAGTAGTAGCCAAAGGCCTACATTCCTCATGTTCTCCAAAAGAATTAGTAGAAGACCTTGTTCAAGCAGGCTTCCAAGCCCTTGATGCAGTCAATCTTATTAAGAATGAGACTACTAAGAACTCTGCTGGGGAACCAATAATAGTAAAGAGATCCCTGCCTTTATTCACGCTATTTTTCGACAGCAAACAAAGTCTTGAAAATGTCTATAGTATTCGATCAATCTTGGACATAAAAGTCAAAATTGAACCACTGCGAAAATCAAAAATTGTTCCGCAGTGTAAATGATGCCAAGCATTTGGCCACACCCAAAAATATTGCAACCGCGAGTTTGCTTGTGTTAAGTGTGAAGGAAAACACGCAACTAAAAACTGTCCATCAAGCAAAGAACAGAAAGCAAAATGTGTAAACTGTCAAGGTAATCACCCTGCGAGCTATAGAGGCTGTCCAGTTGCTAAAAGATTTCAAAAATCCAAAAGCAAAATGACATCCGGTGAAATAAAGCCTAGCAATTCAGCCAACACAAAAAGAACTCCTATGAAGCTGAAGATAAAGTTAAGAAAGAACTGCCGAAAGAAGCTGTTAAAAGCAAAAGCGACGAAAATAAATCCTATTCACAGATTGTTAAAAACGTGAGGAAGAATGAAGAAACTTCCATTAAAGAAATTCTTGGACTTATTCTTAAAAGAATTGACAATCAGGATTTGAACATCAAACGGCTAAGTGAAGAAGTCGCTCTTAAAAAACAATGATGGACAGAACACTAAAAATTGGAACATGGAATGCAAACGGTCTTTTACACCATTTATCAGAATTAAAAATCTTCTTAGACATCGAACACATAGATATTTGTCTGGTGTCCGAAACTCATTTCTCAAGTGGACTGGTTCTTGATGATTTAATATCAAACTATATTTGCTACCACGCTCCTCATCCAGCTGATAAGGCTAGAGGTGGATCGGCAATCCTGATAAAAAAGAGCTTAAAACACCATGAAGAAGCTATGTTTACAAACGAGAATATGCAAGTAACAATAACTAGTATTGGTATGAAAAAGAAAGACTTCAAGTTGGCATCAATATACTGCTCGCCAAGGCGTTCCCCGACTGAAGATGATTATACAGAACTGCTAAATCTACTAGGACATAACTTCCTTGTTGGCGGTGACTTCAATGCTAAGCACACCCATTGGGGATCCAGACTTATAACAACAAAGGGCAGAAGGCTTTACAAAGCATGCCCCAAATACAATTGCGAGTTTTATTCTTCCAGATCACCAACTTACTGGCCATCGGATACTAGTAAAATACCAGACCTTGTTGACTTTTTCATAGTTAAAGGCATCAAACGAAACCACATAAGAGTCGAAGGTAATTATGACCTATCATCAGATCATACACCGGTGATTTTATCACTTAATGAATCAGAGATAATGGAAAAAAGTAATCCTAAGCTTGTAAATAATAAAACAAATTGGAGTGAATTCAGAGAAAAGCTTGAAAGCTATATAAATCTCAGATCCCCTATGGAAACAAAAGAGCAAATCGACCTTGAAGTAGAACAATTCATTGCCGATGTTCAACAAGCTGCAGAAGAAAGTACACCAACTTACTCGAGTAGGAAGCAAACTGAAACAAAATACCCTGCCGAGATAAGAGAGTTGATATTGGAGAAGAGAAGAGCTCGAAGAAAATGGCAAAATACTAGATTTCCAGACTACAAAACAGCGTTTAACCGGCTAAGCAACGAACTGAAAAAACAAATCTACAAATTTAAAAATGATTCATTAAGTAGATTCCTGAAAAATTTAACGACTGATGCTTCAACCGATTATTCGTTCTGGAAAGCAGCTAAGCTCCTGAAAAGACCGCAGTTACAAAAACCGCCAATAAAATCTTTAAACGGGAATTGGATCGGAAATCCGAAAGAAAAAGCTAACCTGTTTGCAGAACATCTTGCGAATGTTTTCAAACCATTCCCAGCAAATACATCTGAAAACAGCTTACAGTTTATTGATAAAGTCGATGAAGTTGACATACCAATTGTCACACTCAAAGAAATAAAAAGTATGTGTCGAAATCAACTATCGATCTAAAAATCACCTGGGTACGATCTAATAACTGCTCAGGTTGTGAAAGAAATGCCATCAAAAGCCTTCATAAAACTCCAATTCATAATAAATGCATGCCTAAAGACCCAATATGTCCCACATCATTGGAAAATTGCTGAAGTAATTGTTATACCAAAGCAAGGTAAGCCACCAACAGAAGTGACGTCTTACAGACCAATATCGCTTATACCAATAATGGCAAAAGTCTTTGAAAAATTGCTACTGAAGAGACTAAGCAAAGTCATAGAAGAAAGAAATCTAATCCCAAAATAAACATTCCACGATAGACCAAGTTCATAGAATAACGGATGCAATTGAAAAAGCATTAGAAGAAAAACAAGTATGTTCGGCTATATTTTTAGATGTTGCTCAAGCATTCGACAAGGTATGGCATGAGGGGCTGGAGTATTAACTGCAAAGTGACCTACCCAGGCAGTACTACGAAATACTAAAATCTTATATCTCAAACCGGCTCTTCAGAGTACGGTATGATCAAGAATATTCAAAGCTATGTAAAATACAAGCCGGTGTTCCACAAGGAAGCGTCCCAGGACCTACCCTGTATTTGCTATATGCAAGGGATATTCCAGTGGATAACAACACCATTATGGCTACTTCAATTTTGGCATCCAGTAAGTGCGTCGTCAAGGCTGCTGAGAAATTGCAAATTGCCGTCGACACCGTTAGTGATTGGACCAAAAAATGGCGTATCAAGCTCAATGAAGCTAAATCTGCACATATAAACTTTACAAATAAAAAGTTAAGCTACGTACAAATATGTGGTACCCGTGGTGTGATGGATAGCATGTCCGCCTGTTAATCCAGAGGTTCGAGTTCGAATCCCAGCAGATGCAAAAATGTTTTTTCTACGGGTATCGCCTTTCGCGAGGAATTAGCAAGTCCTCCGTTAGTATTCATTGCCATGAAAAGCACTTTCTCGATTAGCCGTTCGGAACCGGCAGAAAATTGTAGGTCCCCTCCATTCCTTCACAAGGGATGGTTGTGAGAAATGCGCTAGGCCCAGGGGCTCCTCGCTCTGTTGCGCCACCCTTTTTATTTATTTTTACGTACAAATATTCATCAACAATCAAGCTGTACCTTACGCCAACACGGCCAAATACCTTGGGATGAATTTGGAGGCAAAGCTAAAATGGAAAGAGCATATCAAAAAGAAAAGGGAAGAGCTCAACTTGAAGTATAGAAAAATGTACTGGTTACTCGGTAGAAATTCTGACCTATCTGTCGAAAATAAAATAATGCTTTATAAACAAGTACTTAGACCTGTTTGGACCTATGGAATCCAATTATGGGGCTGTACAAAGAAAACAAATACTGAAATCATCCAAAAATTCCAAAACAAAGTCGTTCGTGGAATAGTAAATGCACCATGGTATATAAGAAATAGCGATTTACATCGTGACCTACAAATAGAAACGGTTACAGAAGTTGTAAGAAAACATGCTGTATCACACAATCAGCGACTGCATAGTCATATCAACTCTGAAATGGAGTCCGTATTAAATACGAGAGGCAATGTTCGGAGATTAAGAAGAACCAAGCCAGCTAATGGTCTAAAACTCATGGGAAGCATTAAAAGTTTAAGCTTTCCTCTAAGCGATTATATTATTGAGAAAGAAAAATCTGTTGTCGATCGTTCATAGATTGGTTCTGATTACGAGGAGTTTTAAGTGAGGTAAGAGTCCCACACTACTTGGTATCGAATACTGCCAAGTGTCTTTTGAAGATTTCCTCCTGACAAAAAAAAAAAAAAACAAAAAAAATTTACTTAACTTTGTAGATTCAAATTATCGTCTGCTTGGCGCAGTTGGTAAAAGTGCGCTTTTCTTTTAGAATAAAAACTAAGTAAGCCAAGCTATTCCGGTTCGATTCCCAGTCAATCCCTAACTTTTTTTGTTTTTTATTTTAAAATTTAATTTATTTTTGAGTGTCCATGGCTTGTGTGGTGGGTAAATGTATCTATAGTTCCAACTCACCTCTTTTCGTATGCCATGGTCCATGTGGTAATGCATTTCATGCTAAATGTATTGGGGCCAACAATGCACTTTTAGATAAAATAAGTGCTTTTAAAAGTGCTTGTTGGTATTGCGAGGATTGCAAAATGATATCTACTTCCCAATTAGCGATAAAGATATCTACGTTCAAACTAGAAATTGAAAAGCTTTCGAAAGGTTTCGATCTGCTGCACAAAGCTTTCAATAAATCCGTTTTGAACTTTGAATCATTTTATTCCAAAACCTAAGTTAATTTTTGTGTCTCGGCTTAGGCCAGATCTTAATTCAAACGACAATGCTGTGCAAACTCTGGATGACTCAATATCTCTGTTTGAATTAAACTCAACCTTGCAGAAAATGAAAGAAATAAGGGTTTTTTGAAGAATTCAAAACGCTTTCTCAAAATCTATACTCTAACTATGTCAATCAAATGGGGTGTTCTCTGAAAAATTACCCAAAAAGGTTTTGGTCCTTTGTAAACTCTAAAAAAAAATCAAACGGGCATCCCCTAAACTTTGTTTTAATAGCACTTCTTTAAAAATTACTCCTGAGATATGCAATGTCTTTACAAACCATTTTTGTGGTTCACTTTGCAGAGCGAATTTAGGAATTGATGAACATTTTTTTCAGTATTTAACTCACTGCTCGCAAGTGAATTTTAATAGTGTCCCTATTCACAGAGACAGAACTACTTACTACTTTTCTTCTCTTAAAGATGACGTTTCTTCTGGTTCGGACTCGATTCCGCCAATTGTTTTAAAAAAGTGTTCTTCACGTTTATCACTACCACTTGAATATCTTTTCAAGCTTTCTTTAAAATCTGGAATATTTCCCACTCTTTGGAAAAAATCTTTTATAACACCTGTTTTCAAGCAGGGTGAAAAAATAGATATAAAAAACTACAGGCCAGTTTCAAAGCTCTCACGCATACCCAAGCTATTTGAACAAGTAGTCTGCGAAAGCCTATCCTTCTTTGCAAGGAATAATCTCTGCCATCAGCAGCATGGATTTGTGCAAAGAAGATCGACGGCTACCAGCCTACTATCTTTTTATCATTAATGTTCCTTTGAATGTGGGAACGAGCTTCCTTGAATGTGGGAACGAGCTTGACTGCATTTACACTGACTCCTCTAAGGCGTTTGACCAACTGTTTCATAATATTATACTATATAAACTAAAAGCATTTGGATTTTCCCCATTATTTATTGTTTGGATTAGCTCCTACCTAAAAAATAGGCCTTATGAAGTCAAATTTCGAAATGTTTTATCAAAACCTTTCAATGCTTTGTCTGGTGTGCCACTAGGAAGTCATCTTGGTCCCTTACTTTTCACTGTTGCAATTAATGATGTAATTTCTTGCATCTCCTATAGCGACATTCTAATCTTTGCTAATGATATGAAGATTTTTAAAACCATAAAAAATGTTTCAGATCGAGACTTAGTTCCCCCCTCTTTCTTTTCTTTCTTTTTTCTTATTTCTCTTCCTTTAAAAGCTGATTTTTTTTTTTTTTTAAGAAACAAAGTGAATTTTGTTTTTATATTCATATGCTACTAAATTTTTGTAAATGTAACACATGCACTAAAACCTAA
This sequence comes from Melanostoma scalare, assembly GCA_949752695.1. Lineage (NCBI taxonomy): Eukaryota > Metazoa > Arthropoda > Insecta > Diptera > Syrphidae > Melanostoma > Melanostoma scalare. The sequence goes on along the minus strand of OX456986.1, from coordinate 80,681,966 downwards.
CTAATATTGTAAATGTGAAAGTCACTCTGTCTGTCCGGCTTTCTATGTTACCATCTTCCACCCAAACCACTAAACCGATTTAAATAAAATTTGATACAGGGATTGTCTAAGACTTGAGGAAGGACATAGGCTATATATTTTATCCCTAAATTCCCACGGGAACGGGAACGTATACGGGAACTTAGAAACTACAACACCGATTGCAAAAAATTTTAAGCCGATAGAGTGCTTTACTCCAGAGTAACATTAGCTTTAATTCATCTACATATTCTTACGGGAACGAGAGTCCTTACTAATATAACAAGTGTGAAAGTAGCTCTGTCTGTCATTCGTTATATGTTACCATCTCCCGACCGTATGCAAAGACCAAATGTGGAGAAGAAGATACAACAACGAGCTGTATGAGCTGTACCACGACATGGGCATAGCCAGAAGAGTACGCATCGCGAGGCTACGATGATTGGTCCTTGTAGAGCGGATGGACCCAAACGCTCCGGCTCGTCGGGTGTTCGAAAGCACATTGCAGGGAAATCGCGGAAGGGGAAGACCTCGTCTCAGGTGGCGCAATCAAGTGGATGAAGACCTCAACCGACTTGGATTGCGAAACTGGAGAGAGCTCGTCCGAAATCGAAGTCGTTATAGAAGGATGTTGGATTGTTGGTTGAGGCCCAGGTTCACCCCGAACTGTAATGCCCACCTTAGTAAGTAAGTTAGTAAGGAGAAACAGTAATAAAAATATAGCTCACAGCAGTAAATACAAAGTATTTGAATCGATAGCGGAGTCAATATTAATGCATGCAGCGCAGGTGTGGGTTAAAAAGAATATTTCGACTACCAACGAACGCAACGAACTACATGTTAATACTGGAAACGGGAATCTCTTCATTGTTTATTAAAACACTGAAGTTGAATGTTGACTACATATATGTATATGTAAGGTCCTTCAGATGTCAGATGAGCGTCTCCCAAAAATATCAGCACTCCAGGTGATACAGAGAAAATCAGGTTGGTTCAAAGAGTGGCTAGAGCTAGCTGAAGGAGAATGTATAAATCTAGCACCTGAAGACTATCTTAGGTGGAAACCCTTTATGTACCAATTGATTGCTGCAGTAGACGATCGATATAGATCGAGGTGCACATCCGAAGCAAAAGAATCCATCTATAGAATGTCGTACAGCAAGCTGGACTACAATCTTAATCAAAAGAATTACTTCTGAGATGACCTAACAACGGATCAAATATCTATGATATTTAGATTTAGAGGTAGACTGCTCGATCTAAATTTCATTCCTCATCGAGAAGAGTTACCTTTGATGTGCGAATTTTGCAATATGGCTGAAAGAGAAAACATTTTTCATTTCATGGGTAGATGTCCAGTGCTACGAGAAACAAGAAGACATGTCTTTGGAACCGATGTTTTATCGGAAGAGCAGATCACCCATCATTTAAATGAAGTAGATGTTCCGACTAGGTTTATTTTCCAAATTGGAAAAAACTAGGAAAAAAGCTTATTTAAAGAAAACACACAACTTCACTTTTTCACTCTCAAATTGCTTCTAGAATATTTGTCATATGACTTTAGGTATATTCAATTCATTACTTTTCCATAAACATTCCATGATTTTGTTTACATTTATTTGACATAAATATTTTGTGGAATGTATGTTAGGTATTGTTTATTTAGATTGTATTTAATTCCATTCAGTTCTGAACATTCTCCCGCCTCCAAAAAATCGAAATCTCATCCTTTACTTATGGTGCACCCTGTCCAGAAATCTGCACTGTAGTACCGACGACGTTCAGCCAATTCTCCATAGATGGCCTTTGACATTTGACTGCCTTCCGTTATTGGTATAAATATTGACTGATGAACGGTGGTACTCTTCTTTCTCATAGTGTACATGCAACGAAACAGAAGAGAAATTAGTACATTAAAATAAACATAAATGGACAACACGAAAGAATAGTACAACGGATACCAATTAGAAATTTTTGTTGCCTTTCACTTTAAGTGCAGTCATTGAAGCGAAAAATATGGTATTACCTCCGAAATTTTTTAATGTGAACCGATTTGCATGACATTTTGGAATTAGGCTCATCTTACCCTTAACTTCAAAAGTGAAAATGATTTGAGCTCCGTAACCACCCTGGGGGTGGTTGCCACCCCTTCTCGGGGGTGAATTTTTTTTTTTTCAAAATAACGAAAATCGATAAAAGGCCTAATTTTAAACAAAAAATATTCTATAAGGTTTTTCAAAATATCCAATACTTTTCAAGTTATTGGCAATCGGTTTCTGCACATATCTCCAAAAATATACGTTTTATCCAAAAATGTATCAAAACATAGTTGTAGCAGTTAAAACAATGAACAATTTGGTTTTTATTAAGTATTTTAAATGCAATATTAAGCTAGATATTAAAGATCAAAGCCGTATTTTATTTTGCCTGAAATTTAATCGATGTGGTCAATGCCATCTTGCGGCGAGCAGATGCATTTTATGCATTCTAAAACAAAAGTCTTTTGCACGTTAAATAAGTGAGCTGTATTGCAAATAAAGGGGAGCATCTAATGCTTTTTCTTTTAAATCAATGGGCTTTTGGACATAACTTCCTCAAATTTCATACTATCACAATAAATAAAAAATCATTGTAGAGGTAATTAAGAGAGCTACAACATCCTTTATTGTAATATATAGTAAAAAACCTTTTTCTAAAACGGTGAAGGGTTAAAGGGCTTAAGAGAGGCTGTGATATCGCTGCATATAAAGTTTTCGATAAAACGTACATTTTTGGAGATATGTGCAAAAACCGATGATAAACGTGAAAAAATTGCGAATTTTCAATTGCCAATAACTTGAAAAGTATTGGTTTTTTTGAAAAACTTTATAGATGATTTTTTGCTTAATTTCTTCTTCTATCGATATCCGAGGCGATTTTGAAAAAAAAAATTCACCCCCGAGAAGGGGTGGCAACCACCCCCAGGGTGGTTACGGAGTTCAAATCATTTTCACTTTTGAAGTTAAGGGTAAAATGAGCCTAATTCCGAAATTTCATGCAAATCGGTTCACAGTAAAAAAACTCGTAGCAATAATGTTTCAATGACAGCACTTGGCATGTGTACTGAATCGGTTGTATGCACTGCCTTGCGTAAGTAGGAAACTTCATTCATCGTAGATTGTAGTATGTTTCATTCTGACTTGTTCGTATGTAAATTGTAGATTCGTTTTCGTGAGACGTGAGCATGGTGCCGACATGGTTTGCGTTATTTAATTGCGATTTTTTGTTTTTTTACTTAGTATTGCTTAAAATTGTGTATTTATTTGAAGTTAAATTTGTGTCAAACTGCTGTTGGAGTTGCTGCGAAATGATGCTGGGATGGATAAAATAAGCTGCGACTTTTTACCCGCAACTTTTATATTGGTTAATGGATGACATGTTGTGTGCTTCCCACATGTTTCAGGATGAGTGTTTTCCATTTTCATATTTGAAAATATTAAATATTATAATAAATATTATTAATAAATATTTTTCTATATTTTATTAGATTTTATTTGTTTTGTGTGTGATTTTGTATGTTATTTGTGTTCAATCTCGTGCATGTTCAATTTTATTTTAATTTTAATTGCAAATTTGTAGCGTGCGTATATGTATGTGTGTGTAAGTGTTTTATTTGTTAAATTTTTTGTAAATTTTTGCTTTTGCTTTGCTGAATTTGTAGCGGATCTACATATTAATAAAAAAAACTAATTATTTTATCCATAAAATCATGGCGAAACAAAGAAGCCGCTGCAAAATATAAAGTGAAACTCAGCAGCATTTTATGTGAATGCATAAATCCACTCTCGCGAGAAATGTTTCGTCAAGGTAGTTGACGAAACAAATACACACGCACTTTCTGTCGCCATGCCTTTTCCGGCATTCTCACATTCTTCTTGATTTGACACTAAAACCTATCAGACGTGCCGGCGTTGAATTGCTCTAAAAACTAAATCTCTTTTTGAAACGTAAATTACAAATTAAGTTAACATACAGTAAATAGAAAAAGCAAAGTAAATTTACATGTAATTAAAGTAAATAAAATGTAATAAGAAATCAAGAGAATAAACATTAATTGATGATACAGAAGAAGGGCATATAGAGACCAGGCAAGAGCACTGAACCAGCTAAGGTAAGCTACAGGTAGCTTCATGAATAACCATCGACGTGACCATCAAAGGTACGCAACATACAGGCACATACATCTGTGCCCCAACAGGTTATAAATTTGTGCAGTGTTGCAGTGTTTTCCTTTTTTAGTTAATATGTATCGTGTGTTTTGTCGACGACAACAAATTTTATTATTTATTTTCACCGACGGGATTTGAGATCGACGTGTGGCTGTGGCATTTATTTTCGATGTTTCTCTTTGACAGAGAATTTGTAACTGTTGTTTTGTGAAATTTTGTAGATTTTGATTCAGTTTTTAAGAAATTTTTATAAAATGATTTTTAATTAATAAATTATGCTCATTGTAAAATTGCTTTTTCATTTAAGATACGCTGTGTTAAAGCTGTGTTGACATTATATGATCATGATCTTTCGTAAAAAGGATAATTTTAACCTGTTCATGATTATTTCCTTGTTGCTTCAGCGAATTTTTCGGTGAAAAGATTCCTGAAGCGAATGTGTTTTGAAATTTGCTGTAGATAATATCCGGTTCACGTTCAAGTTTTGAAGCAATGACAAGTGAGTTTTCGTAGAAAGACTCTGGTATCATGTTGTTCTTAATGAAGTGGTGATGATTTTCAGCTTTTTTTTTTTTACTTTTGTTGAAATTAAATATCAATTTTTGCTTTGCGGTCGATTGGTAGCGACGGTTTTTTAAATCAGCGTACTATCCTCGGTGGCTTGATTTGAGAGCAGCCAACATAATTTTGTTATTGGACGCTTGAAGCATCCTTTCTCTGTCTTCAAGGTGACGACTCGGATGAGTCCCTCTGATCTGGGATGCGTCTCGGTGATTCTGGCCATGTTCTAGTACGTTGCTGGGAGACGCTCATCCTTGATTAGAACCAAGTCACCTACCTTTGGAACCTTTTCCGTCTTCGTCCATTTCGGGCGTTGTTGAGCCTGCAAAGGTATTCGGAATGCCACTTCTTCCAGAATTGGTCTGCCAGGGACTGAATTCTCTTCCAGCGTTCTAAGTGGGTGATATTAGGGGTAAGTTCTCCTTGCGGTACGGCGTGAACTGGTTCTCTGATGAGAAAGTGAGCGGGAGTTAAGACGTCCAAATCGATCAGTGTTGATCGATCAGTGGACGCAAGGTTCTCGAATTGAGACATGCTTCTATTTGGTGAGTATCTCACTTCCAACAACACGTTTGATATGGTACTTGACCGATTTCACAACTTCCCATAACCCTCTGAAGTAGGGAGAAGCGGGAGGAATAAAATGCCATTCTGTACCGTGGTTTGAAAGTTTTTCCGCTACTTCCACCCAGCAATGCTTTGCATTCTCAAACATTATGCCTAACTCCGCGTTAGCACCTACAAAATTTGTTCCGCAATCACTGAGCAGCCTCCTGCATATACCTCTACGTCCTGTAAAGCGTTTGAACGCTGCTAAAAATCCCTTGACTTTGCGGCAGTTGGATGGGAAGCTGAGATATGTAGCAATCTTCCGGATCACTCGTAACAGCTTCGAGAATTTTCGCACCACATCGAGTATCCTGTTATTCTCCGCGTTCATCTGCACGGCGTTTGAATTGAGCGCTCCTCTTCGGCAGTTGAAACCTCTTCAGCTTCCTGGAATTTTTGTACTTCCGACCCTAAGTCCGCGAACAGTGTTAAAGTTCGGACATGAACACGGGTTTCGGTCAGAACTTTTCCAAAAATTATACAGCCGAGTTGTGTTTTTTAGGCCACCGGACTTTGGCCGTCTTGACTCCGTACTATCTGTAGAAGAAGTATGTCGGCGAAAACGTCGCTTCCAAGTAGTTGGTCCACCGGAGCAGGTAAAAAGAAAGTGGTATCTGCTAAACAGAGGCCCTCTAAATAATGCCATTTCTTTGGTTCGATTCGGTGGGCAGGAAGATGTCCAGTCAGTGACGTGAAAAATAGTGCTTTGACAGCACCTTGAAACGTCGAGTGCTGCGACGCAAGCGTTAAATCGACGCTGCTTTACGTTGTGCCACTGCTGACCAAACCCAACCCACTTACTCTCGCCACGGTCTGACACCGTTTTAAGTTCAGCAATTGTGCAGCTGCTGCTGTTATGAAAGTGGCTCCTGATCCTGGGTCGACCAGAGCTCTTTGGCAATGGAAGCTTCCATCTGCTGCTATGACATTGACAACGGCTGTTGCCAACAAAACCTTTGGCGATGGACAGCCGCCTGCTGACGCCTGGAAGGTGTTTAAATCTCTACCGCTCGAGCTAGCTCTGCCGTTCATATGGAACTCAGGCGCGTCTGGGTTGACGGAGCCCTGAGTAGCGTTGAAATCTGTTTGTCTTCTGGGTTGGCTAGGTTGTGGTGCTATGTTTGTGTACAGCAGTGAATGGTGGCGCTTTGAACAAAATGTGCAATTTTTGTCACTTGGGCAGTTTGAGGCGAAATGATTGTGCCCCCCAGACAGTTATTGCACACCTTTCCCATCTAAACTACCTGCGTTCTGGCAGTAGTCTTCATTTGAAACACCTTCCGCACCTCCGTACCGGTTTGTCTCCGCATATCGTTCATGACATAACTTTATTGAGTCGTTTCTCCACTCACTGCTTCCAAAGTCCTGAAGCGTGCTTCCAAAAAATCCAGAAAGTCTTTCCAGCTTGGCAACTCTTCCTGGTTTCCCAACTTCTCTTCCCACAACTGCTGCAAACTACAGGGTAACTTATTGTACACGATATGCACCAATATGACATCCCATTGATCCACAGGTACATCCAGGTCTCTGAGTGCATGAATACACTTTTGCGAGGTGAATATCACCTCCTTCAGCTCATCAACAGACTCCTTCACAAGGCACTTTTGGCTAAAAAGTAATTTAAGTTGCGCGTTTACTAAAACACGCTTGTTATCATATCGCGTAGTTAACAACTCTCATGCCTTGTCGAAATTACCCGCGACACAAGGTAAATGCTGGAGCAAACGATCCGCCTCGCCTTCTAAACCCGACTTCAGGAAGTGCATCTTGTCGATGTCCGTTAAGTTCTTGTTAGAACAGACCAGAGAATCAAATCTGTCGTGAAACGACCGCCATTTTGTAAATTCCCCACTAAACTTAGGGAGATCAATTCTTGGTAATCTTAATTCGGTACGAACCATACCTGACTGGCCTAAACTCTAAACAGCCTGACCTGCTGCCAGCGCTGACGTTGCAGGAACCGAAGACAAGCTCTCCAACAACTCGGTTAAATCAGACCTATAATCTATGTAAGTATCGTTAATTTTATTATAGACCTCAAAATAATCTTCTTTTTCTATCCCCAACGACGTTCGGATGGTAGATTTTTGCTGAAGCCATATTTTCTTCCAGCAAGGCTAAACGGCTACTCGCAATTGCACGCGTACGACGTGCTTTGGGCTCTTTCTTGAAATTCCTGTAGTTCCTCTCTATTTGCTCCAGGAGGCTTTTTTGTAGAAAACCGTAGAACAGCGAAGAACCAAGAGCAGGAACTGAATTCGACATTTTTATTTTTGTTTGGGTATAAATTATTCGTTTATAAAATAACGTACACAACGAGAACGAGCTTACTTCAATTTCTCTTTTCTTTGCAGTGGCAACCTTGGATGACCTTGTTGTCCTTGATGTTTCGACTTCTGCATCAGACCTAGTCTTAAGACTATTTTAGCTTAACGGTGTTTTTAATCTAATTTAATGGTGTTTTAATCGCACGCGATTTACTAGATTTTAGTCAATTTAATTCGATAGAACTGTAAACTGTACTTATTAAACTCTGTAGGAGTTCTTTATATGTGTTTATATAAGCACGTGAGTGCTCGTAAAACGAATCAGCACTTCACACACTCTTTGTCTTTAAAAATGTTAATGTTTTCACACACACACTAAATGTTTTTCAATAATGTTCGTTGAACGGCTACGAGGGACCAAATGTTCCGACTAGGTTTATTTTCTTAATTGGAAAAAACTAGGAAAAAACTAGGTATATTCGATTCATTACTTTTCCATAAATATTCTATGTTTTTGTTTACATTTATTTGACATAAATATTTTGTGGAATGTATTTGTATGTTAAGTATTGTTTATTTAGATTGTATTTAATTCCATTCAGTTCTGAACAGTAGATGCTCCCCGATTATATAAATATTATAAAATTGCATTAGAATATAGAAACAGAATTATAACGAAAATTTTTAAAGATTGTTGAAAGACATATACAGTCACTCACACTCAAAGTGGGACATCTAAGAAATAAAATCTTCAATAAACTTCTTTTCGAAAAAAAATGCAGAGTTGCTCACTTTTTTAAATAATTTTTATTTTTATTGCTTAATATTGACCTCAAATTATTATAAAATAAAAAAAAAATATCAAAAAACAACCCCGATTTGTTTAAAAAAAAGATGAAAATGATCTGTCTAGTATTTTTTTTTGTTTAATGCAGGTCACACTCAAAGTGGGACACCTGCTGTTATCTAAGAAAACTAACTGTAATTGCCACGTTATCTATATTATTTAGTTGCAGTTTTTGTAGAGCTTTCATTGTGATAGCATTAAAAAAAAATCGAAATGTCAAGGCAAACTACCTTTGAAGAAAGGCAAATTGTGATTTTCAATTACCAAAGAGGAAAATCCGTTCGCAAAATAAGTGAAGTTGTTAAAAAAGTAAATCTATGGTGTTTAATGTAATAAAACGGTTTCGGAAGGTCGTATAGGAAATAAACCAGAAAATGATGAAAGTACAAAAAAAAAATTTGCGATAGAGGTGGGTGGTTTCATTTAAGAAAAATAAGAAGTGATCCCTTTCTGTCCGCCATTGACCTTTAAAAAATGTTAAAGGACACTGAAAATGTTGATTTAAATACAGAAACAGTTTGCCCGTTTCTAAGGAGAAACGAATTGAGCGGATGAGTTGCGTCCAAAAAACCGTTAGTAGGTATAAGAATAAATCGTCGTTTAAGAATGCAATTGGCCAAAGAAATATCAGAAAAGAATAGTCGTTTAAGAATGCAATTCGCCAAAGAAAATGTGGCAAAGGATATGAGTTTCTGGTCAAAGGTAAGTCGCATTTTGTTCTCCAACTTTAATCATAGTTCGGTCAATTCATTAAAAGTCCTTTTTACGGACGAAACCAAAACTAATCTTTTTGATTCTGATGTCACATGCTCTTTGGCGAATTGCATTCTTAAACGACTATTCTTTTCTGATATTAACGGCTTTTTGTGCGCAACTCAGCCACTGTTTGAATAGTTATAAAAGAGAAAAGCGGAGAATCTATTTCGAAAGCTAACCTTTAAAAATGATAAGGCAAGACGACTGACTTCAACCACGTTTTATTTAAGAATGACAATTGGGCTATTTTATTCTTGTTTGACATTTATCTTTTTGATGTTTAGATGACATTTTGCAGGTTGGTGAGGTGACCACTTATTTATTCAAGGTGGCCACTTTCTTATGTCGATTGAGTACTTCTCAACATTCCGCCTACCTCGTCCAGTTACTGCGACGAAACATCTGGCCGCCCACCGTGTTCATCAGGAGAATCGTTGTCGATTGGAAGCACGACTAGTTTTGAAATAGCTCGTTTTAGTATTGAAGACTGAGTGCGGATTGTAGCGACCCGCACCAGATCGTCCTCTCCAGTATGCACTTCTAAAACCCGTCCCAAAAGCCATTGGGTCGGTGGTGCACGTTCATCTCTCACCAGGACCAGGTCGCCTACCTTAATGTTGAGCTTTGATTGTTGCCACTTGCTTCTCACTTGTAGGTCGTGTAAATATTCACAACTCCACCGCTTCCAGAAATCCTGCTGCATCTGCTGGAGCTGTTTCCAACGGGACAGTCTACCCGTCTTAATATCGAGCAAATCCGGTTCCGGAGCTGCAGTGATCGGACCGCCTACCAAGAAATGCCCAGGGGTCAATGCAGCAAAATCTCCGGGATCATCAGAAAGGGCTGATATTGGTCGCGAATTTAGGACAGCTTCAATTTGCTTGAGGACTGTGTAAAACTCCTCGAAAGTCAATGTGGCTTCCCCGATGGTCCGCTTCAAATGATGCTTCATACTCTTGACTCCAGCTTCCCAAATGCCCCCAAAGTTTGGAGAGCCTGGTGGAATGAAGTGCCATGATACACCATGGCAAGACACAGCTCGTGCCCCTGTTTCCAACTGCTTTCGGTGGGCCATAAGGTCTTCTTTCAGAACTGCATTGGCGCCAGCAAACGTCGTTGCACAGTCGCTATAGATACTATAGCTATACCCTCGTTGAGAGAAAAATCGTCGTAAGGCTGCAAGGAATGTCTCGGTTGTCATGTCACTCACGAGTTCAAGATGAATAGCTCGCGTGCTCAGACAGACAAAGAGAGCCACCCACCCCTTGTAACAACGATGACCTCGGCCCTTTGTTGTACGAATCGCATATGGTCCAGCATAATCTAGTCCGGAATGCTTAAACGGAGCAGCAGCTGTGCACCGTGGTGTGGGAAGTATTCCCATAATTTGTGTTGTTGGTTGTGGGTTATGACGACAACATTTCAAGCATCGACGGATGAACTTTTGAACTGAGGAACGACAGTCAATGATCCAGTAGCGCCTTCGCAGAAAATTGATCGTTGTTTGCTTGCCACCGTGCAGAGTGGCGTTATGACCTTGACTAATAAGCAACATGGTAAGTCGACTTTCCTTAGGCAAAATGATGGGAAACCGTTCAGACATCGTCAATAGGGCATTCTTTAATCTGCCATTCAATCGTATGATGCCATTATCGTCAATCATTGGATTAAGTTTCATGAGTTTGCTCTTTGAACTGACAGGTTTACCTTGAAGTAGGCAAGAAATTTCATTAGTAAAATGTATTCTTTGAACATACCTTATCCAAAACTGTAAAGCATTTTGTCGCTCCGAAGCTGTGCACCAAGATGATGTAGCATGTGGTTGATTTAATTTGATGGTAATAAACCGACAGCACCAGCAGGTTACAGCGATCAAAGTATTGATATCGGAGTATTTGTAGAGAAGACCGAGCGCACCCACATCCTCGGTTAGTTTGGAAGGGCCATGAGAGGCAAGAAGTGTTGTTATCTCATGCACCTCACTGTAGACACCATTTTGTTCAGGCCATTCGCTTTCATCTTTCTGTAGCCATGTTGGCCCAGACCACCAGGATTCAAGATTTTTTAACTGCGACGGGTATACTCCACGAGAGGCTACGTCAGCTGGATTGGTTTTAGTGGGCACATACCTCCAGCAAGCAGTTGTCAGCTGTTGGATTTTGGTGATTCGATTCGCCACATATTGCTTATGTTTTCCTGGACTTGATCGAATCCAGCTAAGAGTTGTCTTCGAGTCCGACCAGCAATAGGTTTCTATGGATGGCAGCTGTAAGGTATCCAGAACTTTGGACGCAACTTTTGACGCAAGAAGTGCTCCATTTAGTTCCAAGCATGGAACGGTTATTTGCTTTAAAGGTGCCACTTTAGTTTTCGCCATAAGAATTGACACTTTGTATTCACCTTCAATTGTTTTCACTCGTAGGTATGCGACAGCGGCATAAGCAGAGGTAGAGGCGTCCGAAAAAACATGCAGTTGGTAGTTTGAGACATTTGATGACGAGAATATCCACCTACAGACCTTGATGTCCTCTAGTGCAGAGAGCTCTTCTCGAAATTGTACCCAATTCTTCTGATATGGTTCTGGAAGCGGATCATCCCATGATATACCAGATAGCCAAAGTTGTTGTGAAAGAATTTTGCCTGTAATTACGACTGGAGCCAGTAGACAAGTTGGATCATAGATTTTAGCCACATCGGAAAGCTGTTGACGTTTTGTGATTGCTGTCGAAACTTTTGTGACGTTCACTTTGTAGCCGATGCAATCAGTTTGACAGAACCAATAGATCCCCAGTGCCTTGGTTTCACGATCCAAATTCAGATCACAACATTGTTCAACCAGTTTATCGTCCACACTAATTCCTTGCAGAAACTCGGTAGAATTTGAGTTCCATTTTCGGAGTCGGAATCCTCCTCGTTGGAGTAAAGTCTGTAGTTCCAACTGTAGTTTTTGGGCAGCCTTAACCGAGTCGGCACCGTGGAGACAATCATCCATGTAGAATGAATCACGAAGTACTTTAGCAGCTTGAGGAAAGTCAGCTTCTTCATCATCGGCCAAAGTGTGAAGAACTTTGATCGTCAAATACGGAGAGCAGTTTAAACCATAAGTGACAGTTAGCAATCTATAGACAGCTGGTCGTCCTTCTTCATCTTTCCATATGATTCTCTGCATGTCGGCATCCTCTCGATTCACCAGTATTTGTCTATAACATTTTTCAATGTCTGCCATAAACCCAATACGGTAAGTACGCCATTTCAAGATAATAGCAGATAATTCACTCTGCAGTTTGGGACCTACATGAAGACAATCGTTTAGAGTTTTACCCGATTTATACTTCCTGGATGCGTTGAAGACAATTCGCAGTTTTGTTGTAGAGCTTGCTTCCTTATATACGCCATGATGTGGAATGTAGCAACTCTGTTGAAGTGAGACCTCTTCATGATGAACAGGTTCCATATGCCCGAGTTGTAGATATTCGGACATAAATTCATCGTACATTGCTCTCATTTTTGGGTCCTTCTCTAGGCGATTTACTTGGTGATAAAAAAGCTTGTAGGCATCTCCTTTAGAATCTGCCATTGATTTTCGGTCGATGGAATCTTTAAACGGGTACTTGATGACGTAGCGTCCGGATCTGGTCCGTTGTACTGTTTGCTTAAAAAATTCTTCGCAGTAGATCTCGTCTTTAGTCATCTTGGGTGAAGAATCGACGTCTTCGTTCTCGATAAATTTCCACATAGACTGAACTAGATTTGCAAGCTCCGTCTGTGAAAACGCACAAAAATTCGTAGCCAGCGTTCTAGTTGTAGGCTCGGGCAAGCGTCCGAAGATTACCCAGCCTAAGTGGGTGTGTTGTGCAACAGGTGCACCAGCAGATGAGCGCAAAACTTCACCACATAGGAGAGAGCCGTAAACGTCAGCCCCCAATATTACATCTATGGAGCCAGGTTCACAAAAGTTTGGGTCAGCGAGATCCAGATCCAAAAACTCACCAAAAAGTTTGGTGTCAAGACGAAGAGTGGGCATCAGAGGACCCAAACGTGGTAAAATTAATGCTCTGCAGTTAATGTTGAAGTCTGTTTCTCTAAGAGAGCTCAAAGAGATATCAACCAGACCTGTTGACTTACCCACACTTGCACCTCCTACTCCAGTCACCGGCATAAAGAGCCGTGTTCTCCGAAGGTGAAGTTGTTGCACCGCATACTCACTGATAAACGTAGCCTGTGATCCGATATCCAAAAGAGCTCGAAGTTTAAGTTTGTGCCCAGTGGCAGATCGCACTCCAACTTGTGCTGTAGCCAGCAGAACCGATTCTAGTTGTATCAGTGTGTCGTCATCGGATTTTTCATAGCGCTCGTCTAAAGGGGGAGCGGGATTGCCATTGTTGTTTGTTCGCAGATGGTTTGTGTTGACGCCGAGAGGTTCTTGCGGTTGGATGCTATTGTGAAGCATTGTGTGATGTTTTTGGTGACATATTAAGCAAGTGTATTCCGATGGACATTGTTGTTGTGCGTGACCAGGTCTTAAGCAATTTTTGCACAGTTTTGCTTTCAGAACGAACATCTGTCTCTGTGCTGCGTTATCTTTTCTGAAATCAGAACAAAACATAAGAACATGCTTACCAGAACACTTAGGACATCGACTGACATTTGCTTGGTGACTGCGAACTGGTTGTGCCTTAGTTACTCTTTGTGGACTATATTCTTTTTGCTTTGGTCGAGGACATGCAGCCATAGCATCTAGACCTTGAAGTTTGTTTTCTAGAAACTTTTCCAGCTGTGCGTATGTCGGAATGGTGTTTGGATTTTCCAGTGACGTCTCCCATTCTTTTATTGTGACAGGGTCCAATTTTTGAGTGACATGTAGAATCAGCCAGTCGTCCCAATGGTCTGTTGGCCGTCCTAGTTGCTGTAGAGCTCGCACGGCTTCAGTGATTCCGTCGAGAACCTGACGTAAGACTTCTGGTGATTCGTTGGCCATGGTTGGCAAATCTACAATGTCATGAAGGTATTGCTTTATCAGCTTTCGCTTGTTGTCATAGCGCCCTATTAAGATGTCCCATGCAATCTGAAAGTTATCTCCGTTGACGCGAATGTTTTTGAGTACATTTGTAGCACTACCGCGTAGGCTACAGTTAAGATAATGTAGTCGTTGCACATCGGATAGCATTTTATCGTTGATAACACAGCTAGTGAACATGTCTTTGAAGTTCAGCCACTCGCTAAACGATCCATTGAAAGTGGGAAGTTGTAATGGTGGTAACGTCGACTTGATAGTGCTGATACCTCCATTCACCACAAGACGAGTCGGAGTTGAGTGAGACATTGTTTCATTAGTGGTTATGGAGAGCTCATCGATGTTGTCGTTGAGGTCCCCAAGAGCCTCACAGTACGCAGATTCAATGTCGGCGAAGCGGTCATCGGACAGAAGTCTTTGGAGATCTTTCTCGTTGGTGTGTGTTGGCTCCAATGAAGCAATGATGTCATGAGCCTCATTGTATTTGGCCCAGTAGTCTTCTAGCAGCTTCCTTCTGCCCATAAGATAACCTTTCGTCTGCTTTGCCTTCCCTGCCTTCTGTGTATTAGCTGAGAAGTTCAAAATTAGTTTCGCGATAGATTCTTCTTTGGCCAGCGCCATTGTTCTCAAAAGACAAAAATTATTTAATTTAAATAAGTAGATTTATTGATTAACGCGGAGGATTAAAGTTCCCCGCAAGGGATGCCAAATGTTTGAATAGTTATAAAAGAGAAAAGCGGAGAATCTATTTCGAAAGCTAACCTTTAAAAATGATAAGGCAAGACGACTGACTTCAACCACGTTTTATTTAAGAATGACAATTGGGCTATTTTATTCTTGTTTGACATTTATCTTTTTGATGTTTAGATGACATTTTGCAGGTTGGTGAGGTGACCACTTATTTATTCAAGGTGGCCACTTTCTTATGTCGATTGAGTACTTCTCAACAGCCACTCAATTCGTTTCTCCTAACAAACCGGCGAACTCTTTCTGCCCTTAAGTCAACATTTTTAGTGTAATTTAACATTTTTTAAAGGCCAATGGCGGACAGCAAAGAATCACTTCTTATTTTTCTTAAAAGAAACCGCACATTTCTATCTCAAATTTTTGTTTTGCTTTCAACACTTTTTGGTTTATTTTCTATTCGACCTTCCCGAAATCGTTTTATTACACTAAACACCATAGATTTACTTTTTTAACAACTTCACTTATTTTGCGAACGGATTTTCCTTTTTGGTAATTGAAAATCACAATTTGCCTTTCATCAAAGGTTGTTTGCCTTGACTTTTCGATTTTTTTGTTAATGCTATAACAATGAAAGCTCTACAAAAACTGCAACTAAATAATATAGATAACGTGGCAATTACAGTTAGTTTTCTTAGAAAACAGCAGGTATCCCACTTTGAGTGTGACCTGCATTAAAAAAAAAATATTAGACAGACCATTTTCATCTTTTTTTTAAACAAATCGGGGTTGTTTTTTGATATTTTTTTTTTTATTTATAATAATTTGAGGTCAATATTAAGCAATAAAAATAAAAATTATTTAAAAAAGTGAGCAACTTTGCATTTTTTTTTCGTAAAGAAGTTCATTGATGATTTTATTTCTTAGGTGTCCCACTTTGAGTGTGAGTGACTGTACATATGTTTATCGAATAAAAAGTTGTCAATCAGGCAGACGGCAAACAGCCATGCTATATATTTGTAATATTTTTGTAAGAACATTAAACATTGAAAATAGATCCAAATCGAAATCTAAATCTAAATCGTACAATTTTCCATGCTGGGACCATGACTCCCATGTGCACGAATTTGTTTAGTGTCCCCGCTCGAGACAGTTAAAGCACATATTACACCGACGAGCTACTCGCCATCGTTGTGCATAGTTCATTCCCAAAAAACGTTTGCATTTTGAAATCTCATGCCTTCCCAAACAAACTCTACATCGAGCACTCTCGAAATTATCTCGAGTGTCGTTCGCTCAAAAGAATCGTGTCGGCTTACTACTAAACTGATTGAAATGAAATTTTGAACAGAGATATTCTAGAATCTGAGGAAGGACATAGGGAATATATTCTATCCCTAAATTCCCACGGGAACGGGAACGGGAGCGTTTACGGGAGCTTAGAAGCTACAGCACCGATTTCGAAAATTCTTCCACCGTTAGAATGCTACTATATCGCTGAGTATATAATTATCCCCATATTCCTACGGGAACAGGAGTCCTTACTAATATATTAATTGCGAAAGAAGCTCTGTCTGTTCATCTTTCTATGTTACCATCTGTGCCCTCCCAAACTATTAAACCTGTTTATATGAATTTTGGTACAGATTTATAGTCTTGAGCCTGAAAATGGACATAGGCTTGGTATATATGTTGTTATACCTGTATTCCCACAAGAATGCAAACGAAAACGGGAACCTAGAAACTACTGAACGGATTTCAAGAATTATTTCCAACTTACTCGTAGAATGCTTCATCATCTCAAAGTAACATTAACCTTATTTTATACCCATATTCCCATGGGAACGGAAGTGCTTACTAATATTATAGATCCAAAATCAACTCCGTCTGTCTGTTTTTCTTTGTTACCATCTACCGCCAAAGCTATTGAACCTATTTGTATGAATTTTGGTGCAAAGATATAGTCTTGAGCCTGAGGAAGGACATGGGCTGTATTTGTTATCCCATTATTCCCACGTGAACGGCCACGTAAACGGGAACCTTGAAGCTACTGGACCGAATTTAAAAGTTCTTTCCCCGTGAGCGTGAGGTGATTTCTGTAGAAATTCCTTCTGTTGACCTGAGAAGGAATTTCTACATTGATCTTCAAATAAATATTGGCAATCGGTAATGACTGTGTAAAAAGTCGATTTCGGCATCGACTAATGAGATAGTTAACTATATCAACTAATAGATTATGTTTGACCTATTGTGGGATGTTATCGAATGTCTATCAGAAGACAATGGACACTGAGCAAGTCACATCATACCCTATAGAGTTTCACAATTCCTTAGAATTATCAGGAGTGGCTGCAAGTTGGTGTTCCAGTGCCAATAATGAATAATCTAGAACTGTACATACAATGTACATAGCTACAAATTACACATCTGGGATGCGGCATTACAAAAATTTTAATAATGACTGGAACAGCGAAAAGAGAAAACTATTGATTCCCCGTATTTCTTTAATTGCCACTGACTTGTCATTTTAGTTTAAAGAGTGTATCAAACTCGCAAAACCTTTTTATTTGACAAAAGATGGGAAAAGTAAGAACCTCGCCGTAGTGTGCAAAAATGTACTGAAATAAAATAATATAACAATAGTTTACTAAAACGCATGAATGTTTCTAATTTGCAAAATAAGTACCCTAAAATATTAAAAATGCTGCCGAAAGCACTATTGCACGCGTACGAAGTCGCGGGCACGCACAGCTAGTATAGTATAATATAATATATATTTCCTCATCCTCTGATTTCCCGGGGAGCACAATAGATCCTTGAGATCCGAGTGAGGTGTTGCCACATGTGGCTGCACCCCCCATTCAACCTAACCTAACCTAACCTATAATATAATATAATCCTATGGGTTTCTCAACCACGTGCAAAATCTAACCACAGATTTATCGCCACTATACGAGTTTTTCACACTAACAAATTTGACCCCACCCGAAATCAAATTCTTTAAAAGTGTACTCACAATTAGCAATAGATTTTTAAAATGTGTGTGAATAGCCCCGTTTGTCGTTCGCTCATGCCCACATGAGATTAAAGTTGTATGCCACTGACAATCAGTATCGTTTTCCAATTTTGCTCCGGGGCGCTATCCGCCGGTTTAATGTATGCTCTTGTCCATACAAGAGAAGTGTGCTTTCCCTTTTTTAATATTTAATGCGCGTCAACGTGTGTCTTGAAACGCTTTTAAATATTCTAATTCACCACCAAAAAGTAAAATAAGAGATGTGGCCTTGGCTAACCGACTCGAGCAACGTTACGAAATAAGAATGTTTCCTTAGTAATACAAAACGCTTCTTATGTAAGATGTATTACAATGGTACGTGGTATTTTATTTCACTTTTGGACGTCCTCGTCGAGCCAATGCCACAAGTAAAAAGAACGAAAATGAAATCTGCCAATATGGCCGAACCCACCAAATGTCACGGAAATAAACACGTCCGCGTTCACGAGGCTAATTATTAATTGAGCAATGGATGACGTTTCTGGCTCGAACGAGGCGATATCCAATAAGCGTTTACATTATAGGAATTGACTTCGGGAATTATTAAGAGCTATGAAATCTTATATATAAAAATGAATAGCAAAATGTGTTGGTAAGCGCATAACTCAACAACGCCTGGACCAATTTGGCCAATTCTTTTTTTGTTGTGTTTGTTATTGTCAGGAGATGGTTTTTATAGCATAAAAAAAAAAATTTATATTCCCACAGGAACAGGTTTGGGAACTGAAACATAGAAAGTATACTAGACAGGTTTCTAAAACGATTCCAGCATTAGGTAAGCTACATTATCCCCCTCAATTAGTAATTTAGATTATATTTCATCTCTATAATCCCACGGGAACAGAAACGGTAACGAGAACATAAATCTTAAAGTTGCAGATTTCAAGAATTCTTTCAACTCTAGGATGTTATATTATCCCTCAGTGACATAGACTTATAAATGGTTCCTGTCAAGGTTTGATCCCCATATTCCCACAGGAACGGGGCTGGGAACGGAAACTAAAAAACTATTGGAAAGATTTCTCGAGTTCTTTTGGCATTAGGAGTGCTACATTATCCCACTCCATCAGTATTTTAGACTATATTTCATCACTATAACCAAACGGGAACAGAAACGGGAACGAGAACGGGAACCTTAAAGTTACTTGACCGATTTCAAAAATTCTTTCAACTCTAGGATGTTACAATATCCCTCAGTGACAATGACTTATAAATGGTTCCTGTCAAGGTTTGATCACCATATTCCCACAGGAACGGGGTTTTGAACGGAAACTTAGAAACTACTGGACAGATTTCTAAAATTCTTTCGGCATTAGGAAAGAATTTCACTTACGAATATATTTAATCCCTATTATCCCACAGGAACGGGAACGAGAACCGAAAGCTTTACGTAACTTGACCGATTTCAAATATTCTTTCAACTCTAGGATGTTACATTATCCCTCAGTGACAATGACTTATAAATGATTCCTGTCAAGGTTTGTTCCCCATATTCCCACAGGAACGGAATTTAAAAACTTGAGTGGATATTCCCACAGGAACGGGTTTGGGAAAGGAGACTTAGAAACTACTGGACAGATTTCTATAACCCTTCCCCTTCCTGTATTAGGATTGCTACATTATCCCATTCAATTAGAAATTTTGATTATATTTCTTCTCTATAATCCCACGGGAACAGAAACGGGAACGAGAACGGGAACCTTAAAGTTACTTGACCGATTTCAAAAATTCTTTCAACTCTAGGATGTTACATTATCCCTCAGTGACATAGACTTATATTTCACATATTTCCACGGTAACGGAATATTCCCACAGGAACGGGGCTGGGAACGGAAACCTTGAAACTACTGGACAGATTTCAAAAATTCTTTCGTCATTGGGATGCCACATAATTCCAAAGTAAAAACGATTATTTTTCATCCCCAAATTCCCATTTAAGCGGAAAAACGAGAACGGGAACCTTCAAACTACAGACCCGAGCAACGCTGGGTGGCTCAGCTAGTAAACAGATATAAATGAAATTTTGTACAAAGAAAGTCTAGAACCTGAGGAAGGACATAGGCTATATATTTTATCCCTATATTCCCACGGCAATGGGAACGTATACGGGAACTTTGAAGCTACAGCACCGATTTCAAAAATTCTTCCACCGTTAGAATGCTACACTATCCCTGAGTAACATCAACTGTAAGTCATCCCCATATTCCTTCGGGAACAATCACCATATTCCCATGAGAATGGGATTCTTTACTAATATCATAAGTCTGAAATGAAATCTGTCTGTCTAATTTTATTTGTAATCAAAAACCGCCCAAACTATTAAATTTATTTATATGAATTTTGGTACAGAGTCATAGTCTTGGGCCTGAAGATGGACATAGGCTATAAGTATATGTTATCCCTGTATTCCTACAAGAATGCAAACGTAAACGGGGCCCTACAGAACTGATTTCAAGAATTATTTCCCCGTTAGAATGCTACACTATCTCAAAGTAACATTAACTTCAATTTATCCCCATATTCCCATGGGAACGGAAATACTTACTAATATTACAGATCCAAATCAACTCCGTCTGTCTGTTTTACTTTGTTACCATCTACCGCCCATACTATTGAACCTATTTGTATGAATTTTGGTGCAGAGATAGTCTTGACATGGGCTGTATTTGTTTTCCCAACATTCCTATGGGAACGGCAACGTAAACGGGAACCTTGAAGATACTGGACCGATTTCAAAAGTTCTTTCACCGTGAGGTGATTTCTGTCAAATTGTTGATTACACAGTTGACCTGAGAAGAAATTTCTATCTTGATCTTCAAATAAATATTGGCAATCGGTAATGACTGTGTGGAAAGTCGATTTTGGCGCCGACTAATGAGATAGTTAACCATATAAGCGAATGTTTGACGTATTGGGGGATGTTGTCGAATGTCTATCAATAGACAATATTATGGACACTGAGCAACTCACATCATACCCTATAGAGTTTCTCAATTCCTTAGAATTATCAGCAGTGGCTGCAAGTTGGTGTTCCAGTGCCAATAATGAGTATTCTAGAATTGTACACAGCTACAAATTACACATCTGGGATGGGACATTATAAAAGTTTTAATAATGACTGGAACAGCGTAATTAGAAAACTATTGATTCCCCGTATTTCTTTAATTCCCACTGATTTGTCACTTTAGTTTAAAAGAGTGTATCAAACTCGCAAAACCTTTTTAATTGACAAAAAATAGGAAAAAGTAAGAACGTCGTGTGCAAAAATGTACTGAAATAAAATAATATAAAAATAATTTACTAAAACGCATGAATATGTCTTATTTGCAAAATAAGTATTCCAAAAAATTAAAAATGCTGCCGAAAGTCACTATCAAGTAACGCGGACGAAGTCGCGGGCACAGCTAGTTTTTATATATAAGAAGATTATGCTGTTATGTATTTATGTACCTATTTGTGTATTCACTTAAAACATATTGCAATTGTATATTTATTATATTATACTAGCTGACCCGCCCGGCGTTGCTCGGATCTAAGTTATTTAAAAAAATTGTCAGGAACACCCGCTGGACTAAGCTGAAAATAGCCGGAAAAATTCTATATAATATATAAATGTTAATGGTAGATGGCCCTTATCACTAAGGGGTATGAAAAATAGATAGTAGCCTATTCTCAGACCTACTGAATATGCGTATAAAATTTGGTAAAAATCGGTCAAGCCGTTTCGGAGGAGTTCAAGTTCGAACACCGTGACACGAGAATTTTATATATATGATAATTATACATTTATTTTTTCTCCCTTCTTTCTTTTTGCTTATGTGCAGTAATGTTTTTTAAGCACATTCAATTTACTACAATAACATGTATTTACATTTTCGTTACCATGCTTTGTTCGCTAGTTATAAAAATCAGAAGCAGAAAAAACAATGTTTCCTATGTTAATCTTATGGGAAAACGAAATGTGCGATGCGCCACCCCTAAATATTTTTATTAAAATCTTAAATTTTAACTGGAGTCTTTATATACCTAAACGAAACTTTTAAACCTGTTTGGGAGAAAATTAAAAAAAAAAAAAAAATTGAAACAGTCTAGTATTCATACGTAGTCTTCAAAATATTGCATGACCGTGTATTACAACTTTTGAAGCTAGATATCTCAGTAATTTGATGTAGTAGAGCCATTTTGAGATCAGATTTGGATTCAGCGGATAGCAAATCATCGGAAAAGCAATGGTTTGATTTTGGGCTAACATATTTTTCATGTTAAAACAGAGGCTCAAAAATTGCAAAAAACTATTTTTCTGGATTTTGAAGGCTTCATATCTCGAAAACGTGATGTGACAGAGCAATTCTGAGGCCAGATTTGAGTTTAGCGAGCCAAAAACCTTTTAAATAATATAGCTTGCTTTTGGCAACAACCAAAAAGTTAAATTTTGTAGACCAGTGATTATTTGTTAAAGAAATGACTATTGTTATAGTTGAATTTATTTTCTTCGGTTTTTTTTAATGATTGTGATTGTAAATATTTAGAACTTGAACAAATTTTGCTTTCGTTGTAATTTGTACTTAATATATGGATATGTAAATTTATTTTATATTTGTAATTTTATAAAAATGACTTAATTGTGTGACCATGAGTGTATGTTAAAATATACAAATAAATTAAAAAAGAGAAATAAATCATAAGCATTTGTTATTTTTTTTTTAAATTGTTTTAAATGTCCCTTCGAATTCATGAAAAACTATATATATAACAAAATATTACGTGGGGTGACCCTTCAAAAAGCTACAAGAATTTTAGATTGAAAAAACATATGAGAAAATAAAAAGTACATAACTTCAATTTTATTTAAGTTAATCACAAATTACATAAGAAGCGATTCAATGCATGTATGATCTAAGGTGAATAACCAAAATTTCAAGGTTTTTAAAAATTTAGACGTGGAAGTTTCTGATCTAAGATATAGTGGCAATTCATTAAAAAGTCTACAAGATGCCACACTAAAGAATCTACGACAGGCGGTGGTGCGTGAGTGAGGAATGTTTACCAAAAATGAATGGTTTCCACGTATATTATGGTTTCTAAGAAATCTTAGACTGCGATGACCAGATCTCATAAAGAATATTTTTAATACGTTAAAGTAGGTAATAAAGGTGGCGTAAAGGAAGAACCATCAAACTCTGAAATAATGGAAAACTATGATCCCAACGCGACTTTTTTAATATTTTTCTTATCATGATTTTTTGTAGTATAAAAAGTTGTTGAATTTTGTTGGAATAGGTTCCACCCCAGCAGGTTATTGCATATTGCATCTTAGAATGGAAAATTCCATAAAATATATTTTTTAAGAGTTCGTCCTTACACACAGAACGTAAATAAAAAAAATTTCTGAGAACGGAACGAAAGTACTGCCTCAACTTTTCCGTATGGGTAGAGAAGTTCATTTTCGAGTTCAGATGTAAGTCTAAATATTTGAATTCATCTACATTTTCTATTTGAAAGCAATTCATATTGCACCGTGAACTTTCATCAAAAGTATTCTCTGCGGATAGAGATTCACACTTACAGTGTTCTAATTTAAAACGCTGACAATCGGGAGAGTGGTAAAACACGTCAATTAAAGGGCAATTAGCGTTAGACAAACTAAATATCATTAATTTCGTTTTAGAGCTAATCACTAGATTATGGCTAGCAAACCAGGCTCTAAGAATACTAAGGTCCCAGTTAATTTCAGATGTCAAGTCTAATAGGCTTTTTGTCCCGTATGCGAATCCTTTGTCATCTGCAAAAGCTGTTAACGCACCCTTGAAAGGCAGCTCGAACACAGAATTAATTTAAATTAAAAACAGTAGAGGTCCCATGACAGATCCTTGTGGCACGCCCATATTCGTATATTCTTTACTGCTTCCAGTCCTATTAATTTTAACCTTTTGAAATCGATTCTGAAGATAAGACGTGAGCCATAAGAGTATAGAACCCCTAAAGCCTGGTTGACCATATTAAATGCCTTTGTTATATTTACAAATAAGCCTGATGTAAATTTTTTGTCATCTAAGCTTCTGAAAACCATAGAACAAAAATTCAAGAGTGCATCTTCTGTTGATTGTCTTTCGCAAAACCGATACTGAGCAGAAGCAAAGAAATTTTTTTTATCGAGGAATTTCACGATCCTTTTTTGACAAGTTTTTCAAAATTTTTACTAATAGATGGGAGCAGCGAGGTGGGTCTATAGTTAAAAACTTCATCCGTATCAGCTTTTTTGAAAAGTGTTTCTACATCAGCACACTTCATTGCATCGGGAAAAATACCAGATGTCACGCTATTATTGAATATGTGTACTAAGATTTTTGGTTTTTGATTCCGACACTTCTATTGCTGTTAAAGGTTCAAAGAAAAAACTATTACTGTTTCTATTGTAAACACTCCAATTGCAATTCTGGCAAAATTGTGTTCTAACATTTGGAACGGTATATCAGCTAGATTAACAAAATAGTTATTAAACTTATCAGCTACTTCGCTTTTACTCTTATAAACAGTGTTATAGATGCACAGTTCGATAAGGTTGTTTAATGAAGACTTTTTGTTAATAATACTATTCACAACTTGCCATTCACGCCTGGAACTACCTTTCGCAGAACTAAATTGATTTCTATAATAAGAATCTTTACATAATTTAATCTCCTTTTTAAGTTCACAGTAGAGTTTTTGGTATTTCTTCTTTAATTTTCTTTTTTGCTTGTGCCTGTTGCACTTTATCCTTAGTTTGTTCTTAGCTTTAATTCTTTTCACTAACCTTAAGGAAATCCAGGGCTTTAATCTTTTGTTTATGTTTTTGTTATTTGGGTTGAATGAACATATTTCCATTTTATGATGAATGAATCAATAGTAGAGACTAAACCATATAGAGAGCTGATAGGATGCCAGATGTTTGTTATGTTAAACACAAGACCAGATTTGAGTTCTGTTGTGAATTATTTCAGTCGTTTCCAAAGCAATGCAACTGAAGTCCACTGGCAGGGACTAAAATGGATATTAAGATACATTCAATAGGAACCATTCATCTTAGACTTTGTTTTAGAAAAAACTCTTTAACAATTTTAACAGGATTTGCTGATTCAGATTGGGCTGGTGACTCGGATCGAAAGACGACAACTGGTTATTTATTTCATATTTTTGGCGCAACAGTATCCTGGGGAACGAAAAAACAATCTACTGTTGCGTTGTCGTCTACTGAAGCAGAATACGTTGCTATGGCCACTGCAACCACCGAAGCTTTTATGTCTAAAAAGTCTACTTCGTGATTTTGGTTACATCATAAATGAAGCTATAGTAATGTATGAAGACAATCAGTCATGTATTTTTTTGTTAAAGAGATGGGAACATCGAAGGCTAAAGCACATCGATATCAAATACAACTTTTTTCGGGACTTGGTTGCTGATGACATTATCAAGGTGGTGTATGTATCTAAAAATGATCAGAAGGCAGATATCTTCACACAGGCGTTGTGTGCTGAAAATTTATAACTCTAATATCTGAAATTGGAGATGCTTAGCTATTGTTAATGCTAAAATTGAAGTGGAGGGTTGTAAAACAGCAATTTTATGTGCTCAAACTACTTGTTTGTTGTTCACTTAGTTTTCAATAATTTAAATTTACTTCAATCAATATTTTTTTATGTCAACTATTTTCTTTCTAATTACATTCATTCGATTAAAAGGTTTTTAATAAGATAGCTGGTTTTTCAATTCACTGCTAAATATTTATTAAAGTAGTCGTATTTTAGTCGCACAACCAAAATGTGGAATGCTCTAACTAAACCTGTTTTCCCCTACATTACGATTCACAAAAGTTCAAAAGCAACGTGCATCGGAGTCTCCTTTCAAATCCTCTCCTCTTCTCCGAAATGTTCGCATTGTGTTGGGTTGTTGAAGGGTTATTGCCTTCTTCAGGGGAACTTTTATTATAAAAACAAAAAAGCAAAATATAGTATAAAGTATATACAACAATAAACAGTCAAAGAAAACTTACATTCTTAAAACAGATTTTTAAGACATTTCAAATAAACAAACAAAGTTTGACAAAAAAATATTCTATTCTTCTCTGTGTAAAGATAAGATTTGGTTTGACAAAATTTAACGGACCGGATAACAGAGTTGACGTAGAGACAAGAGAGCAGTATATGGACGAGATGTTTTGAGAATCTTGTTTCCGATTCATGTTGTTCTTGTTGCTGATGATATGCAAGGTTTCCAGTGTATATCTCTTAGAGATATGTTTCTCGGTTTGGAGAACTTGGGCACCGTCAAAGTCTGGGAGATGTTTATTTTCAATGGCATGTAATGCTAGAGCTGTTTTTGCTGGATTGTTGTTGTTTATGTCCGATTTGTGGTTTGAGATGCGTTGGCGTAAAAGTTGTTTTATGGTGCCAATGTAGCACAAATGGCAGGGTTCGTCAGCTTTTAATTTGCAGTCAATTTTGTAGATAACGCTTGGCAAGAATCCTCGATCAAATCCTCCAAGTGGGTGCCGGGCGGGCAATGTTCACTACATATACTAAACAGTGTCTGTACGATGTCAGACGCTGACAGCCAAGGTGAGGTTGGATCGCTGGGTGTTTGTGACTTCTCAATAGCACAGTCCTTAGAAATCCAATCTCACCATAGATACGAGGTTCCTAGTTTCAGGGGTGGTGTGAGCATTTATAATCCGTCCCGAAGAATTAAAGGTTGGGGGATAAAACAATCAATAACGAGCTCTTCTGGATGCTTGGCATGGTCCAGAATAGACTAGCCTTATCCCGGTACACGGCTCTGCCGGGGCTGACCTTTTCCTTCCGTAGTTACTCGTGGGACTTTCTATGGAATTTTTAAAAACTAACAAACAAACAAACAGACAAAAAAGCGAACAAAAAGGCAAAAAAGAAAACTGGGGGGAGGCAACGAAAGTTGTACACATTCTCCGATTTGGCTGCAAAGTCGAAGCAGGAATGTGAGCCAATGGACAAACCTTCCACTAGTGGGATACAAGGTTCGCACACAGGCTCTGAACCAGCTGCAAAGCCAGTTCAGGTCTGTGCAGTGGGAACCAAGAATGCCGACTCTGGCGAGCAGCACAGCCCGCTGGAAACTGGTCAAGAGCAGGCTGCAAAGCTAGTTCTAGCCAGTGAATCGGAGGGCAAACGGACCGCCATGCCACTGCTAATAGAAGGGATGAAGTCCCCAATATTAGCTTTGAAAACAATTCGCCTGCTTTGGTGCTACCATCAAGACAGGACGAGGTGAAACCTACAAAGAGGGGAAATGGAGGGGTGATCAACGACTCCGTCTCCACCTTGAATGCCCTTAAAACAAAGGACACGGGGAGGGCCGTCCAGACTGGCAGGGTTAGAGAGGCGATTAGCAGCCTTACCCCTGCGTGTCGGTACATACCCTCGTCGAGTACAATGAATCCTCCAATTGGTGGAGCGAGAGAAGCGATCAACAACTCCAGCTCGGCAAAGGGGGGGGACTCCGATCAAAAAAACGCCCGCTCAGATTCGTCGCTAAGCCAGAAGGGTAATTGAAACAGTGGGTGGTAAACCCGCAGTGGAGAGAACCCCGGGTGAGGTTGAAAAATTGAAGTGGGCAAATAAAATTGCAGAAGAGACCAGCCAAGACACAACGTGGAAGCGAAACAGGTCGTTTGAGGTTGAAAAACTTCAACCCAAAAAGGCAAGAGTCGGGGTTAGCGTTCCATCGACACTGGTGCCGGTGCAATCCTTTGGTGACGTGGTAAAGGGACGGATTGATTGATTGACGGTCATCGACGGGAGCAATATGGATGGAAACATCTCTGCCGACAGGTGGGCGGACGTCAAGGCTCACCTCGCTTTCAGGTTTATACCTGTTATCGAGGCGAATCCGGGACCCCTCCCAAGAATTAGCGACGCTGGCTGGCATCAAAACCGCGTCAAGCTGATCGCCTGTCAAGACCTGAGATCGCTTAATCTATATAAACTTGCTGTCAGCGGTTTAGGTGAGATCTGGCCAGGTGCTAAGCTAGAGGTTGTGGCAAGGGAGGATATCCCAAGCAGACCGAGAGCTCGTGCCTTGGTACCGGCCTTACATGAATCGTGGGAGATGATACTCCAGTTGATTGAGTACAGCAACCCGGATCTGCCCACTCACGATTGAACGGTTCCGGTGATAGAAAAAGAGTCGGTAGGTCGTTATCGGTCGGCTCTTGTCATCCTAAATAAGGAGTCATTAGAACCCCTGGCGGAACGCGAGGGTGTTATTCAGTACGGCTTTGACAGCCTAGTGCTGAAAATATACAAAAAAGATGAGGACGCTGCAAAGCTTCCAAAGCAAGCGGCTGAATCCGAAGCCAAGTAGTCCACTGCGATCGTCGAATCTTCCATCATGGAGACCGACTCGGCAAGTTGCTCCTTTTCTTTGGAACAGCCGTCGTGCTCGAAACTGGTCGAAAAGACTACAAAAATAGTGTCTGATCAACACGCAATTGAAAACAAATCGTCCGATAAGGACGACAACAACAAAGGTGGAGTCTTGAACTCCGAAGATTTAATGCTTGGGGTTCTCCTTTTTGAGGATAAGTTGCTAAACTCCGCCTCAGATATGGAGGACCTTAATGCTACAGTGTTGGAGATTAAGCTGGGTGATTGTAGCAATGCTGCAGATACTCCAGATTAATTTCCAACACTCCATCAAAGCCTCGGCCGGAATCCTTCTCCGACTAAGCAAGTCCGGCGAGGATATAGTCCTGATCCAGGAACCATGGATTAATAAATCAGTGGTAAAAGGACTCAGGACGAAAGATTATTCTCTGCTGTATGTGACGGACAAAGGTGAACCAAGATCCTGCATACTGGCAAAGAAAACACTTAACGTATTTTTACTACCTAATTACAGCAATTGCGACACCACAACAGTAAAAGTAAAACTGCTGACCACCATGACCAACCGGGGCCGCTACCAGTAGAGACGCTCGAGCGCGTAATAAAAAGCACAACAAAACTCAAAGCGGATCTCGTAATAGGAAGTGACGTCAACGCACATCACGCAGTATCTCGATGTACGGACGTAATTGAAAGGGGTGAGTCTCTTTTCAATTTTATACTGAGTACTAACCTTCTCATTTGCAATATCAGTAACGAACCAACCTTTGTCACAAAAAACAGACAAGAGGTTTTAGATGTTACCTTACTTATTTACTTACTTATAACAAGATAAAAAATTTAGCTGTATCTAAGGATCACTCCTTCTCTGATCACAGATACATCCAGTTTAGTCTAACAGATGACACACCAAAACTCATAGGCTTCCGTAATTATAGGAAAATTGACTGGGTAAAATTCAGGGAAATCTTCAAACATTGTTACAACTACAATGACAATAGCTTCCCTTCAAACCCCAAGGATCTTGACAGCAAAGTCGACGATCTAACTAGTGCTCTTAACCATGCCTTTTGTAACTCCTTTCCTCTCACCATAGTAAGAGGGAAGAAGAAACCACACTGGTGGACCAAAGAGCTAGTACCGCTCAAGAAAAGTTGTGCGAATCTTTTCAATCAAGCCAAATCTTCCAGAAATCCCATAGACTGGGATATCTATAAGGAATCTCTTAGGATTTACAAAAAAAGGTTACGAATAAGCAAAAGATCCTCTTGGAGAGAATTCTGCAATAAAATTGAAAACTCTTTAGAGGCATCTAGACTTAGGAAAATCCTATCAACGAGTCCAAACATGCCAAGTTCTATAAAAGATGAAAACGGCAACTGGACCAACTCATATGAAGAAACACTAAACTTGCTACTGGATACTCATTTCCCTGGTAGCTCGTTGACAAAGACAGACGAGGAGCACTTGCCTCGACTCGCAAACCAATCAGGTAAAGGTCTTATCTCTAGAGATATACTGATATGGACAATAAACAGCTTTGACCCTTATAAATCACCAGGGCCTGACGGAATCATCCCTGCGGAGCTGCAGCAGGTTTCAGACATCATCATCTATAACTTAGAGATGATCATGAAATGATGCATCAGCTACGCCTATATTCCCAAGGCCTCTAGAGAAGCTAGGGTCATCTTTATACCTAAAGCCGGCAAAAGCTCCCACGTATATCCAAAAGATTTAAGAATTATTAGTCTATCATCCTTCCTCCTTAAAACACTTGAAGGAATGATTAACATACACTTAAGACAAGAAATTAAACCTAGTCTGATCTCAACGGCGCAACATGCCTGTACAAAAGGTAAATCAGTGGAAACTGCACTCCACTCTCTGGTTTGCACCATTGAAAAATCCCTGCACTACAAAGAATACTCTCTCGTGGCATTCCTAGACATAGAGGGTGCATTTAACAATAGTAACAATACAGCAATCACTAATGCTCTTGATGGGCTGCTCATAGAGGAACACATCAAGAACATGATAACAACAATGCTCAGCAGCAGAATCATTACTTCCGAATTGGGGAACTACAAAACAAGCAGAATGGCCAATAGAGGAGCCCCGCAGGGAGGAGTTTTATCTCCCCTACTGTGGAACCTGGTCGTTAACAAATTGCTAATCGACCTAGAGACCGAAGGTTTCAAAACCATAGCCTATGCCGATGATGTAGCAATTGCCGTTTCAGACAAGCACCCACAAACCCTAGCTGAGCTGCTACAAACAGCACTTAACAAGTTTAACAATTAGGCTGTAGATTGTGGTCTGAACATCAATCCACACAAAACGGAATTAGTTCTCTTTACGAGGAAATACAAAATTCCGGACTTCAGACCCCCCACTATTAAAGGGGTAACTCTTACATTGTCAAATCAGGCTAAATATCTAGGTCTCATTTTTGACAAAAAACTTACCTGGAAAACCAATATTGAGAAAAGAGTAAATAAAGCCAACGTGGCACTATTCTCCTGTAAAAAAGCCATTGGTGGGAAATGGGGTTTCTCACCCCAAATCACCCATTAGCTGTCTACCTTGGTAATTAGACCGATACTCACATACGGGGTGATAGTCTGGTGGACAGCACTAGACAAGATGATCAACTACAACAAGCTGGCCAAAGTTCAAAGAACGGCTAGTCTGTGTATTAGTGGCGCACTGAGGACAACCCCATCGGACGCCCTCAATGTACTACTATAGATCTCACACCCCTAGATATCTTCAGCAAACAAGTCGCAGCTAGCTCAGCTACTCGACTCAGAGCTACATCACAGTGGACCAATAATCAAATCGGCCACACTACCATTCTAGATAACTTTAGATTCTTATCGAATCGATCCGACTACACCACCCCCAAGTTGGTGTTTGACAATAATTTCCAAGTAACCATACCTTCAAGAGAAGCTTGGGAAAATGGCACTCTTTTGGAAAATGAAGCAATACACTCAGAAAAAGCAATCTTCTCAGAAAAACTGAACCTTAGTCTTTTCTTCCGCCTACCCGATCATTGTAGTGTGTTCCAAGCGGAAATTCTGGCGATTAAGGAGGTGCTGTCTTGGCTCAAAGAAAACGTCATATCCTCCACGGATATTCGGATCTTCTCAGACAGCCAAGCTGCCTTTCATGGGTGCCAGGGCACAGGGACATACCAGGCAACTGTATGGCAGACGAACTAGCCAAAAAGGGAACGACCACTTCCCTTCGCTCAGAATGGAACAACATAGGTGTACCTATCGCTACATGTAAACTCCTACTTAGACAAGACGCTTCAAGGATAACAAACACTAGATGGACTGAGAGTAACAACTGCCTTCCAACCAAAAAAGTTTGGCCGTGTGTAGACTCAAAACGCTCGAAGAGTTTGTTAGCCCTGAACTATCTGTATTTAGGTTCTACCATAGGTGTTCTTGCGGGACACTGTCTGATAGGAAGACACGCCAAAAGACTTGGTGTGTTTTCCAATGATTTCTGCAGAAGCTGCATGGACGAGAAGGAGGAAGAAACCGTTCAACACCCTCCTTGCTCATGTCCTGCACTACTTCATAGGAGGAAAACTCATCTCGGTGCATTCTTATTCGATGATACTAGCGACTTAGCTTACATAGACCATAAAAGTCTTTCGAAATACATTAAAAGTTTCGCGTGGTTCGACTAGCAGGTGATTAACCTGCATTAACATTAACGTAATGGAAGATTAATAAGTGATCAACTCGTCTTACATCGGGTTTCTGAGATCAGTGGTGATTAACTTGCTGATCTCTGTGGTATCACAATGGGCCCTTGCGGCCTAAGTGTGTCAGGCAATGTACTCATTGGCTGACAGCCACTTCCACCTAACCTTGTTTATTTGAAATGTTTTAAAAATCTCTTTTAAGAATGTAAGTTTTCTTTGATTGTTTATTGTTGTATATACTTTATACTATATTTTGCCTTTTTGTTTTTATAATAAAAGTTCCCCTGAAGAAGGCAACGGCCCTTGCCGAAACATCGGGAAAAAGCAAAAGATCTTTTTTGTTTCTTTGCTACAATTTTACTACATTTTCCACCAACAATAAATTTTTTTTTTTAGTTACTTTTTTTTTTTTTTTTTTGCAGGAAAAAAAGTACTGATCAATTTTACCGGACACTAGCGCGGTGCGTGTTTTCTCGATTGGGTCACCTATCTTTCGGCAGAAGACGTTTCGACTTTTTTTTTTGTTTCGCAAACCTTGTTTGGCAAATAACACTGTGCATTCTTTCATTTTTTCTTCTTATTATTAAGCAATTATTATTTGGCATTTCATTCTTTCGGCTCAGTTTGAAATGATATTGGGTAATGGGACAAAGGACAATACGAAAATGTCATTTGGCAAATTGTTGAGTTATTTCTTTAAAGCAAATAAAACCACATTTGAAGCTGCTACTTTCGAAGTTTGTTTTCTTACATTCTTTGATTATGGTTTCAGTATATATTCAATTCAATTCAATTCAATTTTTCTTTTTTTTTTTCAAATCATAAATTACAATATTATGTTATAGTTAAGAAATATAATTAATTAGAAAGCATGGCAATATGCCGTCTGCCGTAAAGAAATTACAATTTTAAAATACAGTGAGAAAGTTTTAACAAACTTGTGCTAAGTTTATAAATTAATCTGTTTAAAAAGAAAGAAAACTAGTAACAAACAAAACAGTGGCTTTTAGTTTAGTCAAAACAAAAAATAGATAGATTGATTTATTTTTAGAACATTCTTAATGTATATAAATATAATGTTTCTAATCTACATAACAATTTAATTTCTGGACTTTTAGTTTAGTCAAAACAAAATAGATCAAAGGGCTTTTAGTTTAGCTAAAACGAAAATAACTTGCTTTTTCCCTATATGCATAGTTCAAAAAGTGGTGTAAAATTATTGTTTCAAAACATGTTCAAATAATCATCTCGATATCTTTTTGCGTGAGAAACGTATCCTATAAGAGACTTCCAACCACGGCTACCATTCAGGACATTTATTCATTCTTCTAACGAAAGAAAACTTGTGGAAAAATAGAGTCTACGTATTTCCTGTAAAATTGGACAAAATGCTATAAAATGTAAGGCGTTTTCGTTCTGACCGAGATTGCATAGAGAGCAGATATGTAGGATTTAAGTCAGATCTATGAGGTCTACAATTCAGTTCCAGCATTTCAGTTCTGACTTTGAAAATTAAGCTCATTTGAGAAACTGAAAACTCATCTCTGAAATAGTTTTTCTCACCTAAAGAGAAAGTTAGTTGTCTATAAACACTTCTTGATGTCGAAGAAGTACCTCGGACTATGCATTGCTGAAATAGCGTCTCATCTATGCGAGCTATGCAGTCGTATAAGGAATCTTTTAACGCAACGACATTGTCAGTAGGTAATGAAATTGCAAAATTATTGGTAACAGCCAGATCGTACCAGTTTTTGATTGGGCTATAACCATTGTGAAAACAAATCGTAAGGATCCGTTTTTGGAGGTTTTGGACTGATCGACTCATTACCTTGACAATGTAGTCCGCACTAGCCTTCAAGTTTTTTAAAAATATGTGTGGTAACCCAGATTCCACATGTATGGCATAGTTTGGGGTGTTTTTAGGCAGCCTGAAAATTCGTTTGAAAAAGTATCTATGAACGTTTTCTAGTTCTTCTAACTGTTCATATCCATATACTT
The DNA here is from genome assembly GCA_949752695.1 of Melanostoma scalare. NCBI lineage: Eukaryota > Metazoa > Arthropoda > Insecta > Diptera > Syrphidae > Melanostoma > Melanostoma scalare. Next base: position 80,647,828 of record OX456986.1, on the reverse strand, counting down.
CATTTCCATAGCAAAGGCAACTATTTACTGTAGCGTTGAAGACTTTAAATTTTGATGCTGGATCAACGGAATGGCTACAAAAAAAATTATTCCACATGCTATTCAAAGCTATTTTAGCAGCTTTCGTTTTTTCTTTAACATGTGCACGTGGATTCAGGCTATATGTGAGAATATATCCAAGATACTTAAATCTATCGACTATTTCGATGATATCATCCCCAAGAGTCCAGTTGCGACTATAACCTATAGATCTGTTGCGTGATCTAAAGACCATAATTTTAGATTTTGAGCTGTTGATTTTCAGATCTCAACTATCACAATATTGCTGTAGCCTATTGATTTGCAGCTGTAGAGTAAGCGGGCTATCAGATAGGATAACAAGATCGTCAGCGTAAAGAAGGACTTAAATATTGACATCACCTATAGTGATACCTCCTGGGATGTGATTTTCAACATCATTAATAAAAAGTGAGAATAGTAAATGGCTTAAAACACAGCCTTGAGGAACACCAGATTGGCATTTAAAATCTCTCTTCTTGACAAAAGCATGATTATTTTCAAGCATTTTCTCATAGAATTTGATGAACTTGGTTGATAAGACTATTACAGAAAGTTTGTATTAATGACTTTCTATTGACCGCGTCAAATGCAGCCTTCAGATCGACAAAAAAGGCATACAGACATTTTTTTTATCAATAAATCGTTTAGCTATAGTACATAGAACAAAATTTTGATCTATAGTCGAAAGATTTGCACGAAAACCAGCTTGATAGCAACTGATCATATTGTTTTGTTCAACCCAATTTGAAAGCCAAAAGTATAGTAGTTGTAAGAACAGTTTTCTCAATGAATTAAGGACTGCAATACCCCTATAGTTTTCCGGTTGTTCACGATCACCGATTTTAAAAACGGCTGATATTTTTGAGTACTTAAAATTTTCAGGAACAGTTTCCTCACTATAAAGTTTATTGAAGAAACTTAAAATGTATTCTAAAAACTCAGGAGTGGCATTCTTGTAGAATTCAACTGGAATACCATCGGGCCAGGTGCTTTGTTATTTTTCATTTTTAACAGAGATGATTTAAATTCCATTATTGAAAATGAGGAATCTAACTCTGGTACCTACCGTTATATTTGGAATGGCAAAACTGATTATATTTAAATTTGGATTGGGTAGCAAAAGTTTTTTAAAGTAAGTCGCAAGAAAGTTAACATCAATTGAAAGTGAATTCGTATTATTCTGACCATTTAAGAAACGGACAGTACTCCAAAAAGATTTTGAATCTTTACATAAACTGAGTTTGGAAGCTACATTTCGTAGGTGCATATTCTCTTTTAGAGTACACACTCGTTTATATTCTTGGTTAGCCCGTAGATATAAAACTTTGGCGCTAGGGTTATTTGTTTTTCTGAAAAGTTTCCAAAATGCGAAAGATTTCTGCCTAGCTTTTCTGCAGTCATTGTCGTACCATTTAGAAGGAAATGTATGCCTGTTGCTATTTTCATTAGAGAAATTTGATGATTGTCTAATCGCAGTAAGAATCGAAGTCGATATTTCTTCTATGCTGGTAGCTTCAATGTGCGGCAAATTCAATACATGTTGGTTAAGTTTTCTGACATAATTGTTTACATTTTTATCTCTCCATTTCAATCTGAGAGTATTTTCTGTCGATACTGGGTCTATAATGTTGTTTCAAAACAACAGGAAACGACAATGGGGAGATGCGACGAGAAATTAGCTGGAAGTACTTCAAAGTTTTCTGTAATACTAGACCAATCACCTCTAATAAGACATAAATCTATCACAGAGCAACCCTGAGAAGAAATAAATGTAAAGTTACCATTTAAGTCGTTCGAAGTTATTCCATTTAATAAAAGAAATCCAAAGTTTTCTATCATTTCCAATAGATATTTACCATTCTGGTTCAGGTAAAAATGTCTAAAGATTTTCTTTCGATTGAAAATCAACCGTTATTTAAGCCAATTGGATTTTGGTAGTCACTTATACGACCATTTAAATCTCCGATTATCATCAAATTTTCGAAATTGATGTTGTTTAGAAAATTATAAAGTTCATTACACTTGGCATTCCAATCATTATAATTAAAGTATATCGGAAGTATTTGAAAATGTTTTCTCTGATAACTGATCTCTATGGTAGTTATATTGTTTTCAAAGCTTTTGAAATCTACATGAACATTTTTATGAGTGTTTTTTATACCAAACATAAGACCACCACTAGCTCTTCCAAGTCTGGAGTTTGTAATTGCTGGAAGACATTTGATGTTAAAATTTTTTAAATATTTAGAAATGTAAGTTATTTTCGTTTTCTAAAAAAGTTTCCAACAAAATTAAAATATCATATTTAAATATTAGTTTAAAAAAATCGGGCATAATTAATTTGTTTTTAAAACCTGTAATGCTGTAGCAAAAAATATTAAACTTAAAAGTATTTGTTAAACAATTGTTAAATTGGCAGACGGCAACACATTCCTATCTTTGGCTAAGACCTGAACCTTCATCATATACGTATGAACCCACAGGTGGCACTGTCGACACAGAACTCTGGTTGGTTGCGTTGACGTTTAGGTTGTTTACATCGAAGAAACATGCTGAATCGACTCCAAAATTTGTTCTGATATATTCTAGCTTTGTTTTGTTGAAATTTTCAGACCTCGGAAGCTGTCATACGCGAAAGTGAAATTTCCAATTTGCAGTCTAGCGCCTTTAACCAGGAGTTGGATGTTCGGGCTTTTTGCGTTTAATTTGTTCTAGATGTCGAATAGTTGTCTTCTTTTGGTACGGTGAATAAGCGATTGTTCTCGATGTACGTACACTCCGGTATTCTTAAGCTTGGGGGCAGCCTTCACAATTTGTGTGACGGTGTTGGCGCTATTAAATTTTAGCACCATTGTTGTTTTTTTTTTTGCCGGTTTGTGTATTCCTGTGAATTGTGAAGTGACAATTCTGCACTTTCATTTAGATTGAGAAGGCTTAGACAAGTTTGTGTTGCAAATTTAAGGTTGTTCCAATGTTTCATCTTATCTGAAGGAAAATGCATGACGACAGTATTTTCATTTGATTTCCTAGATACAGCTTCGAGTTGTTTCTCCAGTGTGGAACAATAACTTTCAAGTGAAGAAATTCGTTCTGTTAGTTGATTGTTCTGCAGGCGGAGTAGCTGCATATCTTTGGAAATAATCGAGATGTCTTCTTTTGTTGCAATGTTTTTTAGATGGTGATTTAAACATTGGTCAACAATTGATTTGATGTCATCCGCATTCAAAGCCATTTCTATTTGTTTTGTGGTTTTCTTGCTGCTAGGTGTATTAGTTGGTGACATTTCCTTTAATTTTCTTTTTGATTCCATATAGCGGGCCGATTAAAAAATGTCGGTCTTCTTGGTTGGATTTATGTGTAAAAATATTCCAACCTTATTTTTTTATTTCAAAACTCTCTTTTTTCACTTTTTGAACAGAATGACGACTGTTTTTTTTTCTTCTTTAAATACTTTCTAGTTTAAGTTTAAATTTTTTTTGTTAATTTAAAAAGAAAAAATATTAGAGCACTTGTAAAACACGTCTACTTCACTTGACACTCTCTCTCTCTCTCTCACCTATGAGAGGGTTTCAGTATATATCGAAAAGCATTTAATATCCTCAAAGAGTTCTAGGAAAATACTTTTCTTAAATAAAATTAGGCTTCTCTTGGTTGGTTGTTAAAAAGGTTAGGTACTAACTACCAAGTAACGATTTGTACAGTATGTATGTGTTGCAAATTTTTTTTAGAATATAATTGTTTGTTTTTTTTAATTTGGCATCCGATTTTTCACATTTTTTTCTATTACTTGCATCAAATAACAAGCTTAAAACTTTCGCGAGAAATTTTAATGCAATTAAAAAAAATAACGTAAAAATCGAATGCCAAATTCAAAAAGCCAAACAATGAAATGCCAAATACAAAATTGCGAATCAAAAAAATCTTATCGACCAACTGCTAAACAAAAATTGACAAGCAATTATTTGACCAAACAATAAATGCAGAACGTGCTCAGCTGAAATGTAAAATGCTAGTCAACAATATGCCAAATAATGATTTGCAAAACAAAAATTGCGAAATGATACATCGCGAAACGCTTTTTGTCAAAATTTTTTCGACGTAATATAAATAGTATACCCGCCTCGATTGATAGCAGATCGGCACTGATTTTATTTAATTAATTGAATGGCAACTTTGAGCCTCAATAATTTGTTTATTGTGGCAGTAAATAGTTTATTCAAATTTAATATTATTTGTTTTAGATCTCTGTTGTAGTTTTGTATAAAATAAACCGTTTATTTCTATAAGAAATGAATTCAAAATTTGAATCCATTCATTTTTTCAGAAAGTAGGTGACCCATATTAATAATTTCCTTATTCTTATGTTCTTAGTGGTATTTTGTTTCTCAATCTAATTGATGTGGATTTGAAGAAAAGTCCCTTCTTGAAATAAAATGTTTAAAATCAGAAGTTATTCACTTAATCTATTTTTTAGTTCGCCAAAAAATCCAAATTGCCAATTAAAAAAAACAATGAATCATATAGCAGCTACTGTCGCAATAAACTGTTTATTGAAATTCGAATTTGCATTTCACAACACAGATAATTTTCAATAAACCAGTTATTGTCCCAACAAAGCATTAGCTCTCGCAATCAGCTATTTATTGGCGCAATGAACTCTTAATTACGCTAGTAAACAGTTCATTGCGCCAGTAAATAGTTCATTGCGATAACAAATGGTTTGTTGGGACTATAAATAGTTTATTGAAAACTACCTGTATTATAAAATTCAAACTCAACATGTCACAATAAACTTTTTATTTTAAAATCAAAATGAAAAAGTACAACTGACCTTCCTATGCGTTTCAACCAGGAACAAACAATGGGATCATCAGTTATATATTGTTTGTACCTTTCTAAGACGCAATGTTTCTAAACTATTTATTGGGAAATCGAGATTGCATTTCATGATAGAGCTTATTTTCAATAAACCATTTATTGTCCTAACAAACCATTAGTTGTCGCAATAACTTCTTTATCGACTATCCAAATTTTCATTTCATAAAACAGATAACTTTTAATAAACCATTTACTGTCTCAACAAACCATTCGTAAGCGCAATGAACTATTTATTGGCAATATAAACTATTTATTGAAAATCGAAATTTCCATTTCGTAACACAGTTAATTTTTACTGCACCGTTTATTGTCACAATAAACTATTTACTGAAAATTTGGATTTGCATTTCATGATACAGTTTATTTTCATCTTCATTTTATATTTTCAACTTTTCATTACATAAAATATTAGTTCGTTGCTAACACTTCTTTACTTACTCGGTTCTTACTTTTCTTAATTTTTTTCCTTTTTTCATTTTGTGCGAACGTGATGAAGTAAAACTTTAGCTGTAGAGGAACAAGAGAACTCATCCATATAATTTTGAAAAGATAAAGAAAACTAAATATCAAACGAAAAGACAAGGTGAGTTACGTTGCAAAAATTAGTCTAATAGTTCCTTGCATTGCTAAATTACTTCGAGTTTCGGGAATTGACAGTCAAAACGATTCGCAGATTCTTTTTAAGTCAAAAGATATTATTTCATTCATCTCTCCCTTTTTCTCCATAATTCTTTCTGAGGAATTTCAATATAGCCCTGTTCATACTGTACAATTAGTTGGACAGATTTCGTTTGATGGAAGTTGGATGGTCTGATGTAGTTTGCGTTCGCACTCATCAAGCTTGTCGTCCAACTTTATTTCACAAACCCTTTCACTCCGTCCAACTTCTAGATTTTAAAAAATTTTTGAAAACCATCAAACAAGTTGGACAAGCGGTCGTCTGAAGGGTTCGCACTATTAAGCATTGGTCGTTCAAGCCCAAGTCTGTCCAACTAATTGTACAGTGTGAAAAGGGCTTATATCAGAAGTTCAAAACAATATTTTTCGCTCCATTTTAGGTTTAATACAAAAATCTACAAGATTAAAGTCAAGTTATGTAAAAAATTTGTTTTTATTTCTTACAAAAATGATTTCTTTTGTTTGCAAGGCAAATTGCTAGAAACACACTTTTACAACATTTAAAACTAGTACATTATTTAAGCATTTTTCGCACTTTTCATTCCAGAATTTAAGCAGCTATACAAAACATTTAAATCGAAATTATATTCAGAACTGCGGGGCTGAATGTCTTGATTATAATATTTTTGGTGAATCCGACAATTTTTCTAGTTCTGGGATAGTTCTTAACGACGAAAATAGTTTTTTTTTTATAACAATGATCGTCAGACATCCTTGGCTAACTATGACATATGTTAGCATATTTGACATTTCTAAATAAACTAAAAACAAAACAAAAACAGACCGTTTACTCCCTCACGATGGACATTTATATTTTGTTCGTATATTTATGCGAACTTATAAAACAAAATTAATTTGTTAACTTTTATTGGATTTGACAACTCGTCAAGGACACCAACCCTCAAAAATAAAAATGCCATTGATTTATATAGGACAGCCTTGCCTAAATAACACATCTATTGCGAAACATTAACAAAAACTAACCAAGAAAATGCATATCGACTTATACAACAAACGAATAGGCCAAAAATGTATGAAAATAAAAGCGATTTCTACCAAATTTACAATAGAGAGATAGATAGATAGATAGATTCTTTATTTTACGATAAATTACAATATTTTTGTCTTAAGAATACGAACATGGCAATTCTGCCGTCTGCCGGAAAGACATTCAATAAAAAAAAGATACAAAAGTTGAATTAAAGAATAAAATTATTATCTTGTAAAAATAAGTTATATACATAAAAGAATTTTTATTTTAAAGAGCTGCAAAAGTTTTAGTTAATTAACAATTTTAATGATAATTTCATCGGATATTTTGACAAAAAAAGTTTCAATTGAAGAAAGAGAAAATTAAAATTAGAGAAATGTTTATTATGATTGAATAAAAAACAGTTATTATTTAATGCTCATTGAGAAAAAAAAATACGTTGAACAGTAAGGTAAATGATGTGAAAGCAAATACATTTTCTAAAATTGGCTGAAATGAGAAAGCGAGGATTTTGAGATCTTTTACAATTTGAATAATTTGCAATTAGCATATAGGCTTGATTTCAAGCTTGAAGGGTGATTTAACGCAACAACTGGTAGAGGAGTTTTTTTTTTTTTTTTTTTAGAAACTATTGCGATAAGTTAACGCATGTTTACAATATTTGAACAAACACAACCAGCCACTCTTTCCATTCAAGACTTCGTAGAGTCTATTTAGGGACAGACAACTTTCCCGTAAATACAAACGTCGAATTTCTTGTAATATTGGACACACTGCAATAAAATGAAAAATATTTTCAGGTTCTCTTCTGTTGCATAGATTACAATATTGCTGGAGATCATTTCTATGTGGAATGAAGTTCAGATTTAGAATTTCAACCCTAGCTCTGAAGATGGTGCTTATAACTTCTGAAGAGTACTTGAAAGCGAAATAGCTTTCTTCGGTTAATAGTCTATGATTAAGATTCTTATAAATTAATCTAGAATCTGATGTTGAAGCTCTTGTTAAATATTGATTATATAACTTGTCATCTATTCTAGATATGATCCTTGCAAATATATCCGTCCAATCACAAACGTTGTTCTCTGTCAGAGTTAAGTCTAGATCATGAGATAACGCTAGCTGGTGCCATTCTTTGAATGGGGAAGCGTTTGTGAGCAATAATCTAGTCATGATTCTTTTATGGAGACTGGAGCTACTTCTCTTCATCACTCTAGTTAAGTAGTCTGAGTGAATTTTGAGGTTTTGAATGTAAATGGGTGGCAAACCAGACTCCACATGTATAGCATAGGTCGGTGTTGCGCTTGGTAATCGAAACAGTCGCTTAAAGAAAAATCTTTGAACAGCTTCGAATTCTTCTAACGGGTTGACTCCAAAAACCTGCACTCCATAACACAAGCAGGTGTTAACCGTGGCTTTAAAGACTTGGTATTTTGATGAAAGATCAATATTTTGATTTGAAAAGAATTTCGGCCACATCAAATTGAGCGCCAACTTAGCTTCCCTGCTTTTATCTTTAGCGTGTTTGCCAAAGTTTAAGTTTGATGTCAACAAAACACCTAAGTACTTGAACTCACTTACTACACCTATTTGCTGGTTATTAAGTCGCCATGTTTCCTCACGTTGTCTTCTTCTCTGTCGGCTTTCGAAGATCATAACCTTTGTTTTCTGCACATTGATGTGAAGATCCCAAGTTGCGCAGTATGATTGCAATTTATTAATTTGCAATTGAAGAGCATAAGGGTTTTCAGCCAATAGCACTAAGTCGTCAGCGTAGAGTAGAACTTTTATGACACTTTCGGCAAAAGTTACACCACCAGGAAGAACATCACTTATACCATCGATGTATAAAGCGAATAGTATAGGGCTCAAAATGCATCCTTGTGGAACACCAGCAGACGTATCAAACCATTCCGACAGCTTGGAACCATCCCAAACGGTTGCTGTTGTTGACGCCAAAAATTTGAAATACATTAATAAAAATTTTCTTGACACTCCAAGCATTTCAAGTTTATATGTCAAAGCTTGCCTGTTGACAGTATCAAATGCTGCTTTAAAGTCCACAAAACATGCATATAGTTTTTTGTTTTTTTCAATATATTTTCTAGCTATACTAGTCACCGCAAAAATGTGATCTATGGTTGAATATCCAGAACGAAAACCAGCCTGAAAAATGCTAAGAAGATTGTTTTCTTCTATCCAATTGGAAATCCTTCTATACAAAATTTACAATAAATTTGTAAAGAAAATGAAGAACTAGAACAAATACGCGAATTCAACTGAAATATTTAAAAATACAAAAAATGTCGAAACCATATCAGCAAAAATATACAAATAGAAAGGTCAAACTTTAAGGAATCAAAATTATCAAATGCCAATCGTGATCCGAAAAAGGTTAGGAGTATTATAAATGAATTATTAGGTAGAAATAAACCATCAGCTGATTAAATAAAAGAAAAAATTGTTTGTACTAAACTCAACACTACCGCGCCGCCATTTCTGTAGAATTTGCTGAGCTTTATTCTACACAAGCATCCGAGATTTCACACATACCTATACAGTAACCAGCTATCAACATAATTATGTTGAAGAGAAGCAATGTACTGTGTAAACTCAACACGAAAAAAAGTCCAGGAGCTGATGGAATAAGAGCGTGTGATACTTAAAATAATGCTAGCTCTTTGACACTAATCATACAAACAATTATCAGCAGAAGTCCGACCCAATGAGGCGTCCCGAAATTTTTGAAAACATCAGTTATTCGTCCAATCTATTAAAGGAAGGTACCGCATAACTTCTTTTAGAATTCTGTGACACGGTTAACATGAGCATCAATAAAAGCTATTAGGTGTTTTTCATGTTCCTGGACTTCAACAAAGCATTTGGCACGTTGAGTAACGGAAAAAAGCTGGCATTTCCTTAAAAAACCCTATGGAAATGAATGGAGAGTTACCTCAAAGAAAGAACTTTTAAATGAAGTTGCTCGATGGTGTCAGTATTTTGGATTGGTCGTAAGTGCCACCAAAACAAAAAGCATCATCCCCAAAGAGAATTCGTGGTTTGATTTAAGCTGTAAAGAGGCGATGAGGGATAGAGAAAGTAGTTTTCGAAAATTTTAAGATAACCCTGCTGTAGAAAACCGAAATTTGTTCAAACGGGCCAGAAATATCTGTAATGCTCATATACAGAAGGCCAAATTTTTGCATGACCAAAAAGTAAGGCAAAAAATACTGTTGTGTTCAAAAGGCAGCAAAAACTTTTGGTCTTTTGTTAAGAACGTTAAGAACTCGACCACGTCATCGGTCCCAACGCTCATTTTCAATTACTCTTCGTATGCCAGTTCCATCGATAAAGCCAATTTGTTAGCAGCTCAATTTGCTGCAAACTCAAAACTTCCTGATATCACATTGGCTCCACCTGAGCTTGAGTCTGTAGATTCTGTGACGAAGCAGATTTTTTTCGAACTCAATCGGTTGCGAGTCCTTAAAGATCTCAATAAATATAGATCCGCTGGTCCGGATGGTATCCCCGCCGATATTCTGAAGAGATGTTCTTCTACGCTGGCAAAACCTCTGCGTAATTTTTTCCATCTTTCCTATTCTGCAGGAATTTTTCTGAGCAGATGGAAAACTGCATTTGTCCAGCCGGTCCCTAAAAAAGGCGAATCTTCCTCCCCTTCCAATTACCGTCCAATTGCATTAACGTCCCTTCTTTCCAAGGTCATGGAAACGTTTATAGAGTTTATAAACCGTCAACTTATGAAATATCTTGAAGAACGAAAGCTTCTTAATGACCGCCAGTACGGCTTTCGTAGCAAACTGTCCACTGGTGATTTATTGACATATCTCACACCGAAAAGTGGAACAAATCTTTACATTGTTTTGGAGAAAGTAAGATTATTGCGCTTGATATTTCTAAAGCATTTGATAGAGTTTGGCATCAAGCTCTTTTATCAAAAATACGTGCTTTTGGTATCGATGAGTCTATTTTTCGTTGGATAAAAAACTACCTTTCCGACCGTTCAATACAAGTTGTATTGGATGGCTTCAAGTCTGATACCCACTTCATAAATGCTGGTGTGCCCTAGGGCTCCGTTTTGTCTCCGACTCTCTTCCTCATTTTCATAAATGATCTCTTGTCTGAAACTTCCAATCCGCTTAACTGTTTTGATGACGACTCGACCCTCAGCTTTTCATATTCGTTTAAAAATTCACGTCCCTGCTCTTCGGACGTGGAAATGAAACGGTTTGAAACTGAAAAGCAGTTAGTCAGAGCCGTAGCGAGCCTCTCTGGCGACCGAGGCGAATTTTAAAAATTCTCGATTCTCTCAAATTATAATCACGGATCAATTGCAGTAATTCCAACACCGTCGAAGATTTGACGTCATGCAAGTGAATTTACGAAACAACATGCTAGAAATCGGAAATCTAATAGGCGAACTCAACCACGTTAATGTCTTTTTTATACTTCAACGCCAAATCAGTTGGTGCTTTTCCCAATTCAGCAGTGGTCTTTCTCTGCAAGGCTCATCTATATATGCACCTCCGGCTGATTTCAGTAATCAGAATGTCAATGGCGTTGTTGCGATTAAAAAAAAAAAAAAAAAAATTAATATTTGCACACGATGTCAGGAAGAGGAGAGAATATGTTTCCTTATCAAAACACAATATATATCTCTCCAAGTTGCCAAAAAGATGATGCTACTGGCGGGCAGTCCTCTGGACATAGGTTCTGAGACGGCTGCAAAACTAACGCAGGCCTGTGAGCTGGAAACAATGCCTCCTAAGAGTGGACAGAAAGTGATGCTTTAAGCCACCCTGCCTCCGCTGGTAAGGAAAAATCCTTGCCTCTCCCGGGAAATCCTCCTAATGGCGGTGCTGCGGGTGTGATCAACCTCTCCAGCTCGGTCAAGGGAGAAAGACAAGTAACAACACGGCGGATAATCGTAGCCGTGGGTGCCTTACCTGTTTCGGAGAGAGCGCCAGTCAGTGGTTTGTACTAGTACTGTCTAGTACTGAATATTTATGAGAAAGATGAGAGATGGCAAGGATTGCAGGCAAAACAAAAGAATCCGAAGTAAGGAAATCTACTGCACATGTCATCTCTTCAGCTATGGAGATTGACGCACACAGTAATCTCTCTTCTTAAGGGTGGCCGTGGTGCAGTGGTAGAGTGTTTGGTAGAGAGGCCGGATGCGTGGGTTCGAATCCCGCTCTGGGCATCTACTTTTCTTTCAGCCTCCCCGTTTCATATGGACGTCGCCCTTGAGGTTATATATGTGAAATTACTAACAACTTATTTCCAACTACTGCAACACAAAAAAAAGGGAAGGCTGCTAATCTAGTAGTACAATGGACTGGATATTAGGTCTGAGTTCTCCAGATTAGCATAAGGCTCCTCTTTTAAAAAAAAAAAAAAAAAAAAAAAAAAAAAAAAAAAAAAAAAAAAAAAAAAAAAAAATCTCTCTTCTTCCGAACAGCTGTCACTCCTCAACTCAGTTTCTGATAAAGAAGCGACAGTCAAAGCGTCTGATGAAGATGCAATTATCTCTACCCAATCCATATCGTTCGACGTTCGATAAGAATAATAATGATGAGGGCAGAATATCAAGGTAGGGCCCTTTTGTTTGAGGACGAGTTATTAAACTCATCCTTAAACATGGAGAATCTCGAAGCTACAGTAGTGGAGATTGGTCAGGATAGTTGTAGCAATGTTGCAGTTACTCCAGATTAGTCTCCAATACTCAAGGAAGGCCTAGGCTGCCCTTCTTCATCGGCTTAGTAAAGATAAAATCTTGGTTCAAAAGCCATTGATTACAAAACCCACAGTGACAGGACTCTGGACAAAAGAATATTCTTTGCTGTATGTGTCGGACAAAGATGAGCCAAGATCCTGCACAATAGCGAAGAAAACACTTTATGTGATCTTAATAGCTATTACACGCGATCGTGATATCACTATTGCGAGACAGAAGAATTGCAGTCCAACAAACTGTATCTCGTCTGCATATCTAGGCCACGACCATCAAGGGCCGCTAATAGGTGATACGCTTGCAACAAACAATAAATAAAGTAGCAGGCCACAAAGCGGATTTGGTCATTGAACATGACGCAGTCTGGGGTAACTCAGACATAAGTCAAAGAAGTGAGTCATTTTTTGATTTTATTCTAGGAACTAGTTTCCTCATCTGCAATAGGGGTAACTAGCCAACCTTCGCACAAAAAAAAGACAAGAGGTTCTAGACGTTTTCTTAGCATCTCAAGCAATCTTTTGCAAGAATAATAACTGGATGGTATCGAAAGATCATCCCTCCACAGATCACAGATACATCATGTTCAATCCCTTCGATGAAAACAATAAGCCTTCTATCTTCCGGAGTTATAGCAAAACTGACTGGCTGCAGGGACCAACATAAAAGCAAATATAATCCACAAAACCTTAGTTTCCCTCGTAACACAGAAGATCTTGACACCATTGTCAGTAGCCCAGTTCACACTGTACAATTAGTTGGACAGACTTCGTTTGATGGAAGTTGGATGGTCTGATGTAGTTTTCGTTCACACCTATCAGGCTTGTCGTCCAACACATACCCTGCCACTCCATCCAACTTCTTGATTTTCAAAAATTTTTGAAAACCATAAAATAAATTGGACAAGCGGTCGTATGAGAGTTCACACTATCAAGCATTGGCTTGTCAAACCTAGGTTTGTCCAACTAATTGTACAGTGTGAACGGGGCTAATGATCTGACAAAAACTCTTAGCCACCCTATGGAAAATTCCTGACCTCTCACTGCTATAAGAGGGAAGGAGAAGCAAGAAGCGGAAACATGCAAGACCTGGATCCTTACAATGACTTCTGAAGGATCAAGAGAAAACACCTTAGGATAAGCAATAGATCCTTCTGGAGAAACTTCTGTAGTAAAATTGAGGACTTCTCCGAAGCATCTAGACTAAGAAAAATCCTGTCCGCTAGTCCAAGCTCCATAAGACATAGAAGGTGCTTTCATCAATGCCAGGAGCTCAGTGGTCATAAGTGAATAAAGGAGAAAGGGGGTCAATTAATTCCATGCTGAGAAGCAGAATCATCAAGTCGAAAATGAGTAACTTAGAAACTAATAGCACAACCAATAGAGGGACTCCACAAGGAAGAGTACTCTCCTCCTTCTTTAAGACTTGGTCGTCAACGAACTATTAAACGAACTAAAAGAAGTCGGTTTCAAGGTTGTGGTTTACGCGGATGGTGAGGCAATTGCTGTCTCAGCCAAACACAAACTTTAGCAGAGAGCTATTGCGAACGCCTCTAAATAAATTCAATCACTGTGCTGAAGTTCGAGGACTGAATATCAACGAAGCTTGTTCTCTTCACGAGAAAAAAAGTCCCGGATTTCAGATCTCTTGCCATTAAAGGTGTAACTCTCAGCCTAGTGAATCAGGCAAAATGTCTAGGTATAATTTTTTACAAAAAGCTTGCCTGGAAAACCAATATAGAGGAAAGAGTTAATAAAGCAACGTTATTTTTCTTTTCACGCGTAAGAAGACTATTGGCGGCCAGGCTCCTCCCGCAATATACTAACCCTTAACAACTTAAGATTTATTCCGGATCAATTAGACTACATCACTCCTAAGTTAGTGTTTGACAACAATTTCTAAATAACCATACCCTTTACAGAGAACGGCACTCACTTGGAATGAAGCCTTATATTTATACACTGACGGATTTTAAACCTGTGATGGTGCACGAAATAAAATTTTATCGAAAGGGCTGAATTTGAGCCTTTTTTGTGGCTGCCTGACTACAGTAGTGTGTTCCAAGCAGATATTATGGCGATAAGAGAAGACCTCTCCTGGCTCAGAGAAAACGTTGTATCCTTCACGGATATTCGCATCTTCTCGGAAAGTCAGACTAGGTACTTACATGCGTGGGGAAACGCTTCTTAAACACACACCGATAAGTTTGTTAAAGTAGGTACATCAATTTTTTCCTTTTCACATAAAGCCTTTGTGTACACCTACAACCCACACCCATATATTTAATATCTTCTTTCCTCTGATCTTCCTCCTCATAGAGATTTCGTCACCTGTTCCAAATGTAATGGAAAGCTGCATTTTCAATGCACCACAGTCATTGAAATATAATACAGAACAATCAAGAGTTGTGTCCGAGTTGTCAACAGCGAATGACCTGTTACAGCATACCTATCAAGTTTTTCTTTTTTTCTTTTCCTCTTATTTCACAAGATAGATAAACGTGCGCGATCTCCTTTTGCAGAGGACAACCTTTTGTCCTCGGGAAAGAAGCACAGAACTTCAATTTTTCCAAATGTGAACAATATTAAAAAAAATATGAGCAATTTCAAGTCTCCTGGTTACTTGAGCCCATTACAGTGTGTGGCAGATGCTGGCAATGAAAGTGATGATATGGAGGATGATCCATCCCCATCAAAACAATCCACTCCGAAAACAAAAGTGCCCCTAATAAAGTTATTGCAAAAGTCATGTGACTACGTGCATCTAATAATGAAAGCCCTGACTCTTGTGTCACTGACTATAATTGTGTAAAAACTATCTCCATCGGGATTAAAATTATGTGCGAATCCATTGATTCTTACAACAAAGTACTAGATAAACTCAAATTAAACAATTGTCACATTGTCAGTACTTCTCACATGACCTAAAAAATAATAAGGCTTTAAAGGTTTTATTGTATGGCCGGAGCTCATTTGATACTGTTGTGTTATAAACAGAACTGATATGAATCGGTCTAAAATGCATAGGCATTAAAAGTGTTACTAAAAACTATGAACATTATTCAGAAACTTTTTATGTGTGCTTTCTTGAAAGTGGTTACATTAAAATGACTGATCTTAAAAAGAATTTTCGATCAGTCTTTCACACGCGAATAAATTGGAACTACCAACGTAGCCACAAAAACAAAATAACACAGTGTCGAAACTGCTAAATGTTTGGGCACGGCGAAAAGAATTGCCACGTCAAAACATATTGTTCGTTCTGTGCCGGCTCATACAAAACTGAAGAATGTGTCAATCAAGACAAGTTTAAATGTGCAAACTGCAACGAGAATCAAAAATCAACAGATTCAATCTGTCAAAGCAGAAATAAATATTTGGAAATTAGGGCGAAGGTTGCGAGTAAAACAAGGCGCTATTTTCAACCAAATCCTACTAATCCAAATATAAATGTTACATCTCATCTCTCAATGAACAATTTCCCTCCCTTACCCACACGTCTTTTAAGCAAAGAGAGAAATTAAAATACTCGCGCCTCGCGCGCCCAATTCATGGGTACTAGAGTGGGTCAAAAAAAATCAAAAAAAAAAAATTTTCATCCGACACACGAAAACTTGTTCTTTGTTGGTACCTCTAGAAAGTACATACAAAATTTGAGCTCTTAATAGCCGCGTTTTATTATCACAATGATCCAATCCGGATCAGATCTTGGCAATAAAACAGCTTTAGATCATCATATTTCCAGTTGGAAGCTGTGAGAGACTCGCTCTCTCAACTGACATTTCAAAGAGTTGCAGAGTTGCCCTAAGAACTTTTTTTTCAATGGTTAATTTTTTGTTCTTTTTTTTAGGGAAAAATGATATTCATCCACTTTGTCAAATATATATTTTTTTGCACCAATTCTTATTAATTTCACGAATATATGTTTTGTTTTGTAAAACTTTTTCGTTATGTCATGTATTATACAAAAATGAATAAATGTGAAGTTTTTCGGTATCTATCTGAAATATATTTCATATCACACAGATAAAAATGTTCATGTGGCAATACTGTTGTTATTGGAAATATTGGAAATGATACCAACGTTTCAATGGAAAGTCTCCTCTTGTGTGAAATAGAAGAACTAATTTTTAGATCACAAAAATAGATCCAACTAAAAAGCAGGATTTCGCTTTGTTGTTGTAACGCTAATAAACCCATGATCTGATCCGGATCAGATCAATAATAAAACGCGGCTAATATTAACGGGAAGATGATGCTCATCGTAGTTTTCCATTTTCAGTTTAGTATCATATAAAAATGGTCATATCTTTTTAAAAATAGATTGTTCAACTAGTCACAAAAACAGTATTTATGTTACAGTCAAAGTGATTAAATAGCTATTATACATAATGACTGGGCATTATATATAATGGCCAAATTCACTAGACAAAGTAATAAATTAATCACTTTGTCTGGACATTATTCATAATAACTTGTCAAAGTTAGTCAAAGTAATAAATACGGTCTAGCCGACTTGTTACCCCTCCCTCTCTTCATTCCGCTACCGCGTTCCGTATGCAAAAGCTTTCCGCATGGCCCGCTTCGCGGGGCTCATTATTTTAACCCTTTTTTCCGCAGGGCTAAGCTGCTCATGCTAAATATGAAAATAGCAATTAATTTCCGTATGCAACAGCTTTCCGCATTTTCAAATTTCAAATTTCAAATTTATTTCATCTTCAGTGTGATTGGGTTACATGGTAGGAAAATTTTATCATATAGAGATTAGAACACAATGATTCTTAGCAACTAAAGATTTTATAATATATATTAGAGTTATATGAAAGTGGAATTTATCATGAGAAAAATTGGGAAAAAAAACTCAAAAGAAAACTTAAAACTATTATAAAAAAAACTCTTAAATCTAACTTAATACTATCTTTTTCTAATGGTTAAACAGTGAATTTATTGTTATATTTTCGTGACTCAAGCATTTATTCTCAAACTTATTTGAATGTGTTGTAATCTTGGACTTAATTGATGGCATTTTTGTGATGTCATGCAGTGCTAGTGTGGAAAAATTCCAAGGAAGATGCATTATCATTTTTAAAGCTTTGTTTTGGCAAATTTGGAGTTTTTTCAGGTGACATTCAGCACATTTATACCAGCAAGGAGAAGCATAGACTAATGAAGGTAGTATGACGACTTTATACAAAAGAAGCTTATTATCTTTGCTTAGATAGGAATTTCTGTTTAGAAGTGGGTATAAGATTTTTATTAGAACACTTACTTTTTTGATAGAAGCATTAATATGATTTGAAAATGTTAACGTTTTATCGAGAGTGATACCAAGGTATTTTATTGTAGTTGTCCATTCAATTGGGGCGTTGCAGATTGACAGATTGTACTGAGGTAGGTTTGAGGCTTTTCTCTTTCTTGAAAAAAATATTGCTTGAGATTTCGATGGGTTTATTTTAATTTTCCACCTGTGATAAAACTTTTCAATATGAAATAAAGCATTTTGTAAGTTCGTTAATAGACTTTGACAGTCATTAGAACTACAGAGTATAGCTGTATCATCAGCGAAGAAGGCGTTTTCACAGTTTGGATGTCGTGGGAAATCGGCAATGTATAAGTTATATAAAAGGGGCGATAGGGTTTCCGCATTTATTTTATAATTTAATTTTTTAAATAATCTTTGTGATTAGTTAAGGCAAAGTGAAATATAATTTTATAATTTTAAACGCATACCTACGTGTTTTATTACATTATCCAAGTCATCGAAGATATTATATATAATAGCTAGTTAATGTGATTAATTTTGTGTTCATTATCACTTTAACCAAACTGAGTAGATATTATGCATAATGGCTAGCCATTATACATAATATCCAGATTTATTACTTTGGCTGTAACATTTATATGAAATTCAACGGTCTAAAAAAATGGTCTCTTATACTTTTTTCATTAATCTAACCATTTAAAAGATATTCAAG
This sequence comes from Melanostoma scalare, assembly GCA_949752695.1. Taxonomy (NCBI): domain Eukaryota; kingdom Metazoa; phylum Arthropoda; class Insecta; order Diptera; family Syrphidae; genus Melanostoma; species Melanostoma scalare. The sequence continues at coordinate 80,629,498 of OX456986.1, read as the reverse complement.
GTCAAAAATTGAAGTATTTTAAAGAAAATAACTTTTTCGTTTTGAATTTTGTAACTCATTAAAAAATCGTTATTTTCAAATGAACATCAATTATTTCAATAGAAAATTGAACGTTCTACAAAAAAGGTCTTTTGATGTTAACCGATTACACTAACCATTTAAAAGATATTCGCAGTGAAAAAAAGTTCGTAGGGCAACTCTGCAACTCTTTTGAAATGTCAGTTGAAAGAGCGAGTTTCTCACAGCTTCCAACTGGAAATAATAAAAATATGATGATCAAAAGCTGTTTTATTTTTTTATTTATCCGATCCGGATTGGATCATTGTGATAATAAAACACGGCTATTAAGAGCTCACATTTTGTAAGTACTTCTAGAGGTACCAAAGAACAAGTTTTCGTGTGTCGGATCAAAAAAAAAAATTTTTTGATTTTTTTTTTACCCACCCTATCCAGCGCTTATCACCATCATCATCTCCAGCAGTAGCAGCAGCACCAACAGCAGTAACAGCGGCAGAACCTTCTCACATTCACCAACACTTCAGTGCACCAACAAACAATCCAAATATCATCAACAATGGTGAGTTATTCTCCATGGAAGAACTTAATTCTCTCGTGATGGAAATAATTACGAAGCTAAGTGCATGTAAAACGAAAAACTAACAATTTTATGCTATCGCTCAGTTAGCTACTAAATTTTTGTATCAAAATGTTATTTCATTATGAGCTACCAAATATTATTAGATGGAATGCCAGAGGTGTCCGAAGTAAACTTACAGAGCTTTTAAATTTTTTAAATGTTAACGAAATACATATTGCGTTAATTACAGACGCATGTTTAGACTCTAATACTAAAATTTCAACTCCCGGTTTCTATTGCTATCGAGTTGATAGAATAGGCGAAAGAGGTGTGGGAGTTCCAATATTGGTAAACAAATCAATTCAACACTCTGTTGTATTGCCTGTTCGTACATTTTGCATAGAAAACATTGGAATTAAACTTAAAATAGATAACTATAGAACAATAGACATAGTTTGTGCATACTTTCGTGGTGGTTCTTCCACCATACTAAAAAGACAGTATCTAAAAGTTAATTTAAAAAGATTTTAATTAAAAACAAAAACTATATTGTTGGCGGTGATTTGAACTGCAGACACAGACACTGGGGATGTCGCAGAGCTAATTGTTGGGGAAACATTCTATCTGATCTTACAAATTTATTCTCATTTTCCATTCTGTTTCCACCAGGTCCTACTTATATACCTGGTGGATCCAGAGGAAGTCCTTCTGTGTTAGATCTGTTTGTTACTAATATTGCAAGCAATGTAACCCAGCCAATAGTGTTCGACGAGCTTCCTTCTGATCATAATCCCGTGTTGTTACAAATTCTTCATCCTTCGCAAATAAATGAAGAATATTATTTTAATTTTGAAAATGCAAATTGGTCAATTTTCAAATCAGATCTAAAATCTAAACTTAGAAATATGCCAACGGAAATAGAAAATATCACCACGGAAGAAGATTTTGATTTGCTTGTCTCTAATTTCTCTGCTAAAGTTTTAAGCTCGGTAGATTCTTCGGTACCGAAGCTGATCAAAAAGCACCACATTAGTAAAGTTCCTTATTATATTCTTGAATATATTCGTGTCAGAAAAAATATCAAAAGGCAATGGCAACGATATCGTTTGCCAGTACATCGCCACCAATTGAAATATTTCAATAAACTTATCTCTACGGAAATTCAAAAAATTCAAAAACTTAGCCTGCTAGAGAAAAATGACAAATCTTTATGGAACATTGCAAAAATTTCAAAAAGTAAAAACAGAACTATTCCTGCTCTTAAAAGTTCCAATGAAGTGTTTTACACGGACAGCGAGAAAGCTAATGCGTTTGCAATAGAATTTAGGAAGAACCACGAAGTATCCCAACAGCTAAGTGATTTAGAATTTAGATACTATTAGCTTGGTAGATGCTGCCGCCATTAGAATCTTATCTACAACAACCGAAACACCTCAAGGTGAGTACGTTTAGAATGATGATATATCAGAAATAAATTAATGATCTACGGCTAAAGAAAACCGATGGTCCCGATAAGATAAAGAATTTATATCTCAAAAATCTACCCAAATTTGGAAAAAAGTATCTTACATTTATTATAAACGCCTGTTTAAAGATTCAATACTTTCCAGAGATCTGGAAAATGGCGAAGGTAATCCCAATATTGAAAGCTGGTAAAGATAGGGAAATTCCTGGAAGCTATAGGCTGATTAGTCTTCTTAGTAGTCTTCTTAGTAGTACGAAAGAGTCCTAAAGGGAAATCTAGTTTCGTTCATTTTAGAAAAACATATTTTTACTGACCAACAATTTGGATTTAGGCCACAGTTTTCACATCATGTTCTCAGGATTTGTAACCTAATCAAAGCTAATCGTACTGAAAGTAAATCTACAGGCATGATCCTTTTATATATTGAAAAAGCTTTCGACTCTGTTTGGCATAATGCGCTTATTTACAAAATGGAAACATTTGAAATGCTTATTCTCCTTTTAAAAATGGTTCAAAGTTTACACTCAGGTAGATGTTTTCAAGTATGCGTTAATAAATGTAAATCAATCTTAGTTAACGCACAGTACGGTGTTCCTCAAGGTTCAGTTCTTGGTCAAGTTTTATATAATGTCTATACGTCTGACTTTCCACAGCTTCCGTATTGTGAATCGGGGATCTATGCACATGACACATGCATACTCTCCTCGCATGAGTTTGGTCTAAATATAGAGACCAATCTTCAAAATGCACTTGAAACTTTAATGAGATATTACCATAAATGGAAAATTAAAGTAAATGCTGGGAAGACAAAATCAATCTTTTTCACCAGAAAAATAAATCGATTGTATCTACCCAGCAACGAGCTGGAAGCAAATGGAGCGTCTGCAAAATGGGAGTGTCAAATGTACAGTACATGGGAATAAACCTTGACAAGCGGCTCATATTTAAGGAGCACATTAATAAAACTATAAAAAACGTGATTATCGCAATAAAATGGCTATATCCGCTCATATATAGCAAGTCTCTCTTAATTTGCAGAAGAATTCAAAAATTAGCTGATAACTTTTTAATAAACTGTGATATTTCTGACAACCCTTTGGTAGTACAATTAGCACAACAATAGCAAATTATTCTATTTGTTTTCTTTTCGTACAATAAATTCTGTTTTCGATGTATTTATTTATTTACTTATTTATTTATTTATTTAATTATTAACTTATGTTTTTACTTATTTATTTACTTACTTATTTATTTTCTTATGTAGTTATTAATTAATTAATTTATTTATTTATTTATTTGTAAATACATTTGTTATTTATTTACTTAATTGTTGACCATCTATTTGTTTTGTTTATTTATTTATCTATCCCTTATTTGTATAATAGTTAGTTGATTCTACTTGTTATGTTTATTTTTTATATACAGGGTGTCCCGTACTTTATGTATTATCCTTTGGCGTGTGATTCTTGCTCATATTCTAAGAAAAAAAATATTCTACAGTAAAGCTCGTTTCTCAACTTTGACATCACTTTTTGACAATTTAAAAAAAGGCAAACTTTGGTGTACCATGACCTATGTTAGATTCGATATCTCTATCAATACTAATGACAGAGATGTAATCTTAGACTTAATTCTTTGTAGAAATAACAACCTTTAAGACTGTATTTAAGTCTAGCTTCCATAGGTTTAGGGTTGCCAGATTTCCAATTTTAAGTGGTGTTCAAATTTTCTTCCCGAAACAATGTTTTGATTTTGAGGTCATTTTTTGCAGAAATTTCCTGATAAACATAGAGTTTCTTTATTTCTTGCAGATGAACAAAACAATAAAAACAAAAAACTTAGTAATAAGTGCACTCAAAAACCCACACATTTTATAATATTTGAAAAAATACAAAATAGATAAAATTAAAAAAAAAAAAAGATTTTTAAATTTGAGGTTTGTTTGAATAAAATAATAATATGGGCACTTTTAATAGTTTCTTATGCATTTTATACAAATACAATTATAACAAGTGCTCAAAGAATGCATGCCAGAGCCCGTTTTAGAATTTCATTGTGGGTGTTTGCTCTCGATAACTCTTGTCTTACTTCTAGTCTTGTTATCTTTGAAACTGTATTTAAATTGTCAAAAAGTGATGTCAAAGTTGAGAAACGAACTTAACTGTTTTTCTTAGAAGGATAATACACGAAGTACGGGACACCCTGTGTATCTATTTATTATTTATTATTTACTTGATATTAATCATACTTGTAAACTTCATTGTCGTTTTAATATACCTTTTAGTTGTATAGCTACATATATATGTTTTGTCTAGTCAATCTGAACTGTAGAAAGATATAATATATTCAGTAGAAAGATATAATATAATTATCAAATCTCTGTGTAAACTGAGCGGTAGCAACCAAATACTATTTGAAGAAAGAAATAAAATATCTATCTATCTATCTAATACAGAACAATGTCTGCGGCTTAAAATATAGTGGACCAAAGCAACACATTTGCCTTTTATCTAGTACTTTAAGTGTCAATTTTATAAGAGTTTTCACGCCTTAACCAAAGGTTAAGAAGTCGTACGTCGATAAGACCCAAAAGGTACCGAAGAGTTCTTAATATTCTCTTTTTAGGAACAATTAAAGAGCACGCTTCCAATTGTTCCAATTATTTCAGTTCAATGGAATAATAAGTTTCTTTCTCTTTTAACCAAATACGAATTGAATACAGTATTTGTTAAATGGAATAAACTTCAAATGAGAGACGAAAATATTATGTATGGTTTATTTTCGTCAACAGCTATGTAAAATATTAAATTCATTTTCTCTCTTAAAACGTCACGTCGGTTGAATGTGCCAGTAAAGATTTACTTTGAAATGACACATTCTACCTCCCATAAAATAAACGCGCCTACAAAAAATAAGTTTTTAAGAATAAATGGGAAAAAAAATCCAATTCGGGGGACAATAGCGGGGTTCAGACTATCAAATTTGTTAGTCAAATTTGTTGGATGAAAAGTTGGACAGAAAAAACCCATTGCGTTCACACTCATCAAACAAGTCGTCAAACTTCATTCTGGTCTGAATTTCAGCCATGAAGGACATAGCAGTAGTAGCGCAACAAAGAAAAAATATTCTTTCCGTGCGATGTGCACTACTTAAAAACATTTTTGAAATGAAATTTCTTCAAAGTTTGACGACTAGCTTTCACATTCATCCAACTTCTTGTCCAACTTTTTTTTTTAAATGCATCCAACAAATTTGACAAGTCGCTTGATGAGAGGCCACATTATCAAATTTGTTTGACAAACTCGATGCTTGACAAACAAATTTGATAGTCTGAACCCCGCTTATGATGCGAACAATAATGCGAAATGTGTCCTAAACAAACTACTGTTTTTTTCTGAAACATAGCAATTTATTGCATTTTGAGAATGTACTTTTGAAATTAACCAAAAATAAACATAGCGAAAATTTTTTTTCTCATGTCTTCTCAACAAATAGTCCTACAGTATCATTTCTTTAGTGTGTACCATAATTTTTTCTTCCTTTTTGGACACGACTTACTAAACCAATGCTTAAGCATGTAAGTATTAAACCAGTTGTTTTTAACAATTAAAATAATTAGAACATTTGAAAAACAAAAAAAAAAGAACTACAATTTTATAAAAATGCTTAGTTTTATATCTTATTATTGTCCAATCCGTGAAACACACTCATTGACACCAAACTGCAAAATACAAAGTTGATATTTTTAAAGAATATATGTATTGATTTCCCATTTTCAAAGGTATAAGCGCAAGTCTTTAGCCATTTTAAATCAACTTAAAATGATCCAGAGTGCAGTCACTATTTCAAATATTGCTCATGAATCATAAATAGTTGAATTAATTACATTCTATCTTCAAAATAACTCCAAATTCAATTTCAGTCACTTCACATCATTTTAAATACTTAAAACCTTGCTCTAACTCATCTGACGTTTGTTATTTGCTTGACAATTTGTGTTATTTATTTTTTAACTAATCTTAGTCCCGAATAAATAATTTCTAGGCAAAAACTCAATTTTCTTTCCAAATTTTCGTTTTCATACAAATCGAACCTTCACAGCATTGAATCTCTCGAAATTCTAATTTGAAAGGCACACTAAATACTCTCAGACTGAGTTATAAAAATAAACATACAATTGAATTTTTTTTTCAAAATTAATTCTTTTTTAAAGAGTGTGTGCCACTAATTACCTTACAATGTGTATATTATACCCATTCCATATACAGTATACACACATCACTGATCACACACTGACTCTGTCGTAAGACTTTCACTGAAAACATTGTATATGGAATCTATAGTACTATCGAAACAAAAATGGTCCCTGAAAGTCATCTATGTTTCCGCCGGCGTACTAACATTCCCCTGTAATTTTAGAGCGCCGTCCCGCGGACACATAGATGGCTTTGAACGACCGTTTTTGTTTTATGGTAGCTCGAAAGAGTAAACCGTCGAGAAAAATTTATCTTCTCATTTGCACTAGGGTAAAATGTCCCACAGTGAACCATTTTCCGCTTAACTTGATGTAGCATTTGAACTACTCGTCTGTGTACAGGAAATCTCAAATGTACTTAAAGTTTAATATTTGGAAATAAAAATGTTGGAATATTATGTATAATGCAAAATACTTCATTCTGAGCTTTCAAAAGTACACTAAAATTGGTTCAGTGTGTACCAGGGGGTGTACACAGTGAACCAAGGGGTAATACCCAGTGAGCCATTACTATATATATTCAAAAAATGTTTTCAAAAAATATAAAAAAGAAGAAACCGTAGAGACTTTCACTGAAAAAATAAAAACCAAAATTATTTAATTTATAAGACATTTTTATTTCGTTTTTCGAACATTCATACATTTACTTGAAAAAAAAAATTTTATAGGACTTTTTACTCTTACTTAAAAACTAATAAATTAAAAAGTAAAAAGGAACAATAGATAAATAAAAAATAATAAAAGCAAAAAAGCACTTTTACCAATTTAAAAAAAAAAAAAAAAAAAAACAAATTACAATTTCTAGATTAATCACCTGCCAAATTTGCTTTGCCATGCGCATTGCGCACAACCAAAACCGGTTAGAACACAGCTTCAACTCAAAAGTATACTCAAAAAGGATTATAATGCACGTGTTTCTCCATCTTTTTTTATTTTCTCTTTTGGAACGGGTGGCAGAGAATTGGAATGGTTCACTGTATCTGCTGGCTCACTGTGATACAGTTTACCCTACCGCTTTTTTTGAAAAGTTGAACATAAATTTTCAACGACCTCTAAGCAGAAGCCACTTTAGAAGGTTTTAAATAAGTTCTGCAAAGTGTCCATATGAAAAATGCTTGTCAAGGAATTACTTAAGCTATCCTTAAGAGTTATTGGTTACACCTGAAAGAAAAACCAAAATCCTGCAAAGAGCTTATTAATCCTACTAATATTATAAACGTGAAAGTTTGTATGTGTGGATGTATGTTTGTTCCGCTTTCACGCAAAAACTACTGAATGGATTTTACTTAAACTTTCCAATAATATAGGTTATACATCAGAATAACACATAGGCTACAATTTATCCCTAAATTCCCACGGGAACGGGAACGTATACAGGAACTTAGAAACTACAACACCGATTTCAAAAATTTTTCCACCGTTAGAATGCTACACTATCCCCGAGCAACATAAAAACTAATTCATCCCCATATTCCTACGGGAGCAGGAACGTATACGGGAACTTTGACACTACAGCACCGATTTCCAAAATTCTTTCACCGTTAGAATGCTTCTTACTATCCCCGAGTAGCATAAAAACTAATTCATCCCCATATTCCTACGGTTCCCTATATTCCCACGGGAGCAGGAACGTATACGGGAACTTTGACACTCCAGCACCGATTTCAAAAATTCTTTCACCGTTAGAATGCTACACTATCCCCGAGCAACATAAAAACTAATTCATCCCCATATTCCTACGGGAGCAGGAACGTATACGGGAACTTTGACACTACAGCACCGATTTCCAAAATTCTTTCACCGTTAGAATGCTACACTATCCCCGAGTAACATAAGAACTAATTCATTCCCATATTCTTACGGTTCCCTATATTCCCACCGGAGCAGGAACGTATACGGGAACTTTGACACTACAGCACCGATTTCAAAAATTCTTTCACCGTTAGAATGCTACACTATCCCTGAGTAACATAAAAATTAATTCATCCCCATATTCATACGGTTCCCTATATTCCCACGGGAGCAGGAACGTATACGGGAACTTTGACACTACAGCACTGATTTCAAAAATTCTTTCACCGTTAAAATGCTACACTATCCCCGAGTAACATAAAAACTAATTCATCCCCATATTCCTACGGTTCCCTAAATTCCCACGGGAGCAGGAACGTATACGGGAACTTTGACACTACAGCACTGATTTCAAAAATTCTTTCACCGTTAGAATGCTACACTATCCCCGAGCAACATAAAAACTAATTCATCCCCATATTCCTACGGGAGCAGGAACGTATACGGGAACTTTGACACTACAGCACCGATTTCCAAAATTCTTTCACCGTTAGAATGCTACACTATCCCCGAGTAACATAAAAACTAATTCATCCCCATATTCCTACGGCTCCCTATATACAACACCGATTTCAAAAAATCTTCCACCGTTAGAATGCTACACTATCCCTGTGTAACATTAACTTTAATTCATCCACATATTCCTACGGGAACGGGAGTCCTTACTAATATAATCAGTGTGAAAGGAGCTCTGTCTGTCCGTCGTTCTATGTTACCATCTCCCGCCCAAACTAATAAACCGATTTAAATGAAATTTTAAACAAAGATTGTTCAGAACCTGAGGAAAGACATAGACTATATATTTTTTCCCTATATATTCCCACGGGAGCAGGAACGTATACGGGAACTTTTACACTACAGCACCGATTTCAAAAATTCTTCCACCGTTGGAATGCTCCATAATCCCGGAGTAACATTAACTTTAACTTATCCACATATTCCCACGAAAACGGTCACCATATTCCCACGGGAACGGGAGTCTTTACTAATATTGAAAATGCGAATGTAGCTATGTCGGTATGTTTTTCATATGTCTCCCGTTCAAACTGCTAAACATATTTTATTAAATTAGCTATATATCTATATTTATATTCCCACGGGAACGGAAATGGGAATTCAAAAACTACGGTCTCAAAAGTATTTTTAACAGGGCTACAAGGTGTTGAAATAGGGGTTGAATGTTTTTTTTGGAAATACCGCCATTTAAGGCTAGAAGTTGTTTTTCCTAAAAAGTTAAAAATGCTGCTGAAAGTCACTATTCCACGCGGACGAAGTCGCGGGCACAGCTAGTAGGTAAATAAGTGGAAAAGTATCCTAAAGTATAAATTAAGTCCATGTTAAGTGCTGTGTAGTTTTTTGGTACAACTCTTAAAGAGCTGGTGTGTTGCTTGGGGAGGTGTTCAGCGTGTACGAAAGAAATAGCCAACTTAAATTAGAATAATAATGCTGGATCGACGGCAAATACTCCAGATCAAACACCACCGAGACGAGCACCAAGTACTTCTTGGACAGAAGCCAGCAATAAACAAGATGAATTAGGAAGCTACAATAAAAGCAAATATAAACAAAAAAATAATAACATAAATTTAAATAATGGTGTCATAAGAAAACTTTCGGCACGAGAACGATAACTTTGGCGACAAGAAATAATAACGGTTTTTGGTAGAGGGGTTGGAAGTTCTCCCCAAACTATCAAATGAAACCAATGAATTAAAACTAAACAATTCCAAAAAATAAAAAATCATATACGCTATGAAAACAAAAATAAACACACTTGAACAACATTTCTACTAAAATTTATCATAGAAATAAAAAACGAAAACAAACGAAAACCATAGCAATGCAGTGCTAGAACTGGGAGAGACCATTAACTGTCCTATCCACCCACACAACTTTACTGATATTTTCAGAACGAGAGCAAAATAACCATAGAGTTCAGCTATCATTGTTTCGTTTCCAAGCTACGCATGTTAGCAAAACTTTGTCAAACAAGCTCAGATTGCAAAGAGAGAAACTGAGCCACTGCGATATGCGATATACGTATCTACCTTACCCCAACAAATAGACTCTTGTTTTGGCTTACTAAAAACGAAGCTAGAGAGTGTAATTGGAAGTTTGTATGGAAAACATCAGGAAAATTAGGGTTAGAATTAGGTCGTAAAGTTGAGAACGGTAAAATTGTACAAACTGTGCACTCTAAGTAATATTGATAAGATCAGTTACTAATTTACACACAATCCTATGCTAAAATTTGAAGAGCAAATTAGGACAGATGATATGATTTCGGTTGTTGCATGGCTCTATTGGTATAAATTCTATTGATTTAAACAAATTAAGTTATTAGTGTGTATGTGTATGTACCAGTGGCGAAGCGTCCATATAAGTCGATTATTCCCGACTTACCTTTTGAAATTCACATCTGAAACATCTAAGACTTCTGGAAACACCAATCAAACTTAATCATACACATGAACTTGCAGCCAACATTTTTTAAGCAACTATTCTACATCTACACACATGTTGGCTCTTCAACTCACTCCATAATCAAACACAAAATTTGCAACAACTAGGTAACCCCAAATATTACGACTTATAAAATTTGTTGCTGGATAGAACTAATTTGTGTTCTTTCCTCTTTTTTCTTGTACTATTCACTGCACTAGTCACCTCTCTGTTCAATACATGCTTTCCTATGGAAGAAAATAACCCGATGTTCTATTCTAGCGTCATATTTTTTGGTAAATTTGTTTGTTATCTCTTTTTCTTTGCGCTCTGAGTAGGTGAATACTGTGCAGAGCAGGCGCAGTAGCCCAGTGGTCATTTGCAGGTTGCAGCATTGCTTCTGCACACTTCGGTGTTTGCTTAAGGTTGGTTTTATTAAAGAAAAAAACGATTTATGAACAAAAATGTATATTGCAGGTTGCAGGTTGAGGTAGGTCTTTGCTTGAAGAACAAGAAAATAACACGCCGACTTATTTTATGAATTTGTATGTGTCTCTGCACTGGACTGATGTGTCAAAGGCAGGAGCGATTCCAGGGGGGGGGGGGGGCAATTGCCCCCCTTATCTGAGGTAGGTCTTTGCTTGAAGAACAAGAAAATAACACGCCGACTTATTTTATGAATTTGTATGTGTCTCTGCACTGGACTGATGTGTCAAAGTCAATAAAAATGAAGAAGAAGTTTTTGATCAAATTTTGAGTAACGTTCCGGATTCACAATATTATTCAATACTTTTGGATAAAGCAACTGATACATCTCACCTCTCCCAACTGAGTATTATATTACGCTACGTTCACAATGGTAGCCATTCGTGAGGATTTTGTCTCTTTCGTGGATGCATTTGAGGAACTAGCTTATTCCAGAACTGATGAAGAATACGAATCTGATGAGGAAAGCTGGAGGGAAACTAGAAAAAAACTAGCTGCCGAAGAGAAATTGGATGGAAATTTTAAATCTAAGGAGTTATCTCTAACTGGCAAAGCCATCGGCCAAATTGTATTGTTGCAACTGCAAAAAAAAACTCAAACTTTCTCTTGAATGCTGTGTGGGAATAGGGACAGACGGATGTGCTGTTAAGCTTTCAGAAGTTCGAAGTGCTGTCATGGAAGTTCAGAGAGAAGCGAAAAATGCTGTTAGAACTCCATGCTACAGTCATAAGCTAAATGACTCCGTTTCACAAAGTTCAAAAGTACCTGCCATTCGAGACGCTGTTGCAATAATGAAAGAGGTTATCTTCTTCTTCAAATTGCATCCGAAACAAAAAAACTGTCCTCATGAACACCTTGGGGTGTACCCCACATCACTTTGCGAAACAAGGTGGGTAGAACGACATGAAGTTGTACTTCAATTTTCTATGGACCTCATCAAAGTTGTGGAAGCATTCGAAACGATATCGCAGTGGCGTGACCCAAGCACGGCTGGCACTTATAGCATCTTTATGCAATTCACAGTTTATTGTATCAGTTTTGTGTTTGATTGATGTGTTGTCTTTAACACAGTCCTTGAGCAAGTTACTACAATCTAAATCTCTTGACCTGAAAAGCAGCGCAATGCTGGTGAAGAACACGATTTCCGTTCTTCAAGGTAACATAGATACCAGTTTCCACAACATCTGGCAGCATGCAAAGAATTTATGCGATCAGTTGAATGTTGAGTTGAGAATTCCTCGTATACCACGTCATGGTGGACGCCAAATTCACCGAGCTAATTTTGACACTAATTCAACTGAGGTATACTACAGAATCTCGTTATATGCACCTCTAATTGACTATGTCCTGACCGATTTGCCTGAAAGATTTCGACCGGAAACCTTAGATGTATTTAAACCTAAAATTTTCATTCCGGAAATGCAATTCGATATAACACTGATGAGTTGGATACCCCCGTTAAGTCGCTAATAAATCGCTTTGGCCATCTCTTAGAGTAAAATACAGACACAGCCTGTTTTTTGCTCAAAGATGAGCTGGTGTTGTGGCGGGAAAAATGATTAACGGTAAAGGAGCAGAACAACCATCTTCCCGTTACTGCTTTTGATTTGATGGATAAATGCAATAAGGATGTCTTTGGCATTATACCCAGTTTTCTTTTAATCCTTGCAACGCTTCCGGTTAATAATTCTTCGGCATAGCGGTCTTTTTCTTCATTGCGGCGCCTTAAAACCTATTTGAGGTCCACAATGAGTGAAAATCGCCTTTGCGGTCTGGCACTTATGCACATCCACAGACAAATCCCGATCGATGATGAAAAGTAATAACAAGGTTTTCAAAAACCGGCTCCCAAAAAAGTTAGATTTTAGCATTTAATTAACTGTTTTAAACTAATTTAACTTATTTTTTTTTTTATTTTTTAAACAATTTTTCTAATTCTTTTAAATAAAAAATGTATTCTTATATTTGATTGAGTTTATATTCAATAACTGTAAATCATTAAAAAGGAAGGAAAACAGTTTTCCGATAATAAGTTTTAGTGGTTTGATTATGGCCTTAATATCTGTAGACTGTTGCTTAACTGATTTTCTCTTAGAGGAAACAAATAATTTTAATCAGCTTAGTTATATGAAGAAAAAAAGTAAGGTATAGATTTATATATTATTTATTTATTTTATAGATTTATAGATTTAAAAAATGAAACACTACGTGACACATTCCCACAAAATATATTTTTAACACTCCCGATAACTGTTGCTCCCGTCGAGAAATCCTTTTCAGCTCTTAAGCGAATTCATACTTATTTAAGAAATACTCAAGGAGAAAACAGGCTTTCTGGTTTAGCAATTATTTCAATAGAAAAACAGCTTCTTCTAAATATTAAAAGTAAGCCTGACTTTTACCAAAGAGTTTTGACAGAGTTCAATAAAAATGATCGTAGAATAGCTCTAGAATACAAATAAGAAAATATAAGTTTAGTAGGTATAAGACTTTTCACACTTTTTAATAGATAAATTAATACAAAATGATCAATTTTTGCTTTCAACTAAATATTTAATACTTAAATTTTATTTATTATTTTTAACAAAACACTTGTAAATTGTAATATTCTTTTTTTCATTTGAATTAACTACATATATATTTATTTAAGACATTGCATACGCATCTGCCAATATTTATTATATTATATTATTATATTAATTATTAATATTATTATATTTACTAACGCATAAAATTTATGCGTTAAGCTCATTGTTATATTTAATTAAATGACTAAAGGTATAGCAAATTTGGTTTGAAATACTTGACTTTTTGGCTTGATGCGAAGACATACACTGCGCGAAAAAATATCAAGTAAACTTTTGAAATTGAAATAGGTAGTTGGAAACTATGTTTTCTTCGAGTTACCATTTGGAACTATTCACGCTTCGCCACTGGTATGTACATTATGTATATTCGAAAAAACTGGAGTTCTTTTCTGTCTGAAGTTCAAAGTCACTTGAAAATAGTTGTTTTAGCCGAAATAAACATTAGTGAAGAAGAAAATTGCATTCATCGCTTTGAAGTTTTAATATGGAGTCTATGCAAGTTAAGATTATCAATTACCCAGTAACACACTGGAGAAGTTGATGATTCGGCAACCAAATACCACCGAATCAATCCACTGAATTAAGCCACCAAATCAATCCAACGGATGTGATATTATAAACATCGGATATTGTAAACATCCCAACATCATGATTGAACAATGAACAGGTCATATCATCGTCATACTCATCATACAGTAGAATTAAGATATTCTCAAGTTAGCATAAGCAGTTCCAGTTTAGAGTTGAAGTTTATAAGTTGAAGTTTGTGAGTAATAAAGTAATGATGAATGAATGAAGAATGAATTCGTGTCCGATCTAATTTAATTGGCGACCGTGACAGGACCCAGATATTTTCTGTTAACCTGAAAAATACAAAATAAGGGGAAAATACTATGGTCTCGTGTGTGATACAGTGAAAGCGTTGCAACAAAAATTTAAGTAAATAAGTACCTTTCAAAGAAAAGGGAAAAAATTAAAAGTCTCAAAAAGTATCCGTAATTAAGGAGAAAAAAAGTGTTTAAAAAAAGTATCTCAATATCTATACCCAGAGCAATATCCAAGGGAACTATCGCTTGTGCAAAATTGCCCAGTAAAAGATTCAAAAGATCGTAAGAAGAATAAAATAAAAATTCTTGAAATTAACGAGAATAATAAAATAAATTACCAAGTTCTAACTAAATTCTAAGAACCATAAAAACAAATTAATAAAAAAAGAAGTTCTTCTTCTTAAACACAAACAAATAGACATTGTGACGTGAGAAAAAAAGGAATTTGCATCAGCCACCGACATCAAAAAGTCAGATGACTTCACCGCAAGGATAAATTATTTAAATTTTTTTTTATTCTTTATGAAAAATAAGAAAAATTGACAAAATTTTTTATTATTTATTTGAAGTACATTTTAAGTAAGTGACCAGAAGTGGAGAAAATATTTTGTGTTGTTTAAAAAGAAAAATTTTATAACAAACTGGACGACCTACTCAAAGGTTTTTGGAAACTGAGCATTAAGGAAAACAGCAGGAAGTTTGAATCAAAAAATAATAAAATGGCAAATGAGGTAGAAAATTTAGTGGCTAGGTTAATAACTGAAAATACTGCTTTCCTGCAAGCAGAAATAAATTTTTTAAAAAACCAATCAGAATCTCTAACAAATAAAAATCTTGTTACAGAGTATAAGACACAAACAATTTGTGAGTCAATAACATGCAACGAGACATTGGATGTTATTAAGTCTTTGCCTGAATTCTCAGGACACAAAATTAGTTCATAGAAAATATTTCGCTGCATTAACAATACTCAGAAATAAAATTACACAAAAGGCTAATGACATACTGACTAACCACGGTACAGTTTTAAATTTCGACGCGATAATCTCACGTCTTGACTTTGCTTACGCAGACAAACGACCTGCTCACATAATCGAGCAAGAACTAAGCGTATTAGGACAGGGTAGTACAAGTTTGATACAATATTATAACCTGGTTAATGTAATAAGTAAAACAATCATGTCTCATGGTAATGAATCAGCCCTAACTAAGGAAATGAACGACGCTCATCGAAGGAATGCTCTCAGAGTATTCATTACAGGATTAAATCCTCCATTAGCGAATATATTATTTTCTCTTTCTCCAGACGATCTACCTTGCACTTTAGCGAAAGCACAAGAGTTGGAATCAAACAACATTAGAACACAATTCACTCTACAATTCAGCAGAGCTCATGCACATTCGCATTCTACAGACCCAAGGGTCAAGAATACTTTAAGATTTCCTCCACGGAACCAAAATAATAATAATAATCAATACAGGAAACCAGAGCCAATGGAATAAGGGAGCTCAGCCCATAGGGCCATAACAAAAGCTGAACAACGTAATTTTGACAATAATAAAAAACTTTTAATCCCTTGAAACAAGAAACAAGAAATAATATACAGCTTAACAATTATCAGCCACAATGGCATAGGCCAACATTTTATACTTTCAATACCCCCCAAAGACCTATCTTTAAAAGAGAACGCAACGATAGCTTGCAACAAAGTTTACAAACACATCCCCAAAAAATAGAGAGAATAAATAATCTAAATGAAGAAAAAGAAACTTTTTCAGATCAGCGCATGGACTACCCCATATACGAAGGTTAATAAATAATAAACGAATTTAAGTTTTAATAGATACCGGAGCTAGTTGTGATTACTGTAAAGCAGGTATAGCTATTCAATTTTCGACAAAAATTAACAATAAAAAAGAAAGCAATAACTGTTAATTCAGAAATAATAGGTAATAGAATATTTTTATGAAGCTAGAATCTTTGATCAAATCATAAGAATATATGAAATAAAAGACTTAGAATACGACATTCTAATAGGTAGTAAGACATTTAAACAAGTAGGAGCAAATAGGTATAGATTACGCTAACAATTTGCTCATAACAAATAATAGGAGAGAAAAACTCTTTTATGACTATTTTATGAATATAGAAGATTTGAGAGCTAAGGTTATCTCATACATACAAAAGGAGCATAAAAATATAAATAAAAATCTTCGATTTATAACAAATGTAGTTGCCGAAATACGAACGACAACAGATACAGCGATATGGTCAAAGCAATACCCATATCCTCTCGGCGTAAATAGTTTCGTGAATAAAGAAATTGAAAAACTATTGAAGGATGGAATAATTCGCCCGAGTAAATCGCCATATAACAGCCCAGTTTGGGTTGTTCCCAAAAAAGGTTTAAATGAAGATGGGACTTCAAAAAATAGAATGGTGATTGACTTTAAAAAGTTAAACGAAAATACTATATCCGAAAAGTATCCGATTCCAGATACAAACGTCATACTTAGTAATCTAGGTAGAGCGAAATATTTCAGTTCTTTTGATTTAGAATCAGGCTTTCACCAAATAAAGATGAAAATTCAAGATATAGAAAAAACAAGTTTTAGCATAAATAATGGTAATTTCGAATATTTAAGATTGCCATTTGGTTGGAAGAATACACCAAGTATTTTTCAAAGGGCCATGGATGACATACTACGTCCATACATAGGAAAGATCTACTACATCATATATTTACAGTCATTAATACACTCAAAGAGACACACATGAAAATATCTTTGGAAAAAAGCTCGTTTTATAAAGATCAAATTGAATTTTTAGGTTATGTAGTAGCACATAATGTAATTAAAACAAATCCCGAGAAAGTACAAACGATTAAGGAATATCCACTACCAATTACTCTAAGACAGTTACGCAGCTTTCTAGGGATGATTGTAGGTATATTATAGAAAGTTCCTTTTAATGAACGCTCAGATTTTGAAGCCATTAACAAAGCATTAACACACGTTGCAAAGAAAACGGTAATAAATCTTGATGAGAGTGCAATTAAAGCGTTCAATACATTGAAAGAATACCTTCAACCCGAGGTTGAACTGAATCAACCAGATTATACAAAAAAAATTTGTGCGTCTGACGATGCAAAAGGAGCGGTTTTATCACAAGATTATAAACCCATAACATTTATCAGTAAAACATTAGGTAAGACAGAGCGATCCTACGCGGCAAATGAAAAAGAACTATATGCGATAGCTTATGCCTTAAAAAATTTGAGAAATAACCTATACGGTGTCACAAATTTGGAGATCCATACAGATCACCAACCCCTAACGTTTGCGGTTTCGAAAAGAAATCCTAATATTAAAATGAAGCGATGGCACGCATTAATCGAAGAATATGCGCCAAAAATAATTTACAAACCAGGAGCTACAAATGTAGTTGCAGACGCTCTTTCGAGACAGAATTTAAATCATATAACGGACAGTTCTTCTTCTAATGCAAATCAGCATTCTGCTGAAAGTAGTGATACAGAAGATATCAAAGAAACTATGAAACCATTACATCAATTTAAACAACAAATTCTATTAAGTAGCAATTCTTTTACTATGCATGAAAAGATACAAAACTTCGGTAGGACAAGACATATTATTGAATATGATACCTAATAATTTAATTACCATTTTAAAGGAATATTTAAGACCAGGAGTTGTTGCAATTCACAGTACATTAGAAGATCTGTATGAGGTAAAAAAGATATTAAAAGAAACATTCAGTAATAAGTTTCTATATACAAAATTATTTCCAATAGATGTAACAAATAAGGATGATCAAGTTGCAATTACAGAGCAGACTCTTAATAGAGCTCACAGAAATTATGAAGAAAATTTAAAACAATTTTTTAAATCCTACTACAGGCCTGAAATGGGTAAACAATTAAAAGAATTTACTAAGAATTGTGAAGTATGTAATAAATGTAAATATGAACATATTAATTTATCCACAAAAATATCTATATATATATAAATGAGTTGCTGTTCGTTAGTCTGGCCAAAACTCAAGAACGGCTGAACAGATTTATCTTATCTTGGTCTTGAAATGTTCGTTGAGGTCTCGGGAAGGTTTAAAAGATTTTGGAATTGGTTTAAAAAGAATTGTGCGCGTTAATTATAAAAAAAAAAAAAAAAAAATTGGAATACAGTAAAAGTAACAATTTCTTTACTCTTAACTGTAATGAATAAAAAATTAAATTCAAACAAGACTTTTGTTTTTTTTAATTGTTTTTGACAACAAAAAATTTAAATAATAAATAATAAATAATAAGATTATTAGATTATTTGTTTTAAAAAATTCTTTAAATTTTTTGACTGGTAAGAATAGAGATTTAAATTTTTTTAATTTATTGCCCCTGAGTAGATACCATAGACTATATTTCATCCTCAAATTCCCACAGGAACCGGGATCGAGAATGCAATGTACGTGTGTTCTTAACCTCAAATAGTCAGATTGTCAAATTGAATTTCTGAACGCAACCATAATATTTGAGCTTTGACAACCAATATTTGTGAGTGAAGATTACCGCAACGTGCGCGAGAACTTTCTTTACTTTTGTGATTCTTTGTGATAGTGACATTCCAGGTAATGTGCTTTTTCCCACAAATTTTTTGTTGAAATTCAGTGATAATGACAATTTACTATACTTATTTAACAATTTACGATGCCGCGGAGTAAACGACCTGAGTAAGGTCGTCCCAGTCAATCAAATGTGCAAAGAGCTACCTCACGTGCTCACCGCACTGATGAACAGAGAGAGACAGATCAAGAAAAAAGTCGTATTGCTATGTCAGAATTGCGTTATTTAGTGAGTGACAATGAAGTAGATAGGCTTAGAATGCAACGAGCTTCCAGAAATTTGCTGCGTTTAACTAAACTGACTCAGATTTACCGACAATTTGAAAAACCGTCATCCCGCTACGTGTTAGCGGCTGAGATACCGCGGCGGTATGACGGTTCGCATCATCACACTTTGGAACCTTACAGATATTGAGCAAATCCAATAATATCCTTGATTTCTTTTATATTATGGTTTGCAATTTCTGCTGCTTTTTTTGGCTTTTTTTTTTTTTTAATATTTCATGACAACAAAAGATTAAAATAATAAATAACAATTAATAAGGTTATTGGATTGTTAGTTTTCAAAAATTCTATTAATTTTTTGACTGGTAAGAATAAAGATTTAAATTTTTTGAAATTATTGCCCCTGACTATATTCCATCCTCAAATTCTCACAATAACGGGAATAGGAGCAGGATAAGGAATTCAACAACCACTGGAACGATTTTTGCCGCTATTACAGTATGAACAAAAGATGAAAACGGCAACTGGACCAACTCATATGAAGAAACATTAAACTTGCTACTGGATACTCATTTCCCTGGTAGCTCGGTGACAATAACAGACGAGGAGCACTTGCCTCGACTCGAAAACCAATCAGGTAAAGGTCTTATCTCTAGAGATATACTGTTATGGGCAATAAACAGCTTTGACCCTTATAAATCACCAGGGCCTGACGGAATCATCCCTGCGGAGCTGCAGCAGGTTTCAGACATCATCATCTATAACTTAGAGATGATCATGAAAGGATGCATCAGCTATGCCTATATTCTCAAGGCCTGGAGAGAAGCTAAGGTCGTCTTTATACCTAAAGCCGGCAAAAGCTCCCATGTAAATCCTAAAGATTTAAGAATTATTAGTCTTTCATCCTTCCTCCTTAAAACACTGGAAAGAATGATTGACATACATTTAAGACAAGAAATTAAACCTAGTCTGATCTCAACGGCGCAACATGCCTATACAAAAGGTAAATTAGTGGAAACTGCACTCCACTCTCTGGTTTGCACCATTGAAAAATCCCTGCACTACAAAGAATACTCTCTCGTCGCATTCCTAGACATGGGTGCATTTAACAATGTTAACAATTCAGCAATCACTAATGCTTTTGATGGGCTGCTCATAGAGGAACACATCAAAAACATGATAACAACAATGCTCAGCAGCAGAATCATTAGTTCCGAAATGGGGAACTACAAAACAAGCAGAATGGCCAATAGAGCAGGGAGGAGTTTTATCTCCCCTACTGTGGAATCTGTTCGTTAACAAATTGTTAATCGACCTAGAGGACGAAGGTTTCAAAACTATAGCCTATGCCGATGATGTAGCAATTGCCGTTTCAGGCAAGCACCCACAAACCCTAGCTGAGCTGCTACAAACAGCACTTAACAAGCTTATCAATTGGGCTGCAGATTGTGGTCTGAACATCAATCCACACAAAACGGAATTAGTTCTCTTTACGAGGAAATACAAAATTATGGACTTCAGACCCCAACTATTAAAGGGGTAACTCTCACACTGTCAAATCAGGCTAAATATCTAGGTCTCATTTTTGACAAAAAACTGACCTGGAAAACCAATATTGAGGAAAGAGTATATAAAGCCAACGTTGCACTCTTCTCCTGTAAAAAAGCCATTGGCGGTAAATGGGGTTTCTCCCCCCAAATCACCCATTGGCTGTTTACCTCGGTAATTAGACCGATACTCACATACGGGGTGATAGTCTGGTGAACAGCACTAGACAAGATGATCAACTACAACAAGCTGGCCAAAGTTCAAAGAACGGCTAGTCTGTGTATTAGTGGCGCACTGAGGACAACCCCATCGGACGCCCTCAATGTACTACTATAGATCTCACACCCCTAGATATCTTCAGCAAACAAGTCGCAGCTAGCTCAGCTACTCGACTCAGAGCTACATCACAGTGGACCAATAATCAAATCGGCCACACTACCATTCTAGATAACTTTAGATTCTTACCGAATCGATCCGACTACACCACCCCCAAGTTGGTGTTTGACAATAATTTCCAAGTAACCATACCTTCAAGAGAGCTTGGGAAAATGGAGCTCTTTTGGAAAATGAAGCAATACACTTCTACACCGATGGTTCAAAAACCAGCGAAGGGGTGGGAAGTGGAATCTACTCAGAAAAACTGAATCTCAGTCTTTTCTTCCGCCTACCCGATCATTGTAGTGTGTTCCAAGCGGAAATTCTGGCGATTAAGGAGGTGCTGTCTTGGCTCAAAGAAAACGTCATATCCTCCACGGATATTCGGATGTTCTCAGATAGCCAAGCTGCCCTTAAATCTCTTGCCTCTGTGTCTACAAAATCCATCACGGTCCAAAATTGTCAGATGTCTCTGAGGGAGAAGTCAAATCAGTTTAACACTCACCTTTCATGGGTGCCAGGGCACAGGGACATACCAGGCAACTGTATGGCAGACGAACTAGCCAAAAAGGGAACGACCACTTCCCTACGCTCAGAATGGAACAACATAGGTGTACCTATCGCTACATGTAAACTCCTACTTAGACAAGACGCTTCAAGGATAACAAACACTAGATGGACTGAGAGTAACAACTGCCTTGCAACCAAAAAAGTTTGGCCGTGTGTTGACTCAAAACGCTCGAAGATTTTGTTGGCCCTGAACCGTCTGTATCTAGGTTCTACCATAGGTGTTCTTACGGGACACTGTCTAATAGGGAGACACGCCAAAAGACTTGGTGTGTTTTCCAATGATTTCTGCAGAAGCTGCATGGACGAGGAGGAGGAAGAAACCGTTCAACACCTTCTTTGCTCATGCCCTGCACTACTTCATAGGAGGAAAACTCATCTTGGTGAATTCTTCTTCGATGATACTAGCGACCTAGCTTACATAGACCCTAAAAGTCTTTCGAAATACATTAAAAGTTCCACGTGGTTCGACTAGCAGGTGATTAACCGGCTAGTCCCGTAATGGAAGATTAATAAGTGATCAACTCGTTAATCTTACATCGGGTTTCTGGGATCAGTAGGTGATTAACTTGCTGATCTCTGTGGTATCACAATGAGCCCTTGCGGCCTTAGTGTGTCAGGCAATGTACTCATTGACTGACAGCCACGTCCACCTAACCTAACCTAGAGTGCTTCAATGTCCCTGAGTAATCCTTACTAATATTATAAATGTGAAAGTCACTCTGTCTGTCCGACATTCTATGTTACCATCTCCCGCCCAAACTACTAAACTGGTTGATATAAAATTTTGTACAGTGATAGTCTAGAACATGAGGAAGGACATAGGCTATATATTTTATCCCTAAATTCCCACGGGAACGGGAACGTATACGGGAACTTGAAAGCAACAGCACCGATTTCAAAAATTCTTCCACCGTAAGAATGCTATGCTATCCCCGAGTAACATAAACATTAATTCATCCCCATATTCCTACGGGAACGGGAGTCCTTACTAACATAATAAGTGCGAAAGAAGCTCTGTCTGTTCGCCTTTCTATGTTACCATCTCCCGCCCAAACTAATGAACAGATTTAAATGAAATTTTGTACAAAAATAGTCTAGAACCTGAAGAAGGACATAGGCTATATCTTTTATCCCCAAACTCCCACGGGAAGGGGAACGTATACGGGAACTTAAAAGCTACAGCACCGATTTCAAAAATTCTTCCACCGTTAGAATGCTACGCTATTCCCGAGTAACATAAACATTAATTCATCCCCATATTCTTACGGGAACGGGAGTCCTTACTAACATAATAAGTGCGAAAGAAGCTCTGTCTGTTCGCCTTTCTATGTTACCATCTCTCGCCCAAGCTACAGAACCGATTTAATTGAAATTTTATACAGAGATAATCTGGAACCTGAAGAAGGACATCGGTTACATTTCATTCGAATATTCCCACGGGAACCGGTCTTCACTAATATTATAAATGCAAAAGTAGCTCTGTCTGTTCGCCTTTCTATGTTACCATCTACCGCTCAAACTAATAAACAGATGTAAATTAAATTTTGTTCAAAGGTAGTCTAGAACCTGAGGAAGGACATAGGCTATATATTTTATCCCTATATTCCCACGGGAATGGGAACGTACACGGGAACTTTGAAGCTACAGCACCGATTTCAAAAATTCTTCCACCGTTAGAATGCTACACTATCCCTGAGTAACATCAACTGTAAGTCATTCCCATATTCCTACGGGAACGGTCACCATATTTCCACTGGAATGGGAGTCTTTACTAATATCATAAGTCTGAAATGAAATCTGTCGGTCTAATTTTATTTGTTATCAAAAACCGCCCAAACTATTAAATGAATTTTGGTACAGAGTCATAATCTTGAGCCTGAAGATGGACATATGCTATAAGTATATGTTATCCCTGTATTCCCACAAGAATGCAAACGTAAACGGGAACCTAAAGAACTGATTTCAAGAATTATTTCCCCTTTAGAATGCTACACTATCTCAAAGTAACATTAACTTCGATTTATCCCCATATTCTCATGCGAACGGAAGTACTTACTAATATTATAGATCCGAAATCAACTCCGTCTGTCTGTTTTACTTTGTTACCATCAACCTCCCATACTATTGAACCTATTCGTATGAATTTTGGTGCAGAGATAGTCTTGACATAGGCTGTATTTGTTTTCCCAACATTCCTATGGGAACGGCAACGTAAACGGGAACCTTGAAGATACTGGACCTATTTCAAAAGTCCTTTCACCGTGAGGTGATTTCTGTCAAATTGTCGATTACCCAGTTGGCCTGAGAAGAAATTTCTATCTTGATCTTCAAATAAATATTGGCAATAGGTAATGACTGTGTGAAAAGTCGATTTCGGCTAATCCGACTAATGAGATAGTTAACCATATAAACTTATAAATTATGTTTTGACGTATTGGGGGATATTGTCGAATGTCTATCAATAGACAATATTATGGACACTGAGCAGGTCACATTATACCCTTTAGAATTTCTCAATTCATCCTTCCAATTTCCTCAATTATCAGCACTGGCTGCAAGTTGGTGTTCCAGTGCCAATAATGAGTATTCTAGAATTGCACACAGCTACAAATTACACATCTGGGATGTGGCATTATAAAAGTTTTAATAATGACTGGAACAGCGTAATTAGAAAACTATTGATTCCCCGTATTTCTTTGATTCCCATTCTTTTGACTTGTCATTTTAGTTTAAAAGAGTGTATCAAACTCGCAAAACCTTTTTATTTGACAAAAGAAGGAAAAAGTAAGAACGTCGTGTGCAAAAATGTACTGAAATAAAATAATATAAAAATAGTTTACTAAAACGCATGAATGTGTCTTATTTGCAAAATAAGTAGCCTAAAAAATTTAAAATGCTGCCGAAAGTTACTATTCCACGCGGACGAAGTCGCGGGCACAGCTAGTATAGACTATAGTTCATCCACAGCAACGGCAAACGGAACTCAAAAACCACTGTACTGATTTCAATATGGTTTTCACCATTACAATACAGTGTTACATAGTCTATGTATTCTCCATATGGGAACGGAACGGGAACTGGAACATATCCGGGAACTTGGAAAATACTATACCGATTCCAAAAATTCTTTCATCGTTAGAGTGCTTAATTGTCCCTGAGTAACATGGACTATATTTCATCCCCACTCTTCCACTTGAATGGGAGCTTTGAAACTACTTTACTTTACTTTCAATTTGATAAACGTAGGGCCTGAGCTACGCCGGGTAGGTCAGCTAGTATTAAATATATCCACAGAAAATTCCAATTGGGAAAGCACCAATACCAAAAAATGAAGGAGAACAGATTAATATAGATATATTTTTCGCCCAAAACTTAAAGTTCATTACCTATATAGATTCATATTCAAAAATTTTAGTACTTAAAACAATTGAAGATAAAACCAAACTAGATGAAAAGATTCTAGAGATATTACAATCTTTTCCAGAGGTAAAAAACATTACCCTTGATAATGAGCCAGGATTTTCAACACCCCAGTTTAAATCATTAATGCAAAGATAAGGCATCACTTTATTCTTCTGTGACCCAACACATAGTACAACAAATGGACAAGTAGAGAGAGTTCATATTGAAATATCAAGATTTTTGAAACCAGAATTCCACTTAATTAGCGATTAAGAATCAATTTATAGGGCAGTACATCAATACAACAAAACTATACATTCAATAACTAATGAGTAACCTTATGAAATACTTTATAACAAAATTCACCATGAAAATTTGCCTTCAAAACTTCAACAAGCACAGGAAAATATGCTTAAAACACATAACAAAAATAAGGAAGTAAAACACTACAAAAAAAAAAGAAATAATTTATGAAAAGATAGCAGGTTGTAGAAATAAACTACTACCTAGATACAAAAGACGGAAAATTAAAGAAGATCTAGGAAACAAAGTAATTATTCATAAAAGAAATAGAGTAGTCCCCAAAGATAACATAAGAAAATAAATTTTTATCATTTCAGGAAAATGGAAACAACTATAATACCTAATAGTTTTATTATTTACATTAAGTATGACAACCGCTGACATAGTGGATTATACTAGAGAAAATTTTGTATTACTAGAAAACGGTGATACAGCACTTTATGTTGATTATGGAACTCTTTTCCATGTTGCCCATTTATCATATTTTGAAAAGATATTAGAAAAAACAGAGTCTGAAATAAAAGAAAAATATTTTGGAAATTCACTTAATAATAATGATGAAGATTTACTGCATCTAGATAGGGACTCAGACATGACTATAATTAAAACGCTTTTAGGGCAGTATAGATTAACAAACAGATATATGAGAGGAATTAACGAGTTAGGAACAGTATGGAAATGGGTTTCAGGTTCACCTGATCATGATGATCTAACACTAATCAATAATAAGCTAAGAGAACTCACAACAAATAATAATAATAGACAGTTTATAACGAATTCGCAAATTTTTGATACAATTAAGAAACTATCAGAATCATTACATGAAATTGATAGTGAAGGGAAACTTAAACTAGCTAGGGAAAGGAATAAACTTATATTAATTGAACTTCAAAATTTAGTACAGACAATAGCTTTAGCTAAAACAGGAATTTTAAATCCAGCAATATTAAATTTAGAAGATATTAGGGATATAACACAACATGAACACGGTAGTATGACCATTACTGACTTGATGGACGTTTCCAAATTTAAAATCATTCAAAATAAGAATGTACCTAATTGTTATTCTTATTAAATATCCCATCATTGAAAGAAATTGTAAACTTTACGAGGCTAGGGCCATAAGCCAACCAGATGGAAAACTGTTAATTGAAAATGAAATTGCTAAATGTAATGATGAATATTTAAGTGTTAAAAATTGTAAGATAGAATTAAGATATAACTTTTGTGAATTAACCCATAATGAGACATGTTTATCAAATATACTTAATAACAAAAAAGCTAACTGTAATAAAATTAAAGAGAAAAATTCGAAATTGGAGATTATTAGAGACGGATCTATATTAATATCTGGTGTTTACACAGTTGAAAACACAACTATAAATGGTACTTATTTAATTATTTTTGAAAATGAAACAACAATTGTCAATGTAAAGTATGAAAACCCAACAGCTGTTGTAATTCAAAATTTCTTAAAATCAAATACAATAGATAAATACGTCATAGATAACTACTTTGAATCAAATAACAATGATCTTAAATTTGAAAATATACCAATAGTAGTAACACAGAGGAAATACAATTCAACAGAATCATGACGCAAATAAAAACACTCACGGAAAACCGGGACGGGTTTCTTAAAGAGGGAGGGGAGTTAAGATTATCAATTACCCAGTAACACACTGGAGAAATTGATGATTCGGCAACCAAATACCACCGAATCAATCCACTGAATTAAGCCACCAAATCAATCCAAGGGATGTGATATTATAAACATTGGATATTGTAAACATCCCAACATCATGATTGAGCATGTCATCTCATCGTCATACTCATCATACAGTAGCATTAAGGTATTCTCAAGTTAGCATTATGCAGTTCCAGTTTAGAGTTGAAGTTGATCAATTGAAGTTTATTAGTTGAAGTTTGTGAGTAATAAAGTAATGATTTTTAAAAAACCAGTTCGTGTCCGAATTAATTTAATTTGCATAGAAAAGGTTCTAGATTAGGAGGTAGTGTTATCTTAATAAGGAAAGACTTTCTACGGACGCATTAAGCTACCACTGTCTCATATAAAAATGGAAGGCAAAGGAGGAATTAAGCATATTTATGCAATTTATAGATCGCAAATTTATCTCAAAAATTGGATGAAATTAGTAAAATCCACAAGGACTCAATAGTTCTTGGAGATGTTTATATTGACGCAAATGGTGTTTACAGCTCTGTAACGAAAAAATTTCTTGTTTATTACACTTCTGCAAACGAAAAAGTTTCAGCGGTCCGGTAATAGAAACCAATATATACATAATGTGCACGCGAAGTAATGTTACTAAGATCTGTAACTTACCTACACACAATCCTATGCTAAAATTTTAAGAGCAAATGAAGACAGATGATATAATATCAGAGAAATTTAGTAAATTCAACCAAAATATAAAATAATAAAAAATGTGAGAACAAAAATTGCATAGCGCCATATGTATATTTTTTTTTTTTTTTTAAATAAAAAAGAGGAGGCTTATATGCTAATCTGGAGAACTCAGACCTAATATCCGGTCCATTGTACTACCAGAGTAGCAGCCTTTCCCTTTTTTTGTGTTGCAGTAGTTGGAAATAAGTTGTTAGCAATTTCACATATATAACCTCAAGGGCGGCGTCCATATGAAACTGGGAGGCTGAAAGAAAAGTAGATGCCCAGAGCGGGATTCGAACCCACGCGTCCGGCCTATCTACTAAACACTCTACCACTGCACCACGGCCGCCCTCTGTATATACTTGAGCTTTGCAAAAAAAGTTATGAATTAAATAGAAGATGGAGAAGTAATGAACGAAATGGAGTTTGAAAATCAGAATACAAATAATATTTGTTTGTCAACATAATTATACAAATAGATAGGTCAAACTTTTACAAAACAAAATAAGCAAATGCCAAACGTGATCCGTAAAAGACTTGGAGTATTATAAATAACTTTTGGGTAGATATAAACAATCAATTGATGAAATCACATTAAATATTTTTATACTCAATCGAAAAATCAATTGAAGATTGCACAAATTTGCCGTAAAAAATTTGCTATCAACCGAGCCAATATCTAGCTCAAACAATACCAACCAAAGTGCTCCGAAAAAAAAGATTTTTTTCTTACC
The DNA here is from genome assembly GCA_949752695.1 of Melanostoma scalare. Taxonomy (NCBI): domain Eukaryota; kingdom Metazoa; phylum Arthropoda; class Insecta; order Diptera; family Syrphidae; genus Melanostoma; species Melanostoma scalare. The sequence goes on along the minus strand of OX456986.1, from coordinate 80,600,801 downwards.
GTCTCAAATGTTTTTAATTGAAATAAAAAAAAATCTTCTTCCAAAACGCACCTTGTAGCTCAACTCTTTAAATACTTTCTTTTAATACTTACTATTAGGTCGGGTAAAAATTTTAAGAAATCATGCAAAATGGATGTAACTAGTTTTCATCGCTTGAAAATATACTTTGTTGTTATTTTCTTATAAGTTCGAAGAACTTAACTTTAAGAATATAAAACAATTTAAGTTAAAAATTGCGTAGACTGTGTGTAAATTCAAATTTAGTAAAATGAAAATCTTCTAATGTTAATCAAATGGGAAACTAAAGTTAAAATAGCGACACCTAATAGTTGAGCTACAGCGCTCATTTTTTTAACAACCCTGATACCCATATGCCATATAGAAAAAGTTGATAAAACCGAAGTTCAAAACCTGGTCCAGTTCTCTTAATACTATTGTCAAATGCCCTTTTACGAGGTTTAAAGAGTAGCACTATTTTTGCATACGCCGACGACAGCAATTGTTGTAAGAGACAGGTTTCTAACAGCAGCTTTTTTATAATACAACAGGAGTTTGATGAAGCTGTTCGATGTTGTCACGATTTTGGATTGGTCGTTAATGCCACCAAAACAAAGCTTATGAATATTCGCACTCCAAGTCAGCAAGAGGAGAGAATATGTTTCTTCTATTAAAATACAATAATGTCCATCTTGGTGTATATTTTTTGTATATTTGTATATTTATGTTGACAAACAAATATTATTTGTATTCAGATTTTAAAACTCCATTTCGTTCATTACTTCTCCATCTTCTATTTAATTCAAAACTTTTTTTGCAAAGCTCAAGTACATACATATGGCGCTATGCAATTTCTGTTCTCACATTTTTAATTTATTTTATATTTTGGTTGAATTTACTAAATTTCTCTGATATTATATCATCTGTCTTCATTTGCTCTTCAAATTTTAGCATAGGATTGTGTGTAGGTAAGTTACAGATCTTAGTAACATTACTTCGCGTCAGTGGCGTAGATAGGGGGGGGGATCAGAAGAATATATCCCTCCCATTGGGATCGATAATTGTTCAACATAATCAGTCTTGAATCAAACAAGTGAAGGAAACACACTCTGAAATTTAGTATACCTACTTCCTACGTGAATTAGTCTTATAAGTACTCACAGGATTGTACATTCTATACATACATTCTACGGGGAAAATACAAAGTCAACTTCGTCTGAAAGAAATTATTATTTTGGCAAATCACCTAATCTTTTTCTTTTTTATATCGATTTTCCACGACAGGTATGAATAAAATCTTTTGGCTTAAAATCTCTAGTACAGCAGATTACCACATTACTGTACTAACAATCCAGCTCTTGCAAAGCTTATAGTGGAAAATCTTCAAAATTGTGATTTGGACATTTATTTTTTGATCGGCCAAGGGTACGACGGAGCAAGCACTATGTCCGGTCAATACAATGGTGTTCAGGCAATTATTCACCAAAAATTTGCTCCTCATGATCTGTACGTCCATTGTGCAGCACATTCTTTGAACCTTGCTATATCTGTTTCCAGCAAAATACCAGCCATTAGAGTCTGCCTAACCACACCGAAATACTATAATATATATAATATTCCTAACTTGACACCGAAAAGAAAAGATATGCTGCAAAAAACAATAAGCGAAAGCGAAAAGACTCCACAAAAAAAGACATTAAAAAGACTGAATCTGACGCGTCGGATCTCAAAATATCAAATAGTTGAAGATTTTGAGGAGCTATTTCCGTTTGCGTTCGAGACTCTTGACCAAATAAGAACATTGAAAAGTGACCCAAGGTACTTAAAAACGCTATGAATTTCGAGTTTTTGATTAGCTTAAAAGTTATAAGTATGGTTTACCAACTCTCGTGGCCTTTAAGTCGTGAGTTTCAATGAGTGAATCTAGACTTGGTCTGAGCTATATGTATATCTCGCCAAAGATTTAAGGGATCAACTAAAAATTAAACGAGCAGAACACGACTCATTTTCGAAGGTGTTTGAAATTGCAAAAAAAATTTGCTGAAGTCCTTGACATTGACGTTAAACATAAGAGAGTAGTGAAATAACAAAAGAATCGTTCGAACTCTTCGGTTTAAAGTACAGAAGAATATTTTCGTGTTACTGTTTTCAATCCTTTTCTCGATTTCTATGTAACGGACCTTGGAGAAAAATTTACAAACCATGAAAACATACTAGACATTTCTTCGGTTCTTCTCAAGGACTCTTCGTCAGAAATAGACAAAGCAGCAAAAAATTTAATGAAACTGTTGAGTTTTACCAATCAGATTTGGCTGCCGGAACATCTTTTGTTCTTGTAGAATTAAAAACTTGGAAGAGATATTTGATCCGAAGGAATAATACTTCCTCTAAGAATTCATTGGAAGCGCTCGATAGCTGCCCGAATAAAGCTTTACTAATGTATATTTTATTAAAGATATTAGCCGGTTTAAAAGTCAACTCCTGAACGAACTTTCTCCAGTTTAAAGAGAATAAAAACAATACAAAAGCATGACCAACGAAGTGAGATTCTTAAAAATACATCTATTATAATGACAGTGTGAAGAAAAGATTTGGATGTTTACTTATTCGCTCGTTTGAATGGTATGGCTGCTCTAACTATTCATCAACGAAATACAGCAGGCGAGCTCATGAGTGTTTTTTCTAAAAGGAATAGCAAAATGTATATATTTTGTGATTTATTTTTTAAATAAATATTATTTAGTTATTAGATCAACATATATAATAATATAATATATTATCTTTAAAAACTATAATTTTTTATGGCATACATTCAGTGAAGTCTTGTTATTTGTTTTTGTTTCTAATTAATAAAACTTTCAAAAAAATGAGCGAACTAGAAATATCCCTCCCCGGCCCTCCAAGTTGGGGGCTGCGCGTAGGGTTAACTACCCAATTACGGAAAAAAATATAGTTCCGAAACAACCAAAAGCCTCGGATAACGATAATGATTTCAAGGTTGACGACCTAAGCAAACGAAAAAAGGACAACGACCTCCGGATCTGCACGTGGAACGTAAGATCTCTTAACGGACTACGTGCAGCTGGAGAATTAGCGGACGCCCTGGACTGCTGCAAAGCAGACATAACCGCCATCCAAGAAGTGCGATGGAGTGGACCGGGCATAAAGAAGATGAAAAACTGTGACATCTACTATGGCGACTGCTACAGACAACAGAAACAACGCTTATTTGGGTGCGGATTTGTCGTTAGAGGAAGACTCAGGGATAAGGTGATTAGCCAAAATCCAGTTAATGAGCGTATAATGACCATCCGCATCAGGGCTAAATTCGCCAATATTAGCCTTATATGCGCCCATGCCCCCACAGAAGAGAAAGACGACGATTCCAAAGACTGCTTATACGAGCTCCTCGAAGAAACATATGAGCAACGCCCTAGACACGACGTGAAAATCGTTCTTGGCGATTTTAACGCAAAACTAGGGAAGGAAGACATCTTTGGAAATACAATCGGTAAGCATAGCCGCCACCACAAAACCTCCGAAAACGGACTGAGGCTGATCGATTTTGCTGCGGGGCTAAATCTTGTTGTAAGTAGTACACGCTTCCCGCATCTCAAAATTCATAAAGGTACATGGCGATCCCCAGATCAATTAACCGTCAACCAAATTGACCATGTTGCGATCACGACCAGCACGAACTAAAGCTGTGAAGAGATATGACGCCGGAAAGCTACAATCGCAAGAGATTGCCAATGCCTTTTCCAATCGAGTGTCCCTCCAATTATCCTTGAATCCCATGCTGCCAGCATTAAGCATTGAAGACCAGTGGCAGCAATGCCAAGAAGCCATCAGAACCGCTGCCTCTGAGGTTCTGGGTTTCACTCGGCCACCAAAACGAAACCCATGGTTCGATGAAGAATGCAGGCAGGCAAATGCAGCCAAACAAAAAGCACGTCAAATGCTGATGCAAAAATTAACGAGGGCTGCTTACGATCAGTATAACGAGATCTACAAGGAGAAAAGAAGGGAAGAACACCGACTTCTCAAAAAGAAAAAGAAGCAGCATGAGAAGCGCTCGTTTGAGGAAATAGAGAGGTGCCATGACAGGAACGAGATTCGGAAGTTTTACGAAAAGGTAAAAAGATCCTGCCAGGGTGGCAAACCCCGAACTCAAGCCTGTAAAGACCAGCAGGGAAACATAGTTATAGAGTCACAGTCGCTACTGAGGATCTGGAAAGATCATTTCTGCAGACTGCTTATCTGCGATGAGGACACAAATTCCGCTGTCAGGCAGATTGCACCATTCAGCTTGGACGATGATCAAGAATGCCGTCCTCCCGACCTAGAGGAAGTTAAGCTTGCCATATGCAAACTTAAATCAAATAAGACTGCAGGTGCAGATGGCCTTGATGCCGAACTCTTCAAGGCAGCTGTAGACCAGTTGGAAAGGAGCATGCACCAGCTGATCTGCATGATATGGTCGAAAGAAAGAATGCCCGATGAATGGAACCTCAGTACCGTATGCCCGATCCTAAAGAAGGGAGACCCTCACAATTGCGAAAATTATAGAGAGATAAGCCTCCTTAACGTCGCTTATTAGATCTTGTCTGCTGTAATATGTGAACGTCTGAAACCCCACGTCAACAACTTGATAGGTCCTTATCAATGTGGTTTTAGACCAGAGAAGTCCACAATAGACCAAATTTTCACATTTTGCAGATCTTGGAAAAAACCCGAGAACGTTATATCGATATTCACCATCTTTTTATCGATTTCAAGGCCGCGTAGGACAGCATTTACAGAGACGAGCAGTACAGAGCCATGTCTAGTTTCGGCATCCCTGCAAAACTCGTACGAGTTTGCAGGATGACTTTATAGAATTCACGATGCTCCATCAAGGTCGGTAAAGAACTCACCGAGACCTTTGATATCGAAAAAGCTTTTAGGCAAGAGGACAAACTGTCATGCGATTTCTTCAACATCATACTTGAACAGTTTGTAAGAAACTCAAACGTCAACACCGGAGGAACAATCTTTCAAAAGTCTGTGCAATTACTCGCCTATGCAGACGATAATGACGTAATGGGAAGAAAAAAGCGTGATGTCATAGGTGCTTTTGCGAGTATTGAAACAGAAGCGGCAAAAATGGGTTTGATGGTTAATGAGGGCAAAACGAAGTATATGCTGTCATCAAACAGGGACACAGAACATCGACGAATTGGACAAACCGTTACAATAGACAGACATAACTTCGAGGTAGTACAGGACTTCGTTTACCTAGGATCCGCTGTAGACATGGACAACAACATCAGTGCGGAGATCAAACGGAGAATAACTCTTGCCAACCGTTGCTTCTTTGGGTTAAGAAGGCAATTGAGAAACAAAACCCTCTCTAGAAAATCCAAGGTGACCTTGTATAAGACCTTGATCATCCCAGTCCTGCTTTATGGTGCGGAAGCATGGACTTTATCGAAAGCGGATGAGGAAACCCTTGGTCGTTTCGAAAGAAAAATTCTCCGAATGATCGTATGCGAAGACAATGTGTGGAGAAGAAGATACAACAACGAGCTGTATGAGCTGTACCGCGACATGGGCATAGCCAGAAGAGTACGCATCGCGAGGCTACGATGGTTGGGCCATGTAGAGCGAATGGACCCAAACGCTCCGGCTCGTCGGGTGTTCGAAAGCACATTGCAGGGAAATCGCGGAAGGGGAAGATTTCGTCTTAGGTGGTGCAATCAAGTGGATGAAGACCTCAACCGACTTGGAGTGCGAAACTGGAGAGAGCTCGCCCGAAATCGAAGTCGTTATAGAAGGATGTTGGTTGAGGCCCAGGTTCACCCCGAACTGTAATGCCCACCTAAGTAAGTAAACATTACCATACAGTTCGTGCTGGATATCTTTTAGTGCTGCATTTGGCGCATCTTCGGGAAGTAGTTCGCTCTGGATGATGCATATTGCTCTCCATTCGCAATTCCATAGGAACTGTTGGCTTATGACGTTTTATCAAAACTGGCAATAGTGAAGACGTTGCAAAGCTGCTTAGCGAGCGTTTAGAGCTGGAAATGCGTTTTTTTGCTCGAGCTGGTTCTAAGATTCCTTCTGCGAAAGTCTTTTGTGTCTAATTTATCCCATTCGGGATGATGTTTCATCTGGAGTTGGCGATACAATAAAAAAGAATTTATGACAGCGCAGTCAAAAAAATTATAAGAAAAAAATGCGATGCCACTTTTTATTTATGGCATACGTACGGTTCTTCCATTCTTTTTTTTTTCATTCTTCGTTTTTCTTCCCTTTTGGTTCCGTCACAACTGTTTGGCTTGATGACGCTGAAGCGCTCGTATTTGGTACGTGATTATCTGAAGTGCTGGCAAATTCTGACAAAGGTACTTCATCATCGGAGTCAACTTCCTCTTCAAACCGTGACTGCTGTGGGGGTGAATCGCCGATCACCATCTCAGTTTCCAGTCCATTATTGTTTTCTTCATCTGGTTCCACACTGTACACACTTTCACTATCTGAAGGAATATCTTCTATAAGAACGTCTTGAATTTCACTATCATTCAGCACACGCTGAATCAAGAGAGTTCTGTAATCAAGTACACAAAACGAATTAAACAAAACCTACTATAGTCACGGTGATAAGCGAAGTAACCACCTTATTATTAACGTAATTAATAAAAATATAAAAACCGAAACCTATATTTTATATCAAAAATGAACTAATCCATTACTTTTGTTAGTAATAAAATAGTACAGAAATTATAATATAAAAAACGTTCCTACCTCTGTTATTGAATTTTGAAATTCTCTGGTGTAAAAAATGCACTGCACATTTCCACAACTATTCCTAATATTTGAATAAAACTAACCGACGCGACGAGCATTTGCATCAAAATTTGTCAACACACAGTCCACAACATAGTTCAGAACATTGTCGGTAAATGACGTGAAAATAAATTTTAAACAGCTAAAAATAAGTGGTTAGGAAACTAACCACCAAACCTGACATCCCTTTCTGGTTGCAGGAAGGTATAGGCACTGCCCCATAAAAAGGAAGTAATTCAAATTTTCATCAAAATGCCGTATCAGAGATCTTTCGTTTGTTTAAAATTTGCCGAAATATGACGACTTGATCATAGATCATCGATATCATCAATTTAATACAGATTTTTCTTTATTCTTGTTTTGTTGGAAAAAACATTATTTACTCGATAGAAAATATGGAAATGTTTTTCCTAAACATAACATCACCTTACATGCATAGCAAAAAAAACATCCCGGACAACTGATGTCGGGGATAAAAGGATGAGTAGAATCTTGTTCGGGATATATTTTTGACGTTTATTCGAATATGGAATGAGATTTTAGATGTTTCATTTTTAAATGTTTGTAAGACTGATGATTTTTATGTATCTCGAACAACAGCAGAAGGCGGCATTCACAAGTATAAACAGAATAGAAATTGTATATCCGCTTTTATTTGTAGATTTTGCTTTGTAGATTTATAAATACAGTTAAAACATAACGTAGTAGAAGTTAAAAAAGTTCTGTTAAACGATTGCCAACCCGACTATTTAGTTGGTGTAGTGAGCGCACTAACAGCCCAATCCGACCGAACTATCGGCCGATAGAAAGTTTGTGGTTGCGGGGACCCTTATTGTTTCTACTTCGTATCTAGGTAAGTGTAAGAATTGTGGTTTTATCTTTGTTACCCATTGAAGAAATTCATTGAAGCGTTAGTTGATTTTTAGACAGGCAGGTATGCGCTTATGTCCAGCTTCTTATGAAAGTTTTAAAATATATCAAACTTTTGAGCTTCTTATTGATGTATTTTGATGAAGTAACCGACACTAAAAAGATTAAATCCTCATAAATATTTAATTGCTTTTCGAAATTTGACATCAATATTTCAATAAGAAATGACTCATTCAGAACGAGAGTACATATAAAAGAATGCCATTTCATTCATTCTTGTTATCTTAAAGTTCGTTATCTCGAGCTCTTTCTTTAAATTTCGAACAAATCTAGTCTGTCTAAAGTAGATCACTAAATATTTAGAAATCTCAGCTCTCAGGTAAACCAAGCATGCAATCAGATACAAAGTCACACAAGAGAAAATACTTGCATACTTTTGTGAACAACCGCATTTTTGACATTTCTAAAAGCAAAAGAAAACCAAACTGTTTTCCTGCATTAAATTTACGATGGAACAGTTTCATTTTCCATTTTATACGACTTGTTTTGCTTTATTAAACCATTGTCATTTATAGAGCAGCCTTAGCAAAAACAGCACACCTAATACGTCAAAAAAAATTACTAATCATCTGAAACCTTTATACGTATTTGCAAGACATATTGAAAAAATGGATGAAGATGGTTTAGAACCCATATCTCCGATTTGTACCCTCTAATTTAATAGCACTCTGCGGTTTTTTCTTCATAATTAGCCCATTGATCGATTCCTGTTATAAAAATCCACCTTTTTTCGAGTTCCTTAAGAAAGGACACAATCACAATCAATAGATTAATATATTGCACTTGATGGCATAATTTCCCGATTTGTGTATTATATTTTTGGTCTAAGATAGTTGCTAGGTTTGTTGTTGCTTTTGTGAACAATGTCATATCCATGTCACTTTGAGGTTGTTAAGGACTTTGTCTACCTAGGCGCCGCTATTGATTCAGACAACGACACCAGCGCTGAAATCAAACGAAGAATAACTCTTGCAAATCGCTGTTTCTTCGGACTAAGAAGGCAATTGAGTAGTAAAGTCCTCTCTCGAGCAACTAAAGTGTCCCTGTATAAGACACTTATCATCCCTGTCCTTATATATGGCGCAGAGATATGGATGTAGTTGTCAAAGGTAGATGAGAACGCTTTAGGATGCTTCGAAAGAAAAATTATTCGGGTGACTCAAGTGGCGCACGCAAGTAGGAGAGGACCTCAACCAACTTGGTGTGCAAAACTGGAGGCACCTAGCTAGGGACTGAGCTGGCTGGAGAAGCATGTTGGTTGAGATCCTGGTCCGACCCGGACTGTAGGGCCACCTTAAGTAAGTAAGTAAGTCATACCCTTGTATATATATCGTATAGTACTATCACTTTCCAATATTTTTTTCGGAGCTTGGAAGTCGAAAGTGGTCCACAAAATTTCCAATGTGTTCCACAAGCCTATTTTTCAAGAGCAGGAGGTAAGAGTAGGAAGCAAAGAACAACGTTTAAATTTCATCATATATGCATTACTTTCTAACCCATAGGAAATGCTCACCTAAAGTGATACATTCCACCATGAGCATAACAGCTGCTCCGCCGGTGTTGGCGCACCCTAGTGACGCACAATGTTAATAAAAAATATTGGAAAGTGATATTACTATAGTTTCTATATACAAGGGTCATACCCATGTTCCTTGAATTTTTACTTCTGGTAAAACAATTTTCGGCATTCTTAAGTTTTTAAGTTTTTCTTGTTACGAAAATATAATTATGTGACTAAAATTTTTGAAGTGAAAACTTCTTTCGGTGCGTTTGGCTTTTTGCGATGGGGGTAATGCATTGAATTTGCGACTGACGCACCATTTTTTGGCTCATCGACTCATCGTATGTAAAGTCGTCATAGCCCAGCGTTTCAGGTTCGATTCCCAGCCATGACTTCCATTTATTTATTTATTTAAAATGAAAACTTAAATAAAAACTGTTCGCCACGGATGGGATTCGAATATGAGACCCTGAGATTAGCCAAGAGACAACTTAATTTTAATGTTGCTAAATGACTTTAAAGAATGCAATAGCATTATTACATAGTAGTTGTATTTACCGACTCGGAGAAATACAGAGAAGAAAGTAATCAATTGAAGAAACAGAGAAAAATTTATGCAACGCAGAAAAAATAAAAAGCACCAAATATTATACTACCATTACAATGAAGAGTAGCTGGATGAGTGAAGCTGGAATTTTCATCATGGGTTTAGGAGACTGGACACTGGTCGATGATTCGAACCTTACAGCAAATTAGAAGCGATCAACAACTCATCGCGATGATTTATCGATGGAATTGAAACGGTTGCATGAAAATAGCTTGAAAACCAATACTCAAATATTAATTAATTTCGTTTCTAAAATGAATGCATTGTCCTTTTTTTCATTTTATTGCCAAATTAGCGCAGTTACAAGATCTTCATATAGATATAGACTATAGACACTATCGTTAAGAAAATGAATGTATTAATTTTTTAACAGAAACTCTCAGGTGACGAAGAAATATATAATATTCCTTATTGCAAGTTTCAGAAGGCACGATCGTCCAGCAGCAGGAGTAGCTATCTATAAAGGGTTGTCTGATACAACTCCCATATTTTGCGCCAATCATATGGTTTTGCATACGAGGTACACCAGTATGTTTGTGTGTTTGTCGTTGCCACTCAGAAAATGAACAGCAAGTCATAATAGTTGGCGTTTATATTTCACCGAATACGTCTTGAAGTGTTATACGACAGTTTTTATATAAAAATTTATTTATTATGAAGGCGCTTCTGCATACCTTAACGATAAAATTGGGGATAGATTTGATGATTTGCCAATGATTTTGAGTGGTGAATTTAACATCAACTTCGCCGATGCTTCAAATTTGCCACTTTTTAAATTTTTAAAAAAAGAATATTACTAAACAATGACGGATGACCGACCGCAGCCATAGTAGCACGAAATATAAGTCGACAACTGATGCAATCTTTGCGATATATTTAAATAGATTCGAGTCAAAATTGTTCGTTTTCTATTTAAGTTACCAAAGGCCCATTACTTCAGTATAAGAATACGATGGTTTCAGAGATGATAATGAAAGAACTGAAGATTTTCCTGTAGTGGTGGAGTACCGTTAGACATAAAAATTACAAAACCTAGGAATCTAGGGCCAGTCCATGGATTTCAATGAAATTTTCGGAAATGTGTTTTAAATAGCGTATAGAAAAAAGTTAAGAAAAAAATTTTCACCTCTCTCAATTTTTTAATTATTTTTAAAATTAATTATTAACTTTTAGAATTTTATTTTAATTATTTACGGTGTTTTAGATACCGTTTGACAAAAGCTCGGGATGAATAGGTTGGGTCAAGACAAGAAAAAAATTGTATGGGAGGGGGGGTCTATATCCCTCCGTGTAGGTGCGAGGGGCAATTTTTTAAAAAATTTACTCAATTTCATAAAAAATTATTATAAATCATCTAAGCCATTAACTTTCTCATACATAAGTGTTTTTGAAAGCTAATGCTTTGTTTTTTAATAAAAATTTTAATTTGATTTCACTTAATGAACAGTTTTTGAGAAACAAAGCCACAAAATCAAAATTTTAAAAAAAGAATATATTTTTTTCTTAGTTAATTTCTTTTTACAAAATTTTGTCCCATTAAGTTTGTTCATTAAGCAAATTCCAGCTCTCCAATTATAGATCCCCAGACGGATATTGGTGTCTCACAATCAGAAACATCCTTTGTTTTTAGACGTGTTGAGGATGTAGATATTCTGGAAAGTTTTCTGTCTGTGAAGTCAAACGCCATTGGGGTTAATGAAATCCATCAAGGGGCGCACACAGAAAAAATTTTTTGGGGGGGGGGGGGCAGCGGTTATTTTGAAAAAATATATTAAATATGAACGGACAATTTGTTTTTAATATTTGTATGCTTTTTTATACTCTGTATTGATTTGTATAAATATATTGCTAGGAACAATCCTAACTAATATTATAAAAGTGAAAGTAACACTGTCTGTCCAGCTTTCTATGTTACCGTCTCCCGCCTAAAGCTACTGAACCGATTTGAATGATATTTGGTACAGAGATAGTCTAGAACCTGAGGAAGGACACAGGCTATGCATTTTATCCCTATATTCTAATGAGAACAGGAACGTATACAGGAACCTAGAAACTACAGCACCGATTTTAAAATTTTGCACCGTTAGAATGCCTCACTATCTTCTAGTAATATAAATTTTAACTCATCCCCATAATCCTATAGGAACGGGAGTCCTTACTACTATAATAAGTACGAAAAAAGCTCTGTCTGTCCGTCTTTCTATGTTACCATCTCCCGCCCAAACCACTGAATCGATTTAAGTAAAATTTTATACAGAGATGATCTAGAACCTGAAGAAGGACATAGACTACATTTCATCCGAATACTCTAACGGGAACCGGTCCTTACTAATATTATAAATGCAAAAGTAGCTCTGTCTGTTCGTCTTTCTATTTAACCGTCTCCCGCCCAAACAACTGAACCAATTCAAATTAAATTTTGTACAGAAGTAGTCTAACTCATGTCGATCCCATTCTTTTACAGAGCCATAGAGCGGCTGGCTTTTAGTATGTGTGATGAAAATTTATGTGTGAAAAAATTTAATTTTCGTAAGTTTCAGCCGCGACTGCCGTTAGTTTTGAAGCGACCAATGCGATGTGTTTGCAAGTAAGTATGAAAGTGAATTTTTATATATTTTTATCGCATGTCCCGTTGTCGTATACAATACTACCTCCACATCAACATATCAAATTTACTTACACTATAAAAGGGTGATCATGCTAAGAACATACCAAAACCAAAAAGTCAATCCAAAACGTATGAAATACCTGCAAATTAACTTATGGATAGAAATGGCTTCCGCATTTGGAGGGATTTTTTCGTTCACAGAATGAAATTTTCAGATGAATTTTATGTTTCCATGTTTTATATTTTGGTTTGTTTTAAAAAACAAGTGGTTATTTTTTTATTTCACAAATTTCGGGGGGGAAATTTGTTTTTTTGCGTTCACCCCTGCATCCATCCTCCTTTTGTCAAAGCTATTCTGCCATCACTATTGCCATTTATTACACACTTAATTAACACAAAATTTATGACCGGCGTGTTTCCATCTAAATGGAAACTATCAAAGATTATAATTATTATTATTATTATAAGCTTTTTATTTACCTTTTGAATTTTTAAAGTTTATATACATATACAATTTTCGTTTTAACAATGATTTTTTTGTTTTAATAAATTTAAATTACAAACAAAGTCTGGTATTAATTTAATAAGTATAAACATAAAGCTTTGATTGTTCTTTTCATGGAGATATATTTCTGGTAAAAGCCTCCCCCAATGTTGCCCATAATTCTCTGTCCTTAGCTTCATTATACCAATTTTGTCTGTAGTCCACCAAATCATCAGCCCATCTTTTCTTAGGTCTTCCAGGTCGTCTTTTGTCAGTCCATTTTGTAATTATTTTAGTCCATCTTTGTTCTTGAAGTCTTGATAATGTGTCCTGCCCAGCTCCATTTTAGTCCTCTTGTTCTTTCAACTACATCAATGATTTTTGTTTGTTGTCTTATATGCTGGTTTCGTATTTTTTGAATTTGTCTTATTTTTAGAATTTTTCTTTCCATTTTAGTTTGGCATATTCTTAGTTTTTCTGTTAAATTTGAGGTCAATCCAAGTGCTTGTAGTCCATAAGTCATAACGGGCAGTATTACTGAGTCCATTATATATTTTCTGGTGTTGTTACTTAAATTTGATTCCATTATTTGATGTGAATCCCAGAATTGTTTCCAACTGTTTGTGATTCGTCTGTTTATCTCCTTGCTTTCTTGGTCTCTGAATGATTTTAATTGTCCAAGGTAAATGAATTCTTCTACATACTCTATCTTTACTCCGTCTAATGTGATATCTATTTTTGTGTGATTGGTCATTGCTTTTGATTTTGTTTGGTTTATGTTGAATCCATAGGGCTTACAGGCAATAGTCAATTCTTTTAGCATCGATTCAATTTGTTTGGCGTTCATTGAAATTAGTACGATGTCATCAGCGAATCTCAAGTTGCTTAGATTTTTTCCTCCTATGTTAATCCATACCGTGTTTTCCCGTTTAGGTTCTTGAAAATTTCCTCCAGCACAGCTGAGAACATTGGTGGGGACATCGGATCTCCTTGTCTTACTCCTCTACTTATTTAAAATTCTCGTCCTGTTATTTCGGTTTTTATTTTTGCCCAGCTGTTGTCATAAATGTTTTTGTAGGTCTGGATTATGATAAGGTTTATGTCTTGATTCATCAAGGCTTCCCAAATAGTGTCATGTTCAATGGAGTCGAACGCTTTGCTGAAGTCAATAAATAAAAAGTATAGTGGCTTCTTGAATTCATTGAATTTTTCTATCAGTTGGTTCGTCGTTTGTAGGTGGTCAGTTGTTGAATATCCTTCACGAAATCCTGCTTGTTCTATTGGTTGGTTCATGTTAAGTTTTTCCTTGATGGTTGTGTATATTATTTTTGAGAAGAGTTTGTAAATGGTCGATATATTGCTTATGGGTCTGTAGTTGTTTATATCATCCTTTTATCCCTTTTTATGAATCAGTGTTATGGTGGTCTGAGTCAACTGTTTTGGTATATTTTGGGTTTTCAATATATTGTTGAATAGCAACGTCAAAATAGGTGATAATGATTATTTTCCGTATATAAACATCTCAGCCACTATACCATCGTTTCCAACACATTTCTCTTTCTTAAGATCGTCAATTGCTTGCTCTATATCCTTTTTGGTTAGGAGTGGGTTGTTATTTATGTTATTGTTTATAATTTGTGGTGTATTAATATTTGCGTCTGTGTTATCTATGCTGGATTTAAACAGTTGTGTTGCTGTTTCATTAATGTTTTTTCGGTCTGATATGCTTTTATTGTTGTTTTTCATTGTTAGAATCCAGTCTGTCCCTTTGTTTAAGAATTGTTTTGTCTTTTTAATTGATTTCGTGGAAGTTAGAATGTCTTTGATCGCTTTGTCATTGAATATTTGAATGTCCACTTTTGATTTCTCTTTTATTTCTGTGTTTCATCTCAATTTTTTCTTTAAATGTTGTTATTTCCTTGTTTCTTCTTGTTTCATCTGAAATTTTATCAGTTTTTTCGGTTTTTGCGGTCATAATTGAGATCATAGCTGCATTTTTTATTATTGATTCAATTTTGTCATATGTTGTTTGTAGGTCACGATCAATTTCATCTTCGTTAGTATTAATATTTATTTCATTTCTCAAAACTTCGTTATTATGCATCAATATTGTTCTGAGTCACTGATCTAGGGATATGCAAGTTTTGCTTATTTCTCTTTAGCGTCTTGTGATTAATTGTTAGTTTTGCTCTTACAAGTCTATGGAATCAAACTTGATATTATTTAAAACTGATACATCTGTTAGAGTTCCTAATTTATTCGTCATAATAAGGTCAATTCCATTTTTCGTTTTTCCATCGGGTGATTTCCATGTCCATTTTCGATTGTCTTTCTTCTTAAAAAATGAGTTTCCGCAAAGATTATACCAATCCCAAAAAACTGAATAGGTGATGAATTCAGACCAATATCAATTCTGCCCTCTTAGTCCGGGAGGTAGCGTTGCATTTTAGGTAGTTATTTTATGCCGATCGGATATCATATTTTTCAATAGATCTTGGATGACATATAAACGAATCAAGCGTCAGCTGGCGCACCCGCGGTGGGTGTGGGTGTGGGAGGTCGTGAAAGTGGTAAAAAAAAAAAAAATAAAGTCATAGTATGCCGACTGAAACTTTCTTCAGGGATAGTTTAGATCATACTGAGTTGACAAATAACCGTCAGCTGCATCGTGGACGGGGGAATATGCGTCAGCTGCTCGCATGATCTTGTAAAAAAACACCTAAATTAAAGTAATAGTATGCCGGATGAAATTTAACTGGGTGATCGTTTGAGTTATTCAAAGTACGAAAACAATAGTCAGCTGCGTAGGTAGCAGTGGAAAGACCGTCAGCTGGAGCAATAAAGATTTCAAGTTCTGGAGCGATTTTAGGCACTTATAGTCTATTGATTATGTCATTTCTTAAGGAACTCGAAAAAGGGCGGATTTTTATTGCATGAATCGATTAATGGCCTATTTTTGGAGAAAATCCCCAAAGTGCTATTAAATTAGAGGTTGCAAATCGGAGATATGGGTTCTAAACCATCCTCATTCGTTTTTTCAATATATCTCGAAAATAAAGCAAGATTTTGATGCAATTCTAAGAAAGTTTTTTGTAGGGAGCAAGTTTTCCCATCAAAAAGCATCTTTCGAGTAATTGTAGAAAAAAAATTTCTATCCAAAACGTTAAAATTCCCAACAAAAAAGAAGTCAAATTTTCCAGTTTTTGAGTATAGTCAGTTTTTTTAATGGCAATTCTTTCTGGTTGCAGATAGGTATAGTCAATGCTTCATAAAAAAGAAAGTGAATAAAATTTTCATTTAAATGCCATATCAGAGAACTTTATGCGTTTGGAATTCACTGAAATAAAACCAATTAAGTATAGACATTGAGCGTTGTGTTCCATCCTTTTTATACTGACTGCAGCTTCTTTGTACCGAACAAAGTTGGACCTGACCCTAAGCAACTACAACAAAATTATCAAAAATTGCAAATTTTTCGCTGGCACAAATGCCACCAACACGCGATGCCATCAAACATCATGGCCTAAGAACTTATTTCCAAATTCATCAGTGGCATAAAAACCTTTATAGCTTGGTCAAAGCTATGAAAAACCTTTAAAAAAATTGTTTTTTTTTTTTAAATATTTGATATTAGAGCATTTTAAACTAGATAACGCATTTCAAAATTTTGTAGGGATATCTATAGACTCAAATTAATAGCAGTGCTCAAAAATTCCGTGGGGTCACAGGAAATAAAAAACATTATAAGAATGTCCAATATGTATTTGTTTTCTTTTTCAATTCAACATTATTCTCATATATACAAGCTAGGAAAGCGATTTTTGTGTTATTTTTTCGAAAAATGCTGACATCATTTATTGCATATTGTCAATTGTTGTTATTACCATAGAATAAAGAATCTATAGTAGCACCATGGCGGGGAAAGCGATGGTGTCGCCGTCTTTAGTTCCCATTAAACGTTTTATTGGTTCAAAAAATTTGGCTGTGGTTGTTCACTTAGGCATGTGGATGGTATTTTTTCGGATGCTTTAATGGTTGTGGATGGTATTTTCATCAATTAATAAATGTGTTTAAATGATTTTCAAACAATGTGATGACACGCCAAATGCAAAACAACAAACTTTTTATCATTTAGAATCAAAAAGCACATCACTCGCCTCATCACCCACCATCACTCTTTAATATTGCTAACACATTTACGAAGCAAAGCTGCCCTAACAAAAAACAATAATATATGACGTATTGACAGCATGTTGGCAGTGTTCTACGATAAACTTGTTCCGATTGAGAAGGTAAGTACGTTTAATGGGAACTAAAGACGGCGACACCATCGCTTTCCCCGCCATGGTGCTACTATAGATTCTACAGGTCTCCATGGAGGCTGTGGTTACGGAAAACTATGAATTGCTAGCTCAATATTTTGTAAAGAATGCAAGGGAGTCAATTGCGATATTGCAGAAGAGGACATTTTTTAAGATGTAGATGTTGATGTCGATATCGACCTTCAAATTGTTATTGAAGAATTATAATAGCACCAGGACAAAATACTTATATTGTTAAGTAAAAAAAAAATATATATTTATAAAGATGTAATATTTAAATATATATAAATGTTACATCTTTTTTTATATAAAATACTTTTCCATCGAGTAAAAAATATTTTTTTTTAACAAAATAAGAATAAATGTCTATACTTAAGTGGTTTTACTTCAGTGAATTCCAAACGCATAAAGTTCTCTGATATGGTAAAATAAAATTTTATTCACTTTCTTTTTTATGAAGCATTGACTATACCTATCTACAACCAGAAAGAATTGCCATTAAAAAAACTGACTAAACTCAAAAACTGGAAAATTTGACTTCTTTTTTGTTGCGAATTTCAACGTTTTGGATAGAAATTTTTTTTCTACAATGACTCGAAAGATGCTATTTGATGGGAAATTTTTAATTTTTTAATTTAATTTTGGTGGGGGCATAATCCCCATTTATTCGGCTTAATACAAGCTATTACTTAATCTAACTTACAGACTAAAACTTAATAACTAAAACTTAACTAGTTGGAGGGTTTAGGAGACGGAGCTTTAGGCAAGGAGTACTCATATTGAAGTCAAAACTAGAACAGTGAGAATTGACATTCCTCAGCATTCGGGAGATGGGTTCATTGGAGCCGTAGGAGGTTCGATGGGTGGGAAGATAGAAGAGACGGGGATTTCGTGTGTTACGAGGGTTAGTATTTAGAAAGATGGATTCGGTAAGGGCTGGACAGTCAATGGTACCTGGAAAGATTCGGTGAATGAAGAGAATGTCAAATATTTCTCTTCGATCTTTCAGCGTATTGAGGTTGAGGAGTTTGATTCGGTCTTGATAAGGAGGCAATATCAAAGGATTGGAAAACTTGCTCTTTACAAAAAACTTTCTTAGAATTGCATCAAAATCTTGCTTTATTTTCGAGATATATTGAAAAAACGAATGAGGATGGTTTAGAACCCATATCTCCGATTTGCAACCTCTAATTTAATAGCACTTTGGGGATTTTCTCCAAAAATAGGCCATTAATCGATTTATGCAATAAAAATCCGCCCTTTTTCGAGTTCCTTAAGAAATTACATAATCAATAGACTATAAGTGCCTATAATCGCTCCAGAACTTGAAATCTTTATTGCTCCAGCTGACGGTCTTTCCACCGCTACCTACGCAGCTGACTATTGTTTTCGTACTTTGAATAACTCAAACGATCACCCAGTTAAATTGCATCCGGCATACTATTACTTTAATTTAGGTGTTTTTTTACAAGATCATGCGAGCAGCTGACGCATATTCCCCCGTCCACGATGCAGCTGACGGTTATTTGTCAACTCAGTATGATCTAAACTATCCCTGAAGAAAGTCTCAGTCGGCATACTATGACTTTACTTATTTTTTTTTTTTTCACTTTCACTTTCCACCTGCTAAACCAGAGGTTCGAATCCCAGCAGAGACAAAAATGTTTTTCCACGGGTATCGCCTTAATTAATTTAACGAAGTTGTCCTTTAGGTCTTGTCGAGGATTGTGCTTCAAATTTAAATGAAGATCTAAAGCGTGTTTCGGAGTGGGCAGCAAAATGTGGCTTGGCACTTAACCCTACGAAATGCAAATGTTTAGTAATTTCTCGAACACGCTTGGACCTATCATAGTTTCCTAGTATAATGTTTAACAATTTCAATATTGATTATGTCGAGTCGGTAAAAAATCTCGGTGTTATCTTTAATAGAACAGTAACTTGGAAGAACCACGTAGATACAGTGGTGGGGAAAGCATACGGTGCTCTTTGAAATCTATGGGCTGTGCACAATGTAACTCCATTTAAAACCAGATTGCTGCTAGCGAAAACCTTTGTAGTTCCTTTGCCAGAGAACGGGTGCAAAATATTTTATGGGTGCGACGCTGCGAGCAAAAGGAAGTTACAAGTAGCTTTTAACACCTTAATTCGATATGTTTACTGCCTTAGAAGATATGAGCACGCTTCACACCTAGCTAAAAGCCTAGTCAATATGTCTTTCGAAAATTATGTGAAATTTCGTACGCTAATGCTTCTCTTTAGCATCAATCATCGAGTAAGCGTAAGCGAGTTAGCGTAGGGTGGATGAAGTGGCGAGAAAACTCCGCTATCTTTTGTGATCGAAAAATGCCCCCTAGGCTGAAGGGAAGACTCTACACAGCAGTTGTCCGTCCAGCTCTGACATACGGTTCACAATGTTGGACAATGTACAAAAAGTATGAGAGCAAATTGACGGCAGCCGAAATGAAGATGCTTCGGATGACAGCAGGAGTAACAAAGCTTGATCGAATTAGAAGTACTAAGATCCGTGGAAGCCTTCATGTCAAAAGTACCATCTTGGACAAAATTCAGCACGACCGGCTCAGTTGGTATTGTCATGTTCAAAGGAGAGATCCGCAGAACCCCGTCCAACAGGCAATATCGTACAACGTTTCAACAAATTCGCGACTAAAAAGAAAAGGCAGGCCAAAACACTCCTGGTACAAGCAAATGCAAAAACAGCAGCATTTGGTTGGCCTCAGACATGGAACAATCCAAAACCGGGAGGCTTGCCGACGCTTTCTGAGGTCAACGCGGCGTACCCCACAGGCGGATCACTAGTGTGAAGCAGAAAAGTGGGAGAGTTGTGATCGCTTCAAGATCACTACTCGTAACGCCGGAAATGGAAAGAAGAATGCTTCTTTTTAGCATTATCAAAAACAAACAACCTTTTTACCTTTACGATAAAATCAATTTTCCAACGTCTAATAGGTCTGCTAGCTTACAACTACCGCAGTTCAGTTACTTAACTCTGAGCGACAGTTCTTCATCGCGGCTATCCGTCTCTCTCTTGAACTCAATTCCACGTAATATACGTGAGCTAAATGATGCGCAAGGATTTAAGAAATAGCTACAACATTTCCTTAATCAGTGCAACTAATATTTTCAAAGTTTCCCCTTCCCCTTCAAGCAATTTCTGGTAAAATTTTTAATTAACTTTCAATCACTAATAAAATCTATTTATATACAAATTCTGCTGGATTGACTTTCATTACAGCCATCAATTTAAAAAAATTAATTTCTTATGTACTTTTAACTGAAGCTACATATTATTTCTTTTTTCACTTCTCTTATGTACTTAAAAATATTTTTTTTTTTTTTTATTTAAGCTTATATACATTTTTAACTTTTATCTTTCACAACTTTATAAGTGTATTCTTACTGTGAAAAAAAACTGTTCATTAGCCATACCTTTCACAAACACTTAAGTATGAGAAAGTAAATGGTTTAGTTAATTTTTAATAATTTTTTATAAAATTGCCTCTTGCACCTACACGGAGGGATATTGACTTAACTTATCCATCATGGGTTTTTGCAAAACGGTATCTAAAAACCTTACATAAATAAAAAAAATTCTGAAAGTTAATAAAATTAATTTTAAAAATATTTAAAAAATTGAGAGCGGTGAAAAATTTTTTTTTAACTTTTTTCTATACGCTATTTAAAACAAATTTCCGAAAATTTCATGAAAATCCATGGACTGGCCCTGGATTCATAGGTTAAAGGCTTACGGCACTCCACTATATGTACATTAAAATATTTACTGAACATTCAATTCTGTTTACACTTCTGTCGGCATTCCCGGAGTGCTTCTTTCTTTTTCTTTCTACGAATGCAAAGACATCATTGACACATCTTAACCAAACATATGGGAGACACAATACTTGGTTGAACATACTTCAAATGAGGACTTTACACACATTTTTACCTTTCCTAATTTTGAAAATATCATTATCAAATTGAAATAAACTTTGTTTCATATATGTATAGTTGAGTTGTGTCTTATAGTGGAGTGCCGTAAGCTTTATACCAAGGAATATAGGGCAATTTCCATGGATTTTCATGAAATTTTCGGAAATGTGTTTTAAATAGCGTACAGAAAAAAGTAAAAAAGAAAAATTTGCACCGCTCTCAGTTTTTTAATTATTTCTAAAATTAACTATTAACTTTTAGAATTTACTTTTATTTATGTAGGGTGTTTTAGATACCGTTTGACAAAGGCTCAGGATGAATAGGTTGGGTCAAGACAAGAAAACAATTGTATGGGAGGGGGTCTATATCCCTCCGTGTAGGCACGAGGGGCAATTTTATAAAAATTGACTAAATTTTTAAGAAAATTATTTAAAATCAACTAAGTTACTTACTTTCTCATACTTTATAGCTTTTTTTTTTTTTAATTTAGTAATTTAGTAAATTTATTTTAAACATAAGTACAGTAAAACATAATGTTTTTTAGATAATACTTAGTATAAGAGGTACAATTTTTAGGTTACTTAAGAAACCTTTGAATGGAGACAAAGTAAATTTACAAATAAAACAATAGAAAATAACTGTTAACTATTTTAAGATCAATAAAAACAAAAGAAAAGTGAAAAAAGAAAGATCTTAAATCTCTCATACTTTATAGTTTTTCTAAGCTAATGCTTTGTTTATTAACAAAAATTTTAATTTGAGTTCACTTTACTAACAGTTTTTGAGAAATCAAGCTTCAAAGTCAAAGTTTAGAAAAAAGAAAATATTTTTTTCTTAACAAATTTTTTTTTACAAAATTTTGCCCCATTAAGGGCCATTTTTTCTTTCTATATTCAATCCTTTTATTAATTTTTACTCTAAAAGATTTTCTTGGCTTTAGAGAAATAAAAAAAAACGAAAGGTACTTTTTTCTAGAAAACAAAATGTCGTTAATTTCCCGCTGATTAAACTTTATTCACAGAAGTGAAATATGAAATAGCATTTAAGAAAATGTTAAAAAAAATTTTGTGTGATCTGAATTTTAATATAAATTATGAATTAATTTTTAAAATTTTAGAGTTATCTTTTAATTATATTAGTTTTAAGTTAAATTTTTAAAAAAGACTTATTACAAACTTGAACTTTGGTCTCGAAGGACAGCACATATACTTATTTGTGCCCTAAATGCTGTTTCCGGTCAAACGAGTTGATTGAAAAAATATGGTTTTTTGCCATGCTATTCTGTCTGTCCGTATGTCTGTATGTCTGCATGTCTGTCTATCTGCATATCTACAACCGTAACCGCTTAACCGATTTTCTTCTAATTTTGCATTTTGGGTCTATAGAGCAGCCTACAGACTCGTTTTTGGAATTCGGTTTCTAGATTTTAAAATAACGTTATCTACCATACAACTTATATGATATGCTTATTTTTTTTATATTTATATGATGTACTTATTTTTCTCGAAAACAGCTCCAGCTCTTCGATAAACTATTGTGTGAGGAGTTAGTTTCTGATTGTCTCATTCATGAAACAAAAAATTCTTTTAGAAAAAATCTAAGACCGATACCTTTGTACCATTTTTTTCAAAACCGATTCTCTCGTCAATGGCTGACTCTATTTTGACGAAATTTAATATTTTAGAGTCGTAAGTTGTTTAAGAAAAAGATTGGGATTAAACATTTGAAAAATTAAAATTTTTAAAATTTTTATTACCTAAATTTATATAAATTAAGTGTCACGATGTTTGTCCGCGATGGACTCCAAAACTACTTAACCGATTTTAATCAAATTTGTACACCGTATGCAGTTTGATCCTACTTGAAAGATAGAATAGCAAACATCTCAATTTATGATCGCAATATTATTTTTCTGCAAATTATTTGTCTATTATTTAACAGTCACAATTATTTATCTGTGAGCTCCAAACGATTCTAACAGATGCTGACATCTGTTGACTGGATTGAGTAAGATTCAATAGATAGCGCTATGTTTAACTTCCAAACGTTTTATTAAAGCTACTATTTAAAAGCTCCAAACGATTCTAACAGATGGCGACATCTGTTGACTGGATTGAGTAAGATTCAGTAGATTGCGCTATAACAAACTTCCAAACGTTTCATATAAGCAACTATTTAATAGCTCCAAACGATTCTAACAGAAGGCGACATCAGCAACGAAGCTATTTGGCATATTCTAGCTTTCCCATACACGAAAGAGACTCTTCTATCAAGCATCTAGCAATACATCTTGAAAACGGTCAACGTGTATACTTCACTGTAGAGAATGATATCTAAAGAGCTCTTGAGGCTCTAAAAACGACACTAACTGCATTTTTTACATCGTGTCGAAAATCTGATATTTTTGGCCAATTCGCAAAAACATTGATAACTGATGTGAGGAAGGAGGGAACCACGAAAACAAGGGAAAACCACATCCTTTCATCACAGGAATATTCAAAGTTAAGACATTGGGGCGACTTTACAAGGTATATCCAAAGCAACGTGAGTGCTTCATGTTTGTTATTAGTGAATGTTCCCGGACCAACGTCAACAGAAGATAAATTGCACCGAATTAGATAAACAGATCAATGCCAAAACATAGATTATACGCCAGAGATAAATAATGAAGCGTTAGTGCTGATCGAGGATTTATGTATTTTAATTTCAAATCTACCAACCAATCATTATGGCATGTCATCAGCATCACCTGATCGCCCAGCTATCGACTTAGTCAACATCGATTTACAAGGAGAAAAACAATATTATGATCATGGCAATTTAGCATGAGAGAGAGAGAGAGAGTTTGATCGATTTAACGTGTTTAAAAAGTGCTTATTATAAAAATCAAATAAATCTACATTTTGTTGATTTTAATTAAAACAAAATTACTTTTCAAATAAGAAAAGATTAAATATCTGCTTTTTTCGTGACAGACATTCTTTCAGATGGATGAATATTGTGGATAATGCGATGTAAGGTTTAGTCGCGGCGACGGCGACGTGGACGTTATTCCTTGTCGCGGTTACTGTAAAAAAGTGTTCCATCGATTGTGTTGCGAAGGCAAATTGTCGGAATATGATGTAAGGTTGTTGGGAGCAAATCAAAATCTCGGCTATTGGTGCAATGACTGTTTGTCTGACCCAAAAACAATAATAAATCATTACGAGAAATTATTAGATTCACATCAAATGCAAAGCAATAGAATTATAGACATTTTGAATAAGAGTGTGAATGATTTGTCAACTCAAATAAGAGATATGTCTGTTTTATTTAAAATGGATTTGAACAAAAAGTTTGAAAAAGAAAAAGAAAATGTGCAAGAGATTTCTGAATCGGTAAAAGAAATTAAAAATAATTTGCTATTAAAAGTATCAAAAAGTGCGAGCGAGAAAAATGATAACTTCAAAAAAATTTAAGAGAATGTGTGTGTTCGTATTGTATACAAGATTAATGAGTTGAAGAGCCAAGTGGTTAATAACAAAAAAGAGACAACTATAAGTGATAGTGAAAAATTAAAACTATCGTTCGCTGATTTACTAAAAAAGCCAGCTGCAATAGCTCCTGTGTTAGTGAAGCCGAAAGAGAGTCAGAACTTTGATTTAACAAAGTCTTAAATTATAAAAAAAAATAGACCCATCAGCGCTTTCGATTAAAGTAAATAGTATGTTCCAACGAAAAAATGGTTCAATTGCGATATGTTGTGATAGTTAAGAAGCAAAGAAAACATTGGGCGATGAAATAAAAAGTAAAATGAGTGAAAAATATGAAGTGTTAATGCCAATCATGAAAAATCCCTCAATTTTAGTGAGTGGTATGTGTGAAGAACTGAGTAGTGATGTTATAGAGGAAGCTATCAAAATCCAAAATAATATTGAATTTAATACCATTAAGTGCGTCAAAATTTATCAGTCTCCCAAAAACAAAAATGTCTATAACGCAATTTTGGAAGTTGACAACAAAGCGTTCCACAAACTAATGGAAATAAAAAAAGTTTATATTAAATATGATAGATGTGCTGTGTATGAAAGAATTGGTGTTCGTCGTTGCTTTAAATGTCTTGGTTATAATCATAAACATAGTGACTGTACGAGTGAAAAAAAGTGTTTAAAATGTGGTGATAGTAATCACGATCCATGGTTTAGTGAAAGTTTAAGAGCATTAAAAAAGTGAAAAAGTTTTGAAACAGCAAAAATGTCATGTGCCTTGATAGATTGGAACAACTATAAAGTGTGTAGAAACAAATTTAAAAAATTATTGGAAAGTGCAAAAAACAGTTACATTAGTAATAAAATTGAAATATGTTGTGACCAAAAATCTATGTGGAGAACCTTAAGGCTCCTTGTATTAAAGGAAAATAAAAAAGACATCACCGAGGTTATATACAATAATGTAAGATTTAATAATGCTACTGAAATGTCTATCGTTTTAAATTCTTATTTTGTAACAAGTAGTAGGGAAATAAGAAGCATGATACCAACGAGACCTTATACGAATTCAATAAGAGACTATTATTACCTAAGTTTCAAATTCCAATCAATAACAAAGAGTGAATTAATGTCAGTGCTGAAGGCGATGAATAACAAAAAAGACCCAAATGGAATAAATGTAAGATTATATGTGGATGCCTTTCATGTTTGTGGAGATTTGCTGTTAAAGATTATCAACTTGTCGTTAAATAGTGGTTGTTTTCCGAATTGCTGTAAAGAGTCACTAATCGTCCCTATCCCAAAAGGAAAAAACTCAAAAAAAAGTTGAAGATTTCAGACCTGTCAATTTGATGAATTTGGAAAGTAAAGTTATTGAAAAAATCGTGTATAACCAACTACATTCCTATCTAGGATCGTACAACCTCATTTCGTGTTATCAATCTGGCTGCCGTAAAAACCATAACTGTGAATCTCTTTTAAATCTAGCCATAACAAAGTGGAAAATAGACATTGACGATAAGAACGTAGTTGTGGCGGTATTCTTAGATTTAAAACGCGCGTTTAAAACGGTAGACAGCAGTGGCGTGGCGTCCATATAACACGATTCCTATCGTCTTACCTTTTAAAATTTGTCTTCATAGAAAAAACCAGCAACATAAATGGCAGTCAACAGCCTATCTTTGCCCATACACACAATGTTCTTCAAGCACTTTTAAATTTGCGAGATACACACACAATACACAAAGCATACACAAAGCATTGAAAATCGCCGCGCAGAACATATTTTATGTTTGTCCCTGTTTTTCCTACGATATACTTCCACTCCGGTGCCATCCTTTTCAATACACGTTCTCTTATTGAAAAAAGTAAGACGATAATTTTCGTCTTGCTGCTGCAATGTCTGCTTGGAAAAAATAATACAGATTTCGCCTTCGAGTAATGTACGGCGAATTCGGTTTTGTTTTGCTGTTTTGTTGTGTTCTATTATCTACTGATCATGTGATCATTGTTTTGGATTATTTGCAAGTGTAAAGTGAATTTTAAGTATCGTGCATTTCTTAAAACTATGGAAAAAAAACTAACAAAAGTTAACGTCGAAGAGAACTGTTTTGTTTTAATTATTTAAATGGCTTTGCTAAGTGTTGAGTGTTGTTTAACCTTTTAGAAGAGGAAAATCATTTTAGAAAGTTAGATTTTATAGTGAAAAAAAAGTTATTGAAATCGGACGCTCTTTTCCGTCTATGAAAATAGAGTATAAGCGTAAAGATGGTTTCGTTTCGCGTTTCCATGATTCCTTTTACCAAAAATATACATGGTTGACAGGTAGTTGCAAGGTCAACAAAATATTTTGTTTTCCCTGCCTTTTGTTTTCAAATTCTTCCAGCGTTTGGAGTCGCACGGGCTACGCCGATTTAAATAATTTGACAAATTCTGCTAATAAGCACATTAAAACAGAAAAACAAATTCGAAGCTGTTTATCGTTACATGAATTTGGAACCAATCCACATAGACTTCTTTTGAAGCCGCTTTTTTTATGCTTTAAGCTCATTGTGCATTTTAACCTAAATGCCTTAAAGTATAGAAAAATTGGCTTCGATTAATCCACGTTTGGAATTTAAGGTACCTTCTATTTATTCCTTATTAATTTGTGTAGGTGATTCATTTTTCTCGACTTACCAATTGAAAATATCCACGCCACGCCACTGGTAGACAGACAGATTTTGATTGAAAAACTGAAAATGTATGGTGTTTAAAACAATGAACTCTATTGGTTTCAATCATATCTAGAGAATAGAACTCAAAAAACCAAAATTAAGAATGAAATATCAGATACTATAAGTATTCCCTATGGTGTCCCTCAAGGATCTTTGCTTGGAATGTTGCTGTTTTTACTGTATATCAAAGATATATGGAGAACGCTCATTGCTTCTCAAAAATTGTGCTGTTTTCTGATGATGCGTTATTGTTTATATCTGGTTGTAATATTGATGATTGTATAGATAAAATTAACCAAGACCTACAAAAATTGCAAGAATGGTTTGATAGTAATTTGTTGAAATTAAATGTGAATAAGACCAAAGCAAGGATTTTAAATGGTAGTTCAAGTAGACCAATTAATATACAAAATGAAAATATAGAATTTGTGTCAGAGAAATATTTAGGTGTTGTTATTGACCATAAATTAAAATTGAATTGAATATTGACTATATTTGTAAAAAAATATCTAAAAAACTTTACTTTATGAGTAAGATTAGGAAAAAAATGACGAAGAAAACAATTATTAAAGTATATAAAACAATGGTTAAACCTCACTTTGAGTACTGCTCCAGTATTTTATTTATGTGTAATAATCAGATGATATATAGACTTCAAAAGCTTCAAAATAGAGCGATTCCAACTATTTTAATGTTATTTAATGTTTAATTCTACATCAAAAAGAGAAATGTTGTTGAGATTGTGTTGGTTGAGTATTAATCAACGTATCATGTTTAATGCTATAGTTTTCGTTTTTAAAATTAAATTTAATTTGTTACCAAACTATTTAAATGACTATTTAACCTATGTAAGAGACGTACAACCGTATGGTTTACCTAATGTAGATAACTTTAGACTACCAATGTTTAGGAATCCTAAAACAAAAAATATGGTTCTACACTAGAGGTTTAGATATTTACAACAACCTACCAAATGATTTAAAAGTAGAATCAAACTTGTCCAAATTTAAGAAACTACTATAGTTGATTATGTCAGTGGCGTAGCTAGGACATTTTTCGGGTTTTTTTTTCCAATTTATTGATATACAATAATAAAGTGCAGAAAATAAGAAGATATGAAAATACACGAAATTATAAATCAGTTCTTCTCTGCTTTGCGCGAATCATTCGATAACTTCTTTCACCTTAATGTCAATGTGCCTGTTAATGCTCATAAGAGCAAGCCCATTCAGCCTATCTTCGCCTGTAGAATTCCTAATCCAATATTTTAGACGCCTCAACGTGGAAAAACTACGCTCGCTGCTAGCAATGGTCGCAGCCAATGTTGCGCCTATTTTCAGAAACTTGAAAATGTTTGGAAAAAGTGCATCGTTAAAAAGATTTAATTTTTTTTTTTTTTTTTTTTGTCAGGAGTAAATCTTCAAAAGACACTTAGTAGTATTCGATACCAAGTAGTGTGGGATTCTTACCCACTAAAAACTCCTCATAATCAGAACCAATCTATAACGATCGA
Source organism: Melanostoma scalare (assembly GCA_949752695.1). Lineage (NCBI taxonomy): Eukaryota > Metazoa > Arthropoda > Insecta > Diptera > Syrphidae > Melanostoma > Melanostoma scalare. The sequence continues at coordinate 80,571,879 of OX456986.1, read as the reverse complement.
CAACAGATTTTTCTTTCTCAATAATATTATCTCTTTAAGGGAAGCTTAAACTTTTAATGCTTCCCATGACTTTTAGGCCATTAGCTCGTGTGGCTTGGTTCTTCTTAATCTCCGAACATTGCCTCTCGTATTTAATACGGACTCCATTTCAGAGTTGATATGACTATGCAGTCGCTGATTGTGTGATACAGCATGTTTTCTTACAACTTCTGTAACCGTTTCTATTTGTAGGTCACGATGTAAATCGCTATTTCTTATATACCATGGTGCATTTACTATTCCACGAAGGACTTTGTTTTGGAACTTTTGGATGATTTCAGTATTTGTTTTTTTTGAACAGCCCCATAATTGGATTCCATAGGTCCAAACAGGTCTAAGTACTTGTTTATAAAGCATTATTTTATTTTCGACAGATAAGTCCGAATTTCTACCGAGTAACCAGTACATTTTTCTATATTTCAAGTTGAGCTCTTCCCTTTTCTTTTTGATATGCTCTTTCCATTTTAGCTTTGCATCCAAATTCATCCCAAGGTATTTGGCCGTATTGGCGTAGGGTACAGCTTGATTGTTGATGAATATTTGAACGTAGCTTAACTTTTTATTTGTAAAGTTTATATGTGCAGATTTAGCTTCATTGAGCTTGATACGCCATTTTTTGGTCCAATCACTAACGGTGTCGACGGCATTTTGCAATTTCTCAGCAGCCTTGACGACGCACTTACTGGATGCCAAAATTGCGGTATCATCCGCAAAAGTAGCCATAATGGTGTTGTTATCCACTGGAATATCCCTTGTATATAGCAAATACAGGGTAGGTCCTAGGACGCTTCCTTGTGGAACACCGGCTTGTATATTACATAGCTTTGAATATTCTTGATCATACCGTACTCTGAAGAGCCGGTTTGAGATATAAGATTTTAGTATTTCGTAGTACTGCCTGGGTAGGTCCCTTTGCAGTTTGTACGCTAGCCCCTCATGCCATACCTTGTCGAATGCTTGAGCAACATCTAAAAATATAGCCGAACATACTTGTTTTTCTTCTAATGCTTTTTCAACTGTATCCGTTATTCTATGAACTTGGTCTATCGTGGAATGTTTATTTCTAAATCCAAACTGATGATTTGGGATTAGATTTCTTTCTTCTATGACTTTGCTCAGTCTTTTCAGTAGCAATTTTTCAAAGACTTTTGCCATTATTGGTATAAGCGATATTGGTCTGTAAGACGTCACTTCTGTTGGTGGCTTACCTTGCTTTGGTATAACAATTACTTCAGCAATTTTCCAATGATGTGGGACATATTGGGTCTTTAGGCATGCATTTATTATGAATTGGAGTTTTATGAAGGCTTTTGATGGCATTTCTTTCATAACCTGAGCAGTTATTAGATCGTACCCAGGTGATTTTTTGTTCGATAGTTGACTTCGACACACACTTTTTATTTCTTTGAGTGTGACAATTGGTATGTCAACTTCATCGACTTTATCAATAAACTGTAAGCTGATTTCAGATGTATTTGCCGGGAATGGCTTAAAAACATTCGCAAGATGTTCTGCAAACAGGTTAGCTTTTTCTTTCGGATTTCCGATCCAATTCCCGTTTAGAGATTTAATTGGCGGGTTTTGTAACTGCGGTCTTTTCAGGCGCTTAGCTGCTTTCCAGAGCGAATAATCAGTTGAAGCATCAGTCGTTAAATTTTTCAGGAATCTACTTAATGAATCATTTTTGAATTCGTAGATTTGTTTTTTCAGTTCGTTGCTTAGCCGGTTAAACGCTGTTTTGTCGTCTGGAAATCTAGTATTTTGCCATTTTCTTCGAGCTCTTCTCTTCTCCAATATCAACTCTCTTATCTCGGCAGGGTATTTTGTTTCAGTTTGCTTCCTACTCGAGCAAGTTGGTGTACTTTCTTCTGCAGCTTGTTGAACATCGGCAATGAATTGTTCTACTTCAAGGTCGATTTGCTCTTTTGTTTCCATAGGGGATCTGAGATTTATATAGCTTTCAAGCTTTTCTCTGAATTTACTCCAGTTTGTTTTATTGTTTACTAGCTTAGGATTACTTTTTTCCATTATCTCCGATTCATTAAGTGATAAAATCACCGGTGTATGATCTGATGATAAGTCATAATTACCTTCGACTCTTATATGGTTTCGTTTGATACCTTTAACTATGAAAAAGTCAACAAGGTCTGGCATTTTACTTGAATCCGATGGCCAGTATGTTGGTGATCTGGATGAATAAAACTCACAATTGTATTTGAGGCATGCTTTGTAAAGCCTTCTGCCTTTTGTTGTTATAAGTCTGGATCCCCAATGGGTGTGCTTAGCATTAAAGTCACCACCAACAAGGAAGTTATGTCCTAGTACATTCAGCAGTTCTGTATAATCATCTTCAGTCGGGGAACGCCTCGGCGGGCAGTATATTGATGCCCACTTGAAGTCTTTCTTTTTCATACCAATACTAATTATTGTTACTTGCATATTCTCGTTTGTAAACATAACTTCTTCATGGTGTTTTAAGCTCTTTTTTATGAGGATTGCCGATCCACCTCTAGCCTTATCAGCTGGATGAGGAGCGTGGTAGCAAATATAGTTTGATATTAAATCATCAAGAACCAGCCCACTTGAGAAATGAGTTTCGGACACCAGACAAATATCTATGTGTTCGATGTCTAAGAAGATTTTTAATTCTGATAAATGGTGTAAAAGACCGTTTGCATTCCATGTTCCAATTTTTAGTGTTCTGTCCATCATTGTTTTTTAAGAGTGACTTCTTCACTTAGCCGTTTGATGTTCAAATCCTGATTGTCAATTCTTTTAAGAATAAGTTCAAGGATTTCTTTAATGGAAGTTTCTTCATTCTTCCGCACGTTTTTAACAATCTGTGAATAGGATTTTTTTAAGATTTAATGATTCTATAAATGTCTTTGGTTGAGTTTCTGGCCCAACCCAACGTTACACTTCATTTATTACGGTTGAAGCAGCTTCCTCAGTCGCTGTTGGCCAATGATTCATTATTACTTCCACGGTTTCATCAATATTCTCAACGTCTTTCCTGACCAATTTTTCAGGGATGGTATTTCCGATTATTGACAAAATTTTTTTGTGTTTCGCAAATCTGTCAGATATGGATGATATGAAGTGATCCAGGAAAAGTATGAATATTGATAAACACGGTAATAATCTTCTGCTGAGCTGCTTTGGTAATTTTGTCGGTGTTTTTGACGATGCACAATCCTGGAAACTTCAATTTTTTCTCTTATAGACTCGGCTATTTTTTCAGCATCAGCGAATTTTCGTTTTACATTCTGATGATGATGAGTAAAAGTTTGAAAGCAAGGACACAGTTGACACATTATGTTCCACAAAACTGTTTGTGCTCCGTCAAAGTGACATTGAGCGCTCAGTGAGATTTTTCTTTGTGGAACTGGCGTAATAGATCAATGTGATTGAAGCATTGTATTGACTTTTCATACATGGACTGCTAGTTGCATTAATTCTCTATACAAAAGTTGGATAATAATGATTGCACTTATTTTTGGTTACACTAGCCCAGGGTTTCCCAAACTATTTTGAGCAACAGACCCCTTTTCCAAAATGAACTGATACCGTAGACTTGGGGGTCAAATTACTTTAAAAATCCTGTCTCGAGTTTTTTACTAACTTTTATTGGTACCTATTACGTAAGCAAGTTTCGCAGTAGTGCAGAAAGAAAATTTTTTGAGATAACAATAAAACATGACGTTACGATGATAGCAGGTATGAAATTCAATAAACAGGAAGTGTAGTTCATAATTTATTAATGCAGGTTTTTAGAAATCGTACTCTTATTTGAGAACAAATAATAAATTCATGATTTGAAAAATTAATGCGATGGATAAATCTAGCTAGATCTGGTTTAATATAGGTAATTTGCAGCCTTAAGTTCCCGCGTTCGTTGACTTTCAAACGGTTTCTTTTTTTCGTCAAAATGTTTGCAACCACACTAAAGTCTTTTTTAACAAAATATGGGAAAGCGATGAGATATTTTTCAGCAATGTTCCACAATGCAGTATATTGAGTTTCAATGCTGCGCTGCAACCAGAACTTCTGATAGCCTTCGTTGAACTTAAGCTTAAGCTCTTCGTCAGTTTGGATGGTGATCAAATCTTCTTGCATTATCACATTGATTTCATGGCTATTATACTGTACGAATTTATTACCCACTCAGGAATTTGTAAGTTCAAAAGATCCTCAAACCTTTTGGTAGAATCTTTGTGAAGTGATCTTGTTTTGATCAAGTAAAGATCGGTCATGTAATCCGTCATAGAATTTTTCAGATTTTCTTCCAAATTCGGATCTTTTTCATTTAGAAACTCCAACACAGACCCAAAAATAGCTGAAAATATTTTATATTGAAAATTTATTTAAAATAAATTTTTCTCCATGGAATAGCTTTGTCGGTAAAAAAAACGTTCCACTGCCAGAAAAATGGATTCTTCTCTGGTATCAGTTTCCAGATATAATGGTAAAAAGCAGCTCTCGGTACATATTTTCATCTATGATATATCGAACGTATCCTACCAACAGAGTTTCATTGCCGGGTAATGTAGACTCGTCTAACTGGAGAGAGAATCTCTTGGCCTGCAATAAATTGCATAAAATGTTTTCCACGTCGCGACCCATCTCGTCTATTCGTCTCTTAACGGTGTTATTACTCAAGGATATTCTTTTAATAATAATAATGTATCTTGGGCGGGCTTATGCAATGCATTGTTGAGGACCTCTGCAATGGCTGGTAAAATAAGTTGCTCTCCAATTGTGAGAGGCTTCGCCTACATCGCTTTTAGCAGAGATATATTGTAGGACGCTCGCAAGCCATCAACGTTTTGCATAGGACCGTGATAAGTGGTCCTCCATTTTTGAAGGCTTCATGGCATCGTTACTAAATACTTTTTCACATATGAGACACGTCGGCAAGTGTTGATTTGATGGAGATGAAATAAATCCAAACTTTATGTAGTCCAAACTGTACCTACTGTCTCCTTTTTTTTCGTGTCTGCGATCACACCGCCAATCTTAAGTAAAAATTTTTAAAACTACTACTTATGTATAATATCACAATTATACAATACTATGTAAATTTTTTTATACACATGTTTAAAATGTTTCATTAAACTTTTCCAGCCGTATTTATTAGATTTCCCTAAATAGCTCTGAACGGATGAATAGTTATGTAGTGAATAGCACTCTATTCTACTTTGCATAAATTCTTATTTATAAACCTATTATAGCAATGATGTGTATTTTCTACCTATTGAACAGCTGGTGCGTAAGAAAACCACCAAAAAGGAAAATCCCAGGTATACTTCACTATCGAAAACAAAACGGTCCCTGAAATCCATCTATGTATCCGCTGGCGTACTAACAGTCCCCTGTCATTTCAAAATAGCGAAGACACAAATTTATTCAGTCTCTATACTACCTAAATCGGCGTTCAGCCTATGTTACGTTCAGAAAGTTTTTTAAATAAGGTTTTCTTGTTCAGAGATATTATAAGAGGAACATAGCGCTATTCACTCCCTATTATTGGTTTATAAATAAGGCTGTTCATTTTTAGAATGGCAAAAGCAACGCAACACTATCTTTGAAGTTTGAAATAAGAAAATGTGTTAAGGGGGTCGATTGAAAAACTTTTCGATCCCCAAATCCAGATTTCGTTTTTGTCGACCCCTAAGAAACCGATATCGACCCCAAGGGGTCGACTACTGGACAGATTTTAAAAATTCTTTCTGCTCTAGGATGCTACATTATCCCTCAGTAACATAGACTATATTTCATCCATATATACCATATATACAGAAACAGGAACTAGAACGGGAACCTTAAAACCGCATGACCGATTTCAAAAATGTTTTCAACTTTAAGATGGTACATTATCAATATCCCACATTTACATAAATTATTTCATCCTCATATTCCCACGGGACCCGGGCAACACCAGAAGGCTAAGCTATATATTTTTGTTTATCCAGGATTGGGATCGGAAACCTAGATACTACTGGGAAGATTTCACAAAATCTTTCAGAATTGGTATGATACATTATCCTTCAGTAGCTAAGATTATAATTCATCCTTATATTCCTACGGGAACGAAAACATGTACCTCAAAACTACTCGACCGATTTCAAAAATTCTTTCGAATTAAAGATCATACTCGAACGTGATTGGGAACGCAACCTTATAGTTATAACTATTTGACCAATTTCGGAGGACAAGGAGACGACCCCGTCTAAAACATTTTTATCACGCCACAGACATAAAATGTAAACGGAATGCTTAAAATCAGAAAAAGAAAAGTAAGCAGTAAAAGAAAAAACCGACATTGGGCATTGACTATCGTTTCATTGACTCAAATAAAAATAAAGCAGCGTGCAACAGAGACGACATCAATGCAATGCGTCAGCTTTCGTTATTAACAAAACAATGTTCTATAAAAAAAAAAAAAAAAAAAAAAAAAAAAAGCTGACTTATCGTGTCAGACTAAGCGCGCATAGTCCAAATATCAGCAAGTTAATGAGTCAGCGGAGATCTTCGCTCAACACCCTGGGCTGCTTTAGACATACTCATATACCCCTTATCCCTCGACATTTACGGCGTTGTTGAGGTCTGTATTTTTAAGGTTCCCATCCTTCTGTTCCCGTGGGAATATGCTGATAAAATATAGTACATGTTATATAGTACATGTTCCCTAAGAAATGTTTCATCTAAAATTCAAAAGAACCTTAAAGTTATTCGACCGATTTCAAAAATTCTTTCAACTCTAGGATGTTACAATATCTCTCAGTGACATAGATTTACATTTCATTCACATATTTCCATGGGAACGGAAGATCCCACAGGAACAGGGTTGGGAACGGAAACTTAGAAGCTACTAGACAGATTTCTAAAATTCTTTCAGATCTCGGATGCCACATAATTCCTCAGTAACTTAGCGTAGACTTCATCGCTACAGTCCCACGGGAAAAGAAACAGGAACGAGAACGGGAATTTTAAAGTTACTTGACCGATTTCAAAAATTCTTTCAACTCTAGGATGTAACATTATCTCTCAGTGACTTAGACTTATAATTAATTCACATATTTCTATGGGAACGGAAAATTCCCACAGGTACGGGATAGGAACGGAAACTTAGAGACTACTAGACTGATTTCAAAAATTCTTTCAGCACTTGGATGCCACAAAATTCCTTAGTAACTAAGCAAAGATTTCATACCTAAAATCCCATAGGAACAGAAACAGGAACGAGAACTGGAACCTTAAAACTACAGACCCGAACAACGCCGGGCGGCTCAGCTAGTAAATAAATAAAAAAAAAATGTTTTTTCTTGGACGCACCAGGTGGAACCGGCAAGACATTTTTAATATCGTTGTCTCTTGCCAAAATACGGTTAACACAGAAAATTGCATTGGCAATTGCATCGTCAGGCATTGCGGCTACTTTTCTAGATGGTGGGCGAACAACACATTCATCATTCAAGCTGCCATTGGACATTCATAACAAGCCAAATGCAATATGTATCATAAAAGAGAATAGTGGAATAGTTGCAGTGTTTTCGAAGAGTTCAATTATAATTTGGGATGAGTGCGCAATGGATCACAAATATTCACTCGAAGCATTGAATAGAACTATGCAAGATTTAAACGACAATGATAAACTTTTCGGTGGTGCTCTCTTATTTTTGTCTGGTGATTTCCGCCTGACCTTCTTACCTATTCTTATGGCGAGGTGTTGAAACACTTCGGTTGACCATAAACATGCGCGTACGGTTGCAAAATGATCCATCAGCACAAGTACATTCCAAGCAATTACTAGATATTGGGAAAGGTAAATTAGAACTGCAACCAAATACGCAATGCAATAAACTGCCATATAATTTCTGCACTGTTCTTCAGAAAAAAAATGAATTGATTCAGAGTATTTTTCCGGATATAGGTACAGAGTAATTACTAGAATCATAACTGGCTCAGTTATCGCGCTATTTTGGGAGCTAAAAATGTTTATGTTGATGAAATTAACTTCCAGACACAACAGTTGTTACCAGACGATCAGTATCGATTTGAAATCAATCGATACTGTTGTTAATGAAAATGATAGTGTAAATTTTCCAATTGAATTTTTAAATTCACTAGATATACCTGGAATGCCACCACATAATCTTCGATTCAAGATTGGTTCACCTATTATTCTCCTGCGTAATTTGAATCCACCTCAATTAGGCATGCGACGGTACACGTTTTGTCATTAAAAAGATCACCGGAAATATTCTTGAAGCAACCATTTTAACTGGAAAGTTTAAAGGAACAGTTGTCCTGTTGCCACGTATTCCAATGATACAGTCAGATTCTAACATACCCTTCATAAGGTTACAGTTTCCAATTCGTTTAGCTTTTACCATGACTAAATAAGTCTCAAGGCAAAACAATGTCCACTTGTGGTTTAGATTTGGAAAATCCATATTTTTCTCATGGGCAGCTTTATGTTGCATGTTCACGTGTTGGAACGCCGTCTAACCTATTTGTGTTAGCGAAAGACAGGTTAACCAAAAATATTGTGCACCGATTAGTGCTAAATTAAATTGAAATTAAAAGTATTTATAATTCAAAGTAATAAATATTATTGTTAGAAAATTTTAAACTATCCGCCCTACCCACACTATTTATAAGTTAAAATGTCACATGTTATTTACTAAAAACTTTTTAATATACTCATTTGTTACAAACTTGAATAAAAATAATAATAAATTTTAAATTTAATTCTTTTGTTTTGATTCTCGCCTTACATCAACTGTACGACAATTTTGAACAATTGTGTTCAAAGTCCTTCCCCTTCAAACCCCAAACCAGTAAATTTTTATAGCAGCTTTAACGTTTCAGTCTTCGTTCGTAAATAATAATTTCATTGTAATAAGGGGTAACGGTAGAAGAAAACCAGTCATGAAGGTCGCCATGTTTTTTTCTGCAAATAGCATCTATGTAAAAAAGCATTGTGGTGCCCATGTCTGATGTTCTATTACCGTTCCTCTTAAATAGTTTACAACATTATCATATGACAAAAACGTTAGCCACAGCAACGCGTGGCCGGGTCAGCTAGTTTTCTTATAAATTTTGATTTTTTTTGAATATTTTCAAAACTTTATCTTCGATTGTTTCAAATTCTTTGCTGAAATGTCTTTTGGCAATGTCTTAAGACTTATACTTGATTTTTAAAAAGCTAGTTTTTTTAAAAAAGCGAAAAGTTAAAAAAAAACTGCTCTAACGATTTTGATTAAATTTTCAGTGTTTATAAATGTATTAGAAACAACTAAGAACTGGCGTGTTTGCATTTTTGCCAGAAGCCTCTGGAATATTTAATTTAACTTTTTTCAATATTTTATGTGATTTTATTAATTCTTCATAATTAATGTGTAGTTGGCAGCTCTGTTCCACCAAATATATTACGAATAGCGAATACTAAAAGCTTGTGTTGCCCCTCAAGATTTTTACTTAATACGAAACCCAGTCGTGCCCACTTTTTATTCTCTGTACCATATTAAAAGACTTTTTAACGGAATTGGATTTTAGTGGCGGTAGTTTCTTTTTTTCTTGTACTGACCATTTAGCTTGCTTATAACAGGGAGTGTTTATATTTTCTACAATGGTTCTTTTACCGCTTTTGTGGACTTTTGGTAGATCATATAAGGAAGTTACTTTTGGGTCTGAAACTATCAAAGATCTTCTTAAAGGTGAACAGACTTGATATTCTCCAATGCGTTTTCTAAGAGAAAAACTTTAACGAATCGCTCTTTACGATCAATTCATTCTCTCTGTTTCTGTATTTCATTTTATCAAAATATCAGTTTTGTTGCCTTTAACGGGTTTAACATTTATGTATCTGCACAAAATCCTTTTCTTTTCACTTTCTTAGGACTTCTGATTGTGTCTTTGAAATATTCACTCTCTTAGAATTTTTTTTATTCCAATCTATATCAGCTGCTGTAGTTCTTCTGATGTCTTGTTGTATTGATGGTACTTTATACTTTAAACAAACTTCAATATCCACAACAGTTTCTAATAAAGGTATCTGTGAAGGTTTGGGTGCAAATTTTAAGCCCTTAGTAGACAGCTATAGCGATCAGGAAAAATGGAATAACTATGTTTTCGTTAGAATTGAAAAACATATGTTATACCAATCGATGGTAGATAACCCAGCGAATTTGCTATTGAATTCTAGCGAAAACAAATTTATTATTCTGTCTGAAAATTTTTCCTGATTAGTTTACCTGATCGCTATAATTGGCCTCTAAATAAGTGAATCCAATTCTTTTTCTTTGAGATTATTATTTGATTCATATTGATAAAAATCAGGGATAAATTAATCAGGTTTTGATTTCTTTTTTGCGTTAGTTTTTGGACAAAAGATAAAAAGATTTGCTAAACAAATCGGTAAATTATCCCATCTCCCATCAAGTGCTATACAGGGTGTCCCGTAATTCGTGTTACATACTTTGGGATGTGATTCTTGGTCATATTCAAAAAAAAAAATTTAACTGCAGTAAAGTACTTTTTTCAACTTTGACATCACTTTTGAAAATTCAAAAAAGGGTAGCTTTGGTGTATCCGGACCTGTATTAAATTCGATATCTCTGTCAATACTGATGATAGAGACCTAATCTTAGACTACATTTTTTGTAGAAATAACAACTCTTAAGACTATATTTAAGTTGAGCTTCCGTAGGTTTAGGGTTGCCAGATTATTAATGGTGTTCAATTTTTTTCCCCCAAGCAAAGTTTTGACTTTTCATTTTTTTTGGAGGAAATTTGAACACCATTTAAAATTGAAAATCTGTTGTAATTTCTACAAATAATTCTGTCTAAGATTAGGTCTCTATCATCAGTATTGACAGAGATATCGAATTTAACACAGGTCAGGGTACACCAAAGTTAGCCTTTTTTTAAACTGTCAAAAAGTGATGTCAAAGTTGAGAAACGAACTTTACTTAAGAATATGACAAAGAATCACGTCCCAAAGTATGTAACACGAATCATGGGACACCCTGCATATAAAGGGAGCGGGTCCAAATAATGCTGTATCTTAAAATACTGTAAGGTGAAAATCCTTTATAATACTGTAAGATACTGTATGCTCATAATACTGTATGGTTAATATTCTGTATTTCAAAATACTGTTCAAATTCTGCATCCCTAAATTCTTCATCTCAAAATACTGTATGAGCAAAAAAACTGTATCTCAAAAATCTGTTTGCAAAAAATACTGTATTTTTGCATAATTCTTTTTCTAAAAACCTAAACAAATGTACAACCAGAATACATTAATAAGTCATAGATAAGTAAAGTATAATAAGTAGAAATTTATCAACGAAAGCAAACTAACGAAAGATTTCAAAAACACACACAACAAAATCACAAAATTCCTTGTACTGTAAGTCAAAATACTGTATACCAAAATTCTGTATTTCAAAATGGTGTAAGTAGATAGATAGATATATATATAGATAGATATATAATTTTATTTCAAAAAAGATTTTACAAAAACAGTGTATGCTTTTATAAACATTAATTAAGACAATAACTTTAAGTTGCCTGTCAGGTTAAGAGATAAATTAAAAATTAAGTTTAGTGAGTAGATTTAATTTCAATAATTACGAAAATTCGTTTAAAATTAGGTTGCGATACTTGATTACAGCTTTTAGAAAATTGTATAGGTTAAGGTAGCAGTTGCCATTCAAAACGTTGAGAAGTTGAGAGCGGGAGAGCACGTCGCGTCGCTGCCCAGAAATGCTCTTCTATAGCCTTTATAGACTGGACAGGTTCCGACGAAATGGAAAGTGTTTTCCGATGCATCCATGTTACAAACTGTACATATACCATCAGTATCTTTCTGGAACGCTCTTCCATTGAGATTGAGAAGTGCACAACGAGCTTTAAAGATGATTGAAATCACATCACAAGAGTTCGAGTCATCAAAATAGTTTGGTACTTCGGAGTAAAGCAGGTTGCAATATTCATCATGAAATTGGGACTGTGTGGCGCTGGTGGCAAATTCAATCCAGTGTTTTTCTTTAAGCTTTGATAGTAGAATACTATGCATTCCATGCCAATCAAGCAAACTTATGTCGAAAGAAAAGTCAATCGACGCACTATGAAATAGATCCAACCAATCCTTATCCCAGAAGGTTTTTTTCATAATAATGGCTTCTGATAACATTTTGGGTAGTCTACCACTTGGAAGAGATAAGGTTCTTCTTATATATGAAAAATGAAGCTTAAGAGACGTAAGAAAAGCTTTAGGTAAACCAGTTTCGATGTGCTAAGCATAGTTCATGGTGTTATCCGGTAGCAGGAAACATCTTTTTATAAAAAATCGTTGCAATTTTTCAACTTGGTTGTGTTCACGATATCCCCATACTTGAGCACAATACAGCATTATAGCTCTAGAAGCAGCATCATATATTTTGAATTTTGTAGAATGCTGGACGGATTTATTTCTCAGTAGCTTGCACCGTGTTGAATTGATGGAGTTCTTAGATGATCTCAATCTATTATTTAGATGCTCGTTCCAAGACATGTTGTGGTTGAAAACTACACCTAGATATTTATATTGGTTTGACACATTTATTTTGGCATTATTGAGGAAGCATTTTTCACAAGCCGCTCTTCGCCCCCCATTTCGTAAAATTACTACTTCCGATTTGCCAGGATTAACTTCAAGGTTCCACTTTTTGCAGTATGTACTAAAGCTATCACTAAGTTGTTGTTGATAAGCAGGATTATCCGATAAGAGGACAATATCGTCAGCATATAAGAGGGCGTTAATTTGAAGATCATCTAAAAACAGACCAATAGGTAGTACATCATGTAGATAATTTAAAAAGAGGACAAAGAGAAGCGAACTCAGTACACAACCTTGTTGGACACCTTTGTTGGTAAAAAAGAAATCTGACAAGCTAAAGCCATCCCAAACAGCAGCAGCACTGTCCACATAAAGAGATTTTATAATAGCAATCATCTTCGAAGAGATTCCCTGAGTAGATAATTTGTAGAATAAAGCATTTCTATCAACATTGTCAAAAGCAGTCTTTATATCGATGAAAGCGTATAGTTTCTTCTTTTGACATAGCTGAAGCTGTATAATACATGAAAGGTTGTAAACTAGGTCCACGGTAGAGTAGTTCTTCCTGTAGGCAGCTTGAAACTCGTTTATAATGTTGTTCACTTCCAGCCAAGACGTCAGTCTGTTTAAGAGAACAGTAGTAAATAACTTATAAAGCGTGTCCAGGAAAGACAGTCCTCTATAGTTAGACACCACATTAGCATCTCCTTTCTTAAATAGCGGATATATTATTGATTTTTTAAACGACGATGGTATGGTTGCAGTTTCAAAGATTTCATTAAATAACTTATATATTTCCATAACCAGAGACGGGTTCGCATTTTTATAAAACTCATAAGGTATTCCGTCCAACGCAGGAGTCTTGTGATCTTTTGAGACAGTTATGGCAGAAAATATCTCGTGAAGCTCTATATGGCAATCCAGCTCAGGTACTTGTTTATGAGGAAGAGCATACGAGATAGTAGCTACATCAATTGACTGCGTTAGTAACTTCTCATAATGGTTCTTCAGTTCACAGATTTTAACTCCTATTAGTGTACTAAAACTGTTACCACGTATCTCTTTGGCAATTTTCCACCAATCTTTGGCTGAAGAAACAAACTGTAGGCTTTTGGCAATGTCTTGAAAATAAGCTTCCTTTTTAGTCTTACATAAGCACCTGTACTTTTTGTTAGCATCATTATACTTTTTTCTGCAGACGTCAAGGTTTAATTTCCGAAAGGCTGATAGTTCGCTTATTTTTTCCAAAGTTTTAATAATTAAAAACAAAAACAAATAACAGAACTTCATTGAATGTATGCCGTAAATTATGGTTCTTAAAGATAATACTACAATAGTTTGAATATGAAAAAAAAAAATTTTTTTGATGTAATAAGTAAACTTATATGAATTTAAAAAATGAGTCACAAAATAAAATCCATTTTTCTGTTCTTTTTAGATAAGACACTTATAACCTCGTCTGCTGTTATAGGTATTTCGCGATGAATATAGCTGGAGCAGTCAAACCATTTCAAACGATCCTGCAAATACATCCAAAGCTTTTCACACAGTCATTAAAATTGATATATTTTTAAGAATCTCACTTCTTTGGTCATGCTTTTGTATTGCTTTTATACAAAACTGGAGAAAGTTTTTTCAAGAGTTGACGTTTAAGCCGGCTAATATCTTTAATAAAATATATATTAGGATAGCTTTCTTGGGCAGCTATCGAGCGCTTCCAATGAATTCTTAGAGGAAGTATTATTCCTTCGGATCAAATATCTCTTCCAAGTTTTTAATTCTACAAGAACAAAAGATGTTCCGGCAGCCAAATCTGATTGGTAAAACTCAACAGTTTCATTAAATTTTTTGCTGCTTTGTCTATTTCTGACGAAGAGTCCTTGAGAAGAACCGAAGAAATGTCTAGTATGTTTTCATGGTTTGTAAATTTTTCTCCAAGGTCCGTTACATAGAAATCGAGAAAAGGATTGAAAACAGTAACACGAAAATATTCTTCTGTACTTTAAACCGAAGAGTTCGAACGATTCTTTTGTTATTTCACTACTCTCTTATGTTTAACGTCAATGTCAAGGACTTCAGCAAATTTTTTTTGCAATTTCAAACACCTTCGAAAATGAGTCGTGTTCTGCTCGTTTAATTTTTAGTTGATCCCTTAAATCTTTGGCGAGATATACATATAGCTCAGACCAAGTCTAGATTCACTCATTGAAACTCACGACTTAAAGGCCACGAGAGTTGGTAAACCATACTTATAACTTTTAAGCTAATCAAAAACTCGAAATTCATAGCGTTTTTAAGTACCTTGGGTCACTTTTCAATGTTCTTATTTGGTCAAGAGTCTCGAACGCAAACGGAAATAGCTCCTCAAAATCTTCAACTATTTGATATTTTGAGATCCGACGCGTCAGATTCAGTCTTTTTAATGTCTTTTTTTGTGGAGTCTTTTCGCTTTCGCTTATTGTTTTTTGCAGCATATCTTTTCTTTTCGGTGTCAAGTTAGGAATATTATATATATAGTATTTCGGTGTGGTTAGGCAGACTCTAAGGGCTGGTATTTTGCCGGAAACAGATATAGCAAGGTTCAAAGAATGTGCTGCACAATGGACGTACAGATCATGAGGAGTAAATTTTTGGTGAATAATTGCCTGAACACCATTGTATTGACCGGACATAGTGCTTGCTCCGTCGTACCCTTGGCCGATCAAAAAATAAATATCCAAATCACAATTTTGAAGATTTTCCACTATAAGCTTTGCAAGAGCATCACCTGGATTGTTAGTACAGTAATGTGGTAATCTGCTGTACTAGAGATTTTAAGCCAAAAGATTTTATCCATACCTGTCGTGGAAAATCGATATAAAAAAGAAAAAGATTAGGTGATTTGCCAAAATAATAATTTCTTTCAGACGAAGTTGACTTTGTATTTTCCCCGTAGAATGTATGTATAGAATGTACAATCCTGTGAGTACTTATAAGACTAATTCACGTAGGAAGTAGGTACATACTAAATTTCAGTGTGTTTCCTTAACTTGTTTGATCCATGACTGGTTATGTTGAGCATTTTTCGATAGCAATGGGGGGGGGGGGATATATCCTATATATATATAACCCCCCCCCCCCCCCCCCCTTATCTACGCCACTGCCATACATTGTTATCTATATTAATCTATTTCGTACTTTTATCGTCGATTTTATCCATTTTATACTGATTGTTCTTTATTCTTAATTTAAATTATAATTTCAATGAAAAAGAATTGGAATCACTTATTAAGGGGCCAGTTATAGCGATCGAGAAAACTAAACAGGAAAAATTTTTCAAATGGAATAATAACTATGTTTTCGTTAGCATTGATATTTTATGCAATTGAAGCCAACAAACACTAAACGCTTCAGTTAGTGCGTTGCTGATAGTGAAGCGAAAGAGTTTCGAAATGTAGGTATTCAACGTTAAGATAATGTCTCATTCTAAATTTCGTTTGAGTGTTTAACGTCAATCTATGTCTGTTAAATGAAGGTAAGGTGATCTTTATTTTATTTTAAATTATAAACAGGATATTTTTTCATAAGATGCAACAAATGCATGCATGTGGATAGGTTGAGCCAAGACGAAAAACTAAGGCAATTTCATAAAAAAATGGATTTTATTTCTAAAAACTTTATTAAGAATCAAGTAAGCCATTTACCTACTAAGCATCTCTATAGTTTAAAAACCTATACTTTGTTCTTAAATTGAAATTTTCATGTAAGCTGATCAAGTGAATGGTTTAAAGTACTTAATTAAGTCTCAAAGTCCAAATTCTGAAAAAAAAAAGAGTTCTTCCAATCAAATTTTAATTTTCATATAATCAATGCTCTTATTAGTTATGAGTCAAACACAGAAAACGAAATGTGAAATTCTTTCTTTCTCAGAGGCTGAGAAATAAAAAAATATAGCGCCATTTTATTATCGCAAGTGTAACATTCAGACGCATATTTTGGTGTCATACACATTTTTTATTGAAATTGGTCGTTAAAAGACTACATTGTTATAATATTGTAACGTGCGCTTAGTTCGCAAAATAAAACTTCACCTTTCAATTTATTTCTATCACTTTTATTCAGTATCTATCTTAATTCGAACTCAACTCGACTTTTGCACTATCACTTGTATACAACAATTTACTCTTAACTTTATCACTCTATAATCAAAACTGACTGCTCGTTGCGTCAGCGGCCTATTTATATAGAACAACACTCATCTAGAGCGTTCCAGTTTCTTCTCCATGGTTTCCACATTTGCTGTCAAGCATCTCTACAAGCACACACACTGGCTTACAAGCAATGCCTGTCATTTAAGTATTATTCACATGAGAACGACCAACGAACGACGAAGGAACGAAAATTCGTTAATTTTGACATTTCATTCACATGAGTGTTTTACATTCGTCACGAATAACGAACACAATTTACATGCAAAACAAAAATGGGGAATGATTTTGAGGTTAAGCACGCGCGAAAAATTTATTCGTTTGAGTGTGGAGTATGTGGAACGAGAATAAAGTCTGACAGCTCGTACCTACTAGATGTTTATTCGTAACGAATAAACTTTTTTTCTCAATTTTTTTAATTTTAGGCACAAACATAAAAGTTTATCCACCTAAAAATAAGTATGAACTATGTTTCCATCGTTTCCAAAAAAATTCGTGAGGAATTTATGCTAGTAAGGTAATTAAAATCTAATTTCTTGATTAATTCGTCGTTCGTTGGTCGTGCTCATGTGAATAGTCCGTTATACCATTCCATTATAGTGTTGCCAGTTGTGTTTTCGGTTAAACGTTTTCGATTAGGAAATTGGTATAAATGTTGGGTGTTCATTACAATATGTTAGCTTTATTTAAGCTTACTAGGATTTAAAAAAAATTAAAAGAAGCAGGAAAGCTAAGTTAGCCATCGCGGGTGCAACGAATTCGACCCTACCTGATCTAGAAGATCAAACTAGACAAAAAACGTACGTCTTTTAATTGTGATACACTTAATATACTCTGCTTTAATATTTTGTATGGTGTTTCAGTAATAAAGTAAGCAAAATAAAAACTATAAACAAAACAAACATAAGCAATTAATTATTTATTTTTAAATTAATCGAGTGTGCAGCATCATATTATCGTGAATGCAACTATTCTAATTTAAATGAATACAAAAGTCAATTTACAATTAAAAAAATGAGAGATCAAACAATTTTTTCTTACTAATTACTTCATTTTTGCTGCCGCTCAGATTAATTATTTAATTTCAAATATCAATATTGGCCCATAATTCATTGTTGGACAGTAACAGTTTCAGAGACGATCGAGTTTCTTCATTTTTCATTGAGTGTACCTGTGTTTTTGTAAACATCAATCGCGCAACTTCTTTTTCAAATTTTTTACTCTGAATCCGATGGAACGAATATATCAGAACATGTACATCAATTTCGTATCGTAATGAACATCAATTTCGTCTCGTAATTGATCTGATAGATTTCGGCCAATGTTTTCAAATCAACATCTGTCCTTATTTTGATTTTCACTACTTCTCTCCGTTTGAAATTACAAGCCCTTTCCCGGCGAACAAAGTTGTTAGGCATAAAGCTCAAGACTTTCTCTTTATTCCCGACTATATTCCTTCGAAGAAGTTTCCTTGTAGAAAATACAGGACATAATTTAAACACATGTTCATGTACATATCTATTTATATGTGCAAAACCCAGTTGCCTCTTTGTGCGGTGTTATACTTACACCACGGGTTCCCAAACTATTTTGAGCAAGATACACGTTTTCCAAATCGAACTGATACTCTGTCTCTAGACCCCCATAGCCAAATTGCATTGAAAATCCTGTCTCAAGTTTTTTACTTGGTCTTATATGAAGGTACTAGTCTTGCAGTCTTACAGAAAGAAACAATAACAATAAAACATGAAATTGCGATGATATTGAATGCGAAAAAAGTGAAGACTCCAATTTGGTCTGTCTATCTTGTCTGTCTTGACGGATTTTCTTCAAAATTAAATTTACAGTTGTTTTTAGAATTGTGTTTCTAGAATTTGAAATAGCGGTACCTGCTAACCAATATGATAATACTTATTTTTCTCAGAAGCGGCTCCAACCATTTCAATCAAATTTTATGTGAGGGATTAGTTTTTCCTATTGATATATAAAATTAACCAACTTTAAAAATTTGCTATTGGTTAAGTAAGCTTTATTACACTGGTCAACAAAATTTGGGTTTTTTTCTGTGACAGAAAAAAAACATGTTTCTAAAGGTGTGCCTTGCTGATTTGGAAATCTGGCCACAGAATTGATTGGCTACGTGTCGTTTTCGAGATATTAAACCTTCAAGCCAATGTTGTAATATGAAAAAAATTTCAACCCAAAAACAAGTTGTAATGCATGGTCAATCTCTTTTTTGAAGCCTTGGTAGAGTCTTGAAAGTATATTTGAGTCAGATAGAACATTTTTGAGGGTTCTTGGTGTGCTTTATTCAAATACAGTGGTTGGAACACGAAAACTAGACTAAATGGAAACAAAGTGTTGAATTTTTTTTGTTTTAAAGGCACTGGCTGTAACTCGAAAACTAGCCTGATGAAATTAAAATGAATATGGCAATAAAATGAGGGTATATAGGCAACTCAAAATTAGCAAGTAGGTACTTCTTTACAAAATTTAGTTGATCAGTGTTATTATTGAAAGTTACTTAAAAACGTGCTCTTATTTAAAAAAAAAAAATGATTTCTTGGAAAAGCATTGAGAATTTTTTCTTCAATGCTGTGTATCGAGCTTCAATGCTGCGCTACAATCATAACTTCAAATAGACTTCATTTAACTTTTGATTAAGCTCTTTGTCAGTTTTGAGGGTGATCGACTCTTTACATTGGCTTCTGTCATGGGTTTAATACTGTGCGGATTTATTATCTACTCAGGAATTTGTAGATTCAGAAGATCCTCAAACCTATTGGTAAAATCTTTGTGTAGCGCGTCCAAGTGAGTGACACATAATAGATGATAAAATAACATGCTCTTGAAAGATTTCTGATGGTTCTGGCAAATGTGGAAACTGTAAGTATTCTGTCCCGCTTAAATTTTACTAATAAAGAATAAGTTTTCCCACAAACTCCGTTATAATTGATTTTTCTTTTATCAAGTTCAGATCATGACTCTGCACCTGCAAGTTGACTTTGTTGGGAATTAAAAAAAAAACCACTGTACCGATTTCAATGCGTATTTCACTTTTACAGATTTGGGCCGGTTCCAAAAACTATGTCATCAATAGAGTGCTTAACTGTTCCTTAGTAAAATAAACTATATTTCAACCCCATTCTCCCACTATAATGGAAACCTGGAAACTACTTAACTTAACTTACTCAATTCGATTAACTGTAGGGCCTGAGTTACGCCGCGCCGGGCAGGTCAGGTAGTCATTCTTATAGTAAAATGGCAAAAGTAACGAAACACTATCTTAAAAGTTTTAAGTAAGAACTTTTCTAAAGGGGTTTTATTGCAGAACTTGTCGACCCTCAAAATCAGATTTCGTTATTGTAGACCCCTGGGAAATCACTTTGGGAATCACTGGTATACACAATAAAGAATGAATTAAAAAGTGTCCAACATTAACAGAACCAAACTTCTAGTTGAGTCTTAGGCAGTGTACTTGAATAAGTTCCGCCCATTCAACTAATCTTCATGTTGGTAGGCAAATTCAAGTTATATTTTCCGAATCTCGATTTACTTAAATCATTTTGAGGGTCGGTTTGTTCAAGCTTGATTATTTCTAATCAATGATTATTCCAGATGATAATCATGGATTCGATTTATTCCCGAAATATTTAATCAAGGAATCTCTGATCGGAGCTTTTAAACAAAGATTTTGATAACCAGTAAATTTTTTTGGGTTAGCTCCATTTAAAAAACGATTAACTGATATTTTGTTTGTTCAGGCTGGATTTTTGTTCAAAAATAAAAAATTGTGAGGCTAACATATCACCTTGAATGAGGCATATATGGACGATGTAATTTTTTTTTACAAGTAGTTTCTGTAAAATAAGAAGATAAATAAAAAAAGCGTGGGCTTGGCTGAAGTGGTATCTTATTTACTCATAAATGGCAGTATTTTCTTTGAGTTTTAACTCTGCTTCGAGAATTTTAATTTTTAAGCGATGTTCCTCAGCGGCGTGTTTAATTTTTTGTTCATGCGCCTCCTTACTTTGTGCCAGCTGCCGTCGTAGTAAATTATGAAATTATAACCAAACCTCGATAGTTTTGACAACGAAAAAAAAACTGACTATATCATCAAAGAAAGTATGTATTTTCAATAGATTCCCTTGATTAAGTTTTGACATATAGACTGGAAAATGGAACGATTTTTAAATAACCCATGATTTGCTAACCAAGTTATGAAAACGGTGAACAAACACTTTTTGGTGATCACAGATTCTTAATCATGGATTAATACCTACATAAGTACAAACCGAAATTGTCCGAATTTTGTTAAAAAAAAAACAATTGTTTTAACTGGGGATTGACCAGTCAAATCCTAACTAGTATTATTATAAATGTGAAAGTAACTCTGTCTGTTCGACTTTCTATGTTACCGTCTCCTGCCGATTTAAATGAAATTTTATACAGAGATGATCTGGAACCTGAAAAAGGGAATAGGTTACATTTCATTCGAATACTCCCATGGGAACCCGTCTCCACTAATATTATAAATGCAAAAGGAGCTCTGTCTGTTGGTCTTTCTATGTTACCATATCCCGCCCAAATAAATGAACAGATTTAAATGAAATTCTGTACAGAGATAGTCTAAAGTTTAAGAAAGAACATTGGCAATATTTTTTATCTCTATATTCCCACGGGAAAGAAAACGCATGCGGGAACTTTGAAACTATAGCACCGATTTCAAAAATTCGTCCACCATTAGAATGCTTTGACCTGAGAAGAAATGTCTATCTTGATCTTCAAGTTAAAATTGGCAATCGGTAATGACTACTTATGTGAAAAGTATATTTCGGCGCCGACTAATGAGATAGTTAACCATATAAAAAGTAAGAACGTCGTGTGCAAAAATGTACTGAAATAAAATAATATAACAATAGTTTACTAAAACGCATGAATGTGTCTTATTTGCTAAATAAGTTGACTAAAAAATTAAAAATGCTGCCGAAAGTCACTATTCAACTCGAACGAAGTCGGGGGCACAGCTAGTGAGTTCATAAACTTTTGCCTTAGAGATCTTTTAACAATCGCCCAACCGATATTTGTGCGACTGCTTTATGCCGTTTTCGTTTGGGAAAAAAGAGTACCTACTCTAAGGGTACTCTTTTTGCTGTCAAAAATTACCCTCAGAGCAAGTTTTGCTACTCTAGAAATTTTTTCAGAGTAAAAATCAGAGTACTCTAAAAAAAGGGTACTCTAGTTTTACCAAACGAAAACGGCATTAATTCTTTCCCTGTTTTGGGGTAGGTATACCTACCTACCTAAATAGTATTAGAACGCATGTATACTCAAAAGTCAAAGTTTCCATCACACAAATGGTACTGTCAAGGACATAAAGTGCAAGAGTGTGTAAAAGGGAATGACAGGTAGGTACCTACATCATTGAAAAATTTCTAAGAAAAATAACAGCTAGCCACAGGCGTACACAATAGTTGTCTTAATGTGCGAGTAATCTTAAATAAATTTACGATGGGTAGTTAGGTACCAACTACATACCATTTCTAAATGAAATATTAGCAAATGTTTGTAAACTAACAAGCTAGTAACATTGACCTTATTTTTTTTTTTTGCTAGTTTGTTCAAAAGGTTCTAGGTAAACATTGTGATGAAAGTAGGTATGTAAACTCACCGGTATGCGTCCGTTTATGAATCTTAAGATTTTCGCTACGCGCAAATACCTTTCCGCATCCTGTAAAAGGACAAGCAAACGGTTTTTCTCCTGTGTGAACTCGGATGTGATTTACTAATTTGTATTTGGCCTTGAAGGGTCGTCCGTTGCGACTGCAACCTATCCAGAAACAGGCATGGGTAGTGCACTCAGGTCCACCAACATGCTCAACGCTTAAGTGTGTTACAATTTCGTGCATTGAATTAAAAGTTTTATTACATGTCTTGCGAGCATTCGCATTTGCTACTTGTTCTGATTCCATCCATAGACATTGCATTTCCTGCTTAACCACAGACGCAGAAGCCGGTTGCTGTCGCATATATCTTAAAAATGCCCCTGCTCCCGCCTGGTTCATCGACATTGGATGAGGATGATGATGATGGTGTACCGACGGAAAATTCGTATGATGAGTGTGATAAGGATGTGTATAGTCTGCACCCACTCGTATTTGGTGATGCGCATGAAAAGGATGACTTCCAAAAGAAGCAGTGGAACCCTCATGCATAGTATGAGAGTGTTGATGAATAGAGGAAAAGAGCATTGACTCGGAAGACGATGCACAGCTTTGAGCTGCAGTAGAAGCCCCAGTTGAGGTCATATATTCACTGTCTCTGCGCAAAAGAAATTCTCGCGGTGAATATGAGCTCAACTGGCTATTAAGATTAGGTATATGGCCATATGTAGCGTTTTGGTATATCGTAGACGACAACATATCGCTGCTAGAACTCATTGTACATGTTAAATCTAGCTGCTGAGAGGATTGTGGCATTTGTGGAGCGTGAGCCTGTTGCTGTGAACTCCCGTTCAAGTGAGGTTGCTGTTGATGAGAAGATGGGGACATTCGAAGGCCATATGATGCTAAATGATGATGTGATTGCGTTGGGTCAGTAAGTCCATTCATCATATTGATACTACTTTATTTTATACCTTAGGTAATGACATAAGACCCAAACAAATATTTGATTAGTTGAATTCGAAGCACTTTAAACTTTTCAATAACTTTTTTGCAATGCGTACCAAGCAGATGGATGCTTATTAAACAGAGTGCAATAAAATATTTGTATCTTCTATTATCAAATTAGCACTTCAGAAGTAAGTAGGTACTCTTAACTACACACACAATTTACAAACGAAAATTCACTAAAATGGGAATTATTAGATGTCTAATTTCTACCGTTATGTTAAACAATAAACTTAATATCTTCAGTAAACAAACACTTCACGCGAGGATCGCAGCAGGACTGGAAACTCCTAAAATCTTATCACAGTACACTCACGCAGCAAGAAGTTATTTGTCCAGTTATAGTCCCATACACAAAAAGACCGCCTCTTTTTTTACACAGCCATAGCATTTTTCTATGCACTCCAAACAAAGGGATTGGTGCGAGTTTATTCCTCATTTAGAGAAAAGTAAGGCAATGGGAGGAGATTTTTAAAATAGTCTTTTTGATTGGGTAGCTATACCTTGTGTTGTTCTGATATAAAATCCAATTGAAAAGCATAGTGCCTCACCATATATAAACTAATTGAAAAACTCCTTCACACTGCAATTTTATTTTGGCAGAAAAGGGAGGAGCTTGAATGATGTTTTGTCAATCGTCATATACACTGCTTAGACGGTAATACTTTGGTTGTGGGGCGGCCGGCAATTGTTTGCAACCTTTTAAAATAGGCGAGAGAAAGTGTCCAAACGCATGGCAACTTTTTCAGATCAGAAGTTCATTGGTCAGTTGAAAATACACAAAGTTGTAGTTGGTGAAAACCTTTTAACCAATCACTAAACGTTTCAGTATGAATTTGGTAATTTGTCGTAAAGAAAACGTTAGTGGTCAACGCGAGAGCGTACCGCAAACAAATTCCTAATACCTATTTAATACCCTGTATTTATAGTTGGGAGAATAGGTACTTTTTTTTATAAATAAAAAATTAATTAAATTTTCAACAAGTAATCACTTTTCATTAATAGTTTAATTGTTGAATTTTTAATCAGTCTTTCATTATTTACCTGTAATTGATAAAAATATGCCTAGCTATATAGGTATCTAATCTAGGTAGGTAGGTAGGTAGGTATATTAGGTACCTAATACCTACCTACCTACGTAAGCTGGTATTGAGGTCGTTTATTAAAGCAATTAGGTACAAGTTAGGGTAGTAGAGGTAGAAGGGATAAGAGCTTGTACAATTGCCTACCACGGCTACTTTTGTAGCACCTTAGTTTTGACACTTTTCTTTAATATGTGTCGATTTCTCGGACACCAAAAATGTCTTTTCCCAAAACCATAGGCTTACATTTTGCGCAACTGTTTTTAGACATCCTAGGTAGGTACCTACTAAATTTTATTTAAATCTTTTTGTGTTTTGTTGTTCTGTACCTAGATATCAGATCACTGCAGAAACCATAAAATTTTTCACGCTCCACTCTTTATCTACCTATGCTTCATTGACTTGTTGCTCTGTATAGGTAAGTACCTACCTACCTACTGTATCTCAATAAAAAGAGATATGGGATGAGATATTGAAATTAATTAATTAATGAGAAAATTAGAAACTTAAAATGGATGCAAATTATTGTAGGTAGGTAGGTATAAAACAAAGAGTTTCATAAACTATTTAGAATTCAGCCTTCAGATAGGTACCTACGTTTTAAAATCTTACATACCTAAATAATTTATTAAACACTCAAGGCCGTCTTTACCCTTTTGGAGCCCTGGGCACTTTTTGAAAATGGGGCCCTTCTATAATCTATAAAAAATGTTATGTTGTGCAATAGAGGTATACCTATACAGAAAAAATCACATAACTTTGAACTAATATTTATTCTTTTATTTTTTTTTTTAAATAAATAATATTTTTTTCAATTCATTCGTCGCCCCGGGCGCAACGATATGGGGGCGGCAAAATAAGCTCCGCTGTTCCTCAAAATTGAGAAGTAATACACAAAAAAATTTTCTCATACAAAATTTTTTTAATCACAATCAAATTGAGTTTTACATCTATGAAAAAGATGACGTTGACATTTTATATGAATTTTTGATGAAAAATTATACTTCGATCTTATTTTCATACTCTCGAAACATTGAAACCTCAAACTTTTTCTTCATAACAATGAAAAAACTCAAAAGTTAATATTTCTCGATTTCATTGCTGCAAATTCACGTATTATATCCTCGTAATCTAATATTGCAGCAGTTTCACTTTCGATTGAAAGAATTGCAAGGTTTGATAATCTACTTTGACTCATGGTTGATCTCAAGTAAGATTTGATCAATTTAAGTTTGCTGAATGATCTTTCACAAGAAGCAACTGAAACAGGTATGGTTAGTAAAATTTGCAAAGCTGTCGCTAATGTCTTGTAAGCTTCTCGTCCCATTGATGAAATGTATAACAGAAGTTGTTCAGGCGAAAATCCAATTTCCTCTTCGTTTTTCTTCGCTCTTTTTAATAAAAGTAGGACGTCTTGAATATCATTGAACAAGTCTTCGTTGTCCAAGTCATCTGGATAAAACTCGGCAAGTTTCTTGCTTTTGCCTTCTATTTTGAGAAGCTCATCTTTGTAAGAATCTCTGGGAAGTTGTATTATTTTTTCAAAGTTACAAAGGAAACCAAAACGTTCATCGAGCTTCTTCAAATTTGTGAAACGTGTATAGATATTTCCATTGAAAGTTTATCAAAAATTTCAATCAGAGATCGTCGCATTTCTTCTTCCGAATTCAATTCAGAATCTTCAGATGTTTCTCCTGGCATATTTCGTTTTTTTCGAATTCTTTTGGCGGTGCTCACACCCAACTCGTTACATTTTTCTGTAGCTTTACAAATGGCACGGTCGCACAAGTCGATTCTCCAATCATTCAGTTTGTCTGTCAACATTTGCAATTGTCCAAGTACATAAGTGAAACTGATTCCTTTTTCTTGTAACCGTTTCTGAACTCTACCAAATGATTCGAGAATTTCTGCCCAAAAAAACAAAAGAGCGAAGAAATCAAAAGTTTCTACAGCATTGATAACCAACGCTGCCTCTTGTCTGGTATCAATATTTTCTGTGACCGTGTCTCTCAAGTGTTCCAGCGCTGAAGTGACTTCGTCCAATTGTGTTGATACTGGTCTCACAGCTTCAACTTCTGAGCTCCACCTAGTTTCACAATGCCTTTTGACCGTTATTACTTACTTAGGTGGGCATTACAGTTCGGGGTGAACCTGGGCCTCAACCAACATCCTTCTATAACGATTTCGATTTCGGGCGAGCTCTTTCCAGTTTCGCACTCCAAGTCGGTTGAGGTCTTCATCCACTTGATTGCGCCACCTAAGACGAGGTCTTCCCCTTCCGCGATTTCCCTGCAATGTGCTTTCGAACACCCGACGAGCCGGAGCGTTTGGGTCCATCCGCTCTACATGTCCCAACCATCGTAGCCTCGCGATGCGTACTCTTCTGGCTATGCCCATGTCGCGGTACAGCTCATACAGCTCGTTGTTGTATCTTCTTCTCCACACATTGTCTTCGCATACGGAACCAAGGATCATTCGGAGAATTTTTCTTTCGAAACGACCAAGAGTTTCCTCATCCGCTTTCGATAAGGTCCATGCTTCCGCGCCGTACAGCAGGACTGGGATGATTAAGGTCTTATACAAGGTCACCTTGGTTTTTCTAGAGAGGGTTTTGTTTCTCAATTGCCTTCTTAACCTAAAGAAGCAACGGTTGGCAAGAGTTATTCTCCGTTTGATCTCCGCACTGATGTTGTTGTCCGTGTCTACAGCGGATCCTAGGTAGACGAAGTCCTGTACTACCTCGAAGTTATGTCTGTCTATTGTGACGTTTTGTCCAATTCGTCGATGTTCTGTGTCCTTGTTTGATGACAGCATATACTTCGTTTTGCCCTCATTAACCATCAAACCCATTTTTGCCGCTTCTGTTTCAATACTCGCAAAAGCACCTATGACATCACGCTTTTTTCTTCCCATTACGTCAATATCGTCTGCATAGGCGAGTAATTGTACAGACTTTTGAAAGATTGTTCCTCTGGTGTTGACGTTTGAGTTTCTTACAATCTGTTCAAGTATGATGTTGAAGAAATCGCATGACAGTTTGTCGCCTTGCCTAAAGCCTTTTTCGACATCAAAGGTCTCGGTGAGTTCTTTTCAGACCTTGACGGAGCAGCGTGAATTCTCCAAAGTCATCCTGCATAGTCGTACGAGTTTTGCAGGGATGCCGAAACTAGACATGGCTCTGTACAGCTCGTCTCTGTAAATACTGTCATACTCGGCCTTGAAATCGATAAAGAGGTGGTGAATATCGATATTATGTTCTCGGGTTTTTTCCAAGATCTGCCGTAATGTGAAAATTTGGTCTATTGTGGACTTCTCTGGTCTAAAACCACATTGATAAGGACCTATCAAGTTGTTGACGTGGGGTTTCAGATGTTCACATATTACAGCAGACAAGATCTTATAAGCGACGTTAAGGAGGCTTATCCCTCTGTAATTGGCGCAATTGTGAGGTTCTCCCTTCTTTAGGATCGGGCATACGATACTGAGGTTCCATTCATCGGGCATGCTTTCTTCCGACCATATCATGCAGATCAGCTGGTGCATGCTCCTTTCCAACTGATCTCCAGCTGCCTTGAAAAGTTCGGCATCAAGGCCATCTGCACCTGCAGTCTTATTTGGTTTAAGTTTGCATATGGCAAGCTTAACCTCTTCTAGGTCGGGAGGACGGCATTCTTGATCATCGTCAAAGCTGAATGGGGCAATCTGCCTGACAGCGGAATTTGTGTCTTCATCGCCGTTAAGCAGTCTGCAGAAATGATCTTTCCAGATCCTCAGTAGCGACTGTGACTCTATAACTATGTTTCCCTGCTGGTCTTTACAGGCTTGAGTTCAGGGTTTGCCACCCTGGCAGGATCTTTTTACCTTTTGGTAAAACTTCCGAATCTCGTTCCTGTCATGGCACCTCTCTATTTCCTCAAACGAGCGCTTTTCATGCTGCTTCTTTTTCTTTTTGAGAAGTCGGTGTTCTTCCCTTCTTCTCTCCTATTAAATCTCGTTATACTGAACGTAATACGTAAACGAATAAGAGATGCTGTATTGTTCCAAAAAATGTTACCGCTCGGACATTGACGTGGGCTGCGTGTACTCCTGCCAAATTGAGAGAATGATTATCACAAGGAACGAAAACAGCTTGTTCATTCTGGTCGATGATTCTCTGCTGGACTCCTGTATGGATACCGGTCATTGTTGGTGCATTGTCGTACGATTGACCTCTACAATCTTTCAGGATTAACTCATCTTCGTCCAGTTTGTTCGTAATAGCTTCATTAACTCCTTTTGCTGTTTTGACTTTCAGAGGTATGAAATCAATAAAGACTTCTCTGATTTTTACTGAATTTGGTTTAACTTCGACGAATCTGATAATTTGAGACATCTGTTCCTCATGTGCGGAATCCGGAGTTGAATCGAACATTAGACTGTAATATTTCGCATCTTTGCACTGAGAAATGAGAAACTTACGCACTTTGTACCCCATCATAGTGATGAGTTCGTTTTGAATTCTGGGAGAAAGATACGATAAGCATCCTGGTTGTGAAGAAATGTGTTCGAAGTGAGATTTCATGACAGGATCAAATTTGGCCAAATATCTCAGCAGACCCAAAAAATTCCTAGGATTTATATTATCGACTGACACGCGATGTCCTCTCAGAGGCAAATTTTGTTGTGCAAGCGTTTGAATAGTTGCGATAATTCTTTCGAGTATATTCCTCCAATATTTTTCCTTTCAGCAACTTGGCGTTGTAAATCATCATCGATACCTCTACCATGATTCAGAGTTCATTCTAATTCCTTCCATAAGAAAGCTAAGCGGTGAGCAGGACTATTTTCATGATCTTGGACACGTGGATTTAATTTACGCCACGATGAAAACCCCAAAGCATTGGTAAAGTGACTCTGACTACTCTGACAACTTTTTTGTGGGAATAAGATGCAACAAAAACAAAACAAAGCATTTTTGAGCAGGGAAAAACACATCCACGTGCGAGCGATCCGTTCGCCATTTTTCAAAGTTTTCTCAAACCAAGTTTTGGTTAAAGATCGTCCAGTATCATCCAGTGGGATTTCCGCATTAATATTTTGAAGTTTGCTCGTGCCTTGCCCAACCATAAAATCGCGAAAAGATGAATCGAAGTTCCCACATCTTGTGTAAAAGTAAGCATTCACACCACTTGCGTTTGGACTCTTGACATCTTCAGGATCAGATCGATTGATATCATTTGCAGAAGCGCGCGCATGTTTTCAAATTCAAATCACCGGCAAAACACTCTTCATATTTTCATTACACCGTAATGTATCACAATGTTGTGGCCACGAGAAAATATCGGATCATTAAAAGCTATCTATGGTATTGATCGTTTTTATACCAAATATATCCGACCAAGTATTAGCGATTGGTCAGTAACCTAAGAATATGTACGCAAATTTGCGTGAATAATAAATAGATCATCAAAATTGTAAAAAATTATCTGGAAAATTATGAGAGGACGTGATCTACGGAGTTTGTATGTATGAGGATCATATAAAACGAAAAGGGGGCAGGGGGGGGGGGGGCGGCAAATCATTTTTTGCCCCGGGCGCTAAATTTTCTTGGTACGCCACTGGCAACATACTTGTCAATCTTTCTTGAACTATTGTAGTTCTGAGTTCGTTTTTTATTTTTTTTAACTTAGCGAAGGAACATTCACCACTGAGTTGGTCACCATCATATTTAAGAAGATTCTAAGTGCAATTTCAATACTTAGAAATTCATCTTCAACTTTACTTGTTTTTAAAAAATTATAAGGTTCTAGAATATTGCCAGTTTTTTAATTTTCGTATCGAATAGTTTTCCAGTATTCTTTTAAATTCAGGCATTCACTATGTACCTAGTTCACCTTCATCTCCGTTCACATATTCAGTGTAAAATTTAGCAAAAGACTTTTCTTTTAAGTCTTCTGAATTCAGGTCTTTTAATCGAAAAAAAGTCCAAACTTTGGCCAATACTCGTACATATACGATCCTAATCGCTGTTTCAAATGAACGCTTGAGTGTCAGCAATGGGAAATAAGTTTTCAATTTTGAACCTTTCTTTCCCATTCAAAATTACTTGAAGAAAATCAAAAGATTTGATCATTAATAGAAAAATGCTAGAATTATGTCAAGAACAAGAACTTTTTGTATTGAACGGGTGTTGTAAACATGATAGTGAGGTCGGAGGGCCAAGCAAATCAGTTATCGACTACTGCGTTGTTGCACAAAAATGGAGAGATATTATTAAATCGTTTACTGTTGTTGCGAAAACATTATCAGAGCACATCCCGTTGGTTGTAGAAATTAGTAAGAAAGATAGTGTCGATTGCCCTATTAGTCTCCCCTTAAAGCCTTTGTGGAAAGATCATAAAAAGGAACCTTACCAAAATAAAATTCAAAGTGAACTATAATGAGAAATGAAACCACTATAGAACATGCAACTACCGAAGAACAGATAAATATTCTCACACATGTTATCAACACTGCAGCAAATCCAAAGCACGTCAATCAAATATATACCTGCCGTTCAGAAATGGTTTGACTATGAATGTCGCGCAGCTAGAAATCTTTCGTTTTCCCTTTTGAAGCTAGCGCAAAGAAACAATAAGCCCAGCGATCCTATAGTTTCAGAATATGTTCAA
The DNA here is from genome assembly GCA_949752695.1 of Melanostoma scalare. Taxonomy (NCBI): domain Eukaryota; kingdom Metazoa; phylum Arthropoda; class Insecta; order Diptera; family Syrphidae; genus Melanostoma; species Melanostoma scalare. The sequence continues at coordinate 80,540,640 of OX456986.1, read as the reverse complement.
GCAAACAAGAATTATAAGAATCAAATAATTACAGAGGAATATTCTTAATGAATTCAATCGCTAAACTATTTGCAAACATTCTTTTTGAAAATGAAAGAAAAAACACTTTAAGTGAATTTCAGGCAGGTTTTCGAAGAGGATTCTCAACTGTATAATATATTTACTAGACTGCTTTTTTTTTTGGACTAATTTTTTTTTTCACTCCCATCCCGAAATTTTGTGGAAAATACCTAAAAAAAAATTCACAAAAAATTTGAGCCCTTGATATTAACATTTAGTACTCGACCAAGGCATGCAAAGATTTCCCATATAAAATACACGTAAACTTAAACTTTTTGTCTTTAAAAATTCTACAGTTCAGAGGCATTTTGTGGTATAGTCTAGGACATTAGTAGGTTTTCTTTAAAATTGTGTGCTCTACAAAAAAGCTCATTACGGTGAAGTCGTAACTCACACCGGCGAGTTAGTACCGGCCACCAAACCTAATTTTTCCGTAAAATATTTTTTTTTTGCCCCTATCTCGTAAATGACAATAGCTACAAAAGAAATGGTTTTTACAAACTTGTAAGAAATTTAATTTTCTACAAAAAAGTCTCAACAATCAATATGTTAACATCGATATTTATTGAGATATTGAGCTTTTAAGTTGAGGAAGTATGGAATTTTAATTAATTATTATTATTATTATTATAATAAATAATGATAAAAAACATTTCTTTTGTAGCTATTGTCATTTACGAGATAGGGGCAAAAAAAAAAAATATTTTACCGAAAAATTAGGTTTGGTGGCCGGTACTAACTCGCCGGTGTGAGTTACGACTTCACCGTAATGAGCTTTTTTGTAGAGCACACAAGAGAAAACCTACTAATGTCCTAGACTATACCACAAAATGCCTCTGAACTGTAGAATTTTTAAAGACAAAAAGTTTAAGTTTACGTGTATTTTATATGGGAAATCTTTGCATGCCTTGGCTGAGTACTAAATGTTAATATCAAGGGCTCAAATTTTTTGTGAATTTTTTTTTAGGTATTTTCCACAAAATTTCGGGATGGGAGTGAAAAAAAAAATTAGTCCAAAAAAAAAAGCAGTCTAATATTTACACTAACTACAATATCGAACTACTACTTAAGAAATTGTCGTAAGCTCTACTTGTTCTTTGTCGATCTTAAAGCTGCGTTTGATTCTATTAATAGAAATGCCTTTTTTTAAGCTTTCGCAGAATGGAATGTCGACCAAAATTCTTAAAGTGTTGAAAAGTATGTACAATAACACGCGCCAGAGGGTGTGGGATGCTGTAGATTTCTCTGAATGGTTTGAGACGTTATCGGGAGTGCGGCAAGGTTGTGTTCTAAGTACCACTCTTTTCGCAATTTTCTTAGACGAAATAACTTCTAACTTACCTGCAGGAATCCAGATTGCTGGCCTCACCATCAAGGTGCTTCTTTTTGCAGACGATATTGTTTTATTTGCCGAATCTCCACAAAGCTTACAGTTAATGATAAACAAACTTAACAATTATTGTAAAATGTAGAACCTCACTGTGAACTTGGAAAAATCCAAAATTATGATTGTTCAAAAGAGGCAAAGCAAACTGCTGAAAAATGAAAAATGGTATTTCGACGGGCAGGTGTTAGAGACAGTGTTGGAATATAAATATCTTGGGGTACTACTGAAGCCTAACATGAAAATGGAGTCTCACTTAGAAAAAAAACTGTCTTCTGCCAAAAGCTTAATCAATGCTTCATGGCAGAAGATTTTTAATAATAATGATGTTCCATCGTCTGCCAAATACAAGGTATACGAAACAGTCTTGCGATCGGTCATGTGCTACAGTTGCCAAACCTTGGGCTTTAAGCCATTTGAGGAAGTAGAAAAACTTCAACGTTTTTTTCTAAAAAAAACATTTAAATTACCTTTAAGCACACCAAACTACGTGCTTAATTTAGAAACAGGGTTACCCACACTTTTCATATACACATTAAAGTTGCACTTCGATGCACGTCTATGTTTTAAAAGCGCTGAATTATAGCTCAAATAGAATTCCTCTAATTCATACAAGATACATTTTTGGGAAAAAAATAGACTGGATCGCCGATTGGGAAACAATGGCACAAAAATGTAGCGTTGAGTTAAATATTCAGTGGTCTGATATCAATATATTAAAAAGTTAGTTATACAATGTAATTGAGGCCTTGGACATCACCCAGCGCAACGAATTCCCAAAGCAGGCAATATCCTCTATAAATAGGGTGATATACCCGGAACTGAACTATAATCTGATGTGCAATAATTATTTTAATGACGAATTAAGTGTGGAAGCGATATCCTTGATTTGCAGAGCAAAGGGTGATCTCCTAAATCTAAATGGTACACCCTACAATAACGCCACCACAGTTCTTTGTAGTTTGTGCAATCTCAAAGCAAAGGAAGATTGCTTCCATTTCCTAGCCATATGTCCTGTATTCAGAGAGCTTAGATTGATCCATTTCGGTTGTCTTACACTTACCCTAGATCAAACAAAGATAATTTTAAATGGCGCAAACTGGACGAGCGTTTACAAATATTTAAAAACCGCACAAAGTTACCGGTATACTGTAATTAACGAATATGATTAATGTTATCCGCTAAAGAGCGAAAATTGAATTTAAATATCATGTCTTTAGTTAATATTGGAATATAAAAGAAAAAATTTTACTTAAACTAATTTTATAGGTACCTACCTATAGAGTCAAAAACAGGCAGACGGCAACGCCATTGCCTTTTATTTAACAAAAACACATAAAAAGCTGTTTATATAATAAAAAATCCTAATCTAATCTAATCTAAAAATCTACTGAGGGTTCAAAGTCTGGCGTGAGCTTCTACACCTAGTCCTTTCCGAAAGGTTCTTATAATCGGAATCCGGGTTTTTTTGTCTGGATGATGAATCAAAGTTATCAAAATTGTCCTTGAGCCCAATTATAAATTCATCGATTGCACTCAGCAAGTCTAACATTTTCTTTTGCAAATACTAAGAGTTTCCTGTTTGGCCTCTCGTACCTGTCCTAAATCGTTGGCGGTATGCATCGAAGCCTCTAAAATTTCTTGATGATCCTTGCATCAGCTCGCTCTATCTTGTTTGAGAAAGAATTTTTACAACTTTTTTTTTTAACTTAATTGAGCAGTCAACACACTCCATCTATGAAATCTTAAAAAATTGAGTGCCGTTCATCCCAGAGTATAGAAACGAACACAAGGGAGTGTATTGTATGGTTTCGTTGTCCTGATCATTACTTGAGAGACCTCTTTTTTTGTTTGAATTTGAATATAATTTCATAGGAAATGTGATTTAAAATGTTCAACAATAGTTGTTAAAAAAAATGTATCGACATTTTTTTTTTCTAGAAAATAGATTAGTAGAGGTTGAGTGTTGCTTCAAGAATTTGGGGGCCCCTGGTGATTGTGGGGCCTGGGCCTGGGCCAAGTGGGCCCAGTGGTAAAGATGGGTCTGTAAACACTCACTTTTTACATTTGGGATATAGTAAAGTGCCGTTAGACATAAAAATGGCAAAACCTAGGGCCAGTCCATGGATTTTCATCAAATTTTCGGAAATGTGTTTTAAATAGCGTGTGAAAAACCTAAAAAAAAACTTCACCGCTCTCAATTTTTTTGTAATTATTTATTCACTTTTAGAATTTTCTTTTATTTATGTAGGGTGTCTTAAATACAGTTTGCCAAGGCTTCACAAAATTTTTATTAAACGCTGTATAAACTTCTTTCTTTCTATCGGTCCTGAAAGTAAATACTTTGTGTGCATAGAAAAAAGAAACACTAATTAACCAGCTTAACTGTAGGTATTAAAATCCGAAACGTATGCCTGAGCTTTACGATGCAAGCGGTGAAAGTTTCTTTTAAAATTGGAGAATTCTTTGGGTTTAAAGAAGAAATATAGTTTTACTATTTTTCAACTATCTCAAAAACTAAAAAAACATACAGCCCTATTATGGTTGTCAACTATCAATCAATTGATACACGATAATTTCTATCAATAAATTGATTAATCGGTATTATGCAAGTCAATTGATAAATTTTCTTCCATTGTGAATAGTGTGCTTGTACTTAGCGTTGACACACCCCACATATAGGTACAAAGCGACCATTTTAATTTCCTACATTCAATGAACCTTAAGCACAATTAAATTCAAAATTCAATTTGAAATTTTTGCTACCTTTACGGCACAGAAAAAACACTTCACGATATAGCCCTTATGCTAGTTAAGCACGTACCTGTGTATTGGTTACACAATTCCAGTAAAATAAACCAAAAAAATGTTAATCAACGACGAATTTGCGATTGATTAATTGATAGATATCAAAAATGTTGTTAACCATAATAGCCGCGTTTTATCGAAATTCTATATGCACTTATATTCACTTAAGCAAAACACCGCTCATGGGAAAACAACAACTCCTTATGTGAATAGCCTAAGTGAACAAAAATATCTCAGTTAGCTAACTGCACAACAGGGATGGTTGGTAAATTTCTTTTTTGGAACCCAGAGGTTGGCAGTCTTTGGGTTGTGTTCGTTCATATTTCTGATTTTCGACAACAGATTGAATAAGTCAGTTTCTTTACTTTTTGTGCACAGAAATTCACAATCTGTCATATTTTAAGGAGTGGTTGTAAAATTCTTTCAGAAACTCTCTGAAAGAGCGTAATTGTCTTAAAAGTAATTAAACGCCTTGAACAAAACATTCGCAGCAACGCAACGCTTGGAAAAACGTCTGTTTGACAGTTCTTGTACTTGTTTTGGCTGTGCACGATTTCTGTCCACAGAAATTTTGGTGGCGGAAATTCGCAGGACGGGGAAATTTTTTTACTCTCTCGAGAGCACTCTCTTTTGTGCACTGCTGCGAAAAATCGGAACGGGATTAAACTGACTTTCGTCGAATTTCGGTGCATTTCGTGCGAATTTTCAGTAAAGAAACACACCTTATGACTTCTGACCACAGAGGTGATACAAGAAGAGGCAAAACCACACACACACATCACGGCATCTGTCCTCAAACTGACTTCACAAACACCACTTTATTTTCAGCTTTCAAAACCAGTTTGAATTCCGAAAATAAAGTGGTGTTAAGTTGGTGGTGGCAGGAGAAGCAATGGTTCTCCCTCTTGTTCTTTATTCTTCTAAGCTTTTGACTTATTTAATTCATAAGTCACTTACTAAGTTATGACTTAAGAGTTTTTAATTCACAAACTAGCAACTGAAATAAATACCTGCATCAAAATCTGAATCCTAATTCGATTCGATTATCCGATCCTAAAAATAAAAATGAATCTTATTGAACACAGCTATTGCGAAAAAAAATTAAAGTGACATTTGTTTTGTTTAAATCGAAAGTAAAAATTTGAAATGCGGCAAATAAATTGAGAATCGAGAATTAAATAGAGAAAAATAGAAATGGAAAATAAAAGGTATGCATTTATATCCTTCTGAATGCAAATTTTTAATGTTTCTTATCCTTAAAACAAGTGCAAAGGGTACCAACATTGAAAGTTTAATTGAAAGTGAACTTGCTAAGTGAATATAACCAAAAAATCGTTTTATTGTTAAGTGAATATAAGTGAATATAGAAAATTTTCAATAAAACGCGGCTAGTAATACCAGTTAACCAATTTCATTGATAGACGAGCAAATTGATCAAGTATCGTATTGATATTTGACAACCATAATAGGGCTGATAGAAAGAAGTAGTTAACAGCGTTTAATAAAAAATTTATTCAATAAGCTAACAACATCAAATATTTTTTCATTGGCATTTGTAATCATGAAAAACATAATACTCAAAAATTTTTTTAACTTTGTTTACGTAAGTTTTGAAGTCAGTTATTTCAAAAACTATAAACTGAAACAACTTCATTTAAAATTTATTATAAAGTGCAAAATTATGGCTCTTATTAAAGTATGATTTGTATCTGCAAATACTTTTTTTTTTAGATTTTAAGTAAATTTTTATAAAATTGCCCTTATCTACCAAACGGGGGGAGATATACCCCCCTACAGTAGTAAAAAATGATTGTATTGAACCCTTCCACCAAAAACCGTTATTATTTCTTGTCGCCAAAGTTATCGTCGCCCTAAGGGGAGACCTAGGATGCCACATAATTCCTCAGTAGTTTAACGTAGATTTCATTGCTATAATCCCACGGGAACAGAAATAGCAAGGAGAAGGGGAACCAGCCACTTGACCGATTTCCAAAAAATTTTCAACTCTAGGATGTTAGACTATCCCTCAGTGACATAGACTTATTTTTCATTCACATATTTCCACGGAAACGGAAGATTCCCTCAGGAACGGGGTTGGAAATTGAAACTTAGAAACTACTGGACAGATTTCAAAAATTCTTTTGGCACTGGGGTGAAACATAATCCCTCAGTAACTTACCATATATTTCATCCCTATAATCCCATGGGAACAGAAATAGGAACGAGAACGGGAACCTTAAAGTTACTTGACAGATTTCAAAAACTCTTTCAACCCTAGGATGTTACATTATCCCTCAGTGAAATATACTCATATTTTATTCTCATATTTCCACGGGAACGGAAGATTCCCTCAGGAACGGGGTTGGAAATGGAAACTTAGAAACTACTGGACAGATTTCAAAAATCCTTTCGGCATTGGGATGCCCCATAATCCCTCAGTAACTTAACGTAGATTTTATCCCTATAGTCCCACGGGAACAGAAACAGGAATGAGAACAGGAGACTTAATACTACAGACCCAAGCAACGCCGGCCGGGCGGCTCAGCTAATTAAATAATTAATAGGTAGTAAGGTTATTGGATTGTTTGTTTTAAAGAACTCTTTTGATTTTCGACTGGTAAGAATAATGATTTAAACTTTTTTTTAGTCAAAAGTGTTACTTTTACAATAATCCAAAATGACTACACATTGAACTTGATTTTTATTCGCAAGACATAAGGAATTGATTTAAAGTGATTACAGTGGCGGATCCAGGATTTGGGCAAGGTGGGGTCTATTACTCAAAATTTTATTTATATACAATGTGTCCCGTACTTCGTGTATTATCCTTTGGGGTGTGATTTTTGGTCATATTCTAAGATAAAAATTGGTTTACAGTAAAGCTCGATTCTCAATTTTGACATCACTTTTTGACAATTTAAAAAAAGGCTAACTTTGGTGTACCCGACCTATGTTAAATTCGATATCTCTGTTAATACTAATGACCGAAACCTAATCTTAGACTTAATTTTTTGTAGAAATAACAATCTTTAAGACTGTTTTTAAGTTTAGCTTCCATATATTTAGGGCTGCCAGATTTTCAGTTTTAAGTGGTTTTCAAATTTTCTTGCCGAAACAAAGTTTTGACTTTCAGGTAATTTTTTTGCAAAAAATGCCTGATAAACAAAGAGTTTCTTTATTTGTTACGGATGAACAAAGCAATAATAAAAAAAAACTCAGTAATAAGTGCACTCAAAAACTAATACATTTTATGATATTTGAAAAAATACAAAATGGGTAAAATTAAAAAAAAAGAAACACTTTTAAATTTGAGGTTTGTTTGAATAAAACAATAATATGGGCACTTTTAGTAGTTTTTCTTATGTATTTTATACAAATACAATTATAACAAGTGGTCAAAGTGCGTACGTAGAAATTTTTTTCTTAAATGAGTTTTGCAATGTAAATTCAAGAAGAGCACAACGAAGATACCAGGAACTTTATTCTAACTGAAAATCTGGCAACTTTAAGCCTAAAGGAATCCAATTTAAATACAGTTTCAAAGATTACAAGACTACAAGTAAGACAAGAGTTATCGAGAACAAACACCCACAATGAAATTCAAAAACGGGCTCTGGCATGCATTCAAAACGAAGGAGCGCTCTTTGAGCACTTGTTATAATTGTATTTGTATAAAATACATAAAAAAACTACTAAAAGTGCCCATATTATTGTTTTATTCAAACAAACCTCAAATTTAAAAATCTTTTTTTTTTTTTTTTAATTTTTCCCCCTTTTGTATTTTTTCAAGTATCATAAAATGTATGGGTTTTTGAGTAAACTTAAAGGAAAGTTTTTTCTTTATTATTGCTTTGTTCATCTGTAAAAAATAAAGAAACTCTATGTTTACCAGGCATTTTTTGCAAAAAAATTACCTCAAAGTCAAAACTTTGTTTCGCGAAGAAAATTTTGTGAAAATATGGCAACCCTAAACCTATGGAAGCTAAACTTAAATACAGTTTTAAAGATTGTTATTTCTTCAAAAAATTAAGTCTAAGACTAGGACTCTATCATTAGTATTGACAGAGATATCGAATTTAACTTAGGTCAGGGTACACCAAAGTTAGCCTTTTTTAAATTGTCAAAAAGTTATGTCAAAGTTGGAAATCGAGTTTTCCTGTAGAACAATTTTTTTCTTAGAATATGACCAAGAATTACATCCCAAAGCATAATACACGAAGTACGGGACACCCTGTATACAGGGTGTTTAGGGTTGCCAGATTTTCAATTTTAAGTGGTGCTCAAATTTTCTTCCCGAAACAAAGTTTTGACTTTGAGCTTATTTTTTTGCAAAAAATGTCTGTTAAACATAGAGTTTCTTTACTTTATACAGATGAACAAAATAATAATAAAGAAAAAACTCAATATTAAGTTCACTTTACACTTGTATAAAACCTTTCACACTTTTTAATAGATAAATTAATATAAAATGATCAATTTTTGCTTTCAACTACATATTTAATACTTACATTTTCTTTATTATTTTTAACAAAACACTTGTGAATTATAATGTTCCTTTTTTTCATTTGAATTAACTACATATATATTTTTGTGGTACCCGTGGTGTGATGGATAGCATGTCCGCCTGTTAATCCAGAGGTTCGAGTTCGAATCCCAACAGAGGCAAAAATGGGTTTTCCACGGGTATCGCCTTTCGCGAGGAATTGGCAAGTCCTCCGTTAGTATTCATTGCCATGAAAAGCGCTTTCTCGATTAGCCGTTCGGAACTGGCAGAATATTGTAGGTCCCCTCCATTCCCCCACAAGGCATGGTTTTGAGAAATGCGCTAGGCCCAGGGGCTCCTTGCTCTGTAGCGCCACCCTATTTATTTTTTTTATTTATTTACATATATATTTATTTAAGACATTGCATAGGAACGCATCTGCCAAAAAGGTTTCTTTCGAAACAACTTTTTTTATGCGTTAAGCTCATTGTTATATTTAATTAAATAAAATACTTGATTTTTTGGCTTGATGCGAGGACATGCACAGCACGAAAAAATATCAAGTAGAATAATTTGGGGTAATGTAGTATAGGTGGGTAATGTGGTACAGGCAGTTTTTTCTTAAACTAAGTAGCATACTTCAACGTCTTCTACTTTGTTAGGTGCAGATATTAATGAAACTAATAATGCGTGTTTCAACGAGTAAAAAATCTACATATCTGTCAGAAAAATAGTCAACAACAGTAATTGATTGAGTTTGAGTTTTTTTTGGGGTGATACAAAAAGTGTTTGTGAGGTTATAAAAGTTCTGTTTCAACAGTGAAAATATATTTTTCAAAAAAATAAAAGAATCTTCTACGTAAAATACATGTAAGTTTTGCTAAAAATGTGTTTAGATTATTTTTAATAATTATTTTTGTAAAAGTATACAGCTTCGGCTAATGTGGTATACTTGGCATGGGCTAATGTGGTATAGTATACCACATATAGTATAGTATACCACATTACCTACTATAAAATTGAGTTCCCTTCCAAAGTCGGCTGTTTTGTATTTTTTCTCATGATCTATTTGTTTAAATGCCTATACTTTTCAATAAAAATTAATTTAATCATTTGTCTAAATTTTTTAATTAAAAAAATTAAGGCTAGGTAGTATAGTATAGTATGCCACATTAGACAGCATAGTATACCACATTACCCTTACAGTTTCAAAAGCGATGATTTCGAGGTCATATCAATATTTTGTGTACATCTTTGTTAATTGATGTTAGAATTCAACACAAAGAAATAACTTTAAGGCTTATTAGTTTTTGGTGAAATGTGCAAAGATTAGGGTCATTTGCTTCACTACTTTTCCTGTTAAGTGTTAAAAACAAACATGTATACCACAATACCCCAACTTCCTCTAAACTTTTGAAATTCAAATAGTTAGTTGGAGACTATTCCTCGCCACTGGTATGTACATATGCATATTCGAAAAACTGGAGTTCTTTTCTGTCTGAAGTTCAAAGCTTTCTAAGTCATTTGAAAATAATTGTTTTAGCCGAAATAAACATTAGTGAAGAAGAAAATTGCATTCATCGCTTTGAAGTTTTAATATGGAGTCTATGCATAGAAAAGGTTCTAGATTAGGAGGTAGAGTTATCTTAATAAGGAAAGACTTTCTACGGACGCATTAAGCTACCACTGTCTAATATAAAAATGGAAGGCAAAGGAGGGAGGGCGGCTTTGGTGCAGTAGTAGAGTGTTCAGTTGGTAGGTCGGGTTCCGCACACGTGGGTTCGAATCCCAGTTTCATCTGGACGCCGTCCTTGAGGTTATATACAAAATTACATCCACCTTATTTCAATCCAATCTACTGCACCACAAAAAAAAGGTAAGGCTGCTACCCTGGTAGTACAATGGAACGGCAATAAGGTCTGAGTGCTCCAGATTAGCATAAACCTCCACTTAAAAAAAAAAAAAAAAAATACAAGGACTCAATAGTTCTTGGAGATGTTAATATTGACGCAAATGGTGTGGACAGCTCTGTAACGAAAAAATTTCTTGTTTATTACACTTCTGGAAACGAAAAAGTTCCAGCCGTCCGGTAATAGAAACCAATATATACATAATGTGCACTTGAAGTAATGTTACTATGATCAGTAACTTACCTGCACACAATCCTATGCTAGAATTTGAAGAGTGAAAAAAATGAAATTACAGATGATTTTAGTAAATTCAACCAAAATATAAAATAATTAAAAATGTGAGAACAGAAATTGCATAGCGTCATCAGCCCCGGATCTTCAATTTTTTAAAGGCGGGGCAAATACTGAAAAATGTCGCCCCCACCAATTTATATTTGATTTTACCTTTATAATTTTTATTATTTCAGCTATCATATCTTCACTAATTGACTGACAACTGGACACAAGCCTTTCAGAAAAAATACTTAAACCGCTGTTTTTTCTGTTTTAATCCTATTTATTTACAGATATGATAGGACTTAAAATAAAAATGTTTATAATAAAGATAAAATCAAATTTACTATTGTATTTATCATTTGCAATTACAATTTTACTCTTCGAGCTTTTTGCTCAGCAAATAAATCTATGACCTTATCATAATTTAATTCGTGTGCGATTCGATTTTCTATCGCTAAGATTGCTAGACTGGATAAGCGTTCCTGGCTCATAGATGATCGCAAATAATTTTTAATTAGTTTTACTTTGGTAAAACTTCGCTCTCAGCTTGCGGATGTAGTGGGAAGAGTAAATTCGCAAGGCAACACAAATATTTGGAAAAGCATCCTGCAAATCATGCGCATAGATCTGTTGCAAGAGATAGAAACCGTTAGCTCTTTCAATGTCACCAAACAAAAGCGGAGCTTGCTCTTTAAAAACGTAGAGTTCCTGACAGAGTTCAACGGAGCTCACATCTCGCTAATTTTTTTTAGCCAGATCCGCTCCATACTTTTGCAGTTCTTCAATAGACATTTTCAAAATATTAGAGCCATTAAGAAAAGCGAAGTTCATATTCAGCATGGTGGCACAATCAATTCTCTTTTTTATTTCTGATAAGATTCGATCAAATACCATCATTATTTCCTTAGAAAAGAGTTGAACAGGTTTGAGTGTTCTTCACATATCTCCTCGAAATGTTTTTTATGTTTCGGAATTCCTTTGTTTTGCAAGATAGGGTCAACACCACTTTTTTCAGCCACTTCTCTAGCCTCATTTATCCAATACTCCATTGGATTTTGTCTCATTTTTTGTAAAGTTTTGAGCAGACCATCCATTAGTGTGACGGAACGGGTAAGGATAACGGTGAGAAAACGACCTCTGTCAAGCTGGTGAAGTGACTTTCTCGGATCGGAACAAAATTTATATGTAATTAAGTTGCTAATTATTTGCTAATTGTTTGCCAAAAAATTAATTTTTTTGCTCCTCCTGTTTAATTATAAAAATTCACATTTCCAGCTTGACGTCAAGCTGGCAAAGCAATTTTTTCAGGAAAGGTTTAGAGACCGGGTGTTTTCACCATATTTTTTTGCTAATTATTTGCTCTAAAAAAAAAAATTTTTTTTGCTAATTAAAAAAAATTTTCTTAATTTTTTTCTTAATTTTTTTTTTTTAAATTGATTTTTTTATATTTTTATCTACTAATTAATTGCTCCTCGTAAAAACAAAAGTTTTATTTTTTGCTTTTTTGAGCAAAAAAATAGCAAAAAAATCTTGTGAAAACACCCGATCCCTAAGACTTTCTTGAAAAAATTGCCTCGCCAGCTTGACGTCAAGCTGGAAATGTGAATTTTTGTAGCTGAACGGGAAGAGCAAAAAATAAAATTTTTGTTTTGTTTTTTTATTATAGAAATTTTAAAATAAAAAATCAGAGTTTCCGTGTATTTTCAATGGGAAATCTTCATACCTCTTGATCGAACACTTAAAATTAATATTAAGGGCTCAAAGTTTCAGGGCCTATTTTTTTTTTAGTATTTTCAACAAAATTTCAAATCAAAATTTGTAAATACATAATATGTGTAGGTACATATTTTTTTATAGAATTCAGTAATAAAAAATAGAAACAACAAATAGTTGTTACTTTCAAATCGTCAGACTAAGAGTACGCCCCCCTATAATTGTCAGATTATCATCCTGGAGGACGAAGACATCAAGTTGATAACTCTGTATAAAAATCTGACGCGCTCGTGTATTTCAAGGTCACGTGTTTTTTTTACATTTTTAAAAATAAGCCATGACTTATGGCCCCACTCAAATTGTCAGATTATTGAAACATACACTTTTTTGAGTACACTTAACATTCACTTAAGAAATCTGAAAGAAAAGTTGTCCACTTCTCGGTCGCAGCAACCGATGCTGCTTTGAAACCGAAAGGTAGAAAAATTGTGTACTTCTCGATTTCACCCACTATGAGTTGAAAACTCAAACAAAACCTCTGAAAAACAATGGAAAATAAAGTTCATAAAAGAAATAAAAAACGAACGCGGATATACGTTCACAAGTCGGCAGGTGTCGCGACTGCCGGCGATGGCTTGGCCTCGAAAGAGGATAAGTCGCCAGTGACAAATTTATTAACGATAACGACACGAAAAGCGATTGGCGGAAGGACTGGGGAGCCGACTGCAGTTCGAGGAAGGCCTCACAAGCCAACTAAGAAATGTGGAGAGCCCTCTGGTTCTAACGTCCCTCCTAAGGAGGATGCCCAAACCAGTGGAAGGGTTGCAGTGACTCTCTGCAATACTTCCACTCATACTGCCCGTATAGAAGGGACCCCGGAGAAGACCATTGCTGCAAGTAGAGGGGCCGAGACTTTCGATTCCAACGCGAACAGTGATGTGTTGACAAATGGGCCACCCTCATCAAAAACTATACTGCTCCAACCTCCCACCTCATCCCATCCAATGTCAAAGGACTCGAGGTCGACCAACCCGGACGGTACGGGCGCCGAGACTGTCGGCTCCGTGGCTGAAAGGGGAGGACCCCCTTCGAGCTCCGTAAACACTCCTTGCCTTCCCCAAGTTGTAGGCGAAACTGTGACTTAAAGTGGGAAAAACAACGAAAGGGTGTCCAATCCCCCTAACCCCAAAGTTGGAGGTGAAACTGTGACTTACAGTGGAACTGAAAACGAAAGGGTCACCAATCTCCTTATCCCCCAAGTTGGAGGTGAAGATGTGACTTACAGTGGAACTGAAAACGAAAGGGTTTCCAATCCCCCTAAACCCCAAGTTGAAAGTGAAATTGTGTCTAGCAGTGGAACGGACAACGAAGGGTATCCCAACCTCCCTACCTTACCAAACCACAAAGAAAAGCGGAATGCGGAGAAAATTGCGAAGGTGATAGGTGCGGTACCTAAACCTAAGCTTGATTCAACGCAATCTGCCAAACTTGAGTGGGCAATGAAAATCATTGCAAAAAAAAACTGCGTAGACTCAACGTCTAAACGCCAACGTTCGTTCGAACAGTCAACCCCGAACGCCAAAAGGCCTAAGGTGCAAAAACCAAGCACCCTCAGCTCCAAAAAAGACATGTCGTACAGTGACGCACTGAAGGACAAACCCATTTTCGCTGTCGCTGTTGACAGGAGTAACGCGGATGGTGCGATCTCTTTCGATCAATGGGCGATCATCATGAACAAGCTCCAGGCCTCCTACTGGACTCTTATGATGGAAAACCCAGGGGAACCTGCCATCTTTGAGGACGCAGGATGATATCAGGGGCGCGTCAGGTTAATCGCGTTTGATGGAGAAAGGTCGCGCGATCTGTATAAGCTTGCGATAAGCAGGTCAGAGGGACTCTGGCCTGGTGCTAAGCTTGAAGTAGTGTCAAGGGAGGATATCCCTTGCAGGCCTAGGGCTCGCGCCAGACTACCAGCAGAACTCTCCTGCAAAGATACAATCATGAAAATGATTCAATTTGGCAATCCAACCCTGCCTACTCATGACTGGAAAGTCGCGAAGCTGGAAGAGCTGGAGGGTCACTATAGATCGGCTATAAAGGACACCCTTGCTCCCCTGGCTGCGACAAAAGGCGTGATTCGGTTCAGCTGATCAAACATTGCCTTAAAAATATACAAAAAAGATGAAGAACAGAACATAGTTCCGTCTCCCGAAACAAAAAGTGCGTCTTTAGTGGCAGAACCCGCAGGGCAAGTCGACCCTCCATCCATGGAGATAGATGAGCTCGGCACATCCTCTGCTGAAACGCATGAAAATAGACCCTCCACATCCCACTTGGATGCCCAAAACGTCATCAAATTCTCTGACTTGGACACTGATAACTCCGCTAACGAGGTTTCGCTCAGCGAGGATGACACTCTTATGTCAAACTCTGAGAGCGAAACAGACGACGACCTCAACCAGACTGTGGTGGGGGCTAGTCTTCTTAGTTGCTCCCAAGATGGTGCAGCTAACACAGATTAACCTCCAACACTCCAAGCAGGCTTCGGCCTCCCTTCTTCTCCGCCTAAACAAGAGAGGGGAAGATATTTACCTTATCCAAGAGCCTTGGATCAACAAATTCATCGTTCATGGACTAAGGGCTCCTAGATATACTTTACTGTATATGAAGGGCAAAGGTGAACCGAGATCCTGCATATTGGTAAGAAGTAGCACTAATGTATTTTTACTCCCTAATTACAGCAATCGAGATGTAATCACAATAAGATACCAGACCGGTGACAACACCTACGGGCTGGTATCTGCTTACCTCGGCCACGACCATCCTGGCCCTCCCCCAGGCGACTTATTAAAAAGGATTTTCGCTGAAGCAGAACGGCAGAAGATCTGCCTCATCATTGGATGCGATGCCAATGCGTATCACACAGTATGGGGGAAGTACTGACATAAATGAAAGGGGTGAGTCACTTTTTGATTTTATTTTAAGTACTAACCTCATAGTAAGTAATACTGGCAGTGAACCAACATTCATTATCAGAAACAGACAAGAAGTTTTAGATATCACTCTTGCCTCCGATTCGGTTGATCATAGGATTACTAATTGGAAAGTATCTACTGAACAGCTAGAGTGGGTCAAAAAAATCGATTATTTTTTTTTTTACAAATGCTACGGAAAAATGGGTTCCTAGACTCCTTAAAAAAATTCTCAAAAATTATGAGCTCTTAATTTTCATATTTAGGTCCTCCGCATCGCAGTTTTGTATATTTTCCTCAGTCCAATAGAAAAAAAATCATACCTCATCATTTATCGATTGAACAGAAAAATGTTCCAAAAGAATCTTTTAGGAAATTTAACGCTCTACAAAAAAGGTATTTTGTGTTTTTTCCGTAAACCTCACCATTTGAAAGATATTAACCCTAGTTTACAAACCGGCAAAAGTCGTGTCCACCCGAACTGGGGTCCAAATGGACCCCACGATTTTTTCTTCGAAATTTTTTTGATTTCTGACTTATATTGTTCAGTTATAGTTCTTCTGGCTATTGTATGAATTGTTTCTAAGTATTATATATAGCAGGGATAAAGAAATTTAAGCAGAGATGTCATTATGCAGGTATGTAGGAGGTCAGCAATAAAATTTTTCAATTTCAAAAACGATGAAAATTGCCTAATTTCGCAAATCTGGGATTCCCGCTTATCCTTTTCGATGTGTCTTTTGTACGTAATTACTGATTGTAAAATTCATCCACATCAATTGTTCCTGGCAGGTATGCCTATCTCAAAAAAAAATAGTCCTTAGTTCAGTTTGGTCAAGTCATCAAATAATTTTATGACCTGAAAAGGATTGAATTTCCCCAATACATGCCAATCAAGTCTGCCATATATGGCTTGAAGTTTAGGTGGCTTAGTGAAAGCTCAAAGGGCTATCCACTGAAGTTTTCTATCTACACTGGTAGCTCTGACCAAAGTACAGGACTTGGTCGTGGATATGATATGATGCTGATGTCGTTGATGCCATCATATTTCAATTGTGGACGCAACCTCACTATTGATAATTTCTTTACGTCGGTGGATTTGGCATTGAAGTTGCTGGATAAGAAGATCACTATTCTATGCACGATTCGGAAAAACAAAAGAGATTTGCCTCAACCTTTTGTAGCGAAGGAGGTTCTTGATGACCAGAATGAGCATGTAAAGGTCAATAACAAAAAGCAGTATCGTCAAGTCCACTCATCCATTTTTGGATTTTCTGGAAAAATGGCGTTGGTGAGTTATGTTCCGAAGCCAAACAAACAAGTGGTATTGCTATCAACACAACATAACTGTGAGAAAGCCACTTCCGGTCATCAAAGTAAGCCTGCAATGATACTGGATTATAACAGCACCAAAGGTGGAGTCGATGTATTCGACCAAATGGTCTCAGTTTATTCATGTACACGCAAAACAAATCGCTGGCCGATGGTTGTATTCTACAACTTACTGGACGTAGCAGCCCTAGCAACTGTTATCATTTTTACAGAAGTGATAAACTCATCGAACTAGAGGAGGAACTGGTTGAGTTAGAATTGAATAACCGTTCCCAACCTGCAACACAATCTGGCATTGGAAAATCTGCATTGAATGCTCTCTGTATTTTGGGGAGAGTTCAGGAAAAACAACCAACAGTCCCTGAAAGGTTCTCTTGTAAAAGAAGCAGATGTCACCTTTGCCCAAGAGCAGATGACAAGAAAACCAGAACCACCTGCGATGGATGTGGCAGATGTTGTTGCCCTTGCCACACTAGAACCTTATGTGTTAAATGTCTCCCGAAACTGCCCACAACTTCAAGTTAAATTCTTCTAAACATAAACTAGGCTGCTTTTAAAATAAAATAATTATTTATTAGAAAAAATATGATTTTTCATAGAATTTCAGTACTGGGGTCCAAATGGACCCCAGTTCGGGTGGACGGGTACTTTTCACAAAAAAATCGCAGAAAAGTCTGTAAACATCTGATAATCGTTTCAACTTAAGAAATGAATAAAAAATTGAATTTTGTTCACTGAGTAAAAATCCCATTTAAAAAAAATGAAAAACAAAAAAGTTATGAGTGTTCAAACATGCTCTGGGGTCCAAATGGACCCCAGTTTGTAAACTAGGGTTAAGGATTTAATTTTGATTATTTTAAGACAAATTTCTTTTTTGTTTATGAATCTTATAACTCGACAATAAATGACTTTTAAAAAATGAGCAATGCAAATTTTTGTTGGAAATTAACTGCTCTATAAAAATGGTATTTAATGTTTTGGTGATGAAATTAACCGTTCAAAAGTTATTCATCATCAAACTTTCATGTGTACGGATTTTTAAAGTTTTTGATGAGATATTCGAAAAATTTCAATTTAATTTATGAATTTTATATGAATTTGATTTCTTGTCAGTAATATAAGTATTATTTGAGTTTTATTTTCACAATTCAAACAGATGAAATGAAATACAAAACAGAAACTCTCTAGAAGAGAAATTTTTCCCAGGATCGTGATTTCTAATGATTAAAATTAAAATGTTTAGAATAATTGAAGAAAAATTTTGATAATTTCGAAAATAAAACTCAAACAATACTTATATAAATGACAAGAAATGAAATTCATATAAAATTCATAAATTAAATTGAAATTTTTCGAATATCTCATCAAAAACTTTAAAAATCCGTACACATGAAAGTTTGATGATGAATAACTTTTGAACGGTTAATTTCATCACCAAAACATTAAATACCATTTTTATAGAGCAGTTAATTTCCAACAAAAATTTGCATTGCTCATTTTTTAAAAGTCATTTATTGTCGAGTTATAAAATTCATAAACAAAAAAGAAATTTGTCTTAAAATAATCAAAATTAAATCCTTAATATCTTTCAAATGGTGAGGTTTACGGAAAAAACACAAAATACCTTTTTTGTAGAGCGTTAAATTTCCTAAAAGATTCTTTTGGAACATTTTTCTGTTCAATCGATAAATGATGAGGTATGATTTTTTTTCTATTGGACTGAGGAAAATATACAAAACTGCGATGCGGAGGACCTAAATATGAAAATTAAGAGCTCATAATTTTTAAGAATTTTTTTAAGGAGTCTAGGAACCCATTTTTCCGTAGCATTTGTAAAAAAAAAAATAATCGATTTTTTTGACCCACTCTACTGAACACCCCTTTTCTGATCATGGATACATTCAATTTGATCTTAATGAGGAACCTCTCAAGCAACCAGTCTTCCGAAACTATCGGAAAATTGACTGGCAAGAATATCGGGTAACACTGGAAAAGTTTATTAAACCTGAACTTTTACAAAACCCTACAAACAAACAGGATCTAGACAAAAAAGTCAATGATCTTTCCACTGCCCTTAACCACTCACTTCACAAATCCTGTCCTCTTATAAAAATAAGAGGAAAACGGAAACCACTGTGGTGGAGCTCGGGACTGGAACCGCTCAGGAATTAATGCAGAAAACTTTTCAACCGAGCTAAACAATCAAAAATCTCAATAGACTTTGACTCCTACAAGGAATCCCTCAAAACATATAAATATCAACTGAGGAAAACTAAAAGAACTTCATGGAGAAACTTCTTTGGTGAAATAGAAGATACTTCAGAAGCTTCTAGATTAACAAAAATCCTCTCAAAGAGTCCGACATTGCGTTGCAGTTTGAAAACAGCTGACGGCTGGACAGAATCCTGCGAAGAAACGCTCAATTTGCTTCTGGACACTCACTTTCCAGGAAGCTCTAAGAACTTATGCAACTATGATTCCACAGAACCAGGTAGCAAATAACAAACAACCCCGATCTGATTACAAGGGAAAAATTAGTTTGGGCCATTAACAGCTTTGACCCATACAAATCCCCTGGACCTGATGGTATAATTCCAGCCGAACTTTAAAAGGCCGCGGACATTATTATCCCTGTCCTTGAAGTTATTCTCATCGGATGTACCACCTTGTGTTGTGGTTGTGTTTATACCTAGGCGTGGGAAATCATCCCACGTAAACCCAAAAGATCTCCGACCAATAAGTATATCATCTTTCCTTCTTAAAACTTTAGAACGACTGATTGATATCCACCTGCGTACAGCTATAGATCCAAAATTGTTATCTACAGCACAACACGCCTACTGTTAGGGAAAATCTGTACAAACGGCCCTACACACCCTGGTACGTACTATAGAATATTCAGAATTCACTCTGGCCGCCTTCCTCGACATAGAGGGCGCCTTCAACAACGTCAGCAACTCTGCAATTACAAAGGCACTGACGAAACTCAAAGTAGATGGTTTTATAGTGGAATTGATAAATCTAATGCTAAAAAGCAGGAGAATCAACTCTACTCTAGGAAACTTCTCTGCAAAGAGATCTGTCAGTAGAGGAACACCGCAAGGCGGAGTCCTATCCCCTCTTCTATGGAATATAGTCGCCAATGAACTTCTAGTTGACTTAGAAGCTGAGGGATTCAAAGTGATTGCATATGCAGATGACGTCTCCATTGCGGTGTCCGGCAAACATGCTCACGTCCTTACGGACCTGATGCAGACTGCTCTAAATAAACTTGTAAAATGGGCGGGAAAATGTGATCTAGGGGTCAACCCTCAGAAAACTGAACTCGTTCTCTTCACCAGGAAATATAAAATTCCTCAACTAATAACTCCATCAATAAATGGAATCTCACTTGTACTTTCAAACGAAGCCAAATATCTAGGTATAATCCTAGACAAAAAGCTAAAGTAAAAGCCAATTTACAGGAAAGAATCAGGAAATCCAGCGTAGCTTTATTTTCCTGTAAAAAAGCCATTGGTAATAAATGGGGTTTCTCCCCCCAAATCACCCACTGGCTCTACACCGCGGTCATCAGACCAATACTCACATACGGAGTAGTGAGTATGGTGGACCGCTCTTGTTAAAAGGACCTACTGCGATAATCTAAGCAAGGTCCAACGAACAGCCTGTCTGTGTATAAGCGGAGCACTGAGATCAACACCCTCAGCTGCCCTAAATACACTCCTTAACCTTACACCACTAGATATATTCAGCAAACAAATGGCCGCCAGTGCAGCCATTCGTATGAGAGCTATCTCCCAATGAAACGCAAAAAACATCGGTCACGCTACAATCCTGAATTTATTCGGATCAATCCCTTGCCACTCCGACTACACCATCCCTCAATTGGTTTTTGATAATAAATTCCAAGTCTCGATCCCAATGAGAACGACATGGGAAGACGAAGAATTTTTGAGAGGAGCGGGTCGAAATGCTATGCTAGTATTTTAAAATGCTGTATGGTCAAAATACTGTATGATACTGTATGTTCATAATACTGTATGGTTAATATACTGTATTTCAAAATACTGTATTTCAAAATACTGTATGATCAAAATACTGTATGATCAAAATACTGTAGTTCAAAATTCTGTATGCCAAATTGCTGTATATGAGCACAACACTGTATCTCAAAAATCTGTCTGTAAAAGTACTGTATTTTTGCATAATTCCATTCTTAAACTTCCATTCCTTTACTTGTTTTCCCTATCGATACATTCATTTTGAAGCAAAATAACATTTAACACTTAAATTTGCACAAACCTTTAAACATCTACTGAATGCATGAACGCGTGCTAGTTTTGACAGATTAATTTGTCTGTTGCAATTGCTCATGCAGTTGTTGATTATGATCAAAACAATTCATTTTAACATGTGAGAGAGATACATACATATAATCAAGAAGGAGAAAATGAAATAGAGAAAAAAGACGAAGATACCAGTTGTTTTGTTCTTGTTTTAATTAATTCAAAGACTAATGAATTATCATAGGTACATGTAATTGTTCAAGGAAGTATATTAGATTGTGTATTATGGTAAAAAAAAATTGTTGTTGTTTTCAAAATTCTGTATTTAAAATTGCTGTTATTAGGCTGAAAAATAAAAATTGTTTTGAGAATGTAAAAAAGTGCCGGCACTTTTTTACATTCTCAAAGCAATTTTTATTTTTCAGCCTAATTACAGCAATTTCAAATACAGTATTTTGAGATACAGTATTTTGAGATACAGTAATTTGACTTACAGTAATTTGACCATACAGTATTTTGAACATACAGTATTTTGAAATACAGTATTTTGAGGTACAGTATTTTAAATACAGTATTATGACCCATACAGTATTTTGACCCTAACCCATTTTTGAGAGATGATTCAATTCAAACGGAACAATATCACCACGTGCGTGGCAACAAAACGGATATGGCCAGGACTAGATCCAAAACGCACAAGACATTTGTTATCCATTGCCAGATTGCAAGTTAGCTCCGTAATCAATGTCATTACCGGACATTGTCTGATAGGATGACACGCCATAAGACTTGGCGTTCCCTCTAATGACTTATGCAGAAGTTGGTGAAATAGAAGATTCTTCAGAAGCTTCTAGATTAACAAAAATCCTCTCAAAGAGTCCGACATTGCGTTGCAGTTTGAAAACAGCTGACGGCTGGACAGAATCCTGCGAAGAAACGCTCAATTTGCTTCTGGACACTCACTTTCCAGGAAGCTCTAAGAACTTATGCAACTATGATTCCACAGAACCAGGTAGCAAATAACAAACAACCCCGATCTGATTACAAGGGAAAAATTAGTTTGGGCCATTAACAGCTTTGACCCATACAAATCCCCTGGACCTGATGGTATAATTCCAGCCGAACTTTAAAAGGCCGCGGACATTATTATCCCTGTCCTTGAAGTTATTCTCATCGGATGTACCACCTTGTGTTGTGGTTGTGTTTATACCTAGGCGTGGGAAATCATCCCACGTAAACCCAAAAGATCTCCGACCAATAAGTATATCATCTTTCCTTCTTAAAACTTTAGAACGACTGATTGATATCCACCTGCGTACAGCTATAGATCCAAAATTGTTATCTACAGCACAACACGCCTACTGTTAGGGAAAATCTGTACAAACGGCCCTACACACCCTGGTACGTACTATAGAATATTCAGAATTCACTCTGGCCGCCTTCCTCGACATAGAGGGCGCCTTCAACAACGTCAGCAACTCTGCAATTACAAAGGCACTGACGAAACTCAAAGTAGATGGTTTTATAGTGGAATTGATAAATCTAATGCTAAAAAGCAGGAGAATCAACTCTACTCTAGGAAACTTCTCTGCAAAGAGATCTGTCAGTAGAGGAACACCGCAAGGCGGAGTCCTATCCCCTCTTCTATGGAATATAGTCGCCAATGAACTTCTAGTTGACTTAGAAGCTGAGGGATTCAAAGTGATTGCATATGCAGATGACGTCTCCATTGCGGTGTCCGGCAAACATGCTCACGTCCTTACGGACCTGATGCAGACTGCTCTAAATAAACTTGTAAAATGGGCGGGAAAATGTGATCTAGGGGTCAACCCTCAGAAAACTGAACTCGTTCTCTTCACCAGGAAATATAAAATTCCTCAACTAATAACTCCATCAATAAATGGAATCTCACTTGTACTTTCAAACGAAGCCAAATATCTAGGTATAATCCTAGACAAAAAGCTAAAGTAAAAGTCAATTTACAGGAAAGAATCAGGAAATCCAGCGTAGCTTTATTTTCCTGTAAAAAAGCCATTGGTAATAAATCAAATCACCCGCTGGCTCTACACCGCGGTCATCAGACCAATACTCACATACGGAGTAGTGAGTATGGTGGACCGCTCTTGTTAAAAGGACCTACTGCGATAATCTAAGCAAGGTCCAACGAACAGCCTGTCTGTGTATAAGCGGAGCACTGAGATCAACACCCTCAGCTGCCCTAAATACACTCCTTAACCTTACACCACTAGATATATTCAGCAAACAAATGGCCGCCAGTGCAGCCATTCGTATGAGAGCTATCTCCCAATGAAACGCAAAAAACATCGGTCACGCTACAATCCTGAATTTATTCGGATCAATCCCTTGCCACTCCGACTACACCATCCCTCAATTGGTTTTTGATAATAAATTCCAAGTCTCGATCCCAATGAGAACGACATGGGAAGACGAAGAATTTTTGAGAGGAGCGGGTCGAAATGCTATGCTAGTATTTTAAAATGCTGTATGGTCAAAATACTGTATTATACTGTATGATACTGTATGTTCATAATACTGTATGGTTAATATACTGTATTTCAAAATACTGTATTTCAAAATACTGTATGATCAAAATACTGTATGATCAAAATACTGTAGTTCAAAATTCTGTATGCCAAATTGCTGTATATGAGCACAACACTGTATCTCAAAAATCTGTCTGTAAAAGTACTGTATTTTTGCATAATTCCATTCTTAAACTTCCATTCCTTTACTTGTTTTCCCTATCGATACATTCATTTTGAAGCAAAATAACATTTAACACTTAAATTTGCACAAACCTTTAAACATCTACTGAATGCATGAACGCGTGCTAGTTTTGACAGATTAATTTGTCTGTTGCAATTGCTCTTGCAGTTGTTGATTATGATCAAAACAATTCATTTTAACATGTGAGAGAGATACATACATATAATCAAGAAGGAGAAAATGAAATAGAGAAAAAAGACGAAGATACCAGTTGTTTTGTTCTTGTTTTAATTAATTCAAAGACTAATGAATTATCATAGGTACATGTAATTGTTCAAGGAAGTATATTAGATTGTGTATTATGGTAAAAAAAATTGTTGTTGTTTTCAAAATTCTGTATTTGAAATTGCTGTAATTAGGCTCAAAAATAAAAATTGTTTTGAGAATGTAAAAAAGTGCCGGCACTTTTTTACATTCTCAAAACAATTTTTATTTTTCAGCCTAATTACAGCAATTTCAAATACAGTATTTTGAGATACAGTATTTTGAGATACAGTAATTTGACTTACAGTAATTTGACCATACAGTATTTTGAACATACAGTATTTTGAAATACAGTATTTTGAGGTACAGTATTTTAAATACAGTATTATGACCCATACAGTATTTTGACCCTAACCCATTTTTGAGAGATGATTCAATTCATTTCTATACAGATGGTTCAAAAACCGAAGAAGGGGTAGGCTGCGGTGTGTACTCAAACCGGCTTAACGTAAGTCTCTCGTTCCGCCTTCCAAACCATTGTAACGTGTTCCAAGCGGAAATTCTGGCGTTCAAAGAGGTCCTGTCATGGCTAAAAGAAAACGTGATATCCTCAACGAATATCCGGATTTTCTCAGATAGTCAAGCAGCCCTCAAATCACTCGGCGCTGTTTCTACGAACTCAGTAACCACCCTTAACTGTTGCCGATCTCTTAGGGAGATGGCTGAACAGTTCAATATTCACCTTATTTGGGTGCCGGGGCACAGAGATATCGTGGATAACTGCAAAGCCGATGAACTCGCCAGAGAAGGAACCGTTCTACCGATCTCAACCAGCAGGTTGAATATTGGTATACCAATCGCTACATGTAAACTTATGCTAAAGCAAGAGGCAATGGACAGAACAAATCACAGGTGGAACAATATCACCACGTGCGTGGCAACAAAACGGATATGGCCAGGATTAGATCCAAAACGCACAAGACATTTGTTATCCATTGCCAGATTGCAAGTTAGCTCCGTAATCAATGTCATTACCGGACATTGTCTGATAGGATGACACGCCATAAGACTTGGCGTTCCCTCTAATGACTTATGCAGAAGTTGCTTCGATGAGGAGGAGGAGGAGACAATCCCACACCTCCTCTGGTCATGTCCTGCACTCTCTTTTAAAAGAAAGAGGCATCTGGGGAAATATTTTTTCGATGATCCAAGCGATCTGGCGAATACAGATCCCCTGCATCTCCTTCGCTTTATTAAAAGCTCCAAATGGTTTTGTTAAGTGAGGTACTCCCTCGCATAATTTCTATGGTATCACAATGGACCTACTATTGGTCTAAGTGTGTCAGGTGTATTCCTGACAGCCATTGTAACCTAACCTAACCTAACCTAGCCTCGATCGCAACTAGCGTTGCTGTTTTGGAACAGAAAAGTAGCTAATTTTTTTTTGCGCTCGTTACCTGCACAAGATATGCTGGGTCTGGTAATGAATATGTAGTGTGAAATGGTTTTGATGCTCTTCTTGTGTGATTTTTGTTTTAGGGAGCAATGCTTTATTGTAGCAGACACAAGTGCTGCAGCGTTCTGTGATTCCTGTGGGCGAGCGGGAGCAAATTTCGAACTTGTTTTTGCCGCCCCCTAAACTTGCCACCCGGGCATGTGCCCCGGTCTGCCCCCCCCCCCCCCCCCCCCCCCCCTAGATCCGGGGCTGAGCGCCATATGTATATACTTGAGCTTTGCAAAAAAAGTTATGAATTAAATAGAAGATGGAGAACTAGTGATCGTTCATTACAATGGAGTTTTCAAATCTGAATACAATTAAATTTTTTTTGTCCACATAAATATACAAATAGATAAGTCAAACTTTTACAAAACAAAATAAGCAAATGCCAAACGTGATCCGTAAAAGACTTAGAGTATTATAAATAACTTTTGGGTAGATATAAACCATCAATTGATGAAATCACATTAAATATTTTTATACTCAATCGAACTATCAATTGAAGATTGCACAAATTTGCAGTAAAAAAACTTGCTATCAACCGAGCCAATATCTAGCTCGAACAATACCAACCAAAGTGCTTACCGTCTCAAATATTTCTAATTGAAATAAAAAACATCTTCTCCAAAAACGCACCTTGTAGCTCAACTCATTAAATACTTTCTTTTAATACTTACTATTAGGTCGGGTAAAAATTTTAAGAAATCATGCAAAATGGATGTTACTAGTTTTCATCGCATGAAAATATACTTTGTTGTTATTTTCTTATAAGTTCGAAGAACTTAACTTTAAGAATATAAAACAATTTAAGTTAAAAATTGCGTAGACTGTGTGTAAATTCAAATTTAGTAAAATGAAAATCTTCTCATGTCATCAAATGGGAATCTAAAGTTAAAATAGCAACACCTAACAGTTGAGCTACAGGGCTCATTTTTTTAACAACCCTGATACCAATATGCCATATAGAAAAAGCTGATGAAACCGAAGTTCAAAACCTGGTCCAGTTCTCTTAATACTATTGTCAAATGCACTTTTACGAGGTTTTAAGAGTAGCACTGTTTTTGCATACGCCGACGACATCAATTGTTGTAAGAGACAGGTGTCTAACAGCAGCTTTTTCTGTAATACAACATGAGTTTGATGAAGTTGTTTGATGTTGTCACTATTTTGGATTGGTCGTTAATGCCACTTAAACAAAGCTTATGAATATTCGCACTCCAAGTCAGCAAGAGGAGAGAATATGTTTCTTCTATTAAAACACAATAATGTCCATCTTGGCAAAAAGGTGTTGCAATCAAAATAGTAAAATCAATTAAATATCTGCGAGTTGCAATAGATGACCACTTCCTATGGACCGAACATATCAAAAATCTCAGTCTTAGTATGAGAAGTGCTATGTTTGCCCTTTTTTACCTAAAGTGAAATGATGTTCGAAAAGTCTTTATTAATCAAATCCAATCTAAATAGACATAGATATTTATAGACTCTACATGGCGATTTATAAGGTTACTAGCTGTGCCCGTGACTTCGACCGCGTCAAATAGTGACTTTCGGCAGCATTTTTAATTTTTTAGGCTACTTATTTTGCAAAGTACATTTTTGCACACGACGTTCTTTCTTTTTCCATCTTTTGTCAAATAAAAAGGTTTTGCTAGTTTGATGCATTCTTTTAAACTAAAATGACAAATCAGTTTGAATTAAAGAAATACGGGGATTCAATAGTTTTCTCCTTTCGCTCGTCCAGTCATTATTAAAACTTTTATAATGCCGCATCCCAGATGTGTAATTTGTAGCTGTGTACAATTCTAGATTACTCATTATTGGCACTGGAACACCAACTTGCAGCCACTCCTGATAATTCTAAGGAATTGATAAACTGTATAGGGTATGACGTGAATTGCTCAGTGTCCATAATATTGTCTTCTGATAGATATTCGACAACATCCCCCAATACGTCTTACATAATAATTTATTAGTTGATATGGTTAACTATCTCATTAGTCGGCGCCAAACTTTTCAAACAGTCATTACCTATTGCCAATATTTATTTGAAGATCAAGATAGACATTTCTTCTCAGGTCAACTGTTTAATCGACAATTTGACAGAAATCACCTCACGGTGAAAGAGCTTTTGAAATCGGTCCAGTAGCTTCAAGGTTCTCGTTTACGTTGCCGATCCCGCAGGAATATTTGGATAACAAATACAGCCCATGTCCTTCTTCAGGCTCAAGACTATCTCTGCACCAAAATTCATACAAATAGATACAATAGCTTGGGCGGTAGATGGTAACAAAGAATATAAAAGAAGATAAATTAAAGTTAATTTTACTTTGAGACTGTGTAGCATTCTAACGGGGAAATAATTCTTGAAATCAGTTCAGTAGTGTCTAGGTTCCAGTTAACGTTTGCGTTCTTGTGGGAATACAGTGATAACATATGTATATAGCCTATGTCTACCTTCAGGCTCAAGACTATATCTCTGTACCTACCAAAATTCATATAAATAGATTTAATAGTTTGGTCGGTTTTTGATAACAAATAAAAATAGGCAGACAGATTTTTTTTCAGACCTATGATATTAGTAAAGGCCCATTCCCGTGGGAATATGGTGACCGTTCCCGTAGGAATACGGGGATGACTTACAGTTTATTTTACTCAGGGAGAGTTAAACATTCTAACGTTGGAAGAATTTTTGAAATCGGTGTTATAATGTCAAAGTTGCCGTATGCGTTCTCGTTCCCGTGGGAATATAGGGATAAAATGTATAGCCTGTGTCCTTTCTAAAATTTTAGACTATCTCTTTACAAAATTTCGTTTAAATCTGTTCATTAGTTTGGGCGGGAGGTGGTAGCATAGAAAGGCGAACATACAGAGCTACTTTTGCATTCATAACATTAGTGAGGACCGGTTCCCGTGGGAATATTCAAATAAAATGTATCTTATGTCTTTTCTCAGGTTCTAGATAATCTCGATATAAAATTTACTGAGATTGTACACCGGGAGCAAGTGTACACTTTAATAATAATGTAAGCTTAATTTACAATGCAATCAATTTAATTTTTTTTTTTTTTTTTTTTTGTCAGGAGAAAATCTTCAAAAGACACTTAGTAGTATTCGATACCAAGTAGTGTGGGATTCTTACCCACTAAAAACTCCTCATAATCAGAACCAATCTATAACGATCGACAACAGATTTTTCTTTCTCAATAATATTATCTCTTTAAGGGAAGCTTAAACTTTTAATGCTTCCCATGACTTTTAGGCCATTAGCTCGTGTGGCTTGGTTCTTCTTAATCTCCGAACATTGCCTCTCGTATTTAATACGGACTCCATTTCAGAGTTGATATGACTATGCAGTCGCTGATTGTGTGATACAGCATGTTTTCTTACAACTTCTGTAACCGTTTCTATTTGTAGGTCACGATGTAAATCGCTATTTCTTATATACCATGGTGCATTTACTATTCCACGAAGGACTTTGTTTTGGAACTTTTGGATGATTTCAGTATTTGTTTTCTTTGAACAGCCCCATAATTGGATTCCATAGGTCCAAACAGGTCTAAGTACTTGTTTATAAAGCATTATTTTATTTTCGACAGATAAGTCCGAATTTCTACCGAGTAACCAGTACATTTTTCTATATTTCAAGTTGAGCTCTTCCCTTTTCTTTTTGATATGCTCTTTCCATTTTAGCTTTGCATCCAAATTCATCCCAAGGTATTTGGCCGTATTGGCGTAGGGTACAGCTTGATTGTTGATGAATATTTGAACGTAGCTTAACTTTTTATTTGTAAAGTTTATATGTGCAGATTTAGCTTCATTGAGCTTGATACGCCATTTTTTGGTCCAATCACTAACGGTGTCGACGGCATTTTGCAATTTCTCAGCAGCCTTGACGACGCACTTACTGGATGCCAAAATTGCGGTATCATCCGCAAAAGTAGCCATAATGGTGTTGTTATCCACTGGAATATCCCTTGTATATAGCAAATACAGGGTAGGTCCTAGGACGCTTCCTTGTGGAACACCGGCTTGTATATTACATAGCTTTGAATATTCTTGATCATACCGTACTCTGAAGAGCCGGTTTGAGATATAAGATTTTAGTATTTCGTAGTACTGCCTGGGTAGGTCCCTTTGCAGTTTGTACGCTAGCCCCTCATGCCATACCTTGTCGAATGCTTGAGCAACATCTAAAAATATAGCCGAACATACTTGTTTTTCTTCTAATGCTTTTTCAACTGTATCCGTTATTCTATGAACTTGGTCTATCGTGGAATGTTTATTTCTAAATCCAAACTGATGATTTGGGATTAGATTTCTTTCTTCTATGACCTTGCTCAGTCTCTTCAGTAGCAATTTTTCAAAGACTTTTGCCATTATTGGTATAAGCGATATTGGTCTGTAAGACGTCACTTCTGTTGGTGGCTTACCTTGCTTTGGTATAACAATTACTTCAGCAATTTTCCAATGATGTGGGAAATATTGGGTCTTTAGGCATGCATTTATTATGAATTGGAGTTTTATGAAGGCTTTTGATGGCATTTCTTTCATAACCTGAGCAGTTATTAGATCGTACCCAGGTGATTTTTTGTTCGATAGTTGATTTCGACACACACTTTTTATTTCTTTGAGTGTGACAATTGGTATGTCAACTTCTTTACTTTATCAATAAACTGTAAGCTGATTTCAGATGTATTTGCCGGGAATGGCTTAAAAACATTCGCAAGATGTTCTGCAAACAGGTTAGCTTTTTCTTTCGGATTTCCGATCCAATTCCCGTTTAGAGATTTAATTGGCGGGTTTTGTAACTGCGGTCTTTTCAGGCGCTTAGCTGCTTTCCAGAGCGAATAATCAGTTGAAGCATCAGTCGTTAAATTTTTCAGGAATCTACTTAATGAATCATTTTTGAATTCGTAGATTTGTTTTTTCAGTTCGTTGCTTAGCCGGTTAAACGCTGTTTTGTCGTCTGGAAATCTAGTATTTTGCCATTTTCTTCGAGCTCTTCTCTTCTCCAATATCAACTCTCTTATCTCGGCAGGGTATTTTGTTTCAGTTTGCTTCCTACTCGAGCAAGTTGGTGTACTTTCTTCTGCAGCTTGTTGAACATCGGCAATGAATTGTTCTACTTCAAGGTCGATTTGCTCTTTTGTTTCCATAGGGGATCTGAGATTTATATAGCTTTCAAGCTTTTCTCTGAATTTACTCCAGTTTGTTTTATTGTTTACTAGCTTAGGATTACTTTTTTCCATTATCTCCGATTCATTAAGTGATAAAATCACCGGTGTATGATCTGATGATAAGTCATAATTACCTTCGACTCTTATATGGTTTCGTTTGATACCTTTAACTATGAAAAAGTCAACAAGGTCTGGTATTTTACTTGAATCCGATGGCCAGTATGTTGGTGATCTGGATGAATAAAACTCACAATTGTATTTGAGGCATGCTTTGTAAAGCCTTCTGCCTTTTGTTGTTATAAGTCTGGATCCCCAATGGGTGTGCTTAGCATTAAAGTCACCACCAACAAGGAAGTTATGTCCTAGTACATTCAGCAGTTCTGTATAATCATCTTCAGTCGGGGAACGCCTCGGCGGGCAGTATATTGATGCCAACTTGAAGTCTTTCTTTTTCATACCAATACTAATTATTGTTACTTGCATATTCTCGTTTGTAAACATAACTTCTTCATGGTGTTTTAAGCTCTTTTTTATGAGGATTGCCGATCCACCTCTAGCCTTATCAGCTGGATGAGGAGCGTGGTAGCAAATATAGTTTGATATTAAATCATCAAGAACCAGCCCACTTGAGAAATGAGTTTCGGACACCAGACAAATATCTATGTGTTCGATGTCTAAGAAGATTTTTAATTCTGATAAATGGTGTAAAAGACCGTTTGCATTCCATGTTCCAATTTTTAGTGTTCTGTCCATCATTGTTTTTTAAGAGTGACTTCTTCACTTAGCCGTTTGATGTTCAAATCCTGATTGTCAATTCTTTTAAGAATAAGTTCAAGGATTTCTTTAATGGAAGTTTCTTCAATCAATTTAATGAAATTAATTTAAATGGCATTTTCTTAAACTTTGATGAAGTCAGACATATCATTAAGTCGACCAATTTATGAAATCTTATTTATAAGTAAAAACATGTACTGAGTTATATATGCCTCAATAAAACTACTTACTTACTTACTTCTATATAAAATTTCATTTAAATGGGTTCTGTAGCTTGGGCGAGAAATGGTAACATAGAAAGACGAACAGACAGAGCTACTTTCACACTTATTATATTAGTAAGGACTCCCGTTCCCGTAGGAATATGGGGATGAATTAAAATTTATGTTACTCGGGGATAGTGTAGCATTCTAACGGTGGAAGGACTTTTGAAATCGGAACTATAGCTTCTAAGTTCCCGTATACGTTCCCGTTCCCGTGGGAATTTAGGAATAAAATATGAAGCCTATGTCCCTCCTCAGGTTCTAGACTATCTCTGTACAAAATTTCATTTCAATATGTTAATTAGTTTGGGCTGGAGACGGTAACATAGAAAAGCAAACAGACAGAGCTACTTTTGCATTTATAATATTAGTGAAGACCGGTTCCCGTAGGAATATTCGAATGAAATGTAAGCTTTGTCCCTCTTCAGGCTCTTGATCGTCTCTGTATAAAATTTCATTTAAATCGGTTCTGTAGCTTGGGCGAGAGATAGTAACATAGAAAGACGAACAGATAGAGCTACTTTCGCACTTATTATATTAGTAAGGACTCCCGTTCCCGTTGGAATATGGGGATGAATTAAGGTTTATGTTACTCGGGGATAGCGTAGCATTCTAACGGTGGATGAACTTTCAAAATCGGTACTGTAGCTTCTAGGTTCCCGTTGCCGTGGGAGTTTAGGGATAAAATAAATGGCATATGTCCTTCCTCAGGTTCTTGACTATCTCTGTACAAAATTTCATATCAGTTCAGTAATTTGGGCGGGAGACGGTTATATAGAAAGTCTGACAGACAGAGTGACTTTCACACTTATAATATTAGTTAGGATTACCCTCTTGTATGAAAAGCTTTCACATCTAATTACGTTTCATTACGTTTTTCTCTTATCAAGCGAAATGCATCTTTCGAGCAAAAAAAAAAAATTCTCACTGTTTTGAATTCTTTTGAGTTTATTAAGGTCATTTTCAAATTTCAATATTTTCCAATTTTTGAGTTTTTTTTTTAGTTTGTAACTTTTTCAGCGACAGTTTTAATTTATTTACTTTATAAATAAAACAACCGCGTGTTTGGTTTTATTACTGTTTAATTATAAAGAAAAAAATATTTTACCGAAATCCTACATAAGGCTTTTTAGGAATATGGTGGTTACTTTACTAACCACCATGACGGTAGGCATGAACAATAATCAAAACAAAGTATGAGAAATGAGAACGTTCGTAAAAGAATAAGTAACATGAATATAAACTAATGCTTTTTATGATAATCAAAAAAGCTTGTTTTATCTCTGCGGATACGAAGAGGAACTTTACAAGTACTGCATTGTCATACAGTTCGTGCTGGATCCCTTTTAGTGCTGCATTTGGCGCATCTTCGGGAAGTAGTTCGCTCTGGATGATGCATATTGCTCTCCATTCGCAGTTCCATAGGAACTGTTGGCTTATGACGTTTTATCAAAACTGGCAATGGTGAAGACGTTTCAGAGCTGTTGAGGGAGCGTTTAGAGCTGGAGTTGCGTTTTTATGCTCGAGCTGGTGTTAAGATTCCTTCTGCGAAAGTCTTTTGTGTCTAATTTATCCCATTCGGGATGATGTTCCATCTGGAGTTGGCGATACAATAAAAAAGAATTTATGACAGCGCAGTCAAAAAATGCGATGCCACTATTTATTTATGGCATATGTACGTACGGTTCCTCCATTGAAGTTTTTCTTCCCTTTTGGTTCCGTCACTACTGTTTGGTTTGATGACGCTGAAGCGGCAAATTCTGACAAACGTACTTTATCGTCGGAGTCAATTTCCTCTTCAAACCGTGACTGCTGTGGGGGTGAATCACCGACCACCATATCAGTTTCCAGTCCATTGTTGTATTCTTCATCTGGTTCCACCCTGCACAGGCACACACTTTCACTATATGAAGGAATATCTTCTATTAGAACGTCTTGAATTTCACTGTCATTCAGGATTCAGCACACGCTGAATCAAGAAAGTTCTGTAATCGAGTACACAAAACGAATTAAACAAAATCTACTATAGTCACGGTGATTAGGGAACTAACCACCTTATTATTAACGTAATTAATAAAAATATAAAAACCGAAACCTATATTTTATATCAAAAATAAACTGATGCATTACTTATGTTAGTAATAGAAAGTACAGAAATTATAATATAAAAAACATTCCTACCTCTGTTATTGAATTTGAAATTCTCTGATGTAAAAAATGCACTGCACAACTATTCCTAATCTTTAATATATAAAACAAAGACGGGTTTGTTACAACACTTATAACTCGAGATCTGCTAACCAATATTCATGGTTATTGATTCGTTGGATTTGTCTCCGCCCCGAATAGCATAATACATTTTAAAAACAATGAAAACTCGATATGTGTAATGAATACTTAATCTATATATCTATATAGGTACATACATAAAAGAAAGTCGTGGTAGTTACACTACTTATAACTCAAGAACGGCTGAACGGATTTGTCTGAAAATTGGTGGGGAGGTAGCTTAGGACCAGGAGACGGACTAAGGATACTTTTTATCCCTATATTCCTATGGGAACGGGAATGTAAACGGGAACCTAGAAACTACTGAACCGACTTCAAAAATTCTTTCACCATATAAACAGAAACGGGAACCTTAAAACCGCATGACCGATTTCAAAAATGTTTTCAACTTTAAGATGGTACATTATCGATATCCCACATTTACATAAATCATCTCATCCACGGGACCCGGGCAACGCCAGAAGGCTCAGCAATATATTTTTTTTATCCGGGAACAGGATTGGAAACGGTAACCTAGATACTACTGGAAAGATTTCACAAAATCTTTCAGAATTGGGATGATACATTATCCTTCAGTAACTAAAATTATAATTCATCCCTATATTCCTACGGGAACGAAAACACGAACCTCAAAACTACTCGACCGATTTCAAAATTTCTTTCGAATTAAGGATCATACGCGAACGTGATTGGGAAAGTAACCTGATATAACTATTTGACCAATTTCGAAGGACAAGGAGACGACCCCGTCTAAAACATTTTTATCACGCCACAGACATAAAATGTAAACGGAATGCTTAAAATCAGAAAAAGAAAAGTAAGCAGTAAAAGAAAAAACCGACATTGGGCATTGACTATCGTTTCATTGACTCAAATAAAAATAAAGCAGCGTGCAACAGAGACGACATCAATGCAATGCGTTAGCTTTCGTTATAAACAAAACAATGTTCTACAAAAAAAAAAAAAAACAAAAAAAAGCTGACTTATCGTGTCAGACTAAGCATGCATAGTCCAAATATCAGCAAGTTAATGAGTCAGCGGAGATCTTCGCTCAACACCCTGGGCTGCTTAAAACATACTCATATACCCTTTATCCCTCGACATTCACGGCGTTGTTGAGGTCTGTATTTTTAAGGTTCCCATCCTTCTGTTGCCGTGGGAATATGCTGTTCCCGTGGGAATATGCGGATATCACATATTTCCATGGGAACGGAAGATCCCATAGGAACAGGGTTGGGAACGGAAACTTAGGAGCTACTAGACAGATTTCTAAAATTCTTTCAGATCTGGGATGCCACATAATCCCTCAGTAACTAAGCAAAGATTTCATCCCTTAAGTCCCACGGGAACAGAAACAAGAACGAGAACGGGAATTTTAAAGTTACTTGACAGATTTCAAAAATTCTTTCAATTCTAGGATGTAACATTATTTCTCAGTGACATACACTTATAATTTATTCACATATTTCCATGGGAACGGAAAATTCCCACAGGTACGGGGTTGGGAACGGAAACTTAGAGACTACTAGACTGATTTCTTTCAGCAGTGGGATGCCACATAATTCCTCAGTACCTAAGCAAAGATTTCATCCCTATAATCCCATAGGAACAGAAACAGGAACGAGAACGGGAACCTTAAAACTACAGACCCGAGCAACGCCGGGCGGCTCAGCTAGTATTTGAATAAAACTAACTGACGAGCATTTGCATCAAATTTTGTCAACACACAGCCCACAACATAGTTCAGCTCACTGTCAGTAAATGACGTGAAAATAAACTTTAAACAGCTAAAAATAGGTGGTTAGGAAACTAACCACCAAACCTGACATCTCTTTCTGGTTGCAGGAAGGTATAGGAACTGCCCCATAAAAAGGAAGTACAGTTAAACCCGCTTAAGAGAAAAGGCGAATTGTCACAGTTTTTCTTTCACTTAAGCGGGGTTTTCACTTAACCGAACCCCGGTTAAGTGAAAAAAATTTCACTTAAGCGGAGTCCTTATAAGTGAAAAAAAATTGCACTTAAGCGGATTTAAAAGTTTACATAAATCAAATTAAATCACATTTGAGTTTTTGTAGGTTACTTCTTAGGCAAATTGGGCAAAACAAAAAGAGTCCACTCCCAAGTTTGGCTTCAGGTTTCAAATATGTATACATTCATATTTTTGAATACGGTACGTTTTAGAAGACAAAAATAATCTTACTTTTTTTCAAAAAGTCATTAATTTTCGTTTGTGAAAAAGTCTGAAAATGGCAATTCATTTTATATTCAACTAGCTGAGCCACCCGGTGTTGCTCGGGTCTGAAGTCTTAAGGTTCCCGTTCTCGTTTTTCCGCTTAAGTAGGAACTTGGTGATGAAAAATAATTCGGGATTATGTGGCATCCCAATGACAAAAGAATTTTTGAAATCTGTCCAGTAGTTTGTAGGTCCAGCCCCGTTCCTGTGGGAATCTTCCATTACCGTGGAAATATGTGAAATATAGGTCTATGTGACTGGGGGATAATGTAACATCCTAGAGTTTAAAGAATTTTTGAAATCGTTTGAAATTGTTCTCGTTATAGGGAAAAAATATAGTCTAGGTTACTGATGGAGGAGGATAATGTAGCACTCCTAATGCCGAAAGAATTTTAGAAGTCTGTCCAGTAGTTTCTAATTTTCCGTTCCCAACCCCGTTCCTGTGGAAATATGGGGATCAAACCTTGACAGGAAACATTTATAGATAGATTAGATAGATAGATAGATTGTTTTATTCATTCCTTAAAAAAAGTTACAATTGCATTTGAACTTTAATAAATTGAATAAATTAGAGCATGGCATTACTGCCGTCTGCCCGAGTGACTATTCTATAATTTTTTGATTTATTACAGTGTTTTCTTTCATAATAATTCATAATAATTATTGATTCATACATATTAAAATTTGTGGACCAGTAATTTTAAATATTTTGGTTTAAATAAAATTTATTTGAATTTTTATAATGACTTTTAGTTTAGTTAAAACGATTTTTCTTTTTTTTTTTTTAATTTTAGTTTAGTTAAAACAGAACAAGTACTGTATTTTGGGTACAGAAAAAAAAATAAAATAAAAGAGCTTTATGAATACATCTTTTAGTTTAAAGAATGACTTTTAGTTTAGTGAAAACAAAACATATAATTTTTTTTTTTTTTTTTTGCTTATTATTTTGGTAATTCTAATTTAGATACTGAGAACAAAGCGCTTTAATTTGAGTTTAAAAGTTTTCATACATAATTCTGCTTCTGTAAGACATCGCTTCAGTGGTGAATTTGTATA
Source organism: Melanostoma scalare (assembly GCA_949752695.1). NCBI lineage: Eukaryota > Metazoa > Arthropoda > Insecta > Diptera > Syrphidae > Melanostoma > Melanostoma scalare. Next base: position 80,503,132 of record OX456986.1, on the reverse strand, counting down.
GCCGAACCCAGTCTTCTCCATTTAGAATAAGTTTTAAGTCTTCTTCTTCCAGGTAGTTCTTCTCATAAAAAACTCTCCTAAGTTTCATCAGAATTGGGCATATTGCAATGAAGTGGTAAACGTTCTCCACAGCACGCATATTGCAAAGAGAGCAGATACCTTCTAAATCGTTCCTGTGCGGTCTGTAGTTAAGTTTTAAGAGTTCCCCCCTTACTTTAAAAATGCAACTCACAACTTTTCTTGGGTTATTATCAGTGAAGTAATTTCTTTCATTTAAATTGTAGTTAAGCTTAGCATATGTTATTCTTGCTATTGATGATCTTGCTTGTTCAATGAATGCATATCTCTCATTTTCGTCGATACATTGTATAATTTCATAAAGAGCCATTTTCCATTGCTGTGCATTTGCCTCGGCTAAGTCTAGACTTCATCCACAGTTAGCTGCATGGTCAATCCAATCTTTGTAGAACAACGATTTTCTACGTACTGCATGCATAAGCACCAGTTTCGGCAATCGACTGTCTTCCATCTTTTTAATTCGGATCAAATAATCCGCATTTAACTTTAGAGTTGAAACGAAGAGCGTAGGTAGTCCAGTTTCCAAGTGATACATGTATTTTGGCGTATCCATCGTTAAAAAAAAGATTTTTCTCAAGAAAAAACGCAGCAATATCTCCACAGTTTCAAATTTTTTAATACCCCACGTTTGAGCTCCATAAAAAAGAATAGATTTAGCGGTTGCATTAAAGACTTTGAATTTCGCGTTTGTTGAAACGAGCTTACTGTTGAATATTTTTCTCCAATTTGCACAAATGGCGGTCCTGGCCATGTTAGCTTTAGTTTCCAAATGTTTTTCCATATTTAAATTATAAGTAATCGTCATTCCCAGGTAAGTGTATTCTTTCACCACTTCTAACTCGACCTCACCATATCTCCAGTGTTCCTCTCTAGAAAGTCGTCCTGCACCATTCTGGAATACCATCACTTTGGACTTCTCTGTGTTTACTTCTAAACACCATATTTTGCAGTACTCAAAAAGTCTGTTCACATTCAGTTGAAGCGAAGAAGGAGATTCTGCCAATATCAAAATATCATCTGCATACATAATAACTTTGATTTTTATATTTCCATATTCAACTCCACAAGGAAGGCATTCTTGAATGTCATCCAGAAAAAGGGCAAATAACAACGGACTAAGAGTACATCCCTGTCGAACTCCGCAATTTATTGTAATATCTTTCGATGTTTCAGCTCCATTTACTATGCGTCCAATTGTTCGTTGATACATTTTTTCCAAAGCTCTACCGAATTTAGTGGAAATACCAAGATTATAAAGTTTATAAAAAAGTGCTCTTCTGTCCACTTTATCAAAGGCAGCTTTAAAATCCACGAAAAAAGCATATAGTTTTTTGTTTTCGTTTAGCTTCGAACGGGCTAAACATCCTAGCACAAAAATATTATCGACTGTCGAATAGCCCTTTCTAAAGCCGGACTGGAATTCACTCAGTTTGTTATTTATACTAACCCAATTATTGAGCCTGTTATTAAGAAGCGTTGTATATATTTTCAAACTTGCGTTCAAAACAGAGATTCCTCTATAGTTCTTAGGGTCACTTGGGTTACCTTTTTTGTGAATTGGCCAAATGAGGGCTTCTTCAAAGTGATCCGGATAAACAGCAAAATCAAAAATAACATTAAGAGCTTGAGTTAGCTTTTCTTTCAATAACGTCGAAGAATGTTTGAGAAATTCTGTCGGAATACCGTTAGAACCAGCCATTTTGCCATCTTTAAGTGTGTCCAGATTTTTTTCTACTTCTGACATTGTGATTTCTTCGTCTAAAATGCTATCGACTATTACAGGTTTAGCATAGCTCAAAAACTGCTGATCATTTTGTGAGTTCAGTAACGACGCAAAGTGTTCTCTTAAAACTGAAATTGCTATCTCTGATGATTTCTGAGCTGCTTCATTTCCATTGATTTTTTTTGTTATTTTCCAAAATTCTGCCGAGTCCTTGCATTGGCTTAATTTTTTTGCTAGGTTTTCTTGATAAATTTTTCTTTTTTCATGGCATAATCGCTTGTATTGCTTAGTTTTTTCCACATATTTTGTCCGTGTTGAGACTAAATTTACTTTCCTTAGTGAGTTTAACAAACTCAGTGATTGGTTTCTTAGTTTTTCACATGCGTAGTCGTACCACTACTCTTTTCGTTGCAATTTTTTGTTTTTCTGCATAACCTCAGCTGCTTCTTTGATTATTGTTTCAAGTTCTATTAAGGGTAGATAGTTGATTTTACTACAGCATATCTTTCTTTCCAACAAGTTATTTAAATTTGATGTGTAGTTGTCTTTGCAGCGAGGCACCCATTTCAATTTTTGCACATCTAATGTTTTTTGATTTCTGTTACTGCCTTGGATACTGTCAATTCCAATTTGGACTTTAATTGGAAGATGATCCGAATAGGCAATGTATTCCACCTTAAAATCTTTCACAATAGAAAGCCAGTTTCCACTGATAAGACAAAGATCTATTGTTGAGCAGCCCTGTTTCCCAATGAAAGTAAATTCACCATTTTTGTCTCCTTCCACAGTTCCATTTAAAATACTTAGCCCAAAATCGTTGCAAAAATCTAAAACTTTTTTTCCTTCTGCATTTATTACTTTATCCTTAGAGCTGCGATTTCTTAACTCAATTTTAAACGCTGATTCTTTATCTGCTGTTCTAGCATTGAGATCACCAATTACCATTAAATCTTCACTTTTCAATTCACACAGTGTATCATACAGTATTTCAAAATCGTTTTGCCACTTATTACAGTTTAAGTAAACTGGTATGATGAAAAAATTTTTATCATAAATTTTGAGTTCAATACTCATTACTTCTTCAATAATTTTTACATTTGAAAAGTTGACTACATTTTCATTGATAGCAGCCATCATTCCTCCACTTGCTCTACCCTTAGCTGCTACCTTTATAGCAGGAATCCAAAAGCATTTGTATTTTGGAAAATATTTTTCAAAGCTTAAACAATTATCTTTAAGAACATGCGTCTCTGACAAAAGTATGATTTCAGCTTTGCACAATTCATTAAAGAAATCAGAAAACATTATTTTATTGCTCAATCCCGCAATATTATATGCAACGATCGAAACATTAATTAAGCTGTGTATTTTTTTGTTTTGTTTTTTATATTTTTGAGTGTTTTTGTTGCGTATGCCCTCCCTGAGCTATTCTGACCGAGCAGCATTTGTGCGTGCCCTAATAGCATCCACATGGCTTCCACGATCCACAGTAGCTTCTGTCAGTGTTCTGTCGTTGTCACCTCTGCTACCACCTGCTATCGAACGTAAACAACTTTGAAAGAAGTCCGGCGAAAATTTTAACATCTCGGTTAATTTCTCGAAACCACAATTTGCGCCGTGTCTTAATCCTTTCGAATCGTTCCAGATAAATTCCACACCGTCGACGATTAATTTTTCTCCTTTTACAACAGCTTTCGTATTTTTACGATCGCGTTTAATAATCTTTCGAATGTGTAAAAGCTGTGCTCTTCGTCTTCTTATCATTGGTGGATAATCTCTCTGAATGGATATTTTGGTGTTTTTAAGCTTATATGCATTGTTTAAAACCGCGTAAAGATTGTCTTTGGTTTTGAATTTAGCAATAAAGTTTTTATATTTTGGATTCCATGTTTTTATTTCAAACATTTATAATGTAAGTCATTGTCACTGAGGGATAATGTAACTTCCTAGAGTTGAAAGAATTTTTGAAATCGGTCAAGTAACGTTAAGCTTTAGGTTCTCGTTCCCGTTTCTGTTCCCGTGGGATTATAGAGATAAAATGTAGTCTAGTTTACGGATGGAAGGGTATAATGTAGCACTCCTAATGCCGAAAGATTTTTAGAAATCTGTCCAGTAGTTTCTAAGTTTCCGTTCCCAACCCCATTCCTGTGGGAATATGGGGATTAAACCTTAAAGGAACCATTTATAAGTCTATGTCACTGAGGGATAATGTAACATCCTAGAGTTGAAAGAATTTTTGAAGTCAGTAACTTTAAGGTTTCGGTTCTCGTTCCCGTGGGAATATAGGGATGAAATATAATCTAAATTACTAATGGAGAGGGATAATGTAGCAATCCTAATGCAGGAAGGGTTAAAGAAATCTGTCCAAAAGTTTCTAAGTTTCCGTTCCCAAACCCGTTCCTGTCGGAATATCCGCCCAATTTTTTAAATTCTGTTCCTGTGGGAAAATGGGGAACAAACCTTGACAGGAACCATTTATAAGTCCATGTTACTGAGGGATAATGTAACATCCTAGAGTTGGAAGAATTTTTGAAATCTGTCAAGTAACTTTAAGGTTCCCGTTCTCGTTCCGGTTTCTGTTCCCGTGGGATTATAGGGATGAAATGTAATCTAAATTACTGATGGAGGGGGATAATGTAGCACCCCTAATGCTGGAATCGTTTTAGAAACCTCTCTAGTAGTTTCTAAGTTTCCGTTCCCAAACCCATTCCTGTGGGAATATCAATTTTAAAATTTTTTATTTCATAAGAACCTTCTCCTGACAATAACAAACACAACAAAAAAAGAATTGACCAAATAGGTCCAGGCGTTGCTGAGTTATGCGCTTACCAACACATTTTGCGATTCATTTTTATATATAAGATTTCATCTAAGATTAAATCTAGTTCATTATCTCCATAAGAAAACTGCTTAAGAACTTTGAGATTTAAAAGCTTCTTTGATTGTTGGTTTCTGAATTACCATAATTTCCACATCTGAATTTTGTCAGATACAGATCTTTTAGCATCAAGCTCTTCGAATAGTAGTCCTATGCTTCATTAATAATGTCTTCGTCCGTCATATCACCAAAACAAGGAAGATCTTGATCTTCTTCGTTGTCTGGTTCAACTTCTTCTAAGTTTTCGTCTGTATTAAAAGTCAAACCAGCTTTCCGGAAACAGTTCGTTATGGTCAATGGGCTAACCATCCACCAGGCCCGTTTTTTCATTTATAACGCAATCAGTAAATTAATTTTTTTTGAAAAATCCATAAGGATTCTCCATTATCCAAATGAAGAAGTTGCTTCTTTGTAATACATCTTCTGTAATGGGCCTTAAAGCAGTGTATAATTCCCTGATCCAAAGGTTGAATGACAGAGGTGGCATTCGGGGGGTAAAAATTCAATTTTAATATTTTCTATTTAGCATATATATAGCACTAGCTGTGCCCGCGACTTCGTCCGCTTGGAATAGTAACTTTCGGCAGCATTTTTAATTTTTTAGGCTACTTATTTTGCAAATAAGACACATTCATGCGTTTTAGTAAACTATTTTTATATTATTTTATTTCAGTACATTTTTGCACACGACGTTCTTACTTTTTCCTTCTTTGTCAAATAAAAAGGTTTTGCGAGTTTGATACACTCTTTTAAAATAAAATGACAAATCAGTGGGAATTAAAGAAATACGTGGAATCAATAGTTTTCTAATTACGCTGTTCCAGTCATTATTAAAACTTTTATAATGCCACATCCCAGATGTGTAATTTGTAGCTGTGTGCAATTCTAGAATACTCATAATTGGCACTGGAACACCAACTTGCAGCCACTGCTGATAATTGAGGAAATTGGAAGGATGAATTGAGAAATTCTAAAGGGTATGATGTGACTTTCTCAGTGTCCATAATATTGTCTATTGATAGACATTCGACAATATCCCCCAATACGTCAAAACATAATTTATAAGTTTATATGGTTAACTATCTCATTAGTCGGATTAGCCGAAATCGACTTTTCGCACAGTCATTACCTATTGCCAATATTTATTTGAAGATCAAGATAGAAATTTCTTCTCAGGCCAACTGGGTAATCGACAATTTGACAGAAATCACCTCACGGTGAAAGGACTTTTGAAATCGGTCCAGTATCTTCAAGGTTCCCGTTTACGTTGCCGTTCCCATAGGAATGTTGGGAAAACAAATACAGCCTATGTCAAGACTATCTCTGCACCAAAATTCATACAAATAGGTTCAATAGTATGGGCGGTTGATGGTAACAAAGTAAAACAGACAGACGGAGTTGATTTCGGATCTATAATATTAGTAAGCACTTCCGTTCGCATGGGAATATGGGGATAAATCGAAGTTAATGTTACTTTGAGATAGTGTAGCATTCTAACGGGGAAATAATTCTTGAAATCAGTGCTGTAGGTTCCCGTTTACGTTTGCATTCTTGTGCGAATACAGGGATAACATATACTTATAGCATATGTCCATCTTCAGGCTCAAGACTATGACTCTGTACCAAAATTCATTTAATAGTTTGGGCGGTTTTTGATAACAAATAAAATTAGACCGACAGATTTCATTTCAGACTTATGATATTAGTAAAGACTCCCATTCCAGTGGGAATATGGTGACCGTTCCCGTAGGAATATGGGAATGACTTACAGTTGATGTTACTCAGGGATAGTGTAGCATTCTAACGGTGGAAGAATTTTTGAAATCGGTGCTGTAGCTTCAAAGTTCCCGTATACGTTCCCATTCCCGTGGGAATATAGGGATAAAATATATAGCCTATGTGCTTCCTCAGGTTCTAGACTACCTTTGTACAAAATTTCATTTAAATCTGTTCATTAGTTTGGGCGGGAGATGGTAACATAGAAAGGCGAACAGACAGAGCTTCTTTCGCACTTATTATGTTAGTAAGGACTCCCGTTCCCGTAGGAATATGGGGATGATTTAATGTTTATGTTACTCGGGAATAGCGTAGCATTCTTACGGTGGAAGAATTTTTGAAATCGGTGCTGTTGCTTTTAAGTTCCCGTATACGTTCCCGTTCCCATGGGAATTTAGGGATAAAATATATAGCCTATGTCCTTCCTCATGTTCTAGACTATCACTGTACAAAATTTCATATCAACCAGTTTAGTAGTTTGGGCGGGAGACGGTAACATAGAATGTCGGACAGACAGAGTGACTTTCACATTTATAATATTAGTAAGGATTGTCCACAATCAGCAAAACCTTTTTTCCTTTTCTTTAAATGTTTTGTCCAAATCTTGAATGATCATCGTCCAAATTTTACTTTTCATCCAAGCTTTGGTGTTGGCATAATATTTAACGGGAGTTGTGCTGTATTTAAAGCATCTTGAATTATGAGATTTACCTATGTTTGTACATATGTATTTAGAAGAAAAGTTATTAGCAAAAGAAAAACAAAATGTGTTTAATCTTAGTCTACACACCAATACAAAAAAAAAATTTTGTCTGTTCCAATCGAATTGAAAATGAAAAGGACAGTGATACGGTCCTTTGGTAGCTTCTTTCCTGAAGGTTTTCACATCTATTTATCAATGAAGCCGTCGCGTCTGTAGAGCCTTAAACATTATCCCGAATTCATCAGCATTATGCACGTCATCTGGGTTGTTGCTTTGACGAATGTTTGGCAAAAAATTTTCCAGCCAATGGTTAGCAGCAACTGTGTCAGTAGAATTATTTTCACCACAAATCTTCTTAAAATGATTATTTTCACGTTTTTTCCACTGATCTAACCATCCATTTGTTGGATCAAATTGTTTTGTTCGATAATTTTTTTTTTTTCACTTAAGAGAGTTTTTTTCAATGAAAAATATGAAATTTAACTGAAAATATGTTTCAGGTATCCGGGTTTTTCACTTAAGCAAGTTTCACTTAAGCGGAGTGTTTAATAGGTAATTGGTCTACAAATACTCGGGGATGAAAAAATTCTTTCAGATAAGCGGGTTTTTCTCTTAAGCGGGTTTCTCTTAAGTGGGTTTTACTGTAATTAAAATTTTCATCAAAATGCCGTATCACAGATCTTTTGTTTATTTAAAATTTTGCTTTATTTGTTTTATATGACGACTTGATCATAGATCGTCGATATCATTAATTTAATACAGATTTTTCTTTATTCTTGTTTTGTTGGAAAAAAAAAATTATTTACTCGATAGAAAGGTATTTTTGATTGATTATGGAAGTGTTTTTTGGCAAAGCTGTCTTATACATAACATCATTTTACATGCATAGCAAAAAAACATCCCGGACAACTGATGTCGGGGATAAAAGGATGAGTAGAATCTTGTCCGGGATAGATTTTTGATGTTATTCGAGTATGGAATGAGATTTTAGATGTTTCATTTTTAAATGTTTGTAAGACTGATGATTTTTATGTATCTCGAACAACAGCAAAAGGCGGCATTCACATGTACTGAAGTGTACTGAGTATAATATAAACAAACATAAAATAAACAGAACGATAAATACAGTCCACAAATATATACGTCAAAAAGATTGTAAACAAAAACATAGAATCTTATACTAAAATTAATGTTTCTACTATACACAAAGTCATATGACTAAAATTCGATACAAATCGAAATACAAAGCAAAGTGGTTGAAAAGTGATTTTTTTGTGTTTTAATTATTTTAGAATATCTTTCTTACGGAAGATTTCTGAGTTTAAATATTTCAAACATAGACAATATCATTTGGTCCTTCAGCGTTCAGCCTTTAATTTTGGAACCGTACAATAACAATAACATTTAAAAAACAATTAAAGTGTGTACAATAAAGTGTGTGTGCGCGAACAATTTACAATTGATATATATATAACTAGTGCGAACATTTTTTCGAAAAATCGTGTGTTTTTATATAATTAGCTTCGCGTAACGTATGAAAGACTTGAATCTCAAACGTAAATAAAAAACATTTTAAGCTAAAACTTATTCTACGAATAATCAACGTCCAGCGGAGACTCTGGTGTGAACATCTTTATATAGATACATATAGACGGCAGCAGATCCTGAATAAGCAGTAAGTTTTACTTGTTGCATGTACTTGTAAACTTGTCAATTACATTTTTATATCTATACTAGCTGACCCGCCCGGCGTTGCTCGGATCTAAGTTATTTAAAAAAATTGTCAGGAACACCCGCTGGACTAAGCTGAAAATAGCCGGAAAGTTTAAACAATGTTAATGGTAGATGGCCCTTATCACTAAGGGGTATGAAAAATAGATAGTAGCCTATTTTCAGACCTACTGAATATGCGTATAAAATTTGGTAAGAATCGGTCAAGCCGTTTCGGAGGAGTTCAAGTTCGAACACCGTGACACGAGAATTTTATATATATGAAAATAAAGAAAGATTAAATTAAATATGGCTCAAAGTAAGAATTTTAAATAAGGGGAGCTGCAGAAAATGCTGCTTAATAAAATCTTTAAAGATCTTACGAACTACAAAAAGTCGCCGAAGGATCGTAAGGTTACAGCATATGCGTCAGGTCGTCTGTCGATGCTGGAAGCGGATATGGCGTCTGCGAAATCCTACCACGAAGCGATTTTCGGTGCCGGGATGCTGGAAGAAAGCCTGAAAAAGGAAGAGTTAATGGTGGTGTACGAGCAGATTAATGAGCTTTATTTCGAATAGCGTGCCGAGTTGGTGGATACCTTGGAGAAGTGTGCTACAGCGAAGGCAGCACAAGTTAATACGAGTGCTCCGAACCCTGACACTGCCGCTGTTGCTGCAACGTCACATTCTGGTATTCGGCTTCCAAGAATAGATCTGCCTAATTTCGATGGTTCGTAGCTTTCCAGGACAAATTTCATGTTCTAGTGCATCAGAACAAGTCGATAGATGATATCGACAAGCTGCATTTCTTACAGTCTTGTTTGGTGGGTGATGCAGAACGTTTCTTGCAAAACCTTTCGGTGGAAGCAGCTAGCTACGAGAAAGCTTGGGAACTGTTGAAGGACAGGTATGACCATAAACGCATTCTGGTGCACATACAAATGCAGAATTTGTTTGGTCAGCCGTCTTTGAGTCGCGAAACTGCATCGGGTCTTCGTGACTTGTTATACACCACCCGTGAATGTGTTCCTGGGCTGGAGAACATGGATGTGCCAGTTTCTGAATGGGATACGGTGTTGATTTGGTTCTTACTCCAGAAACTTCCCAGTGCGTGCCAAAAACTGTGGGAAGAAAAGTTAGGTAACCGGAAAGACTTACCGAGTTTTAAGGAGTTCTCCGAATTTTTGGAGACGAGGTTCCGGACATTTGAGGTTGTAGGCCAGCAGGAGCTTGGTGCAACATCTAGGAGCAAAGAAGAGCCAGCCGCCAACAAAGGGCCACGCGTTCCAGCCAGCAGTCCGAAGGTGTACCACAGTAAAGAAGTCAATAAGCAGCCGTTCAAACCAGCGAACATGAGTTTCGTTGAGCAGCCAGTGAGGACGAACTCCGGCGAGCAGCTCGCATGTAAGTTGTGCAACCAAGGCAAACACACGTTGCGAAAGTGCCAGCGCTTCCTGAACATGGACAACATGGGGCGTAAAGATGCTGTTCGCAGGTTGAAGGTGTGTGAGAATTGCTTGTCTTACGGGCACTTTCTCCGTGACTGCCAGAGTGTTAGTTCGTGCTACTTTTGCCAACAAAAGCACCACTCGTTGCTGCATTACAATGCACAAAATGGCATGTCACAACCGCGACAACAACAACAACCTTCAACGAGTTCGCAGGCGAGGAACATGGCATCCAGAGGATTTCAGGCTCCTCTGAACAGAAACGTGTCGGAGTTCCAGCCAACAGGAGATGAACAGCAGCTCCAATCAAATGGACATACTTTTAACTACCACGCGTCGCATGGTGATGATAGAGTTGCACGGTTTCTGCGCTGCGTCGATGAAGGCTTTCGGAGCAGCGGTGTATGCTCGTGTCTTAGACAGCGATGACAACATCCATGTCAACCTGCTTTTGTCAAAGACGAAAGTGGCACCAAATCAACGAACGATTACTCTTCCCCGTTTGGAGCTTTGTGGTGCTGTAGTTTAGACGCAATTGATGCAGTACACCAAAGAAGTTTTGGCCATCCCCGATGTCAAATCGTATACTTGGACGGATTCAACTATTGCGCTCGCTTGGATAAAGGCCACTCCCGCTAGATGGACTACGTTCGTGTCCAACCGAGTGTCAGAGATCCAGCGGCTAGTGGGGATCGATTGTTGGGGACATGTTGCAACGCATCATAACCCAGCCGATCTGGCGTCCAGAGGTGTGTTTCCGTCGGAACTGAAGTCATTGGAGCCATGGTGGAAAGGTCCAGAATTTTTACATCATCAATGGGTCTTCGATGTCCCACATCAACCTGTTGATAACGAAACGGAAGAGGAGCAGCGTACTGTGAAGGTACTCAGCGTTCGGGTCAACCATAGCGACAGTATACTTCAAACAATATATGACTGTTCGAGCCTTCTCAAGTTCGTTCGAGTCGTCGCTACCTGTCTTCGTTTTGTAGCTAAGTGTCGCCCGAAATCGGGATCTAATGTGGGTCCACTTACCCCAAATGAGCTGGAAGTAGCGCGCATTGTCGTCGTCAAGACAGCGCAGAACGAGATGTTCAAGACGGAGATACAACAAATAGCGGATGCATCCAAGATTCCCAAATCCCTTAGTGCGTTAAACGCATTTCTCGATGAAAATGGGATTTTAAGAGTTGGAGGGCGCTTAGAAAACTCTCTCCTCGCTTATGAAGCGCAACACCCCATATTGCTGCAGAACAACCACCACTTTACAAGTCTGGTTATTAGAGATGCCCATAAAAACACTCTGCATGGCGGTGCCCTTCTTGCTAGCGGCAAAAGGCATCAGAAATGCAACAACTGATGGGAAATTTACCTGCCGCTCGAGTTCAGATGTCTCGACCTTTCAGCCATACCGGTGTCGATTATGCTGGTCCCATCAAAGCTGGAAAGCACGCGGAGCTAGGATATTGAAAGGATACTTTGCAGTGTTCATCTGTCTGGCAACAAAGGCCATTCACTTGGAAGTCGTATCAGATCTGACAACCCAAGCGTTTTTGGCAGCATTTCATCGTTTCACTGCAAGGAGAGGAAGCTGTCAACAGGTTTACAGCGACTGTGGAACCAACTTCGTCGGTGCTAATAACGAATTAGCAAAAATGCTTAAGGAAGCCACGCATGACTGGAAGGAGATAGCCCAAAAGCTTGCAAATCGCGGTACACATTGGCATTTTATTCCCCCAGCTTCTCCACACTTTGGTGGTTTATGGGAAGCAGATCTGAAGTCTTTAAACACCATTTAAAAAGAGTTGTCGGAACTGAAAGGCTCACGTTTGAGGAGCTCACAACGCTTCTAACACAAATAGAAGCGTGTTTGAATTCGAGGCCCTTATGCCCTCTATCCGATAGCTTCGATGATTTGGATGCGCTAACCCCTGCGCAGTTTTTAGTCGGCGAATCATTGCATGCCATAGCACAAGGCGAACTTAACAACAACGTCACACATCTTGACCGATGGAAACGAGTTCAAGCGCTGGCGGAAGGCTTCTGGAAAAGATGGAGTTCCGAATATCTTGCACGGCTACAACATCGACCAAAATGGACGCAAGTCAAGGAGGTTCCCAGACTAGGAGACTTAGTTCTGCTCAAGGATGAGCGACTACCACCAACCTACTGGAACCTCGGCCGAATTGAAGGAACACATGCAGGATCAGACGGTCTTGTACGCGTCGTCACCGTCAAAATGCAGAGTGGAACCCTAAAGCGGCCCATCGCAAAAATTTGACGCCTGCCTTGCAACGATCACAAGGAACATACTGCCATCGTTTAATTAAACATCTTCCCTGAAGATTTACAACCAAAAACCCATTATACACTGCCCCTGGATTCAGTACGAATCAATATCCGCTGAAATATATATCTTCCCCGAAGATTTATCTAAAACTTCAAATACACCGCCCCTGGACTCAGTACGAATCAACACCTGCTGAATTAAATTTCTTTTCCGAAGATATACCTGAAAACTTCAAATACATCGCCCCTGGATTCAGCAAACGAGTCAACACCAACTTTACCTGCTGAATCACACATCTTCCTCGAAAATCATTAAAAACCTAATACAACGCCCCTTGATTCACCCGAATCAACAACACCCACCTGCTGTTACCATTATCTTCTCCGAAGATAACATCCCTTCTCTCAATACACAATCTCTGGATTTATATAAGACTTAATTTAAGTCCAACGTAAGCTGAATTCAACAATCAACCCATCTTTATTTTTTGCAGCAACGAATCATTTCTTCAAAAAGAAAACTAGATCACCATGATCTCTGAAAGCACATCGTACCTGAAAATTCATTGACATATAAAATCATCTATACGTTCCTGAAAAGTAACCACATAATTGATTCAAACAATCACATTCTCCAATCAACTCATCTTTAATAATTACACCATTCAACATTCAAGAAATAATACACAAAATTATAATTTTATTCATCTTTATTGAAATTTCAAACACAATACAAAATTCATCTGGATTGAAACAACATTTGCAATACGCTGCGACAATGCACACATCAAGTTATCAACTTTACTTTAAAATTTCAATCCAAAATAAAGCACTGCCACAACGCATGCAAAAGAAACATAATATTTCAATAATTTTACTAATCAACAATTCTTTATTAAAAATTAACCAAACAAATCTCGAATGGAAATAAGACACATTCCACAAAATTTATGAAAAACATCGACAGCAAATCAAATGTCAAAAAGCCGTCGGCAAAACAAAATTGAAATTAATCAAAACATCGCTTGTTAAAAAAAAAAACCAATCAAAATTAAAACTACACAAAGCATAATTTCATCTGCAAATTTACAAAATAATTTCAGAATTTAATCAAAATTCACTGAATTTTAAAATGTCACCGAAGACGATTAATGTACTTATTATGTACACAAAGCATGATTCAATATATGCGTTACGCGCCGAGCTGCATTCGAATCATATCTTTTCAACAAAATCACAAATTCACAACCACTTTTTTTAATGCAATCGTAATCTTTTATTGCAATAAAATGTCTTGCAATTGCACTACAAGCATTTAACACCACTTAACTTACACTTTTGATATTAATTTCGCAAAAATTCACGAAATGAATACGCGTTGTTTACCTCGCAAAAATGTAAAAAAAAATTTCTAATCGGAACCGAAAATGTCCGACTAGAAAGAGACCGAAACCACTTCGTATTTTCAATAATATATACATACACACTAGGGTGCTTTTTTTTTTTTTTAACAAATTTTTTTTTTCACTCCCATTTTTATTTGTTTAACAGACTTTCATTCAATCGGTCCGAAAGAACAATAAATATCATTCCGAATCTTTGGAACTACCTCAACTCATCCCGTTTATTTTTTATACATACTGTAAGACTCTGGAACTCCCTCCCGTCCTCAATCAAAATAATTGTCAATCCCAAAACATTCAAGTCCGCTATCTTTCTCTACTTCTAATCTCTCTAATACTATCCTAATACATGTCCCCTTCTTTAGTTTTTGCATAGAATAGCTTAATTTGTTATAAATTGTTAGAAGCATAAATGTAAGCTGTTTTCAAATCTTTTGTTTAAAACATAATTGTAAACTTTATTTATTTTTATTAATTTTAAGATTTAAATCAAATTGATAGCATAATCTACCTAAGTACTATAAAAGATTTAATCTTACTGTATGTACCTCTTTTGTAAATCAATAAATCAAATCAAATAAATCAAATAAATCAAATCAAATAAATCCCATCCCGAAATTTTGTGGAAAATACCTAAAAAAAATTCTCAAAAAATTTGAGCCCTTAATATTAACATTTAGTACTCGACCAAGGCATGCAAAGATTTCCCATATAAAATACACGTAAACTTAAACTTTTTTAAGGGCTCAAATTTATTGAGAATTTTTTTTTAGGTATTTTCCACAAAATTTTGGGATGGGAGTGAAAAAAAAATTTGTCCAAAAAAAAGCACCCTAATACACACAAACATACACACATAACCGCGATCGCGAAAATCGATAAATTGCCGGAAGCGCGCAATTGTCGGCACCATGCTTTGCTCACCAAAACGAATTTAAACTTGAATACTTGAAAGAAGAACGAACGCATGATAATTTATTTCCTTACTACGTAAGCCGCAAGATGATAAAAGACAACGGAAGAATGCAACGATTGTATACGACACTACGTTTCAATGGGAGAAAACAGAAAATACAACTTACGCATGCTATGCATACACAATATACAGTACACGAGTAAAAACGAAAGGCATAATTTTTGGGTGTCTGTTTTAGTATCTGTTGTACTATTTCTTCGTATTGTCCTTTTATGTTTATTGTAATGTATTAATATCTCATCTGTCTCTTTACATGTAACAATGAGAAAGAAGAGGACCATCATTCACTAATTGGTAATTGGTATTTATACCAATTAAATGCAACTAAAATGTCAGAGTCCATCTGTTGATGAACACTACACGATGTCGGTACTGCAGCTCAAAATCGAATAGGGTGCTCCATACAAGATGCTAATTTACAACTTTCGGAGGCGGGAGAATGTACTGAAGTGTACTGAGTATAATATAAACAAACATAAAATTAACAGAACGATAAATACAGTCCACAAATATATACGTCAAAAAGATTGTAAACAAAAACATAGAATCTTATACTAAAATTAATGTTTCTACTATACACAAAGTCATATGACTAAAATTCGATACAAATCGAAATACAAAGCAAAGTGGTTGAAAAGTGATTTTTTTGCGTTTTAATTATTTTAGAATATCTTTCTTACGGAAAATGTCTGAGTTTAATTATTTCAAACATAGACAATATCACACAAGTATAAACAGAATAGAAATTGTATATCCCCTTTTACATGCACGATTTTTGTCACTTATGATTTGTAGATTTTTTGATTTGTAGATTCATAAATTTAAGTAACATAAAATAACATAAGTTAAAACATAACGTAGTAGAAGTGAAAAAAGTTCTGTTAAACGATTGCCAACCCGACTATTTAGTTGGTGTAGTGAGCGCACTAACTTAACAGCCCAATCCGACCGAACTATCGGCCGATTGAAAGTTTGTGGTTGCGGTTACCCTTATTGTTTCTACCTCGTCTCTAGGTAAGTGTAAAAATTGTGGCTTTATCTTTGTTACCCATTGAATAAATTCATTAAAGCGTATGTTGATTTTTAGACAGGCAGGTATGCGCTTATGTCTAGCTTCTTAAGAAACCAATTCCCAAAAATTTTTCATTGTTAGAGTGCTTCATTGCTCCTGAGTATTAAAGACTATATTTCTTTCCAATATTCTTTCGGGAACGGAAACGGTAATGGCGAAACAACCAGGAAACTGGAAAGCACTGAACCGATTGCAAAATTTTTTTCACTGTTAGAATACTTCTGTCCCCGAGCAATCTAAACTATATTTCATCACCATTTTCCCAGAGCAACGGGAACGGGAATCCAATAAAAATAACATTTTGTTTGCTCACAAAAAAGTACTTCTGGTTTTTTTTTTCTAATTTCTCTAAATCCAAGAAAGATTTTTTTCTTCGTTTTGTTGATTTTGAGTAAAAATTAATAAAAGCATTAATTAATTGAATGAAAAAATCGCTTTTAATATAGCAAAATTAAAAAAAAAATTAATTAAAAAAAAAAAATATAGACCGTTCGGGGGAGTGGCAACTTTGTAAAAAATGTGGCTCAAAGTCCTAAAAAAATTATTTAGAAGCAATTAAAACATTAACAATTACATTTATTTTGATTTAGAAATCTTGTTGAGACAACAACCACAACACATTATGCTGTTCTAAGCACAAACAGAGCGCACCTCGCGAGTTCCCATACATTTGTATCATATTCATATTTCACTTAACTCAAAAAATACTGTTCATTGTCTCACAGTCATATTTTCATTAATCAGCAATATATTAAATTACAATAGAAGTAGTATGCCTGTCTGATTCCGTCATAGGAACCATGAAGTAATCATTACTTCCACCTTGTGGTGTGAAGTGCCAGCTTTCGTTGCGCCTAGGCCACACACTTCAACATTCACCTTCGTTTTCTTAAGGCCCAATAGTTCAACTGTTGATTCAGTAATTAATGTAGCTTGAGAGCCTGGGTCGATCAATGCTCGTAACTTGACACTGTTACCATTACTGCTACTTGCGTTGACCATTGCTGTCGAAAGAACAATGCATTGACTGGCAGAAAAAACAAATCTATTTAAAAGAAAGATAGGTAGTTGTGTGAAAAAAAATCAATTTCTTTTTTTTACTAAAATTTTTACCCAATTTTTTTTTTATAACACTGGTCTACAAAACTGCATTTTTTTAACGCCTTTAAAAACAAACTATTTTTTGTAAGTTTTTGCTTCGCTAAAACCAAATCTGAGCTAAAAGTTTTCCCAATAGTAGGTATTTGTTTTCAAGATTAGAAAAATCCAGTTTTACAACCATTGAGCCTATCTCTTGTCTTAACGTTATAAAAATTTTATCCCAAAAAATACTTTTGCATTTCCGATGATTTGTTATGCGCTGAATCCAAATCTGGTTTCTCGTCTTAAAATAGCTCTCTTACATCAAATTACTGAGATAGGTATATACCTACCTGATTAACTTAAGAAGTCGTGTGGTTATATCAGTGGCGGATCTACCACTAGTAGGCTTTGCAATTTTTGCCGCCCCCAAATTTTTTTTTGTCAGAAGGAAATCTTCAAAAGACACTTGGCAGTATTCGACACCAAGTAGTGTGGGACTCTTACCTCACTAAGAACTCCTCGTAATCAGAACCAATCTATGAACGATCGACAACAGATTTTTCTTTCTCAATAATATAATCGCTTTAAGGGAAGCTTAAACTTTTAATGCTTCCCATTACTCTTAGACCATTAGCTCGTGTGGCTTGGTTCTTCTTAATCTCCGAAAATTGCCTCTCGTATTTATTACGGACTCCATTTCAGAGTTGATATGACTATGCAGTCGCTGATTGTGTGATACATCATGTTTTCTTACAACTTCTGTAACCGTTTCTATTTGTAGGTCACGATGTAAATCGCTATTTCTTATATACCATGGTGCATTTACTATTCTACGAAGGACTTTGTTTTGGAACTTTTGGATGATTTCAGTATTTGTTTTCTTTGTACAGCCCCATAATTGGATTCCATAGGTCCAAACAGGTCTAAGTACTTGTTGTTTCGACAGATAGGTCAGAATTTCTACCGAGTAACCAGTACATTGCTTGGCAAAAATCCTCGATCGAACCCTCCAAGTGGGTGCCGGGCGGTCAATGTTCACTACATATACTTATCAGTGTCTGTACGATGACAGACGGTGACAGCCAAGGTTAGGTTGGATCGCTGGGTGGTTGTGACTTCTCAATAGCACAATCCTTAGAAATCTAATCTCACCATAGATACGAGGTTCCTGGTTTCAGTGGTGGTGTGAGCATTTATAATACGTGCCGAAGAATTGAAAGTTGGGGGATAAACCAATCAATAACGAGCTCTTTTGGATGCTTGGCAGGGTCCAGAATAGACTAGCCTTACACGGTACACGGCTCTGCCGGGGCTGACCTTCTCCTTCCGTAGTTACTCGTGGGACTTTTTATGGAATTTTTAAAAACAAACAAACAAACAAACAGACAAAAAAACGAACAAAAAGACAAAAAAGAAAACTGGAGGGAGGCAACGAAAGTTGTACACATTCTCCGATTTGGCTGCAAAGTCGAAGCAGGAATGTGAGCCAACGGACAAACCTTCCACTAGTGGGATACAAGGTTCGCACACAGGTTCTGAACCAGCTGCAAAGCCAGTTCAGGTCTGTGCAGTGGGAACCAAGAATCCCGACTCAGGCGAGCAGCACAACCCGCTGGAAACTGGTCAAGAGCAGGCTGCAAAGCTAGTTCTAGCCAGTGAATCGCAAACGGACCGCTACTGCTAATAGAGGGGATGAAGTCCCCAATATTAGCTTTGAAAACAATTCGCCTGCTTTGGTGCTACCATCAAGACAGGACGAGGTGAAACCTACAAAGAGGGGAAATGGAGGGGTGATCAACGACTCCGTCTCCACCTTGAATGCCCTTAAAATAAAGGACACGGGGGGGGGGGGGGTACGTACCCTCATCGAGTACAATGAATCCTCCAATTGGTGGAGCGGGAGAGGTGATTAACAACTCCAGCTCGGCCAAGGGGGGGACTCAGATCAAAAAAATGCCCGCTCAGATACGTCGCCAAGCCAGAAGGGTAATTCAAACGGTGGGTGGTAAGCCCGCAGTGGAGAGAACCCCGGGTGAGGTTGAAAATCTGAAGTGAGCAAGTAAAATTGCAGATGAGTTTAGCCAAGACTCAACGTCGAAGCGAAACAGGTCGTTTGAAGTTGGAAAACCTCAACCCAAAAAGACAAGAGTCGGGGTTAGCGTTCCATCGACACTGGTGCCGGGGCAATCCTTTGGTGACGTGGTAAAGGGAGAGATTGATGTCGCGGTCATCGACGGGAGCAGTATGGATGGAAACATCTCTGCTGACAGGTGGGCGGACGTCAAGGCTCACCTCGCTTTAAGGTTTATACCTGTTATCGAGGCGAATCCAGGACCAATCCCAAGAATTAGCGACGCTGGCTGGCATCAAAACCACGTCAAGCTGATCGCCTGCCAAGAGCAGAGATCGCTTCATCTATATAAACTTGCTGTCAGGGGCTTAGGTGAGATCTGGCCAGGTGCTAAGCTAGAGGTTGTGGCAAGTGAGGATATCCCAAGCATACCGAGAACTCGTGCCTTGGTACCAGCCTTACATGAATCGCGGGAGATGATACTCCAGTTGATTAAGTACAGCAACCCGGATCTGCCCACTCACGATTGGACGGTTCCGGTGATAGAAAAAGAGTCGGTAGGTCGTTATCGGTCGGCTCTTGTCATCCTAAATAAGGAGTCATTAGAACCCCTGGCGGAATGCGAGGGTGTTATTCAGTACGGCTTTGACAGCCTAGTGCTGAAAATATACAAAAAAGATGAGGACGCTGCAAAGCTTCCAAAGCAAGCGGCTGAATCCGAAGCCAAGGAGTCCACTGCGAGTGTCGAATCTTCCATCATGGAGACCGACGCGGCAAGTTGCTCTGATTCTTTGGAACAGCCGTCTTGCTCGAAACTGGTCGAAAAGACTACAAAAATAGTGTCTGATCAACACGCAATTGAAAACAAATCGTCCGATAAGGACGACAACAACAAAGGTGGAGTCTTGAACTCCGAAGATTTAATGCTTGGGGTTCTCCTTTTTGAGGATAAGTTGCTAAACTCCGCCTCAGATATGGAGGACCTTAATGCTACAGTGTTGGAGATTAAGCTGGGTGATTGTAGCAATGCTGCAGATACTCCAGATTAATTTCCAACACTCCATCAAAGCCTCGGCCGGACTCCTTCTCCGACTAAGCAAGTCCGGCGAGGATATAGTCCTGATCCAGGAACCATGGATTAATAAATCCGTGGTAAAAGGACTCAGGACGAAAGATTATTCTCTGCTGTATGTGACGGACAAAGGTGAACCAAGATCCTGCATACTGGCAAAGAAAACACTTAACGTATTTTTACTACCTAATTACAGCAATTGCGACACCACAACAGTAAAAGTAAAACTGCTGACCACCATGACCAACCGGGGCCGCTACCAGTAGAGACGCTCGAGCGCGTAATAAAAAGCACAACAAAACTCAAAGCGGATCTCGTAATAGGAAGTGAAGTCAACGCACATCACGCAGTATCTCGATGTACGGACGTAATTGAAAGGGGTGAGTCTCTTTTCAATTTTATACTGAGTACTAACCTTCTCATTTGCAATATCAGTAACGAACCAACCTTTGTCACAAAAAACAGACAAGAGGTTTTAGATGTTATCTTACTTATTTACTTACTTATAACAAGATAAAAAATTTAGCTGTATCTAAGGATCACTCCTTCTCTGATCACAGATACATCCAGTTAAGTCTAACAGATGACACACCAAAACCCATAGGCTTCCGTAATTATAGGAAAATTGACTGGGTAAAATTCAGGGAAATCTTCAAACATTGTTACAACTACAATGACAATAGCTTCCCTTCAAACCCCAAGGATCTTGACAGCAAAGTCGACGATCTAACTAGTGCTCTTAACCATGCCTTGTGTAACTCCTTTCCTCTCACCATAGTAAGAGGGAAGAAGAAACCACACTGGTGGACCAAAGAGCTAGAACCGCTCAAGAAAAGTTGTGCGTAGCTTTTCAATCAAACCAAATCTTCCAGAAATCCCATAGACTGGGAAATCTATAAGGAATCTCTTAGGATTTACAAAAAAAGGTTACGAATAAGCAAAAGATCCTTTTGGAGAGAATTCTGCAATAAAATTGAAAACTCCTTAGAGGCATCTAGACTTAGCAAAATCCTATCAACGAGTCCAAACATGCCAAGTTTTATAAAAGATGAAAACGGCAACTGGACCAACTCATATGAAGAAACACTGAAGAAACACAAACTTGCTACTGGATACTCATTTCCCTGGTAGCTCGTTGACAAAAACAGACGAGGAGCACTTGCCTCGACTCGCAAACCAATCAGGTAAAGGTCTTATCTCTAGAGATATACTGATATGGACAATAAACAGCTTTGACCCTTATAAATCACCAGGGCCTGACGGAATCATCCCTGCGGAGCTGCAGCAGGTTTCAGACATCATCATCTATAACTTAGAGATGATCATGAAATGATGCATCAGCTACGCCTATATTCCGAAGGCCTCTAGAGAAGGTAGGGTCGTCTTCATACCTAAAGCCGGCAAAAGCTCCCACGTAAATCCAAAAGATTTAAGAATTATTAGTCTATCATCCTTCCTCCTTAAAACACTTGAAGGAATGATTAACATAAACTTAAGACAAGAAATTAAACCTAGTCTGATCTCAACGGCGCAACATGCCTATACAAAAGGTAAATCAGTGGAAACTGCACTCCACTCTCTGATTTTCACCATTGAAAAATCCCTGCACTACAAAGAATACTCTCTCGTGGCATTCCTAGACATAGAGGGTGCACTTAACAATGTTAACAATACAGCAATCACTAATGCTCTTGATGGGCTGCTCATAGAGGAACACATCAAGAACATGATAACAACAATGCTCAGCAGCAGAATCATTAGTTCCGAATTGGGGAACTACGAAACAAGCAGAATGGCCAATAGAGGAAACCCGCAGGGAGGAGTTTTATCTCCCCTACTGTGGAACCTGGTCGTTAACAAATTGTTAGTCGACCTAGAGGACGAAGGTTTCAAAACCATAGCCAATGCCGATGATGTAGCAATTGCCGTTTCAGGCAAGCACCCACAAACCCTAGCTGAGCTGCTACAAACAGCACTTAACAAGCTTAACAATTGGGCTGTAGATTGTGGTCTGAACATCAATCCACACAAACGGAATTAGTTCTCTTTACGAGGAAATACAAAATTCCGGACTTCAGACCCCCAACAAATAAAGGGGTAACTCTCACACTGTCTAATCAGGCTAAATATCTAGGTCTCATTTTTGACAAAAAACTGACCTGGAAAACCAATATTGAGGAAAGAGTAAATAAAGCCAACGTGGCACTCTTCTCCTGTAAAAAAGCCATTGGCGGGAAATGGGGTTTCTACCCCCAAATCACCCATTGGCTGTTTACCTCGGTAATTAGACCGATACTCACATACGGGGTGATAGTCTGGTGGACAGCACTAGACAAGATGGTCAACTACAACAAGCTGGCCAAAGTTCAAAGAACGGCTAGTCTGTGTATTAGTGGTGCACTGAGGACAACCCCATCGGACGCCCTCAATGTACTACTAGATCTCACACCCCTAGATATCTTCAGCAAACAAATCGCAGCTAGCTCAGCTACTCGACTCAGAGCTACATCACAGTGGACCAATAATCAAAATGGCCACACTACCATTCTAGATAACTTTAGATTCTTACCGAATGGATCCGACTACACCACCCCCAAGTTTGTGTTTGACAATAATTTCCAAGTAACCATACCTTCAAGAGAAGCTTGGGAAAATGGCACTCTTTTGGAAAATGAAGCAATACACTTTTACACCGATGGTTCAAAAACTAGCGAAGGTGTGGGAAGTGGAATCTACTCAGAAAAACTGAACCTCAGTCTTTTCTTCCGCCTACCCGATCATTGTAGTGTGTTCCAAGCGGAAATTCTGGCGTTTAAGGAGGTGCTGTCTTGGCTCAAAGAAAACGTCATATCCTCCACGGATATTCGAATCTTCTCAGACAGCTGACCTTAAATCTCTTGCCTCTGTCTCTACAAAATCCATCACGGTCCAAAATTGTCAGATGTCTCTGAGGGAGATGTCAAATCAGTTTAACATTCACCTTTCATGGGTGCCAGGGCACAGGGACATACCAGGCAACTGTATGGCAGACGAACTAGCCAAAAAGGGCACGACCACTTCCCTACGCTCAGAATGGAACAACATAGGTGTACCTATCGCTTCATGTAAACTCCTACTTAGACAAGACGCTTCAAGGATAACAAACACTAGATGGACTGAGAGTAACAACTGCCTTGCAACCAAAAAAGTTTGGCCGTGTGTAGACTCAAAACGCTCGAAGAGTTTGTTAGCCCTGAACCGCCTGTATCTAGGTTCTACCGTGTTCTTACGGGACACTGTCTAATGGGGAGACACGCCAAAAGACTTGTTGTGTTTTCCAATGATTTCTGCAGAAGCTGCATGGACGAGAAGGAGGAAGAAACCGTTCAAAACCTTCTTTGCTCATGCCCTGCACTACTTCATAGGAGGAAAACTCATCTCGGTGAATTCTTCTTCGATGATACTAGCGACTTAGCTTACATAGACCCAAAAGTCTTTCGAAATACATTAAAAGTTCCACGTGGTTCGACTAGCAGGTGATTAACCGGCTAGTCCCGTAATGGAAGTAATGGAAGATTAATAAGTGATCAACTCGTTATTCTTACATCGGGTTTCTGAGATCAGTAGGTGATTAACTTTGTTTAGTCTGTGGTATCACAATGGGCCCTTGCGGCCTAAGTGTGTCAGGCAGTGTACTCATTGGCTGACAGCCACTTCCACCTTACCTCACCTAACCAGTACATTTTTCTATACTTCAAGTTGAGCTCTTCCCTATTCTTTTTGATATGCTCTTTCCATTTTAGCTTTGCATCCGAATTCATCCCAAGGTGTTTGGCCGTGTTGGTGTAAGGTACAGCTTGATTGTTGATGAATATTTGTACGTAGCTTAACTTTTTATTTGTAAAGTTTATATGTGCAGATTTAGCTTCATTGAGCTTGATACGCCAGTTTTTGGTCCAATCACTAACGGTGTCGACGGCATTTTGCAATTTCTCAGCAGCCTTGACGACGCTCTTACTGGATGCCAAAATTGCAGTATCATCTGCAAAAGTAGCCATAATGGTGTTGTTATCCACTGGTGTTGACGAAATCAACAAATATGTCAGTACATGATTATTCAAGAAAGTAACAAATCAACAACAATCAACAAATAGCAATAAGTATTATTTTAGTCAATATCTAGGTCATAAGAAATTAGTGTCATAATATAAGTCAGTTTATATGTCGTAAGCAAATGAGGCAAGCAATGCAGTCAAGTTCATTTTGTGTGTCACTAGTTTAAATAAAGCAAATATGCACTGTAGACAAAATGAGCTTGAACTGTATTGCTGTGAGCTGACTTACGGTATGATATAAATAGAATAAGAGAATGAATAAATGTTATTATTACTCAGTCAACAAGACAGTGATAGTCATTATAAATCTCAACAGTAGGATTTTCATTGGTCCTTCGAGCCTTTAAGGACAAGAAAAGAAAATACAGTCTACTTAAATAAATAAAAAAAAAAGAGGAGAAAACAATTTTTTTTCATCATGTCATTCAACGAGACAGCAGTGAAACAAGTCAAAATCGCCGAAGACATACAAAATCTCTGGGCGAACGTCAAGGAAGATGGAGAGTCTCGATACTCTTTAGAGTATTTCACAAAGAGGCTTGACATTTTGGAAAAACATTGGATAGAGTTTCAAGCGAACAATGAGTACTTGGAAGTCATGCGGAAGACGTATCCAGAGCACGAATACTTTACAAAGAAGTATTTTACTCAACTTGAAACCAAGTATCTGGATATAAGATCTACCTTCAAGGAGAAGGTGCAACGTTACATAGAGGATGTAACCCAAACACCTGGTGGCTCACAGGTACCACCAAAGCTTCCGGTCAAGGGACCGGAGGAGAAGGTGCAACTTTACCTAGACCTAGATCAAAACGGTGTATATCTGGCGTTCAAACTTGAACAACTAAAAGAATGCTGGGTAAAACTGATGGCTGTTGACGAGGAAATCATGTTGTCAGAGGATAGTAAACGCAAGCAGCAGCACGCAGACGACTACATAGAACTGGAACAAAAATACGAAGAAGCATACATTCAGCTCAAAGAAGCGGAACGTCAACGGCAGCATCAAGACATCATAGTCCCACAAACAAAAACCCATCGAAAAATTAAACTTCCAGCCATCTGTATACCATCCTTCAGCGGCAAGTATGAAGAGTGGACTCCATTCTGGCAATTGTTTGATCGTTTGGTTCATCAAAACGATGCATTGAGCGAAGTAGAACGGATTCAATACCTAAAAACGAATCTAAAAGGTGAAACGGCAAGAATTATAAGCCATCTGTCACCTACAGCTTGCAACTATGAAACTGCTATAGAATTGCTTACAAGGCGATTTCAAAATCCTGCGGTTTTAATCAGCAATTACATACAAAAGTTACTCACCTTGAAGTCAGTGCGAAATGAAAATGCATTTGACTTAAGAACCTTAATGGATTCGTCAAGAGAAATCTTATACGGGATCAAGAATCTAGGCGTTGACGTAAGCTCCTGGGATCCAATCATAGTTCAGTTACTGTGCCCGAAGCTGGACCCTGAGTCAAGAAAACTCTACCAACAGTCCAGAGGAACATCTACAGAAATTCCTAAGCTGTGTGATTTGTTCGAATTCATTGAAGGAAGATTCCGAGGACTGGAAAGTAGCCGTGAGGGAAACCGGGATCATCAGCATCAACCCTCAAGATATCCAACCTCATCCTCATCAGGAAACCATGATCATCAGCATCAACCCTCAAGATATCCAACCACAAAAAATCTTTTGACCACCCTAACAAAGCAAAAATGTGTTGTTTGCAGCGAGGTGCATCAACTGTATAATTGCAACAAGTTTGTGAGTATGAAGCCGCGTAACCGGTTGGACGTAGTGCAAGCATCAAAACTGTGTTTCAACTGTTTGGGAGGTGGACACAGAACAAAGGAATGTTCGGTGAAGAGAGGCTGTAAAATATGTACACGACAACATAACACCCTACTTCATGTTCCCCAAAGTGACAATGTTGCAGATCCAATAACAAACGTTACAGGAATTAAAATTGCTACTGCCTGTCATAACAACAGGATGGTACTTTTAGCAACGGCTATGGTAAACTTATGTGTTGGAGGGAAAAATACAACCGTACGCGCACTGATTGATCAAGGGTCTCAATCGTGTTTCATTACAGAAAAATTAGCTTACCAATTAAAAATTCCACTAACCAAATATGAATCAAGAATCTAGGGTATTAACGGGCCTTCAACAGAAATGATTGCATCATGTAACTTCAAGCTAAAATCCATTCACAATGAAAAAATGTGTCTTGAAGTTAAAGCTCTCGTTATGCCAAACATTACGTCAAAGTTACCAGCACAAAATATAACAACCAACCATTGGCCACACGTACAGGGATTGATGTTATCGGACCCATGGTATCACCAACCAAAAGATATTGATGTACTGATTGGATCAGACATATTACCACAATTGCTTACCGATGGATTAATCAAGGGACCAAATAACACTCCTATGGCACAAAACTCAAGGTTTGGCTGGATATTGTCGGGACCAGTAGTGACAACCTCGACAAAAAAAAGTTATAGTACACTAACTTCATTTATTAGTGTATGTTGTGAGGATGACGACCTGAAAAAATTTTGGGAACTAGAGGAAGTTCCCACAGCAGAAATTAAATCCACAGAAGATGAAATGTGTGAAGACCACTTCAGACGTACTCACTATAGAGATGACACAGGACGTTATGTTGTCAAATTACCACTGTTAAAAGACATCATAGTCTTGGGGGACTCACGCAAAATGGCGTTAAAAAGATTCTTTAATTTGGAGCAAAGATTGGCAAAAAATAAAAGTCTTCAACATGACTATGCAAAATTCATCAAGGAATATATAACTCTTGGCCATATGGAGGAGGCATCTGCCGCAAATACTGACAAAACGTATTATCTTCCACATCATGCAGTGATAAAAAATGACAGCAGTACAACAAAACTAAGAGTTGTATTCGACGTTTCAGCAAAGACGACATCTGGAGAATCTTTAAACAGCATCATGATGACGGGTCCTACACTTCAAAAGGATTTATTTTCGGTGATACTCCGATGGAGATCTTTTAAAATCGTCTTCACAGCTGACATCGAAAAAATGTATCGGCAGATTTTGGTTGACAGTAACGATCAAAATTTACAACGCATCCTGTGGAGAGAAAGTACCAAGGATCCAATAAAGGAATACATTCTTAAGACCGTAACATACGGTACCACAGCCGCTCCTTACTTAGCAATCAAGACCCTACATCAGTTAGCAGAAGATGAAAAACATTTGTACCCAAGGGCAAGCAAATTATTGCTCGAAGGATTCTATGTAGATGATTGCTTAGGAGGTGCAAACTCGATACACGAATGTATAAATCTCCAACAAGAACTAATTCCTCTACTTCAAAAAGGTGGATTCAACCTTCGTAAATGGACATCAAACAACTCAACCTTTATCAATAATTTGTCAAAAGACATTATAGAAATGGAGCCAGAACATGATTTTGACAATGATAGAACGTTTAAAATTTTGGGACTCACATGGTGCCCAACAACAGATGACTTTCAATTTAAACTTAATTTGGAGTTCAACTCAAAGGGCACCAAAAGGGCAATATTGAGTGATGCTGGAAAAATCTTTGATCCATTTGGTTGGCTGTCACCAATAACAATCAAGGCAAAAATTCTTATTCAAAAACTATGGCTTTTGGGCATCGGTTGGGACGAAACGGTTCCAATAAATATACAAAATGAATGGAATGAGTTCAAATCAAAACAAGGCTAGCATTATTAGCGAAAGTAAGAATTCCACGGTGGACACAACAAACTAAAGGATCTCGTATAGAGCTCCACGGATTTGCAGATGCATCAGAAGCAGCGTATGCAGCGGTGGTATATCAAAAGGTTATAAATAATGGCATTATTACAGTAAATCTCATAGCATCTAAAACCAAAGTAGCTCCTGTGAAGCAAGTATCGTTGGCAAGGCTAGAACTATGTGCAGCAGCACTACTAACGAAGCTACTGAAGTACATCAGAGAAGAATCAGACACAAAATATGATAGAATTTTTGCATGGTCAGATTCAACAATAGTATTGAACTGGGTGAAACAACATCCAGTGAAATGGAATACATTTGTTGCCAATCGGGTTTCTTATGTGCAACAAAATTTTGAGGGAAAATGGAGATTCGTGCCAGGTAAAGAGAATCCTGCTGACATTCCGTCCAGAGGAACATTTGGAGATGCACTAGCTGAAAACATAACATGGTGGCGTGGACCAGATTGGCTAAAGAGAAATGAACAATATTGGCCAGCTGATAATTCCCTAACAGAGATGCAAGATGTACCAGAAGTTCGCCAATCTCACGTCATATTGGCGAGACATCGGAATTGTCCAAATGGAGATGACATTTTTCTGAGATTCTCATCAATGTCCAAACTTCAACGTATTAGTGCATGCTGTTTACGTTTTAAAAACAATTGCAAACGGAACATAAATAAGCAACCATTACTAGATTAGATTAGATTAGATTTTATTCAGTTTTTTCATTTGTTCGTACAATCATTATTTTTACAAAATAAAAATCATAAAATCTTTAAAGCATGGCATAGCCGTCTGCCGGATTGACAATTATATTTGTACATGTGTATGTTAATATAAAAATAGTAATTTATGAAACGGTAATTATAAATTTTAATATTTTGCCCCTTAAATATATTCATGTAGTGTAACGATTTATATCTAAATAAAATATTTGAATTTTTCAGGTATTTATATTATTAGTTTTTTTAAAAATCTTCGTTTTGAATTCTTTCTCTATACTTCAAGGTAATTTTGCAGTACTCGTAAAGGCGTGAAACATCCATCTCATTTAATTGCATTAAAACTTGATCCTCCGATAAGAAATCGCTTCCGAAAATACTCCTTCTCGTTTCTCTTAGCGTTGGACATTTTCCAATGAAGTGAATGGTATCTTCTCTTTCTCCTAGGTTGCATATACTGCACTCCAATGGCAAATCAGGTCTGTGTGGTATATAATTTAGGTTGAGTAATTCGCTCCGCAGCCTAACCATTGTACTAATGATTTCCACATTATTTGAATCTTGGAAGTAGTTTTGGCTTAAAAAGTTGTGGTTGAGTCTACTGTAGATTGTTCTGTACAACGAACCAGTTGCTTCCGATATGTATTCTTCTCTACATTGTTCGTCTACCTTTGCTATTATTTCGTATAGATTCCTTCTACTACTTGTTACATCTTCTATGTTGATGTTCAGGCTCATATTACACCCTTGCGCCAGTGCCAACCATTCACCATACCAGCTATTTTTATCTTGGATAGCTTTGAGAACAACTTTCCTAATCAGCCGAGTCTCCTGCATATTGATAATTTTTAACAGGTAGTCTGCTTGCATCTTAAGCGTCTTAATGAACAACGGTGATAGGCCCGTCTCTAACATGATGACATAATTTGGTGTGTTTGGTGGTAGGCGGAACATCCTTTTGACGAAATGCCTCAAAAGTTGTTCAACTGCGTCGAACTTTTTACATCCCCAAGCCTGTGATGCATACAATAAAATGGTCTCTGCAACCGCTTGAAACACTTTGTATTTGCTGCTATGCGCTATGTTTTGGTTCACAAAGCAAGTTCGCCATGACACATTTATTGCTGTTTTTGCCTGCTGCAACTTTTCTTTGAAATGCTTCGTCATACTCAAGCTCTTAGAAATATATACTCCGAGATACTTAAATTCATTTACAATTTCAATGTTCTCTGTTGAAGTTCCACCTTTCGTTCAGAGTGTTTCTTCCTCCACCTTTTTTGAAAATCATTATTTTAGACTTCTCGATGTTGAGTATAAGGTTCCATAAACGGCAGTAGTCATAAACCCTATTTATCATTAGTTGCAAAGTCTCGGGGGTGTTTGCAAACAAAGCAACATCATCCGCAAAAAGCAGTGCTTTCATCCGCACTTCCCCAAATTCTACGCCACCGGGAAGATAATCAACCAAATCGTCTATAAAAAGAGCGAATAAAGTTGGGCTCAAAGAGCATCCCTGTCTTACACCAGATAAAGTTATGAACCAATCAGAGAGCTCAGTTCCATTCCATACTGCAGCTTTTGTTTCCTTGTACATCTCTTCTAGAACTCGTCCAAATTTGCGAGATAAACCCAAACCATATAATTTGTACAGTAATGCTCTTCGGTCTATCGTATCAAAAGCAGCTTTCAAATCAATAAAGAAAACATAAAGTTTTTTGTTCCTTGAGATAAAGTTCTCTGCCAGACTTCTCAAAATGAATATGTTGTCTACTGTTGAGTATCCAGCTCTAAAGCCAGCTTGGAACTCTTTTAATAAATTTTTTGATTCGATCCAAGTTGTAAGTCGATTTTGCAGCAAAGCAGTAAAGATTTTATAGGTGGCATTTTGAAATGAGATTCCTCGATAGTTTGAAGGATCCGCCGCATTGCCTCTTTTGTGTATTGGGAATATAATCGACTCTTCAAATTCCTTTGGCATAATATCACCCTCTAAAACTTTGTTATAAAGTGATGCCAAGCACTTTCTCAGGTTTTCTGTCGCATATTTGAAAAATTCGACTGGTATTCCATTTGCTCCCGAAGCTTTTCCATCCTTCATACATCGCAGCACCATTTCTATTTCACTCGGAGTGATTTCTGGGTCCAGTATATCGTTCTCAAAACCAGGAACTGTATAATGCCAACTGAAACTACTTTGTACCGGATTTAACAGCAATCTGAAATGCTCCTTGAGAATATCTTTATCCAGCATTTTGCTTATGGTAAATTGTTTGCCATTTAGCTTCCACGCTAGTCTCCAGAACTGCGATGCGTCCTTGCATTTTGCCAACATATTCGCTTGTATTTCACCATAATTTTTCCTTTTAGTTAAGCAAAGTTGTTTGAATTTTTTATTTGCTTCTAAGTATTCCTGCTTGAATAGCCCTTGGCTTGATTTTTGGAAAATTTTTAACCATGCAAATGATTTACGACGAGCACATTGACATTCAGCATCAAACCAAGGCTCTTTTGTAACTATTTTCCTTTGATTTTGTTGCTGTGGGTACGAGGTCTTGACTATTAATTCTAGTTTGCCAAAATCTATTTCTTGCTGCGTTTGAAGTTGCAAATCAATTAAACGTCTGTACTCTGGCGCTTTGTTCATATTCCATTTTAACTTAGGCAGCAGCTGCAGGTTGGAATTTTCTATTTCTGCGCTCATTGAATTGCCAAAGGTCACAACTAAGGGAAAATGATCTGAATACGGTACCCCTTTCACCTCAAGATCCGTCACATAAGTTTCCCAATCTTCTCCTAAAATGCTATAATCGATGACTGATGATCCTTGTCCGCCGGCAAATGTCCAATTTCCAGATTCATCGCTCAAGCTAGTTCCATTTTGAATCCGAAGACCAAAAGAATCGCATAGTTCTATCATTTTTTTTCCTCTTACGTTACATATTGAGTCTTTTGATTGTCTATTTACTCCTTTAGCTGCATTCATAGCACCTATTTCGTGCCCCACCCTAGCATTGAGATCTCCAATTATCAAAACGTTTCTTGTATTTTTGTGGCTTAGTACTTCTTCTAGTTGTTCGTAGTCGGACTCCCAATTGTTGCAGTTTAAATATAGAGGTAGTATCCATAGTGCTTTGTTTACCATTTGTATTTCCAGAAATAGTACTTCATTTTGTAATCGAAATTCACACTTGATTCCTTTAAGGTTTTTCTTATACCCAAAGAAACAGCCTCCACTTGCTCTTCCTCTAGCATGCATTTTAATTGCTGGAATCCACTTAAAAATATAGTCTACCATATTATTTTCTACCTTACTAAAGTTATTTTCAGTTATAAATGTTTCATATAAAAATATAAAATCAAAAGTATTCACAAATCTATAAAATTCATTAAAAAGCAATTTATTAATCAAACCTGACACATTATATGATAATATCGTAAAAACTTTTAGATTTAAACAAACATTATCCTTCTTTAAACTACATTTTGTTTGGCAGACGGCTTTAGTACTAAATTTTATAATTTATACTCCTTTCGCCGGCACTGGGCCCAGGTAGTGTGTTGACCCCATAAGACGAAGTTACTCTCCGATGACTTGTGACGTTTGAGTTGTCATTGCTGTTAGTGACACAAACGTCAACCATCTGCTGAAGAATGCACATGCCATCTTCTCCTTCACATTTGAGGATATTGTTTCTATCCAAATAAAATGATTTGTTGTTTACTTGTAATGTTTGTCCACGAATCAATATTTTAATGTTTTTATTTTTTGTGCTTATATCTGTTTTTATTTGTAATAGTCGCTTTCGTTTCTCTCTTGCAGCTTTTGTGTAGTCCCGATGTATCGATATCCCAGTGTTTTTCAATCGACTAGCAGCATTTAGAATGAGTGGCACGTCATAGCTTTCCTGCATTTCAACAATTACACTGGCCATTTTGTTGTCTCTAGAGCGAAATAATACTGTTCGTTTTATTTGCGCAGGATTTTCTTGTTGCAGCAGATCTCTGCACACATTCTTTGCTTTTTCAATTATGTATTTGTCATCTTGCTGCTGGGATGGAATATGCAAGACCAAGTTATTCTCGTTTGATTTCCTTTCGAGATTCTCAACTTGCCGTTCGAGCGCGAAGCACCTATCTTCCATTTGTTTAACCTTGGTCTGTAGCGCAGCATTATCCTCTTGCAACGACTGCAATTTTGTTGTAATTTCTGCAATATCAGATTTTGTCGGCAGATTTTGCAGTCGCGCATCAAGTATTGATCCTAGGCAGGATTCAATCATTGATTTAAGGGCCTCCACTTGCATGTTTCCGACTTCCGAATTTTGTGCAGTTGATTTGCGTTGTGGGGAAACCTCAGAAAATAATCTCTTTGCTTTAGGGCCTAGGTATGAAGATTCATTTTTGCCGTTTTCTTCGTTGTTGTTTTTTGGTGTAGTTTTTTTGTTTGGTGGAGTTCTTTTGACACTCATCATATTGATCGGCTTATAATGGAGCTTAAGAATTAAATATTGGCTCACCTTTGTAAATGTGAGTTGGAGGTCGACTAAAACATGCCAACTTATCAATCAACCAGAAACATCCAATGATCCTATCACCGCCACATCCATTGACAAAATTGATCATCAATAAAACTCACATCGATTCACTTCACGGCGGAGTCAAGCTGGTTCTTAACCATATTCGAAGAAAATTTTGGATCATACAAGGTACAAACACAGTTAAGGCACTAGTTAATCAATGTGTCCGGTGTTTCCGTTTTAAAGCCAGAGAATCAAGTCAACTTATGGGACAACTTCCAGAAGAACGTGTTAAGTTTTCACGTCCATTTACTCATTGTGGGGTTGATTATGCAGGCCCGATTAACATAAGATGTTCACAAAACAGAGGCGTGAAGTCGCACAAGGCTTATATAGCACTCTTCGTTTGCATGGCAACAAAGGCCGTTCACATTGAGCTCACGTCTGATTTAACCACAGATGGGTTTATGGCTGCATTACGACGAATGACAAGCAGGCGGGGTTTCATACAACATATCTACAGCGACAATGGGACGAATTTTTTTAGGAGCAAAAAATATTATTGAGGCAGTCC
This sequence comes from Melanostoma scalare, assembly GCA_949752695.1. Taxonomy (NCBI): domain Eukaryota; kingdom Metazoa; phylum Arthropoda; class Insecta; order Diptera; family Syrphidae; genus Melanostoma; species Melanostoma scalare. The sequence continues at coordinate 80,469,157 of OX456986.1, read as the reverse complement.
AAAACAAACTGGCAGAAAACGCCATCCAATGGCATTTCATTCCACCTGGAGCACCACACTTTGGCGGACTCTGGGAAGCAGGAGTTAAATCGGTAAAATACCATCTAAACCGTATCATAGGTGAACAGAAACTCACTTACGAAGAGATGAATACCATTTTAGTGCAAATAGAAGGAGTATTAAACTCAAGACCTCTCTGTCCACTAACAGATAACATCGAAGATCTTGATGCCTTGACACCAGGTCACTTCATTATTGGGTCACCATTAAGAACGCCACAAGACGACATCATTCTGGACCTGGGCGAGAGTAGTTTGAAAAGATATAAATTTATTCAAAAACTCAAAAAAGATGTCTGCAAGCGTTGGTACGATGATTACATAAATAAACTTCAACAACGTTTTAAATGGAAAGAATCAACGATTAATGTGAGAATTGGACAACTAGTACTCCTCAAAAACGAACTGTTTACACCGTCAAAATGGGTTCTTGGTAAAATTATTGAAGTACACAGCGGTGTGGACGGGCTAATTAGAGTGGTGACCATCAAAACAGAAAAAGGAATATACAAGCGACCGATAACAAAGGTGTGCTTGTTACCAAACGATGAAAACATAAGAAAACCTGACGACAACCCTCTGCAGTCAAATCAGGTATTCATTGAACCTAAAAGAAGAGAACCACCTGGTGTTTCCTTGACGAGTACCACAGCATTCATAGCCATACTACTATTTTTACCTCTTGTCATGGGTAACCAGATTAAAGTGTCACCATTCACTTCACAACCAGGAATATATTTCGAAAATCTGGGAACAGCAACAATTTCTTCTAGCAGTTGGGACATTGTAGCCTATTATGACATGAAAACATATTGGGCACAATACCAGTCAATAGATCAATATAAAAATAACCTGATAAAGATCTGTCAGTTACTGCCGAATCAAAATGAGACATGTAAGGCAACTATCCCACAAATCATGTCACTTAATGAAGATCTAGAAAGAGGAAACGAATTACTATCACCCCATCCAAATAGCAGTATGAGAGTTCGCCGTGCAGCATTCAACTTCATTGCAAACATTGCAAACGGTCTTTTCGGAATACTCGATTCGGAATATGCGGATAAAATGTCGGAATCAATTAATAAAATTCAAAAAGACTATGGTCATCTTTTACATCTTATTAAAAACCAAACATCAATAATTGACTCCACAGTGAATATTCTTCAGCAGTCTCAACAAGAAACTACCAACAACTTTCTAGAAATAGACAAGGATCTTCAACATTTCGCTACACTTCTTGACGGAATCAGGCAGAAGTATCATGAGGACCAATTACGGCAACTATTCAATGCAATTGCCGTGCAACTTATCCTTGCATTATCGCAAGTACAAAAGAGATTGCCTTGATAGATGTTTTAATCGATACTCAGCATGGCAAAATAAATCCTCAACTAATTTCTCCTGCCCAACTTCGACAAGAGTTTCTCCACATAAAATCAAGCCTCCCATCAACACTTCGACTTCCCGTCTCTCAAGACGAGGTTTTGACGCTTTACCATCTTATGAGTATCCACGGCAGAGATCTTAAGAATCACATAATCTTTAAAATAACTTTACCATTGCTAAGTCTAGACGATTTTGAACTATTCAAGGTAACACCAGTGCCTGCACTCATAATGGAACTTTCTTCACAATAAACTCATCTACAAGGTATATCATGGTTACCTTGCATCGAGATCAATACTATCCCCTATCCGAAGCCGAATTTCAACAATGTGTCTCTTATACCAAAGAAAGGCATCTATGCAACCAGCATCATCCCATTTACAAGCAAGGAGCAGAAATCAGTGCATGCGAATTTGTTTATCTAAGTCAAGGATTGCAATCTCCGGACTGTCAACCTACCATAACCAGCAAGGGGCCTCACTGGATACAACTATGCAATCCTAACGAATGGATTTACGTATTGAAAGAGCGGACGACCCTAAATATTGTGTGCAATGGAACTGTTACCCAAACAACACTAGAAGGGGCAGGAAAACTACGTATCGATCCGAGCTGCGTAATAAAGACCAATCTTATTACCTTACGTGGTCATTCCATCTACCCATCATTTTCCAGAATTTCCGTTTCTCCTCACACCAATCTATCTAACACACTTGTTCCAGATCATTTTGACAGATTAACACATAATCCGCTTTCAGTCAAAAACCATCTACAAGATCTGAATACGCTAAAACAGCAACTTCAGAACCTCACGATGGCCTTGCCTTCTAACGATCTTTCAACAAATGATGTTCATCAATTTGCAGTGGGCTATCTGGGACTACTAGTTTCCATCATCATTGTGATTCTCCTGCTTCGAAGGTTATACACCAAAAGCTTCAAACCAAATACGAAACCAATCAAGACATCCGAGAACACCAGTACTGCAGATCCAGGAAACCTCACCTTCGAGTTGCTCCCGTAAGTGGAGGTGGCAAAATGTTGACGAAATCAACAAATATGTCAGTACATGATTATTCAAGAAAGTAACGAATCAACAACAATCAACAAATAGCAATAAGTATTATTTAAGTCAATAGGTCATAAGAAATTAGTGTCATAATATAAGTCAGTTTATATGTCGTAAGCAAATGAGGCAAGCAATGCAGTCAAGTTCATTTTGTGTGTCACTAGTTTAAATAAAGCAAATATGCACTGTAGACAAAATGAGCTTGAACTGTATTGCTGCGAGCTGGCTTACGTTATGATATAAATAGAATAAGAGAATTAATAAATGTTATTATTACTCAGTCAACAAGACAGTGATAGTCATTATAAATCTCAACAGTAAGATTTTCAACTGGAATATCCCTTGTATATAATAAATACAGGGTAGGTCCTAGGACGCTTCCTTGTGAAACATCGGCTTGTATTTTACATAGCTTTGAATATTCTTGATCATACCGTACTCTGAAGAGCCAGTTTGAGATATATGATTTTAGTATTTCGTAGTACTGCCTGGGTAGGTCCCTTTGCAGTTTATACTCTAGCCCCTACTTTGTCGAATGCTTGAGCAACATCTAAAAATATAGCCGAACATACTTGTTTTTCTTCTAATAATTTTTCAACTGTATCCGTTATTCTATGAACTTGGTCTGTCGTGGAATGTTTATTTCTAAATCCAAACTGATGATTTGGGATTAGATTTCTTTCTTCTATGACTTTGCTTAGTCTTTTCAGTAGCAATTTTTCAAAGACTTTTGCCATTATTGGTATAAGCGATATTGGTCTGTAAGACGTCACTTCTGTTGGTGGCCTACCTTGCTTTGGTATAACAATTACTTCAGCAATTTTCCAATGATGTGGGACATATTGGGTCTTTAGGCATGCATTTATTATGAATTGGAGTTTTATGAAGGCTTTTGATGGCATTTCTTTCATAACCTGAGCAGTTATTAGATCGTACCCAGGTGATTTTTTGTTCGATGGTTTTCGACACATACTTTTTATTTCTTTGAGTGTGACAATTGGTATGTCAACTTCATCGACTTTATCAATAAACTGTAAGCTGTTTTCAGATGTATTTGCTGGGAATGACTTAAAAACATTCGCAAGATGTTCTGCAAACAGGTTAGCTTTTTCTTTCGGATTTCCGATCCAATTCCCGTTTAGAGATTTTATTGGCGGGTTTTGTAACTGCGGTCTTTTCAGGAGCTTAGCTGCTTTCCAGAGCGAATAATCGGTTGAAGCATCAGTCGTTAAATTTTTCAGGAATCTACTTAATGAATCATTTTTGAATTCGTAGATTTGTTTTTTCAGTTCGTTGCTTAGCCGGTTAAACGCTGTTTTGTAGTCTGGAAATCTAGTATTTTGCCATTTTCTTCGAGCTCTTCTCTTCTCCAATATCAACTCTCTTATCTCGGCAGGGTATTTTGTTTCAGTTTGCTTCCTACTCGAGTAAGTTGGTGTACTTTCTTCTGCAGCTTGTTGAACATCGGCAATGAATTGTTCTACTTCAAGGTCGATTTGCTCTTTTGTTTCCATAGGGGATCTGAGATTTATATAGCTGAGATTTATATAGCCCCCAAACAGATCATTAAAATGTAATTCGCTAGTTTAGCTCGCAATTATATTAATTACATTTATTCTGAAATTGCAACTTTATAATAAATGTGGTATCTTTCTCATTACCTCGACTTTTTCAAGCTGTTAGTTCGATTGAGAACTAGGGGATGGTTAAGTCTGTTTCTAGATTATTTTTGCAGCTCACAAACAAGTGAACATTTTAATGATGACCTAAAACCAAAGCATGTACAGTGGCGTAGGGATGGTATTTCCGATTATTGACAAAATTTGTTTGTGTTTCGCAAATCTGTCAGATATGGATGATATGAAGTGATCCAAGAAAAGTATGAATATTGATATACGGTAATAATCTTCTGCTGACCTGCTTTGGTAATATTGTCGGTGTTTTTGACGATGCACAATCCTGGAAACTTCAATTTTTTCTCCTATAGACTCGGCTATTTTTTCAGCATCAGCGAATTTTCGTTTTAAATTCTGATGATGATGAGTAAAAGTTTGAAAACAAGGACACAGTTGAGCTGAGAATTATGTTCCACAAAACTGTTTGCGCTCCGTCAAAGTGACATTGAGCGCTCAGTGAGATTTTTCTTTGTGAAACTGGCGTAATAGATCAATGTGATTTAAGCATTGTATTGACTTATGATACATGGACTGCTAGTTGCATTAATTCTCTATACAAAAGTTGGATAATAATGATTGCACTTATTTTTGGTTACACTAGCCAATATCTTACTCTTAACTAAAACACTAACGACATCTGCCGTGATTTAGCTAGCGTGATTATTTAGCAGTGTCAAAAATGTTTCACTAGTTTTCCGCTGAAATGATGCTCGCTAGTATTGCTTAGAATAAGTGGAACCATCTTGAAGTTGGGTCCTAGCAGTCCATGTTTAATAAGACAATGATTTTAATAAATAGGAGCCCTACTAACGCATTTCAACTGTTTTCTTTAGCTCAATGTAGGCAAAACACAAACATACATGTATTTAGATACTGATTTGTGAAAAGCTCGAACTTAAATTTTAAATATGAAAAACAAACTTGCATCAATAAAACAAAAAAAAAAAAAAAATTAAGCGTTTAAATGATATTCGACTGAAATATTTTCGGGGGATGTTTTATCCCCAAAACCCCCCCCCCCCCCCTATGCTACGCCACTGACTAAAATAGTTAGGAAGTAGTTAAAAACAACAATTAAAATGGTAAAGAAGATGAAAACATCCAGCAACTATAGAAATAGTTACTATAAATAATAGTGGAATGCAGAGCAGAACACGATGAACAGATACAGTGTTAGCCAAATAACAACACGATAGTTAATTCAAAGCCATTGCATTCTGTTTAGAATTTCATCGCCGAAAATGACAATTTCAGAAGTCGAAATCCACTAGAACATAATCAGATATGTTGCGTAGTTATTTTTTCTAAGGAACGTATTCGCAAATGTTCTGTGAATTTCAGTTTCCCTTATCTAAGTCAGTGTTATTGTGTCTCTACTCTACTCATTGTTAGTTACCTTGTAACTTGTTATTGAGACTACGAATTTCATGTCTCGGTGATTAACGACGATTAGTATTGTTCTTTCGGCGTGGAAAAGTGCAAATAAATTCATGATAAAGTAATAATAATTAACAACTCATGCAGATTTTAAATCAATTTTAAAGGATTGGCCAATAGCAAGGCTCTCATTAGGATACACTTTGGTATGTTTTATTCAATTACAAGTTAAAATCTTTCGAGGTCGAGTTTTTTTCAACGAACCCTTGTTTGATTTTACAGATAAATAAAAATTTTAGAATGTTCTTTCTGCCTTTTTACAAAATTGCCCAAATTCGTTGGATCGAATTAAGGACACGCTGCCAACAAATAGCTATAAGCTGATATAAATGAAAACGCACCATCAGGTAAGTTAATTTTTTATTTCTTTTGATTAATACCTAAAGATGTCTTATCCTTATTCAGGTTATATGAGTAAAGTAAATACACAAACGCAATAGAAAAAACAGGACCTGTTTGAATGTAAAAAAGTACCGTTTTGACAGGTTAGAATAGATATATTATGTATTTGTGCATTTGGTTTTATATTTCTTTACGCAATCGCCAAAAACCGCCGTCAAGTTATACAGTGCCCGTAGTTAAAGATTAGTGCTAAAATAAAAATTTTATTATTATTGACTACAGAGTACCTAGAAGGTAGTTATATTTTTTTTTAGAGTGTTTCAATATTCGTAAGTCGAATTTAATTGTAAAATTTTCAATTATGTTCGTCAACTTCAAGATACGACGAGTTTTTGACAGCGTCCATATATGGCTCCTTATCCATTTACAACTATTTTTAAGGATGTCATATATCGTTGCTGGGAGTTGAAAAGTCTTCGAAAAGAGGATGATGAATGATAAAAAATGTAGACTTAATCTGCACCTGAACAAGGATGAAAATAGTTTCGCTCCGTTTCATACTTAATCTATTTACTGTGAATATTATCTACTATAATAAAGTTAAGTTTTTTTTTTTAAATAATTTATTTGTTTATAATTATATTTAAGAAATCTTTGTTGTTGCCAAGTCAATGAACGGAATTCAGTATTTTTTTTTTTTTTTGAAAAGTGCGTAACTGCACAAGGAGCCACATATGGCGAAAGTTATTAACTTTTAATAAAGTTTGTTTACACAATTTTTTTTTGTTTCAATCCCTTAATTGAACTGAATGAAAAATAAAAACGACGACAAATAATTTTTTTTCTCATTGGATCATAGTGTGTGCAGTAGAGGGTTAAAGTTATTAAATACCTATCTGCATAGTTGAAATTAACTATTTTAAATGTAATTTGGCTTTTACTGTCACAGAACTAAAGACTACTTTTGGTATAGTTGAAAACGAATATTTTTAATGTTATGTAACTACCTACCTACTATCCACGTAGTTGAAAATAGCTTTTCAATAGTTATTCAAATAATCTGACAATCAAAGAAGTCATAAGTAACAATTTTTAACAACTAAAAACTTTAGTCACGATTCGAGCAATGAAAATAGTCAAAAATGTGGGTATCATAAATAACTACTTTAGTTTAGTAAAGTGTGTGTCAGGGCTTACGACACTGATAAAAATGTGAAGTGAAACAAAGAAAAGTATAAAAATAAAAAAAAAAATTTATTTTTACGATGGAAGAAGAAAGCAAATAAAAGAAACTAGCGGAAGAGCTAGAAAAACTTTAGATTAACTTCAACAAGGACACTGCGTCGCGTAAAACCCAACAGTACAAAGAGGACAGGTTTCGCAAAATCGGTGAAGTCTGGGATCAATTCCAAGAAAATCACGAACAAATAAAAGGAGTTGTGAAACATGACACTCTATACATGGACAGAAAAACTATTGAGAGAGTTGAGGAGTTGAGGAGTTGTATTAAGCACTGAAGCGGAGTTTGGAAGCCATAACTCCTACTCCCTCTCATTCATCTGAACTTCAACATGGGGCCCAAATATTTTACACCTGACAACAAAAACGCAGAATCACGAAATCTGTTCGAGCAGAGCCTGTTAGAGCCGAACAAGATGCAAGCAGTAAAAACCCTGCTGGATTTTCTTGGAAGACGATACCAAGCCTTGGAAGTACTAACTCCCGTAAAAAGGGCATCAAAACCAATGGGTGAATCAAAACCATAAAGAATATTTCACATTGGTTCCAAAAAAACCCAGTGTTCCATTTGCAAGGGTGACCATGTGATATATTCATGCCCACAATTCAGCAACTACACACCACGTGAACGGTGTCAAAAAATCAAGCAGGTACGAATGTTATAATTGTTTGGAGTGTACCAAACTGTGAAGGAAACACGTTTGTATAGTTTCGTTGTTCTGTTTAAACTCTCTTCTCAAAAAGTAGGGAAGAGTATTTTGATATTTGATATTTGATATTTTGATATTTGATATTTATTACAGAACTAAACAACATTTACAAAGATTACATCAGAGCATCTATATATATGTATATGTGGCGATCGCTTTGACAAGGTGAACCCCAATTCCCCAATTCACACAACGTGGGAAAATGCATGGCTTGCATATTACATGAAGTGAAATATGCAACCTGCATTATGAGTTAAGAGAATTGGCTCACTTGTGTCTGGACTATGGTGCGTGTACATGGTTTCGATTACATGAAACGTGTATGCAACATAGAGCAAACATTACTCCACATATTCCTCCCCCTCTTTAAAAAGAGAGCTCTGAAATTTATTATTATTATTTTTTTTTTGTTTTATTTCTTAGAATGTACATATATATTTTAATAAACTATAATAGGTACAAAAAATAAAAAATAAATCTATATTATTATTTTTTTTTTTAATTCTCCATTGTTTTTCTCTTTCGACTTATTCTTATGCTAGTATGTATTTACCTGGATTAATTTTTCATGATTTTTAAAGATAAATTTAAATGATTTGGCTATTGAAAGCATACATTTGTATATATTTGCCAAAAAAAAAACTAATATTATTAATATTTAATTTTAATAAGTACAACTTTGCTTTTTAGTTAATCTACAATAAAATTGTTTTATCATTCGTTCTCGTTAAAGTACAAAATTGTTTCTTTTAATTCTCAATTGATTTTTTTTTCTTTTTGTATGATTACAAATTGGCTAGTTTGATTCGTCTCTGTGTTTTATATTATTTAAATTGTTCATTTGGTTAAATATTACCAAAAAAAGTCACTTCTTAAAAACAGTATGTTGTAAATAGAATAATTTTTTCTTTGCTATTTAATAAAAAATTTAATCACAAAATAAAATTTAACTTTCTCAATGAAAATTCTTTTCTCTTAATCAAACACAAAAATATTATTTTTCTTCTTGTTAATTGTATTTGTATATTTTTTTTTGTTTTTTCATGTTTGGTTTTAAAGTAAACATTTTTTGCAGATAAACTTCATTGTTAAGCAAATAGAAATAGAATTTGAAATGGTTTTAAACTCGGTCTTGGTTTCGGCCTTTGCAAATTTTTATTTCTCTGTTGCACTCAAAAGTACATAGTGAAAAGAAAAACAATGCCCGCTAGGAACAAAAAATTTAGAAATAATCATGAAGATTAGCCATGACCGAATATTCCTCGGACTTCTTAATAACCTCACTTATTTTGGTGTTCGATCAACGACCGAAGTCTCATCAGATGCAGAGTGCTGACAACGCACCATTTAATCGTCAGCCACCAAAGCCAACCATATCCACCAGCCACCCTCACCGTTTACATATCTACATACCTACTTGGCAGCCACCTCAGATGACAACACACGACGACCGATCGTGAGCATTCACCCTCGCCGCAGCATAATATGAACACACAACCGCACATAGAAAAGTATCTGTCAATGCTTTGGTACGATACTTATAGTCCAATCATTTTAGCTATTTTAAACCCCAATCTGCGGAAAAATTCCTAGAGAGCTGAATTCTTATATACACCTTTATTACGGCATTGTAATGAAGATGTGAAAAATCGACATTGATATCGTGCCGGCTAAAAAAGTTGTAAAGGTCAAAAGGTCACGAAAACTGTTTTTCGCAAATATCTCGCGATCTATTGCTCAGAGGTCAATAAAGGTCACTATAAAAATTGCTTGTCGTAAAATTGTCTACAAAAAGTGTCTTTTGCATTTTTCTGTAGAATTAACCGTTTTCGGAGTAGGGCGCCGAGAAAGGTACTATATTATAACGATGTACTCGTTTCCTCACCACCTTCGAGGTAGAATGCATAAAAAATTATGTACTAAAGTTTATTTTTCTGTATTTTTCTGTATTTTTCTGTATTCAAATAAAAAATTATTCACTCGTAAATAAAATAAACCTCTCATTACATATTATGGATTATGCCTACGTGGGAAACCATATAAAAAAATCGCGCCCTGCATTCTACCTCGAAGGTGGTGAGGAAACGGATTTATTTATTTGACTTACTATCGTTATAATATAGTAGCTTTCTCGGCCGAGGTTGTCCTCTTCACGAGACGTAGAAAATTAACTGGTCTGACCCAGCTTACGCTTAAAGGCGTCAACATCCCCTTTTCAAATGAAGTCAAACATCTTGGAGTAATCCTAGATAACAAACTTCTTTGGTCTTAACATGTCGAGTCTAAAACTACTAAAGCACTGTCAGTTTTCTGGCAATGTAAAGGAGCCTTTGGCAAGACATGGGGTCTTTCACCGAAAAGGGTTTTTTGGATCTATACGGCTATGATAAGACCAATCAACTTCTATGCGTCTGTTGTTTGGTGGAATAAGCTCTCGCGTAAATACGTTATTGCCTCGTTTGCCAAAATTCAAAGAACAATTTGTCTGGGTGTTACGGGGGCCTTCCCCAGCACACCGGGAGCTGCTCTCGACGCACTGCTGAACCTTCCTCCCTTTGATACCTACATCATGGGGTGTACTCTCAAGACCATTTCTCGTTTAAAGCGATGTTATCTCTGGCACAATTCGCACTGAAGCTTTGAGGAGCTCGCAATGAGCATATCTTTTGACTCACGTCTAATGGATATGCCGTCTGACACGATGATCCCAGGGCTCAAACTGCGTCAAAATTACTCAGTCAACTTTCCTTCGGTTCAGGACTGGTTCGCTCCTGAATCTGAGCCTGGAAAGAAATGTTATCGTATCTTCACAGATGGCTCCAAAACCGACGAGGGGTCTGGTGCTGGTGCCTTTGTGGAGAACGACGACATTCGACTGCACACCTCTTTAGGATCATATGCACCCGATTTCCAAGCGGAGGTGTTCTGTGTTTGCAGTGACAGCCAAGCAGTGCTTAAGGCCCTTCTTAGCCCTCATACTACTTCGAAAGTGATCCAGGAATGCAAGAGCTCTCTAAATGCGGTCGGAAAGTTGAATTTTTTGAGTCTCATTTGAGTTCCAGGTCATCAAGGCATAGCTGGAAATGAGATCGCCGATGAACTTGTGAGGTAAGGATCTCCGACAGCTTTCTCAGGACCTGAACCGTCGCTTGGTCTGCCAGGGTCCTTAGTGATGGCTTCAATCAACGATTGGATCTGCATAGAAAACAACCGTAGATTATGCCTCCATTGGATGCAGACACACCAAACGTATGCTCCCCAGCGTTAATAAGAAGACTGCAGCATTTTTGCTATCTCGTAGCAGAAAAGACCGTAGAAAGCTTATTGTCGCTGCCAGCGGGCACTTCTTTTTTGCCAAGCATTTAAACGTGTTAGGCTTAAGTGATAACAAATTCTGTGAATCTTGTGGAAAAGATGAGGACACTGCAGAGCACTTCCTCTGTGAATGTCCTGCTTTTATAGCATGAAGTTACAGATACTCGGCGCAGACATGGTGAGAGCTGGTAACTTAGGCTCCTTATCATGGCAGGGTCTTTTGGCTTTTCTCCGAACTTCCGGAAAGCTATAACAAATAGAAGGTTGCTAACTGGTAGTACAATGAACCGGTATTTTGGTCTGAGTGCTCCAGCTGTTATTTTAAAAACCTCCAACAGAAAAAAAAGCTTACTCGGCGCTCTACTCCGAAAACGGTTAATTCTACAGAAAAATGCAAAAGACACTTTTTGTAGACAATTTTACGACAAGCAATTTTTATAGTGACCTTTATTGAACTCTGAGCAATAGATCGCGAGATATTTGCGAAAAACATTTTTCGTAACCTTTTGACCTTTATAACTTTTTTAGCCGGCACGATATCAATGTCGATTTTTCACATCTTCGTTACAATGCCGTAATAAAGGTGTATACAAAAATTCAGCTCTCTAGCAATTTTTCCGCAGATAAAACCTAAAATGACTGGACTATTATGCTTGAAGACGATTGGCCCATATCGCCACTACTTGGCTGTGGGTATCAAATACACCCTGGTTTCTCATATGCCATCGGATGGCAGTGTTTATTCTTTATAAATACTGTCGCATCTATAGCAATGGGAATAATTATCAACAACCAAATAAGAAGTAAACAATGTCGCCCATTCGGATCGGTGCTATAATTGCTGGAGTCAGCACATTCTACTTCATGTGCCGTTGGATCGGCAAAGCTTGAAGCTGGTATCAGCTATTGGACTCGCTTCATGTGTGGGAGTTATGGTGATGCGGCACATTCCTGGACTATTGGATGAACGAGAACCAGGGTTGTTGGATTTGTGGCTTGGCTTCAGTTCAGTTCAACTTTTATTCTCAACCGACCGACGTGGTCATCTAATTATTCTCAGTGGTGTTTCTCTAAGTTACTCAAGCGTCGTTGTCGTACATATTGGTAATATAATAATAATGTAATACATACAAATAATAGAGTTTTTGTTCATTTGGTTTAATAAAGAATTTAAACATAACTTGTTGCTCGGCTAAGTGCCTTTTGGAACCTTTTATCACCTTCAGCTCCCTCCCCCCTGATCGTGTTCAGAAGAACAAATTCCCGAACATTTTGGTGCCTATTGTGAGGTATCTGAAATTGAATTAAAGTACAAACCCTTGTGTCATAAGTGACAACTGTCAATCTACTACTTTGTTAATAAAGAGAAATACTTCAGTCAGTCAATAGTCGTCTTTGAATCAACACTTACTTATATTAATTGGCCACGAGGAAAATTAACTGCACGTGTGCTAGGAATCAATTTAGCTTTTAATATAATAAGTAAATTAAATTAAAGTTTAGATATGGCACTAGATCCACCACCACAAGTTTCTCAAACGACGGTATTTAATTTTGACTCATTTAATTAGAAAGTTACGTCTTGGGCTCGCTGGGTTAAACGCCTTGAGACTGCAATGGATCTCTACAACAGTGTGGCCGGGAAACGTCGTCAACTTATCCTCCATTATATGGGAGCAGAAACCTATGATGTTCTGTGCGATAAATTACTTCCAAGGGTACCGGAAGAAATTGGGTATGAGGAGATCGTGGACATTCTCGAAGCTCACTTCGATCCAAAACCCAATGAGATTCTGGAAAATTACAGGTTTTATATGCGGAAACAGAAAACCGATGAAAATTGTGCGGAGTTTTTAATCGCCCTTCGCAGATTGTCCGTTGGTTGTAATTTCGGAGTGTATTTGGACACCGCTATGAGGAATCAATTTGTTTTTGGTCTACGAAACCAAAAAATCCAAAGAAGGCTATTAGAAAAAAAAGCCTAACGCTAGATGATGCGGTCAATACAGCAACCGCATATGAGAGTGCTGAAAGAGGGGGTGTAGAGCTTCATCAGCACGGGGGAGAGAGTGAGAAAGTAAAAGTTAATAAACTTCACGAAAAACAAAAGGTAAAACGGAGCAACAAAAAGTACGGTAAGAACAATAAAACTTATGGTAAGAACAATGAGAAAAAAAAGTGTTATCGCTGTGGTATGACATCGCATACAGCATATGAATGTTCTCATAAAGAAACCGTTTGTAATTTTTGTAGAAAAAAAGGTCATTTACAAAAAGTTTGCTTTAAAGCAAACAAGCAACTAAACCAAATCGAAGAGGAACAAAATTCAGGTACGAAGATGGTGGAGGAGCTTTTCCATATCAAACACAAAGGCAGTGGATTACACGATAGGGCAAAAATATGTTGTTAGTTGGAAATTAACAAGAATTTCATTAATTTCGAAATAGACACAGGTGCTCCGGTGACGCTGATCAGTTTGATGGATGCAAAAAAGTTTTTTCCAAAACATAAAGTACATACAAGTGACACCGAGCTATACAGTTACTGTAAAACACCTTTGGATTTTGCAGGTTATATCTGGGTTAACGTGACAGCCGGTGTTCCAAGTGCTCCGGTAAAGATATACATTGTTCGCTCTGATCGTAAGCCACTGCTGGGAAGAGAATGGCTGCGTAAAATAAAGTTGGATTGGACAAAAATCTTGACTAATCAATTGCATGCAACGGGTGATGTAAACCAAATTCAAGGAGAGAAAGCGCATGGTTATGACCGAAAGGTAATGGTAAGTTCCCAAAATTATTTGCATCATCTACTGGGAAAATTACGGGATTTCAAGCTCGCTTATATTTGAAATCAAATGTGACTCCAAGATTCTTTAAGGCGAGGCGAATAGCCTTCCCACTATGGCATGCAGTGGAACGGGAACTCGAAAGCCAAGTAGCAGAAGGGTTACTACTGGTCAAGGTTGACCAAAGCGAATGGGGCACTCCGATCGTTGCTGTCCCAAAAAAGGATGGCACTGTTCGTATTTGCGGTGACTATAAGGTTACGGTGAATCCAGCATTGATTGTCGATGTGCTTCCTCTACCTACAATAGAAGAGCTTTTTAGTAAAATGGCTGGAGGTACAAAGTTCACAAAAATAGACTTGTCAACAGCTTATCTTCAGTTGGAAATACATCCAGACGACAGGCACATTCTAACGTTGAGCACGCACAAGGGTCTTTTCCAGCCCACACGCATGATGTATGGAATTGCGTGCGCTCCTGCCAAGTGGCAACGTTTTATGGAGCAATTGGTTGGTGATATACCAGGTGTATCGGTATTCCTAGACGACATCAAAATAACCGCAAGTGGCGACCAAACCCATATATGCCGTGTGGAAGAAGTTTAAGCTAGATTGAACAACCATAATATGCGGGTTAACTGGACGAAAACAGAGTATATGAAAGATCGCATCGAGTATTGTGGGTATGTCATCGACAAAAATGGCATCCACAGAATGCCCAGTAAGATTGATGCTATACAAGAGCTGAAGAAACCAACTACAAAAGATGAAGTTAGAGCTTTCCTGGGACTCATAAATTATTATGGTCGTTTCATAAAAAATTTAAGTAACATTCTTTATCCCCTAAATAGATTACTCCAGAAGAACGTGCCATTTCTATTTGATTGTAAGAAAGCCTTCCTAGAGGTTAAAGAGCAAATGCTATCGGACACGGTGTTGGCCTTTTACGACCCTAAGCTGCCAGTAATTCTTGCGGTGGATGCTAGTCCGGTCGGAGTTGGCGCAGTTTTGAGTCACGCGTATGAAGATGGCTCGGAGAGGCCTTTGCAATTCGCTTCGCAGACATTAAACCAAACACAACAGCGCTATAGTCAGGTAGATAAAGAAGCGTTTGCTCTCATATTAGGGGTGAGAAAATTTTAGCAGTACCTCTATGGAAAATTTACCTTAGTGACAGATAATAAAGCAATTTCACAAATTTTTTCCCCTATGAAAGGTTTGCCTACTTTATCTGCAACAAGGATGCAGCATTACGCGATATACCTGGAGCATTTTAATTATGACATCAAATAAAAAAAAATCTAAAGACAATGCCAATGCCGATGCGATGTCACGCCTGCCCAGCGCGGATACATACAAGCACATAGAAGAGGTGGATGTTCTGGAAGTAGAGGCTATCGAGAATTTGCCTGTGACAGTAGATGAACTCAGTAATAAAACTAAATCGGACAAAGAAGTGAGGTTACTGATAGAATGCTTGAAATATGGACGTGAGTGTGAAGCGATTCATCGATTCGGCATATCGCAAACGGAGTTTGCCCTTCAAAAAGGATGCTTATTACGCGGTATACGAGTATACATACCAAATGAGCTGCGGAAGCGAGTACTCCTAGAGTTGCATACGGGACACTTCAGAATATCACGTATGAAAAGTTCAGCCAGAGCTTATTGTTGGTGGAAACAAATGGATAGAGACATTGAGAAGATAGTGTCAAATTGTCAACTATGCCAAGCTACGCGTCCAGACCCAACGAAGGAAATTCCAGTGCATTGTTGGGTGACACCGAGGAATGTCTTCGAAAGGGTGCATGCAGACTTCGCAGGGCCGTTCATGGGGAAGTATTTGTTCGTACTTATGGATGCATTCAGCAAATGGCCGGAAGTCCACATCATCCCCAACATAACAACAAGTACTACAATCCAGATTTGCAAAAAAATTGTTGCTGCATTTGGGATTCCGAAGGTTTTCGTGAGCGATCATGGAACCCAATTTAACTCAAATGAATTTCAGTTGTTTTTGAAACAAAATGGCATCATTCATAAGCAGGGGGCTCCATATCACCCAGCTACAAATGGTCTTGCAGAGCGATTCATCCAAACAATCAAAAATAAAATAAAAACAGCAAACTGTGGTCCAGATTCCATGAACAATTATTTAAATACTATTTTGTTTGCTTACAGGCGAATGATTCATCCAACTACAGGCAAATGCCCGTCGATGCTCATGCTAGGTCGTCAAATACAGTCAAGGTTGGACCTTCTTTTGCCAAACGATGTCGCGACAGATCGTAAACTTCCGAACAAAATTTTCTCTGTGGGAGAAAGGGTGGCAGCACGAGACTATATGTCAAACAAGAAGTGGCAGTTTGGAACTGTAAAATCAACCTTAGGTGATCTACACTATAACATCACGTTAGATGACAATAGGTGCTGGAAAAGACATGTCGATCAGCTGTGGAAGATAGGAGAGAAGATAGGCGAAGAATTGAATGACAGTGTGATTACGGATGGAACAAAGGGCTTAGACGACGATCGATTTTCATTGTCAGATGGAAGATTGTTAACACCAGCTGTAAACCGTCAATTACAAGAGACTGAGCCGCCTACTACCAATCAATCACAAAACGCTGAAGAAATTGTCGCAACACCAATGCAGAGTAACGAGAAGACTTCGGGTGCAGCGGAAAACCAAGGTGTGTCAACGCAAGACAATGGTGTCAACCTTCGGCGATCCAGCCTAGTGAAGAAAGTTCCCCAACGATTGGGACATGAATAATAATTAATTAATGAATCGAATACTTTGAAAATATGTTGAATTTGAAACTTTGCTTTATTTGAATTACTATATCCAAATTAATATTACAAGATTTTGACGTTTATTTTTTATTTTTTAATTAATAATGTAATGAACACCCAACATTTATACCAATTTCCTAATCGAAAACGTTTAACCGAAAACACAACTGGCAACACTATAATGGAATGGTATAAATGAGAGGCATTGCTTGTAAGCCAGTGTGTGTGAGTGTAGAGATTTTTGACAGCAAATGTGGAAACCATGGAGAAGAAACTGGAACGCTCTAGATGAGTGTTGTTCTATATAAATAGGCCGCTGACGCAACGAGCAGTCAGTTTTGATTATAGAGTGATAAAGTTAAGAGTAAATTGTTGTATACAAGTGATAGTGCAAAAGTCGTGTTGAGATCGAATTAAGTATAGATACTGAATAAAAGTGATAGAAATAAATTGAAAGGTGAAGTTTTATTTTGCGAACTAAGCGCACGTTACATTGGTGTCAGAAGTGTAAATAAAACTTATTTGACTAGTAAAGTGTAAAAAAAAAAAAAATAAAAAGAAAAATAATAATTATATACAGCGAAAATGGGTAAGTTGTTAGAAGAGCTCACTTGCATTAAGCTTAAAAGTGAGTTAGGTAAGCGAAATCTTTCTAGAGCGGGATCGAAAAATGAGCTCGTCCTGCGCTTGCGTAACTATTTGGAACAGCAAGGGGAAGACGTGAACACTTTTGTTTTTGAAACAGAAGTGGAAGAAGAGGAAGTAAGTGAAAATGTAGATTATTCTAGTATGATGAAACTTTTGTTAGAACAACGAAACGAGCAAAAGAAAGAACAGCAGAATGTTCTCGAACGACTCGAAGTACAACAAAAGAAGCTGGAAGAGCAACGAAATGAGCAAAAGAAGGAACAGCAGAATGTTCTCGAAAGACTCGAAGTACAACAAAAGAATCTGGAAGAGCAACGAAACGATCAAAAGAAGGAACAACAGAATATTCTCGAAAGACTTGAGGCGCAACAGAATGTTTTGGAAGGTCAGAAAAACATTCTAGAAGGCAAATTGGGCAACATTGAAAAAAATGTGTTTGCCCTTGACGAACGCGTTGAAGGTATGGAAAAACAGCTCTCTGTTGTAGAGAATCGTTTTGAAATCGTAGAAAGCCGATGTGATAAACAGTTCTCTGTTCTGACCAAGGAATTGGACCAGATCCGGAAAATCAAAATTCGAGAATCTTATGGAGAGTCTGCAAAGAAAAAGGAGATGAAACCGCCAACATTTGATGGACAGTCTTCTTGGTCAGTCTACAAGAGACAATTTGAGGCAGCCGCGACAACAAATGGCTGGGATGACGAAGACAAGTACATTGCACTGACTCTTGCTCTTAGAGGACCAGCAGCTGAATTACTTCAAACAGCTCCAGCTGGTAAGAGCGGTGATTTCAGTTCTCTCGTGGCAGCTATAGATAAACGCTTTGGAGATAGCCACTTGAAAGAAGTCTTCCGAGTCCAACTCAATAACAGAGTATAGAAAAGGGGTGAAAGTCTACAGCAGCTCCAAGCAGACGTCGAAAGACTGGTTCACCTGGCATACCCGGATGCTGGAGAAGAAATCATCAACCAGCTTGCTGTTGAGTCCTTCGTTCGTGCCATTTCCGATATACATCTTCAGAGGTCTGTGCGAACTGCTAGAACATGTACTCTTTCTGAAACTTTAGAATTCGCATTGACAATTGAAGCAGCAGAACAGGCTTCTCATGGAGTACATCGACTTAGAGAGGCCATAGTCGAAGAATGCTCGTGCCAAAGAGCTGAAATACAAAAGAACCAGCGGAGTGGACTAGCAAGATGTTGGAACTGCATCAAGACCGGGCACTTACAGCGTCAATGCCGATTACCACCAAATAAAGCCGCTTGTCAACATTGTGGAAGCAAAAGACCCAACCCAGAGCAAGGTAACAACAACACAAGTGTTGCTTATCAATCCGTTTCCCATCAGGGAAACGAGTAAGAACCAACTTCGAAGGGCAGAGGCTGGTTTCTTGTATCGATGGCCCCAAAACCACCCTCCAGGTCTCACAGACCAAACGAGACAACAAAAGTCTGGCTGTGGAGACTACTATCAACGGGAACAAACATGTGGCTACAATCGACACCGGTGCCACAGCATCCATAGTGCGTCGAGACCTGGTAAAGATGACGTGGCTTCATAACACCAATAGCTACCGTCTAAGAACCGCAACGGGAGAAGCAGCAAGAGTATATGGAGAAGTGTGTCTTAAGATCCGACCGGCTGATCTAGTGTTTACTCATCAATTCCTGGTGGCAGATATATGTGACGAGTGCATCATTGGAATCGACTTTATGAAACAGCACGGAGTTATTTTGGATATCTATCGGTAATCAAGTTTTGAAATACCAAAATAAAGAAATTTTAATGACCTATTCGAATGAAAATACGTCAACACTGAGGACTGTCATCACGGAAGATCTGATTCTGCCTCCTTCTTCTGAAGTGTTTGTTTGGACAAAACTGGAAGGTGAGTTTGGAAGCCTTCGATACCTAATGGTGGAACCAGACCCAGAGTGTTCCTCCCAAAGCGTCATCATTGGGAAAACACTAGTAGCACCGAAAAACAAAATGGTCCCCGTACGATTACTAAACACCAGACCGTACGATGTAAGGTTGAAGAAAGGAGAAGTCGTTGGACGTTGCGAATCGGTTGCAGCAATTACGAAGATCACAGACGAAGCCCCGAGAAAAACTATAACTCCGGAGGAGCTCAAAACCATCAGAGCTAAAATACTGTTTTCATCCAACCTTGATCACCAACAAACAAGGATGGCTGAAAATCTCCTACAAGAGTACACTGACATCTTCGCATCGCAAAAGGAACAATATGGTAGGACACAGTTGGTGCAGCATCGCATCAACACAGGAGATGCAAGACCGATTCGTCAACCCGGAAGACGCCTTCCACTGGCCAAACAAGGTGAGGTTGAGGAAATGATAACAGCAATGAAGAAGGACGGTCTTATTGAAAATTCCAAAAGTCCTTGGGCTTCACCAGTGGTGCTAGTGAAAAAGAAAGACGGAAGCACTCGTTTTTGTGTGGACTACCGAAGGCTGAATGATGTGACTAAGAAGGACAGCTATCCCCTGCCCAGAATCAGTGATACCCTGGATGCCATGGAGGGAGCCCAGTGGTTCTCGACGCTGGACTTGAAAAGTGGATACTGGCAAGTTGACATCCACCCAGATGATCGGGAAAAGACGGCGTTTTCTACAGGTAATGGGCTCTGGCAGTTCAAAGTTATGCCGTTTGGGCTATGCAACGCTCCGGCAACATTCGAGCGTTTGATGGAGTGCGTTCTTCAAGGACTGACGTGGAAAGCTTGCCTAGTCTACTTGGACGATGTCATTGTTTACGGGAAAACATTTGATCAACATTGCAAGAACCTAAAAGCCGTGTTTCAGAGACTTCGAGAGGCTAACCTTAAACTGAATCCGGAAAAATGTGCACTTTTCAAAACCGAAGTTAAGTATTTGGGACACATCATCTCTTCCCAAGGAGTGAAGACTGATCCTGAAAAAGTTGACTCCGTCAAAAATTGGCCAACACCACAGGACAAACATCAACTCCGAAGCTTTCTTGGTCTTGCCACATATTACCGACGTTTTGTTAAGAACTTTGCTGGAGTTGCAAAGAGTTTGCATCAGCTTACCGAGAAAGGGAAGCAGTTTAAATGGTCAGGTGAGTGTGAGAAATCTTTTCAGGAACTCAAATACCGCCTCTGTAACGCTCCAGTGCTGGCACATCCAACACCTGGAAAAACATTCATCATCGACGCTGATGCAAGCAACGTTGGAATCGGGGCGGTACTATCCCAAGTGCATGATGGCGAAGAGAAAGTGGTGGCATATTACAGCAAGGTCCTCTCGAAGACCGAAAGAAACTACTGCGTGACCAGAAGGGAACTGCTAGCTCTTATCTTGGCAACAAAGCACTTCCATAAGTACATCTATGGACAGAAATTCCTTCTGCGGACAGACCATGGTGCTCTGAACTGGCTGTTGAACTTCAAAAATCCAGAAGGTCAAGTCGCAAGGTGGATAGAAAGACTGCAGACTTATGATTACCAGATTCAACACCGCAGAGGAAAGTTGCACTCAAACGTCGACGCATTATCCCGAAGACCTTGCAGAGTGGATTGCAAGCATTGTAGGCGGCAAGAAGACAAAGAAAATATTACCGCTCAGCGACTAAGAGCTGACCCAATAAGCGGATGGGGCAATGAGGAAGTGAGGACAGCTCAACAGGAGGATCCAGATATCGAACCCATTCTCGCATGGAAAGAAAATGAAGAGAAACCTGAATGGGGAGATATTTCTGACAGGAGTCCAGTTCTCAAAGCCTATTGGGCACAGTGGGACTCACTATATGTGCAAGAAGGTGTCCTCAGGCGAAGATGGGAGTCCGCTGACGGTAAATCATATGTGATGCAGCTGATCGTACCGCAATCGAAAGTCAGTGAAGTTCTTCGGGAGATGCACGACGGACCTTCTGGAGGCCACCTGGGAATTAACAAAACACTGGAGAAGGTGCGACATCGGTTCTACTGGTTACATGCTAGAGATGACGTGGAGAAGTGGTGCCGAACATGTGACATGTGTGCTGCAACCAAAGGACCTGGTAGGAAGATTCAAGGTAAGATGCATCAGTACAACGTTGGATCGCCTTTTGAGAGGATTGCAGTAGATGTGGCTGGACATTTTCCAGCCACATCTTTTGTGGCAACGCTGCTGTGAAAGTGTAAAGTTGGTTGAATTATCGCTCCCGTAAAAATTATTTAAAAAGTCATTTAAATTATCAAAATCAACGTAAAAACTCAAATCTTGATTTTATTTATATGCCAAGTGAATTTTAATCCGATAAAAACATCAGGTAAAATAATTTAAAACTCCCTAAAAATTAATTTTCATTTGTGGGCGGTCACATGACCGGTGGAAAAAGAAAAATCTGTCACACATCACCAGAAGACTTAAGCCATCAAGCAACAGTTTCAAATAATAGAATCCCAAAAATTTATAAAATACACTCCGTAATGTCCATCACAGCCGCAGATCTTCAAAAAATTAAATCGATTATTGACAGTTCTCTGCAAGTGGAGCTTCTTAAAGCAACCTCAAATCTAGCTCCAAAGGAAGATCTTAACAATCTTAGCACCGAGATAAACACTCTGCGGCAACAAAATGAAGTGTTATCCCAAAAAGTTCAACAGGTTGAAAAAAGATGTATTTTGCTTGAAGATGAACTCGAGGCTCAAAGTAGGGAATTAAAAGGCAAAAATATAATTATTTCAATTCCATATGACGGCAATATTGACCCAAAAGAAAAAGTACAAAGTGTCACACAACTGCTTCTTGGAACGGAAAATTCGCAACGTTTACCACAACCCGTAAAAATCAGTGAAAACAACAACACAATTAAAACGAAAATCAACACCGGGTCCACTGAAACGACCGCGATAATGCTTAAGAATTCATCCAAACTCAAAGGCACAGGTGTCTATTTACAAAGAGATCTCACAAAACAGATGCAATTTAAACGAAAAATTCTGCTCGGATACAGAAGAATACTGAAAACAAATAAACCAACAACTGTAATGAAATTGAAAAATAATACGCTTTTGATAGAAGGCAAATCTTTTTATTTAAATAATAATAACAATTTAAAATATAATGAAAATGATGGTGAATTAGAACTACAGAAAATGTTTGGACAATTAAACTTTGAAGCTGTCAGAAACATCATGCCGACAAATAGACGTCAAAGTAATTTGACTAGATCAGTACCTTCTACTAGTCCACCAGGGGTGCCACTTTACCAAAATGAACCAAATGTTAGTACTTTATCTAGAAATTGAGAATTAGGTGCCGTCAGCTCTTTAAGTATTGATTCTTGTAAAATTTTAGCGTATAATGTTTCTGGTTTAAATAATAAACTTCTTTTTGTAGACTTTTTTAATTTTGTTAAAACTTATGAAATTTTTTTCCTCTTTGAAACGCATGTAACTATTGAAAATTCAAGTAAATTTATTAAATATTTTAATGGATTTAAACTTTACTGGATTCCTGCAATCAAAATTTCTTTAAAAGGCCGTGCAAGTGGAGGATGTCTTTACGGTATCAAAATATCACAATTAAATAGTTATGATTTTGCTGAGTTCCAGGGCAATATTTTAGTAAAACTGCTGAAAAAAAGTAATATGTTTATTCTCCCGCTTTACTTAAACTGTAATAAATGGTCTGAAGACTTTGAGAACCTGAGTAACATAATGTCTCTGCTAGCAAGCAAGAGTATTTTAATGGTCGGTGACTTTAACGCCAGAATAAGCTCCACTCAAGTAACGACACTGAGAAATGTTAATAACACACATATAAATCCAAGTAGCAGAACATCCTACGATAACGTCTGTAACCAAAATGGAAAAAGTTTACTGGAGTTGCTCCAATTGTATGACAGTATTGTTTTAAATGGATGTACCGAAGGAGATATTGAAGGCCATTATACATTTATAGGAGGGCAGGGAAAATCCGTTATCGACTATTGCTGCATCAACAACGAATGGATAGATCTTATCGCCAAATTTGAAGTTTTATCTAAGAACTTTTCTGATCATATGTTAATAATTGTTGAGTGGATTTCTGAAACAACACGCCAAGAGAGAAATCTTGAGCTATTCCCGCGTTTGAAATGGAATAACAGAAATGTTGATTCCTATCAGCATTCATTGGATGAAGTCATTTCTAGGATAACTTCAATTCCGGAGACTTCAGATGCTTTCTCAGATCAAATAATAGCATGCGTCAGGAATACTACACATAACAGAAGTCAAAATTCAATTAAAACGTTTAAACAAAAATGGTTTGACAAGGAGTGCATGAATGCCAGACAAAAATCGTTCGCCCTACTTAATGCCATGCGACGTAACGCATACAATAATGAACTTCGGCAATGGTATATACAATCAAATATCAAATACAAAAGTCTCTGCCTCTCAAAGAAAATAAACTATGAAACTAGTCAAGCCATATCTTTAGGATTGACAAAAAACACAAAAGAATTCTGGAGAATAGCAAAAGAAATAAATGGTTCAAAACAATTTATTGGTTCTGGATTATCTGCGAATGACCTCGCTATTTATTTCATGAACCTACTACAAAATAAAACTCACCTTTCTTTTTCGTATGCCGAACCATTTAGATGTGATCCTATATTAGATTGCACAATATCTGTGGATGAAATACAAACAGTTCTTCGAAAAGCAAAAGATGGGAAAGCACCGGGAGAAGATGGGATACTCTATGAATTTTTTAAAAATGCCTCTGCATCTTTTTGTAACAATTTGTTGGCATTTTTTAACAAAATTTTAATGAGTGCGGAAGTTCCAGCATCCTTCAAAACATCCGATATTTTTCCTATTCATAAAAAGGGTGATTTCAGCATCGTTGAAAACTACCGTGGCATTTCTTTCATGAATGTTATAGCGAAAATATTCTGTGGAGTACTAGTTTGCAGACTAGAAAAGTGGGTGGACGAAAACAACATCCTTTCAGAATTTCAAGCAGGGTTTAGAAAAAACTATTCTACTATTGATCAAATTTTCTCCCTGACATCTATAGTTAAAGCATATCAAGCAAGAAACAAGAAAATCTACGCATTTTTTGTAGATTTCAAAGCTGCGTTTGATCTGGTGAATCGGAGTGCAGTGCTGTATAAGCTTTCTGAACTGGGTGTTTCTACTCGATTTCTTCGAGTAATACGCAACATGTATACAGACACAAAGGCAACAGTCTGGAATGGAGCAGTTTTTTCGCAATGGTTTGGAACAGATACTGGTGTTAAGCAAGGGTGTCTTCTCAGTGCCCTCTTGTTCTCTCTTTTTATAAATGACATTGTTAAACATCTTCCCGGAGGTATCCAAATTGCAGGCGTCATCGTAAATGTATTGCTCTATGCCGATGACCTTGTTATATTGTCAGAGTCACCAGAAAATTTACAGTTAATGATAACTCGTCTTGCGGCATATTGTGAAAAATGGGGTCTCGCTATCAATACTGAAAAGTCAAAAGCTATGGTGTTCTCAAGATCAAATCAGCGTGAAGTGAGAAATATTTGGACTTTTAATGGAACTCGTTTGGATGTAGCGAAAGAATACAAATATCTTGGAATTAAACTCAACTCAACTTTGGATTTTAGGAAACACCTCACAGAAAAATGTAATGCATCACAAGGTCTCATCAATTTAACATGGAGAAATGTATTTTTAAATCCACACATAAATCTATCTGTCAAATACAAAATTTTTGATTCTGTTATAAAATCTTCGCTTTGCTACGCTGCCCAGGTTTGGGGGTCAAAAGAGTATGAAGAAGTTGAAAAATTACAAAGAAATTTTATTAAAAAACTGTTTTATCTTCCGATAAATACTCCAAACTACGCCATATACCTGGAAACAGGGCTACCAAAATTATTTACCTACACTCTGAAGCTTCAAGCCGATTACATCATTAAAGTTTTGAAATACCCTGAATCTCGTTTGTCCAAAAAGCTGCTACTTTATGAGATAAGAAATAAAGATTGGTGGATGGAAACGTGGCAAAACCTTGGTACTGCATATGGAGAAGTTATCGACCCAAACCTGCCCCAAATTTTGAAGGATAAATTTTATAAAATTATACAAATGCAAGAAGACTACTCGAAATATAATGGTTGAAGAGGCCTGTCAGTCGTTAAGCAGAATACTTTACGCCCAATTAGAGCACAATCTCTGTGAAACAAACTATTTTACAGATACATTCAGCTGTAAGGAAATCTCCTTGATATTCAAAGCAAGATGTGAGGTTTTAAGTCTCAACGGAAGCCCCTACAACGGGAGTTTTAGTCAGTTCTGCACTATATGTAACATGAAAGCCAAAGAAGACTGCTTCCATCTACTAAGCATTTGTCCAATTTACAAACCTTATAGACTGTGTTACTTTGGAAAAGCTGTTCTTTCAATGGAGGAGACAACTATCATCTTAAACGGAGCTTGCTGGAAAGAGCTTGCCTTGTTTTTGAAGGAAATCTATAAATTTAGAATGCTGCTTGTAACAGAATATGCGTGATGATACAAAAAATATACAAAAATACAAAAATATACAAAACAAATTCAGTTTAGTTTTTAATGCTATTTTTTTCTTTTTTAATAAAAAAAATTGTTTTTTAATGATGCCAGTCGAGCTGACGGCTAAGCCAAAGCTTATAAGTTCATAAAAATCTATGTATCTAAATGTAACAAACTCAAAATGTCAATAAATGAATTATTTACTTACTTATATTTACTTACTTACTTACATTTTCCAGAGACCAACGCTGGAAACAAGTACATTCTGGTTGTAATGGACTATTTTAGCAAATGGCCTGAGGCGTATGCCATCCCAAATCAAGAAGCCAAAACGGTGGTCGACCAGATTGTGTTTAACTGGGTAAGTAGGTTTGGCGTACCTATGGAACTCCATTCCGACCAAGGGAGGAACTTCGAGTCAAACATCTTCTAAGGAGTGTGCGGACTACTTGGCATCAAGAAGACCAGAACCACACCGCTTCATCCACAATCTGATGGGATGGTTGAAAGATTCAACCGGACCTTGAAAGAACACCTCACCAAGGTCGTAGGCGACTACCAAAGAGACTGGGATAGGCACGTACCGCTATTCCTGATGGCCTATAGAAGTGCAGTACATAGCTCGACAGGACAAACACCATCTGACATCCTGTTCGGGAAAACCATGCGGCTGCCCAGCGAACTTAAATTTGGATGCCCCACAGAGGAGCCACAGGACACGAACGAGTATGTGTTCTGTGGTCTATTCAAGACTGTCTTTTATTAAAATCATTTCTTCTCGTTTCACAATAACTGTTATACTTTTAAGCTCTTTAGTATATAAATGTATATAGGTGTTGAGTGTTGACCTACACTTATTAATCTAACTTTATATAACATCTCTCTTTGCAAATCAATAACTGTTATACTTTTAAACTTTTTAGTATATAAATGTATATAGATGTTGACCTACACTTATTAATCTAACTTTATATAACATTTCTCTTTGCAAATCAATAATCAAAAAAAAAATAAAAAAAAATACAATAATTCAAAATTCAAGATATTTCGTTAATTCATGTTACCGATAATTAGTTTATGATTTAATATTTAATATTTTAGTTTTTTTTTTTTTTTTTTTATACATATGTATATACAATATACATATATGTACTTATAGATTTAAAAAAGTTGGTTAGAAATTCAAAAGTTCATTTTAATTATACTGTTAAACATTATTCAAAAACTTAACTTACTGGATTTACAATATGCGGCTACGAGTGTTGTGAACGTTACGATCATAAGTTGGAATTACAACTTTTGTTTGGGGTGAAATTGTATTATTAAATCGTTTTCTTATGTGAATTTTGTTCCGTCTATATCTTCCCCCTTCATTTAATTCTACCATATATGACCTTGGTTCCTGACATTTATAAAGAATTTTAGCAGGATACCATTTTTTGTCTGGTTTTTGCATCCATACAGATTCATTTAATGAAAAGTCTCCCTTCATATATGATGTTTTGTTAAAATTTTTTTGTATTTCATTTTTCGATTTGTGTATGGAGTCTTCAACGTTAGTGGGGATTTCCGGTGTGAGTAAGTTGTCGTGTATGGGAACCCTAGTGCGTACTCGTCTATTAAACAGTAGTTGAGCGGGGGAATATTGCATTCCAGATAACGGGGTATTTCTATACTCAAGGAGTGCAATATTAATATCTGTTTTCGAAGCCTGACTCTTTCTCAACAAATTTTTAGCAATCCCAACAAATTTTTCGGCAAGTCCATTACACTTTGGATAATAGGGACTGCTAAATATAAGTTTTATCCCATTTTCTCTAGCAAATGATAAGCATGCAGCACAGTTAAAAGGAGAATTATCTGCTATTATCTCTTGTGGTATTCCATGAGTTGAAAATATGTGTTTTAAATTTTTGATTATTTCCGAACTAGACTTATTTTTAAGTTCAATTATTTCCAACCATTTAGAATAATAATCAACTAGGACCAGATAGGGATGATTTGCAAAATCTAGAATATCCATTCCTAATTTTAAAAAAGGCAGTTTAGGAATTACATGCTGTATAATAGGCTCTTTCCTTTCTGAACTTCTATATTTTTGACAAATTGTACAGTTATTTACGAGATTTTCTATGTCTTTGTTTAATGTAAGCCAAAAAACAAGTGATTGAGCTCTTTTATTTGTTTTGTTAATACCTAAATGATCTTCATGCAAAATATCTAAATACTCTTTTTGTAATAATAATGGAACTACTATTTTGTCATTTAAAAATATAATATCTTCTTCTAAAAATAAATCGTTTCGTAATTTGTAAAATTGTTGTAAGTTTGTATCTATTTTATTAATACTGTTAGGCCATTTGTTTCTTAAAATTGTTTTTAATGTTGCCAAGACTTTATCGTTTTCTGTTTCAAATTTTAATTGTTCTTTTCAATAATCACTTATATTTAACGAATGAATAACTTCATTGAAATCTTCTTCTTCATTATTTATTTCAGTTTTTAAATATGATCGCGACAATAAATCTGCAATATGTAAATATTTACCTGGAACATATATTACGTTCAAATTATATTTAATTAATTTTAATTTCATGCGTTGTAATCTAGTACAATATATTTTATCTAATTCCTTTTTACAAATATTTACCAGCGGTTTATGATCTGTCTGAACAGTTATTGGCCTTCCATATATATAATGGTGAAATTTATTGCATGCAAATGTTATAGCCAGTAGCTCTTTTTCTATCTGAGCATACCCGACTTCAGATGAGCTTAGTGATCGAGATGCAAAACTTAAAGGCGCTCCAGATTGCATTAAGCAACAACCTATCCCGCTTTTTGACGCGTCGCACTGGACAACTATTGGTTTAAGGCCGTCAAACATTCTAAGTATTGGAGCGTGGGCGATTAATTTTTTTATTTTGTTTAAGGTGTCAGTGTGACTATCCAACCACACAAAATCTTTATTGTTTTTTAACAACTCGCGCAAGCACTCAGAAATTTGAGCTAAGTTAGGTATAAAACTACGAACGTAATTAATCATGCCTAAAATACTCTGCAGCTCTTTTTTGTTTGATGGGTTTTCTAAATTTAAAATCGCCTTGACCCTATCCGGATCTGGAGCTATTCCTATCTCTGAAAATATGTGACCAATATATTTTACACTTTTCATTTTGTACTGAAATTTGTTTTCATTAAATTTAACTCCAATTTCTCGAGCTCTTTTAAATACTAAATTTAAATTTATATCGTGCTCTCTCTCATCTTTTCCGAAAACAATCAAATCATCAATATAAACAAATGTTCCAGGTAGTGTACTAAAATTTTGGGAGGTATATTTTTGAAAAATTTCGGGTGCTACACTAATGCCAAAAGGGAGCCGGGTGAATTTAAAAAATCCAAATGGAGAACTAAATGTGCAATATTCACTTGAGATTTCATCTAGTTCAACCTGCCAAAATCCATGTTTTAAATCCAAAACAGAGAAAAATTTCATCCCGCAGAGCTTATCTCTGATTTCTTCGAATTTTGGAATCAAAAATTTTTCAGGTTTAAGAGCCTTATTTAAATCTCTCGGATCCAGACACACTCGAATTTGTTTATTTGATTTCTCAACGATAATCAGATTGCTTACCCACCCTTTTGGGCTATGTACTTTTTTAATTATTCCAGTTGATTCCAGTTCATTGAGAGCTTTTTTAACCGGTTCGATAAGAGTGGCTGGCAGGCGTCGTTGTGGCTTAACTGATGGGGAAACTGTGTCATCAATTTGCAGGTGACATTGTATGGGGAATTTTCCTATTCCTGTGAAAATATCTTTGTTCTGTTCAATAACTCTTGGTTTTGGATCCTGAATAGTATTCACATTAGCACGACTAACTAAACCTAATTTCTCGCATGCAATAATACCTAATATAGGAACTGTATTTTTGTCTACTATAAAAAACTCCTGATCTAATCTTTTGTTATTTATAAATCATGTTAAAACAATGCTGAATTTTGGACGAATAAGTTCTCCTCCGAACGCTTCTAAGGTTCTCAAGCACGGTTTAACTTTTTTATTAGTTTCTATACGACTAAAATACGAGGTTGGCAAAACATTTACTTCTGCACCTGTATCAAGCTTAAACGAGATCGGAGTTGACTCCACGATGATAGACTCCATCCAACACTTATGTTTTTTTGTACTTATATCATATATGAAAAAATTCGTTTCATTTTCATCTGCATTTTCAATGCAATCCATCTGGTCATTTTCATTACTATTTTGCAAGAATAATTCATTTACCTTTTTTGTTCTGCACGCGTAAGCAAAATGATTTTTCAAATTGCATTTGAAACATACTTTTCCAAATGCTGGACATTTATTCGGGGGATGTTGCTTATGGCAACGTTCACAACACTCGTACCCTTTGGTAAATTGATCCTGTTTAAAAGAAAAATGATAATTAGAATTTTGATTTGGACTCTGAGTCTGATTTTTTGTTTCAAATTTATTTTTATATGAACTATTAAATTTATTAATCTTGATACTAGGTGCTTTCTTAATAATGTCTATTGATGAACTCCCCGACTGCTGCATAGCCTCATGTTCCTTTTTGTTCTGGACGACTTCTAGCCTGGATTTGTCTATTTCAAACAAGCGACATTTTTTTATAGTGTCCTCTAAAGATATATTTCCGACAGCTAATAATTTTTCTTGGCATGACTTTGAACGGATTCCAAAAATGATTCTGTCTCTGATAACTTTATTCAATTCATCTGCATGAAACTCGCACGTGCTGGCCAATTGCTTCACATCAGTAAGAAAGTGATCGAATGTTTCTCCTTCTTTTTGGGTTCTGTTATATAGTTTAAACCGCTCATACACCTCGTCTTTTTTAGGATTACAGTATACTCTTTCAAAATAGTATCGAGTGTTTTCACTTTCTCCGCAGGGAATGTGTAGAAGACATCAACTGCATCATCTCCAATTAGGTTAAGTAAAATTGCAATTTTTACTGTTTCAGGTTTTTTGTCGCTCTCGGAAGCGCACATGTATATTTCAAACCTTTGTTGGAATTTCTTAAAGTTCTCGGAAAGATTTCCATCCATTATCAGATGACTCGGAACTTTAAAATTCATTTTTCTATTTTGTTGCCTTGATATTAAATTCAATTCTTCAAGAACTTGTGTCGATAATTTAACAATTTTACTTTCAGTTTCACTTTGTTCACTTTGTTTACTTTTTTTAACTTTTTGTTTAGTTTGACTTGATTTCTTTTTAAGTAACTGTCCTCTTGTTTTAGTCATAATTATTTAACTTTAATTTCGGCTGCGCCATGTTCTGTGGTCTATTCAAGACTGTCTTTTATTAAAATCATTTCTTCTCGTTTCACAATAACTGTTATACTTTTAAGCTCTTTAGTATATAAATGTAGATAGGTGTTGAGTGTTGACCTACACTTATTAATCTAACTTTATATAACAGTATGTGGATGACCTCAAGGAGAGACTCGCTGACATCCATAAAAGAACAAGGGAACGGATGAAAACCTACAGCGACCGGATGAAGACACGGTACGACACAAAAGCGACAACGGCAAGATTCCAAGCAGGAGATCGTGTGTGGCTTTATAATCCTCATCGTCAAAAGGGATTGTCACCGAAACTTCAGCAGAACTGGGAAGGTCCTTATACTGTTGTCACGAGGATTAACGACGTAGTTTACCGCATCCAAAGATGACTAAGAGGCAAGTTAGTAGTGGTAGTGCATTGTGACTGGCTGCATCGATATAGTAGTGAGGCTGCAGATGGAATTATTCGGGACGAACAATCTTAAGGAGGGGGCAGTGTAATGAACACCCAACATTTATACCAATTTCCTAATCGAAAACGTTTAACCGAAAACACAACTGGCAACACTATAATGGAATGGTATAAATGAGAGGCATTGCTTGTAAGCCAGTGTGTTTGAGTGTAGAGATTTTTGACAGCAAATGTGGAAACCATGGAGAAGAAACTGGAACGCTCTAGATGAGTGTTGTTCTATATAAATAGGCCGCTGACGCAACGAGCAGTCAGTTTTGATTATAGAGTGATAAGGTTAAGAGTAAATTGTTGTATACAAGTGATAGTGCAAAAGTCGAGTTGAGATCGAATTAAGTATAGATACTGAATAAAAGTGATAGAAATAAATTGAAAGGTGAAGTTTTATTTTGCGAACTAAGCGCACGTTACAATAACAATTGTATTAAATATGTAACTATCAAAATATTATTTAAAATAGTCAGGGAGAGCTGTCATAAGTGACAACTGTCAATCTACTACTTTGTTAATAAAGAGAAATACTTCAGTCAGTCAATTGTCGTCTTTGAATCAACACTTACTTATATTGTTAATTGTGGATGTGCGTGGCCACATATTGTGCGGTTTGGTGTGCTCTAGTCGCACTTGTGAATCTAATTAGTGCGGTTATTCTGATCTGGGTATCCGATTGAACCCAAGAGACAGCGCATAACACTGAAGTGAACTTCAAACAAAAGTATGTCAAGAGGTGCGTCTAACAAAAGATCGGCGGTATGCATGGGCATCGAGCGCCTCCATGTCAAGGTTCATGAACAGGAGTCTGAAGCGTGGGACGAAATCCAGCTCCACGCTCATCAGCGCTCCTTGAATGAGATGTTTGCGCGTTTCGTGGATGCGCATGAGGATCTCTTGTCGGAAGGCCAAGACGAAGACGACCTAAAGGCTCACAACGAACTGTGGGCTGCAGTAGAAGCAAAGGAAATAGAGGCGCAGGTAACCATCGAGAGGCGGTTGGCACGCCTCAATATAAGTACACCTCGTGGAAGTGTGGATGGACACTTCCTCCCTCAACAAAGCCAGCTCGACATGAAGCTCGACCCGGTGAAGATCCCAAGCTTCGATGGGAGGCTAGAAAACTGGCTCGCATTCCGCGATGCCTTTGAGTCTCTGGTACACTTGGCTAGTGTACCGGAGGCATACAAGCTACAAAAGCTGCGCACGGCGATCGATTGCAAAGCAGTGGGTTTGGTTGAAACTGTGTATGGTGGTGGGTACAATCAGCTGTGGACCGAGCTGAAGACCAGATTCGACAATCCAAGGAAGCTGTCAGATGCGCACGTCAATCGCATCATAAACATGCGTCCCGAGCCGGTCGAAACTGAGGTGGCGCTACTACGAATCATAGACACTCTGCGAGGCGGCTATAGGGCCCTCAAGGTGATGAGCATACCTGTCGACACCTGGGATGTCGTGAGCACTGGTCCCCGCCGCCGCCGTAACTGCAATTGAACGAGGGGGTTGTACCTGCTGCAAGGGGCTCCACGCAATTACGCATTGCCGCCATTTCGGAGCCATGACAGTAATGGAACACCTCAACGAAACCCAGGACAAGCGAGCCTATTTCAACTGCCTCCACCTGGAACACAACGCTCCTGACTGCCCATCGAAGTCTTCCTGCCGGAACTACAATGGGAGACACCATGCGATGCTATGCAGAAGACAATCCTCCTCTGGACCTAGCCAAGCGAGGAACACGTCAGTTAACACAGCTGCAGTGGAGTTGCCGGAGCCGAGAACTGCTCCATGCAGATACCAAGCCGGGCGGCATGGGCCGCCAGAACTGTTTGCAGCAGAAGAAGATCGCATGGATTGACTTGTCAATCCCAACACCACCGTACTCCTAGCCACGGCCCTCGCTCACGTGTATGGTGACATCAAGCACCAGTTATTGGTTGGCGCACTATGCAATAATGGATCGTAGGCAAGTTTTGTGACACAAAATATAGTTCTCAGGCTAAGCCTCCCACAAAACCGGGTAAAAGTCGCCATCCAGGGCATTGGCGATTCTACGAAAATGATGACCCAAGGCCAAGTGACGCTGCCACTTCGGTCCTCCCACTCCACCTTTTGCATACCACTCAAGGTGCTGGTCCAGCTGACCATCACCTCAAATCTGCCCGGAGCGCAGCTGACACAGCGCAATAAAAGCATTTGGCCGGTCTTGCTTTGGCCGTCCGATATTACGGAACTCCTGGCGCCATCGACATGTTGCTCGGTGCTGACATCTGAGGTTCCTTGGTCCGAGGAGAGGTGATCCATGGAAAACCTCACAAGCCGCACGCTCAACAAATGCACTGTCTTGCTCAATGACACTCAGCTGGTTGGCCCGACAATCCAGGACTCACTCGTGAATGTGATCCTGCGATTCCGTCGCTACATGATAACGCTAACAGCCGACATAGAGAAGATGTTCCGGCAAATCCTGGTGGATCCTGAGCATCGGGATTATCAGCGGATTCTTTGGCGTGAATCTTCAACAGCTGACCTGGCGGTGTACCAACTCACAACGGTCACCTATGGCATGGCATCGAGTCCCTACACATCCGTTCGCTCCATGGTTCAATGTGCAGAGGACAACGACCACATTGTCACAAATCCGGCCCGCGCGCAAGCGGCCAGAGAGACCATCGAGAAATCATTTTACGTGGACGACCTTCTCACAAGCTGCAACAACATCAAAGAGACCGTGGCCTTGGTCAAAGACGTGGACAAGGTGCTCAAGAGTGGGCATTTTGTATTGCGCTAATGGAATTCCAATCGCGCTGAGGTACCTTCTTTACTCTCTATCAATGTTTCTCCTTCCTCTTTTTCCACAGAGCTCGTTATTGAGTGCCCATCCGCCACAGTTCTTGGTTTGCGGTGGGATCCAACAGCTGACGAGCTCTTCTTCTTGGTGACCCTGGACCTTTCTAAGTCGACACTCACCAAACGGCGTGTGCTTAGCGAGATAGCACAATTGTTCGACCCCACGGGACTGCTTGCTGCGTAGTCATTGTCGGTAAGATGTTCATCGAAACACTGTGGACATCCGGTATCACGTGGGATACCCCATTGCCAGATGAGCTGCTCAAAACCTGGACCGCGTACCGAGACGCACTTACGACACTCAACCATGTTCGTGTCCCTCGGTGACTAGGCATGCACAGTCAGCATGTCATCACTCTGCATGGGTTCTGCGATGTCAGTGACCGTGCCTACGCAGCAGTCATCTACGTAGTCACCATAGAAGCAGGCGATCGGGTTCACGTCTCCTTGCTGACTGCCCGCACGAGGGTAGCCCCAATCAAGGGTGCTACCATTCCTCGACTCGAGCTATGTGCAGCTCATCTCTTGGCCAAAAACATACGACAGCGCCTGTCACGTTCTTGGACTTTGGACGTCTCCATATTACCTCTGGTCAGATTCCAGCATTGTCTTGTGCTGGTTGCGGAAAGAGCCCTCTACGCTCAAACCCTATGTTGCCAATAGGGTCAGACAGATCTTGGACATCACTCCACCCGAGCATTGGAACCATGTTCGCAACGCGCAGAACCCCGCCGACTGTGCCAGTCGGGGTGTTACTGCTACCGAGCTAATACAACATTCGTTATGGTGGCAAGGTCCCACTTTGTTGACTACCGGCCAACTTCCCCTCAGCCCAACCGGGCAGCTGCGGGTCCAAGACCTGACGCTGGTCTCTTCCGAGGTGAAACCAATCATCTTCAGATTCCTCTTGTGGAACGCTTCAGTTCACTCAATCGACAACTACACACCGTGGCCTACATCTTCCGATGGCGGAATCGACAGCCTGAGCTTCACCAGGCTAAGCAACGACTCATCATCTTGGAGCAAGCAAGCACCTTCCCAGATGAAATACGCGCAGTGCGGACTCAGGCCACCCTGGCCAGCCACAGTCCACTGCTCTCGCTCAACCCATACTTGGACCCCAATGGCATTCTTCGAGTCGGTGGACGACTAGGGATGCTCATGGAAAATAAATATCGATGTTTTAATCGATGTGATATATCGTAACCTTACATCGATATTTGTCGATGCATCGCATAAAAACATCTATGTTTTCGCTGTATCGATGTTTTTTGAGCAACCATAACCCAGACATAATACCAATTACGAAATTTGTGTTTAACTTCTAGCGGTTAGTTTTCCTCGCTCTTCTTTTTTTTGGAGCAAATAAGAACTAGCAGACCAAAAAAAAAATAACAATATAAAATGAAACTTAAGCATCACAATTACATTCGAAAATTAACAGCTAGAGCTAACTTATGTTTTGTTTTTGCCTTGCGCTTGCGTTATAGGTTAAGGTTACATCTTCTTCTGCTTCTGCTTAATATAACGAAAAGCAGGCATTTCTTGAATTATGTATAAAATTAATGTAATTTGATTACATTTCCATTTTATTTATTTTTAAAACTTTCAAAGTTGTCAATGAACCACTGAATGATAACTCAATACTCAAAATCAAATGACATTTATGAGCTAAAACAAGCTTAAAACACGTATATCGGCGTTTAAGCTATTCGGCCCTTATTCACTGACGCAAAATGATTATAAATACATTGTTTTAATCAATCTATAAGAGTATTGTAATGAACACCCAACACTTATACCAATTTCCTAATCGAAAACGTTTAACCGAAAACACAACTGGCAACACTATAATGGAATGGTATAAATGAGAGGCATTGCTTGTAAGCCAGTGTGTGTGAGTGTAGAGATGCTTGACAACAAATGTGGAAATCATGGAGAAGAAACTGGAACGCTCTAGATGAGTGTTGTTCTATATAAATAGGACCGCTGACGCAACGAGCAGTCAGTTTTGATTATAGAGTGATAAAGTTAAGAGTGAAATGTTGTTAACCAGTGATAGTCCAATAGTCGAGTTGAGTTCGAATAAAGTATAGATACTGAATAAAGTGGTAGAAATAAAGTAATATAGGAAGTTTTATTTTGCGAACTAAGCGCACGTTACATTGGTGTCAGAAGTGTAAATAAAACTTATTTGACTAATAAAGTGTAAAAAAAAAAAAAAGTAAAAAGAAAAATAATAATTATATACAGTGAAAATGGGTAAGTTGTTAGAAGAGCTCAACTGCATTGAGTTTAAAAGTGAGTTAGGTAAGCGAAATCTTTCTAGAGCGGGATCGAAAAATGAGCTCGTCCTGCGCTTGCGTAACTATTTGGAACAGCAAGGGGAAGACGTAAACACTTTTGTTTTTGAAATAGAAGTGGAAGAAGAGGAAGTAAATGAAAGTGTAGATTTTTCTAGTATAATGAAGATTTTATTAGAACAAAACAAGCAACAGCAGAATATTCTCGGACGTCTGGAAGAGCAACGAAACGATCAAAAGAAGGAACAACAGAATATTCTCGAAAGACTTGAGGCGCAACAGAATGTTTTGGAAGGTCAGAAAAACATTCTAGAAGGTAAATTGGGTAACACTGAGAAAAATGTATGTGCCCTAGACGAACGCGTTGAAGGTGTGGAGAAACAGCTTTCTGTTGTAGAGAATCGTTTCGAAATCGTAGAAACCCGATGTGATAAACAGTTCTCTGTTCTGACCAAGGAATTGGACCAGATTCGGAAAATAAAAATTCGAGTCTGCTGGGGAGTTTGCAAAGAAAAAGGAGATGAAACCCCAAACATTTGATGGACAGTCTTCTTGGCCAGTCTACAAGAGACAATTTGAGGCAGCCGCGACAACAAATGGCTGGGATGACGAAGACAAGTACATTGCACTGACTCTTGCTCTTAGAGGACCAGCAGCTGAATTACTTCAAACAGTTCCAGCTGGTAAGAGCGGCGATTTCAGTTCTCTCGTGGCAGCTATAGATAAACGCTTTGGAGATAGCCACTTGAAAGAAGTCTTCCGAGTCCAACTCAATAACAGAGTCCTGAAAAGGGGTGAAAGTCTACAGCAGCTCCAAGCAGACGTCGAAAGACTGGTTCACCTGGCATACCCGGATGCTGGAGAAGAAATCATCAACCAGCTTGCTGTTGAGTCCTTCGTTCGTGCCATTTCCGATATACATCTTCAGAGGTCTGTGCGAACTGCTAGAACATGTACTCTTTCTGAAACTTTAGCATTCGCATTGACAATTGAAGCAGCAGAACAGGCTTCTCATGGAGTACATCGACTTAGAGAGGCCATAGTCGAAGAATGCTCGTGCCAAAGAGCTGAAATACAAAAGAACCAGCGGAGTGGACTAGCAAGATGTTGGAACTGCATCAAGACCGGGCACTTACAGCGTCAATGCCGATTACCACCAAATAAAGCCGCTTGTCAACATTGTGGAAGCAAAAGACCCAACCCAGAGCAAGGTAACAACAACACAAGTGTTGCTTATCAATCCGTTTCCCATCAGGGAAACGAGTAAGAACCAACTTCGAGGGGCAGAGGCTGGTTTCTTGTATCGATGGCCCCAAAACCACCATCCAGGTCTCACAGACCAAACGAGACAACAAAAGTCTGACTGTGGAGACTACTATCAACGGGAACAAACATGTGGCTACCATCGACACCGGTGCCACAGCATCCATAGTGCGTCGAGACCTGGTAAAGATGACGTGGCTTCATAACACCAATAGCTACCGTCTAAGAACCGCAACGGGAGAAGCAGCAAGAGTATATGGAGAAGTGTGTCTTAAGATCCGACCGGCTGATCTAGTGTTTACTCATCAATTCCTGGTGGCAGATATATGTGACGAGTGCATCATTGGAATCGACTTTATGAAACAGCACGGAGTTATTTTGGATATCTATCGGTAATCAAGTTTTGAAATACCAAAATAAAGAAATTTTAATGACCTATTCGAATGAAAATACGTCAACACTGAGGACTGTCATCACGGAAGATCTGATTCTGCCTCCTTCTTCTGAAGTGTTCGTTTGGACAAAACTGGAAGGTGAGTTTGGAAGCCTTCGATACCTAATGGTGGAACCAGACCCAGAGTGTTCCTCCCAAAGCGTCATCATTGGGAAAACACTAGTAGCACCGAAAAACAAAATGGTCCCCGTATGATTACTAAACACCAGACCGTACGATGTAAGGTTGAAGAAAGGAGAAGTCGTTGGACGTTGCGAATCGGTTGCAGCAATTACGAAGATCACAGACGAAGCCCCGAGAAAAACTATAACTCCGGAGGAGCTCAAAACCATCAGAGCTAAAATACTGTTTTCATCCAACCTTGATCACCAACAAACAAGGATGGCTGAAAATCTCCTACAAGAGTACACTGACATCTTCGCATCGCAAAAGGGACAATATGGTAAATGGTAGGACACAGTTGGTGCAGCATCGCATCAACACAGGAGATGCAAGACCGATTCGTCAACCCGCAAGACGCCTTCCACTGGCCAAACAAGGTGAGGTTGAGGAAATGATAACAGCAATGAAGAAGGACGGTCTTATTGAAAATTCCAAAAGTCCTTGGGCTTCACCAGTGGTGCTAGTGAAAAAGAAAGACGGAAGCACTCGTTTTTGTGTGGACTACCGAAGGCTGAATGATGTGACTAAGAAGGACAGCTATCCCCTGCCCAGAATCAGTGATACCCTGGATGCCATGGAGGGAGCCCAGTGGTTCTCGACGCTGGACTTGAAAAGTGGATACTGGCAAGTTGACATCCACCCAGATGATCGGGAAAAGACGGCGTTTTCTACAGGTAATGGGCTCTGGCAGTTCAAAGTTATGCCGTTTGGGCTATGCAACGCTCCGGCAACATTCGAGCGTTTGATGGAGTGCGTTCTTCAAGGACTGACGTGGAAAGCTTGCCTAGTCTACTTGGACGATGTCATTGTTTACGGGAAAACATTTGATCAACATTGCAAGAACCTAAAAGCCGTGTTTCAGAGACTTCGAGAGGCTAACCTTAAACTGAATCCGGAAAAATGTGCACTTTTCAAAACCGAAGTTAAGTATTTGGGACACATCATCTCTTCCCAAGGAGTGAAGACTGATCCTGAAAAAGTTGACTCCGTCAAAAATTGGCCAACACCACAGGACAAACATCAACTCCGAAGCTTTCTTGGTCTTGCCACATATTACCAACGTTTTGTTAAGAACTTTGCTGGAGTTGCAAAGAGTTTGCATCAGCTTACCGAGAAAGGGAAGCAGTTTAAATGGTCAGGTGAGTGTGAGAAATCTTTTCAGGAACTCAAATACCGCCTCTGTAACGCTCCAGTGCTGGCACATCCAACACCTGGCAAAACATTCATCATCGACGCTGATGCAAGCAACGTTGGAATCGGGGCGGTACTATCCCAAGTGCATGATGGCGAAGAGAAAGTGGTGCAATATTACAGCAAGGTCCTCTCGAAGCCCGAAAGAAACTACTGCGTGACCAGAAGGGAACTGCTAGCTCTTATCTTGGCAACAAAGCACTTCCATAAGTACATCTATGGACAGAAATTCCTTCTGCGGACAGACCATGGTGCTCTGAACTGGCTGTTGAACTTCAAAAATCCAGAAGGTCAAGTCGCAAGGTGGATAGAAAGACTGCAGACTTATGATTACCAGATTCAACACCGCAGAGGAAAGTTGCACTCAAACGCCGACGCATTATCCCGAAGACCTTGCAGAGTGGATTGCAAGCATTGTAGGCGGCAAGAAGACAAAGAAAATATTACCGCTCAGCGACTAAGAGCTGACCCAATAAGCGGATGGAGCAATGAGGAAGTGAGGACAGCTCAACAGGAGGATCCAGATATCGAACCCATTCTCGCATGGAAAGAAAATGAAGAGAAACCTGAATGGGGAGATATTTCTGACAGGAGTCCAGTTCTCAAAGCCTATTGGGCACAGTGGGACTCACTATATGTGCAAGAAGGTGTCCTCAGGCGAAGATGGGAGTCCGCTGACGGTAAATCATATGTGATGCAGCTGATCGTACCGCAATCGAAAGTCAGTGAAGTTCTTCGGGAGATGCACGACGGACCTTCTGGAGGCCACCTGGGAATTAACAAAACACTGGAGAAGGTGCGACATCGGTTCTACTGGTTACATGCTAGAGATGACGTGGAGAAGTGGTGGCGAACATGTGACATGTGTGCTTCAACCAAAGGACCTGGTAGGAAGATTCAAGGTAAGTTGCATCAGTACAACGTTGGATCGCCTTTTGAGAGGATTGCAGTAGATGTGGCTGGACATTTTCCAGCCACATCTTTTGTGGCAACGCTGCTGTGAAAGTGTAAAGTTGGTTGAATTATCGCTCCCGTAAAAATTATTTAAAAAGTCATTTAAATTATCAAAATCAACGTAAAAACTCAAATCTTGATTTTATTTATATGCCAAGTGAATTTTAATCCGATAAAAACATCAGGTAAAATAATTTAAAACTCCCTAAAAATTAATTTTCATTTGTGGGCGGTCACATGACTGGTGGAAAAAGAAAAATCTGTCACACATCACCAGAAGACTTAAGCCATCAAGCAACAGATTCAAATAATAGAATCCCAAAAATTTATAAAATACACTCCGTAATGTCCATCACAGCCGCAGATCTTCAAAAAATTAAATCGATTATTGACAGTTCTCTGCAAGTGGAGCTTCTTAAAGCAACCTCAAATCTAGCTCCAAAGGAAGATCTTAACAATCTTAGCACCGAGATAAACACTCTGCGGCAACAAAATGAAGTGTTATCCCAAAAAGTTCAACAGGTTGAAAAAAGATGTATTTTGCTTGAAGATGAACTCGAGGCTCAAAGTAGGGAATTAAGAGGCAAAAATATAATTATTTCAATTCCATATGACGGCAATATTGACCCAAAAGAAAAAGTACAAAGTGTCACACAACTGCTTCTTGGAACGGAAAATTCGCAACGTTTACCACTACCCGTAAAAATCAGTGAAAACAACAACACAATTAAAATGAAAATCAACACCGGGTCCACTGAAACGACCGCGATAATGCTTAAGAATTCATCCAAACTCAAAGGCACAGGTGTCTATTTACAAAGAGATCTCACAAAACAGATGCAATTTAAACGAAAAATTCTGCTCGGATACAGAAGAATACTGAAAACAAATAAACCAACAACTGTAATGAAATTGAAAAATAATACGCTTTTGATAGAAGGCAAATCTTTTTATTTAAATAATAATAACAATTTAAAATATAATGAAAATGATGGTGAATTAGAACTACAGAAAATGTTTGGACAATTAAACTTTGAAGCTGTCAGAAACATCATGCCGACAAATAGACGTCAAAGTAATTGGACTAGATCAGTACCTTCTACTAGTCCACCAGGGGTGCCACTTTACCAAAATGAACCAAATGTTAGTACTTTATCTAGAAATTGAGAATTAGGTGCCGTCAGCTCTTTAAGTATTGATTCTTGTAAAATTTTAGCGTATAATGTTTCTGGTTTAAATAATAAACTTCTTTTTGTAGACTTTTTTAATTTTGTTAAAACTTATGAAATTTTTTTCCTCTTTGAAACGCATGTAACTATTGAAAATTCAAGTAAATTTATTAAATATTTTAATGGATTTAAACTTTACTGGATTCCTGCAATCAAAATTTCTTTAAAAGGCCGTGCAAGTGGAGGATGTCTTTACGGTATCAAAATATCACAATTAAATAGTTATGATTTTGCTGAGTTCCAGGGCAATATTTTAGTAAAACTGCTGAAAAAAAGTAATATGTTTATTCTCCCGCTTTACTTAAACTGTAATAAATGGTCTGAAGACTTTGAGAACCTGAGTAACATAATAGCCGTGTTTTTTTGCACGCGGATATAAGCTTCGCCCAAAAAAACGACCTCCCCAATTTTTTTTTAGATTTGGCAGTACTGCAATTTGACATAAATGACAAATTTTTATTTAACAGCTGTTTGTCTCTGTCTTTTTACTAGACTGTAGACTACGCACTAAGATGGCAGCAGGCAGTTGTGGAAAAACAGCGTGAAGGTAAACTATACAATTTATGATGTTATTTTCTATAATTGCTCTTTTTTGTTTTAAGAAACAGACACCAAGAAAGTTCAACAAGCTCTAGCTACACGGAATGCTTGAAAGATTCATCACTGATCCAGGAAAAGTGAAAGCGATTGGCAAAATATTCATTGGGCTTTACTCGTTGGACAACGAAAATGAAAATGGTTCTTATGAGATATAGCGTTGAAGGATCAAGAAAGGTTTGTCCCACTCGTATCAAATAAACTTAATTTCAATTAATAAAAGATTTACATGATATTTTTTGCAGGTTTTTTTTTAAGCCACCAAGAGAAGTAGGAGGAAGCAATGCATACGGTGCTGACATTCTAGATGCCTTATTAATGCCTAATTCTTTCAAAGGCTTATGAGTTTGGTAGAACGCTCAGCGTGAATATTGATGTAAAGGTTTCATCCACCAATAACTAAAGAATATATATGTTCCGACCAGATCGACCTATGCCATCATTATTGGTGGATCTAGTTTCAGAACTTGGAATTTTTGATTCGGGATCACGATCTAGACGCTCAAATCGCGATCGCAATCGATGTTAGTAAGTCAATCACGTTCACGTAGTGGCTCCAAGTCAAAATCGGGATCCCGGTCGCGATCTAAAAGTGGCTCGCCCAGCGGTTCAGGTTCCGTCAGTGGCTCTGACGAAGAAAAAACGTTTGGAATATCATAACATAACGATTTATTATAATGAAACACATATATAAATAAAAACAAGAAAAGATTTTTTAATTGCAAACCACACGACAATTATGTTCTTATTCGGAAACTAAAATTTTCTGTACTGGAATCGATGGAAACCACACTGGGACGAGTTGAAGCAGTCATTTTGGCCAAGGAATTAACCAATCCACTTGATGTGGTTAATTGGTTTTCTACACAGACGAAGAAAATATATAAAATGTTATTTGATATGCATTTTGGTAGTCAATTTTAAAACTTGCCTTTGGAAGACGCAAATAAAAGACCAGATAATTGAAAAATGAGAAAAAAAAATAGGAATTTGTTTTTATTTTCTTTGTCAAACGAATGAATTTTGAATGAATTTTTTGAAATTTCCAAAAATTCATCTTCCACACCTTGGTAGCACTTGCAGTTTATATTCGCTTCAGAAATAAACGTAGATGTTTATCCTCGCTATTCGCTTATTTTGTTGTTGTTTTTAACATGCAAAAATTTAAACAAGCGTATATACGCGTGCAAAAAAACGTACCTAATGTCTCTGCTAGCAAGCAAGAGTATTTTAATGGTCGGTGACTTTAACGCCAGAATAAGCTCCACTCAAGTAACGACACTGAGAAATGTTAATAACACACATATAAATCCAAGTAGCAGAACATCCTACGATAACGTCTGTAACC
The DNA here is from genome assembly GCA_949752695.1 of Melanostoma scalare. Lineage (NCBI taxonomy): Eukaryota > Metazoa > Arthropoda > Insecta > Diptera > Syrphidae > Melanostoma > Melanostoma scalare. The sequence goes on along the minus strand of OX456986.1, from coordinate 80,425,015 downwards.
AAAATGGAAAAAGTTTACTGGAGTTGCTCCAATTGTATGACAGTATTGTTTTAAATGGATGTACCGAAGGAGATATTGAAGGCCATTATACATTTATAGGAGGGCAGGGAAAATCCGTTATCGACTATTGCTGCATCAACAACGAATGGATAGATCTTATCGCCAAATTTGAAGTTTTATCTAAGAACTTTTCTGATCATATGCCAATAATTGTTGAGTGGATTTCTGAAACAACACGCCAAGAGAGAAATCTTGAGCTATTCCCGCGTTTGAAATGGAATAACAGAAATGTTGATTCCTATCAGCATTCATTGGATGAAGTCATTTCTAGGATAACTTCAATTCCGGAGACTTCAGATGCTTTCTCAGATCAAATAATAGCATGCGTCAGGAATACTACACATAACAGAAGTCAAAATTCAATTAAAACGTTTAAACAAAAATGATTTGACAAGGAGTGCATGAATGCCAGACAAAAATCGTTCGCCCTACTTAATGCCATGCGACGTAACGCATACAATAATGAACGGCAATGGTATATACAATCAAATATCAAATACAAAAGTCTCTGCCTCTCAAAGAAAATAAACTATGAAACTAGTCAAGCCATATCTTTAGGATTGACAAAAAACACAAAAGAATTCTGGAGAATAGCAAAAGAAATAAATGGTTCAAAACAATTTATTGGTTCTGGATTATCTGCGAATGACCTCGCTATTTATTTCATGAACCTACTACAAAATAAAACTCACCTTTCTTTTTCGTATGCCGAACCATTTAGATGTGATCCTATATTAGATTGCACAATATCTGTGGATGAAATACAAACAGTTCTTCGAAAAGCAAAAGATGGGAAAGCACCGGGAGAAGATGGGATACTCTATGAATTTTTTAAAAATGCCTCTGCATCTTTTTGTAACAATTTGTTGGCATTTTTTAACAAAATTTTAATGAGTGCGGAAGTTCCAGCATCCTTCAAAACATCCGTTATTTTTCCTATTCATAAAAAGGGTGATTTCAGCATCGTTGAAAACTACCGTGGCATTTCTTTCATGAATGTTATAGCCGAAAATATTCTGTGGAGTACTAGTTTGCAGACTAGAAAAGTGGGTGGACGAAAACAACATCCTTTCAGAATTTCAAGCAGGGTTTAGAAAAAACTATTCTACTATTGATCAAATTTTCTCCCTGACATCTATAGTTAAAGCATATCAAGCAAGAAACAAGAAAATCTACGCATTTTTTGTAGATTTCAAAGCTGCGTTTGATCTGGTGAATCGGAGTGCAATGCTGTATAAGCTTTCTGAACTGGGTGTTTCTACTTTATTTCTTCGAGTAATACGCAACATGTATACAGACACAAAGGCAACAGTCTGGGATGGAGCAGTTTTTTCGCAATGGTTTGGAACAGATACTGGTGTTAAGCAAGGGTGTCTTCTCAGTGCCCTCTTGTTCTCTCTTTTTATAAATGACATTGTTAAACATCTTCCCGGAGGTATCCAAATTGCAGGCGTCATCGTAAATGTATTGCTCTATGCCGATGACCTTGTTATATTGTCAGAGTCACCAGAAAATTTACAGTTAATAATACATCGTCTTGCGGCATATTGTGAAAAATGGGGTCTCGCTATCAATACTGAAAAGTCAAAAGCTATGGTGTTCTCAAGATCAAATCAGCGTGAAGTGAGAAATATTTGGACTTTTAATGGAACTCGTTTGGATGTAGCGAAAGAATACAAATATCTTGGAATTAAACTCAACTCAACTTTGGATTTTAAGAAACACCTCACAGAAAAATGTAATGCATCACAAGGTCTCATCAATTTAACATGGAGAAATGTATTTTTAAATCCACACATAAATCTATCTGTCAAATACAAAATTTTTGATTCTGTTATAAAATCTTCGCTTTGCTACGCTGCCCAGGTTTGGGGGTCAAAAGAGTATGAAGAAGTTGAAAAATTGCAAAGAAATTTTATTAAAAAACTGTTTTATCTTCCGATAAATACTCCAAACTACGCCATATACCTGGAAACAGGGCTACCAAAATTATTTACCTACACTCTGAAGCTTCAAGCCGATTACATCATTAAAGTTTTGAAATACCCTGAATCTCGTTTGTCCAAAAAGCTGCTACTTTATGAGATAAGAAATAAAGATTGGTGGATGGAAACGTGGCAAAACCTTGGTACTGCATATGGAGAAGTTATCGACCCAAACCTGCCCCAAATTTTGAAGGATAAATTTTATAAAATTATACAAATGCAAGAAGACTACTCGAAATATAATGGTTGAAGAGGCCTGTCAGTCGTTAAGCAGAATACTTTACGCCCAATTAGAGCACAATCTCTGTGAAACAAACTATTTTACAGATACATTCAGCTGTAAGGAAATCTCCTTGATATTCAAAGCAAGATGTGAGGTTTTAAGTCTCAACGGAAGCCCCTACAACGGGAGTTTTAGTCAGTTCTGCACTATATGTAACATGAAAGCCAAAGAAGACTGCTTCCATCTACTAAGCATTTGTCCAATTTACAAACCTTATAGACTGTGTTACTTTGGAAAAGCTGTTCTTTCAATGGAGGAGACAACTATCATCTTAAACGGAGCTTGCTGGAAAGAGCTTGCCTTGTTTTTGAAGGAAATCTATAAATTTAGAATGCTGCTTGTAACAGAATATGCGTGATGATACAAAAAATATACAAAAATACAAAAATATACAAAACAAATTCAGTTTAGTTTTTAATGCTATTTTTTTCTTTTTTAATAAAAAAATTGTTTTTTAATGATGCCAGTCGAGCTGACGGCTAAGCCAAAGCTTATAAATTCATAAAAATCTATGTATCTAAATGTAACAAACTCAAAATGTCAATAAATGAATTATTTACATACTTATATTTACTTACTTACTTACATTTTCCAGAGACCAACGCTGGAAACAAGTACATTCTGGTTGTAATGGACTATTTTAGCAAATGGCCTGAGGCGTATGCCATCCCAAATCAAGAAGCCAAAACGGTGGTCGACCAGATTGTGTTTAACTGGGTAAGTAGGTTTGGCGTACCTATGGAACTCCATTCCGATTAAGGGAGGAACTTCGAGTCAAACATCTTCCAAGGAGTGTGCGGACTACTTGGCATCAAGAAGACCAGAACCACACCACTTCATCCACAATCTGATGGGATGGTTGAAAGATTCAACCGGACCTTGAAAGAACACCTCACCAAGGTCGTAGGCGACTACCAAAGAGACTGGGATAGGCACGTACCGCTATTCCTGATGGCCTATAGAAGTGCAGTACATAGCTCGACAGGACAAACACCATCTGACATCCTGTTCGGGAAAACCATGCGGCTGCCCAGCGAACTTAAATTTGGATGCCCCACAGAGGAGCCACAGGACACGAACGAGTATGTGGATGACCTCAAGGAGAGACTCGCTGACATCCATAAAAGAACAAGGGAACGGATGAAAACCTACAGCGACCGGATGAAGACACGGTACGACACAAAAGCGACAACGGCAGGATTCCAAGCAGGAGATCGTGTGTGGCTTTATAATCCTCATCGTTAAAAGGGATTGTCACCGAAACTTCAGCAGAACTGGGAAGGTCCTTATACTGTTGTCACGAGGATTAACGACGTAGTTCACCGCATCCAAAGATGACTAAGAGGCAAGTTAGTAGTGGTAGTGCATTGTGACTGGCTGCATCGATATAGTGGTGAGGCTGCAGATGGAATTATTCGGGACGAACAATCTTAAGGAGGGGGCAGTGTAATGAACACCCAACATTTATACCAATTTCCTAATCGAAAACGTTTAACCGAAAACACAACTGGCAACACTATAATGGAATGGTATAAATGAGAGGCATTGCTTGTAAGCCAGTGTGTTTGAGTGTAGAGATTTTTGACAGCAAATGTGGAAACCATGGAGAAGAAACTGGAACGCTCTAGATGAGTGTTGTTCTATATAAATAGGCCGCTGACGCAACGAGCAGTCAGTTTTGATTATAGAGTGATAAGGTTAAGAGTAAATTGTTGTATACAAGTGATAGTGCAAAAGTCGAGTTGAGATCGAATTAAGTATAGATACTGAATAAAAGTGATAGAAATAAATTGAAAGGTGAAGTTTTATTTTGCGAACTAAGCGCACGTTACAATAACAATTGTATTAAATATGTAACTATCAAAATATTATTTAAAATAGTCAGGGAGAGCTGTCATAAGTGACAACTGTCAATCTACTACTTTGTTAATAAAGAGAAATACTTCAGTCAGTCAATAGTCGTCTTTGAATCAACACTTACTTATATTGTTAATTGTGGATGTGCGTGGCCACATATTGTGCGGTTTGGTGTGCTCTAGTCGCACTTGTGAATCTAATTAGTGCGGTTATTCTGATCTGGGTATCCGATTGAACCCAAGAGACAGCGCATAACACTGAAGTGAACTTCAAACAAAAGTATGTCAAGAGGTGCGTCTAACAAAAGATCGGCGGTATGCATGGGCATCGAGCGCCTCCATGTCAAGGTTCATGAACAGGAGTCTGAAGCGTGGGACGAAATCCAGCTCCACGCTCATCAGCGCTCCTTGAATGAGATGTTTGCGCGTTTCGTGGATGCGCATGAGGATCTCTTGTCGGAAGGCCAAGACGAAGACGACCTAAAGGCTCACAACGAACTGTGGGCTGCAGTAGAAGCAAAGGAAATAGAGGCGCAGGTAACCATCGAGAGGCGGTTGGCACGCCTCAATATAAGTACACCTCGTGAAAGTGTGGATGGACACTTCCTCCCTCAACAAAGCCAGCTCGACATGAAGCTCGACCCGGTGAAGATCCCAAGCTTCGATGGGAGGCTAGAAAACTGGCTCGCATTCCGCGATGCCTTTGAGTCTCTGGTACACTTGGCTAGTGTACCGGAGGCATACAAGCTACAAAAGCTGCGCACGGCGATCGATTGCAAAGCAGTGGGTTTGGTTGAAACTGTGTATGGTGGCGGGTACAATCAGCTGTGGACCGAGCTGAAGACCAGATTCGACAATCCAAGGAAGCTGTCAGATGCGCACGTCAATCGCATCATAAACATGCGTCCCGAGCCGGTCGAAACTGAGGTGGCGCTACTACGAATCATAGACACTCTGCGAGGCGGCTATAGGGCCCTCAAGGTGATGAGCATACCTGTCGACACCTGGGATGTCGTGAGCACTGGTCCCCGCCGCCGCCGTAACTGCAATTGAACGAGGGGGTTGTACCTGCTGCAAGGGGCTCCACGCAATTACGCATTGCCGCCATTTCGGAGCCATGACAGTAATGAAACACCTCAACGAAACCCAGGACAAGCGAGTCTATTTCAACTGCCTCCACCTGGAACACAACGCTCCTGACTGCCCATCGAAGTCTTCCTGCCGGAACTACAATGGGAGACACCATGCGATGCTATGCAGAAGACAATCCTCCTCTGGACCTAGCCAAGCGAGGAACACGTCAGTTAACACAGCTGCAGTGGAGTTGCCGGAGCCGAGAACTGCTCCATGCAGATACCAAGCCGGGCGGCATGGGCCGCCAGAACTGTTTGCAGCAGAAGAAGATCGCATGGATTGACTTGTCAATCCCAACACCACCGTACTCCTAGCCACGGCCCTCGCTCACGTGTATGGTGACATCAAGCACCAGTTATTGGTTGGCGCACTATGCAATAATGGATCGTAGGTAAGTTTTGTGACACAAAATATAGTTCTCAGACTAAGCCTCCCACAAACCCGGGTAAAAGTCGCCATCCAGGGCATTGGCGATTCTACGAAAATGATGACCCAAGGCCAAGTGACGCTGCCACTTCGGTCCTCCCACTCCACCTTTTGCATACCACTCAAGGTGCTGGTCCAGCTGACCATCACCTCAAATCTGCTCGGAGCGCAGCTGACACAGCGCAATAAAAGCATTTGGCCGGTCTTGCTTTGGCCGTCCGATATTACGGAACTCCTGGCGCCATCGACATGTTGCTCGGTGCCGACATCTGAGGTTCCTTGGTCCGAGGAGAGGTGATCCATGGAAAACCTCACAAGCCGCACGCTCAACAAATGCACTGTCTTGCTCAATGACACTCAGCTGGTTGGCTTGACAATCCAGGACTCACTCGTGAATGTGATCCTGCGATTCCGTCGCTACATGATAACGCTAACAGCCGACATAGAGAAGATGTTCCGGCAAATCCTGGTGGATCCTGAGCATCGGGATTATCAGCGGATTCTTTGGCGTGAATCTTCAACAGCTGACCTGGCGGTGTACCAACTCACAACGGTCACCTATGGCATGGCATCGAGTCCCTACACATCCGTTCGCTCCATGGTTCAATGTGCAGAGGACAACGACCACATTGTCACAAATCCGGCCCGCGCGCAAGCGGCCAGAGAGACCATCGAGAAATCATTTTACGTGGACGACCTTCTCACAAGCTGCAACAGCATCAAAGAGACCGTGGCCTTGGTCAAAGACGTGGACAAGGTGCTCAAGAGTGGGCATTTTGTATTGCGCTAATGGAATTCCAATCGCGCTGAGGTACCTTCTTTACTCTCTATCAATGTTTCTCCTTCCTCTTTTTTCACAGAGCTCGTTATTGAGTGCCCATCCGCCACAGTTCTTGGTTTGCGGTGGGATCCAACAGCTGACGAGCTCTTCTTCTTGGTGACCCTGGACCTTTCTAAGTCGACACTCACCAAACGGCGTGTGCTTAGCGAGATAGCACAATTGTTCGACCCCACGGGACTGCTTGCTGCGTAGTCATTGTCGGTAAGATGTTCATCGAAACACTGTGGACATCCGGTATCACGTGGGATACCCCATTGCCAGATGAGCTGCTCAAAACCTGGACCGCGTACCGAGACGCACTTACGACACTCAACCATGTTCGTGTCCCTCGGTGACTAGGCATGCACAGTCAGCATGTCATCACTCTGCATGGGTTCTGCGATGTCAGTGACCGTGCCTACGCAGCAGTCATCTACGTAGTCACCATAGAAGCAGGCGATCGGGTTCACGTCTCCTTGCTGACTGCCCGCACGAGGGTAGCCCCAATCAAGGGTGCTACCATTCCTCGACTCGAGCTATGTGCAGCTCATCTCTTGGCAAAAAACATACGACAGCGCCTGTCACGTTCTTGGACTTTGGACGTCTCCATATTACCTCTGGTCAGATTCCAGCATTGTCTTGTGCTGGTTGCGGAAAGAGCCCTCTACGCTCAAACCCTATGTTGCCAATAGGGTCAGACAGATCTTGGACATCACTCCACCCGAGCATTGGAACCATGTTCGCAACGCGCAGAACCCCGCCGACTGTGCCAGTCGGGGTGTTACTGCTACCGAGCTAATACAACATTCGTTATGGTGGCAAGGTCCCACTTTGTTGACTACCGGCCAACTTCCCCTCAGCCCAACCGGGCAGCTGCGGGTCCAAGACCTGACGCTGGTCTCTTCCGAGGTGAAACCAATCATCTTCAGATTCCTCTTGTGGAACGCTTCAGTTCACTCAATCGACAACTACACACCGTGGCCTACATCTTCCGATGGCGGAATCGACAGCCTGAGCTTCACCAGGCTAAGCAACGACTCATCATCTTGGAGCAAGCAAGCACCTTCCCAGATGAAATACGCGCAGTGCGGACTCAGGCCACCCTGGCCAGCCACAGTCCACTGCTCTCGCTCAACCCATACTTGGACCCCAATGGCATTCTTCGAGTCGGTGGACGACTAGGGATGCTCATGGAAAATAAATATCGATGTTTTAATCGATGTGATATATCGTAACCTTACATCGATATTTGTCGATGCATCGCATAAAAACATCTATGTTTTCGCTGTATCGATGTTTTTTGAGCAACCATAACCCAGACATAATACCAATTACGAAATTTGTGTTTAACTTCTAGCGGTTAGTTTTCCTCGCTCTTCTTTTTTTTGGAGCAAATAAGAACTAGCAGACCAAAAAAAAAATAACAATATAAAATGAAACTTAAGCATCACAATTACATTCGAAAATTAACAGCTAAAGCTAACTTATGTTTTGTTTTTGCCTTGCGCTTGCGTTATAGGTTAAGGTTACATCTTCTTCTGCTTCTGCTTAATATAACGAAAAGCAGACATTTCTTGAATTATGTATAAAATTAATGTAATTTGAGTACATTTCCATTTTATTTATTTTTAAAACTTTCAAAGTTGTCAATGAACCACTGAATGATAACTCAATACTCAAAATCAAATGACATTTATGAGCTAAAACAAGCTTAAAACACGTATATCGGCGTTTAAGCTATTCGGCCCTTATTCACTGACGCAAAATGATTATAAATACATTGTTTTAATCAATCTATAAGAGTATTGTAATGAACACCCAACACTTATACCAATTTCCTAATCGAAAACGTTTAACCGAAAACACAACTGGCAACACTATAATGGAATGGTATAAATGAGAGGCATTGCTTGTAAGCCAGTGTGTGTGAGTGTAGAGATGCTTGACAACAAATGTGGAAACCATGGAGAAGAAACTGGAACGCTCTAGATGAGTGTTGTTCTATATAAATAGGACCGCTGACGCAACGAGCAGTCAGTTTTGATTATAGAGTGATAAAGTTAAGAGTGAAATGTTGTTAACCAGTGATAGTCCAATAGTCGAGTTGAGTTCGAAAAAAGTATAGATACTGAATAAAGTGGTAGAAATAAAGTAAAATATTAAGTTTTATTTTGCGAACTAAGCGCACGTTACATTGGTGTCAGAAGTGTAAATAAAACTTATTTGACTAATAAAGTGTAAAAAAAAAAAAAAAGTAAAAAGAAAAATAATAATTATATACAGTGAAAATGGGTAAGTTGTTAGAAGAGCTCAACTGCATTGAGCTTAAAAGTGAGTTAGGTAAGCGAAATCTTTCTAGAGCGGGATCGAAAAAAGAGCTCGTCCTGCGCTTGCGTAACTATTTGGAACAGCAAGGGGAAGACGTAAACACTTTTGTTTTTGAAATAGAAGTGGAAGAAGAGGAAGTAAATGAAAGTGTAGATTTTTCTAGTATAATGAAGATTTTATTAGAACAAAACAAGCAACAGCAGAATATTCTCGGACGTCTGGAAGAGCAACGAAACGATCAAAAGAAGGAACAACAGAATATTCTCGAAAGACTTGAGGCGCAACAGAATGTTTTGGAAGGTCAGAAAAACATTCTAGAAGGTAAATTGGGTAACATTGAGAAAAATGTATGTGCCCTAGACGAACGCGTTGAAGGTGTGGAGAAACAGCTTTCTGTTGTAGAGAATCGTTTCGAAATCGTAGAAACCCGATGTGATAAACAGTTCTCTGTTCTGACCAAGGAATTGGACCAGATTCGAAAAATAAAAATTCGAGAGTCTGCTGGGGAGTTTGCAAAGAAAAAGGAGATGAAACCCCAAACATTTGATGGACAGTCTTCTTGGCCAGTCTACAAGAGACAATTTGAGGCAGCCGCGACAACAAATGGCTGGGATGACGAAGACAAGTACATTGCACTGACTCTTGCTCTTAGAGGACCAGCAGCTGAATTACTTCAAACAGTTCCAGCTGGTAAGAGCGGCGATTTCAGTTCTCTCGTGGCAGCTATAGATAAACGCTTTGGAGATAGCCACTTGAAAGAAGTCTTCCGAGTCCAACTCAATAACAGAGTCCAGAAAAGGGGTGAAAGTCTACAGCAGCTCCAAGCAGACGTCGAAAGACTGGTTCACCTGGCATAACCGGATGCTGGAGAAGAAATCATCAACCAGCTTGCTGTTGAGTCCTTCGTTCGTGCCATTTCCGATATACATCTTCAGAGGTCTGTGCGAACTGCTAGAACATGTACTCTTTCTGAAACTTTAGCATTCGCATTGACAATTGAAGCAGCAGAACAGGCTTCTCATGGAGTACATCGACTTAGAGAGGCCATAGTCGAAGAATGCTCGTGCCAAAGAGCTGAAATACAAAAGAACCAGCGGAGTGGACTAGCAAGATGTTGGAACTGCATCAAGACCGGGCACTTACAGCGTCAATGCCGATTACCACCAAATAAAGCCGCTTGTCAACATTGTGGAAGCAAAAGACCCAACCCAGAGCAAGGTAACAACAACACAAGTGTTGCTTATCAATCCGTTTCCCATCAGGGAAACGAGTAAGAACCAACTTCGAGGGGCAGAGGCTGGTTTCTTGTATCGATGGCCCCAAAACCACCATCCAGGTCTCACAGACCAAACGAGACAACAAAAGTCTGACTATGGAGACTACTATCAACGGGAACAAACATGTGGCTACCATCGACACCGGTGCCACAGCATCCATAGTGCGTCGAGACCTGGTAAAGATGACGTGGCTTCATAACACCAATAGCTACCGTCTAAGAACCGCAACGGGAGAAGCAGCAAGAGTATATGGAGAAGTGTGTCTTAAGATCCGACCGGCTGATCTAGTGTTTACTCATCAATTCCTGGTGGCAGATATATGTGACGAGTGCATCATTGGAATCGACTTTATGAAACAGCACGGAGTTATTTTGGATATCTATCGGTAATCAAGTTTTGAAATACCAAAATAAAGAAATTTTAATGACCTATTCGAATGAAAATACGTCAACACTGAGGACTGTCATCACGGAAGATCTGATTCTGCCTCCTTCTTCTGAAGTGTTCGTTTGGACAAAACTGGAAGGTGAGTTTGGAAGCCTTCGATACCTAATGGTGGAACCAGACCCAGAGTGTTCCTCCCAAAGCGTCATCATTGGGAAAACACTAGTAGCACCGAAAAACAAAATGGTCCCCGTATGATTACTAAACACCAGACCGTACGATGTAAGGTTGAAGAAAGGAGAAGTCGTTGGACGTTGCGAATCGGTTGCAGCAATTACGAAGATCACAGACGAAGCCCCGAGAAAAACTATAACTCCGGAGGAGCTCAAAACCATCAGAGCTAAAATACTGTTTTCATCCAACCTTGATCACCAACAAACAAGGATGGCTGAAAATCTCCTACAAGAGTACACTGACATCTTCGCATCGCAAAAGGGACAATATGGTAGGACACAGTTGGTGCAGCATCGCATCAACACAGGAGATGCAAGACCGATTCGTCAACCCGGAAGACGCCTTCCACTGGCCAAACAAGGTGAGGTTGAGGAAATGATAACAGCAATGAAGAAGGACGGTCTTATTGAAAATTCCAAAAGTTCTTGGGCTTCACCAGTGGTGCTAGTGAAAAAGAAAGACGGAAGCACTCGTTTTTGTGTGGACTACTGAAGGCTGAATGATGTGACTAAGAAGGACAGCTATCCCCTGCCGAGAATCAGTGATACCCTGGATGCTATGGAGGGAGCCCAGTGGTTTTCGACGCTGGACTTGAAGAGTGGATATTGGCAAGTTGACATCCACCCTGATGATCGGAAGAAGACGGCGTTTTCTACAGGTAATGGGCTCTGGCAGTTCAAAGTTATGCCGTTTGGGCTATGCAACGCTCCGGCAACATTCGAGCGTTTGATGGAGTGCGTTCTTCAAGGACTGACGTGGAAAGCGTGCCTTGTCTACTTGGACGATGTCATTGTTTACGGGAAAACATTTGACCAACATTGCAAGAACCTAAAAGCCGTGTTTCAGAGACTTCGAGAGGCTAACCTTAAACTGAATCCAGAAAAATGTGCACTTTTCAAAACCGAAGTTAAGTATTTGGGACACATCATCTCTTCCCAAGGAGTGAAGACTGATCCTGAAAAAGTTGACTCCGTCAAAAATTGGCCAACACCACAGGACAAACATCAACTCCGAAGCTTTCTTGGTCTTGCCACATATTACCGACGATTTGTTAAGAACTTTGCTGGAGTTGCAAAAAGTTTGCATCAGCTCACCGAAAAAAGGAAGCAGTTCAAATGGTCAGGTGAGTGTGAGAAATCTTTTCAGGAACTCAAATACCGCCTCTGTAACGCTCCAGTGCTGGCACATCCAACACCTGGCAAAACATTCATCATCGACGCAGATGCAAGCAACGTTGGAATCGGGGCGGTACTATCCCAAGTGCATGATGGCGAAGAGAAAGTGGTGGCATATTACAGTAAGGTCCTCTCGAAGCCTGAAAGAAACTACTGTGTGACCAGAAGGGAACTGCTAGCTCTTATCTTGGCAACAAAGCACTTCCATAAGTACATCTATGGACAGAAATTCCTTCTGCGGACAGACCATGGTGCTCTGAACTGGCTGTTGAACTTCAAAAATCCAGAAGGTCAAGTCGCAAGGTGGATAGAAAGACTGCAGACTTATGATTACCAGATTCAACACCGCAGAGGAAAGTTGCACTCAAACGCCGACGCATTATCCCGAAGACCTTGCAAAGTGGATTGCAAGCACTGTAGGCGGCAAGAAGACAAAGAAAATATTACCGCTCAGCGACTAAGAGCTGACCCAATAAGCGGATGGAGCAATGAGAAAGTGAGGACAGCTCAACAGGAGTCCAGTTCTCAAAGCCTATTGGGCACAGTGGGACTCACTATATGTGCAAGAAGGTGTCCTCAGGCGAAGATGGGAGTCCGCTGACGGTAAATCATATGTGATGCAGCTGATCGTACCGCAATCGAAAGTCAGTGAAGTTCTTCGGGAGATGCACGACGGACCTTCTGGAGGCCACCTGGGAATTAACAAAACACTGGAGAAGGTGCGACATCGGTTCTACAAAAGACAAAATTACCTTTCCAAAATGATATATTTGCATTTCAAAAACATAGAAAATCTAGGTGCTTCTTGGCCATTTGTTAAAAATTGCATAAACGCATTGATTAACAGTACTGAGATGATCTCAATTCCATAGAAATGAGCTTCTTTTGACCCAAATTCATAGAAAAAACAAAATTACCTTTCCAAAATGATATATTTGCATTTCAAAAACATAGAAAATCTAGGTGCTTCTTGGCCATTAGTTAAAAATTGCATAAACGCATTGATTAACAGTACTGAGATCATATCAGTTTCATAGAAATGAGCTTCTTTTGACCCAAATTCATAGAAAAGACAAAATTACCTTTCCAAAATGATATATTTGCATTTCAAAAACATAGAAAATCTAGGTGCTTCTTGGCCATTTGTTAAAAATTGCATAAACGCATTGATTAACAGTACTGAGATGATCTCAATTCCATAGAAATGAGCTTCTTTTGACCCAAATTCATAGAAAAGACAAAATTACCTTTCCAAAATGATATATTTGCATTTCAAAAACATAGAAAATCTAGGTGCTTCTTGGCCATTAGTTAAAAATTGCATAAACGCATTGATTAACAGTACTGAGATCATCTCAATTCCATAGAAATGAGCTTTCGTTGACCCAAATTCATAGAAAAGACAAAATTACCTTTCCAAAATGATATATTTGCATTTCAAAAACATAGAAAATCTAGGCGCTTCTTGGCCATTTTTTAAAAATTTCATAAACGCATAGATTAACAGTACCGAGATCATCTCAATTCCATAGAAATGAGCTTTCGTTGACCCAAATTCATAGAAAAGACAAAATTACCTTTCCAAAATGATATATTTGCATTCCAAAAACATAGAAAATCTAGGCACTTCTTGGCCATTTGTTAAAAATTTCATAAACGTTTTGATTAACAGTACTGAGATCATCTCAATTCCATAGAAATGAGCTTTCGTTGACCCTAATTCATAGAAAAGACAAAATTACCTTTCTAAAATGATATATTTGCATTTCAAAAACATAGAAAATCTAGGTGCTTCTTGGCCATCTGTTAAAAACTTCATAAACGCATTGATTAACAGTACTGAGATCATCTTAATTCCATAGAAATGAGCTTTCGTTGACCCAAATTCATAGAAAAGACAAAATTACCTTTCCAAAATGATATATTTGCATTTCAAAAACATAGAAAATCTAGGCGCTTCTTGGCCATTTGTTAAAAATTTCATAAACGCATTGATTAACAGTACTGAGATCATCTCAATTCCATAGAAATGAGCTTTCGTTGACCCAAATTCATAGAAAAGACAAAATTACCTTTCCAAAATGATATATTTGCATTTCAAAAACATAGAAAATCTAGGCGCTTCTTGGCCATTTGTTAAAAATTTCATAAACGCATTGATTAACAGTACTGAGATCATCTCAATTTCATAGAAATGAGCTTTTGTTGACCCAAATTCATAGAAAAGACAAAATTACCTTTCCAAAATGATATATTTGCATTTCAAAAACATAGAAAATCTAGGCGCTTCTTGGCCATTTGTTAAAAATTTCATAAACGCATTGATTAACAGTCTTGAGATCATCTCAATTCCATAGAAATGAGCTTTCGTTGACCCAAATTCATAGAAAAGACAAAATTACCTTTCCAAAATGATATATTTGCATTTCAAAAACATAGAAAATCTAGGCGCTTCTTGGCCATTTGTTAAAAATTTCATAAACGCATTGATTAACAGTACTGAGATCATCTCAATTCCATAGAAATGAGCTTTCGTTGACCCAAATTCATAGAAAAGACAAAATTACCTTTCCAAAATGATATATTTGCATTTCAAAAACATAGAAAATCTAGGCGCTTCTTGGCCATTTGTTAAAAATTTCATAAACGTATTGATTAACAGTACTGAGATCATCTCAATTCCATTGAAATGAGCTTTCGTTGACCCAAATTCATAGAAAAGACAAAATTACCTTTCTTAAATGATATATTTGCATTTCAAAAACATAGAAAATTTAGGTGCTTCTTGGCCATCTGTTAAAAACTTCATAAACGCATTGATTAACAGTACTGAGATCATCTTAATTCCATAGAAATGAGCTTTCGTTGACCCAAATTCATAGAAAAGACAAAATTACCTTTCCAAAATGATATATTTGCATTTCAAAAACATAGAAAATCTAGGCGCTTCTTGGCCATTTGATAAAAATTTCATAAACGCATTGATTAACAGTACTGAAATCATCTCAATTCCATAGAAATGAGCTTTCGTTGACCCAAATTCATAGAAAAGACAAAATTACCTTTCCAAAATGCTAGAGCTGGACATTTTCCAGCCACATCTTTTGTGGCAACGCTGCTGTGAAAGTGTAAAGTTGGTTGAATTATCGCTCCCGTAAGAATTATTTAAAAAGTCATTTAAATTATCAAAATCAACGTAAAAACTCAAATCTTGATTTTATTTATATGCCAAGTGAATTTTAATCCGATAAAAACATTAGGTAAAATAATTTAAAACTCCCTAAAAATTAATTTTCATTTGTGGGCGGTCACATGGCTGGTGGAAAAAGAAAAATCTGTCACACATCACCAGAAGACTTAAGCCATCAAGCAACAGATTCAAATAATAGAATCCCAAAAATTTATAAAATACACTCCGTAATGTCCATCACAGCCGCAGATCTTCAAAAAATTAAATCGATTATTGACAGTTCTCTGCAAGTGGAGCTTCTTAAAGCAACCTCAAATCTAGCTCCAAAGGAAGATCTTAACAATCTTAGCACCGAGATAAACACTCTGCGGCAACAAAATGAAGTGTTATCCCAAAAAGTTCAACAGGTTGAAAAAAGATGTATTTTGCTTGAAGATGAACTCGAGGCTCAAAGTAGGGAATTAAGAGGCAAAAATATAATTATTTCAATTCCATATGACGGCAATATTGACCCAAAAGAAAAAGTACAAAGTGTCACACAACTGCTTCTTGGAACGGAAAATTCGCAACGTTTACCACTACCCGTAAAAATCAGTGAAAAAAACAACACAATTAAAATGAAAATCAACACCGGGTCCACTGAAACGACCGCGATAATGCTTAAGAATTCATCCAAACTCAAAGGCACAGGTGTCTATTTACAAAGAGATCTCACAAAACAGATGCAATTTAAACGAAAAATTCTGCTCGGATACAGAAGAATACTGAAAACAAATAAACCAACAACTGTAATGAAATTGAAAAATAATACGCTTTTGATAGAAGGCAAATCTTTTTATTTAAATAATAATAACAATTTAAAATATAATGAAAATGATGGTGAATTAGAACTACAGAAAATGTTTGGACAATTAAACTTTGAAGCTGTCAGAAACATCATGCCGACAAATAGACGTCAAAGTAATTGGACTAGATCAGTACCTTCTACTAGTCCACCAGGGATGCCACTTTACCAAAATGAACCAAATGTTAGTACTTTATCTAGAAATTGAGAATTAGGTGCCGTCAGCTCTTTAAGTATTGATTCTTGTAAAATTTTAGCGTATAATGTTTCTGGTTTTAATAATAAACTTCTTTTTGTAGACTTTTTTAATTTTGTTAAAACTTATGAAATTTTTTTCCTCTTTGAAACGCATGTAACTATTGAAAATTCAAGTAAATTTATTAAATATTTTAATGGATTTAAACTTTACTGGATTCATGCAATCAAAATTTCTTTAAAAGGCCGTGCAAGTGGAGGATGTCTTTACGGTATCAAAATATCACAATTAAATAGTTATGATTTTGCTGAGTTCCAGGGCAATATTTTAGTAAAACTGCTGAAAAAAAGTAATATGTTTATTCTCCCGCTTTACTTAAACTGTAATAAATGGTCTGAAGACTTTGAGAACCTGAGTAACATAATGTCTCTGCTAGCAAGCAAGAGTATTTTAATGGTCGGTGACTTTAACGCCAGAATAAGCTCCACTCAAGTAACGACACTGAGAAATGTTAATAACACACATATAAATCCAAGTAGCAGAACATCCTACGATAACGTCTGTAACCAAAATGGAAAAAGTTTACTGGAGTTGCTCCAATTGTATGACAGTATTGTTTTAAATGGATGTACCGAAGGAGATATTGAAGGCCATTATACATTTATAGGAGGGCAGGGAAAATCCGTTATCGACTATTGCTGCATCAACAACGAATGGATAGATCTTATCGCCAAATTTGAAGTTTTATTTAAGAACTTTTCTGATCATATGCCAATAATTGTTGAGTGGATTTCTGAAACAACACGCCAAGAGAGAAATCTTGAGCTATTCCCGCGTTTGAAATGGAATAACAGAAATGTTGATTCCTATCAGCATTCATTGGATGAAGTCATTTCTAGGATAACTTCAATTCCGCAGACTTCAGATGCTTTCTCAGATCAAATAATAGCATGCGTCAGGAATACTACACATAACAGAAGTCAAAATTCAATTAAAACGTTTAAACAAAAATGGTTTGACAAGGAGTGCATGAATGCCAGACAAAAATCGTTCGCCCTACTTAATGCCATGCGACGTAACGCATACAATAATGAACTTCGGCAATGGTATATACAATCAAATATCAAATACAAAAGTCTCTGCCTCTCAAAGAAAATAAACTATGAAACTAGTCAAGCCATATCTTTAGGATTGACAAAAAACACAAAAGAATTCTGGAGAATAGCAAAAGAAATAAATGGTTCAAAACAATTTATTGGTTCTGGATTATCTGCGAATGACCTCGCTATTTATTTCAGGAACCTACTTCAAAATAAAACTCACCTTTCTTTTTCGTATGCCGAACCATTTAGATGTGATCCTATATTAGATTGCACAATATCTGTGGATGAAATACAAACAGTTCTTCGAAAAGCAAAAGATGGGAAAGCACCGGGAGAAGATGGGATACCCTATGAATTTTTTAAAAATGCCTCTGCATCTTTTTGTAACAATTTGTTGGCATTTTTTAACAAAATTTTAATGAGTGCGGAAGTTCCAGCATCCTTCAAAACATCCGTTATTTTTCCTATTCATAAAAAGGGTGATTTCAGCATCGTTGAAAACTACCGTGGCATTTCTTTCATGAATGTTATAGCGAAAATATTCTGTGGAGTACTAGTTTGCAGACTAGAAAAGTGGGTGGACGAAAACAACATCCTTTCAGAATTTCAAGCAGGGTTTAGAAAAAACTATTCTACTATTGATCAAATTTTCTCCCTGACATCTATAGTTAAAGCATATCAAGCAAGAAACAAGAAAATCTACGCATTTTTTGTAGATTTCAAAGCTGCGTTTGATCTGGTGAATCGGAGTGCAATGCTGTATAAGCTTTCTGAAATGGGTGTTTCTACTCGATTTCTTCGAGTAATACGCAACATGTATACAGACACAAAGGCAACAGTCTGGGATGGAGCAGTTTTTTCGCAATGGTTTGGAACAGATACTGGTGTTAAGCAAGGGTGTCTTCTCAGTGCCCTCTTGTTCTCTCTTTTTATAAATGACATTGTTAAACATCTTCCCGGAGGTATCCAAATTGCAGGCGTCATCGTAAATGTATTGCTCTATGCCGATGACCTTGTTATATTGTCAGAGTCACCAGAAAATTTACAGTTAATGATAAATCGTCTTGCGGCATATTGTGAAAAATGGGGTCTCGCTATCAATACTGAAAAGTCAAAAGCTATGGTGTTCTCAAGATCAAATCAGCGTGAAGTGAGAAATATTTGGACTTTTAATGGAACTCGTTTGGATGTAGCGAAAGAATACAAATATCTTGGAATTAAACTCAACTCAACTTTGGATTTTAGGAAACACCTCACAGAAAAATGTAATGCATCACTAGGTCTCATCAATTTAACATGGAGAAATGTATTTTTAAATCCACACATAAATCTATCTGTCAAATACAAAATTTTTGATTCTGTTATAAAATCTTCGCTTTGCTACGCTGCCCAGGTTTGGGGGTCAAAAGAGTATGAAGAAGTTGAAAAATTACAAAGAAATTTTATTAAAAAACTGTTTTATCTTCCGATAAATACTCCAAACTACGCCATATACCTGGAAACAGGGCTACCAAAATTATTTACCTACACTCTGAAGCTTCAAGCCGATTACATCATTAAAGTTTTGAAATACCCTGAATCTCGTTTGTCCAAAAAGCTGCTACTTTATGAGATAAGAAATAAAGATTGGTGGATGGAAACGTGGCAAAACCTTGGTACTGCATATGGAGAAGTTATCGACCCAAACCTGCCCCAAATTTTGAAGGATAAATTTTATAAAATTATACAAATGCAAGAAGACTACTCGAAATATAATGGTTGAAGAGGCCTGTCAGTCGTTAAGCAGAATACTTTACGCCCAATTAGAGCACAATCTCTGTGAAACAAACTATTTTACAGATACATTCAGCTGTAAGGAAATCTCCTTGATATTCAAAGCAAGATGTGAGGTTTTAAGTCTCAACGGAAGCCCCTACAACGGGAGTTTTAGTCAGTTCTGCACTATATGTAACATGAAAGCCAAAGAAGACTGCTTCCATCTACTAAGCATTTGTCCAATTTACAAACCTTATAGACTGTGTTACTTTGGAAAAGCTGTTCTTTCAATGGAGGAGACAACTATCATCTTAAACGGAGCTTGCTGGAAAGAGCTTGCCTTGTTTTTGAAGGAAATCTATAAATTTAGAATGCTGCTTGTAACAGAATATGCGTGATGATACAAAACATATACAAAAATACAAAAATATACAAAACAAATTCAGTTTAGTTTTTAATGCTATTTTTTTCTTTTTTAATAAAAAAATTGTTTTTTAATGATGCCAGTCGAGCTGACGGCTAAGCCAAAGCTCATAAATTCATAAAAATCTATGTATCTAAATGTAACAAACTCAAAATGTCAATAAATGAATTATTTACTTACTTATATTTACTTACTTACTTACATTTTCCAGAGACCAACGCTGGAAACAAGTACATTCTGGTTGTAATGGACTATTTTAGCAAATGGCCTGAGGCGTATGCCATCCCAAATCAAGAAGCCAAAACGGTGGTCGACCAGATTGTGTTTAACTGGGTAAGTAGGTTTGGCGTACCTATGGAACTCCATTCCGACCAAGGGAGAAACTTCGAGTCAAACATCTTCCAAGGAGTGTGCGGACTACTTGGCATCAAGAAGACCAGAACCACACCGCTTCATCCACAATCTGATGGGATGGTTGAAAGATTCAACCGGACCTTGAAAGAACACCTCACCAAGGTCGTAGGCGACTACCAAAGAGACTGGGATAGGCACGTACCGCTATTCCTGATGGCCTATAGAAGTGCAGTACATAGCTCGACAGGACAAACACCATCTGACATCCTGTTCGGGAAAACCATGCGGCTGCCCAGCGAACTTAAATTTGGATGCCCCACAGAGGAGCCACAGGACACGAACGAGTATGTGGATGACCTCAAGGAGAGACTCGCTGACATCCATAAAAGAACAAGGGAACGGATAAAAACCTACAGCGACCGGATGAAGACACGGTACGACACAAAAGCGACAACGGCAGGATTCCAAGCAGGAGATCGTGTGTGGCTTTATAATCCTCATCGTCAAAAGGGATTGTCACCGAAACTTCAGCAGAACTGGGAAGGTCCTTATACTGTTGTCACGAGGATTAACGACGTAGTTTACCGCATCCAAAGATGACTAAGAGGCAAGTTAAAGGTAGTGCATTGTGACCGGCTGCATCGATATAGTGGTGAGGCTGCAGATGGAATTATTCGGGACGAACAATCTTAAGAAGGGGGCAGTGTAATGAACACCCAACATTTATACCAATTTCCTAATCGAAAACGTTTAACCGAAAACACAACTGGCAACACTATAATGGAATGGTATAAATGAGAGGCATTGCTTGTAAGCCAGTGTGTTTGAGTGTAGAGATTTTTGACAGCAAATGTGGAAACCATGGAGAAGAAACTGGAACGCTCTAGATGAGTGTTGTTCTATATAAATAGGCCGCTGACGCAACGAGCAGTCAGTTTTGATTATAGAGTGATAAGGTTAAGAGTAAATTGTTGTATACAAGTGATAGTGCAAAAGTCGAGTTGAGATCGAATTAAGTATAGATACTGAATAAAAGTGATAGAAATATATTGAAAGGTGAAGTTTTATTTTGCGAACTAAGCGCACGTTACAATAACAATTGTATTAAATATGTAACTATCAAAATATTATTTGAAATAGTCAGGGAGAGCTGTCATAAGTGACAACTGTCAATCTACTACTTTGTTAATAAAGAGAAATACTTCAGTCAGTCAATAGTCGTCTTTGAATCAACACTTACTTATATTGTTAATTGTGGATGTGCGTGGCCACATATTGTGCGGTTTGGTGTGCTCTAGTCGCACTTGTGAATCTAATTAGTGCGGTTATTCTGATCTGGGTATCCGATTGAACCCAAGAGACAGCGCATAACACTGAAGTGAACTTCAAACAAAAGTATGTCAAGAGGTGCGTCTAACAAAAGATCGGCGGTATGCATGGGCATCGAGCGCCTCCATGTCAAGGTTCATGAACAGGAGTCTGAAGCGTGGGACGAAATCCAGCTCCACGCTCATCAGCGCTCCTTGAATGAGATGTTTGCGCGTTTCGTGGATGCGCATGAGGATCTCTTGTCGGAAGGCCAAGACGAAGACGACCTAAAGGCTCACAACGAACTGTGGGCTGCAGTAGAAGCAAAGGAAATAGAGGCGCAGGTAACCATCGAGAGGCGGTTGGCACGCCTCAATATAAGTACACCTCGTGGAAGTGTGGATGGACACTTCCTCCCTCAACAAAGCCAGCTCGACATGAAGCTCGACCCGGTGAAGATCCCAAGCTTCGATGGGAGGCTAGAAAACTGGCTCGCATTCCGCGATGCCTTTGAGTCTCTGGTACACTTGGCTAGTGTACCGGAGGCATACAAGCTACAAAAGCTGCGCACGGCGATCGATTGCAAAGCAGTGGGTTTGGTTGAAACTGTGTATGGTGGCGGGTACAATCAGCTGTGGACCGAGCTGAAGACCAGATTCGACAATCCAAGGAAGCTGTCAGATGCGCACGTAAATCGCATCATAAACATGCGTCCCGAGCCGGTCGAAACTGAGGTGGCGCTACTACGAATCATAGACACTCTGCGAGTCGGCTATAGGGCCCTCAAGGTGATGAGCATACCTGTCGACACCTGGGATGTCGTGAGCACTGGTCCCCGCCGCCGCCGTAACTGCAATTGAACGAGGGGGTTGTACCTGCTGCAAGGGGCTCCACGCAATTACGCATTGCCGCCATTTCGGAGCCATGACAGTAATGGAACACCTCAACGAAACCCAGGACAAGCGAGTCTATTTCAACTGCCTCCACCTGGAACACAACGCTCCTGACTGCCCATCGAAGTCTTCCTGCCGGAACTACAATGGGAGACACCATGCGATGCTATGCAGAAGACAATCCTCCTCTGGACCTAGCCAAGCGAGGAACACGTCAGTTAACACAGCTGCAGTGGAGTTGTCGGAGCCGAGCACTGCTCCATGCAGATACCAAGCCGGGCGGCATGGGCCGCCAGAACTGTTTGCAGCAGAAGAAGATCGCATGGATTGACTTGTCAATCCCAACACCACCGTACTCCTAGCCACGGCCCTCGCTCACGTGTATGGTGACATCAAGCACCAGTTATTGGTTGGCGCACTATGCAATAATGGATCGTAGGTAAGTTTTGTGACACAAAATATAGTTCTCAGGCTAAGCCTCCCGGGTAAAAGTCGCCATCCAGGGCATTGGCGATTCTACGAAAATGATGACCCAAGGCCAAGTGACGCTGCCACTTCGGTCCTCCCACTCCACCTTTTGCATACCACTCAAGGTGCTGGTCCAGCTGACCATCACCTCAAATCTGCCCGGAGCGCAGCTGACACAGCGCAATAAAAGCATTTGGCCGGTCTTGCTTTGGCCGTCCGATATTACGGAACTCCTGGCGCCATCGACATGTTGCTCGGTGCTGACATCTGAGGTTCCTTGGTCCGAGGAGAGGTGATCCATGGAAAACCTCACAAGCCGCACGCTCAACAAATGCACTGTCTTGCTCAATGACACTCAGCTGGTTGGCCCGACAATCCAGGACTCACTCGTGAATGTGATCCTGCGATTCCGTCGCTACATGATAACGCTAACAGCCGACATAGAGAAGATGTTCCGGCAAATCCTGGTGGATCCTGAGCATCGGGATTATCAGCGGATTCTTTGGCGTGAATCTTCAACAGCTGACCTGGCGGTGTACCAACTCACAACGGTCACCTATGGCATGGCATCGAGTCCCTACACATCCGTTCGCTCCATGGTTCAATGTGCAGAGGACAACGACCACATTGTCACAAATCCGGCCCGCGCGCAAGCGGCCAGAGAGACCATCGAGAAATCATTTAACGTGGACGACCTTCTCACAAGCTGCAACAGCATCAAAGAGACCGTGGCCTTGGTCAAAGACGTGGACAAGGTGCTCAAGAGTGGGCATTTTGTATTGCGCTAATGGAATTCCAATCGCGCTGAGGTACCTTCTTTACTCTCTATCAATGTTTCTCCTTCCTCTTTTTCCACAGAGCTCGTTATTGAGTGCCCATCCGCCACAGTTCTTGGTTTGCGGTGGGATCCAACAGCTGACGAGCTCTTCTTCTTGGTGACCCTGGACCTTTCTAAGTCGACACTCACCAAACGGCGTGTGCTTAGCGAGATAGCACAATTGTTCGACCCCACGGGACTGCTTGCTGCGTAGTCATTGTCGGTAAGATGTTCATCGAAACACTGTGGACATCCGGTATCACGTGGGATACCCCATTGCCAGATGAGCTGCTCAAAACCTGGACCGCGTACCGAGACGCACTTACGACACTCAACCATGTTCGTGTCCCTCGGTGACTAGGCATGCACAGTCAGCATGTCATCACTCTGCATGGGTTCTGCGATGTCAGTGACCGTGCCTACGCAGCAGTCATCTACGTAGTCACCATAGAAGCAGGCGATCGGGTTCACGTCTCCTTGCTGACTGCCCGCACGAGGGTAGCCCCAATCAAGGGTGCTACCATTCCTCGACCCGAGCTATGTGCAGCTCATCTCTTGGCCAAAAACATACGACAGCGCCTGTCACGTTCTTGGACTTTGGACGTCTCCATATTACCTCTGGTCAGATTCCAGCATTGTCTTGTGCTGGTTGCGGAAAGAGCCCTCTACGCTCAAACCCTATGTTGCCAATAGGGTCAGACAGATCTTAAACATCACTCCACCCGAGCATTGGAACCATGTTCGCAACGCGCAGAACCCCGCCGACTGTGCCAGTCGGGGTGTTACTGCTACCGAGCTAATACAACATTCGTTATGGTGGCAAGGTCCCACTTTGTTGACTACCGGCCAACTTCCCCTCAGCCCAACCGGGCAGCTGCGGGTCCAAGACCTGACGCTGGTCTCTTCCGAGGTGAAACCAATCATCTTCAGATTCCTCTTGTGGAACGCTTCAGTTCACTCAATCGACAACTACACACCGTGGCCTACATCTTCCGATGGCGGAATCGACAGCCTGAGCTTCACCAGGCTAAGCAACGACTCATCATCTTGGAGCAAGCAAGCACCTTCCCAGATGAAATACGCGCAGTGCGGACTCAGGCCACCCTGGCCAGCCACAGTCCACTGCTCTCGCTCAACCCATACTTGGACCCCAATGGCATTCTTCGAGTCGGTGGACGACTAGGGATGCTCATGGAAAATAAATATCGATGTTTTAATCGATGTGATATATCGTAACCTTACATCGATATTTGTCGATGCATCGCATAAAAACATCTATGTTTTCGCTGTATCGATGTTTTTTGAGCAACCATAACCCAGACATAATACCAATTACGAAATTTGTGTTTAACTTCTAGCGGTTAGTTTTCCTCGCTCTTCTTTTTTTTGGAGCAAATAAGAACTAGCAGACCAAAAAAAAAATAACAATATAAAATGAAACTTAAGCATCACAATTACATTCGAAAATTAACAGCTAAAGCTAACTTATGTTTTGTTTTTGCCTTGCGCTTGCGTTATAGGTTAAGGTTACATCTTCTTCTGCTTCTGCTTAATATAACGAAAAGCAGGCATTTCTTGAATTATGTATAAAATTAATGTAATTTGAGTACATTTCCATTTTATTTATTTTTAAAACTTTCAAAGTTGTCAATGAACCACTGAATGATAACTCAATACTCAAAATCAAACGACATTTATGAGCTAAAACAAGCTTAAAACACGTATATCGGCGTTTAAGCTATTCGGCCCTTATTCACTGACGCAAAATGATTATAAATACATTGTTTTAATCAATCTATAAGAGTATTGTAATGAACACCCAACATTTATACCAATTTCCTAATCGAAAACGTTTAACCGAAAACACAACTGGCAACACTATAATGGAATGGTATAAATGAGAGGCATTGCTTGTAAGCCAGTGTGTGTGAGTGTAGAGATGCTTGACAACAAATGTGGAAACCATGGAGAAGAAACTGGAACGCTCTAGATGAGTGTTGTTCTATATAAATAGGACCGCTGACGCAACGAGCAGTCAGTTTTGATTATAGAGTGATAAAGTTAAGAGTGAAATGTTGTTAACCAGTGATAGTCCAATAGTCGAGTTGAGTTCGAATAAAGTATAGATACTGAATAAAGTGATAGAAATAAAGTAAAATAGGAAGTTTTATTTTGCGAACTAAGCGCACGTTACAGTATTTTAAAGTTTCACGGAGTTTCAAATGCGATTGTAAATACGACTGATAAAGTAAAGGAGAAGAGAGCATAAAATTATGTATGACATAAATTAAACAGAAACAGAACACTGAAATCGATTCGGTTAGGTACTGTGGCTGTGAGTTGTGAGTGTGTATTGTACCTTGTACGATGCTTGCTTTACTCAATACGGATCGAATGAAATATATCATCCCACTGATACATAAATTGAAAGAGAAGAGAGCATGTGAAATAAGTTTAACTGTAGATTTGGCACTTTGAGTGAGTCTTTTCAATGCTTGCTTCATTCGATGCATCGAATAAAAAAACATCGATGTATCGGTTTACATCAAAAGGGTGCGAAACATCGGATTTATTCGATACATCGAATAGTAAACATAGATGTTTTCGATTAATCGATGTTTTTTGAGCAACCCTATGGACGACTCACTCACGCAGAGCTCCCTCAAGAGCAGAAGCTTCCGGTGGTACTATCCAAAGCCAGTGCGTTGGTCTGGCTACTGATCATGGACACCCACCTCAAGACAATACATGGTGGGGTAAAACTAATGCTGCAGACGTTGCGGCAGAGATACTGGATTTTGAACGGGTGACAATTGGTTCGAACCGCCCTTCATAAGTGTGTCACCTGCAGACGGCAGCGTGGCAAGCTCCTCACACAGCAGATGGCGTCATTACCCGGCATCCGAGTCAATCCAGCACGCCCGTTTTAGGCATTCAGCGTGTATTACTGTGGCCCCTTCACTCTTCGGGTCGGAACGAAGAGATAAAGGACAACAGTCAAGGGATACATAGCCATCTTCATATGTATGGCTACATCATCGCAGGCATTTATGGACGCCTTCACGCGCTTCTCCAGTAGACGCGGTATCTGTTGAGATCTCTACAGCGACAACGGGCCGGCATTCGTAGGTGCCAACCGGCTCTTGAAAGAAGACTTGGAGGTCTTCCAGAATCAGCACAACCAGCAACACTTGGCGCATGCCGGGACGCAGTGGAATTTCATCACACCTGGTGCACCTCATCAAGGTGACCTCTGGGAAGCAGCGGTCGAGTCGGCTAAACATCACCTCACGCGACTGGTGGGTACCCAGTCCCTATGGTACCATCAGTTCCACACCTTGGTGACCCGGATTGAAGCCTGTCTCAACTCCTGGCCTTTTGTTCCCCTCCACGAAGATCCAGACAAAAAGCTTGCCCCACCCCTGGCGACTTCCTCATCGGACAACCTCTTTTGGCTATCCCGGAACCAGCCATTACAGACGTGCCACTTAGACGTACCACTCACCACCTACATATCTACATACCTACTTGCCAGCCACCTCAGATGACAACACACGAAGACCAATCGTGAGCATTCACCCTGGCCGCAGCATAATATGAACACACAACCGCACATAGAAAAGTATAGGGAGTTCTTACTGAGTCGTTGTGGGGTACACTTGCGTAAAGAGCTTTAGTTTGTTTATTGAATAATAATTACTATCAAAATGTCTTGTTCCATTTGTAAGTCTAAAATTACAAGAACTGAAATTAAAGTTACGTGTGGAGACTGTGGAATAATTTTTTATGGTAATTGTGTCAAGATGACTGCCGTAGATCTCGACTACTTAAATAAAAGCAAGTCAATTTGGAGATGCAAGAAATGTGCAAATCAACGTAGAGAATCTTTCTCTTTATTATCCAACTGCACTAACCATCTAATCCAAAAAACTACGTCGTCTTCATTGCCACCAACAACAGCACCACCACCACCACTGTCAGCGCCAGAACCACCTTCTACTACACCTCAACCAGGTCATCGATCATCAAATGCATTTTCATCTGCCACCAGCCTACCTAGTACTTCTGTAACACTGTAAATGATATACGAAAAAATCAGTTCAATAGAAGCATACCAAACAAAGCAACTCAATACACTTATTGCTAAAAATGATGAGTGCGAGAAAAAAATCAAATTGCTAGAGGCAAAGGTGAATAACCCGAGCCACAACTGCTTTCTAACAGCATTGAAATATTTAACGTTCCTACCATCAATCCCGACATGCCTTACACTGATGCTGCTCTTAAGGTGTTTCGTGAAGGTTTGAACTTAAATGTGCAAGAGAGAGACATAGACCAGTGTTATGTTAAGAGAATTAAATTATCAAATGCGACAAACAATGGTAATCCAGCCACGAAAAATGTTCTTTGTGTAAAATTAGCGTCGAATATATGCAAGGAAAAAATAATGAAAGCGAAGAGAGTGAAAGAGAGCCGTTATCAACAAGAATACTCAACCCTGATGCAACTCTGGAGAAGATGTTTGTCAACGAAAGCTTATCGTATGAAATTAGGAAACTATTTAAAACTGCAACAACAATGAAAATAAACAAGAAATACAAATACGTTTGGACGAGGAATGGGACTGTATACATGCGAAAAGATGAGGGTTACAATCATGTAAGAATAAATTGTACTGCAGATTTTTCTAAATTATGAATATAGCTAGAACTAATTCACCTTCTTATGTTTCTGTATGTAATTACCCAGTTGATCTTATTCCTTATGTAGATTATTGTTTTTGTTTACACCAGAATATACGTAGCATGAGAAAAAAATTTTCGATTTTTTTAGCGCATCTTAATGAACTCTCCAATCTACCTGTTGTAATTGTTTTAAGTGAAATTTGGATCTTCAAAAATGAGATAGAATTATATAATATACAGGGTTACACTCTTTTTGCAAATTGTAATGAGTGGTATCCAGCTGGAGGTGTAGCTGTCTATGTGAAAAGTCGTTATTTGTGTGATAACTCGTGTGTCGTGTCTTAAATTATCAAGCGCTGATGTACTTAAATTATCTTTTGTTTTTGAGAACATCGACTATACTTTGCTGTGCATTTATAGACTTCATGATTTTCCTAAGAATGTTTTCATTGGAGAATTAAGCAATATCCTAAATATGAACCTAGCAAAAAATTTAATTGTTTTAGGAGACATCAATATTGATATTCTCAACAAAATTGACAAAGATTTCGAAAGCTATTTATTCACTATGGCTTCATATGGTCTTAAAAGCTTAGTAAACGAACCTAACCGCGTGACGTGTTCTACTATGAGTTGTATAGACCACATTTTTTTAAGATCTCATAGAAACAATAGCAAAGTTTTTAATGGAAGAGTTTATGATTTGAAAATTACTGATCATAAAATGACTGCATTAAATTTCCTTTCTGATAACAGTTTTTCAAATAATAAAAACGTTGATTCAGCTAATAAATATTGTGTCTACTATAAATTATTAAAAGAGTTCTTGACTTTCGAATGCTGGGACCAAGTTTATTCTGAAAACAATCCCTCTTTTGCATTTGACTTATTTTTGAGCATTTTTAAAAAGCACATCGCTTCAAGTACTTTCCAAAAAAAGCAATCTGGTAAAATGAAACATCTTAAACCTTGGATGAACAACTATTTCCTTAACAAAATAAGAAAAAAGAAAAAAATTAGTTTAGAATGTAAAAATCATCCAAATAATAATAACCTCAAAAAGTACTATGAAAGTCTATGCAAAACGATTAATAAAGAAGTTGGTGACACACGTAATAATTATTATGCTACCAGGTTCTCTAAAGTTAAAGGGAATATTCGTGAAGAGTGGAAAGTGGTTGATAGCATACTAGGTAAAAATAAAGATTCAGTCAAAATTGATTTTATTGAAATTGAGGGAGTATCTGAATCTGATCCCTAAAGAATTTCTACTCATTTTAATAAATATTTTACTGAAATTTCAGACAATTTGAAACCTACTACTATAAAATGTTGGAGTTGCGATTGTTCCGTTTCTGCAGAAATTGAATTGGATGATATACTACCAAATAGTTTTGTTTTTGATGTAATAACACCAAGAGAAGTCTTCAAGGTTATTATGTCCTTAAAAAATAAGAACTCATGTACTAGTGATGGTGTGTCTGGCCACTTATTAAAAAATGTTGCTTGGTATGTTGTCGATGTACTATCGTTCATTTTAAACAAATGTGTTGAATCAGGTTGCTTCCCAGTTCCCAGATCATCTCAAATGTGCTGAAGTAATACCGCTTTTTAAAAAAGGAAATAGAAAACTTATGTCTAATTTTAGGCCCATATCACTGCTTTCAACTTTTTAAAAAATCTTTGAGAAACTACTCAAGGTTCGTGTTTTGTCCTTCTTGGAAAAGAATAATTTTTTCTGTAACAATCAATTTGGTTTTAGAGCAGGTTTGTCTACAGAAGATGCTATTTTAAAGGTATGCAGTCAACTTTATGGAAGTTTAAATGGCAACAAAACAACTTTGGGTTTGTTTTTAGATATGACCAAAGCCTTCGATGTAGTCAATCACGATCTTCTGCTTACAAAACTTTATAATGCAGGTTTTCGCGGTAGTTTTTTCGTTTTGCTCACTTCTTATTTAAAAAATAGAAAACAAAGAGTCAACAATAATGAAATATTTTGTGAATCAAGGCTGCTTAAGAACGGTGTTCCTTAGGGATCTGTGCTTGGCCCTTTGTTTTTCTTGATTTACATAAACTCTATTTTCAAAATTAAGTTAAATGGTATTTCGACTACTTTTGCTGACGACATAGTGTTGACATACTCATCAGGTACTGTTTTTGAAAGTATTTCAAGTATTAAAAAGATATTGAAATCATAAGGAGTTGGTTTATTTATCACAAATTAATTATAAGTGAAAAAACAAAACTGATGTGTTTTGAATTATCAGGAAGTAGTGTCTATGACTTCAATTTGCGGTTCCATTCCCATGACTGTAAGCAGTTTCCTTTACCTATTCACAAGTGTGGCATAAGTAATTTTGAACCAAACTTTCAAGGTTCAGATAATTGCTTTAAAATTGAAACAGTTCAACAGTTTAAGTACTTGGGAGTAGTAATTGACTACAACCTGAACTGGAAAGATCACATTCAAATGATCAAAACCTACATGTTATCGGTCACACGAAAAATGTATTAACTGAAACCTTTTTGCTCCCAAAAACTTCTAAAAATGATTTATTATGGTCTTGCAAATTCGAAGCTGCCATACGGTATAACTAGTTGGGGTGGTTCGTATGCTAATAGTTTTCTGCCTCTATTAATAGCCGCATTTTATTATCACAATGATCCAATTCGGATCAGATCTTGATAATAAAACAGCTTTAGATCATCATATTTCCAGTTGGAAGCTGTGAGAGACTCGCTCTCTCAACTGACATTTCAAAAGAGTTGCAGAGTTGCCCTACGAACTTTTTTTTCAATGGTTAATTTTTTGTTCTTTTTTTAGGGAAAAATGATATTCATCCACTTTGTCAAATATATATTTTTTTGCACTAATTCTTATTAATTTCACGAATATATGTTTTGTTTGGTAAAACTTTTTCATTATGTCATGTATTATACAAAAATGAATAAATGTGAAGTTTCTCGGTATCTATCTAAAATATATTTCATTTCACACAGATAAAAATGTTTATGTGGCAATACTGTTGTTATTGGAAATATTGGAAATGATACCAACGTTTCAATGGAAAGTCTCCTCTTGTGTGAAATAGAAGAACTAATTTTTAGATCACAAAAATAGATCCAACTAAAAAGCAGGATTTAGCTTTGTTGTTGTAACCCTAATAAACCCATGATCTGATCCGGATCAGATCAATAATAAAACGCGGCTAATAGCACAGAAGCATTTGATAAGAATTATTTTAAATAAAACAAGGTTGGCTGAAAGTTGGATTTTATTTAAGGAACTGCAAATTCTACCAATGAGACATTTATATGTTTTCAAAGTCTTAAGAGAATTTTTCAAACAAAGTGGAAATATTCCTAGCAGAAGCTATCAAATGTATAATCTACGTATAAACAATATGAGCTTAGTTAATGTACCTTTTGCTTATAAAACACATTTCACACATTTTTACACATATACAGCTCCTAATATTTTCAATAAGTTGCCCTTATTAATAAGAGAGATCCTTCAATTTTCCACTTATAACAAAATGATAAAAGATTGGTTATTTACTTTGAGTTTTAATGAAATTGAATCATTTATATAGTATAAATAAAATAAACAACAAATACTGAAATCTATGTTAATATATTGTTATAAAAAATTATACTAAAGAATTGTTTAGTTTTCTACAATTGATGTTGCATGCTTTTCTTTTTCTATTTTTATTAATTATTATTATTCGATTTTTGCTTTTTTTAAGTTAAACTGATTGTCATGTGTCATTCACCACTAACTTCCAAGTTAAAGAATGTACACTATTATTCATATCTTATTCTCAAATTGTATCATTATATATTTTTAAGTTGATGGATGAATAAAATAAAATACAATACAATACAATACAATCAGTTCATATTTATTTGTAGTATAGAGCTTATGTTATTTTACAAAGAGTGTAATTTGAGAGATTTAGAAAAATTTTCTTTACAACTATGATAAAATAATTTTATAACAATATGTATTTAGATAGGGATATACAAACAATATATAGCATTTGAGGGAAAACACTACAAGAAAAAACCCTCATATTATTTAACTTAAAAACTACTATTGCACATAAACCCAATTACTTGGAGCTGAGTAATTTATTGCAAATTTAAGATTAAATTATTATCTGAATAAGAAGATCGTTGAAAAAAGTTGTCTTGCAACTTGTACAACACAATTTTGACAGGGCTGACGTTTGCTCTTTCATGGAGACGTGCTGTAGAGTAATAACAAGGCAAATCTAGCATTAGTTTAAGTACTTTGTTTTGACTAATCTGCAGTTTTTTAAGATGAGTCTCGGCACAGTCAAATCATACTGGTGCACCGTAGGTAAGAACAGGTTGAAAAATGGATTTAAAAATTAATATTTTATTGTGTATGCTAAGGCGAGACTTTCTATTGATAAAAGGGTATAGGATTTTTACTAGTAAATTTGCTTTGTGAATTGAGTTAGATATTTGCCTTTCAAATGTCAGTTTCTTATCAAGTGTGATGCCATGGTATTTACAACTTTCCGCCCATGGGATGTTGGTCGAATTTATTTTGAGTGTGGTTTGCGGGAGGAAAATATGCTTTCTTCGTCGAGTGAGCAACATTGCTTGACATTTTTCTGCGTTGACTTCTTATCTTATCTTCCACTTGGTAAAGTAATTAAGGATAGTATCTAGTGAGGTCTGTAAGCATGTTAATGCGTCTTGAGGAAGAACGCTCGACTTAAAAAGTGCAGTGTCATCTGCAAACATGGCAACTTCGGTGTTATCAAGTACAGGAAGATCTGACAAGAGTATATTGAAGAGGATGGGTGAGTGTTGAAATGATATGAACTCGTGCTTGGTAAAGACGATGATTTGGTATGTTGGTGTTGGTAATGATGATATTCAGTTTGGCTTTTCTTAGAGCTTTGAGGCAGCTGGTTAAAATCTTCCATGAAGAAATTTACATGATTTACTCTGACTCTGGGTTGGTCTGCTAAAACCGGTTTTGATTTAATTTAATTTTAATTTTAATCGTCGTATTTCGATGTATTGCTTTCGGCTGACACATGATGGGTCGGTTGATTTGTGCGGTCCATTGCAATTTGCACATTTAGTTGATGTTGGTGATTCGGTGCATTCGGAGGTTTTATGAGAACCAGAACAAATAGAACAAAAGCTTTGTACCTGACAATGCATAGCGCCATGTCCATACATCTGGCAGTTATAGCACTGCGTTATTTTGTTCGGTTGGTGCTTTTTGTAATCCCACCTGACAAGAGTCTTGTATACAATTTTGCAATTGGCGCGAAGTTCGTTCATTTTGATTGAACCACGTTCAATCAAAACAATATATTTGTAATGCACATATTGCAAGTTTGTTTTTATGGTGATGGGCTTAACATCAATACATTTAATACCGAGTGATAATAATTCAGTTTTAAATTTTGTGCTGTCGTAAAGGTCAAAGCCCGATAGTACAACTTTGAATGGCCTATTTGCTTTTTTTTTATGAGAATAGAACTCACATGATTCTGATTTTAGGTTATTTGTTATAAGCTCGTAAGATTCCATGCTTGAACACATCACTTTTTGACCCAAGGAGATGTTTTTAATAAAGTAATCAGTGATTTTCAATTTTTCCAATAAGTTTCTAAGAACTTCACTTTTTGTTTTTAGCACAATGATTGGGGGAATGGATACTTTAGGTTTCACAATTTCACCAGATTCAATGTTTCCACAATCCATGCGGTCATCTTCGCACAATGTTTGTAGTGGCTTATAGTAATTCTCGTTGTTTATTGTTTTATTTTCCATTTTGGAAGATTTAAGGGTTTTGGGTGGATTTTGATTTTTATGGAGGATGAAATCATCATCCTCCGCAACACTTCGTAATCGTTTAAGGCTAATTTTTGCTTGACTCTTAAAAACGCGTGCAACTCTGTTGACGATCACCAATGCACTGACATAGAAAAGTATCTGTCAATGCTTTGGTACGATACTTAAGCTTGAAGACGATTGACCCATATCGCCACTACTTGGCTGTGGGTATCAAATACACCCTGGTTTCTCATATGCCATCGGATGGCAGTGTTTATTCTTTATAAATACTGTCGCATCTATAGCAATGGGAATAATTATCAACAACCAAATAAGAAGTAAACAATGTCGCCCATTCGGATCGGTGCTATAATTGCTGGAGTCTGAACATTCTACTTCATGTGCCGTTGGATCGGCAAAGCTTGGAGCTGGTATCAGCTATTGGACTCCCTTCATGTGTGGGAGTTATGGAGACGCGGCACATTCCTGGACTATTAGATGAACGAGAACCAGGGTGGTTGGATTTGTGGCTTGGCTTCAGTTCAGTTCAACTTTTATTCTCAACCGACCGACGTGGTCAGTGGTGTTTCTCTAAGTTACTCAAGCGACGTGGTGGTACATATTGGTGGACATACGAATAATAGAGTTTTTGTTCATTTGGTTTCACAAAGAATTTAAACATAACTTGTTGTTCTTCAAAGTGCCTTTTGGAACCTGTTTTTGCACTATCTGTGTAAAATGTGTTTTTATATGTGGACTGTAATTTTAATATGTGTTGTGTAGTGTATAATAATGTGTTTTAAAACGAATATTGTTTCTATTTTAATTTATTATAAAATATATGTACAATGTGTGTGTTTTGTGTTACCCAAATCCATGTGTGTAAAGAATATATATATGTTGTGTATGCTTGCGTTTTATTACTACTCGATGTTGACTGTTCGACTTTCAATTAACAAGTGAAGTGAAAATTAATGTAGGCAATTGATTTAGCATAAGCGAATAGCAGCGCAAAAGAGAATGCAAAACTAAGTAACGTTAAGATTTACAATGTTATTGAGAGCAAATATAGCATTTGGATAACTGCATAGAATTATAGGGTGCTATTGGACATTGTTTGGCAAATTTACAAAATTATTTATTTTTATTAGTTTTTATTTCGTTTGTTGAATGTGAATCCAGAACATTCAGCCCCCCCTGGAAGACTCCGGTCTTTCAGAAAGTGGCAATGGGGCAATCTTAACAATGGGTCGTACATAATCTCCATTTGTAGTACGGACTGTGACAACACGGCATCTGTCATCTTTTCCAGGATGGACATTTATGATTCGTCCAAGAATCCATTTCGAAGGCGGAAGGTTTGGTTCCTTTAGCAGCACCATATCATTGAGCTGTAGATTTCGTCTTGTATTCTGCCATTTGGGGCGATTTTGCAGCGATGTTAAATATTCTTTATGCCATTGTTTCCAGAATCCTTGCATGAGAGTCTGTAATAAATACCAGTTAGAACTTATCGAAATATTTGAAATATTTAAATCAGGGCTAGGAATTGCACTGTAAGATTCTCCGATCATAAAATGAGACGGAGTGAGTGCAATTGGTTCAAAATCGGAGGTTTGCCACATGGGGCGCGAATTAAGAAGACATTCAATTTTAGCAAGGAGAGTATACATCTCCTCATATGTGAGTATGTGTTCACCAATAACACGTTTTAAATGTTGCTTTACGGATTTCACACCCGCCTCCCACAAGCCGCCAAAGTGGGGTGCAGAAGGTGGTATGAATTTCCAATCGATGGCATCTTTGGATAGATGATCGGCAATGGCGTTGTTTCGTTGTTGATTCATCAAGTGTTCATACATCTCTCCAAGCAACCGCCTGGCACCGTGGAAATTTGTTGCGTTGTCGCTCCAGATTTCGGTTGGTTTCCCTCGACGCGATACAAAACGATCCAAGGCCAACAGAAAAGCACTGGATGATAGGTCGCTGACAAGTTCAATGTGAATTCCCTTTGTTATGAAGCAAACGAACAGGGCTATATAACCTTTAACTAATTTAGGACTCCTACCGCGAGCCAGACGTAGAGTGATTGGGCCAGCGTAATCGCAACCAACCTTACTAAAGGGTCTTGAAAATCGAACCCTTTCTACTGGAAGATTTCCCATTAGTTGTTCAGATGTAGCCTTTCGTTGTTTGAAGCAGTGGAGACATTTAGCAACGACGGTACGGATGACATTTCGACAGCCGAGAATATAATATTTTTGTTTTAATAAAGACATCATTAACGATGCACCGGCGTGCAAATGGTGCCTGTGAGTATATTCGACGATGAGTTTAGTTATAGCGTGTGACTTGCAGAGAATTATTGGGTGTTTTTCATTAAACGACAGCTCAGAATTAATTAACCGACCACCGACACGGAGAATGTTTATATTATCAAGGAATGGAGCGAGCGATAAAAGCTTGTTTCGCGACGGCAACGACCTTTTCACTTTGAGGGTTTCGATTTCAACAGAAAACAGAGCAGATTGGGCAGATCTTATCAGGGAAAATTGAGCACTATCAAGGTCTTTAGATGAAAGGGGTCGTAGGTTATATGACTCAGGAGTTAAACGAAGATTTTCGAGAAAACGAAAAATGTAGGCGACCACACGTACCAATTTAATCCAATTTGATGATTTTGCAATAATTTGTCTTAAAATGTTATTATCATTTAAGTTTGTCACGAACACCTTCACTGGGTTCGTTTTCCTCTCTTCCAAATGCTCACTGAGAACGTCTTCTAAGTTATGTTGAGATTGAGGCCATTTACTGCGTTCCATTCGAAGCCAAGCAGGACCACGCCACCAGATTTCAGTCGAGGCCAGTTGAGATGGAGGTATTCCTCTTGAGGCGACATCAGCGGGATTGTCTGCAGATCGAACATGATTCCACGACTTCACTGGAATAATTGAAATGATCTCAGATGTTCTATTCGCGATAAAAACTGACCATTTTTTAGGAGGCGCTAATAGCCAATGCAACACGATTGACGAGTCTGTCCAAGCAAAAACTTGCATTTGATTTAACTGTAACGAGAGTTTGATTTTATTTATTAAACGGGCAAGTAGAAGAGCGCCACAGAGCTCAAGTCTAGGAAGTGATAGAACTTTGACTGGAGCAACTTTGCTCTTAGCAGCTACTAATGATGTGGATACACTTCCGTCTGTATTTATACTGCGACAATATACTACAGCAGCATAGGCATCCAACGAAGCATCGCAAAAGGCATGAAACTCGTAATTCTGCTTGCTCATCCACATAATTCTGGGAATGGAAAGAGATTCCACCAAATTGAGTTCATCCCGAATAATGACCCAGCGCTGAGAAAGTTCCTGGGTAATTTGATCATCCCATCCTACCGACATACGCCACAAGTCCTGGAAGAAGATCTTTACAGCTATCACAACCGGAGCAAGAAAACCAAGCGGATCAAAAATACGAGAAGCTTCTGACAAAATTCGACGCTTTGTACACGATGTCGACTGATCAAGGTTTACCTTGTACGAAAAGCAATCTTTTGATGGACACCATTGCAGCCCGAGAATCTTTACCGTCAGAGAGTTTTCGAAATCGATGGGAGATAGCTCCCTTTGATCTTCAGGCAAAGATAGTAAAAGTGGCCAACAATTTGTTGTCCATTTACGTAGATTGAGGCCAGCAGATGATAGTACCTCCACGAGCTCCTCCTTAATAGCGATTAGATCTTCGATAGTGTCAGCGCCGGTCACGACGTCGTCGACATAAAAGTCAGTGAGGATTATTGAGGAAGCTCTAGGATGTGTTTTAGCCGAATCTAAAGCTAGTTGTTTTAAAGCGCGTTTCGCTAGAAATGAGGCAGCTGAAGTCCCGTAGGTTACGGTCAAAAGCCTGTAGTGTTTTATTGAAGATCCATTGTTTTCCCGCCATAGAATTCTTTGATAATTAGTATGATTAGGAGAAATCCATATTTGCCTATACATCTTTTCGATGTCTCCAGATATGGTGTATGCGTGACGACGAGAGCGAAGACATATTGTAAATATGTCACGTTGGATTTCAGGACCCACGAATAGGGATTCATTCAGAGACCTTGAATCAAATGACAATTTAGCGGAACCGTCAAAAACTACCCTCACCTTTGTCGTGCTACTATCAGCCTTGAAGACAGCGTGATGAGGCAAATAGTAAGAATTAGGCGTGTTTATTTCCTCTACTGGTATTTCTTCCATATGACCTAACGAAAGATATTCATTTAAGAACTGAGCATATTGTGCTTTAAGGTCAGGATCACGAAGAAGTCTCTTTTCTACTGAATAAAACCTATTGAGTGCGATTTGAAAGGAATTTGCAAAGCTCGGACTGGCATTTGATTTAAATGGTAGATCAACCATGTATCTACCATCGGTATTACGCCGATGTGTTTGAACAAAATGATCTTCCGCCTTTTGCTCTTCGATAGACAAAATCGGCTCACAGTTGACCTCTTCCAGACGCCAAAAACGCTCTAGATCAAACTCCTGCGAATGATCAAGTTGTGTGCAGAATGCTCGTACTCCGACGGAAGATTCATTGTATGAAAGCTGATCACAGCTTCCAGCTATCACCCATCCGAAAATAGTTAAAACAGAGTTTGCAACACCTGGTTCTGATTTTGATGTTTCAAGTATAAGATTAAAGATTTGATCAGCTCCAATGAGCATATCGATCGGAGCTGGTTCATTGAACTTTGGGTCTGCAAGATCCAACGACAGAAATTGGTCTGTCTTCAATTTAAACGAAAGTGGTGGCAGCATAGAGGTAAGTTTTGATACTACATGAAAGTCGATATCTATGCTGCTTAAATTGAATAGCGAATATAACTTCAATGAAATTAGACCGTTTGTAGTTCCAGCAGACGTCGATGCAACTCCGATAATTGGAATACGTGATGGCTTTTTAGGAAGACCCAAGCGTTGGAGAGACCTCTCCGTAATAAACGAGACTTGGGATCCTGAATCAAGAAGAACGCGTAAATTTTGAAACGATCCGAATTTGTCTTGGACCTCGACAACAGCGGTTGGAAGAATAGTCGATGAATGAACACTGGAGTTGAGAGAATGATGAGAAACGAGAGATTTTGAGGTTCTTTGTGGCGATAGCGATGACGAAGATTGTTCATTTTTGTGTTGATTGTTTGTATAAGACGAAAGCGATGTGTTTTGTGGATCATGTACCAAGGAATGATGACGAGCATTGCATGATCTGCACCGAAATTTTGAATTGCATTTGTTAGATGCATGGCCAACTCTAAGACAGTTGAAACAAATCGAGTTATCTTTGACGAATTCGCGGCGACTGTTAATATCAAGAGAGATAAATAGCTTACAAAAGGGTAGTATGTGATTTTCTTTACACTTTGGGCAACTTTGTTTTGTTTCGACGAAATGCGAACGAATTTTATTTTCGGCTTTATTAACTAGTTTTTGAGGCCGAGTAGATGAACTGCACGATTCGAGACAACTGCATCGATTTTGTAGAAAATTGAGAAATTCATTGATTGTGCAATCATCCTGACATTCTACCTTTTCTGACCACGCTTGTTTTGTATCGTAATCTAACTTTTCAAGCAGAATGCAAATCAACCACGGATCTCTAGAGTTTATTTCCAACGCATTTAATCCACGGATTACTTCATCGGCACCGTTTGTAATTTTTCTTAAAATGTCAAGATTCGAGCCAGGAGACGATGGCAATGACATGAAACTTTTAACGAATGAACGCACTATTAAATGTTTTTTATCGTAACGCGATTCGAGTCGTTCCCACGCTTCAACATAATTTTCTTCTGTGCACGAAATATGTTTTAGCAGAGCAGCCGCTTCGCCACCAAGAAATGATTTCAAGTAATGGAACTTTTGTGTTGAAGTTAAAGAGACGTTACAATCAATTGTTCCCGTGAACAAATCTCTAAACACCGGCCAGTCTTTATAATCTCCAGTAAACACTGGTACCACGAGTTTCGGTAGCACGACTGAAGGACGAGACCTCGAATGATCTAAATTTTGTAAAAGAGTGGCGTTTTGTTTTGCTATTTCACTATTAGCTTTTAATGAGCGCTTACGAATTTCACCGGAGAGAGTAGCAAACACTTGGAAATATTTTGTTTCGTATTCACCAAATTCAGGCTCAGGATCTACAAAATCTTCTTCACCGCAGAATTCGTATAAATTGTCTTGTTGCAAGACGAATTCTTTCCAAGCCTCCCCCAATTTTTCTAGATGTATTTCTAGCATATCGATCGGCGTAGACTCATTGATGGTTTCCGAAAATGTTTTGGCCCTAGTGATTGTACCCTTTGCCCGACCGCGTTTTAGTTTTATGGCATGCATTTTACCGAAATACAGTTTTGGTATTCAGGGATTTTACTAACGGTTTTGTATATGTGTATGTATGTTGTATATATGTGCCTACAACCAAATGAAACTGTTCAAGGTTGGTGCAACACGTGTACGTTAACTGAATAATATATGTATTTCAGAATAAAATGCTTTTAGAAGAATTTAGCTCTATATTGCATTAAATTCATGCAAATGTTCAAAAAAATTTAGGTTCACAACGATGGATTAAATATGTACATATGTATTTGCATTGGTCACGTGGTTTGAATAATAATTTTTTAATAATGTTTAGCGAAAAGTC
The DNA here is from genome assembly GCA_949752695.1 of Melanostoma scalare. Classification (NCBI taxonomy): domain Eukaryota; kingdom Metazoa; phylum Arthropoda; class Insecta; order Diptera; family Syrphidae; genus Melanostoma; species Melanostoma scalare. The sequence goes on along the minus strand of OX456986.1, from coordinate 80,384,485 downwards.
ATGCAATCAAAAAAATTGTTCATGCAAAATATGTTCAAATGCCAATAATTATGTAGTATGATCTTATATTGATCACGCGTTTAAACGAACGAATTAATTAATTTCCGCACACTGATCATGAGTTTAATCCGGCTCGAAGGACCATTATGTTTTTGCACTATCTGTGTAAAATGTGTTTTTATATGTGTACTGTAATTTTAATATGTGTTGTGTAGTGTATAATAATGTGTTTTAAAACGAATATTGTTTCTATTTTAATTTATTATAAAATATATGTACAATGTGTGTGTTTTGTGTTACCCAAATCCATGTGTGTAAAGAATATATATATGTTGTGTATGCTTGCGTTTTATTACTACTCGATGTTGACTGTTCGACTTTCAATTAACAAGTGAAGTGAAAATTAATGTAGGCAATTGATTTAGCATAAGCGAATAGCAGCGCAAAAGAGAATGCAAAACTAAGTAACGTTAAGATTTACAATGTTATTGAGAGCAAATATAGCATTTGGATAACTGCATAGAATTATAGGGTGCTATTGGACATTGTTTGGCAAATTTACAAAATTATTTATTTTTATTAGTTTTTATTTCGTTTGTTGAATGTGAATCCAGAACAGAACCTTTTATCACTTTCAGATCTCTGCCCCCCCTGATCGGGCTCGGAAGAACTAATTCCCGAACAATTGGATTTGAGTCTGTTAAACTCCGTATGGTTTATCTCAGAAACCTTAGGTGGAGCTTGATGTACCGTGTTCGTACCATCTAGAATCCATGCGCTTATGTTTGTACTGGGAATAAATGCACTATAAATTGTTTTATTAAAACTGAGATGGCCTTTTATCTGCATTGTTGGCAGTTTAAAAGTACAAGGTGTCTTTAATGTTAATACGCCACACCCGGACACAGTCAGACTTGAGGATGTCTGGTTGCATGTGAGGTGCCCTGTTTCATTACCAGTGACTGAAAAAATCCACGTATTAGGGTTCCTAATTCTTTTCCAAAAATTATATGTTATATTTGATACTTTACTCAATTTACATTCCCGTAGATTATTAGATTTGTGATTAAGCAGTGAAAACTAGCAATTGTTTGTATTTGAATGCTTGCTGAAGGTTGGATAGTTATTAGTGCAATAGTATTGATCTTTAAGGGTCTTACAGAGATTATGTTCTAGTTCTGATATCGGAAAATATTTGTCTCTCATCAAAGAAATCACTAAATAAGGAGAAGATGTGTCGACCAAATAAGCAACATTATTATAAAAAATAGGAAATGGAATTAATGAAAACAATTCACAGGAATAAAGTTCAAGGTAGCCGAATTTCGAAAACTATACTTTCTTCCATTACTCGTCATCGAATTGAAGCCAATTTATAGTACCCATCTATTTAAACCATTTCACGTAAACTCATTTTCATGAAATGGTTTCAGTCTATTATTGTGAACTTTTCTAGTTTTGATTCTCTCAAAATAGTTGTATTTACACTCTTGTTAATTTCTTTATTCTTCTTGTGTTTTCTTTCCTTTTCTTGTAGTAGAACTTTATCTCCTACATTAAAGGAAAAGAGGTGAATGTTTTTATCGTAATGTTCTTTCGATTTGGATCTACTCACCTCTATATCTGATCTAGCTATTTGATACGCTTTCTGCAATTTATTTCTTAGTAGGTAGATAAAAATAATTTTCATCATCGTAAATTGGAAAAGGAGTTTTCTTGATATTAGTTGGCATCTCGGAAGTAAAACCGAACAACACGTCCATCGGTGATAGTTTTGTACTAGCACGAGGAGTGTTGGTGTTGGCACCAAAAAACTAGTAAAAATTCCACAAAAAAGATTTATTTCAACCAATCAGTTTTTTTTCATTAATATAATAAAACTCCAACGAACCTTTAACAAATAATTTGTGAATAAAACTGAAACCACAAATCGTAAACGTATTTTTTTGCAATTGAAAATCTTTCGATTGGCAGTCAAGTCGGAGTAAAAAAAAAAAAAATTCAACAGAATAAAAAGTTTTTGCGCGTCGTCGAACGACAAAACGCTATTCGTTTGTGCAAAATTTATCCAAAGTGTTATTAATTAAAGATTGAAAGAAGAAACACTCTCACTCACCATACGTGTGTTCTGCGTTAAATGTAAAGTGAGGAGGATCTGAACAGTACCACAACAGAGGCAGAGATCCATTGTGATTTGTCAACAAAACCAAGAAGACACTCTGCAAATAAGACGACTCAGATCTGGACTAGAGAAAACAAGAAGCAGCAAGGATATCAGTAAGCTTAAAAAATTAATAAATAAAAAGATTATTATAATCTGCAACAGTTAAAAACACTTATTATATTTCCTCAAAACTCAAATGCACATTTCAGAAGCAATGCTTCCATCGATGTAAGGAAAAATAATAAGTGTTTTTAGCTCTTTTCCGCATGAATTCATTTCAGCGGGAAAAAAAATTAAAAAACTTTTTTATTAGGTTATTAGTGCTGTTTGAAAACATTCTTCATTAAAAAACACAAAAAAGTTAATTTTTTTAAGAAATAAGAACAAAAGCCAAATTTGGCTTCGTATGCAGTAAGGTGTTAGAAATCTTACAAATTTTATTTATTCACTTTACGAGAAGAAAATAGCGAGAAATAAATATTTTTCATTCAAAAACATAACAAAACAATTCATTGCAAGAAGGTTATGAAAAAAATAGCTAAAGATAAGAACTTTTCATTTGAAAACAAAACAAAATAATTTTTTCTATTGAAAATATTTTAAGTATTATTTCAAAGATTATGCACCGTGGAACTGAGAAAAGCAATTTCTTTTTTCATTATAACATAGAGCAACTTTACATTTTTGACAAAAGGTAAACAAACGTCCATTAAAATTAGTTTGGCAAATTTGGTGACTTTTTTTAATTTGTGGAAAATAACCAGTTGTCACAACATACCGAAGAAAGAGGAAAGTCTTGATGCCAGCAGGATGCCGTCTTTTCAGGGTGGTTGGTGTGGTTCGACTTGATGTTGGTGTTGGAGTACCAATAGTCTCAGGAGTTGTAAAACTAAGTGAGCTGCATGGTCGGCCGCGTCTATTCAAAGCAAAGAAAAATTGATAAAAACAGCCAAAGCCATATTTGGCTTCGTATGCGGTAAAGGGTTAATTGTTGAAAATTATATTAATCTTTTTATTTATTAGATTAAGAAACACGTGGAATATCTCTACTACAAAACTCATCTTAAAAAATAAAAAAATTAATTAAATAGCGTGGCGCAATAGAGCGAGGAGCCTCTGGGCCTAGCGCATTTCTCACAACCATGCTTTGTGAAGGAATGGAGGGGACTTAAAATTCTCTGATGGTTCCGAACGGCTAATTTAGAAATCACGCCACGGCAGAGTTGTAAAGACTGCAGTCTTTTTGGTACTAGTACTTGTGCATTCGCAGTCAATTTACTTATCTTTTGAATGCAGTTAATCTACTGTGTCTGTCAGTCCTTTAACTGCAAAAAAGCAGTCAGCAGTAAGTACTAATTTTTTGACTGTGCAGTTAATCAGTGCAGTTAATTGACTAAAAGTTAATTAACTGCAGTACATTTAACTGGTCTTAGTCTTTTTAGTCAGTAGTTGTTTTGTACTGGTGTGATGAAATTTTTAGTCAGCAAGTCTTTTGACTGTAGTGAATTAACTTTTATTCATTCAACTTTTTTAAGGCTTTTGACTTTTTTTTAGTCATTTAACTTTTTTTTAGTCTTTTGACTGCAGCTTATGTTGTCATCAAACAGGGACACAGAACATCGACGAATTGGACAAATCGTCACAAAAGACAGACATAACTTCGAGGTAGTACATGACTTCGTCTACCTAGGATCCGCTGTAGACACGGACAACAACATCAGTGCGGAGATCAAACGGAGAATAACTCTTGCCAACCGTTGCTTCTTTGGGTTAAGAAGGCAATTGAGAAACAAAACCCTCTCCAGAAAAACCAAGGTGATCTTGTATAAGACCTCGATCATCCCAGTCCTGCTTTACGGCGCGGAAGCATGGACCTTATCGAACGCGGATGAGGAAACAATTGGTCGTTTCGAAAGAAAAATTCTCCGAATGATCTTTGGTCCCGTATGCGAAAACAATGTGTGGAGAAGAAGATACAACCACGAGCTGTATGAGCTGTAAGAGTACGCGTCGTTTTATTCCAAATCCTCCTAACAATGTTCAAGTCAATTGTAATTTCTGCAGTATAATCACACATATCAAGAGTGCAGAGTAAGAAAAAATACACCGTTTTGTTCAATTTGTCGGGCATACGGACATGATAATACAAATTGTAGTAAAAACCAAAATAAACCAAAGCAGAGGTATGAAAATACCAACTTAAGGCCCTCGGTTATGCCAACAAATTATACATGAAAACAACAAGAGAAACCAAGTGTGATTTCTGTTTAAGTGTAGGTCATTCAATATTGAATTGTTTTACTAAAAAACGTTGGGATGAGAAAAGTAATATTTCAAACTCAAAAAACTAGATAACTGTCGGGTAGTAAAAAAAAAATACCATTCAATCATTCGACTGCGCATCGAAAGAACGCAAGAAATGTAACAAGAACGGTACAGTTGAAATTCCAACTGATATAGGTTTAAGAAAAAAATTAGAATTTTTTGCGGATACGGGATCTGACATTAGTTTAATTAATGAAGATTCACTACGAACAGATGTTATATCAAATCAGAACTATGACATAGACATAAATGGAATTTATGCTAAGGGCACTACACTTGGCTCTATTCATGCCAAATTACTTCTAGAACCACACCGATTAAGTGTAAGTTTTATGTTAGAGAAAAAATTTTCAATTTTGATTGTAATGGTGTACTTGGTCAGGATATTTTGTTTAAATATGCAAAAATTGAAGGTCCGAATAAACTTTTAAAATTCCTTCACCAACCTAATAGAAAAAACCATATTCAATAGTCTTCACAGCATCCTTTTTAGGATGGTCCTTCAGTTAATATAATCGAAGACTTAACCAGTAAGTTTTCTTTTTCATCTTCGCGCAATAACGGTTCTATTAACAAACCGTAGGAGAGAAATAATAGGCTGATTGACTGCCTCACAACCTCGCAGTGTGAAAAATCTCGAAGCAGTACGCTATGTAATTTGTTTCCGGTTACAGAATCATCTTCGCAAGATGATCTATAAGAAACGAAGGAGAATAAAGTTATTACTAAACTCAATGTGACCTTAAGCTTACAAGTTACAGAATCATCTTGGCAAGATGATCTATTAGAAACGAAGAAGAATAAAGTTATTACTATACTCAATGTGACCTTAAGCCCTCATGGTGGAACATGTTTTAAATGTCCCATAAATCATTCTGAAGAGAGCGAACTTGTGTGTTATTCTGAGGAAATAAGCCCCCAAATCTATATAGCGTCATCTGTGGGTCAAGTAAAAAATTGGCTCATTGTTATTAGCTAACACAAATTCATTTCAAGTTACTTTAAGAAATCATCCATTTAAATTTATTCCTTTTTACGACTACAATCTTAAGATATTATCGAAAGAAAAATCAGAAACCCTATGAAAATCGGTATAGACTATAGGCCATTTGTGGCTATTCGCCCAAGCAAAATATAGATGAAGAACGAAATAAAAAACTACTTAAAGAACTTAATTTCCGTGAAGATCTTAATCCTGAAGAATAATCTACAATTCAAGAAATATGTCAAAGATTTTCCAATACATTTCATATAGAAGGCGAAAAGCTAGAGAACACAAACGCTATCTATCACATAATTTCAACTCCTAAAAATTTACCTCCTACGAATACAAAACAGCATCGTTTTCCTGAGAAACATAGGCATATAATAAAAGAACAAGTTTATAAAATGTATAACGATAAAATTATATCCGATAGCAAAAGTCCTTGGAATAGCCCATTGCTAGTGGCTCCCAAAAGAGCTGACGAAAACGGTTTACGAAAGTATCGGGTGGTAGTTGATTTTAGGAATATCAATGAAATTACCATTGCTGACGCTTTTCCGTTACCAAGAATTGATGATATCCTCGATCAACTGGGTAATAGTCGATATTTTTCAACTCTAGACCTGGCAAGTGGTTATCACAAAGTAGGTACTAATAGATAATGCTGACCTTCCAAAAACAGCTTTGAGCACAAACACAGGCCACTACGAATTCAATAGGATACCTTTTGGCTTAAAAGGTGCGCCAGCTACTTTTCAGCGCCTTATGAACCATATTCTAAGTGGTCTTCAAGGTATTAAATGTTTCGTCTACCTATGTAGATAACAACGTTGTGATGCCGTAACTTGGCTGATCACAACAAAAAATTAATTTCAGTTCTTGAACGGTTAGTGAAATTTAATCTACGCCTTCAGCCACGGAAATGTCATTTCCTTCGGCGGGAAATAGTTTTTCTGGGGTACAGGATTAGTGAGAAGGGAGTACTACCGGACGAACAGAAAATAAAAAGATTTCTTCAAATACCACCCCCAAGTAATACTAAAGAAGTTCAATCATTTTTGGGAATGATAAATTTCTATAGGAGGAGCATTTCAAACTTCTCCAAGTAAGAACAATATTTGTGAGACATTAATCACAAGGAACGAAAATTTTGGGAACGAAGAGTGTAAAAAAGCTTTTACTGCATTGAAACAAATAATAACAAAACCACCCATTCTCATATACCCAGACTTTTCAAAAGAATTTGATCTTTCTACTGATGCTAGTGGAACAACTATTGGGGCAGTATTGTCTCAAAAACGAGACGGATTAGATTTGCCTATTACTTTTGCTAGTAGAATTTTAAGCCCTGTAGAGCGTTGTTACTCAACAATAGAAAGAGGAGCCCTGGCAATGGTCTGGGGCTGGGCAGTAAAAAATGTTAGCTGTTACCTTTTGGGTCGAAATTTCACCCTTTTTACCGATCACAAGCCCTTAGTTAATTTTTTTTAAATAACGAATGAATCAACAAGAATATCGAATGTTAAATTTCAAATAGCTGAATACGAATTTTCGGTAAACGCGTAGATAATGACCCCACCCCCGGAGGGGGTGAGGTAAAGTTGGGGGCAAGTGCAAACAGGTGGCGGTCACCCCCCCAAAAAAAGTTACACCCCCCCCCCCCATTTCGTGAAATTTGATGTATCTGATGAATTTTATAAAATTTACAGGAGTTCTTTCGGCGTGGTGAAAAGTTGGAGAGGGTAAAGATGTTCCCTTCAATAGCCTCATAGTGCAAACACGTTGCATTTACCCACCCCCTTTAAACAAGTTATACCTCCATTGCAGAAAAATTACTGAATTTACTAAAATTTAATTCATCAGCACAGGATTTGTTTGGGGATGGAAGAAACATGGTGGTGTTGAAGGGTGCCCCCCAAAACAACGTTCAAGTGCAAACAGGTGTCGGTAACCCTCCTCAAAATAGTTACACTCCCCCCATGTTAAGAAAATTGCTGAATTTAATAATAATATAAACAAGAGTTGTTTGGGGATGGGGGAAAGTTGGAGGAAATGAGGGGTGCCCCCCAACAACTTCAAAGTGCAAACAGGTGGCGCTCAACCCCTTAACATTTTTTTTAATTTAATAATAATAGCCAAAAAGTATCCCACTACAAAAGAAATTCAGACGTTCAGGTTTTAACGAGAGCACAAGTACAAAAAGCACAAACCCAAGATATATACAGTACCGACAGCAATCCAAATATGGATTTTAAAAAATCAGGGAACTTATCTATTACTAACAGAAGAAGAGTTTCTCAAGGTAAGCCTAACTGATGAGGATGAAGATGCCAGTCCTATAATTCAAGTTAATACCAGGATAAGGCATTCATTGAAAAGGAAGGAGAAATTGATTATGAACATAAAAACAAAATAAAGTTATACAAAATAAGTTAAAAAAAAAAATTTACATTTTGTTTATACTTGTTTCTTTTTTGTTTTGGTTTTCGTTTTTTTTTATATATAAAATTGATTAAAATAATATGTGTGTTTATTTCTCTTCTCTTTTATCTAATTAATTTGCACTCGTGCCTAAGTTTAATATTTTTTTTTTTGGTTGGCCTTTCAAATATTCTAGTTTAGACTCATTAGAGTGCCCCTCTCCACGGAAATCTTCAGTAAAATGCGAAAGATTTATTCGACATTGAAGAGAAGCCAGAGTCTTTAAAATTTTTCAAATCCTACCGGCTGCGCCAATTTGTGAAGGAAAACACGTTTGTATAGTTTCGTGGTTCTGTTTAAACTCTCTTCTCAAAAAGAAGGGAAGAGTCTATGTGGCGATCGCTTTGACAAGGTGAACACCAATTCACACAATGTGGGAAAATGTATGGCTTGCATATTACATGAAGTGAAATATGCAACCTGCATTATGAGTTAAGAGAATTAGCACACCTGCGTCTGGACTATGGCACGTGTACATGGTTTCGATTACATGAAACGTGTATGCAACATAGAGCAAACATAACTCCACAAAACAAAGTACATGTCTTAGCAAACCGTCCGTCGGCTGAGTACCTACTATATTGTTCAATAGGCCATTTTTCACGAAATTGAGTTAGGTATGCACTCTTCATAATTTGTTTGCGCTCTTTCGTTTGGCGCAAACCATTTTGTTCTATCTCTTTTAGTTTTCAAGTTATGGAAAACTGCTTTGTTCAATATGACACATTTCTAGCTGTTTTAGGAGTCATTTTCGTTCATATATATTGTTCAATGTCCACTGTTTTTTGTTCAATTTCCAAAAAAAATTTCCAACTAGTCATTGCTCCATACAACATTGTTCAATATCCAAAATGGCTTTCTTATTGTTTTAAATTTAAAACTAATTTAGAAGAAAAGAAAAACATTAAGTGTGACTTGTTTTAAAACTAAGATTGTATACGCTTGCAAATTGCAAAAACTAACTTCCAAGCAATAATCTTCAAATATAATACAAAAATTTCGATCTAAACTTTAAAAATCGACTTCCCAACATTTTGAAAAATGGACATTGAACAAGATAGTACTTCCACCATACATTGTTGCACATTGACTGGCATAATAAACAAGTGAAACACTGCTTCCAAGACCAAAACATTAATCTTTCGACAGCAAGTAGCAGTAATGGTAACAGTATCAAGTTACGAGCATTGATCGACCCAGGCTCTCAAGCTATATTAAATACTGAATCAAAAGTTGAACTATTGGGTCTTAAGAAAAAGATGGTGAATGTTGAGGTGTGTGGCCTAGCCGCAACGGGAGCTGACACTTCACACCACAAGGTGAAAGGCATGGTTCCCATCAGAATTCAAGCTGCAAGTAAAACCTTTTGTCTTACCAAAATTGACCAACCAGCAACCATCAAAGAAATTCAAGCACACAAATCTAGGAAATTTGAAGAGACTAGAGCTTGCAGATCCAACATATTATAATCTTGGATCAATTGACATGATCATCGACGCTGACACATTTGGAAATGTCATTCTGGATGGCCTTAAGAGGGACGCTGAAAATCTGCTCATATCCCAAGGTCACACTTTGGATGGCTGACTTTGATGTCAAACTTTGAAACTTTCTACAAGAATACTCATTTTCGGAAGCAAAATGGAAGATATGTGGTCAAAATACCCTTCAAAGACAGAAATCAAACATCCAAGCTGGGTGAGTCCAAAAAAAAAGAGCAATTACAAGATTTCTCCAACTCGAAGCTCATCTTAACAAAAATCCGAAGCTGAACTAAGAGTACACTGATGTCATCAATGACTTTCTGTGTCTAGGACATATGGTGGAAATAAAACCGAAACAATTAAGGCGATAAATACTACATGCCTCATCATGCTGCTATTAAACCAGACATCACTACTACCAGACTATTTTTTTTTTTTTTTTTTTTTATAACACGCACATCAAGGGGTTATGACTACCCTTATAATGTTAAAGAACACAGTTCGAGCATTTAGGAAAATAGGAGAGGATTTAAAAGGAGACACCGCTGCACGTTGCTTTTGAACCTTTGTGAATCGTAATGAAGGGGAAATACAGAGCCAGGTAAAGCATTCCATATTCGGGTGGTGCGACTGAAATACGAATCTCTATACTTGACTGAGCAGCACCTGACCAGATATGGTAGTTATACTCCAGTTTTGGGCGGATGAAGGCCTTATAAATTGTAGCCAGATCAGAAGGGGTGAAGAACTTCCTGCATCGTCTCAAGAAACCTAAGCATTTAGCAGCGTTTTTGGCGACTTCAAATATGTGGTCATTCCAACGAAGATCATCGTTTACACACATACCAAGTACTGACAGCTTTTCGGTTTCTTCGATGCAGGTACCATTCATGGATAATGGCAATGGGGGAATGTTAAGTTTTTTTAAGTTAATTGTTTCAACGACAAGAGACAGCATTGAGTTTTCGAAGCATTGAATTCTACTCGGTTCATAAGAGCCCATGCAACAATGCTGTCAAGGTCAGAATTCAATGAGCTTATCATACGCAACCGTTCCAGTTCCACATCCGAAGAGCAGGGACGTGAATTTGGAAACGAATATGAAAAGCTGAGGGTCGAGTCGTCAACAAAACAGTTAAGCGGATTAGAAGTTTCAGACAAGAGATCATTGATGAAAATGAGGAAGAGAGTCGGAGAGAAAACGGAGCCCTGGGGCACACCAGCATTTATGAAGTGGGTATCAGACTTGAAGCCATCCAACACAACTTGTATTGAACGGTCGGAAAGGTAATTTCTAATCCAACGAAGAAGAGACTCATCGATACCAAAAGCACCCATTTTCGATAAAAGAGCCTGATGCCAAACTCTTATTCTATCTTACTTTCTCCAAAACAATGTAAAGATTGGTTCCACTTTTCGGTGAAATAAGCCATCAAATCACCAGTGGACCGTTTGCTCCGAAAGCCGTACTGACGGTCATTAAGAAGCTTTCGTTCTTCAAGATATTTCATAAGTTGACGGTTTATCAACGTTTCCATGACCTTGGAAAGAAGGGACGTTAGTGCAATTGGGCGGTAATTGGAAGGGGAGGAAGATTCGCGAAAAATATCTGCTTCATCAAAGAATTTGCAGACTCGAGCTCGGGTGGAGCCAATATGCTGTTAGGAAGTGTCGAGTTAGCAGCAAATTGAGCTGCCAGCAAATTGGCTTTGTCGATGGAGCTGACATACGGAGAGTCATTGAAGATGAGCGTTGGGACCGATGACGTGGTCGAGTTCTTAATGTTCTTGACAAAAGACCAAAAGTTTTTACTTCCTTTTGGACACAATAGTATTTTTTGCCTTACTTTTTGGTCATGTAAAAACTTAGCCCTTTGTATCTGAGCATTACAGCTATTTCTGGCCCGTTTGAACAAATTTCGGTTTTCTACATAAGGGTTATCTTTAAATTTGCGAAAACTACTTTCTCGATCCCTAATCGCCTCTTTACAGCTTGAATCAAACCACGAATTCTCTTTGGGGATGATACTTTTTGTTCTATTAGGAACAAAATTTCTCATGCCGTTGAGAATAACGTTAAATATCATAGATATTATCATATCAGCTGATGCATCAACGTTTCCGTCGAGAAAGCACAATGACCAATTAAAATTTGGAAAGAAATTATTCAGGCCGTCCCAATTGGCTTTCTCGTATTGCCACACAGTTCTTTTGGGGACTTTATCTTTTTTTACCGTGACGGAAGACGAAAAATCTACCGATATGACACAATGGTCCGATTTGCCTAAAGGAGATGATACTATAACCCTATATTTTTCGGGATGAGAAGTTAGAAATAGGTCAAGAGTGTTGGCCGCATGGCTTTCAATATCTGCAACCCGAGTGGGCTCATCAACAAGTTGAGTTAATTCGTTAAACTCGGCAAAGATCTCAACACATTTTCCTTCGGGTGTTGTCTGGCCAGAATGTCGAAGCGAACCTGAATTGTGTACATTGAAATCGCCCGCAATTGCGATTTCAGTGTGATGATAAAGGGAAACAATTCTTACTATGGAGTCAGATAGCGCATCAAACTCGTTAGAGGTTGAATTACTATCCAAATTGGGGCTTCTGTACATAAAACAATAATGAATGATATGCTTACGGAGAGTGAATTTTAACCACATGAAATTAAAGTTCGTATTAGAACAGAGGCCGTATTGTGGTAGAAGTTGGTAAGCAATATCATTCCGAACATTTACGGCGAGGCCATGGGAAGTAAAGAATAATGGCACTAAGCTATATCCAGGCAGGTTGAACTCTGAGGGATCAGAATCAACACCCACCTGTGTTTCACTCAGTGCCAAAACAGCTGGCCTGCATTTTGCAGTGTGGGCGTACACAGCAAAGAAATTCGATCGCAACCCCCTAAAAAAAAAAAAAAAACCCCAATATGTTGCTAAAATCGACCCGAAATTTACCCGACATTACAAATCACAAAAACACACAAAACAAAATATCGAACGCAGACGCTATCTAAGTATAATCAACAAGTGCACTGAATTGTTTTTGAACGAGAATTCTTTTTTTTTTTTCTTGCGGCGGCACGGAATGAAAAAATTAATAGATTTGATTTGATAGTTATTGATTTGATTGTTTTCTTTTTTTTTCTTATTATTTTTTATTTTATTTTTTCTTATTTTGTATTTTTTGGGTGGAAGAAGGGGCAGCACAGATTTTAATTTTGCGGTAACTAGCGTGGCGCGTGTTTGCGCGTTCGAAAGTAGATCAGCACTGCACTATGAGTAGTATTCGACGCGTCGGCCAAAACATCGACTGACGTAAGACTAAACGAATTGATGCTGGTTGGCCCAAGGCTACAAGATGACATTTCGAATATATTGATGCGCTGGAGAAAACATAAATATGTTTTTAACGCAGACGTGGAGAAATTGTACCGCCAAATTAGCTTGCCTTAAGACCATCAAGACTATCAAAGAGTTTTATGGAGAACTTCACCTGACAGACCTATCAACGAGGACGAACAATTCAACTATCCAATAGCCTCAGAAATAGCAAAGCATGATTTTAACGTTTATGACGTAATGTCCGGACAGGACTCAATCTTAGAGTGCAGAAAAGCTCAAAAGCAACTCATGGAGATGTTGAGAAAAGCTGGTTTTCATCTTCGGAAGTGGGCGACAAATGATGCAAGCCTATTGGAAGGTATTCCAATCGAGTTGCGGAGCAAGATTACTATAAATATTGCCACAGATGACACCATCAAGACATTAGGAATTCATTGGAGCCCCATAAGTGACACATTCCAGTTTAAGGTGCACTTAAACGACAAACATTAAAGGGAGCTGGTTCTTACAAAACGGAAAACATTATCCGAAGTAGCTTAGCTTTACGACCTTGTTGGCTGGCTGGTTCCAGTGACTGTTAGCGCAAAAATATTGATGCAGAGAATCTGGAAATCAGAGGTCGATTGGGATGAAATACTCCCTTTGAATTAACAAAATCAATGGCACGCCCCTACGCAGCAGTAGTTCACTCCAGGGTAGCTTTGACGAATGGACTTTTTCGTACCAATATCCTCCAAAAACTAAGGATGCACAAATGCAGATGAAACTTCAACTTCCAAAATTTGAGCTGTGTGGTGCTCATCTTTTGCCTAAATTAAAAGCAGACATATTAAGAACACTCGGCTCACAAGTAGGAGATGTCTTCGCCTGGACTGATTCAAGAATAAAGTGTCCATCGACCTGGAAGACGTTCGTGGCCATCAGGGATATATACAATACAAGCAGCAATAAAGCCTGATCTTTTGAGACTTGTGCGATCATCAGAGAACCCAGCTGACAGTGCATCAAGAGGCTGCTTACCAGAACATATAGCAGAGAATCAACTATGGTATAGACTGGCTAAACAGGACTTCATTCAACTTGAATTCTACTTGAAAATCCTCTCAAATATGTTTCTGAAACGAGGAAGGTACTGGTGGTAGAAGTGCGACCATCTGAAGACATATCCGAACGATTTTCTTGTTACTACAAATTGGTCAGAATAGCTGCACATTGCTGGAGATTCATCGCTAAATGCAAAAGCCACAAAGAAACTACTTATAAAAAAGAACATTACAAAATACTGAAAAATTACCGAACAGCTGTTCAAAGTGCAATAAAGAAAGAAAACATTTTATCGGTAAATGAAATCAATAACGCAAGAAACTGTGGGAAACCAACCCCGACAAATTTTTTTTTTATTCAAAATTCAAATCTTTGGTTTGAGAAGCTCTGGTGAGACAAGAGATCGTTTCTAGCTACCATACAAAGTTGTGGAACGTTATCTCAGACAAGAACCTTTTCTTGCAAACCAACAAAAACCATATTAGCTCAATTATAGCTCTCTTAAAATACATTGAAAGCTGAGAATGGTTAAAGGAAAAATCCAATAGAATGAGTAAATTTTCTTGAGTCGGATCTAAATTAGTAAGATTGGATTGAGTGAAAAGCATAAGGCTTTATTTAAAGAAGAAAAATGAAACTATATTTTTCAAGAAATAATGTTAATGAAGAGAAAAAAAAATATAAAAAACAAAAATACAGAAAAGCTTTGGCTAGAATTCGAACCAGTGCTTCGGGGCTTGGTCCGCAAACACCTTAGCAGGTGAAATTCGATGCATATAATGGTAAGACGATGCATTTGTCAAAAGTGATCTTGACACATTTTTCTGACAGCATGAGTTAGGTATTCGAAGATACGCTACTGTTGGAACTCAAATGACTGCGTAGTACGCAACCATTTGGGTTTCAAATATCTTAATAAATTTTATTTATTTGTAACGAGAGCTTTGATGTGAACGCTCAAGTCCGGACGTTCACTGGACGAAATACGAGTCTTGCGTGGACTGTCTACTCGCTTGCTGAATAGCCAGTTCCCACGATTGTTTGCGTCACATCACAGCTCATCGAATAATACCATTTTTTGTTCATTCTACTGTCAACACTCAAACCAATCACAGTGGTTAATAAAGTTTGTAAACATTTAAATTGTGCATTTGATTTTGATTTATTCATTGGCGACCGTGACAAGACACTCATCTTAAAGTTTTAAGTGTACCTGTATTAATTAGTTAATTAATTCATTTCATTCAAAGAAAAAAAAAAAAAAAAAATAAGTCAGTAAAATCAGTGTTCTGCTTTAAAAAAAAAAAAAAAATTTATCAGTAGAATCAGAGTTCTGTTTAAAAAGAAAAAAAAAAGAAAAAAAACAAAAAGATATGTCGAACGATGAAGTGTTTCCAGAAGGTCTTGAAGAGCTCTCTGATCTTCAAGATGCAACGGGGAAAGAAATTTTGGATCTTGTCCGCAACTACGGTAAGGATGGGCAAACCCGAAAAACGGTGGATAAACTGTTACAGAAAAAGGAAAAACTAGAAAATCTATGGGACTATTTCGACACAAACGACACCCAAATCCGTGACATGTATTCAGATAAACCTCATCACGAGTATTTCATGAAGGAGTTTTACGAAAAGATAAAAGGCGCTTATGAAAATATGAAAGCGGACATCATCAGTCGCTTGAGCAGTCTGCAAGTCTTGGACGCAAACCAGACCATGGAGAAGCCACCAGCAGCAACTCCATCAGGATCATCGGTAAAACCAGCAGCAGCAGCAACAGAAGCAGACTCATCAAATGGCAATTGCTTCGTTGAAGCTACCAAAAATTGAACTTCCAAAGTTTGACGGATGTTACCTTAAGTGGCGTCAGTTCTATGATTTATTTAAACCAATGATCCTTGAACAACCGATCTCGCCGGCCCAGAAACTGTACTTTTTGAGGACTAATCTGACAGGTGAAGCACTCAGTTTGATTCAAGCATTTCCAGCGACAGATAGTAATTTTGAAGCAGCCTGGAAGACACTGATGGACAGATATGACAACAAACGGCTACTTTTGTGTGCACAGCTCGAAAAACTATTGTCCCAACAATCAGCATCGGGAACTGCTTCTAGCTTGCGAAAATTGCATGACAACACAAAGGAAGGAATTCAGGCCCTGATCAATCTAGGACTCGCGGCACATGACTGGGATCCAATAGTCGTCCACCTTATCCTAAAAAAAGTTGACAAAGAGAGCAGGACCCTCTTCGAACAGTCCCTAGATGACCCAAGGAGCAGTCCATCGCTATCAGAGTTGCTGAAATTCATCGAATCTAGGTTTCAAACGCTTGAAACCATCACGCATTCCGATGAAAAAAGGAAGACAACCGCCATAGCAATTGAATCCAACGGCTGCGTGATGTGCAGCTTAGGTAACCATAAAATATATAAATGCAAAAAATTCTTGTCTCTTTCAGGTGCTGATCGTGAGAAGTCTGTTCAACGAATCGGAATTTGTAGAATTTGTCTGAGATCGGGTCATACTCAAATTTCATGCACCTCAAGGGGGTGTTTTCTTTGCAATGGCAAACACAATACATTGTTGCATTACAAAAAAGAAAATAAATACAATTTAAAGGCAAAACCAATTTCTAATGCCAACACTATATCTTCCATAGGTGATCGAAACCAGCAAATAAAACAAGGTCAAGGGGTGGAAGGTCAGTCGTCAAACGCAGCTAGCACTTCCAGATCCAATCACCGTAGCATTTATTTAGCGACAGCATTAGTTAACGTAAGGTCCGCATGCGGCACATTACTTCCCTGTCGTGCGTTATTAGATTCTGGATCACACATCCATTTTGTGACAGCAGCCTTTGCAGAAGCCTTAGGAATTAAGAAGCATCGATCTGAAACTTCCATAAGCGGGATTGGAGGGCATGGAACGCCAACACAATTTGCCATAGAACTCTCATTTCAATCGCGAAATGGAAGCTTCAAAGGCAATATTGAAGCAACGATCCTGGCTAAGATAACTGACTATAAGCCGCATGACAGTCACACCGAATTACGTCACCTACCTGCTCACATACAGTTGGCAGACCCAGGATTTATGACAAACCAAAAAATAGATTTGCTGATTGGTGCTGAATTGTTCTTTGATCTTTTACTTCCAGGAGAAATCTTTATTGGTCCTCAACTTCCACTACTTCGAAACACGAAACTGGGTTGGATTGTAGCAGGTGGTGTTCAAGGTACCAAACATAATGCTGTATGCAGCATTGCCACCGCACCATCTCTTTCAAAAATCGAAAAACTTGTAAGCAGATTCTGGGAGTGTGAAAGTCATTATTCTCCAATTAAACGGATGAGCAATGAAGAACGTAATTGTGAAGACTTCTTCAACTCGACTACACAAATTCTACTCAGTGGAAGATTCATGGTAAGTCTTCCGTTTAAAAAAGATCCATCGTCCTTAGGAGCATCGTTTGAAAAGGCACGCAAAAGGTTTATTTCACTGGAACGCCGACTGGAACTCAACAATGATTTACGTCTGCAGTACACACAATTTTTATTGGAATATGAACAATTGGGCCATATGAGTCAAATAGAGAATTCGGATATTCCACAGACGCACTATTTCATCCCGCATCATTGCGTTTTGAAACCAGAAAGCTCGTCAACAGCATTGCGTGTAGTCTTTGACTGTTCAGCGAAAACATCCTCTGGAAATTCTCTAAACGATGTTCTGGGAATCGGACCAACAGTTCAACCTGATTTGTTTTCAATAATCCTTCGATTTAGATTAAAAAGATATGCATTCACAGCAGACATCAGCAAGATGTATCGACAGGTTTTACTTCGGCCAGAAGACAGAGCTTTTCAACTTATTCTTTGGAGAACAAAAAATGATCAACCTCTGAGGACTTATAGGCTCAACACCTTGACTTATGGTTCGGCTTCCGCTCCATACTTAGCAACAAAATGTCTCGTTCAACTTTCAAAACAATACGAAAATGTTCACGTAAACGCATCCCAAACAGTAAGTCAAAACATTTACGTGGATGATTTACTTGCTGGAGCAGACTCAGTGTCAAAGGCTAGAGAACTCCTTGAGGAGATTATACTACTTCTAGAAAAGGGTAAATTTGAATTAAGAAAATTTTGTTCTAATGATGAAAACATTTTAAAGAACATCCCTGATGCACACAAAGAAAAATTGGTAAGGTTTCATCAGTCTGACGTTATTAAAACCTTGGGATTAATTTGGAATCCAACCATCGACTGTTTTGAATTTGGTTTTAATTCTGAAAAATTTAAAACACCAGAAGCGACTGTGACGCGCAGAAGTGTGTTATCTGACCTCGCTCGTTTATTTGATCCTTTAGGTTTACTGAGTCCTGCAATAATGCTTGGAAAGCTTTTTGTTCAAGATTTGTGGAAAACGAATTTCTCGTGGGATGATGAGCTTCCTTTGGATCTCGCAAGTAAGTGGAAGGATTATATTAATCAATTTTTCGACCTTAGAAGCATCAGGATACCAAGATTTGTTATGTGTCAAAAACCAAAAAGAACTGAATTACATGGCTTTTCTGATAGCAGCATGTCTGCACTTGGAGCATGTGTATATGTCAGATGCATTGACGAATCAGGTAATATTTTTAGCAAACTACTTTGTTCAAAATCTCGAATAGCTCCGATGAAAATAACAACGATAGCTCGACTTGAACTTCAAGCAGCGGAGATCCTGGTAGAACTTGTCAGGAGAATACTACAAACTTTCAACATATATGTTCATAAGATTGCCTATTATACTGACTCAACAACTGTGCTTGCTTGGATAAATTCTCCTTCTTATGTATGGGACACCTTCGTTGCAAATAGGGTAGCCAAAATCCAAACTGAAACGCAGATTTCACAGTGGAAACATATTAAGGGAGAAATAAATCCAGCTGATTTAATAACAAGAGGCTGTACGCTTGACAACCTTTCCATTTCTCTGCGATGGTTAGAAGGTCCACCATTTCTCAAATTGGATGAATACTTGTGGGAAGAAAGTAAGTACACCATTCCACAGGTAATACCGGAATTAAGGAAAATCAAGACGGCCTTGCTAACTGCAAATAATGAAGAAGATATCTTGAATACTATAAAGCATAGAAACTCTTTTTGTAGATTACAGAGAATATTTTCATACAGCATTCGATTTTTAAGAAACGTTAGACAACCGTATCTACTTAGAAGAACTGGTTTGCTGTCCGCTGATGAACTGCGTGAAGGAACTCGCCTCCTACTAGTGTACACTCAACGTACAACGTTTCCAGATGAATATAAGGCCTTGAAACATCATGCTGGTGTGAGTACAAAATCAAATTTAGCATCATTGACACCGTATTTCGATAATAAACTTAATTTGATTCGAGTTGGAGGCAGACTAGTCAATTCAATTCTTCTACCGGATGCAAAACATCAAATTCTGCTTCCCAAAAATTACGTGGTTACAAGGCTCCTCTTAGAACATTTACATAAAACAAATCTTCATGTATCTCATAGGGCACTAATTGCAATTTCACGACAACAATACTGGATACTGAGCGTCGGTAGAGAAGCAAAATCAGTGATCAGAAGTTGCATTGTTTGTGCAAAATCTAAGCCCAACTCTATTAACCAATTGATGGGCAACCTGCCATTTGAACGAGTAACACCATCCCGTCCATTTTATTACACCGGAGTAGACATCGCTGGACCCATTAAATCTCATTACAAAATCAGAGGTAAGATCCCCACAAAATCTTATCTGGCAATTTTTGTGTGTTTTTCTACTAAAGCGATTCATATTGAGGTGGTAGGAGACCTCTCCACAGAATCGTTTATAAATTCTCTTAAAAGGTTTATTGGTAGACGAGGACTATGTCACTCCATTTTCTGCGATAACTAATTTTGTCGGTGCAAGTAACCAACTTAAAGAACTCAAAGACGTCATGCACTCAAAAAAAATGGAAGCTGCCATTCAATCTTCGTGTAGCCAGAGTGGAATAAACTTTAATTTTATTCCTCCCCGCTCCCCACATTTTGGTGGACTCTGGGAGTCAGCTGTGAAATCAGCCAAGAACCTGTTAGTTCGCCATCTTGGAGAAGCAACATTAACATATGAAAAATTGACCACAGTAGCAATTCAAGTTGAAGCTATACTCAACTCGAGACCGTTAACTCCACTTACTTCGGATCCCAACGACTTATAAGCTCTCACACCTGGGCACTTTTTAATAGGAGTGCCTGTTCTGGCAATAGCTGAACCCGATGTTACTGACAAAGGTATCAGCTCCCTCAATAAGTACAGACAGATCCAACACGTTCAACAGTCATTTTGGAAGAGATGGTCCGGAGAATATTTGCATCTCCTACAACAACGTGCAAAATGGAAAACAGAATCCCAAAACATCAAGCCTAATACGCTTGTTCTGTTGAAGGAAGCAAACATGCCTCCAATGAAATGGAAATTGGGACGTGTAGTTGATGTGATTGAAGGAAGTGACGGGCTTGTTCGTGTTGCTAATATCAAAACCCAAGGAGGTGTGCTACAGCGAGCTATTCATAATTTGTGCCCCTTGCCGGTAGAAGAAGCGAACAAATATCCTGCAACTGTCAAGACAGATCATCCAGTTGAGAAAGAAGAAAATCCTCTATTGACAGTTGAAGCAGACTCAACCAAACATGCAATATCCAGGAAATCCAAAGGTGCAAAGATAACAAAAGGACTTGTGTTAATATCGTGTCTCTTTGCATTTTTTGTAGCACCAATCAGTTCGACAAACATAGACAGCCAAGTCGTAATAAGCAACCTAGATAATGATATTGGAATTTATTTTGAAGATATGGGAACACTGCGAGTAGCCGACAATTTTTGGAGTCTTTACGTTTACTACAATCTGACCAATTACTGGCTTGAATTGAGTGAAAGGAAAGGGTATTTAAAGGAATTAGAAAGGGCTTGTATGGCGGATAAATCGGAGAGAATTTATCAATGCAATTCGACAATCGACATTCTTCGAAAAAGAATAATAAACATTGACCAAAAGAACGATCTTATAAACGGGTTCAATACTACAACCCAGAGTTCAATGCGACATCGTAGATCTCCATTTGATTTTGTTGGAAGCGTAGCGCATAGTTTGTTTGGTGTGCTGGATCAGGAAGATGCTCAACACATCCAAAATCAAATTGAATTGGCAAATAAACAGGATCAACACTTATATTCTCTCATCCGAAAACAGAGTTCCATTGCTGACTATACGGCTAAATATACTGAGGCGCAACTCATTAGAAGTTCAAAATGATTTTAACACATTAAATACATATTTAACAAAAACTTTCAATACAATTGGAAAACAACAAAACGAAATTGTGAATAATCAACATTTTCTTGCGCTCACTACGTATTTAAGTATGATGCTTAATAATTTCGAACGCACTCAAGATGTCCTGCTAGATGTTATCCTGGACTTAAATCATGCGAAGATCAACCCACAGATAATAACACCAATGCAAGTAAGAAGTCAACTGCAACTGATTCAAGGAAATCTACCTTCATCGCTGAGGCTGCCCAGTGTTTCGGAATTGGAAATGTTAAAATTAATAACAGTCAAAGGACGGACACTACATGAAACAATTGTTTTTGAAGTCTTAATCCCGTTAGCCGAAGATCAAGAATTCCAAGTTTTTAACCTGATTCCATTGCCTATTGTTCACAACAATATGAGCCTACTCGTCGATGTAACATCTCCATACCTTGCGGTTACATTAGCGAGAGATAGATATTTTGGACTCTCCTATATTGAATTCAATTCTTGTAAACTAATAGGAACGAGAAATCATCTTTGCAGACAGATTGTGCCTACTAGAGTTCACTCCAAAGAATTTAAAGTGTGCGAAATGGCTCTATTAAACCACGAGGACAACGCTTTGGAAATATGTGATCTAAGGAAAGTACCTCCACAAGATCATTGGTATGCGCTGAGGCAAACAGACTCTTGGATATTTTCGGTGATGAACAATGTAACAGGGCTTCTGATTTGCAATGGTCAAACAAGAAGTATTTCTCTATCAGGCACTGGAATGATTGGGTTCAACAACATGTGCTCCCTTAAAATTGATACAATGATAATTAATGGTCATTTAAATTTAAAGACTATTATAACAAAGTCATTTGTTTCAAGTGCAAGGCTAAGCAATTGGATCAGAAACCGCACATTGACAGACGACCATTTTTCCCCCTTGACGGTAAGAAATAATGATAATGAAACAAATATTAAAAATCTTTCGCAGGAAATAGAAGACCTTAAGAGAGTAATCCCTTCTGATGAACTACCACCCGCCAACATACATGATTTTCATCACTATGGCTTGAGCTACTTGTTGCTGGCGATCACCATTGGAATGATGGTATATTTTTGCCGATATCGAAAACATCAGGCCGCAATACAAATTCCAATTCGGAGAAGAGGTTCTCGCTTTCAGGCAACTATTTAAATTGAAGGTTAGGAACCTTCAAGGAGGGGTGTATGTTGGAACTCAAATGACTGCGTAGTACGCAACCATTTGGGTTTCAAATATCTTAATAAATTTTATTTATTTGTAACGAGAGCTTTGATGTGAACGCTCAAGTCCGGACGTTCACTGGACGAAATACGAGTCTTGCGTGGACTGTCTACTCGCTTGCTGAATAGCCAGTTCCCACGATTGTTTGCGTCACATCACAGCTCATCGAATAATACCATTTTTTGTTCATTCTACTGTCAACACTCAAACCAATCACAGTGGTTAATAAAGTTTGTAAACATTTAAATTGTGCATTTGATTTTGATTTATTCAGCTACCAATACTAACACGTTAAGGAGCACGACTACATAAAGCTTCTGGATCGCGTGAGTTTTCGAAGATCAGATATTTTTAGTTATTTTATTTCGACAAATCACTTTTTAACACATCTATATGTGGAAAATTCTAATTTAAATTTTAAAAGTAAGTTCATTTCAATAAAATTGAGGAGAATATTAGGAAAATTTGGTTGGCAACACTGTTGTGAAAGTGATTGGTTCAATTTTCATATCGCTCCTGCGAATTTTTAAATTAAAATATTCAATATATATACATACTAGCGACCCGCCCCGGCTTCACACGGGTACAATGCTGATGCTAAATACACAACATTCTTACTTATTTACTTTTTATATTTTTAACTATTTATTTTATTTTTACAACAATTATTATATTACAAAATGTCTTTATATACAACGTTCAGAGCTTTCTTGTCATTAGACAATAAAAACATATTTTCTCTAGAAGTTACTCTTGATAGAGCGACATACAGTTGGCCATGTGAAAAACAGTCAACGCTCAAATCTAAGCCTGCAACGTTAAAGGTTTGAACCTGAAGGTAGTATAACCAACTGCCCAATGCCGTTGCGGTGTTCATTCGCCTGTAAAGAATCCTGAAGATGAAGGTATTTTTCGGCTCTCAATTAAGTTTGATTATTACGGATGTAGGCCATTCTCTCAGATTAAATTTTCGCATATTGATCTACCATGTATTGGTTTGTTAACATTCCACATCTAAGCAAAGTGTTGAAATTGTTATGTCTTGTCATTATACGGTAGCAATAGTAGTTCATACATGATACTGTTTTACGCAGAGGTGTACCACCGATTGGGTCAACTTGAGAAATATTAATGGCATAAACATTTTCTCCACGACATAGCATCAAAGGATATTGTAAGCTGTCATAAGATCTGTGAAACTCTGAAATTTTTTTCAAATTATCATCACGACTATGCAATACAATATTTCTTTTGTCAAATTGCTGTCCTGCTATCACACCTGCTACTTCACTCGTGGAAGGCGCATTGTATCGTCCTTTGTGATCTCCAACAGGAACTTTATTCGCATGGATTACGACATTAAAGTCAGGAGTATCTGCTGGAACACTCTCAATTGCAGTTTTGAAATACTGTATGTAGCAATTATGAGAGTGCAACATATCTTGGAGAGATCTAATCTAATCTCTATCAATTGGCAGTGCAACACTTGAACAATATATTTGCAGAAATTTGTGATCATCGGGTCGAAGTGGTAGCAAAAGCTCCCAGCTAAGTGGTACACTTGCCCTTGAATTTTAAATGTAGGCATGAACCCACGCTCAACGACTTGCTTATTCTTAAAAGAGGTCATTTGAAATGCGTTATTATAACGGCGCGTCGTATATTGCGAATTAATTGTTTGGATTTTGGACGATCACCCGTAAGAAGAGAGTGAAGTGGTTCAGGTGGTGGGAGAATTTATTCTAATTTTACTTTTCCTTGTAAGCAACACATGCCTTTCGATTCGTCCTTGAATTCCAATGCCAAGCAATGTTCACACACTACTGACATAGTACCTATTGATACTATACGATCGTCCTTGTAAGAAATCGAAGGATCGTAATTCATGGCAGAATTTTCTTTATTTACCCATGAATTAGTAACTCGTGCTAATGATTCTCTGTCCCTCTGAATCATATGCCTACCTCGATCCCGGCTGCGGCGAATCTCACGCTCTACTGAAGATTCTCTCTCTCTGTCAGCTCTATATCTATCCCGAGCCTGACTAAGGCGAGCCTTACGTTCCGTTGACGATTCTTCATCTCTTGCTGAACGTACTCTTTTGGTATTCACTGTACTACGACCTATGTTCGAACGACGACGTTTTCCAGACATGACTTTATAATTTCTTTACAAAATTTTCTCAGTTCCATATGAATGATTACCTATGCACGAATTGCCATATTATTAGTATGTGCCGCAGTAAAAAATATCTGAATACTTACCATTCAGAAACAAAAACAAAAGATACCTATTCTTTTCAACATAAACTACGATACTTTAAAAAATAGTTTACTATTCGTGCTAGTTTCCAACCGATTTTGAAAATTATAAAATTGAAGTAAAAGTAAAAGTAAATAATTTATTTTAGTAAAATAATATGTTTGTTATGACATCGCATTACAAAACTTTAAATTTCTTGGCTTTTTTTTCTGCTATAATATGCATGTATTATACATATAAACCATCCTCTTGAATCACTCTATACATTAAAAAAAAACCGCATTAAAATCCGTTGCGTTGTTTTAAAAATCTAAGCGTACATAGGGACATAGGGACAGAGAAAGCGACTTTATTTTATACTATGTTAAGAGATATAATTAAAATATTAAATTCACAAAATTTGATTGATTTTATTTGTTCAAGTTTTTTTGTTAGTTTACTAGCTGAGCCGCCCGGCCTTGTTCGGGTCTGTAGTTTTAAGGTTCCCGTTCTCGTTCCTGTTTTGTTCCTATGGGATTATAGGGATGAAATCTTTGCTTAGTTACTGAGGAATTATGTGGCATCCCAGTGCTGAAAGAATTTTTGAAATCAGTCTAGTAGTCTCTAAGTTTCCGTTCCCAACCCCGTATCTGTGAGAATTTTCCGTTCCCATGGAAATATGTGAATAAATTATAAGTCTATGTCACTGAGAAATAATGTTACATCCTAGAGTTGAAAGAATTTTTGAAATCGGTCAAGTAACTTTAAAATTCCCGTTCTCGTTCTTGTTTCTGTTCCCGTGGGACTATAGGGATGAAGTCTATGCTAAGTTACTGAGGGATTATGTGGCATCCCAGATCTGAAAGAATTTTAGAAATCTGTCAAGTAGCTCCAAAGTTTCCGTTCCCAACCTTGTTCCTGTGGGATCTTCCGTTCCCATGGAAATATGTGAATGAAATGTAAATCTATGTCACTGAGAGATATTGTAACATCCTAGAGTTGAAAGAATTTTTGAAATCGGTCTAATAGCTTTAAGGTTCTTTTGAATTTTAGATGAAACATTTCGGAGGGAACATATACTATATAACATCCTACTAATATTATAAACGTGAAAGTTTGTATGTGCGGATGCATGTTTGTTACTCTTTCACGCAAAAACTACTGAATGGATTTTGCTTAAACTTTCCAATAATATAGCTTATACATCAGAATAACACATAGGCTACAATTTATCTCTAAATTCCAACGGGAACGGGAACGTATACGGAAACTTAGAAACTTCAACACTGATTTCAAAAATTTTTCCACTGTTAGAATGCTTCATTATCCCCGAGTAACATAAATACTAATTGATCCCCATATTCCTACGGTTCCCAACATTCCCACGGGAGCAGGAACGTATACGGGAACTTTGACACTACAGCACCGATTTCAAAAATTCTTTCACCGTTAAAATGCTACACTATCCCCGAGTAACATAGAAACTAATTCATCCCCATATTCCTACGGCTCCCTATATACAACACCGATTTCAAACATTCTTCCACCGTTAGAATGCTACACTATCCCTGTGTAACATTAACTTTAATTCATCCACATATTCCAACGGGAACGGGAGTCCTTACTAATATAATAAGTGTGAAAGGAGCTCTGTCTGTCCGTCGTTCTATGTTACCATCTCCCGCCCAAACTAATAAACCGATTTAAATGAAATTTTAAACAAAGATTGTTCAGAACCTGAGAAAAGACATAGACTATATATTTTTACCCTATATTCCCACGGGAGCAGGAACGTATACGGGAACTTTTACACTACAGCACCGATTTCAAAAATTCTTCCACCGTTGGAATGCTCCATAATCCCGGAGTAACATTAACTTTAACTTATCCACATATTCCCACGAAAACGGTCACCATATTCCCACAGGAACGGGAGTCTTTACTAATATGTATTGAAAATGCGAATGTAGCTATGTCGGTATGTTTTTCGTATGTCTCCCGTTCAAACTGCTAAACAGATTTTATTAAACTAGCTACCGAGATGGTCTAGAACATGCGGAAGGATGAAGGCTATATATCTATCCTTATATTCCCACGGGAACGGAAATGGGAATTCAAAAACTACGGTCTCAAAAGTATTTTTAACGGGGCTACAAGGTGTTGAAATAGGGGTTGAATGTTTTTTTGGAAATACCGCCATTTTTAAGGCTAGAAGTTTTATTTCCTAAAAAGTTAAAAATGCTGCTGAAAGTCACTATTCCACGCGGACGAAGTCGCGGGCACAGCTAGTGTACTATGTTTTATCCGCATATTCCCACGGGAACAGAAGGATGGGAACCTTACAAATACATACCTCAACAACGCCGTGAATGTCGAGGGATAAGGGGTATATGAGTATGTTTTAAGCAGCCCAGGGTGTTGAGCGAAGATATCCGCTGACTCATTAACTTGCTGATATTTGGACTATGCATGCTTAGTCTGACACGATAAGTCAGCTTTTCTTTTGTTTTTTTTTTTTTATAGAACAGTGTTTTGTTTATAACGAAAGCTAACGCATTGCATTGATGTCGTCTCTGTTGCACGCTGGACGCTGCTCTATTTTTATTTGTGTGAAATCTGTCCAGTAGGATCTAGGTTTCCGATTCCAATCCTGTTCCTGGATAAAAAAAATATATTGCTGAGCCTTCTGGCGTTGCTCGGGTCCCGTGGGAATATGAGGATGAAATAATTTATGTAAATGTGGGATATTGATAATGTACCATCTTAAAGTTGAAAACATTTTTGAAATCGGTCATGCGGTTTTAAGGTTCCCGTTCTAGTTCCCGTTTCTGTATATATGGTATATATGGATGAAATATAGTCTATGTTACTGAGGGATAATGTAGCATCTCAGAGCAGAAAGAATTTTTAAAATCTGTCCAGTAGTTTCGTAGTATGCATTTCCAATCCCGTTCCCGTGGGAATATGAGAATGAATTAAAATTTATTATTACTCGGTGGTAGTGTAGCATTCTAACGGTGAAAGAATTTTTGAAATCGGTTCAGTAGTTTCTAGGTTCCCGTTTACATTCCCGTTCCCATAGGAATATAGGGATAAAAAGATATCCTATGTCCGTCTCCTGGTCCTAAGCTACCTTCCAACCAACTTTCAGACAAATCCGTTCAGCCGTTCTTGAGTTATAAATAGTGTAACTAACACGACTTTCTTTTATATATATAGATATATAGATTAGTATTCATTACACATATCGAGTTTTCATTGTTTTTAAGATGTATTATGCTATTCGGGACGGAGACAAATCCAACGAACCAATAACCATGAATATTGGTTTAGCAGATCTCGAGTTATAAGTTAGTGTTGTAACAAACCCGTCTTTGTTTTATATATTAAGATCTAAGAAAAGTATCAAATAAACAGGTAAAATAAGGAGTTTAAGCTTTGAAACAAAACCTTAAAACTGTTAGCTGTGTCACATGACAGAACAAAAAAGAAAATTAAATCAAACTTCGCCAGAAGAAAACTACACCTGCAAAAAACCTTTATCCCTTGCATACAATCAACATAACAAACAACACCGAATCATGTCTATTTCCGAAGCTGATCTACAAAAACAAAAGATTAAAATGATAATCGATCTTTCACTGAGCACCGAATTACCAAAAGCAATCGCCAATCTGGCCACAAAAGGCGATGTACGTACATACATTAAATGCAGAGATCGACTGCTTAAAAAAACAAAATGAAGAACTATGCCTAAAAGTTCAGCGTTTTGAGAGCAGATGCAATATTTTGGAAGAGGAACTTGAAATTCAAAGTCGCGAAATTAAAGGAAAAAACATCATCCTTACAATTCCGAACGAAAATGTTGATCCACAAGAAAAGATTCAAGGCATCACACGTCTTTTACTAGGAGAAAATCATCAAATTTCGGATGTCGTTAAATTAACCGAAAACAATTCAGTTATAAAACTTAAAATTGACACTGGCTCTAACATGAATGCATTGAATATGCTACGGAACTCCGCTAAGCTCAAGGGCACAGGTGCCTTCGTCCAACGAGATCTTTCAAAACAGTCACAACACAAACGCAGAATTCTACTTGGCTACAGGAAGGTCATAAAATCAGAAAACCCACTGAAGCGATTCAAATAAAAAACCATTCACTTATAATTTCAAATAAATCATTTTATTTAAATAATAATAACACCTGAAAATACGAAAATGATGACGGAGAAAATAAACTTTGAGAGATGTTTGGTGAGATAGATTTTGAAGCTGTCAAACAAATAGATATGTCAAGCGGACGTCATAACAAATGTTCGAGACCAATTGGTACCAGACCAGGGATGCCACTTCTAAGAAATTCTGACAGTTCTAGTACTATGATACGAAATTGTAACTGTGATGCCGTCAGTTCACTAACAATTAATAATTGTAGTTTCTTGTCTTATAATGTGTCAGGTTTAAATAATAAACTCTTGTTTGTAGATTTTTTCAATTATATCAAAAATTATGATTTATTCTTTTTGTTCGAAACTCATGTAACTAAAGAAAACCTAAGCAAATTTACAAAATATTTTAGTGGATATAAATTAGTTTGGGAAGCAGCAATAAAAGTTAATGGTAAAGGCAGAGCAAGTGGAGGTTGTGTCTACGGGATTAAAACAGCACTATTAAAAAACTACAACTTTGAAGAGCATGAAGGAGTCACGATTGTTAAACTGTAACGAGAAAATAATATGTACATTATCCCGTTCTATATAAACTGTAACAAATGGAATGACGATTACGAAAGTTTGAACAACATCATGCATCACCTGGCAGGGAAAAACGTTGTACTAATAGGAGTTTTAATGCGAGAACCAGCAATCTTCAAATCACCACATCCATGAGTATTAACAACACATCATTAAATCTTGATAACAGATCATGAAAAGACGCTGTACGCAACCAAAACGGCACACCTCTCCTGGAAATGCTACAGTTGTATGATTGTCTAGTGCTAAATGGATGTACGAACGGTAATAACGATGGTAACTTTCTACGGTGGACAAGGAAATTCTGTCATCGACTATTGCGCGGCAAATAACAATTGGATTAATTTAATAACCAAATTCGAGGTGCAGCATCAAAACTTCTCCGACCACATGCCCATTACTGTCGTTTGGACCAGTCAAAATTCTAATTAAGAAAAAAATCTGAAACTTATCCCTAGATTGAAATGGAGGCAGGAGGAAGCTGAGAAGTTCCAACAAAATGTAGATCACCATCTATCAACGTTAAATGTATGCTATGAGTCAACTGAAGTACATTCAAACCAACTTATGCGTTCCATTAGAAACTCAACATCACCTACGGCTCCTAATAGAACCTTAAAGTTCAAGCAAAAGTGGTTCGACAATGAATGCATGAAAAGTCGTAAAAAATCATTTGTTCTTTTTAATGCTATGCGGAATTCCAACTGTCAAGCTTTAAAAGAATTGTATGTTAAAGCAAACTTTCGGTACAAACAAATGTGCCTGGAAGAAAAAACTGCATATGAAAATAACCAAACATTCAAACTTGGACATACAAAAAGTTCTAAGGAATTCTGGAAGATCACAAGGGAGATAAATGGTTCAAATTTCGCGATAGGCATAGGACTAACTGCTGAAGTCCTAGCAATGCACTTCAAAAACCTTTTTTATGGCAAAGCGATACTGAGCTACCAATTTGCGGAACCTTTGGTAACCAATGAGTGCTTGGACCAAGAAATCACAGTTCCTGAAATACTTGCTGTTCTTCAGAGAGCGAAGATGGAATCACATACGAATTCTAAAACGAGGACATCCCTAACTCATTTAAAAGATCAGTGATCTTCCCGATTCACAAAAAAGGAGATATGGACGCGGTTGAAAACTACCGAGTTTTTCATTTATGAATGTTGTGGCGAAATTATTTTGCGGAGTTCTTGCAGCCAGGTTGGAATTGTGGGTTGACGCCAACAATATCCTCACTGAATTTCAGCCGATGTACTTCAGCTGATGATAAACCATCTATCAGAGTATTGCTGCAAATGGGATCTTGCGATTAATACTAGCAAGTCTAAGATTATGGTATTTTCAAGATCTTCTAGGAGCCAGAACCGTTATAATTGGTACTACAATGGTAACCTTCTAGAAATAGTTCGCGAATATAGATAGGTATTAAGGAGTAAAAGTTAATACGAAGCTGGACTTTAACGAACATTTATTTGAGAAAACCAACTCATGCCAAAGTATGTTGAATCTCTCGTGGAGAAATGTCTTCACAAACAAACGAGTTCCACTCTCTGCAAAAAAAAAAAAATATTCGACGCTGTTGTGAAGTCTACACTTTGTTATGCTGTTCAAGTGTGGGGTATGGAAGAGTACGAAGCGATCGAAAAATTTCACAGAAACTTCTTAAAAAACTTTTTAACCAGCCTCTTCAAACGCCGAGCTATGCGTTATACATAGCAACAGAACTTCCTAAACTTTTTATTAGTACACTAAAGACCCAAGCGGACTATATCGTAAATGTTTTTAATCAACCAGGCGAACAGCTGTCCAAAAAAATGCTTAAGAAATGAAGATTGGTGGATGAAGAAATGGAAAGATATGGCAATCAATTTTGATGAAGATATATCGATGAATGGAAGAAACTTGGTTGTTTTGAAAAAGCAGCTCTATCGCATTGTTGGAAAATACGAAAACTCTGTGCGTGATGGATTTAAAGCTAAAGCTCGCCAGTCCTTTAGTAGATTCCTGTACTCCCAACTCAATTTGAGCTTAAATCAAGCAAATTACTTTAATGACTCATTGAGCTACAACGAGATCTCCCTAATATTTAAAGCAAGATGTGAACTCTTAGGACTCAACGGAGCACCTTACAATGGAAGTTTCAACCAATTCTGCTCTTTATGTAATCTTAAATCCAAAGAAGACTGCTTTCATTTCATTTGTATATGTCCAGTTTTTGTATCCCAACGGCTATCATACTATGGAAAAATATCTCTAACAATGCATGAAACAACAAAACTTTTGAACGAAACGGACTGGAAAACTCTCGCTTCATTCTTGAAAGAAATATGCAAGTATAGGATGTTGCTAATATCACAATTTGATTAGTTATACTTTTTTATTATTTTGTTATGAAAAGAATCTTTTATATACATTTATTCAAAATTGCTAACCGAGCTGACGGCAAGACCATAGCTTAAAATTCATTCAATTGTTAGCAAATGTATCAAAACATCAAATCAATATATGAATACTTACTAACTTACTTACTTACTTATTAGGAAAATTCTGAAAGTAGCGCCACCTCCTAATGTAAACGTTCATGTAGGTGTAGGTGCGCGTGGGTTTTTTTTTTGGAGACTTATCAAATGCCATATAAAGGAGCGGTAGGAACAATTCATGATCAGTTGGATGTCAAAAGTGTTGGGAAGTGTCGCTCTGGTAGGGCTGAAGGAAGTTTTCGCAAGCCCTCAGTCGAGAATTTTTTCTTTTTTTTTTTTGCGACTGCGATTTTTATTTTTATGTGAGCAAAGTAAAGTTCAAAGATAGTGAAACGGAATCCGTATTTACCAGCGTGAAAACAAGAAAGAAAAAAAAAAAAATAGTAAATAGCTGAGGGTAAGCTTTCTGCGTCGAAGAAAAAAATAGGTTCTTATCGCTAATTTTTGTTCTAAAACGTGTATAGGTTTAAATATCCTGCTTAAATATCTTGCTTAAATATTTTGCTTAAATAATTTGTTGCGTACAAGGCACATTTTTCCGACGTAAAAGTAAAACGCCGTCGTCAAGAAGCCCGAGTCAAACTCGCCACACAGCACACTCCAATAAGAAAAAAAAAAACACCAGCAAAATCCAACCAGAACAAATCCATAACATTCACCTGATCATTCCGTAAACATAGTGATCATACCCATAGCAGAATTCAACCTCATTTATCGGTCGAATCTTCCGAAACGAAATATATCCAGACAACATGCTCACCTTTAATAACGTACAAAGCACCTGAGGAAGAAGCTTAAAAAAATGAAGAACCTTCATCGTACAACCACAATTTTCATACCCAGGAGTTAGTTATCCACAACGCATTCAGTCGTAAAACATCCATTCAATAGTCAGAAATTTCACTACAGCTCCTTCCACTCATTTAAATAAGTATTTTTTTTTCAAAAGCTAAGTATCTTAAATTTTTTATTTCCGGTTATGTACAGTCCGATCAAATTTACTTAATTTCTTTTTAATCAAAACATACAGGTTTTACGTATCAATTTCACACACACACACACATATACATTAGGGTGGGTCAAAAAAATTTTTTTTTGATCCGACACTCGAAATCTTGTTCTAAGGTACCTCTAGAAAGTACTTACAAAATCTCAGCTCTTAATATTAACGGGAAGATGATGCCCATCATAGTTTTCCATTTTCAGTTTAGTATCATATAAAAATGGTCATATCTTTTTAAAAATATATTGTTCAACCAGTCGCAAAAACAGTATTTATAGGAAATTGAACGGTCTACAAAAATAGTCTCTTATACTTTTTTCATTAATATAATAAAATAATACTACTTAATTACGTAAAATTTTGAAAAAAAAATGGTTTGAAGAAAAAAAATATGTTTTTTTTTCAAAGTTTTGACTTTGAAAATAATATTTCAAAAACTATTCATATGGACAACTCATTTTTAGTTTTTATTTAATGTATAGGTTTTTGGCTTTTCGAAATGCTATAGCACGACTCTGTAGGTATTACCGTTATTTTTAAATAATATTTTTTCCATTTTTAGTGATTTTTTTCTTAAATTGCCCCTCCCGCCTAAACGGGGGAAAATGGACCCCCCCCTCCCATACGATTTTTTGCTTGTCTAGGTCTAACCTACACACCCTACCTTTTTGTCACACCTTATGTAAATCACCCTGTATAGCTGTTGGACATCATTTTTCGACTTCACGCGATTTTTCGTACTTTTATTTTTGGCATGTATACGTTGTTGTATTATTTCAAAGACCTTTTTAATTTGTTCAATGTTCTTTATTTGAGCGATAACAATTAACTGAACTCTTAAGATAATTCTCAAAGAAGTGAGACCACCACACTAGCTGATATATGTGTGTATATTTCATGTGTATGTTATGTATAACTTATTGGTAGAGATGGGACATTATGCATCATACGTAACGCCCGTTCAGGTTTCAGATAGCAAAAACCCTCCCCATCCGTCGAGCTAGTCTAATTGGCCTTTGCAAGCAAGCCAAGCTTTCTGATCCTGGACAACCATGCGCTTTTGCCTCCAGTATCTACAAGTGTTCATGTAAGCGCTGAGTAGTGATGGAAGCATAGAAAGTGAGTGGTTTATTTGGAATTCTGGTTTGGGCTCTGGGCACATACGGTGTAAAGTACACTGGTATAAGTTCGGCATGTTGTTTCCGTTTTCCTTCCTCGGTTAACATCTCGGGGGTACGTTACAAAACAGAAGAAATAAAAAGTATCAAGAGTGGCAATGAGTTGAGCAAAAAGAGTAACATACTGGTAGTAGGAGGTCGATTGCAAAATTCACAATTGATGCAATCTGAAAAACATCCATACATTTTTCCACACAATGAAAAATTTACAAAGCTGTTGATTGAAGATGCTCACGCCAGCACACTGCACGGTGGAGTTCGACTAACGCTGGCAAAACTAAGACAACATTATTGGATCCTACAAGCTAAACGCGTGATCCGTGAAGTCATACGCAAGTGCATTAGATGCTACCGCTTTAGTGCACAACCTAGTGTCCAAAAAATGGGAACACTACCAGCAGCCAGAGTGACACCATCGAGACCGTTTACTCTTTTACGGAATACCGAGATTGCTTCAACTGAAATTCGTTGGGTTGATTTATTCCAGCACTTTCGTATCAATAACCTAACTTTAACAAATTTTTTACGATTATTGAGTACGTTATGTGTCTGCCTGGAAGTAACGCACCTGTGGAAAGAGTTTTTTCTCAAATAAACAAGGTTTGGACAAGTGATTAAACACAAATCAGTATCTCAGTAATGAAAGCTACTTTGATAACGAAAATAAATATAAATAAATCATGAAGCTAAGCTTCACACTTTTCTAAAAACAAGACCCGATATTTAAAAAAAAAATTTGTTCAGCCGATAAATATCAAAATACAAACTAGAATTCACCCCACTACTTATTTGCTTTGATTATTTCAAAATAATAATAATAAAAAAAAAACCTTGTAAGACACTAGTAACTTTTTTACATAATTCCGAAGATGTCCTGCTTTGACAAAAAAAAATTGAATAGTCACGTTAAGTATACCTACCTAACAAGATCAACCACTTATCAACAACAAAATGTATAGGTTACCTGAAAAGCAACGAGATATCATCAACGACCAACTAGCTGAGATGCTTGATAACGACATAATGCAACCCAGTAAAAGCCCTTGGAATTTTCCACTCTTGGTAGTTCCGAAAAAGACATGCCCGAACGGTGAGATACGATGGAGGGAGTTATGTATAATATATGTACATTATACAATCGATAATAATATGACACTTCATATCCGATCGTAGTATCATAAGCATTGGCAATGGGAACATGCGTACGACAGAATTATGCTGACGTAGTGTCTGTTCCCACGATTCCATTATGCACATGATATCTCAATCGGATATAGAAATATGCAAAAGCAGAACTTACTTGAAGACAGAAATAAAAGTTCAGTTGTGTATAAACCATCAAACTAGGGTAGTTGTAGATTTTAGAAAAATAAACGAAATTACAATAGGAGATGCTTTTCCTCTACCTCGAATCGAAGACATTCTTGACCAATTAGGACATGCCAGATATTTTTCCACGCTAGATTTGGCGAGTGGATATCATCAAATGCTGGTCGACCCAAAGGACAGGGCAAAAACAGCATTAAGCAAAGCACATCATACGGCCACTACGAGTTCAAAAGGATGCCGTTCGGTTTGAAAGGTGCTCCTGCAACTTTTCAACGTTTAATGAACTATATCTTAACCGGCCTGCAAGGTCTGGAATGCTTTGTTTACCTAGATGATATCGTGGTTTACGGAAAAAATTTGGTAGATCATAATAGAAAACTACAATTAGTTCTCGATAGGCTGAGAGATCACAATTTAAAGGTACAGCTGGAGAAATGCCAATTCTTACGCAAAGAAGTGGTATACTTGGGACATAAATGTTCCGCCGCAGTAGCATAGCCTGACCCCAGTAAAACCAGTTGTGTACAAGATTTTCCCGTACCAAAAACGGTTCGACAAACGCAATCCTTTTTAGGCCTAGCAAATTACTATCGAAAGTTCATTCTGAATTTCTCAAAAGTAGTTAAACCTTTGACAAATCTTCTAAGAAAAGATGTAAAATTCACATGGACCGAAAAGTGTCAAGAATCTTTTCAAAAAATTAAAGACCTTCTCATTTCATTTATCTACAAGCAGTCTTACAGCTAACAGATATAGTGCTCCAAGAATAAAATATTAAAATATAAATAAGTACAATAAATCAGTCTTAAATTTTCTTCTACTAAGGATTGAAAAATCAATTTCTGAAGGCACTTCATTCAAATCAGCTATGCATCTTGATAACGTTTCATTACATCCATAAACTGTTCTATGTATTTTTTGAAATAGGAAAATCCTTGTTCTCGTGGACCTGGCTGGTACATTTATAGGTAATAGAGCAAGGAGTGTTGGACACTTTATGTGGTAGCATAGTAAGTCTCTTATAAGCATTACACCATGAATTTTTCTTCTTGATTCTAAGGATTTTATTCCAAGCAATAGGCATCTAGCTTTGTAATCAGGACAGAAACCCCAGCTCATTTTGTTGAATATGTATTTTGTAAATCTTCTTTGAACCGATTCTACCCTGTCAGAATTAACTTTAAACGCGGGACTCCAGATTACATCAGCGTATTCCAAACGCGATCTGACAAGAGATGTATACACTATACAATGTTAATAAAACATAAGGATCTCGAAAATCTTTGCCATTACGTTTTATGAATCCAACTAACGAGTTAGCTTTTGGTACTAAGAAATTAATGTGGTTCCTAAAATTTAATGAGGAATCAAGAATAACACCTAAGTCCTTAATGTTTGAGACACGATCTAAGACATTAGATTCAATTGTGTAATTGAACCGAATACTGGTACATTTTCGAGTAAATGAAATAATGTTGCACTTTTTTATATTAAGTTTCAAGCAATTTTCGTGACACCAGTGTGTAAGAGAATCAAGGCCAGATTGAATTAATTGACAATCACCTAAGCTGTTAACTGTCAAGAATAGCTTGAGATCATTCGCATATAACGGGAATTTTTTTACAAAAACTCTTCCATCTCGGTATATACCAGAGATGGAAGAGTTTTTGTAAAAAAATTCCCTGCGAGTCCACCACTCTACATTAACAATTTGTATGCATTGGATTCTGTTTGCATTAATGATGCAGCTGTCTATGTTGCTTCTGATGTTGCTGGTAAATCATCTGGTGTTGCTGTTGCTGATGTTGCTGTTGCCGATGTTGCTGTTGCTGATGTTGCTGTTGCTGATGTTGCCATTGAACTCTGAGTATTCCTATTTATGTATTTTGGTTTTTTTCTGTTTAGTATTACCAGCCTATGTTAATCAAAAATTACTCAATATTAATTTTCTATTATTATTATTATTATTATTATTATTTTTTTTTTTTTTTTCCTTCTTTTTTGTGTGCTATTTCCGTTCATCTTATTTTCTTAAATTTTTGCATTGCTCTTAATATTATGAAACAGATACCTATATATATATATATATTTTTTTTTTTTTCTTATTATTTTTCTGCTTTGATATTCACTTGAACTAGCCATGCTTTACAATATTTATTTTCATCTAATTTTTTTCTATTTCTTATTAGCTTCTCTGATATGTGTAGGGTGGGTCTCTCTCGATTCCTTGAGAACGATTTGTTGTAATGGTTGGCGCTTTGGAGCCTGATACGATAAGATATGTTCTTAATGCTATGTGTGAATTTTATAACGGGTTAAACATATGTCATTTGAATGCCGGTAGCTTAAGGTCAAAGTATACAGTCTTGCACCAAATGCTGGGTACCTCTAGAATGGACATTGTCATGGTTTCGGAATCCTGGCTCAACTCTAATGTTCAATCTAACTTTGTTGCAATTCCAGGTTTTTCTCTGCATCGCAATGATCGTAGGGACAGGGTCGGTGGTGGTGTTTGTATGTATGTTAGAGACTACTTGTCGACCAAAATCGTTTATTCGTCTTCCCTGTGTCCAATTGAGTTTCTTTGTGTAGAAGTTAAACATGAATCTGAAAAATATCTACTAGTGACAGTATATTGCCCTCCGCGAATTTTTATGGAAGAGAATTTTGTGGAGTTGGAAGATACCATATCCAATTTAAGTAGGATCGATGATAAAGTTTTAATAGGAGGAGATTTCAATGTGAATATTTTAGAAAACAATGGCACATGTCAGCTTTTTCAATATTTTTGCCATAAACTCGGCCTTGAAGTGGTTACTACCGGCTGGCCAACCTGCTATCAATCAACCAGTAATCCGTCGTTAATTGACATGTTTTTAACAAATTCAGTAACGCAAGTAATGGGGAATGACCAACTGAGTCTTACGTCTGATTTTAATCATGACCTGATATATTGCTCACTAAACTTTGATTTGCGTAGGGATACTGTCAAAACATTACAATTTAAAGCGACTAATCGAACTGATTTACTCAATTTACATCAAAATGTGTGTGCCTTTGGCCTAAGTAACATCTACTATGCCCCAGATATAGATTCGAAAGTTTCCATCTTAACTAACGTTACAAGTTAACTTTACGAAATATATGTGCCAGTTGTAACGAGAGTTGTGAAGCCTAATAGTTGCCCGTGGTTCACTCAGCAAATTAAAGCGTTTATTAAAGAAAGAGAACGGTTTCACAGATGCTTTAAAAGAAACCCGTCGGAATTTAATCGACGTCAGTATGTTTTCGCTAGAAATAGAGTAACCTCTTTGATTCGTAGCTCTAAGCGCACTTTTTTTATGAAACGCCTTGATCCCCATCTTAATCCAAAAATCCTTTGGAAAAATTTGAAAGACGTTGGGGTGATTGAAAATGAAAAGCCCAAATGCTGCTTTGATCCCACTGAAATGGCCACGGTTTTGGTACCTGAATCCTGTAGCGCGGTTGCGTTTGATTTTGATGTTGATAATTCAAATGGCTGCTTTGAATTTCGGTGTGTAAACGAAGCTGATGTAATTATTGCAATGCGGTCAGTCAAATCCAATGCGATTGGACCAGATGAAATTGCACCCAAATTTGTTAAATTAGTCCTGCCAGTACTTTTGCCTTTTCTTGTGCACATCTTTAATTATTGTATTTACAGCCGTCAATTCCCTGTAAAATGGAAGTCCGCTAATGTGATCCCTGTACCCAAAAGCTCAAAACCCACCAGTCCATCGGAGTTTAGGCCAATCAGCTTGCTCTCATTTTTTGCCAAGGTTTTTGAAAAGATTCTAGCACAGCAGATTCAGGATGATTGGGACATGCACAATAAACTATCAGTTTGGCAATCAGGTTTTAGGAAAAAACATAGCTGTGAATCAGCAGT
Source organism: Melanostoma scalare (assembly GCA_949752695.1). Taxonomy (NCBI): domain Eukaryota; kingdom Metazoa; phylum Arthropoda; class Insecta; order Diptera; family Syrphidae; genus Melanostoma; species Melanostoma scalare. The sequence continues at coordinate 80,345,179 of OX456986.1, read as the reverse complement.
TATCAAAGCGACCTCTGATTTAAGAGCAGCTTTGCACAAGGATGATATCTGTGTCATGGTAATGCTTGACTTCTCTAAAGCCTTCGATAGTATTGATCACTTAGTGCTTCTAAGAAAGCTCAAGTCAGAATTTCAATTTTCGCTTTCTACCCTTGAACTTATTTCAAACTATTTAAAAAATCGGTTACTAACGGTGAAAACCAATAATGGTGTATCTAGTCCAATTCTTGTCTATAAGGGTGTTCCTCAGGGATCTGTTTTGGGACCGCTATTGTTCTGCGCTTACATAAACGATTTACCAGATGTAATCGCCAATAGTAATATACACATCTATGCAGATGATGTTACTTTATATCTATCCGGAAGTTTTGGCTTATTAGAAAACTGCGTTGCTAGAGTAAACGAAGATTTATCTCAAGTTAATAGTTGGGCTGAGTCAAACAAAATTCTTTTAAACCCAAATAAATCACTTGGTATTGTTTGTTCAAGACGAAATATATCTCTGGATGTTTTACCCTTGCTTGTGCTAAACGAAATTTCTCTGCCCTATGTTGAACAAGTTAAATATCTTGGTTTTAAAATTAATAGTAAATTGAGTTGCTGTGATGCTACATCAGAAACAATTAGGCGAGTCTACAGTAGATTGCGTACCCTAAGAACTTCATCTAACTTACTGTCACCGAATATGAAATCACATTTAGTAAAATCATTGTTGTTACCTTTTTTTACCTATAATGCTTTAGTTTACCCCTGTTTAGACTATGAATGCAGGCGTAAGTTAAATGTAGCGTTCAACGACTGTTTGCGTTATATTTACGGTCTACCAAGACATGTAAGTGTTTCAAATTTTAAAACTTCTCTTTTAGGAATGAGTTTAGATGCGTTTTATGAGTACAGGTCACTTCTGAAACTTCATGACATAATCCATGATTGTTGTCCCGAGTATTTACACGCATATCTTCATTTTCTCAGATCACCAAGAGGACTAAAATTAGTTCTACCACGGTTTACACATAGCATTGGAGAGCGTTCTTATTTTACTAACGCAATTAGACAGTGGAATAATCTTCCACATCGATTGCAAAGAATCATTTCGTCAAAGGGTTTTCGGGGGGAGTTGCTCAATCACATTTCGGGAAGGGTTTGAAGAATGGTTTTAATTTAGTTTTTAATTATTATTCAATTTCTCTGTTTTTATACTTTTTATATTATTTATATCTTTTTTTATAATTTCTTTTATAATTTCTCTTATATATTTTTGCTACTGCTTTTTCCGTATAGGTCTACTCTTTCCATTGTTTCTCAGCTTAAATTTTACATTTTGTTATTACCTTAACATTAACTTACTGAACAAATTTATTGTGATGAGCTACAATTGTAATTTAAATTTCTGAATACTTAATTATAAGATCAATCTTGAAGTTCAAATAATTTTTAAGATAATAAATACAATACAATACAATATAACAAACACCTACAATATTTGAATGCAGATAAAATGTCATTGATAAAAATTATGAAGAACAATGGACCGAGGTGGCTACCTTGGGGTACACCCGATGTACACTGAATTTCCCTTGAAAAAGAATTTTCAATTTTAACCTGTTGTTTTCTACAAGAAAGATACGAGGATATCCAACGAAGGATTTGGGAATGAAATCCAAACATCTCTAGTTTAGCAAGGAGTATTTGGTGGTTTACAGAATCGAACGCTTTACTAAAATCCGTATATACCGCATCGACTTGAAAACCACTTTCCATAGCATTAGTTACAAAAGAAATAAAATATGCCAGATTTGCTAAAGTGGATCTACCAGATACAAAACCATGCTGTACTTCCGATAAATGTTCGCTTGTGAAGAAATCTAGTTTATTTTTCAGGATACTTTCAAACAATTTGGGAATTGCAGAGAGTTTGCAAATACCCCTATAATTTTGAATATCACTTTTTGAGCCTTATTTATGGATCGGAACTAAATAAGAAAGTTTCCATTCTTCGATGAAGATTCCATCTTGAAGAGACTTATTAAATATCATAAGTAAGGGAGTGCAAATAGAGTTACAACATTCCTTAAGCACTGTGGCAGGAATGCCGTCGGGGCCAGAGCTAAAACTAGATTTAAGAGATAAAAGTGCTGTATTAACTTCATCGAAACTGAACTGAATGGATCCAATATTAATGCTACTGTTCAATTGTGTGAGTGAACTTTTATTAAAACTAGATACGGAATAAACCGATTCAAAGAAATTAGCAAATAATTCGACTGTGGAATCTAAGTCCGAGGATTCGACGCCACTGTAATGCATAGTACTTGGAAACCCTACTGATTTTCTTTTGGAATTTATAAAAGACCAGAATGATTTAGAATTGTTTTTGATATTGCTTTCAATATATATAATATAATTTCACCACCTATACTTATATATCCCGATTTTAATCAACCTTTTAACCTAACCACTGATGCAAGTAATAACGCAATTGGTGCGGTACTGTCTCAAGGAGAGGTTGGTAAAGACCATCCAATCGCATACGCTAGTAGAACCCTAAACAAAGCCGAAAGAAATTATTCGACAAGCGAAAAGGAACTTTTAGCTATCGTTTGGGCAACCAAAAACTATAGGTACTACCTGCTAGTGAGACAAGTGACTATATATACCGATCACAAACCTTAAAAGGGCATTTTTAGCGTTATAGACCCAACATCGCGATTGGTCAGGATTCATCACAAGCTTTCCGAATTCGATTATAAAATCGAATACAAACCCGGAAAGTATAATACTAACGCAGACGCGCTTAGTAGGATTCCAAATTGTTCGGTCGAACCTACGTTTGGCAAAATTATAAAAATAACTTTTAAATCCAGAAATAGTGAAGACAAAAACTCAAACAATATTGTTCTCGCTGTAACCCGAGCACAAACGCGAAAAAACAATGAAGAAGCCGAAAAAAAAATGTAGATACCCCTCCTGTAATTCATACACCCTGTAGAAGAAGCAACAAAAAAAGATTTGAAACCATAAATTCTCAAGAAGAAAGTTCCACAATTCTCAATGATTACCACAACTCTCCATTTGGCGGACACCAAGGTGTTATTAAGACCTACAAGAAAATCCAAGAAAAATATAAATGGCCAAAATGATCAAAGATATAGCCAACTACTTAAAAAAATTCAAAAAATTTCAGAAAATGAAGTCATGTTTCGAAACTAAAGTGCCAATGGTAATTACAGACATCTGTAATTTATGTTTTGACAAGGTTTATCTCGACATTGTGATACCATTTCCAGATTCTCAAATCGGAAACAAGTACATTCTAACTTTCCAAGATAATCTGACAAAATTCGTCGATTGGTATGCAATGCCCAACGCCGAAGCTGAAACAGTGGCACACATATTTTTCGAACAAATAGTTACAAGATATAGAATACCTAAGCAACTAGTAACTGACCAAGGTGCTAACTTCGTAGGGAAACTATTCAAACGAGTGTGTAAACTCCTACAAATCGAGAAACTTCAGGCTACTGCATACCACCCTCAATCAAATTCACTTGAACGTGCTTATAGGCCTTTAGTGGAGTATTTCCGTACTATATGTGACGACAGTCCAAGAATTTGGGATCAGTACCTCAGAACTGCAGCATTCGTATACAATAATAGTATGCACGAGGGAACCAACATACCCCAATGGATTGCCCTTATGGTTTCACTTCTAGTGTACCCTCTAATTTAAAACGAGATCCTGAACCCCTTTACAACCACGAAAATTATTATTATGTTCTAAAACACAAACTTCAAAAAACTTACGCTATAGCTAGAAAAAACCTTCTCCAGAGCAAAATAAATTCTAAAAGCTATCATGATACAAAACTAAGACCCAATATTTTCCATATAGGAGATAAAATCCTAATAAAGAATCCAAATAAAAACCACAAGTTAAATGATGTTTGGAAAGGCCCATATACAGTAGTAAAAATCATCAATGACATTAACAGTGTAGTTTAGATAAACACTAAACAGGTGACTGTTGATAATAACCGTTTAAAACATTACGAATAACAACCAACAAATTAATTCAAAAAAAAAAACCATCTTCACCTTGTTAATTTTTCCAATCAGCAAGACAATTTTTGGAAGTGAAAACTTAGTTTAGTTTTAAATTCATTTTTATTGTTTCTTTCTTATAACTACTTACTTGCTAACAAAAATGTTTAAACTAGCTTACATAATAACTTAATTAACTTATTGACCCTAGGCGGGTACTCTAAATTACACAATAACTAGAGATGCGCTAAACAGTTCTTTTGGCGGAACGGACATGAAATGGTTCTTTTTAGCAACTGGTTCCCGGATCCATGTCCGCGGAACTGTTAAGGTTGCATTATGGTTTTTTATGATCGAGCTTTGGAAAGGTCTTTAAAACTCTTGTTTTGCACTACTTTTGTCAAAATTGAATAACACTTCTTCATAGCTGTGAATTTTTTTAACACTATTCAACAGATGAAGAAAGCTGCACAAAATAAAATTACCAAGTATACACCTGAATCTAACCCAATCACTTTCAAATTTATATTACAAATCACTTCATGTTTTCAGTTGGAAGACAACTAAAAAAGAAAAACCCTTTTAAACTGACATGAACACATGAAAATTTAAAAAAAATTGCTTTAAAATTCACTTAAAAAGTTTTCAAATTTCAATAAAATCTAATCTCACTACTTCAATTTAAACACAAGAAACAAGATTGTGCGAGGACATGGACATGAACTATAATAAAAATTCCTATATCCTATAACCATAGCCAACCACAAAAAAAATTGTGGCCAAAGGGTTCGACGTTCAAAATTTACATACAAACATCTTAATTTCTTAATAAGAAAGAAACTGCATAAAAAAAACAAAGAGATATGGAACTGGTAGAATATATCCATTTTAACACGTCGGTATATAAGTTCATGTTGTTTGTATTTGCAATTACAATACAAATTTACAAACAAGACAGACCAACCCCTAAAAAAATATCTTATCATATTCTAATAAGAAAGCAACTACGAAAAGACACAGAACTGTAGGAAATACAAAAAGACATGGAGCATGGGCATGGAGGAACTGCAAAAATGCTGGACATGTGGACATGCAGGACCTGCGAAAAGACACGGACATGCAGGACCTGCGAAAAGACACGGACATTAGGGAGATGCGAAAAGACACGGACATATAGGAGCTGCGAAAAGAAATGGAACTGGAGGAACTATGAACGTGAAAGCAGGTCCAACCGAATAGCATGCATAAATGTGTCTTTCTGCCTGTTTGTATCTGGTATACGTATACCTGAAATGTGGTTCTTTCATATTCTCTTTCTTAAAAGCACTCGCCGTACACCGCAGACCGCACCGACGCGACGCCGACTTTTTATTCAATCTTGTGTTAGTGGGGAGTCTAGGTATGCTGTGACTAGTGCTGTATTTATTCTCGTCATCTCGTTTCTCGTGTGTAGTTTTTTTTATATCGGTGCATGTGCATGTATTGTTTCTTTCATATCTTTCGTTCTTGGTTGTTTGATCTATACTCCATGCATGAGTTAGAGTATGATGTCGGAACTGTGGAGTGTGGACATGTTAAATTTCGTTTTCAATTTCTGTGGGTTTGATAAGTACACAGTCGGAACTGTGGACATGTTTGATTTCGTTTTGTGGAAGGATAGGACATGTGTCCGATAAAAGACATGGTTCCTGGAACCATACATGTCCGGACCTACCCAACTCTCAATAACTTATTTCTAATGCCTTTCGGCCTAAAGATACAATAAATCTATTTCAAAATAAAACTATTATTAATAACTAAGAAAGTTTAAAAAACTTAGTTTCTTCGATCAATTTTTTGATTTTTCTTAAAATTACTTACAACTAATTAAAACACTTAAAACTAATTAAAACTTCTTAAAAACTACTTAAAACTGGAGCAGCCACAGTAGCTTTTCTTTGTTTTTTTGTTTTTTTTTTTTGGTTTTATATTTTATTTTTTTTGGTTTTTGTGTTTTTAAATTTTTTTTTTTTGGATTTTGGGACGCATTAAGACAGCCATAGGCGACTCGCTACCAGTAAAATCAACATTTTGTTGCTCACACAACCACCAGAACATTTTCGACGTTTTAATAACGTCCCGTCGATCGCAATCTGATACCGCAGTACTGAACCGGAGGAGCTCTTCAGCTTCTTCGCCTACTGCGGCGACGTCCCGTCGTTCCACGGACTTACGGCAGACGTGGTAGACTGACGGAACCGCCAATCTATCCTGTATCAAACCTATCATGTCAAAATAGAGGAAAGCCTCCGGTGGGACAAATCCACTGAAACGTGTTCTCTCCATGTATTCTATGTTGGGGTAGTAAGCCCCAAATATCAGGCCATTGTTCGAAGACATCGCCCTTGACCACGAGTCAGTTTTATCATGAAGTTGTCGATTCTGTTTATTTGAGCCCCGTTGTAAAGGACCCCATTCGGATAATATCTTCTGTACTCCGACTCTGGTGTTCTGTGCAATCCAAGACAGGTACGCAGACACTGTCTCTCAAACACCCGAATCTTTTCCATCTGAGACGCTGTAACATTGAACCACACAGGGCACCCATAGGCAATCATTGGCCTTATAAGGGCCATGTAGCAAATAACCTTCACTCTGCTATCAAGTTGTCTGCTGTGAGACAGTCGCCTTGTCAGAGCAAAAGCTCCTCTAGCCCTGGCCAGAGCCGCATCCATATGTTTGTTAAAATATAGATACTGATCTAGCCAGATGCCCAGGTACTTCACTTCTACTTTGCTTGGCAGTGGGTGGCCATGTAGATCAACGATCACCAGCTTTCGCCAGTTCTTTCTCGTATTTTTGAGGCCCGAGCCAACGAGGTTCTAAACACAATTGTTTCCGATTTCTGGAAGTTGATTTTCAACTTCCAGTCATCGCAATATTGCTGAATCTTATCGAAGTCACGCTGCAAGAGTTTGTGGAAAATGTCTTTTATTACCCCTGTTTTCAAGAAGGGTGAAAAAATAGATATAAAAAACTACAGGCCAATTGCAAAGCTTTCATGCATTCCTAAGCTGTTTGAACAAGTAGTCTGCGAAAGTTTATCATTCTTTGCAAGGAATATAATCTGTAATCAACAACACGGATTTATGCAAAGAAGATCAACGGCTACTAATCTTCTCTCGTTTTACCATAAATGCTCTAATACACTCGAAAAAGGGTATGAGTTAGACTGCATTTATACTGATTTCTCTAAGGCCTTCGACCAACTTTCTCATAATATTATATTATATAAACTAAAAGCATTTGGATTTCCACCAGTATTTATTGTTTGGATAAGTTCATACTTAAAAAATAGATCTTATCAAGTCAAATTTCGTAACGTCTTGTCAAATTCTTTCAATGGTCTGTCTGGTGTGCCACAAGGGAGTCACCGTGGTCCTTTGCTTTTCATTATTGCAATAAATGACGTCATTACTTGTATATCATACAGCGACATTCTAATTTTTGCTGACGACATGAAGATTTTCAAATCGATAGAATATTCGTCAGATCGCAATTTATTACAAAAAGATATCGACAGTTTTGTTACGTGGTGTTCTAAAAACGGTCTTAGTTTGAACCCTTCCAAGTGTCAAAGTATGACGTTCTCACGCAAAAGGATTCCCTCTGTCGCAAATTATTCAATATCTCAGCAATCATTATCTCAAGTCTCGAATTTCCGCGACCTTGGTGTAATTTTTAGTACTAACCTTGAATTCAATGAACACATCAATTCCATAACAAGTAAAGCAAATTCAATGCTTGGGTTCATAAAGAGATGGGCAAAAGAATTTAACGACCCCTATGTTACACTTTCCTTATACAACTGTCATGTTCGTCCCTATCTCGAGTATGCTTCTCAGGTTTGGTCACCTCTATATGAAGTTCATAAAACTCGTATTGAGGCAGTTCAACACAGATTTATACGTTTTGCCCTGAAAGGTCTTCCCTGGGAAGATCCTTTTAATCTCCCCCCTTATGAAAATCGTATTCGTCTTTTGAATCTTCAACCACTCTCACAAAGACGGACTAACAATGATTTGGTATTTTTCCATCAACTTATAACAGGTTCGATCGATGCTCCCGACTTGCTCTCCCACATAGGATTCAACTATCGTGGAGGATCTCACCAACTACGTAATTTAGAGTTTTTGCATTGCTACCACCACAGAACTAACTATGGCATGCATGAGCCGATAGCTCGCATGAGTAGGTTATACAACTCTAACCCTTTTACTTTAGATTTCAATCTTAGTAAAAGTAGTTTAAAATTAAAACTCAAAACCAGTGCTCCACAAGCATGATTTTTGTTTTGTATTTAATTTGTATTTAATTTGTATTTAATTATTAGTTACTGTAAATTATTTTAATTGTATTTTTTCTTCTTTTTTTTATATACTTTCAATAATGTTTATAGTTTGATTTTGTTTTATCGATGTAGTAAAAGTTAATTATGTTAAATGTTATGTCCTTGTTCGAATACGTTCTTTTGTGCTTGTGTTGGCGTTTTTTACTAACCACTAACACTTGCATTAATGATGAAGAGCGTAGATAAGTGCGTACATATGAGCTTGCTCTAAGCTCAGTACCGCTTAAGACTCTGAGATGCAAAAAAAAAAAAAGAGTATTCTGATGACCTCGATCTTTAGACCTGTTCTGTGCGCGATTAGGTCGTCGGCGTACGCTATGGCATGGTGAAGTGAACCAATTAGATCGCCGGTGAAAATGCTAAACAAAATAGGCGAATTCACCGCTACCATTCTGTATTTTAAAAGTTCTGGTAGAAGTTTTATTGCAACTTTTCACAACAAACGTTCTACCATGAAGCATGTCATTCAGAATATATAGCAGTGGTTTACTCATGCCATATCTGATCAACTTATAGAAAAGACCTAAGCCAAACGGTATCGAAAGCCTTCTCCAAGTCAACCAGACACGCACCCGTACACTGATTTTTAGCTTTGTTCCATTGAATATCTGATTCTAGTTTAGACGCGGCATGTGTGGTATCATGGCCCGCCTTAAAACCAAACTGATTTTTGTTATATATTTATTCTTTATTATTCTTTAGTTAGAGTGAATTTGTTGAAAAATCATAAGAAACCTTTTTTGTAGAACAACAAATTTTCTATAAGAATATGTATCGCTCATCTCGGCACTTTGCTTTTAGACCGAAATATAAAATTCCAAAAATTATATGTTTTTTTTTCCATACAATTTGTATGGGAAATGGAAGTCTGCGATGAGCGACCTCTAAATATAAATTTTTCGAGCTCAAATTTTAACAGGCTTGTTCTTACACCTACTCGAAGTTAAAAATCGATGTGCATCGAGAAAAAGAAAAAAGTCACCTTTTTTGAACCGGTCTAATATATATGTTAGGAAAGTTTTCTTTGGGGCAGCTATCGAGCGCTTCCAATGATTTCTTAGAGGAAGTAGGTATTATTTCTTCGGATCAAATATCTCTTCCAAGTTTTTAATTCTTCAAGAACAGAAGATGGACTCAACATTTTCATTAAATTTTGCAGCTGCTTTGTATATATCAGACGAAGAATCCTTGAAAAGAACCGAAAACCCTTCTAGTATGATTTCATGGTTTGTAAATTTTTCTCCAAGGTTCATTACATAGAAATCGAGAAAAGGATTGTATTCATAACACGAAAATATTCTTCTATACTTGAAACCGAAGGGTTCGAACTATACTTTTGTCGGTTCACTATTCTCTTATAGTGCAGTCAATGAAGCGAAAAATAGGGCCTGTTCGAAAGTACAATGTTTTTATATGAAACTAGCTGAGCCGCCCGGCGTTGCTCGGTTCTGTAGTTTTAAGGTTAATTCGACAATCGACATTCTTCGAAAAAGAATAATAAACATTGACCAAAAGAACGATCTTATAAACGGGTTCAATACTACAACCCAGAGTTCAATGCGACATCGTAGATCTCCATTTGATTTTGTTGGAAGCGTAGCGCATAGTTTGTTTGGTGTGCTGGATCAGGAAGATGCTCAACACATCCAAAATCAAATTGAATTGGCAAATAAACAGGATCAACACTTATATTCTCTCATCCGAAAACAGAGTTCCATTGCTGACTATACGGCTAAATATACTTAGGCGCAACTCATTAGAAGTTCAAAATGATTTTAACACATTAAATACATATTTAACAAAAACTTTCAATACAATTGGAAAACAACAAAACGAAATTGTGAATAATCAACATTTTCTTGCGCTCACTACGTATTTAAGTATGATGCTTAATAATTTCGAACGCACTCAAGATGTCCTGCTAGATGTTATCCTGGACTTAAATCATGCGAAGATCAACCCACAGATAATAACACCAATGCAAGTAAGAAGTCAACTGCAACTGATTCAAGGAAATCTACCTTCATCGCTGAGGCTGCCCAGTGTTTCGGAATTGGAAATGTTAAAATTAATAACAGTCAAAGGACGGACACTACATGAAACAATTGTTTTTGAAGTCTTAATCCCGTTAGCCGAAGATCAAGAATTCCAAGTTTTTAGCCTGATTCCATTGCCTATTGTTCACAACAATATGAGCCTACTCGTCGATGTAACATCTCCATACCTTGCGGTTACATTAGCGAGAGATAGATATTTTGGACTCTCCTATATTGAATTCAATTCTTGTAAACTAATAGGAACGAGAAATCATCTTTGCAGACAGATTGTGCCTACTAGAGTTCACTCCAAAGAATTTAAAGTGTGCGAAATGGCTCTATTAAACCACGAGGACAACGCTTTGGAAATATGTGATCTAAGGAAAGTACCTCCACAAGATCATTGGTATGCGCTGAGGCAAACAGACTCTTGGATATTTTCGGTGATGAACAATGTAACAGGGCTTCTGATTTGCAATGGTCAAACAAGAAGTATTTCTCTATCAGGCACTGGAATGATTGGGTTCAACAACATGTGCTCCCTTAAAATTGATACAATGATAATTAATGGTCATTTAAATTTAAAGACTATTATAACAAAGTCATTTGTTCCAAGTGCAAGGCTAAGCAATTGGATCAGAAACCGCACATTGACAGACGACCATTTTTCCCCCTTGACGGTAAGAAATAATGATAATGAAACAAATATTAAAAATCTTTCGCAGGAAATAGAAGACCTTAAGAGAGTAATCCCTTCTGATGAACTACCACCCGCCAACATACATGATTTTCATCACTATGGCTTGAGCTACTTGTTGCTGGCGATCACCATTGGAATGATGGTATATTTTTGCCGATATCGAAAACATCAGGCCGCAATACAAATTCCAATTCGGAGAAGAGGTTCTCGCTTTCAGGCAACTATTTAAATTGAAGGTTAGGAACCTTCAAGGAGGGGTGTATGTTGGAACTCAAATGACTGCGTAGTACGCAACCATTTGGGTTTCAAATATCTTAATAAATTTTATTTATTTGTAACGAGAGCTTTGATGTGAACGCTCAAGTCCGGACGTTCACTGGACGAAATACGAGTCTTGCGTGGACTATCTACTCGCTTGCTGAATAGCCAGTTCCCACGATTGTTTGCGTCACATCACAGCTCATCGAATAATACCATTTTTTGTTCATTCTACTGTCAACACTCAAACCAATCACAGTGGTTAATAAAGTTTGTAAACATTTAAATTGTGCATTTGATTTTGATTTATTCAGCTACCAATACTAACACGTTAAGGAGCACGACTACATAAAGCTTCTGGATCGCGTGAGTTTTCGAAGATCAGATATTTTTAGTTATTTTATTTCGACAAATCACTTCTTAACACATCTATATGTGGAAAATTCTAATTTAAATTTTAAAAGTAAGTTCATTTCAATAAAATTGAGGAGAATATTAGGAAAATTTGGTTGGCAACACTGTTGTGAAAGTGATTGGTTCAATTTTCATATCGCTCCTGCGAATTTTTAAATTAAAATATTCAATATATATACATACTAGCGACCCGCCCCGGCTTCACACGGGTACAATGCTGATGCTAAATACACAACATTCTTACTTATTTACTTTTTATATTTTTAACTATTTATTTTATTTTTACAACAATTATTATATTACAAAATGTCTTTATATACAACGTTCACAGCTTTCTTGTCATTAGACAATAAAAACATATTTTCTCTAGAAGTTACTCTTGATAGAGCGACATACAGTTGGCCATGTGAAAAACAGTCAACGCTCAAATCTAAGCCTGCAACGTTAAAGGTTTGAACCTGAAGGTAGTATAACCAACTGCCCAATGCCGTTGCGGTGTTCATTCGCCTGTAAAGAATCCTGAAGATGAACGTAATTTTCGGCTCTCAATTAAGTTTGATTATTACGGATGTAGGCCATTCTCTCAGATTAAATTTTCGCATATTGATCTACCATGTATTGGTTTGTTAACATTCCACATCTAAGCAAAGTGTTGAAATTGTTATGTCTTGTCATTATACGGTAGCAATAGTAGTTCATACATGATACTGTTTTACGCAGAGGTGTACCACCGATTGGGTCAACTTGAGAAATATTAATGGCATAAACATTTTCTCCACGACATAGCATCAAAGGATATTGTAAGCTGTCATAAGATCTGTGAAACTCTGAAATTTTTTTCAAATTATCATCACGACTATGCAATACAATATTTCTTTTGTCAAATTGCTGTCCTGCTATCACACCTGCTACTTCACTCGTGGAAGGCGCATTGTATCGTCCTTTGTGATCTCCAACAGGAACTTTATTCGCATGGATTACGACATTAAAGTCAGGAGTATCTGCTGGAACACTCTCAATTGCAGTTTTGAAATACTGTATGTAGCAATTATGAGAGTGCAACATATCTTGGAGAGATCTAATCTAATCTCTATCAATTGGCAGTGCAACACTTGAACAATATATTTGCAGAAATTTGTGATCATCGGGTCGAAGTGGTAGCAAAAGCTCCCAGCTAAGTGGTACACTTGCCCTTGAATTTTAAATGTAGGCATGAACCCACGCTCAACGACTTGCTTATTCTTAAAAGAGGTCATTTGAAATGCGTTATTATAACGGCGCGTCGTATATTGCGAATTAATTGTTTGGATTTTGGACGATCACCCGTAAGAAGAGAGTGAAGTGGTTCAGGTGGTGGGAGAATTTATTCTAATTTTACTTTTCCTTGTAAGCAACACATGCCTTTCGATTCGTCCTTGAATTCCAATGCCAAGCAATGTTCACACACTACTGACATAGTACCTATTGATACTATACGATCGTCCTTGTAAGAAATCGAAGGATCGTAATTCATGGCAGAATTTTCTTTATTTACCCATGAATTAGTAACTCGTGCTAATGATTCTCTGTCCCTCTGAATCATATGCCTACCTCGATCCCGGCTGCGGCGAATCTCACGCTCTACTGAAGATTCTCTCTCTCTGTCAGCTCTATATCTATCCCGAGCCTGACTAAGGCGAGCCTTACGTTCCGTTGACGATTCTTCATCTCTTGCTGAACGTACTCTTTTGGTATTCACTGTACTACGACCTATGTTCGAACGACGACGTTTTCCAGACATGACTTTATAATTTCTTTACAAAATTTTCTCAGTTCCATATGAATGATTACCTATGCACGAATTGCCATATTATTAGTATGTGCCGCAGTAAAAAATATCTGAATACTTACCATTCAGAAACAAAAACAAAAGATACCTATTCTTTTCAACATAAACTACGATACTTTAAAAAATAGTTTACTATTCGTGCTAGTTTCCAACCGATTTTGAAAATTATAAAATTGAAGTAAAAGTAAAAGTAAATAATTTATTTTAGTAAAATAATATGTTTGTTATGACATCGCATTACAAAACTTTAAATTTCTTGGCTTTTTTTTCTGCTATAATATGCATGTATTATACATATAAACCATCCTCTTGAATCACTCTATACATTAAAAAAAAACCGCATTAAAATCCGTTGCGTTGTTTTAAAAATCTAAGCGTACATAGGGACATAGGGACAGAGAAAGCGACTTTATTTTATACTATGTTAAGAGATATAATTAAAATATTAAATTCACAAAATTTGATTGATTTTATTTGTTCAAGTTTTTTTGTTAGTTTACTAGCTGAGCCGCCCGGCCTTGTTCGGGTCTGTAGTTTTAAGGTTCCCGTTCTCGTTCCTGTTTTGTTCCTATGGGATTATAGGGATGAAATCTTTGCTTAGTTACTGAGGAATTATGTGGCATCCCAGTGCTGAAAGAATTTTTGAAATCAGTCTAGTAGTCTCTAAGTTTCCGTTCCCAACCCCGTATCTGTGAGAATTTTCCGTTCCCATGGAAATATGTGAATAAATTATAAGTCTATGTCACTGAGAAATAATGTTACATCCTAGAGTTGAAAGAATTTTTGAAATCGGTCAAGTAACTTTAAAATTCCCGTTCTCGTTCTTGTTTCTGTTCCCGTGGGACTATAGGGATGAAGTCTATGCTAAGTTACTGAGGGATTATGTGGCATCCCAGATCTGAAAGAATTTTAGAAATCTGTCAAGTAGCTCCAAAGTTTCCGTTCCCAACCTTGTTCCTGTGGGATCTTCCGTTCCCATGGAAATATGTGAATGAAATGTAAATCTATGTCACTGAGAGATATTGTAACATCCTAGAGTTGAAAGAATTTTTGAAATCGGTCTAATAGCTTTAAGGTTCTTTTGAATTTTAGATGAAACATTTCGGAGGGAACATATACTATATAACATCCTACTAATATTATAAACGTGAAAGTTTGTATGTGCGGATGCATGTTTGTTACTCTTTCACGCAAAAACTACTGAATGGATTTTGCTTAAACTTTCCAATAATATAGCTTATACATCAGAATAACACATAGGCTACAATTTATCTCTAAATTCCAACGGGAACGGGAACGTATACGGAAACTTAGAAACTTCAACACTGATTTCAAAAATTTTTCCACTGTTAGAATGCTTCATTATCCCCGAGTAACATAAATACTAATTGATCCCCATATTCCTACGGTTCCCAACATTCCCACGGGAGCAGGAACGTATACGGGAACTTTGACACTACAGCACCGATTTCAAAAATTCTTTCACCGTTAAAATGCTACACTATCCCCGAGTAACATAAAAACTAATTCATCCCCATATTCCTACGGCTCCCTATATACAACACCGATTTTTATTTATTTATTTATTTATCTAACAAGTCTTAAACTCTAATAGATAACAATAAGTAACAAAAAATATAATAAAAATGAATAACATTACTTATATATAAATATAATACAAATTATCATTCGCATAACACAGAGTTGAGTATCAAGTTCTTGCATGTATTTCTACTTAAATTAAAATCAATAAGACATATAAATTTATTAAAATAATACATTGCATTAGTTAAAGGCTCATTCTGACCATATCTTGTTACATGCCTAGGTAAGTACATGAAGATGTTTTCTCTTGGCCGAAGAGAACGCGCAGGAGTATATATGTTTAGTAAAGAAAGCAAGTAAGAACAATCGATATGGCTGCATAATATGTCGCGAGCAAACAAAGCAAAATTACATTGCCTTCTTTTATAAAGAGGCTTTAAATCGATTAAAAGACATCGCGCTTCATATGATGGCATAGTGGAATAAGAATAAATCTTTCGTAGCGCGAATCTTGTTAACCTTTTCTGGATACGCTCGATGCGCATTATTGCGTTTCCATAATATGGACTCCAAATTATTGAACAATATTCTAATTTAGACCTTACTAAGGATATATATAACGTTTTAATTGTATACGGATCTACGAAATCCTTAGAGTTACGAAATATAAAGCCCAGCATAGCATTAGCTTTAGCAACTAAATGATCATAATGTAAGCCAAAACGAAATTCAGAATCAAAAATAATTCCTAGATCTTTTTTTGAAGACAATCTACTAAGAGTTGCAGATGACATAGTGTAGTTAAATGACACAGAATTCAAAATACGAGAACAAGTTAAAACAGAGCACTTATTAACATTAAAATACAAGGAATTGTGTTCACACCATCTTATTACATTGTCAATATCACTCTGCAGTTCAATACAATTTGATAGAGATTTTATTGCTTTATAGATTTTAAGGTCATCTGCATATAATAAACATTCTGAATGTTTCAGATATTGAGGTAAGTCGTTTACAAATAGAACAAAAAGCAGCGGGCCCAAATGACTTCCTTGAGGAACGCCTGAAAAGTTAGAGATAGCCTTTGATATACTGGAGCCAATCTTAACATATTGCTTTCGATTGGTTACATAACTTTCAATCCAGTTTAGCAAGCTAGAATGAAAACCTAAATCTTTCAATTTTCGAACTAGTACTCCATGTTGAACGCGATCAAAAGCTTTTGAAAAATCTGTAAAAATGGTATCTACTTGGTACCTATTCTCTAAACTTCCAAGACAATAATTTGAGTAGATAGCTAGGTTTGTTGAAGTAGACCTACCTGACACAAAGCCGTGCTGGGAAGGAGAAATATGATTTCGAACAATTGCATAAATTTTATCTTTAACAATTGCTTCAAAAACTTTTGGAATGATTTGAAGTTTTGCAATTGGTCTATAATTCTCAACTTCTTGGCGGGAGCCAGATTTGTGAATAGGTGTCACGAAAGAATACTTCCAACAATCCAGGAAAACGCCTTCACTCAATGAAAAATTAAACAAATATTTTAACGGCACTAACAAGCTATTTTTACAGTTTTTTAAGAATATTGGTGGAACATTATCCGGTGCACATTTAGAGCTATCTTCCAGTGCAGAGAGTTCATTGAGAATGTCAGTTTCATCTACTTGTAAATTGCCTAAATTAAGAACAGGCTCACTTTCTTCCAATACGTGCGATATCGGCTGTTCAGCAACATAATTTGATTGGAAAAAAGCCGCAAAAAAGTTACAAATAACTTGCAAGTTAGTGCTAACTTCTCCACAATATTTAATGGAAGCAGGTATTCCCAAAGATTCTTTCTTAGAATTGATCACGCTCCAGAATGCCTTAGAATTATTTTTGATTTTCGATTCGAGGGACCATATATATTGACGGTAGGAAAATCTTTTTAAAAACTCATATTCTTTTCTAAGGCGACAAAATTCGGCACGAAGAGAACTATTGCTTAGACTTCTACGATCGGCTTTTATCATGGCTGTTTTTAAATTTCTTAATCGCTTATGAAACCAAATCGGGTGTTTATGATTATAAATCTTTTTTTCCGGCACGAATCTTAAAAATACATACACATGCATGCTTAGTCTGACACGATAAGTCAGCTTTTCTTTTTTTTTTTTTTTTTTTTTTTTTATAGAACAGTGTTTTGTTTATAACGAAAGCTAACGCATTGCATTGATGTCGTCTCTGTTGCACGCTGGACGCTGCTCTATTTTTATTTGAGTCAATGAAACGACAGTCAATGCCCAATGTCGGTTTTTTTTTACTGCTTACTTTTCCTTTTCTGATTTTAAGCATTCCGTTTACATTTTATGTCTGTGGCGTGATAAAAATGTTTTAAACGGGGTCGTCTCCTTGTCCTTCGAAATTGGTCAAATAGTTATATAAGGTTGCTTTCCCAATCACGTTCGCGTATGATCCTTAATTCGAAAGAAATTTGAAATCGGTCGAGAAGTTTTGAGGTTCATGTTTTTGTTCCCGTAGAAATATAGGGATGATTTATAGTCTTAGTTACTGAAGGATAATGTATCATTCCAATTCTGAAAGATTTTGTGAAATCTTTCCAGTAGTATCCAGGTTTCCGATTCCAATCCTGTTCCTGGATAAAAAAAAATATATTGCTGAGCCTTCTGGCGTTGCTCGGGTCCCGTGGGAATATGAGGATGAAATAATTTATGTAAATGTGGGATATTGATAATGTACCATCTTAAAGTTGAAAACATTTTTGACATCGGTCATGCGGCTTTAAGGTTCCCGTTCTAGTTCCCGTTTCTGTATATATGGTATATATGGATGAAATATAGTCTATGTTACTGAGGGATAATGTAGCATCCTAGAGCAGAAAGAATTTTTAAAATCTGTCCAATAGTTTCGTAGTATGCATTCCCAATCCCGTTCCCGTGGGAATATGGGGATGAGTTAAAGTTTATTATTACTCGGTGGTAGTGTATCATTCTAACGGTGAAAGAATTTTTGAAATCGGGTCAGTAGTTTCTAGGTTCCCGTTTACATTCCCGTTCCCATAGGAATATAGGGATAAAAAGATATCCTATGTCCGTCTCCTGGTCCTAAGCTACCTCCCCACCAATTTTCAGACAAATCCGTTCAGCCGTTCTTGAGTTATAAATAGTGTAACTAACACGACTTTTTTTTTATATATATAGATACTAGCTGACCCGGCAAACGTTGTTTTGCCTCATAAATTATTTCTAGCTTCTAGATAAAAAAGCGTAAACAATATTTTTCGTTAGCCCATCTTTAGCGAGCGCAAACAAATTGGATCTTTTACCCACTCGAGGGCATGCTACGTACAATTGCTTGTGTGGTGTACTCAAATCTAAGCCGCAAATAGACATGGTTTGGCCTTGGGATTTGTTGATTGTCATTGCAAATGCCAATATAATCGGAAACTGAATTTGTTTGAATTGAATTGGCACATCTGTAGGTATGATATGAATCCGTGGTATTAGTATATTTTCACCTTTGAACTTGCCATTTAAAATGCTGGCTTCGATAGCGTTTTTCATCAATTTTCGAATGACTAATCGCGTACCGTTGCACAGCCGTGGCGGGTTTAAATCACGAAGCAAGAAAATTGGAGATCCAATCTTCAATTGTAAATTATGCGGTGGCATGCCGGGCAAATCCAGTGAGTTCAAAAATTCTGTGGGAAAATTTGACAGCTTCGCTGGCATCGCAAACTGTATCAATAGATTTGCATGATACCAAGTTCCCTGGCAAACAACTGTTGTATCTTCAAATTTAAACTGTCGACACCTGCATTTTTTGCTGCTAAAATAGTTCTTTCAGGAAGCCACTTACGATTTATGTACTGTGTGTGTACATCGGGAAATATTTGTACAATGAGAGTATTTTACGAATCAGCGATTGTGCAGAAATCGGTCCGTTGTTTTACGTAACCAGTTTCATCTTTCCCACTAACGATATCTAAGAATTGTTTTGAGAATGTTTCAGCGGATGGGTCTTGAATCATATGAACGTGCATATTTACTTTCAGCTGTACTTCTTCAACATGACACCACAATGGAGATGATTTTAAGCAAGCGTTGATCTCATCAGCGTATGTTGAACGTGGAATGACGGGAAGTGTTTGTCTGAAATCACCTGAAAGCACCAACAGAGTGCCGGCAAATAGTTTGTCGTTGTTTTAATATCTTTCAATGTCCTGTTCAACGCCTCAATTGAGAATTTGTGTGCCATAGTACATTTATCCCAGATGATAATTTTACACTCTTTTAGATCGGTGGCCATCGACTATTGTTTTTTAATGTTAAACACTGCGTCGGGGTTATTTTGAATATTTAGTGGCAGCTTAAATACTGAATGAGCTGTTCTGCCTCCATCCAATAAAGTTGCCGCAATGCCCGATGATGCAACGGCCAATGCGATGCCATTATTTTATAGTATTTCAGCAAGAATTAGTGAAATAAGGAATGTTTTGCTAGTTCCACCCTGTGCATCAAAAAAGAAAAACCCATCTTGCCCTCGCAGTTTCAGCGAGTAAAATGCGGCCATAATTGGTTCTTTGTTCGTCATTCATTGGTGGGACATTGCGAGTAACAATTGCTGCCCTTTCCACAGCCAGCGTTGAACTTCACGATTCATTTCAGTGTTAATTAAATCAGATGCAGGTCGATTTGTCGAATTCATACCGAAATGAGTGAGTGATAACTTGGATCTAATTAAAATAATTAGATCGTTGCACCGTGTACGATGTTGATGCAATATATCAACAGTCATTGAATCTTTGTGATTATCCCACAATATGTTTGCTCGAGCTGGGAAACATGTAGTCAACACTATAGCAAATATTAGACGAATTTGTATTGCTAAACAGTTCAATGCAGCTTCAGCAAGCATACACTCCCACTGGTTATCGTCTTCCAGCAAGCCGAGTGCAAGGCATGCGTCTTTATATGTTGGATACTGTTGCCCATTCACTTTACGTATATCTTGAAATGATAATAGGCCAGTAACATTAACCAACAACAGTCGAAGATAAAAGCACTCAGTGTGTCCTGGATTGACTATAAATAATCGCCCCACAGCGTTCGATTTAAATAAATTGAGACGTGCATCAACTGGAGAGCCTTGCTTGCGGGGCATCCATTTTTTGTTTTAGTAATAGCGTGGTACTTGTGAATAGAGTAATGTTCTTGCAAAGACAAAAAAATCATCTGTACTATGTATTACACAATTCGAAAAATGCAGTGAGTGCAGTTTTAGGTGGATTTGTAGCACGATCAATCACTGTCTCGTTCATAAAAAATACACGCTGACCGTTTTCAAGATGGACGGCTAACTGAACAACTGATGGATCCCGTTCATGGATTGGAAAAGCGAAGATACGCCAAGCAGCTTCATTGGAGCTGATGTACCGACCAATTTGGTAAAGCGTAATTTCATCGTTTTTAATCATTGGAGGAGCATTTGCATTAGTGTTTTCTACTCTAAACACAGCTATATCACTGCCTTTATGGACATTCTTGCAAATATATTTGATGCTCTTCACAGAACTGCAAAACTCAACATTGAGCATTGTATGTCTTGCTTAGCAGAGGTGAATACGGCACCACCCAACGATTGTCAATGTCAATGGCTGTGTTGCTGATATTTTTAATAAATGATTGTCTGCCATTATCGGGATTTCTCCGACGATATATTGGATATCCGTCGGTTTTTGTTATTGTATCATTAGTGAAATCTTTAGGGTAATTTTTAGTACATTTTCCATCTGCCATGCAGGGCGATGAACGATAAAGAGTACCGCATGGACCATGGATCATGTTTGCTGTAACAATATCAAACAGCACTTGGTCAGTAGACGGATCTGGAATATCCGCAGAAATGATACTATCGATTTCTTAAGCACCAAAATGTGCGCATGAGGTAATCTTCGCTTTTGCCACTCAACTGAATACAGCCAGCAACGTGTGGGACCGAATACATGTAATTTAGTAATGAAACCTATTAGAGACTTCAACTTTTGTCTGAATACACGTGCTGTAATGTCATGACGATATATTGCATTAATATAATCTCTGGCCATTTTGGATTACATGTGAACGTTATAAATAATATACTCTTCCGCACGCAGCTTGAGTTGATTAAATCGTAAGTATCGTAGTCGTTCGCCTTCTATCTTCTTCTATTGTTGACAAAGCTCACGACATCGTAGAATGACGTTGTCCAGGCCGCGCCGAATTATTAATCGGTACGCATAATAATCTTTCGAGCTAACGTTCTTGTTTGTTTTCTACCCTGATATCGCAATGAATTCTCTGAGTAATAAATTTTAAATTTTATTTTCTAACAAATTAAATTAATAAATATGACATTTACACTGAGACTGTAAAATCTAATTTATAAAATTCTCGTGTCACAGTATAAATTAAAGAAACAATGTTAAGGGAAGATGACCCTTATCACTTAGGGGTATGAAAAATAATTAGTAGCCGATTCTCAGACCTTCTGAATATGAATACGCATATAAAATTTGGTAAGAATCGGCAAAGCCGTTTTGGAGGAGTACGGTAACTAACATTGTGACAGGGAAATTTTATATATATAAGGATATAGATTAAGTATTCATTACACATATCGAGTTTTCATTGTTTTTAAGATGTATTATGCTATTCGGGACGGAGACAAATCCAACGAACCAATAACCATGAATATTGGTTTAGCAGATCTCGAGTTATAAGTGTTGTAACAAACCCGTCTTTGTTTTATATATTAAGATGTAAACTAAAGAATATGAAATCAAATTAGTAAATATTAAATTAGTAAATCGAACAATTCCTAATTAAATAGAATCCACAAATAAGAAATGTCAAACCAAATGTAAACAAAAAGATAGAATTCGTGACTTTGACCTCTAAATTGTATACAAGTAAATAATGTAAATAAGAACCGAATTATCAAGAACGAAAGTGGACGTGTCTTTTTCCTTTATTTAGAAAGTTTTTAAGTAATCTTTTTTTCCTAGTTTTTTGTGAGACAAATAAAACCTAGTCAGAACATTTGGTCCTTCGTAGCCGTTTTACGAACAGTGATTTTAGACAATTAGTGTGTGTGTAAAAACAATAACATTTTAAAGACAAAAAGTGTGTGAAGTTTAACTGCTGAGCGTTTAACGAACAAAAGTGCTTATATATACTATACATACATATATACATATATGAAGAACTCCTACAGAGTTTAATAAGTAAAGTTTCAATTTTTCAAATTAAATTTGCTTAAAATTAATCAATCGCGCGCGATTAAAAACGCCAATCATAATAAACTTAAAACTAAAATCTGCTGCAGAAGTCGAGACATCAAGGACTACAAGGTCATCCAAGGTTGCCACTGCAAAGAAGAGAAGAATTTAAGTAAGTTCGTTCTTGTTGTGCCGTATTTTACAAATCAATAACTTATACCCAAACAAACTCAAAATGTCAAATCCAGTTCCTGCTCTTGGTTCTTCGCTGTTTTACGGAGCTCTGCAAATAACCCTCCTAGAACAAATAGAGAGGAACTACAGAAATTTTAAAAAAGAGCCCAAGGCACGTCGTACGCGTGCAGTTGCGAGTAGTCGTCTAGCCTTGCTGGAGGAAAATATGGCATCATCAAAAATCTATCATCAGAACGTCGTTGGGGGTTCCAAGTTGGAAGCTGGGATAGAAAAAGAGGAATATTTTGAAGTTTTTGACAAAAGAAACGACACTTACCTGGATTATAGGTCCGATTTGACCGAGTTGTTGGAGAGCTTGTCTTCGGTTCCTGCAACGTCAGTGCTGGCAGCAGGTCAGGCTGGTCAGAGTTTAGGCCAGTCAGGTATGGTTCGTACCGAGTTGAGATTGCCCAAAATTGATCTCCCTAAATTCAATGGGGAATATATAAAATGGCGGTCGTTTCACGACAGGTTTGATTCGCTGGTCTGTTCAAACAATAATTTAACGGATATCGACAAGATGCACTTTTTGAAGTCGAGTCTAGAAGGTGAGGCGGATCGTTTGCTCCAGCACTTACCCTGTGCCGCGGGTAATTTTGACAAGGCATGGGAGTTACTAACAGCGCGATATGACAACAAGCGTGTTTTAGTAAACGCGCAACTGAAACTACATTTCAGTCAAAAGTGCATTGTGAAGGAGTCGGTAGATGGCCTGAATGAAGTGATAATCACCTCGCAAGAGTATATCCATGCACTCAGGAACCTGGATGTACCTGTCGATCAGTGGGACGTCATATTGGTGCACATCGTGTACAACAAGTTACCCGGTAATTTGCAGCAGTTGTGGGAACAGTTGTTCGAAGCGCCACCACTCGTTGCTGCACATCAATACCACACCACAACCTAGCCAGCCCCGAAGACAGACAAATTTCACCGCTACTCAGGTCTCCGTCAACCCAGACGCGCCTAAGTTCCATATGGACGACAGAGCTAGCTCGAGCGGTAGAAATTTAAACACCTTCCATGCGTCAGCAGGCACCTGTGCATCGGCGAAGGTTTTGTTGGCAACAGCCGTTGTCAAAGTCATGGCAGCAGATGGTAGGTTCCATATGTTAAGAGCCCTGGTCGACCCAGGCTCGGAAGCAACTTTTATAACAGCAGCAGCTGCACAATTGCTGAAGCTAAAACGGTGTCAGACCGTGGCGAGAGTAAGTGGGTTGGGTTTGGTCAGCAGTGGCACAACGTATAGCAGCGTCGATTTAACGCTTGCGTCGCAGCACTCGACGTTTGAAGGTGCTATAAAAGCACTTGTGTTCAAGTCACTGACTGGGCATCTGCCAGCCCACCGAATTGGGCCAACGAGAAAGAGCTCTTGGTGGACATCCCAGTTAAAGATCGAGAAGTGGATTTCGACTTACCATTCGATTCCGAACCCACGGTGAAAACCCTTGGAATAAAGTGGTTTCCAAGCGGAGATTACTTCTCGTTCCGGAATTTGGAAGTTGATGGGCGGGAGATAACCAGGCGAACGGTGCTATCTGCAATCGCCAAGCTGTTTGATCCCATGAATGGATTTCACCTTGTGTCGTCACAGCCAAAATGATGATGCAGCATCTCTGGGATGGTGATTCGACGTGGGATGACCCGGTACCGGACGAGATACGACAGAAATGGGAAGCTTTTCGTCGAGAACTCCCTGAAATCGAAAAAATTAAAATACCTCGATGGATCCATACTACCAAGTCGATGAAGGAGATCGAGTTGCATGGATTCTGCGACGCTTCCGAGAAGGCTTATGGTGGAGCAGTATATGTTCGGTGTCTCGATGGAGAAGGCAACACGCATGTCCATGTGCTGATGTCAAAGACGAAGGTTGCCCCAAACAAACGGATGGTGTCCTTACCGCGATTGGAGCTTTGTGGTGCAGTCTTGGTAGCCGAATCGCTTAGCTACACCAAGACGGTTTTGGATGTTCCAGATGACCACATTTTTGCATGGACGGATTCCATGATCACGTTGGCATGAATTCAAGGTACTCCGTCGAAATGGACCACCTTTGTTGCCAACAGAGTCTTGGAAGTGAGACGTCTTGTAGAACAGGAGTGCTGGCGACATGTACCAACACAACACAATCCAGCTGATTTAGCGTCACGTGGAGTTTCTCCATCGGCGATGGAAACCTTGACACTGTGGTGGAGTGGCCCACAGTTCCTAAAGGAATGTTGGAGTTCCGATTGTCCTGAGCAGCCTGAAGAGGTTGCAACCGCAGAAGAGGAGCGCTCAATTCAAACGCACGCCGTGCAGATGAACGCGGAGGAAGACAGCATACTCGAGTTGGTGCATAAATTCTCAAAGCTGTTACGCGTGATCCGGGTGATTGCTACATGTCTCAGGTTTGCATCCAACTCACGTAAGGTCAAGGGATTGAGAAACGCTGCCCTGCTGGAGCCACAGGAGCTGGAATCTGGACTTAAGATCGCGGTCAAAGCATCTCAACGAGAAATGTATAAGGATGATCTGGAACAATTGTCTGGAAATGGAAGAATTTCAAAAAATCTACGGTCGTTGAACGCGTTTACAGACGCAAATGGAGTCTTACGAGTCGGAGGTCGTTTGCAGAACTCTCTTCTCTCATACGATGCCCAACACCCAATGCTTCTCCAAGGAACTCATCATTTTACTAAGCTCGTAGTGCAAAACGCCCACAAATGCACATTACATGGCGGAATACAGCAGATGATGGCGTTCATAAGAGAGAGGTTCTGGATAGGACAGATCCGTAGGAGTGTCAAGTTCCAGATACACAACTGCTTGGAATGTTTCCGTCAGAAGGCTGATGGAATGAAGCAGTTGATGGGTAACTTACCTGCACCGAGAGTACGGTTGGCACGAGCTTTCGTTCATTCAGGTGTCGACGAAGCAGGCCCAATCGACATCAAAACTTGGAAGGCCCGCGGGGCAAAGATTATCAAAGGGTACTTTGCTGTTTTTATATGCCTTGTCACAAAGGCAATACACCTGGAAGTCGTTTCGGACCTGACTACACAGGCATTTTTAGCAGCGTTCAAACGCTTTACAGCACGAAGAGGTGTATGTAGGAGGCTGCACAGTGATTGCGGAACAAATTTTGTTGGCGCTAACGCAGAGCTAGGCAGAATGTTGGAGAATGCAAAGCATTGCTGGAAGGAAGTAGCGGAAGAACTTTCAAACCACGGTACCGAATGGCATTTTATTCCTCCCGCTTCTCCCCATTTCGGAGGGTTATGGGAAGCAGGTGTGAAATCGGTCAAGTACCACATCAAACGGGTTGTTGGAAGTGAGATACTCATATTTGAGGAGCTCGCGACGCTTCTAACAAAAGTAGAAGCATGTCTAAATTCGAGACCCTTGTGTCCACTGACCGACAACGTAGACGATTTGGACGTCTCAACTCCCGCTCACTTTCTCATCGGAGAACCAATTCATGCCATACCGCAAGGGGAACTTACCAATAACATCACCCACTTAGACCGCTGGAAGAGAATTCAGGTCCTGCCTGACCAATTCTGGAAGAAGTGGCATTCCAAATACCTCTGCAGGCTTCAACAACGCCCGAAGTGGACGAAGACGGAATAGGTTCCAAAGGTAGGTGACTTGGTTCTAATCAAGGATGAGCGTCTCCCAGCAACGTACTGGAACATGGCCAGAATCACTGAGGGGCATCCCGGATCAGACGGACTTATCCGAGTCGTCACCTTGAAGACAAGGAACGGATGCTTAAAGCGTCCAATAGCAATATTATGTTGGCTGCCGTCAAACCAAGCCACCGAAGATAGTACGCTGATTTGAAATTCGTCGCTATCACTCAACCACAAAACAAAATTGAAACTTCAGGTCCTTCCTGACGATCAGTCACCTTGTCGCGGTGGGGGGGGGCTTAAGTAGTTTATTTGAACCGAGCTCGATGCCGAAAGGTGGTCGAAGGATGAGGAAAATGAATGAAAACCAATAATTGGTCAAAAAAACAGTATGGAAGATAACCCAAAGGAATTTTATTCTCCAGGTGGCAGTCGTAAAAGCGGTAATCCACCCGTAGTCTTCACTACGGCAGGGGCACGGATTCTGGAGGCCCCATCTGACATACAAACGCACACCTTTACTGGTGGATACACGCGAGTTGAAGGTACCGTAACCGATGACTCCTGCAGTTCTCTCCATGAAGCTCTTCGTGGTTTGAGCTGGAAAGATGAAGAAGGCAGCTCGGAGGTCTTACCTCCAAAGCTAAATTCTCATCAGGGCTTAGCTGTTGGTCAGAGCGGTGCTATCACCGGACTAAGTGAAGCTGAACAAGTGGATCCCACTCCAACGATGGCATCCTCTGGAGAACAGCTTTCCAAGCGCCAACAGAAGCTGGAGAGAAGGCGAGCGGCAAAGGCTCAGTGCAAAGAGGGCACCAGGGTGGCCGAAGGCACTGAATTAAGTTGCAAACCTTTGGTGACGGCGGCGAAAAGAGACAGGTCGGAAGAGGTCTCACCCACCAATTCAGGACGGTCTCCTGTAACCGAAGTCACCCCAACTTCTGCAAACGCGAACAGGGTCATAAGGAAGAAGGTTTCTGGAAGCTCTGCAAATTGTCCTGTTGGTCTAACTGGAAAGTCGGTGAATGAAACTGAAGGAACAGGTCGCAAGGCTTGCGAATTCGGTCCACGGACACTGGCTGGAAGGGACGAAGCCGGCATGGTTAAAACTCCTGGAGGTCCAACCGAAACGTTGGTGAATGAAACCGTGACTGCTAGTCAGTCTGGTCCACGGACACTGACCGGACGGGATAAAGCCTCGAAAGGAGCAATGATAATAAATCAAATTAACCTTCAACATTCTAAGGCTGCTACTGCACTCCTATGTAGCAGGCTTTCCGTGTTGAATACAAAAACTCATCTCGTAGCAATCCAAGAGCCACGGGCCTGGAAGGGCCGAGTTCTTGGTCTTGGAGGGCTACGAGGATTCAATATTCTCTATGACGAACGGTCTGACTTACCCCGGACCTGTCTCATCATACCGAGCTCTTTTGCAGCAACTAAACTTGATCACTTCTGTGGTCAAGACCTGGTTGCGGCTATGATAAACTACGAAACGAACGGTGAGTAGCAAACTTTCGTCGTTGCGTCAGTTTACTTTCCCTGGAACTCCATTCTACCCCCTCCCTCAAGACAGGTTGTGGATTTGGTGGAGTTTTGTGAAAACCGGAAGTTGGGGCTTATCATGTGCTGTGATGCTAACGCTCAAAACATAGTTTGGGGCAGCGTCAAGTGCAACATGAGAGGCAACCATCTTCTTAGTTACATTCTGTCTTCTGACTTAGACATTAACAATGTTGGTAATACGCCAACTTTTGTTACGGCTATACGACAGGACGTAATTGACTTGACACTATCTAACAGATATGCCAAGGAGATTACCAACTGGAAAGTGTTGCTGGACGTGTCACTCTCAGACCACAGATACATTCAATTCCATGTAGCAAATGTGGTTCCCACTCCTTTAGTTACAAGAAATCCCAGAAAAACTAACTGGACGCTTTTCAACGATGAGCTCGGTAGTTTCGTCAAAACTCTACCTAAGCTCTCAACATAACAAAAAGTGGAAGATGCAGTTCTAGAAGTGAATTGTGCCCTTACAAGTAGCTTCGAGCTGGCATGTCCAGCTAGACAATTACCTAGTAGATCTATGGTTCCGTGGTGGAACAGTGAACTACAGAAACTTCGCAGGGAAACCAGAAGTATTCTGAATAGGTCCCTCAAGACCAAATCAGATGTCGACTGGAACCTGTATCGATCTAAACAGAAGGACTTTAAAAGGTTAATTCGAGGATCAAAGAATGCCTCTTACAAAGAATTCTGTGAAAGTATAGAAACACTCAGTGAAACTAGTCGACTTACTAAAGCCCTTAAAAGGAGCAAGGTAAACAAACTAGAAACGCTCAGGAAATCAGACGGTTCCTATACCGAGTCCAAAGCAGAGACACTCAGTCTTATGCTGGAAACTCATTTTCCAGGAAACCAGATATCAATCGGACCACAGCAATCTATTTCCCTTAGATCAGGTGAATCCGATAAATCCACTCGACTTAGCTGGTACACGTCATCGTTAGTTGTTACCGACGTGTTAGAGTGGCCTTCATACCAAAAATTGGTAAACAAGACTACTCACTCGCCAAGAGCTTTAGACCCATTAGTCTTACCTCCTTCCTGCTTAAGACGCTGGAAAGAATGGTTGAGATTTACATTCGTAAAACCTCACTCCAATTACACCCTCTGTCTCAGATGCAACATGCTTACCAAAGAGGAAAATCTTGCGAGACCGCACTCCAAAATCTTGTTAGCAGGATTGAATGCGCGCTCGACAGGAAAGAATTTGCGGTAGGCATTTTCATCGACATTCAAGGTGCTTTTGACAG
Source organism: Melanostoma scalare (assembly GCA_949752695.1). Lineage (NCBI taxonomy): Eukaryota > Metazoa > Arthropoda > Insecta > Diptera > Syrphidae > Melanostoma > Melanostoma scalare. Next base: position 80,316,033 of record OX456986.1, on the reverse strand, counting down.
TGCTAGCTTCGATGGTATGTGCAATGCTGCCAGAGAACGCGGTGTGGACGAGTCATTAGTGTTGTGGATTAAAGCAATGCTAATGAAGAGAACCGTAATCGCTGAGGCGGACTGTGGACAATATGTTGCAACGGGAGTAAATAGGGGATGTCCACAAGGTGGCGTTTTATCTCCTCTTCTGTGGTGCATGTTGATCGACTCTCTACTTGTAATGCTCAATGGTTCTAACGTTCATGCCCAAGCATATGCAGACGACGTCGCCGTGCTCTCGGTTGGTTCCAGCCTCCAAGCTGTCTGTTCCCGAGCACAGGCTGCGCTTTGTATGATTGACACCTGGTGTGTTAGAAACGGTCTCTCCGTCAATCCTCTTAAAACCAAGGTTGTCCTCTTCACGAGACGTAGAAAATTGACTGGTCTGACCCAACTTATGCTTAAAGGCGTCAACATCCCCTTTTCAAAAGAAGTCAAGCATCTTGGAGTAATCCTGGATAACAAACTTCCTTGGTCGAAACATGTCGAGTCTAAAACTACTAAAGCACTGTCAGTTTTCTGGCAATGTAAAGGAGCCTTTGGCAAGACATGGGGTCTTTCACCGAAAAGGGTCCTTTGGATCTATACGGCTATGATAAGACCAATCATCTCCTATGCGTCAGTTGTTTGGTGGAATAAGCTCTCGCGTAAATACGTTATTGCCTCGTTTGCCAAACTTCAAAGAGCAATTTGTCTGGGTGTTACGGGGCCTTCCCCAGCACACCGGGAGCTGCTCTCGACGCACTGTTGAATCTTCCTCCCCTTGATACTTACATCATGGGGTGTACTCTCAAGACCATTTCTCGTTTAAAGCGATGTGGTCTCTGGCACAATTCGCACTGGAGCTTTGAGGAACTCGCAAGCAGCATATCTTTTGACTCACGTCTAATGGATATGCCGTCTGACACGATGATCCCAAGGCTCAAACTGCGTCAAAATTACTCAGTCAACTTTCCTTCGGTTCAGGACTGGTTCGCTCCGGAATCTGAGCCTGGAAAGAATTGTTATCGTATCTTCACAGATGGCTCCAAAACCGACGAGGGTTCTGGTGCTGGTGCCTTTGTTGAGAACGACGACATACGACTGCACTCATCTTTGGGATCATACGTTTCCGTTTTCCAAGCGGAGGCTTATGATATCCTATTGGCCTTGAGCCACGTAACGAACAATGGATGGACGGGGAGAAGTATCTTTGTCTGCAGCGACAGCCAAGCTGTGCTTAAGGCCCTTCTCAACCCTCTAACCACTTCGAAAGTGATCCAGGAATGCAAGAGCTCTATGAATGCGATCGGAAGATTAAATTCCTTGAGTCTCATTTGGGTTCCAGGCCATCACGGCATAACTGGAAATGAGATCGCCGATGAACTCGCTAGGCAGGGATCTCAGACAGCTTTCTCAGGACCTGAACCGTCGCTAGGTCTGCCAGCGTCCTCAGTGAGGGCTTCAATCAACGATTGGATCTGTGAAGAGCACAACCGTAGATGGCATGCCTCCATTGGATGCAGACAGACCAAGCGTATGCTCCCCAACGTTAGTAAGAAGACTGCAACATTTTTGCTAGCTCGTAGCAGAAAAGACTGTAGAAAGCTTATTGGCGTTGCCAGCGGGCACTTCTCTTTTGCAAAGCATTTAAACGTGGTAGGCTTAAGTGATACTACACTCTGTGAATCTTGTGGAGAAGATGAGGACACCGCAGAGCACTTCCTCTGTGAATGTCCTGCTTTTTCTCGCATGAGGTTACAAATACTCGGCGCAGACATGGTGAGAGCTGATAACTTAGGCTCCTTACCATGGCAGCGCCTTTTGGCTTTTCTCCGAACATCTGGAAAGCTATAACAAATAGAAGGTTGCTATCTGGTAGTACAATGGACCGGTATTTAGGTCTGAGTGCTCCAGCTGGTATTTTAAAAACCTCCAACAAAAAAAAAAAAACTTCATTTCAACAAACCCTAATACACTGCCCCTGGATTCAGTACGAATTCCTGCTAAATTATATTTCTTCCACGAAGATTTACCTAAAAACCTGAAAATACACCGCCCCTGGATTCAACAAAAGAATCAACAACAGTATAACAACCTGCTGTTCCCACTATCTTCTCCGAAGATAACATCATTTGCCTCAATATTAAACACTTGGATTAATATAAGGCTTAATTAAAGTCCATCGCAAAGCTGACATCAACAGTCAACCCAACTTTTCATGCTGCCACGAACCATATGCATAAAACAAAAGTTAAAACACATCATCCTTCAAAACAGCAATCAACCCATCTTTAAAACACCTGTAAAGTCAGTCAAGACATTTCAATCAACAAATCTTTAAATATCCTGAAAGCTGTTCAAAGGGAAGAAAAATCAAACAAGAACCTTTTCTAAAATCATCTTTATTGAAAGACATAGTAATTTACAAAATTGTACGAAAGGCAGAGTCAAGCAGTTCATCTTTAATACTGTGCTGCAGCAACGCACACACAAAATTAAACAGAATATAAAATGAATTGAAAACCAGAACTTATTCTACAAAACTTATGCTATTATATACAGCATCAAATTTTCTAAAATACATCAGTTTAAAACCATTTCGGCATGTTCAAAAGGAACATCGAAAGCCGAGAAACACCGCACGTCGTAGTCAAATTCCCGTCGGTAAAACAAAGCAAAAATAGTCGTCGACAAGACACATTTTAATAAAATAATTTGTGCAATGCAACACCGCATACGCAATATTAATTAACTAATAATAATACGGCTGAAACAATGCACATATTTATTAAACAAATTACCGGCAATAATGCAAAAAAACATGCACCACAAAATGCACTGCCATTTTAAAAAACAAAAAAAGAACACGATCCACATCACATAGAAAATGAAAAAACGCGAAATGTCAAATGCCGTCGGCAAATGCACTTGACTATTTTGCACACAGATCTGATTAATTTAAGATTAAAATATACAGTCCACTGAATTAAAAATTGATAAAGCACTTATAATTTCAACACCCCTAAAACTTAATAAGACTTATAAATTTCGCGAAACATTTCCGAACATAATTCGCGAGTTGTTTACAAACGAAATGTAAACAACCATGCTAGTCGAAAATTGAATTTTTCCGACTAGAAAAGGATGGCACTTAGTCGAGTTAATTTGGCCATTACTTTCTAGAAACATTCTTACCCATACACACGCACACACACACGCAATATATATTCATATAGTAAAATAAAAAAAAAACTCTTTTACGCGCGACCCCGAAATCCGCGAAATAAATGCAAAACCTTGCACAATTCTTACACACACATACACATATACGCACGCCAAACAAATTTGCAATTAAAATTGAATTTAATTAAACAATATGCACGATATTAAACAAAGATAACAGAAACACTACAAACACAAAAAACATACGAATTCTAATAAAATATAATATAAAAACAAAACTATTTAAAACAAGAAATGCACTCATCCTGGAATTTATGTGGGTCGGCACACACATGTCATCCATAAACCTCTGACCAAAAACCATGATAAAAGTTGCGGGAAATTCTTCGCAACATCTTCAGCCCACCGCAGCACTTCAACATAACAGCGCAAACACAATAAAATCATTTATAAAATTATCACAAGTTGAAATGAAAACTCACTATTAAAATAATTACTCACGATTAAAATTATCGAAGAAAGCATGCCGGCACCATGCTTCTCCTTCTTCACACCTTCAATACAATATAAAGTACAACCGCATTAATTACCTATATGGAACAATGATAATGAACCACAACCACCACCGGTTGCCGAATATTAATGAACTATAGTATTGCTGTACTATACTTACTCCCAGCAATAGTAGAAAATTCCATTCAAGCGTGAATGAGATAGCTCTTCGTTTGTACTGTTAAGTAGTATGCACGTACCATGTAGGCATCAATGTTTTCCTTACACGGGCGTACATGGGATGGCTAATTTTTATATTGCACTAACATTCTTGTATCTTTACATGTCAAACTTAGTGGTCCCACTAGAGTGAAATATTATGGGAGCTGAACCACAGAGTAGATAATACAGAGTATCCACTTCCACCCCTTCAACCCGAAACACCCGCAAAAAATTTTTCAACACGAATTCAATATGGCGTCCTATTTCTGAAAAAAAAAAATGGAGTAGTGGTAAGATTCTAAACGTCAATAAAGAAGTAAAAAAAAAAACATGACATGTCTTTGACATTTTTCATTTTAGAAATAAAACTTGGAAGTCGAAAGTGGCCACAAATGTTACTCCACCTAAAATTGAGGAAGCATCTACATCCGCTGTCGGTCAAAATCCTTTGGACTCTGACGAATACATTGTACCATATCCTATAGACGAAGAATCACAAAAAAAGAACAACAACTGTGTTCTCGATACCCTCCGAAAGAAATTTTGACTCACAGACAATGATGTCCAAAAAGTCTTATCCGATGAAGCAGTTCACGTTAGTTACAAGCAAAAGTTTCTAACTAGATCATTAGATGTACTTATCACTCATGGAATAACTAAACCTGCGTTTCTGGAGTGCCCATGACTTATAACGATGGAAACAAGTAAGTTTGTTAAAACTAATTCAATTGTTGTCTAATTCTTCATTTATTGCAGAACGCCTTGAACTGAAATTACAAGATTTGAACGAAATGAATCTTCGTAACATTAACGATTTTGCTCCTCTGCTTCGACTTAACTATCCGCGTTTCACTAAACTTTTGAACTCATTCCAACGTGAATCAAACCGTGTACCCAGCGTGAATCGTATCTACTACATTAGTGACAAACTGCTAAGGCTCTTCTTAAGGCCAAAAAACCAACCAAGCCTGACCAAAAACTTCAAAAGATAACAGCTAAGGCTGTAGCATTGTTAAAGGCCAGCCAGGGAGGCGCAAAGGTTTCAGCGCCCAGACGCCAACGCAAGGAGAGCGAAAATATCTACGCTACGGTTTAAAATATTAGTCAAATCGGCGGTACCGACTTGCAAAACTCCATTTTATATATAAATATCAATATTCGCAAATAAAAATAAGGTGCTGTTGAGCACAGTCTACCCAAAAACTTTTTGACGTGTGTCCTCACATTAAAATTTGATGGACTCGAAATCAATTATATTACATATAAAGCTGAAAGGAGTCATATTTCATTTTTGTTTGCGATAGGAAAACAAAATTTGATGGAAATTGTTTGACAAAAAAAGTACTAATAAATGTTGAAGGTAGAAGGAGCCTACTTGTAAGTGAAGTTTGAACACTATAGGGAATTGATATTCAGGGTGGTGTTTATTGGAAAGACAACATTTGTGCAAAACAAAATAAACTAATACAAAAACAAATTTTACGTTGAGGCTGAAAATGTTTTTTTATGGTTTTTCCCAATTGCATCAGTGCAACCACGTCTGGTTTAATCGATGTGGACAGCAGCAGCAGTGTTGGCCTAGGAAACAATACGAAATCATCGTCGGGGAGTTCGTCGACCAAGTCGGCTGATTCGAACCTATCAACACTAAGCACCATAACACAACGATTAACGAACTTTAACTTTTTTACTGGGGAAAAGAAATCCTCATCGTCGTCAACATCATCATCTACATCGGCGACAACAGTTTTTGATAGTAGCCAACAAAACAACCACTACACTCATCAGAATCACCCTGGCGATGGTGGGCGACACAATAGTAACATTAATAGCAGCAGCAATCATCAATCTTGGTTTATGACCGCATCTAATGTAAGTGGTTGCAATTCAATTGATGGTAACGGCATTGGTATAGGTGGCACCTTGAAGCTTGGGTCTAAATTATCGACTCTTCAATCACCTACAGGCGCGATAGTTACGTCTTATGATCCAATGAAACTTATTGGAACCCAGTCGTGTCCAAGGTTTGATGAGTGTCCTCTGCTGGAACCGCTTGTTTGTAAGATATTTATTTTGCTGATATTTTGAGAAGACTGCTTTCTTACCGCTTGCCAGGATGGATTTATTTATACTTGGGCGAGGCCAGCTGAAAAAAAAGATTTGTATGAGATTTGTATGGTTAAGTTGGGTGTTAAACGGATTGAGATTACTTTTGCCACTTTGGGCATCTTTCTTCATGGTTTCAAATGAAGATTTATTATAAATGTAACACAAATTGTTTATTTCTTCTTTCTTTCGATTTCAGTTCTTTATTTATTTACGTAGAACTATCATTTTTTGACTTACCACACCGTGCTATCGAGTGGGGAGTTTAAGGCTATGTGCAAACTGGTATATTCTGTAAAAGTAAACAAACCGCCTGCATCGGTATGAAATTTCTTACTAATTTTTGTCTTTTTCAGTGAAATACTGGTCAAAATGGAAAAAAAAGTTAATTCCTGTATCTTAAATTCATTTTTCTAAGTTCTAGGCTGTATGAAAATTAAAAATTATCGATTTTTTTGCAACCAAAAAAAAATTTTTTACTTTTCAAACTCAACTGACTTTGTTCTGTGGCCACACACAATGGCGGCTGTGGTAAGTGAAAGCCAGTGAGATCATCCGGGTGGGGTCATCCGGTTTGATTTAGCTAGTAGGCAAAACGCACTACCTTGCTGCAGTGGACTCTCTGTATCTACTCTGTGAGCTGAACATTGAAGAAACAGTGATGCCAAAACTTCTTAACATCCCGGCTACATCGATCGGAGATTTTACCAATCATCATTTAGAGGCGGGTGAATGTACGAAAGTACAATGTTTTTATATGAAATGTAAACCAAAGAATATGAAATCAAATTAGTAAATATTAAATTAGTAAATCGAACAATTCTTAATTAAATAGAATCCACAAATAAGAAATGTCAAACCAAATGTAAACAAAAAGATAGAATTCGTCACTTTAACCTCTAAATTGTATAGGTGCAATTTGTTGCACGAAACTGTTCGAACACCATAAGTGCAAAAGAGAACGAAAGTTCGAAAAACAGAGATGGACAATGTGCTACCGTGTGTCGCATGGGTTATGGTTTCGTGAAACAGCTTTGACGTTTCTCTTTGGGCGCGTTCGAGAGTCTATCGGATAGCCTATTTCGGATAGCCGTATCTTGGATACCTTTTTCCAGATTGCTGCAGACAACAGCTGTGAAATATTAAAATTGGACTTTTGAAAATAGAAAAACATTCAAAATATCATTGCTACACGATTATAACTTATTTTTTTTTCGATTTCCCATGCGTTTTAAAAGACTCTTATGCTGAAATAAATTCACACCAAAACAAAAAATCAACATGAAAATAAATAAAAATAAATTTTGTATCAGCTGATCACTTGAATAGAAAGGTATACCAAAAATACTCGGATACCTTTAGATAGCTTTTTAGTTGAAATGGGTGTGTGACTCTGTAAAAAGTTTAACACGTAAACAACAACAACAAGCTATCCGGATACGATTCTCGAACGCCCCCTTTGTCTTTGTTCGTGTTTCTGTTTCATTTGGTTCAATAATAAGTAATAATACTAATAATAATGACTTTTTTGTTTTTCAATTGCCAATAAAAGAGGTTTTGAAGCAACCAGGCACTACTTGATAACTATTTTTCCTCAAAAATAAAAACACCGAATGAAAAATAAAGAGAAATGTGAAACTAGTTTCATGAAACTGGAATTTCATCATGTAATAACACTTGCGACACGGGATGACAGAACAAAGAAGAATTCGAAATAGTTTCGTGCAACAAATTTCACCGTATAATAGCAGTCTTTCGTGAAACAGCTTTGACGTTTCTCTTTGGGCGCGTTCGAGAGTCTATCGGATAGCCTATTTCGGATAGCCGTATCTTGGATACCTTTTTCCAGATTGCTGCAGACAACAGCTATGAAATATTAAAATTCGACTTTAGAAAAACATTCAAAATATCATAGCTAGACGATTATAACTTATTTTTTTCGATTTCCCATGCGTTTTAAAAGATTCTTATGCTGAAATAAATGCACACCAAAACAAAAAATTAAAATGAAAAGAAATAAAAATAAATTTTGTATCAGCTGATCACTTGAATAGAAAGGTATACCAAAAATACTCGGATACCTTTAGATAGCTTTTTAGTTGAAATGGGTGTGTGACTCTGTTAAAAGTTTAACACGTAAACAACAACAACAAGCTATCCGGATACGATTCTCGAACGCCCCCTTTGTCTTTGTTCGTGTTTCTGTTTCATTTGGTTAAATAATAAGTAATAATACTAATAATAATGACTTCTTTTGTTTTTCAATTGCCAATAAAAGAGATTTTGAAGCAACCAGGCACTACTAGATAACTATTTTTCCCCAAAAATAAAAACACAGAATGAAAAATAAAGAGAAATGTGAAACTAGTTTCATGAAACTGGATTTCATCATGTAATAACACTTGCGACACGGGATGACAGAACAAAGAAGAATTCGAAGTAGTTTCGTGCAACAAATTTCACCGTATAATAGCAGTCATACCAGTAAATAATGTAAATAAAAACCGAATTATCAAGAACGAAAGTGGACGTGTCTTTTCCTTTATTTAGAAAGTTTTTTAGTAATCTTTTTTTCCTAGTTTTTTGTGAGACAAATAAAACCTAGTCGGAACAGGGCCTTACCTCCGAATTCTTTTATTGTGAACCGATTTGCATAAAATTTTGGAATTAGGCTCATCTTACCCTAAACTTCAAAAGTGAAAATGATTTGAGCACCGCCACCACCCTGGGGGTGGTTGCCACCCCTTTTCGGGGGCGAATTTTTTTTTCAAAATAACCTCGAATATCGATAGAAGGCCTAGTTTTAAGCAAAAAATCAAATATAAAGTTTTTCATTAAGTCCAATACTTTCCGAGTTATTGGCAATTGAAAATTCGCAATTTTTTCACGTTTTTCATCTATTTATTGCAAATATTTCCAAAACTACGTTTTATCGAAAATTTTATAAAAAACAAAATTGTAGCAGGTAAAACAATGAACAATTTGGTTTTTTATAAAGTATTCTAAGAACAATATTAAGCTAGATATAAAAGATCAAAGCCATTTTTTATTTTGTCTGAAATGTATTCGTTGTGGTCAATGCCATTTAGCGGCGAGCAGATGCATTTTATGCATTCTAATACCAGAGAATGTTTTCTAGTGCTTAAAAAAAGCTTTAAAATTAGCACTATTTAAAGTCTTTTGCACGTAAAATAAGTGAGCTGTAGTGCAAATAAGGGGAGCATCTAATGTTTTTTTTCTTTTAAATCAATGGGTTTCATAAGTGCCATTTCCACCAAAATTAAATTTAATCGTATTCCGCCTAAAATTAAGTTTGTTATAAAGAGTTTGATAGATAGTATCAGTTTGTCTGCTTCAGGACACATATTTTTCAAAAAAGTCACGATTAAAAAAAAAACAAGAAATTCTAAAATTTTTAAAACACCCACTTTTTTTCATAATATCTCAAAAATGACGACAGATACGTATAAAAGCGTAAAGATAAAAAAATTAGGTATTTTCCCGACAAACAATTTGGTTTTTTAGTTTTTTCTATCAGACAAAAATTGACGGATATATGATTGCTTAAAGAGCGCTTGGCAGCGCAGTCGCAGCCTCTCTTAAGTCCTTTAACCCGTTTTAATGAAAAACTTTATATTTGATTTTTTGCTTAAGATTAGGCCTTCTATCGATATCCGAGGTAATTTTGAAAAAAAAATTCACCCCCGAGAAGGCGTGGCAACCACCCCCAGGGTGGTGGCGGTGTTCAAATCATTTTCACTTTTGAAGTTAAGGGTAAGATGAGCCTAATTCCAAAATTTCATGCAAATCGGTTCACAGTAAAAAAAAATCGGACCTAAAATGCTTCATTGACTCCACTATTATGTTTAACGTCAATATCAAGGACTTCAGCAATTTTTTTTTTTTTGCATCTTCAAACACTTTCGAAAATGAGTCATCTTCTGCCCGTTTTATTTTTAGTTGATCCCTTAAATCTTTGGCGAGATTCATAACTTGGACCAAGTCTAAATTCACTCTATGAATCTCACGACTTATTGTATTGACATCGATAGTTGGTAAACCATACTTTTAACCTTTAAGCTAACCAAAAACTCGAAATCCATTGCGTTTTTTAAGTTCCTTGCGTCAATTTCCAATGTTCTTATTTGGTCAAGAGTCTCGAACACAAACGGAAATAGCATCTCAAAATTTTCAACTGCTTTATATTTTGAGATCCATCGCGTCAGACTCAGCCTTTTTAATGTCTTTTTTTGTGGAGTCTCTTCGCTTTCGCTTATTGTTTTTTGCAGCATATCTTTTCTTTTTGGTGTATTGGAATAATTGTCAACTGCTTCAATTGTGGTTAGGCAGTCTCTAATGGCTGGTATTCTTTTCCTTTGTACCTGTGTAAAATAATTCAAAGCTTTTTATTAGACAGATGCTTTAAAGTGTATGTTAATTGTAGTGTTTCCAAAATCGTCCATTTCAACTCTGGTGTCCCTCAAGGCTCAGTCTTTGGCCCAATTTTGTATAATATTTATACTTCAGATTTTCCCAAGCTACCGGAATGTGAATATGCTATATTTGCAGATGACACCGCAATATTTACTTCGCATAAGTTTGCTCTCAATATTGAGACAAAACTAAATAATGCAATAGCAATATTAGAAAAGTATTATAACAAGTGGAAGATTAAACTAAACGCCGGAAAAGTACAAGCCATCTTTTTTTCGAGAAAAAGAAAAGCTTGCTACCTACCAGCTAATAATCTTCGGGTAAGCGGAAATGAGATTGCTTGGGAGAAATCCGTTAAATATTTAGGTATATTTCTCGACAGCAAACTTACTTTTGGTCATCATATAAACAAAACTCTAAGAAATATGAGCATTGCCATTAAACTACTGTACCCATAGGCGGATCCACGGGGGGGTTTACGGGTCCGGACCCCCCCAATCGGGAAAATAAAAGATGTTATTTGTAACATGTATCTGTTCCTAATGTTCAAATTATAAAAATATAATCGACATTCTTGAACGACTTGCTATTGATGACCTGAAAAATATCGTCAGATTGATGTTTGCATAATGTCAATCGATCCGATAAAAGGGACTTACTAGGCAAAAAATCGGTTGTTGGATCTTGATTGATTACACAAGTTCTTTTATTGAATATTCATGAAGTGCAATCAGAAATTGCAACATCGCTATTATTTCACAAAATATAAATTCAGAGAAACGATTTCTTAGATGGGTTTGAATGGTACATCAGCGCCTTTCAGAGCGTGCCGTGTAAGCTTTCACTTTTGCCTAAAAGGTGCGTTTTCTCGCACATCGCGTCACATATAAACCTTTTTACATGTAAATTTTTGATCGAAAGATTCTAACCAGTAAAACATCAAACACATTTTGGATGTGCTGGCGGTGGATTCGCTGTCTCCACGTCTTGATTTCTGACAGAAAATTTTCTTTCGAACAATCCGATATATCTTCGTAAAAGCGCATTTCTTTTCGTTAAATTCTTGTTTAAAAAACAGTTGCTTGAAACTTTGGAAAATGGATTTGTTTTCCGAGATCTGACTTTTGAGTTGAGAAATGAACGTATCAAGAAACGGAATGTAGAAAGAAACTCAGTAGTAGTCTTCAATACTTTGTGCTTGAACGTTGCAACGATTTTATTGTTGATTGCAACGGCGGCGGCTGCGGCGTGGCAATTTCATTGTGATTTCGTATTCAGAACAAATTCTAGCAACATGCTCATAATTAACGTGGAAAGTAGAATCTGCGTTTTCGCGTTTGTACGTAAATTCATTCAAAGCGTCATCTGCCAGCTAAGTAGCCTCACCCAGATCTTGGTTTTTAGATTGTAATTCCCGACTCAAAGGCAAAACAATCGAATTAACTGATTCCATAGTGGCGATTTGGAATTCAACCGTCGAAATCGATATCAAAAGATGCAATGCATTTTGCGAAGTATCTCCATCTTTTTCCAAAGATTCAATGGCAGCCGGTTGCAATTCAACGTACGTTCCAACTGCGTCATGAGACTGAGCCCACTTGGTAGGACAAACAGACTTCAACTTTTGTTTTTTTCTCACTTTCATTGTCATTTTTGAAATTTCTTGGTGTAGAACGTCTTCAATCGCTCCGATAGTTCCTAACGCATTTTTGATTCCTGATACTTCGCATGCTGCATGTGCAGCGCAATGTACATAAATTGCCAGGGGAAAATACGATCTCAGATGTGCCTGTGCACCAATGAATTGGACACTCTTTGCCGGAGCTCCGTCGAATCCTTGGCCATACATATATGAGCAATCGACGCCAACATCATGTAAATAATTTCTGATTGAATCTGCTAAGCCTCGTATATATAAATAAAATTTTGAGTAATGGACCTCCCCCCCCATGCCCAAATCCTGGATCCGCCACTGACTGTACCCTTTTATCAATAGGAAATCCTTTCTATCAAATGAAAATAAAATTACTGTTCACAAAGTCATTTTCCAAGCTATTTTATTGTATTGTTGCCAAGTATGGGCAAACGCCGCAAAATGTCACTTAAAAAAATTGCAAGTTTCACAAAATAAACTATTAAAAATGATGCTAGACTTGCCTTGGCGTCACTCGACAAATGATCTTCACCAAAGAGCGAATGTTGAATTGATAACTGAAAGAATTCTAAAACTTTCAAATAAATTTATCTCCAGTTGCGATACTAGTGATAATTGCCTCATAAGCCATCTATATGACTAAGACTGATACTGAGTGTTTAATAAACTGTGGTCATAAATACTTTCGTTTACTATTTATTTGTTTATTATTTTTTTTCCTGTGTATATTAGTTTTCTTTAGTTATTTATTTAATTTGTTTATTCATCTATTTATTTATATTGAATATTTCACTTATCTATTATTTAATTGTATACTTATTAATTTTTGCTCATTTAACATTCATTTACCTTTTATATATTAACTTATCTATTCATTTGTTTTGTTGTTTATTTATTTACTTTTATTGACGCATCAATTTAATTATTTATCTATTTATTTATTTATTTATTTATTTATTTATTTATTTATTTATTTATTTATTTTTTTTTTTCGTTTTTTCTTTTTGTTTTGTTTATATATTTACTTGAAAATAAAAATGTGTTGTTATTTATTTATTTATTTATTTATTTACTTGTTAATTATTTACTGTGCTTGTTTTTGGCTTGAAGTCATATGATATTTATCATCTGGTTCAAGTTAGTTGCAACTGTATTGTATATTTATTTAATATTGTTTTATTTATTATTGAATCTAGTTAGAGCATTTCAAAATACAACTTTATACACACATATATCCTAAACTTTTTATTGTTTTCAATTTTATTCAATTCCTTTTTCTTTTTATCATTTATATTGGAGGTTTTTTTTCGTATTTTCCTCCAAATTGAACTATGTCAAAAACTCTTATTCTTCACAAATTATAAATAATGTTTCAGATGAAAGATAATATATATCAAATCACTGTGTTGTAAAACGTGCGGTAACAACTTTTTGTGAAAATATTATTACGAAATAAAAATTAATCAATAATGGCTGGTATTTTGCTGGAAACAGATACAGCAATTATTCAAAGAATGTGCTGCACAGTGGACGTACAGAGCATCCGAAGCAAACTGTTGGCGAATAATTGCCTGAACACCATTGTATCGATCTGACATATTGCTTGCTCCGTCGTACCCTTGGCCAATCAAAAAAGAAATGTCCGGATCACAATTTTGAAGATTTTCCACTACAGCTTTGCTAGATCATCACCTGGATTGTTAATACAGTAATGTTTGGTAAACTGCTGTATTAGAGACTTTATTCATACCTGTCGTGGAAAATCGATATAAAAAATTAAATTCAAAAGATTAGGTGATTGGCCGAAATAATAATTTCTTTCAGATAAAATTGACTTTGTATTTTCCTTGTAGAATGAAAGTATAGAATGTACAATCCTGTGAGTACTAATAAGACTTAATTCACTTTGGAAGTAGCTACTAAGTTTCACATTGTGTTTCTTTAATTTTTTTGGTTCGTGACTGGTTATGTTGAACAATTCCCGATCTCCCAATGGGGGGGGGGGGGGATATATCAGCCTGATCCCCCCCCCCCATATCAACGCCACTGTTGCAAAATATCAAAAATTGGCAAAGACTGCAAATGATTAAAGCCATGTAAATTAAACGAAGTAGTGAAGTTTATTCTTCTAATTCATAGCCATTAAAATTTTTTTCTTGTTCTTCTTCTTCATCTTCATGCTGGATGCAAGTAAATTGCGTCAGTAGCGATGTATCGGATGTCACCTCATTGGAATTAAACGAATCCTCAACATTAGAGCATGACTGGCCTTGACAATTGGTACATGCCATAGAACAAAACAGTCCAACTTTTTACAACCACATTTTGCACTGGATCCCTTTTTGAAGTTACAAAAAATTGTGCTTCGCAGTTTTTCCGGCGCAGGTTGAGGTGCGGTCTGAACTGCTTCTAGAGTGTTGTTGATTATTTTCCAACCCCAGTTTGAATGGTCAAGCTGATTACCAAGCCACACTTGAACTTGATAATATACAATAGAAGACTTCCTTGTATAATTTTTACGGCAACTTTCATGTACTGTCACAGATTTCTGATTCTTAAGATGTTCCGAAAAATCATCAGCTCTTTCGAGACTTGCATCAATTAATACCTTCATACCTCATTCCACAGCAGTGACGTTATTTTTACCTAACCACAGATAAAACAATATTCGGACATTTTTATTATAAACTTCATTTTTTCCTTATAGTTTACCACAGATAAAACAATATTCAGACATTTTTGTAATTAAATCAAAGCAACCGGATATATGTTAGATTAAACACGTATTTTCACAGGAGAGTAGTTTTCAAAACAAACGGTATTTCATTTCTCATGAATAGCCTTCATTGCTGATGAAAAGGATAAAATATTTAAACATATATTTACAAATGTCGTAGAAGATATGAGGCAGGCTCTTGATAAGGATCACGTCACATTTCTCGTGCTGCTCGACTTCTCCAAAGCATTCGACACAATAAACCATTCTATCTTGCGCAAAAAATTGCTCACGATAGACAAGTTCTTTATCACCTCCATCGACCTTTTACAATCCTACTTAAGTAGTAGAAAACAGACTGTCTTTGCAGCGAATAAATATTCCAGCTTTCTATCCACGAATCGAGGTGTTCCACAAGGCTCCATCCTTGGACCTCTTCTTTTCTCGCTCTATATTAATGAACTTCCCAAGCAAATCACAACATCATCTATTCATATGTACGCTGATGATGTTCAGCTGTACAAAAGTTGTCCCCTGGGTATGATCGAAGACTGTGCAGCTTCTATTAACATTGACTTACAAAATTTCTTTACCTGGTCATCCAAAAATAGTTTGTTTTTAAACCCAATCAAGTCTAAATGCATAGTTATTAGTAAAAAAACACTCGACCTCTCATATTTTCCCACATTATTGCTGAATGACTCTGCTATTGTATATGTTCAAACTGCAAAAAATCTGGGAATGACTTTTAATAGGAACCTTAGCTGGGATACCCACACTAATCAAGTTGTTGGTAAAGCATACGGAATTCTCCGTCACTTCATTCATCACAATATTTCACACCAATTAAAACTGTGATGCTGTCAGCATACGTAAATTAAACATCGTTTAAAATAATGTTGCACGTTATGTATACTGCTTAAAAAGATAAGATCATATATCTCTCTTCCCTAAAAGTGTATGTAATTTGTCCTTTGACAAAATATACAAAACTTTAATATTGCTTTTTACTGTTATTATTACACATCAGCCTTGCTACCTCTTTGTAAAAATACACAGATTCTCATCTAAAAGATCGGAACAAATTATACTTCCTCGATTTTCTTGTTTGATGTCAGAACGGCAATTTTTCGTCAATGCTATACGCCTGTGGAATTCCACTACACTCTCTCTATTTTTCTCTCTCTTTCTTTCTCTCTCTCTCTCTCTCTATTCTAGCTCTTCATTTAAATTAAAAATTAATTAAAAAATTAAAATTAATTAAAAATAAATTAAAAATTAAATATATGTAAATTAAATTAAATTTGTAATTGAATAACTTTTTGCTTCAACCTAGGTTTATTTACATAATTAACTTTTGTCTATTTTAAGCTTGTCACTAGTTTATAAGATATTCTTTCTTAATGTGTGTAAGCAGTCAATGAACGAATAAATATATAAATATATAACAACTTTGGAAATGCAAATACGAGGCGTACTAGAACAATGCATATTATTAAAACGATCAAAATTCTAAATTTTTGAATCGTTTTATCTGAAACAGTGGCTCGTAAGAAAAAAATGGCTTAACATTTTTGAATAGATAAATTTATAATCTACAACCGGACTATATAGTAACCTCCGCGATTATCGTTTGATTTTTGAATAGCCCAAGTAAGTGATCATAATTTGTTTTGAGGCCTTCAATGTCCTGCTTGCATTGGTCGGCGAATTTTTTGTCTAGGACGCCAAAAAGTCTGTTTGCTACCGTTTCCACGAAATCATATGGTGATTGCTTGGCTCTTGAATTTGGCTATTTTTCCTTTTGTTGATTAAAAAGTAGCTTATTGTTATTCCGTATTATTGACAACTGATGATTAAATTGGCTTACCAGATTGAAGCAATTATTGTTGCGTTTAAGCTTCATGTCTCATTTATAAATAATACTGGTGTTGAAGCAAATTTTGTTAAATCAGAAACTATAATTTTTGAAAATAGAAAGCATAATCTTGCTTTTTGATTTAAAGTTCTTGGATTTCGATAAGTTAAATTTTGACAAACGTGATTTTAACTCTTTTCGGGATTTCAGCAAAGCAAATGTACTGAATTGAACAATTTTTTTACCGCTATCGATTGGGATAAAGCTCTTTGCTCTAGTGACTTAAAGGAGTGTTACGATTCTTTCACTGATGTAATTGAGGAAGCTTATAATTTGTTTATTCCATTTAAAGAGAGAAAACATATAGAAATAAGCCTGTCTGGTTTAATGCTTCAAAAAACTTAAATCACTTGAGAGTATAACATCAATAAGTAAGGTCGCTACCTTCGGCCAGAAGTGAGTTGGACAATTGAGTTTAACAAAGGATAAGTTCAAATAACTTGCTGAAACAATTACGTTCGTGCGTGCACCATCATGTTTCATGTAGAAGATTAATGTTTATATCGCCACTAACTGACTAATATTGATTTGTGGAGCAAGAGCATTTACTTGCTCAAAGAGAGTGTGCAAGATTCTATAGTCGGCGATTCTTGTTGGTAAATAAGCACATCCTATGGCGCATTTCATATTATCAAACCATTTAAAATGTCTAAAATGAATATATGTATACTCGAAAGAATCCGTTGGTGCAGAATATATTAATACTGTAATGTGCACCCAACATTTAATACTAATTTACTTATCGAAAACGTTCAACCGAAAAAAGACTTGTTTTGGGAGATCAGAAAAGCATTCTAGAAGACAAATTGGGCAATCTTGAGAAAAATGTATGTGGCCTAGAAAAACGCATTGAATGTGTTGAGAAACGATTTTCCTAGCTTTGAAGTTAATGCGAAAGTCAGCTTGCCACTCTAGAGAAACAAGTCAAAAATATAGCTAAGGAACTAGACCAGATGCGGAAAATGGAGCTAATCTACAATTATTTACAAAGGTATAGTTTGCTGGAAGTGCAAAAGAATGTATCTTGAAACTTAGAAGAATTGAATTACACAGAACGTGTATTAGAGAATAATGCTGAATCGTCAGGTATACACAGGAATGTACAGTATGGCAAGCAAGTTACGTTAATAAAATTAATGTTTTAAAATATTGTGAGAAAGAAAAATTATTATAAGTATGAAAGGTTCTATTGTTTATGTTGATCGTAAACATCCTGCCCCACGCTGACGATGCGTCGTTGGTTCATCAGAAGACATCTTAGACTTGGAAATTGTAGCTGGATATAGGTTCACTTCTTGGGGCTGGTGTAGGTGGTGATGGCGAACTTTGGTTGTATCTAGTAATGCAAAACCTGATTGCTAGGTATATTATGAGTGTGCTTGTAATGAGCAATCCAGAGTGCTGATGATTGTGTGTGGAATGTTATGTTGATAAATGTGATTTGGGAGTTCTAGCTGTTGTGACTTAATCTGCCTGTGAAGTTCTAGCAGATCTTTGTGGAATAAACTCATGTTTGATGAATAATACTTGAGAGCTGTAAGGCAGTTGATATTTTCAGAAGTTATATCACCGCTTTGTCTGGTAAGCGTCACTCGTATATTGTTTGAGTGAATTTGTAGCCCTTGAAGAGATAGATGTTGATGTTTGGCCACACAAGACAATTGCATCTTAAAAAGTCCACTTCCCTGTATTTTAATGAAGGTAGTTTGGCGATTACAAACGGTATTCAGCGTTGTTTCTTCCTTGACGTCGAAAATCAATTGATTTACTTCAGGTAGTTTTTTCCAAACATAATTGGCTTGAATGAGTTTGAGCTCACATCCCGACAGGTCCGAAGCGTTGTTGAGTAGATTTATTTCACAGGTGCTGAAATTTGTTCCACATCTGTATTCTGGATGAGATTGGGGGCACAGATAACGTACCTCGTTCATTATGGTACATGAAGTAAGGTCACCTTCGGTTACAGGCTAGTATTCGTCGTGATGAGGACTCACTGCCAGGAAACTTATTGATGATTGTATTGCTATGAAGGTTTTGTTGACAACTGCTGGTATCGGAACTACGTTAAACATCGTGAATTCTTCCAACACGACCAATGGTAGTTCAATTTTAAAAATTAATTGTCCGGTAATTGACATAAGGGTCATTCCACGGTAACACCCGACACGAACACTTTTCGACTCATCAAATTGTTAATCCTTATGCTGATATTTTCGCGTTTTAATGTTTTTTTATTTTCTACTAAATACGTAGAAAAAATC
The DNA here is from genome assembly GCA_949752695.1 of Melanostoma scalare. Lineage (NCBI taxonomy): Eukaryota > Metazoa > Arthropoda > Insecta > Diptera > Syrphidae > Melanostoma > Melanostoma scalare. Next base: position 80,297,035 of record OX456986.1, on the reverse strand, counting down.
ATGAACCTCTTCAGTGCTCCAATGAAAGCTTCTGTGGTTAGTTCACTGACAACTTCAATATGAACTGCTTCTGTAGCGAAGCAGCAAAATAGTGATAAATAACATCTTAGTGGTCGTCTTCCTCGCGTTCGGTAATGGCCCATAGTGGACCGCAAAAATCTACTCCGGAATTGATAAACGGACGTGCTGGTTGAACTCTATGAGCTGGCAAATTTCCCATCATTTGAGAATACATGGTTGGTTTTGCCTTTGTACAAGTTACACAATGTTGTGCGATATTTTTCCCTTTGATTGGCCAAAATTTTTTCGGGTGATCGCTAGAAGGCCTTGAGGTCCAATATGATTATTTTCAATATGCAGATCAGTCATTATCATTTTGGTAAATGGATGTGTGTGCGGTAAGAGTATGGGATGTTTGGTATCGTATGGTAATTCTGATGCTTGCAGTCTACCTCCAACTCGTAGCAGTCCCACTTCATCGAGGAATACGGCGAGACCTATTAATGCGCTTTTTTGTGAAGTTCCTTTTGATCATGAAGTGCACGGATGTCCGTTATAAATTCTTGGTTTTGTTTACTCTTTAAAATAAGTTGCATTGCGTTTTGTAACTCTTGAGTTGGTGTTGGCCCTCTTTTTATAGGCTTCCTTTTGCCTTGTTTGAGGGCTTGTCTTGTGTCCTTGATCTTACGATTCTTTATAGTCTGAATGAATTGAAGGCAATATGCTGTTATTCGCTGCATTTTACTAAATGAATTAGAATGTCCCACTTCATCGAATATGTTAGCTGAACGATTACACGTAGCTAAAGCCTAAAGCTAAAGCCACTACCTTCTTGTATGGTGGTGGCCATAGTGCTTCAGTACCATGTAGAAATTTTGGACCATATTTATATAGTAAGTGCTCTGGAGGTTTTTCTGGTGAAATCCCTCTCGATAAAACATCTGCTGGATTGTCGCTGGAACTTACATGTCGCCACTGGATAGGGTCCGTGAGCTTCAGGATGCTTGCAATTCTACGTCCAACAAATGATTGAAGTGATTCAGCATTTCAATTTATCCAGCTTATTACAATTTGAGAGTCTGTCCACAAGAATCGGCTTGCGTCTTTTAATTTGGTATCATTTTCACATGGTTTGATAATTCAGCGGCTAGTAGAGCTGCACACAATTCCAACCGAGGAATCGTCAAAGCCTTCGCCCCTGATGCTGATTTGGTAGTTGGTGCGACTCGAGATTTGGAACATAGTAATCGAACTATGACCGTACCATTTTTGTTGACGAACTTAAGATACACCGCTGCACCATAGGCCTTTTCTGATGCGTCTGCGAAGATATGTAGTTGAATTGATGAGGGGATGTTGTTCCCGAAAACATGGTGCGATATGGTAAATTTGTCTAATTCTTAAAATCCCTGATAGAACCTTTTCCACCTTGTGTACATTTCTTCCGGTAGAGCTGCATCCCAGTCGCACTTAAGCTCCCATAGTTCTTGAAGAAATAGTTTTGCCACAATTACCACTGGTGCTACTATTCCAAGTGGATCAAACAGACGAGCTATATCTGAGGCCACTGATCTCTTTGTAAACTTTGTTGATGTTGAACAGTTTGTTTTGATGCAGAAAATATTTGATTTGGGTCGCCAGATCAATCAAAGAGTTTTTACGGTTCCTTCATCATTGTCTTCTGTAAGCGGAACTTCCTCATCTTCTAACGGCACATTTGAAAGGAGGTTCTCGTTGTTTGAACACCATTTTTTTAATTGAATTCCTCCCTCCCAAAGCAAGGATGATAATTACTTTTGGATAGTCTTTGCTTCGATTAAACTGTCTGCACCTGTCATTGCGTCATCAATGTAAAAGTCTCTCTGCAGCACTTGTGAGCCTAATGGATATTTTGATTCATATTCTTTGCCTAACAACTGGAGACATTTCGTGGCCAAGTATGGGGCTGAGTTTGTTCCATTAGTTACGGTAGAGAGCTTATAGCATTTCAACGGTTTAGTTGGATCTGATCTCCACCTGATTAAATGAAACGTTTGGTCTTCTTCTGTTATGCGTATCTGTCGGTAAATTTTTTGAATGTCGGCCTTCATGACGTATTTAGGAAGCCTAAAACGCAATATGGTAAGCAGATTATCTTGAATTTTTGGTCCAGGGTACAAAATGTTGTTTAAGGATATATTGTTATGCTTCTTTCGTTTCCAGCTGGAGTAACTCAGGAGGCCAGGGTGGTTCCCAAGGAAGCCAAAAGACTTGGGGTGTGATGGTCCAACTTCTGGGTAAAAGAGAACTCCGACACGGCAAATGTTTTCGCAAATGTTTTCTTTATTCTCCTAATCTATCGAAGCGCTTACAATATTGTTTTACAAATGTACTTTAAAAATCAATAATATTTTCTTTCGTTTACGTTACTTGATCACAAACAAAATAGAAACGGAATTAATATGCCTGAAGGGCCGAGTCTTTCTACGTTAATGGTATATACAAAAAAAAACTGAAAGTATGCCTGAAAGGCCGCTGTTTTGTTTATCTTCACTAGTCGATGACTTCGGGGACGACGGTATCGTGGCGAGGTTGGTATTTGGCTACGATGGTTTGGACTTGGTGCAACCTTTTGCTGCAGCTCCTGGCGATTGTTCGTTTGGTCGCGGTGCTCTAAATTTAGGGATAAATAAAGATTAGTTAATTTCAATAGACCTTACAAAATAGTGCCCACTGGGTCCTGACTTTATGAGGCCGATTAAACCGGTTTCTTTATTATTATTACACGGGAACTAAGGTTGACTATTAAAGTCAAACGGACGGCGGTATTCTTAATGGACCTTAGAATTGAGGTGTGCCTCCTAAATTTTACTAAATGAATTAGAATGTCCCACTTCATCGAATATGTTAGCTGAACGATTACACGTAGCTAAAGCCTAAAGCTAAAGCCACTACCTTCTTGTATGGTGGTGGCCATAGTGCTTCAGTACCATGTAGAAATTTTGGACCATATTTATATAGTAAGTGCTCTGGAGGTTTTTCTGGTGAAATCCCTCTCGATAAAACATCTGCTGGATTGTCGCTGGAACTTACATGTCGCCACTGGATAGGGTCCGTGAGCTTCAGGATGCTTGCAATTCTACGTCCAACAAATGATTGAAGTGATTCAGCATTTCAATTTATCCAGCTTATTACAATTTGAGAGTCTGTCCACAAGAATCGGCTTGCGTCTTTTAATTTGGTATCATTTTCACATGGTTTGATAATTCAGCGGCTAGTAGAGCTGCACACAATTCCAACCGAGGAATCGTCAAAGCCTTCGCCCCTGATGCTGATTTGGTAGTTGGTGCGACTCGAGATTTGGAACATAGTAATCGAACTATGACCGTACCATTTTTGTTGACGGACTTAAGATACACCGCTGCACCATAGGCCTTTTCTGATGCGTCTGCGAAGATATGTAGTTGAATTGATGAGGGGATGTTGTTCCCGAAAACATGGTGCGATATGGTAAATTTGTCTAATTCTTAAAATCCCTGATAGAACCTTTTCCACCTTGTGTACATTTCTTCCGGTAGAGCTGCATCCCAGTCGCACTTAAGCTCCCATAGTTCTTGAAGAAATAGTTTTGCCACAATTACCACTGGTGCTACTATTCCAAGTGGATCAAACAGACGAGCTATATCTGAGGCCACTGATCTCTTTGTAAACTTTGTTGATGTTGAACAGTTTGTTTTGATGCAGAAAATATTTGATTTGGGTCGCCAGATCAATCAAAGAGTTTTTACGGTTCCTTCATCATTGTCTTCTGTAAGCGGAACTTCCTCATCTTCTAACGGCACATTTGAAAGGAGGTTCTCGTTGTTTGAACACCATTTTTTTAATTGAAATCCTCCCTCCCAAAGCAAGGATGATAATTACTTTTGGATAGTCTTTGCTTCGATTAAACTGTCTGCACCTGTCATTGCGTCATCAATGTAAAAGTCTCTCTGCAGCACTTGTGAGCCTAATGGATATTTTGATTCATATTCTTTGCCTAACAACTGGAGACATTTCGTGGCCAAGTATGGGGCTGAGTTTGTTCCATAAGTTACGGTAGAGAGCTTATAGCATTTCAACGGTTTAGTTGGATCTGATCTCCACCAGATTAAATGAAACGTTTGGTCTTCTTCTGTTATGCGTATCTGTCGGTACATTTTTTGAATGTCGGCCTTCATGACGTATTTAGGAAGCCTAAAACGCAATATGGTAAGCAGATCATCTTGAATTTTTGGTCCGGGGTACAAAATGTCGTTTAAGGATATATTGTGATGCTTCTTTCGTTTCCAGCTGGTGTAACTCAGGAGGCCAGGGTGGTTCCCAAGGAAGCCAAAAGACTTGGGGTGTGATGGTCCAACTTCTGGGTAAAAGAGAACTCCGACACGGCAAATGTTTTCGCAAATGTTTTCTTTATTCTCCTAATCTATCGAAGCGCTTACAATATTGTTTTACAAATGTACTTTTAAAATTAACAATATTTTCTTTCGTTTACGTTACTTGATCACAAACAAAATAGAAACGGAATTAATATGCCTGAAGGGCCGAGTCTTTCTACGTTAATGGTATATACAAAAAAAAACTGAAAGTATGCCTGAAAGGCCGCTGTTTTGTTTATCTTCACTAGTCGATGACTTCGGGGACGACGGTATCGTGGCGAGGTTGGTATTTGGCTACGATGGTTTGGACTTGGTGCAACCTTTTGCTGCAGCTCCTGGCGATCGTTCGTTTGGTCGCGGTGCTCTAAATTTAGGGATAAATAAAGATTAGTTAATTTCAATAGACCTTACAAAATAGTGCCCACTGGGTCCTGACTTTGTGAGGCCGATTAAACCGGTTTCTTTATTATTATTACACGGGAACTAAGGTTGACTATTAAAGTCAAACGGACGGCGGTATTCTTAATGGACCTTAGAATTGAGGTGTGCCTCCTGGGTCCATCTTCAATGCAAGGCCAATTAATCCAAAATACAATGTGCTGCTAGGGGTTGAGTCTACTTTTAATGGACCTTATGCGTGCGCTGTGCCTCCTGGGTCCATACGCACTATAGGGCCAATTAATCCAAAAACAATTTCAAAATTCGGGGGTAGAGACGGTGACTATAAAAAAGTCGATAGGGCGGTAGACTCGTTACTCAATGGACTTTAAAACTGAGGTGTACCTCCTGGGTCCATCCTCAATATAAAGCCAATTAAATACAAAGCGAAAATTGACTGTGTAAGTCGGCAGAACAGAAAACTTCGCTTTTAATCAGAGTGGTATTCCCACAGCTAATGTTAGCTTAGTAATTTCTCTTCTCCTTCTGGGGGTGATTTCACATCTACTTATCATTTCTGTGGTGATGAGTGGATGTGAACTCACAAAAATGAAAAAAATATAACCAAAACTTTTTTTCTTTACTTATTCGCATGCCGCTTATGGGTGGTCGTCGCATAGCCGTTGTATGTGTAGTTTGCTTTGGGGCGGCGAATGTAAAAAGTGTGACGTTTCGTCACAGACCCCCCTTACTTTTTGAGACGAGAACCTTCTCGGCTTAACTCCTTACTGGGAAAGGATGAAGAACTTTCTTTTTTTTTTCAATCGCTTATTTATTATAATTTTTTTTTTTTGTTTTTTTTTCTTTTTTTTTTTTGTCTTTTTTTTTTTTCAACAGCGTTATTAACTTTAACTTAATAGTAAAAAGAACAAATTCAGGAATACTTCTAAAAAAAAAATGAATGTCAAAGACCAAATAACTAAAATAGGCAATCCTTAATGCAAAAAAAAAAAACAAGGCAAGTAAGCTTCGAGGCACAAAACGATTTTTTTTTTTTTTTTTAATCTACGTCCATTGGGGACACATTAGCCGCATCGGAGGTTTCCTGTTTTCGCAACGCGCTGAGCCGCGCCCTTTCTCGTCGTTTTTGGGCGACTCCGGTTTTCCTCCATGGGTTTCCGGATGCGTCCTGGGATGTGGAACTCACAACTGGCAAGGGGTCGAAGGACACGTCTCCTTGATCGGCCCGTCGATAGTCGGCATCGTGAGAATAGTGGTTGTTGTTGCTGGAACCAATTTGGGCCCACTGCAGATTGGATTAAATTGCAGCTTACGCCGAATTGGATCTCGGGGGCCCTCTGTACCGATGGTGACAGCGCATAGTCGGCTACTGTGTTGTAAGGTAGGATATGCTCCTGCATATCGGGCGGTTCGGGGGTCGGCCCTTTGCCGAGCCCAATCCATATTCCTGGTGGCAGCCTGTATTACCGCTTGCCGCTTCACCTCTATTGGATCGAGGTCCAAAGGTTTGAGGATCCACTCTATCGGAGTCAGTTGGCCGATCCTCCGTTCTTTATCAGCACGTTCGAGTAGTGGGCTACTTGGCGAATCTCGGCTGCTTGACTGCTTCATCCGGCTGGTCCATAGTTCAACTGCTTTACCTTTAAGATCGCGGACCGAGGCCATGTATTCTTCGATCGGTGGTGGGGGTCGGATGGGCTGAGCTCCTGGCTTGCCGCTCTCCCGGCGCGTGGTTGTCTTACTAGGTGGCGGGATCTCCAACCTGACTCCTGCCTTGTGATCTGGACGAGCCGGGGGTTGGGGGTCTTGTTGGTTAAGTTCGGCGTCTGCTGAATGGATCGTATGAGGATCCTGCATCACGACTAGCATGTGGATTTTGGACGGTGCGCCTGGTGTTACTCTGTTGGTCGGCCATTTTTTGGCATACGGGGCCCGTTTTTCGAGTTTTTCCAAGTCTGCTTTCTGGAGGGGACGGAATGCGTGAAGTGAATTTTTTGGTATCAGAATTTTCCAACACTGAACTGACCTCCTTGACTGCTGGCACAAGAATGAATGCGAACGAACTGGTTTCTTTAGTGTTTTTTTTTCTTTTGTGCAGCTGGTAGCGCTTGGGCGAAACGAGAACCTTTGCTGACGGCGGATGGTTTGCGACTGACACCGGCGGACGAATTTAATTTAATTGAATTATCTGCATCTGGTTCGGGTTCAACGGGGAAAATTTTGAGGTCTCGCACATGAGCGCGGATATTAATTGCTAGTCCTTTGTTTTTCCCTTTCTTTCGTAGGGCTACAATTACTGGAGAGAGAATTTTTGTAACCTCGTATGGTCCATCATATCGCGGGGCTAGTTTGTCTGTAAAAAAATTTACTCCGGAGGACAATACTCGTACGCGCCTATAAACTTGTTCTCCTACCTGCGGTCGCCAAGGGCGATGGCGGAGGTTATAATGCTTAGCCTGTGCATGAGTCGCTTTTTGCAAATTAATTTTTACTAAATCGAAAAGGCTTTGCATGCGTTCGGCTATTACGTTGATATCTTCCAAATATCTGCCCGCGTCGTCGCTGCCCAGCAACGTGCTAGGAATCCGTAACTCTCGACCAAAATTCAGAAAGGCTTGGGAATAACCAGTAGACTCGTGTTGACTGGTGTTAATGGCGAAAGTCAATTCCGGAATATGCTCGTCCCAATGTCTATGGTTACCTTGGACGTATTGAGAAATCATTGTTTTGAGAACGCGATTTACCCGTTCCGTCAGATTTTCTTGTGGCGTGTAGGGAGCGGTGAAACGGTGTGTTATGCCTAGCTCCGATAGCACTTCCGCAAACTGGCGGCTTGCAAATTGGCTTCCATTGTCGGACAAGAAGATCTTGGGAATGCCGAATCGGGTGAAAATTCGTTCGCGAATGGCTTTAACTAGGTTCGGCGTAGTAGCAGCGGGGAAAGGGATCGCTTCCACCCACTTGGTGAAATTATCCGTGAACACCAATAAAACGGTGTTCCCCTTCATTGATCGTGGTAATGGCCCCACAAAGTCTGCGCATACCACGTCCCACGGTCCTTCCGTTTGCGTTGTATACATTAAGCCGCCAGGTTTCTGTTGGGTGGCCTTATATTGATTACATACATCACATTTTCGGACGTACGCAGCAATGTCACGGGCCATACCAGGCCAATGATATTTTTGCATGATGCGGGCCGTAGTTTTGGCTATACCCAAGTGGCCTGCCGTTACCACATCATGATTCTCGTATAACACTCGGAGGCGGTCGGTCGTGGGTATACAGAGTTTCCAATCAGCAGTATTTGGAGCGGCTAAGGGATTGGAACTTGTGAAACGGCGGTACAGTTGATGTTCAGAAATTTGAAAGTCGGGGTAGTCATCGAGCGTTCGGAGGACCTTCTCATACATAACCTGAACCCAGTCAGGTTTTGCGTCCCTCATTGCGGCTAAACGGTCGGTATCGGTAATTGGTAACGGGTCTCTTGACAAGGCATCTGCTACTACGTTTAAAGCTCCTTTTCGATATTGCATACTAAAATCGTATTGCTGCAACTCTAATGCCCACCGTGCCAATCTGCCGGACGGATTTTCCAATGAATGCAACCATTTTAATGAACGGTGGTCTGTTATCACTTCAAATTAAACCCTTCCAAATATGGGCGCATCTTGCGTATCCCCCACAAAATAGCTAGGCACTCTTTTTCGGTGGCTGCATATTTCACCTCGAGGTCCGTGAGGGTCCGGCTGGCGTACGCTATGACTTTCTCATGTCCGTCCTGCTTTTGGGTAAGCACAATTCCGAGTCCCGTGTGACTGGCGTCGGTTTGCAGAGTGAACGTCTGCGTAAAATCAGGGCAGGATAAAACGGGTTCCTCGGTCAACCGAGTTTTGAGAGTATCGAAGGCAATTTGCTGGTCTGGTGTCCATTCCCACTTGGAAGTCTTCTTTAGGAGAGCAGTAAGCGGCGCTGCTACTAAGGAAAAGGCTTTTATGAACCTGCGATACCATGAGCAGATTCCTAAGATGCGCCGTAACTCCCGTATGTTTGTGGGTGCCTTTAGATCACGCACTGCGGCAATTTTGTCGGGGTCCGTTCTGATGCCTTCGCTGCATATAACATGGCCCAGATATTTTAAACTGGGTCGGCAAAAATGACACTTCTCTTTGTTGATCTTCAAGTTCGCGGCCCGCAAACGTCGGAACACCTCTTCTAAGTGACGCAAATGATCTTCGAAAGTTTGACTGATGATGATGATATCATCCAGGTAAACTAATACATGATCCTCCATGTCATGGCCAAAGATTCCATCCATGGCTCTTTGAAACGTGGCGCCGGCAGAGTGCAAGCCGCACGGCATAACGTTCCATTCAAAGAGTCCACGGCCCGGGACGGTGAACGCTGTGTATGGGCGGCATTCTGTTTTTAGCGCAATTTGCCAATACCCTTGTTTCAAGTCGATAGTAGAAATATATCGGGCCCCTCGTAGTTTGTCCAAGATAGCGGATATATACGGCAAGGGATAAGCGTACTTGTAAGAAATGTCGTTTAACTGGCGGAAGTCCACGCAAACTCGCCATGACCCTTCCTTTTTGCGGACCAACACTACGGGGGAACTATAGGGGCTCTTAGAGGGGCTTTTTTTCCCCGAAGCTAGTAATTCGTCAATTTCATCGCTGATTATCTGTTGCATGGCGGGGTTGCGATGGTAGCAGCGTTGTTTAAACGGCTCCTTCGTTTTCAACCTAATTACATGAGGAATCACTGTGGAGATCCCTCCGGTCTCTTCGAACGGGTAGAGCCTGTGTCGACCAGCGCGTAGTATGTGCGACTCGGGGTTTTGATTGGCACAAACAACCGAGGGTCGTCTGTGATAGGCGACCGAGCGGCTGCAACCGGACTGCGGATACACGGACAATCCTTTGTCAGTCGGCCATCTTCACCACAAAAGGAGCAAAACAAGCGAAACGGACGGCGGCACTCTTTCTTGCTATATCCCCTCTGTTAACACTGCCAACAATGGGTGGCGCGTTCGTACGGTGAGCTGGGATAGGACGGTAGGGTGGAGGGCACTACTGCATTGTGGTCCTGTGGATTTGAGCGTGATTGGATTTGCAGGCGAGGGATCGGTGCGGGGTTGCATGTCTGGGGCAAAGTAGGGCGACTAGCTCGGTCTTCTTGTCGGACGAACTCATATTCATCCGCCAACTCCATCAACTCATCTAGCGTCGCAAAATCACGCCGCTTGACGCTTGACAAAATCACGCCGCTTGACGTAGAGTCGATATTCGGGTCGCAGGCTGTCGCAGATTCGGTCGATGTTATCGGCGACCGTCATACGAGGATGTTGCCGGATTAAATATAAGAAAGCCCGAATGTAGTCCTTGGCCTTTTCACGTGGGCCTTGATGTTTCCTCATGATTTCGTCCTCGAGCTTGTGGTAGTATCTGGCCGGTAGGAAATATTGGATAAACGAGTGTCGGAATGTTTGCCAGTCGTGGAAGTTTTCACGGTTGATGCGTAGCCATTCCAGCGCGGAACCTCTGAAAATTTCGGGGAGGGTACGCACCATATTTTTCAGGGGGAGTTCATAGCATTGGGCTAACTCCTCAACCCTTTCTAAGAATTCCAGTGGCTTGCCAGTGGAATCAAACCGAAGACCCCACTTCCGTACCACATTCATCAGTTCGGCCTCGTAGCTTAAGGGGAACCGGTGCGGGAACTGGGGGCCTGGCAAATTGCCATAAGCAATCCCAGTGTCGGGGAGACGGCTGGTCGGAGGGGCGGAAGTGGCGCGTTCGGACGGTAGCGGGGTAGGCAGTGGCCGTGCCACCATTTGTGACGTCGAAGTCCCTGGAAGCTGTAAAGCTGGTACTTGGAGACTGGATTGGTATCTTGGTTGCTTAGCATCCGCGTTTAATGCTGCGTTGTTTCGTTGGTCGGTGTTCATCTCGTCGTCTGCGTCGTTTCGGGCTTCAATTTTCTGCTCCCACTCCTCACACAAGTTCTGCGTCGATTTGTGCATCCGCAACTCCTTTAAATGCTGGCTTAGACGTTGGCGTAATTCACGCACGTTGCCTTCAGTGCTTTGACCTCGAGAACTCAGTGTCTCCATAAGTTCAGGTTCTTTAAGAAGTAAATAAAGCCGAGGTTCTGGTACGGGCTTGGTTCTTCTTCAGAGCGGTCAGAGGAGTGGTCGGATAGATCAGGTTCTTTGTCGATACTCGCCATGTCTGAGAATTTGCTTGGTCAGAATCAGTCGGTTTCGGAATCGGTCTGTGGACGATGCGTTGGTTCCAGGTCGCGGTCGGTCGGTAAGTCAACCTTCAGCAAAGTCCCTGCTCGGGCGCCAATTTGTGATGCTTCTTTCGTTTCCAGCTGGAGTAACTCAGCGGGCCAGGGTGGTTCCCAAGGAAGCCAAAAGTTTAGGGATAAACAAAGATAAGTTAATTTCAATAGACCTTACAAAATAGTGCCCACTGGGTCCTGACTTTGTGAGGCCGATTAAACCGGTTTCTTTATTATTATTACACGGGAACTAAGGTTGACTATTAAAGTCAAACGGACGGCGGTATTCTTAATGGACCTTAGAATTGAGGTGTGCCTCCTGGGTCCATCCTCAATGCAAGGCCAATTAAAAACAAAAATGTTTCGGGGGCGGAACGGGGTAGACTACTAGAGTCGATATGGCAACAGATTTTGGTATTTTTAATGGACCTTAGAACTGAAGTGTGCCTCCTGGGTCCATCCTCAATGCAAGGCCAATTAATCCAAAATACAATGTGCTGCTAGGGGTTGAGTCTACTTTTAATGGACCTTATGCGTGCGCTGTGCCTCCTGGGTCCATACGCACTATAAGGCCAATTAATCCAAAAACAATTTCAAAATTCGGGGGTAGAGACGGTGACTATAAAAAAGTTGATAGGGCGGTAGATTCGTTACTCAGTGGACTTTAAAACTGAGGTGTGCCTCCTGGGTCCATTCTCAATATAAAGCCAATTAAATACAAATCGAAAATTGACTGTGGAAGTCGGCAGAACAGAAAACTTCGCTTTTAATCAGAGTGGTATTCACACAGCTAATGTTAGCTTAGTTATTTCTCTTCTCCTTCTGGGGGTGATTTCACATCTACTTATCATTTCTGTGGTGATGAGTGGATGTGAACTCACAAAAATGAAAAAAATATAACCAAAACTTTTTTCTTTACTTATTCGCATGCCGCTTATGGGTGGTCGTCGCATAGCCGTTGTATGTGTAGTTTGCTTTGGGGCGGCGAATGTAAAAAGTGTGACGTTTCGTCACAATATTGGACGATGTTTTTGCAGATGCTTCAAAAACGACTCGCAATCTGGTGGTGCTGCTTTCTGGTTTGAGTACGCAATGGTGCGGTAAGAAGTAGTGTGGTATTTTAACTGTTTTGAAATTGATTTCCTTCATATGACCCAAATCGAGATATTCGTTCATAAAACTGGAATATTCGCTCTTCAATTCTGGATTTCGAGTCAGTTTGCGTTCTATAGCATAGAAACGGCTTAATGCTATATCACTGGAGCACCCTAGCTTTTCAGGGCCATCAGAAAATGGCAAACGGGCCACAAATCTTCCTCTACTGTCTCTTGTAATAGTTTGGTTGAAAAGTTCTTCGCATTTTTCTTCGGCCAGCGTGCGGTTGGATGAGGAGCTAGATACGTCCTCGGTTTCCCAAAATTTGCTGATTGCCTTTTCAAGAGATTTCTCTTCTGCATAAACTCCGCAGATGTTTGTTGATGAAGACGGTTCGCCACACATTTTACGTGTGACTACCCATCCCAGCAAGGTATTTTGTAAAAGGTGTAGATGCTCTCCTAATTTGATTTGTCCAACGCAGAGAAGTTGGTGGAAGAACTCTGCTCCAATAAGTAGGTCAATCGGCTTTGGGGTATTGAACAAGGGGTCAGTTAGTTGTATGTTTTCCGGTATTTTCCATTTGGAGATGTCGAAAGTCTGTGATGGTTGAGGAGACACAATCTGACGTAGAACAATTGCTTCTAGTCTTGTGTTGAAGTTGGTCACATTTGATTTAATGCTAATGTTGGCTCGGCGATGTGAATTCCATTTGATTTATCCGATTCCTTGAACTCTCATAGGGTGATACGTGAGAGGTAATCCAATACCATACCAATAAACAGTTCTTGTTTCATTGTCAAAAACGCACCTCATTATACTACAGAATCCTGGCTTCTTAAATTTTTTTAAGCAAAACTACTTTTTCAATCCATTAAATTGTAATTGCATTTCACCCGGAAAATTTATCATCACTATACAAAGCGATTACTCATGGATGTTTTCTGGTCCTCTTCGTAAGCTTAGAAACAGTAAGATGAAAATTGTTCTCGAGTACGTCAGATCATCCTTATTTCAATCCAACTCTAATTTTACTTTAAATTATAATCATAAAGATAGTATTAAGCCTCGAACTAGCTTTAAGAGTAAACGTAACGAACCTAAAAATTTCTCTAACTCCCAAAATAATGTTAAGCCTCTAACCAATTCTCAGTTTCAATATCCTAATTTCACTCCTGCTCTTCCTGCTGTAAAAGTATCTATGCAGACCTCTGATAGTACCGAATCTCGTAACACCATGTCCAGGCTACGAGACCGTTGTATATATGTATATATGACAATGTTAGTCTCTACTTGGCCTTTTTATATAATACCGCCGAGTCAGTTTGCATAGATGGCAAGACTAAAACTAACGTTATGTTGCATATCCAGCAAGAAGGTCTCCCGACCAATCTTTCTGCGCTTAGAAAAATTTATAACTCTTTTCACGAAACTTTCAATGTTTCTAATCAAATGGTCGCTGATGACTTACAAGCTTACGCGGCTTATATTAAATCAAAATATAATCTTTATACCCGACGAAATCGTACTAGGAATGATGCTCGCCTTTAACACCGCCTCTCCTCCACACTCACTTAATCCCTCGGCCTTCCTTGCTATATACTACCAGAATATTAGAGGGCTCCGAACCAAAACGTCCTCAGCTTTTACTAATTCGCAATCATTTCCTCATGACATTTTTGCTCTGACCGAGACTAATCTAACTGCAAATATTCTTGACGGTGAACTATTTACATCTGAGTATTTAATTTTTCGTCAAGACGGCCAGATCAATAACAGTGAAGAACTGGGCCGTGGTGTTTTGTTAGCGGTGAACTGTCGTCTTGATGTCAGTCCTTTTAATTCATCGCACTCAACAGATTTTGAACTTATAACAGTCAACATCAAAATGCCCTTCCGATATATTTTCGTTATGTGTTGTTATATTCGCCTCTCTCAACCAACCATATCATATCAGCTCATAGTTGATGCAATTGACCGTCTTTTCAATGCTGCTGACACCAACGATGAAATAATATGCCTGGGTTTTAATCTGCAGTTTATTTAATGGTCTCCTCATAACGACGGTACTTACTATTATCCGTCAAATACTGCATCTGATAAAGAAATACTTTTCACTGATTGCATACAAGACTTTAACCTTTCCAAATAAGTGGTATTGTTAATAACCTCAATAGGCAAGTATACCTTATTTTCGTTTCTGATCCTGGTAACGCTATTGTGACAGCAAGTGGCCAACTTCTTTCCAAACTGGACGAATATCACCCACCTTTGTTGCTTTCATTCTCTTATCACAATCCTCAGCCTAACATTGCCGTTGACTATTTCTTTAACTTTAGAAAGGCTGACTTTCCCAAATTAAAATCTCTTCTTGCCAATACAACTTCACTTTTTCTTAAGACTCGATCGATCATGCGTTGTCAGTATTTTATTCAGAGATTTTTAAGTGTTTTGCACAATCTGTTCCTTTTATGCCTCGTAAAAATTACTCCTCTTCCCCACCTTGGTATAATAAAGATCTTCGGTCACTTCGCAACCTGAGGAATAACTTCTTTCAAAATCAGTAAACGACTACCAAGTTTTCTCAATCACTTTTACACAGTTTTCTGAACTTAGTAAACGTCTCTATAACGAATATGTTCTTCAAATGCAATCTTCAATAAAGTTAAATCCTAAACGTTTTTATGAATTTATAAACATCAAAAGAAAATCTGACGGCTACCCTTCCTCCTTTTCTTACCTCAACAACTCTTCATCAGACCCTGAAACGATTGCAAATTTTTTCGCAAACATTTTTAACAAGTCATTTAGTGATTGCGTGGTAGAAGTGGATTTTCATTATTTTCAATATCTAAATAACTCTCCACACACCTCATTTCACACATTGGATATTCTCACATCCATAATCAAAAATAAAATAGATAAACTTCAGGATAATTACTCATCTGGACCTGACGGAATTCCTGCTATAGTCCTTGAAAAATTAGCAAGAATTTTTACTAACAATTAAAGTATGTATTAGATTTGAATTTAGCTGAAATTTGTCAAGTGAAATGCGACCAAAGATACTTCAGCGGAAAATTAGTAACGACAAGAAAAAGACGTGGTATACGGTTGCGGCTTGGATACGGAATCATTTTATTCTGTTCATTTATAATTCTTATTCCTTTTTTGGTTGTATTCTTTGAATAAAGATGGCCGGAAGGGCGGGAAATTTGAAAATTATACCAATCTGTTAAGTTATTTGTTAATTCACAATAGTTCAATAATTCAATAATTCAAATTCAAAATTTTATAGTTCAACAATTTAATAATTTAAATTCAAAATTTTAATCTTAATTTTTATCAATGTGTCGAAACACCGGCCGCGTTGAAAGCCTGCAGGCTTCAAGAATCATCGATTGGAAGGACCGCCAGCTTGACGATTGGGCGCCTGATTGTGCCCTTGTTTGTTTTTACGTCGGCAACCCTGACCCTTCCGTCCTGCCCTTCGACGACTGCGGTTACTCTTTCCATTGTCCATTGTTGTGGAGGAGGGTTGTCTTCGTGGATTAAAACGAGCTTGCCTATAATGAGGTTGGGCTCCTCGTGGATCCATTTGCATCGAGCTTGTAGGCCAAGCAGATATTCCCTTGACCACTTCCGCCAAAACTGCTGCTTGAGAAAGCATAGAAGTTGCCATCTTCTCAAGCAAGACATCTGCTGTTCCGGCACCTCTGCTCGGGGGGCAGGGATCGCAAGGTGCTGCCTGTAAGAAGATGAGCAGGTGTTAGTGCCTCGCCGTCGTTGGGATCTGTGCTGAGTGGAGTGAGTCCTCTTGAGTTTAGAATTGCTTCGACCTCTATAACTACGGTGAGGAGTTCTTCTGTAGTCAAAAGAGCGTTGCCCACTGTACGTTGCAACAGTGTTTTCGCCGCTTTCACTGCCGCCTCCCACAGGCCTCCGAAGTGGGGAGCTCTTGGTGGTATGAAGGCGAAACTGAACCCTTCTTCTGCTGCGTACCGGTGAATTGCTTCCCTTCCTCGATCGAACTGCTCTGCTACTTCCGTCAGAATCCTCTGAGCTCCCACGAAGTTCGTCCCGATGTCGCAATGGATCGTCTTGGGGATTCCGCGGCGACCGATGAACCTTTTGAGGGCGAGAATAAAACAATCAGATTTAAGATTATTTGCTAACTCAAAATGTACTGCTTTAGAGGTGAAACAAACAAAAACAACAATGTACGTTTTGTTCGGTGGTCGACCACGAATTTTTAAAGTGGTATATACAGGACCACAAAAATCGACACCACATATTAAGAAAGGTCTTTGTGCTCGCAAACGATCTGCTGGGGCAAGTTTCCCATATTTTGATTGAGCAACTTTGGTTTGTATCTGAAGCAATTAATGCATTTTCGTACAACCTTTCGACATACCTCTTAAGCATTTATCAACCAAATTTTTTCCCTAAGTAATGCTACCATTGCTTGCGGTCCGGCATGGTAGCTTTTCCTATGCAAATACATTAAGTATGTCTTTATAAACTGTGAATTTTTTGTAAGTAATAATGGGAATTTAGCGCCATAATCAATTGGCGCATGCAGAAGATGCCCACCTACTCGAATCAGTGAAAATGAACAATTATTTTCCTTGAAATCATGCAAGAACGGATTTAGTTTTTGAATAAAGTCTGGTAGTGTTGTTTTCCTTTTAAGCTTAATTATCTCATCATGAAATTCATGATTTTGAACAATCTCTACTACTTTAAGAAATGCTAAATTCAACTCTACTGCCGTAGGTGATTCTTCAAATTTCTTTGTCTTGTCTTTCAGGCGTGCGAAGAAACGCATCGCGAGTACAAATGTTGTGACTAGTTCCATGTACGACGTCTCTTCTTCAATTAGCTCCATTAGTTTCGTTTGAGGGTTTTCAACTGCAACGAGGGCTACATTATTTGTTTTCCGCTTTTCTAAAGCTTCACCTTCTGGAGACAGCTCGAAATGGGAATTCACAGGCCACATCTTTGAGTCTTCTTGTAAGAATGATGGACCGTTAAACCATATTGAACTATTTAGTTCATCGACAGTACATCCTCTTGACACAATGTCTGCGGGATTCTGATTGGTTGGAACATGTTTCCATGATACATTGTTCGTCCACTCTTGGATTTCAGAAACTCTGTTCGCAACAATGGTTGCAAGTGATGTTGGATGAGTTTTTATCCAATGTAGAGTTATTTCGGAATCGGTCCAAAAAACTATTTGCTCAACGTCAAGACTCAACATTGCCGATACTCTTAGCCATAATTTAGAAAGAGTATGCACTGCGCAAAGTTCTAATCGCGGAAGCGATTTAGTTTTCAAAGGGGCCACTTTGGACTTTGCGGTTAATAGCGTCGACTTGATACCTTCCGTAGTTTGACTTCGGATATAAATGCAACATCCGTAAGCTCTCATCGATGCATCGGCAAACCCATGAATTTGAATTCTTGCACCGAACTGAGTTCCGACAAACCTTGGAATTTTTATTTCCGGGAGCTGAGAAAGGTTGGCTTTAAAGTTTTGCCAACAGGTATCAAGGCGCAATGGAATCGACTCATCCCAATCAAGTTTTGCAATCCAAAGCTCTTGTTATAAGATTTTGGCTTTGGTCACAATGGGGCATAACAAACCAAGCGGATCGAACAGACGAGCTGAGACTGAAAGAATGTTTCGTTTTGTGGCTCGTAGATCATGAAAGGTGTTTTCTAAACTGAATGAAAATGTGTCTTCTTTAGGCTGCCAACAAATTCCCAAAGTTTTTGTACAGTCTGAGTCATTGTATTTTAATGATTTCTCCGTATTTTCGGCATTGTACAATTCAGGATGGTTTGAATACCATTTTGCCAACTGAAACCCACCTTTTTTCAATATTTCTGGTATTTCATGTTGGATTGATTTTAAGGTTTCTATTTCATCGGCACTAGTTAGCAGATCGTCGACATAAAAATCTCTTTGGACGATTTTCGACCCCGTGGGGTATGAATCTTTAAAGATATCGCCCAACATCTTCAAACACCGAATTGCTAGATATGGCGCTGGTGAAGTGCCATACGTCACAGTGTTGAGACGAAAATATTGTAATGGTAGAGAGGGATTTTGCCTCCACACTATGAGCTGGTACATCGAGTGCTCTGCAGCAATGATAACTTGCCTGTACATTTTCGTAATATCAGCGGTGATAGCATATTTATGCGTACGAAAACGGAGCAATGTCGAAAACAGCTCCTCTTGAATGGTTGGCCCAACCATCAAGATGTCATTCAGGGACACTTGAGTAGATGTTTTGCATGAAGCATCAAAAACTACACGTAATTTAGTGCTTGCACTTTGCGGTCGCAAAACACACTGATGTGGAATGAAATAGTGTGGGCTGGAGGGAATTTCATTATTCGTTGGAGACATGTGTCCTAAACTTAGATATTCACTCATGAAATCCATATACATTGATCTCTAGCCATCATCTTTCGACAATTTACGTTCCAGTGCAAGGAATCGACGTTTGGCAGCTTCAAACGACGATCCAAGCGACATTGGAGAAGATTTGAATGGCAGCTTTACTTCAAACCGACCATTTGGCAACAATTTTGTATTTTCTTCAAAATGGTCTTCACACATTTTTTGCTCTGGCGTAAGAAACCTTTTAGTATCCCCCGGAATTTCTTCCATTAGCCAGAATTTTTGTACCATTGTATCTAAGTCTGATAATTCTTCAGACTGACATGCCAGATTGCATTGTCTGGTATCAGAATTTTTACCCTTGAGATATTTCCCAGATATAATCCAACCAAGAACAGTTTTTTGGATGGTTGGATAATCGGGCCCTTGTTTAATTTGGCCGACAGATAACAGTTCGAAAAATGTTTCTGCTCCTAATAACATGTCAATTTTTTGCGGCCTATTGAAATATGGATCAGCTAGTTGGATATTGGCTTGTATGTGCCAATTAGCGGTATTAATAGCTTGATCGGGTTGGTATTTTGAAATTGAGTTCATAACCCAATAATCTGCAGTAAACGAGTAATCATTAAATCGTGATTTTACTTCTGCCGTTAATTTTTTACTGACTGTTGTACTCGCCTTCCTAATACCAAGTAAATTAAGAGACTTTTCTTCTTTGCGAAGCTTCAACCTTTGAGCTATTTCCTCAGTTATAAAGTTAATTTGTGATCCTGAATCGAGTAACGCTCGAGCTGGCAAGTATTCGCCAGTAATACCTTTAATTTGTACCACAGCAGTGGCGAGAATTACTTGATCAGTCAAAACCGAGGCATGCATTGATTGAAAGCTTGTGTTAGGCTGAGTTGATGACGGCCCATTGAAAGTAGTTTCATATTGATGCAACAATGTATGATGCGAGCGATTACAAACACTGCAACGACTCAATCTACATTTTGAAACTGTATGCCCTTTTCGAAGACAATTAATGCATATTGGAACACCCTTAGCGTATTCGAATCTTTGCAATACAGGCAGTGAAGCAAATGTTTGACAAGTTGTTATAAAGTGTTCACCTGACTTGCAATATAAACATTTAGGTTTCTTCTGTTGCGAGCTTACGCAAGCGAATGATGATTTTTGATTTCGATTGCGACCTAAATCTAGTTTCGGTTTTGATTGCTTTTCTGCGGATTTGAATTTTACATTTGAAGCTTCTTCAGCAGAAAGATGCTGATACCTTTTATTGAGGGCTTCTTCGCAGTTCTTCCATAAAGGAGGAGTATTGTTATCTAACTGTTCTTCCCACTTAGACCTGGTGATGGTATCCACCTTTGACATAACTAAATGTATAATAATTGCATTTGTAATATTCTTTTCGTCACCCAAAGAAAGAAGAGAATCATGTATCGCGGATACTGTATCAATCATGCTTCGCAATGAAGATGCAGATGGTTTGGAAATTTCTTTCAATTCAAACAGTGTTGAAATATTATCGAAAAATATTAAGCAATTATTGTCGTACACTTTTTTTAAACTCGCAAGCGCCTTAGGATAATTTTGTTCGGTTATTTGGAAAGCTTTCACTGTTCCTAAGGCTTCACCTGATAAACACGAAATAAGGTGATTAAATTTTTCGATGTCCGGAATCATTGGATCATTGTCGACTAAGCTTCCGAACAAACTTATAAGATTTTTATATTCCGAATATTTACCGCTAAACTTCGGAAGAGACATTTTAGGAAGCCGAGAATGATGCGGATTACTAAACGAGTGTTCCATAGCATTTGATGGACGCCTTTTGTTCACGTGTGAAATTAGTAATGACTTTGCACCTATACAAATTTCTTCTAACTCTCCACGATTCATATCATCATGATCTGCTGATTCAATCTCTGATTGACAACTCATAAGTTGATCAATGTATGAATTTAATGAATCCAAACGACATTCTAATTGAACTGGATTAAGTGAAAAAGTTTTTTTGTTCGAATCCCGTTTTAATACGAATAATATTGTTTTTAATCACCACCCGCTGATGTTTCAATACATCAAGGTTCGAATCCTTTATTGGAGAATTTTGCCTTCTTTTGCCAGTCATTTTAAAATAAAATGTATTTAATAATTTTGATTCAAAAAAAATTAAACTTGGAAATAGTTTGTCCAAATTGTTCAATTGTACTTTATCAAAAAATATATAAGTTTGAAAAATTAGTTTATTTTCAAACAAATACCAAAAAAAAACCTTAAATTTGTTTTATAAATCTTCAATTGAACAAAGTTTAATTTGTTCAAATTAATTCAATTGCTTTTTTAAAGAAACGCCGAAAAATTAAATTGATTCGCTGAACACACTCCTCATGCACTTTTAATTTTGCTTCGCTGAGTACTACCCGTACTGACAAGTGAAAACTTAACTTAGCTTAAAGATTATCCACTGAACGAACTGTCAACTCAAAAGTCACTTTGACTTGAAAAAATGTAAACAATTGAATTTCGCGAAATCGTTTGAACAAATTTATCAATAATTTCGAAATAAATTAAATTAAATTAAATTAAATCGTGTAAACATAGTCGAGTGACTTAAAATCGTTCATAGGAAAGAACTTTTCGATAGTTTTATACAAAGCGAGTGTGTGTTTAATAGTGTTGCAGCAACGGCGCGGCTGTGGCAAGGCGAGTGGATAATTTTGTCACTATGAACTATTAGTTTAAGTTCATTTATTTATAATTTTAAATTTTAAATTTTGAAATAGAACACATAATAAATAAGGAAAAAACACAGTCTTTTCTCGTTTACTTCACCACAATTTAAATGCAAAAAGGAGACAAAAATTGAAAGTATGTGCTTGAATCAAATCAGGATTAATTGATTGAGATTGGGTTCATCAATAAATTTTAAGGTTGAAAAAATTTTTTTTTTTAAGCACTTTCAATTTTTGTGAATACCTGATTTTTTGTTGTTTCGTTCTTGGAAGCCACTTCCTTTTGCAAACTGCACATATGCAACTCTTATGCATTGAAATGCTGGTGGAGCTCTTGCGCTTCTATGGGGATGTGGTGATGACTTCTGTCGCCGGTTTTCCTTGGTGTTGGTGCTGTTTCTGGAACTCACACACAATTTTCTTTGAAGCACTCGCGCACGATTTGATTCCGCGGGATTAATTATTTTAATTAAACTAGATTTATTTTTCGCAATGTTCTTATATATGATATATATGTATGTATGTATATCAAAAAAACGCGCGATTTTTTAAAAAATGTTCAACAAATTTGAGACTTAATTGTGTCTCTGCTCGGACGCCATGAAAAATTAGCAAGAATTTTTACTAACAATTAAAGTATGTATTAGATTTGAGTTTAGTTGAAATTTGTCAAGTGAAATGCGACCAAAGATACTTCAGCGGAAAATTAGTAACGACAAGAAAAAGACGTGGTATACGGTTGCGGCTTGGATACGGAATCATTTTATTCTGTTCATTTATAATTCTTATTCCTTTTTTGGTTGTATTCTTTGAATAAAGATGGCCGGAAGGGCGGGAAATTTGAAAATTATACCAATCTGTTAAGTTATTTGTTAATTCACAATAGTTCAATAATTCAATAATTCAAATTCAAAATTTTATAGTTCAACAATTCAATAATTTAAATTCAAAATTTTAATGTTAATTTTTATCAATGTGTCGAAACAGTCCTAAAAAACTGTTCGAGCTTTTTTATCTAACCTCTTACAGCCCTTTTCAAGCTCTCATTTTCACAAGGTGTGTTTCTAACATTCTGGAAAACATCTTATATAGTCCCTATCCATAAAAAAGGACCAAAGAATGATGTGTCTAACTAACGTCCCATAGCCAAACTGTCCTGTATACCAAAGCTGTTCGAAAGCATTATTTATGATACACTGTCTTTCCACTGCAAATGTATTATGGCTCCTGAACAACATGGTTTCCTAGCTGGTAGGTCAACTACGACCAATCTAGTGGATTTTGTTTCCCATACCTTGCAGTGGCGAAGCGTCCATATAAGTCGATTATTTCCGACTTACCTTTTGAAATTCTCATCTGAAACATCTTAGACTTCTGGCAACATGAATCAAACTTAATCATACACATGAACTCGCTGCCAACATTTTTTAAATAACTACCACTTTGCTTTCCGTCTTATTCTACACACATGTTGGCTCTTCAACTCACTCCAAAAACAAACACAAAACTTTAACAACATAAAAGGTAACCAAAAATATTACGTCTTATAAAATTTGTTGCTGGATAGAACAAATTTGTGTTCTTTCCTCTTTTTTCTTTTACCAAAAAATATGACGGTAGAACATCCTCTCATTTTCTTTCATAAGAAAGCATGTATTGAACAGAGAGGTGCCTAGCGCTAGGCACGTCATATTTTTTGGTAAATCTGCTTGTTGTCTCTTATTCCTTGCGCTCTGAGCAGGTGAATATTGTGCAGAGCGCCGCCGCCGCCGCCGGCGCAGTAGCCCAGTGCTCATTTGCAGCATTGGTTCTGCACAATTCGGTGTTTGCATGATATTGGTTTTATAAAAGATAAAACGCTTTACTTCGTATTTCTTCCCTTGGGCACATGTTTTTTTTTTATAAATAACGCGCACATCAAGGGGTTATGACTACCCATATAAATGAAAATAAATAAACAAAAATGTATATGGCAGGTTTGCAGGTTGAGGTAGGTCTCAGCTTGACGAACAAGAAAATAATACGCTGGTCTCCGACTTATTTCATGAATTTGTATGTGTCTCTGCACTGGCCTGATGTGTCAAGGGTTGCCACTTTGATAACAAATATGCGTGGATATTAGATTTCATAGCTTTATGCATATTTTTGAAAGAAAAGGCAAAAATTAATTGGAATTTTTCTAAAGTGGGACAACTGGCCCAAATAAACTCAGTTCCCAACCAGCAGTTTTCTTGAACGCTGTGCAGAGTGCAAAGTGCAATACTTAATTAAATTGATTAAGTGCTTGTGATTTTTTTCAAATATTACAAATTAAGGCTTGAAAAATTGGAATTAAAGTGCAAAAAGTGTGAAAAGTTTTCTGATAGTTAGTTTCAGTGGTTTGATTATGGCTTTAATATCTGTAGACTGTTGCCTAACTGATTTTCTCTTAGAGGAAACAAATAATTTTAATCAGCCTAGTTTTATGAAGAAAAAAAGTTATAGATTTAGGACGCGCTACCCCTTCCATGAAAATAGAATACAAGCGAAGAGATGGTTTCGTTAACCATTTCAAAGATTCATTGTACCAGAAGTATACTTGGTTGACAGGGAGCTGTAAATTAAATAAAATGTTCTGTTTTCCTTACCTTCTTTTTTCCAATTTTCCTAGTGTTTGGAGTCGTGCAGGTTACGCTGACATTAACAATTTAGTGAACTCTGCAAAAAAACATGTCACGACAGAAAAACATATACGCAGTTGTTTATCTCTGCATGATTTTGGCGTTAATCGAATTGAAACCTCTTTAGGGAATTCCTTTACGGTACACAACAAAAAAGTTGAAAAGAATCTTAAATTAATAGAATGTTTTATCGATACAGTAGTTCTTTAAGGAAAACAAGCGCAGGCATTCCGAGGTCACGATGAAAAACCAGATTCTAGTAATCGTGGCAATTATATTGAAACTTTATTATACTTATCTAAGTACGACACATTAATGGACGTTTAGTTAGAACAGTGTTCAAGTGCCCAAAATCCCACTTTTAGCCGTCTATCAAGTTATATACAAAACGATTTGATACATAGTATCGCAGAAGTTTTGAGATCTGAAATCAAAATACAAATTAGCAAAACGTGATTTGTATCTTTTATGATAGACGAAACACCAGACGTGAGCCATAGGGAACAACTAAGTGCTATTCTACGGTACTTAACAGAAGATGGAATTGAAGAAAGATTTCTTTGTTTTTTTGATGTAAGTGAATGTCGCAATGCAGATGAGCTGTCAAAGCATATTTTTAATGTACTTGATACATTCTCCTGCAAGGATAAGTTGGTTTGACAATCCTTAGATGGAGCGGCAGTTATGTCAGGGGACGTTGGCGGTGTGAAAAAGAAAGTACTTGATGCTTGTCCAATGGCTTACTTTATTCCTTGCTAAGCCCACGTCTTAAATTTAGTACTATCGCGTTCTCTTGAAAATATTTCGGAATTAAAAGTTTTTTTTGGCAATATTAACACTACCGTCCGTTTTTTTAATAAATCAACTAAACGTTCTAATCTTTTGAAGGAAATAGCCAACCGACGCATGCCGGGGGTTTCGGAAATTCGCTGGCATTGTCATTCGCGGATAATAAACGTGATTTTAAATAGCAGGTAAGATATAATTGAAACTTTTAATAATATAAAAGACAACCCTAAAGAATTGGATACTGACTCACTTTCTATAGCCGAGAGTTTGTAAATTAAATTAGAGGCCAAAGATTTTTGTTTTTTTCTTCATACTCTCTCCGAAATTTTTGCTAAAACCGACATTCTCCGTAATTTAATTCAAAATAAGCAAACAGATGTTGAATGTGCGAAAAAAGAAAATGAAAATTTTGAGTCTTGGCTTAGAACTGACTTTCTTAGTAGGTTTGAATCCATTTTTGAAAGCATAAACGATTGCGTTGAACCACCACGGAAAAGAAGATTGTTGGAAATTGATTCAAAAACAAATTACAAACGTCTTTTTGTAAAAATAAAAGACAATATTATAGCTCAAATAAAAACACGATACAAAACATTCACAAATTTAATTTTCATAGATTTACTCAATAAATCAAAATATGAACGTTTTTCAATTTCCAAAGTAGATGAGCAAATATCTTCTTTAGTAAATTTTTTTCCTGGTATTTTTGATTTTACAGCTATGAAAAATGAACTTAAAGTTTTGTATACAACTTCTTCGCTTCGAAGCCTTGACGTTCTAGCACTTCATAAGCATTTAAAAAATGAAACACTACGTGACACATATTTTTAACTTAAGTAGTTTCTTTTTAACATTCCCGATAACTGTTGCTTCCGTCGAGAGATCCTTTTCAGCTCTTAAGCGAATTCACACTTATTTAAGAAATACCTACTCAAGGAGAAAACAGGCTTTCTGATTAAGCAATTATTTCAATAGAAAAACAGCTTCTTCTAAATATTAAAAGTGAGCCTGACTTTTACCAAAGAGTTTTGGCAGATTTCAATTAAAAAGATAGTAGAATAGCTCTAGAGTACAAATAAGATTAGTTAGTATAAGACTTTTCAAACTTTTTAATAGATAAACTAATGTAAAATGATGAATTTTTGCTTTTAACTACATATTAGATACATACTTAAATTTTTTTAATTGTTTTAAACAAAACATTTATGAATTATAATGTTCCTATTTTCATTTGAATTAACTACATATATATTTATATAAGACATTGCATACGCATCTGTCAAAAAGGTTTCTTTCGAAACCACTTTCTTTATGCGTTATATTTAATTAAATGACTAAAGGTATAGCAAAGTTGGTTTGAAATATTTGACTTTTTGGCTTGATGCAAAGACATGCATTGCACGAAAAAATATCAAGTTAACTTTTGAAATTCAAATAAAATTGGAGACTATGTTTTCTTCGAGTTACCATTTGGAATTATTCACGCCTCGCCACTGATACCTTGTGTACCTTAGAGAAAGGAAATGAAGTTGATGTTATTGCTACTGATTTTAGCAAAGCATTCGACAAAATGTCACATAAAGTCATACTTTTCAAATTAAAAATCCTAGGCTTTCCTCCACTTTTTATTTTTTGGGTTTGTACCTATTTAACTCAGAGAAAATATGTAGTTTGCTTCAGATCATCTCTCTCCAACCCCTTCATAGCACCTTATGTCGTCCCTCAAGGCAGCCAGCTTGGCCCACTGTTTTTTATTTTAGGGATTAGCGATGTTGTCAAAATCCTTGATTGTAACGTTTTTATATACGCGGATGATATGAAAATATTTAGAAGTGTTTTATCCCCCGCTGACTCTTGTATTTTACAAGTTAATCTAGACATTTTCTCAGTTTGGTGTCACAAAAATAATTTAGAACTCAACGATAGCAAATGTCACGCTATAACTTTTTCCCGCAAACATCTACCCCCGTCCCCTCGAAACTATTATCTACAAGGTGAACCAATACACGTTGTCTCTTTTGCTCGGGACTTAGGTGTCATTTGTGATAAAGAGCTCAACTTTCACTCCCACATTTAACATGTTATAAAACAAGCAAACAGCATGCTCGGATTCATAAAACGTTGGTCGAAAGAATTTTCCGATCCGTATGTTCTCAAATCCCTGTACGTTACTTTCGTTAGGCGAATTCTTGAATATGCCTCCCAAGTGTGGTCACCTTATCAAATAACACAAGCTAAACGCCTCGAAGCTACGCAAACTTCCCTGGGAAGATAGATATCGCTTGCCTCCATATGCTGATCGTCTGCAGCTTATTGATCTTCAGTCTCTTGAAAGGAGGCGCGAGATCTCAGATATCGTATTCGTTCAAGATCTTTTGAGTGGAAACATTGATCGTTATTCGCTGTTGAGTTTAATATCTTTTAATGTAAATTCACCGAATCTTAGGACTGTTCCACCTTTCCGAATTCCATATCACCGTACAAATTATAGTTTCTACAACCCTATGTCACGTATGTTAAGTAATGTCAATGATTCCTTTAATCTGCTCGATTTCCATACCTCTAAATCAACCCTCCAACCCTGCCTACTCATGACTGGAAAGTCGCGAAGCTGGAAGAGCCGCAGGGTTGCTATAGATCGGCTATAATAGTCATCAATAAGGACTCCCTTGCTCCCCTCGCTGCGACAAAAGGCGTGATTCGGTTCGGCTGGTCAAACATTGCCTTAAAAATATACAAAAAAGATGAAGAACAGAACATCGTTCCATCTCCCGAGACAAAAAGTGCGTCTTCAGTGGAAGAACCCGCAGGGCAAGTCGAGCCTCCATCCATATTTGACTTTTTGGCTTGATGCAAAGACATGCATTGCGCGAAAAAAAGTACAAATAAGATAATATAAGTTTAGTTAGTATAAGACTTTTCAAACTTTTTAATAGATAAACTAATGTAAAATGATGAATTTTTGCTTTTAACTACATATTAGATACATACTTAAATTTTTTTAATTGTTTTAAACAAAACATTTATGAATTATAATGTTCCTATTTTCATTTGAATTAACTACATATATATTTATATAAGACATTGCATACGCATCTGTCAAAAAGGTTTCTTTCGAAACCACTTTCTTTATGCGTTATATTTAATTAAATGACTAAAGGTATAGCAAAGTTGGTTTAAAATATTTGACTTTTTGGCTTGATGCAAAGACATGCATTGCACGAAAAAATATCAAGTTAACTTTTGAAATTCAAATAAAATTGGAGACTATGTTTTCTTCGAGTTACCATTTGGAATTATTCACGCCTCGCCACTGATACCTTGTGTACCTTAGAGAAAGGAAATGAAGTTGATGTTATTGCTACTGATTTTAGCAAAGCATTCGACAAAATGTCACATAAAGTCATACTTTTCAAATTAAAAATCCTAGGCTTTCCCCCACTTTTTATTTTTTGGGTTTGTACCTATTTAACTCAGAGAAAATATGTAGTTTGCTTCAGATCATCTCTCTCCAACCCCTTCATAGCACCTTATGTCGTCCCTCAAGGCAGCCAGCTTGGCCCACTGTTTTTTATTTTAGGGATTAGCGATGTTGTCAAAATCCTTGATTGTAACGTTTTTATATACGCGGATGATATGAAAATATTTAGAAGTGTTTTATCCCCCGCTGACTCTTGTATTTTACAAGTTAATCTACACATTTTCTCAGTTTGGTGTCACAAAAATAATTTAGAACTCAACGATAGCAAATGTCACGCTATAACTTTTTCCCGCAAACATCTACCCCCGTCCCCTCGAAACTATTATCTACAAGGTGAACCAATACACGTTGTCTCTTTTGCTCGGGACTTAGGTGTCATTTGTGATAAAGAGCTCAACTTTCACTCCCACATTGAACATGTTATAAAACAAGCAAACAGCATGCTCGGATTCATAAAACGTTGGTCGAAAGAATTTTCCGATCCGTATGTTCTCAAATCCCTGTACGTTACTTTCGTTAGGCGAATTCTTGAATATGCCTCCCAAGTGTGGTCACCTTATCAAATAACACAAGCTAAACGCCTCGAAGCTACGCAAACTTCCCTGGGAAGATAGATATCGCTTGCCTCCATATGCTGATCGTCTGCAGCTTATTGATCTTCAGTCTCTTGAAAGGAGGCGCGAGATCACAGATATCGTATTCGTTCAAGATCTTTTGAGTGGAAACATTGATCGTTATTCGCTGTTGAGTTTAATATCTTTTAATGTAAATTCACCGAATCTTAGGACTGTTCCACCTTTCCGAATTCCATATCACCGTACAAATTATAGTTTCTACAACCCTATGTCACGTATGTTAAGTAATGTCAATGATTCCTTTAATCTGTTCGATTTCCATACCTCTAAATCAACCCTCCAACCCTGCCTACTCATGACTGGAAAGTCGCGAAGCTGGAAGAGCCGCAGGGTTGCTATAGATCGGCTATAATAGTCATCAATAAGGACTCCCTTGCTCCCCTCGCTGCGACAAAAGGCGTGATTCGGTTCGGCTGGTCAAACATTGCCTTAAAAATATACAAAAAAGATGAAGAACAGAACATCGTTCCATCTCCCGAGACAAAAAGTGCGTCTTCAGTGGAAGAACCCGCAGGGCAAGTCGAGCCTCCATCCATGGAGAAAGATGAGCTCGGCACATCCTCTGCTGAAACGCATGAAAATAGACCATCCACATCCCACCTTGGATGACTTGGAGACTGATGACTCCGCTAACGAGGTTTCGCTCAGCGAGGATGACCTTCTTAGGTCAAACTCTGAGAGCGAAACAGATGACGACCTCAACCAGACCGTGGTGGAAGTTAGTCTACTTAGTTGTTCCCAAGATGGTGCACCTAACACAGATTAACCTCCAACACTCCAAGCAGGCTTCGGCCTCCCTACTTCTCCGCCTCAACAAGATAGGGGAAGATATTGTCCTTATCCAAGAGCCTTGGATCATCAAATCCATCGTTCATGGACTATGGGCTCCTGAATATACTCTGCTGTATATGAAGGACAAAGGTGTACTCAGATCCTGCATATTGGTAAGAAGTAGCACTAATGTATTTTTAATCCCTAATTGCAGCAATCAAGATGTAACCACAGTAAGATACCAGACCAGTGACAACACCTACTGGCTGGTATCTGCTTACCACGGCCACGACCATCCTGGCCCTCCCCCAGGCGACTTATTAAAAAGGGTTGTCGCTGAAGCAGAACGGCAGAAGATCTGCCTCATCATTGGATGCGATGCCAATGCACATCACACAGTATGGAGAAGTACTGACATAAATGAAAGGGGTGAATCAATTTGATTTTATTTTAAGTACTAACTTCATAGTAAGTAATACTGGCAATGAACCTACATTCATTACCAGAAACAGACGAGAAGTTTTAGATATCACTCTTGTCTCCGATTCGGTTCATCATAGGATTACTAATTGGAAAGTTTCTACTGAACACTCCTTTTCTGACCATAGATATTCAAATTAATCTTAGTGATGAACCTCTTAAGCAACCAATCTTCCGAAACTACCGGAAAACTGACTGGGAAAAATATCGGGTAGCTTTGAAAAAGTTTATTAAACCAGAACTTTTACAAAACCCTACAAACAAACATGATCTAGACAAAAAAGTCAATGATCTTACCACTACCCTTAATCATTCACGGCAGAAATCCTGTCCTCTTATAAAAATAAGAAGAAAACAGAAACCACTGTGGTGGAGCTCGGAGCTAGAACCGCTCAGGAAGGAATGTAGAAAACTTTTCAACCGAGCTAAACAATCTAAAACTTTAATAGTCTGGGACTCCTACAAGGAATCATTAAAAAATTATAAATATCAACTGAGGAAAAATAAAAGAACTTCCTGGAGAAACTTCTGTGGAAAAATAGAAGATACTTCAGAAACTTCTAGATTAAGAAAAATCCTCTCAAAAAGTCCGACCATGCCTAGCAGTCTGAAAACAGCTGTCGGCTGGATAGAATACTGCGAAGAAACGCTCAATCTGCTTCTATACACTCACTTTCCAGGCAGCTCTAAGAACTTATGTAACTATGATTCCATAGAATCAGGTAGCATAATAACTAACACCCCCGATCTGACTACAAGGGAAAAACTAGTTTGGGCCATTGACAGCTTTGACCCTGGACCTGATGGTATAATTCCAGCCAAACTTCAAAAGGCCGCGGATATTATTATCCCTGTCCTTGAAGTAATTCTCATCGGCTGTGCCACCTTGAACTATATCCCCACTCAGTGGAGAGAGGTCAAGGTTGTGTTTATACCTAAGGCTTGGAAATTATCCCAAAAAAAAACTTTAAAACTTTAAAACTTTAGAACGACTGATTGATATCAACCTGCTTATAGCTATAGATCTAAAATTGTTATCTACAGCACAACACGCCTACTGTTAGGGAAAATCTGTAAAAACGGCCTTACACAACTTGGTTCGTACTATAGAATATTCCCTCCATCACAAAGAATTCACTCTGGCCGCTTTCCTTGACAAAGAGGGAGCCTTCAATAACGTCAGCAACTCTGCAATTCAAAAATTAAATTAATCGAAAGTGAATAAAGGGGATGCTAATAAAATTTGTAAAGGTAATCAATTTATAGGACAGGGTGTCCTAAAAACTGTGGGCGCCAGAAAATTTTTAAAGGATTACATTTTCAAACCTTGACGTCAGTGCCGTATTTACTTTTTTAGGGCCCATAGGCGAAATTTTCGTGGGGGCAACTTTAAGATGAACATTTTTCATATGAACGGGAAAATGACCATTTCTGCAGTTTGCTGCAGTTTTCTTAGAGTTGCCTCAACTTCTTCGATAAGCCCTGGATCGCTGGGTGGTTTTGGTACAAAGTTTTCCTTGAAAAAATTGGCAAACGCATCTGCTTTCTCTTGGGTTGTCTCGACTTCTCCTTGTCCGGTGCTTATTTTTTCTGGCATCTTTGGTTTTTTCCCGATGATGTTGTTGATGGCTTTGAATGCGTCGGGTCCAGGCTTGATGTTCTGCAGCCTTTGTTGGAACTGGCTGTTGTTGTGATTTTGAAGAGCGTTCCTCAGCATGATGTGGGTGCATTGGAGCTCACACTTCACCATTTGGTAGGTGTTGCTCACGGTATTCCAATCTCTTTGCTGAATCCTTTGCAGTTTCTTCCTCAGCCTTTGGCGGTGTTCGTATAGCCGCACAATTCCTTCTGGGAGGTGCTGGTATCTGTCTCTGGATGTTCTTGGTCTCTTCTGTTCATCTCAGACGTTTGGCTTCGGCCGGGATACCACAGTGAATGAGTGATTTCCGGTGTCTCCATCGAGCCATTTGACCAAAGTGTTTCCAGCATCAGTTGAGGTAGTGTCGTACCATAGCGGGTGTCGGGCATTGAAGTCTGCTCCTATGAGTCCATACGTGTGTTGAGCGGTGATGGTGCTGAAAATAGAGAGATTGTGATTAATATCGTTCTTGCTGGCGCTGCAGTTGTTGTAGATACTGAAGACAACCAATGAGTCCCTATTTTCGACTTCAATGTAGCTTCGAAGGCTCTCAGAGCAGGAACCATGACTTGGGAGGCTTTTATGTTCTTTTTTACAAAAAGCGCGGTGCCTCTTTTTCCTGGAACCTTGTCTGTCCTGAAGGTATTGTAGCCATTGAAGTCGATGCTGTTCCTTTTTGTTACGTTGGTTTCGCTGATGAGAGCCAGGTCCGGTGAGTGTTTTTTTAGGAAGAGGTGAAATGACGTTCTTTTTAATAGCTGGTTTATGCGCTGCATAAATCAAAGATAAAGGCGGCCAGAGCCGCGGACTTCTTTTCCTTGCTTAGTGAGGCGTAGTTGGATGGAACGGCAAAGCGGGCTTTCTTGATGGCTGTTTCCATATCAGTTCCAAAGTGTTCCTTTACTTCCTCGTCTAAATTTGGCTTTTTGTGGGTATTTTGCTCCTTTGGTGATGGTTTCCAAGTCGTCGTTGGTTGCTGTGTCATTGCACCTATAGCTTGTTGTTTTTTGGGGAGTGTGCTTTCCGTGCCTCCTCGCTTGATCATGGCTGCCAGGCATATTGCCTGGGTCCGGAACTCCTGTTGTTGCTTCCTCTCGGCTTCAGCTTTCTTTTTGTTTTCCTTCTGTGCAAGTAGGACCTTGCATCCGAGGTAGTTTGCTGGGTGACCAAACTCCTTGCAGTTGGCACAGTGCACTTTCTGGTCCTTATCTTTGCGTTTCCACTCACCGGGATTGTTGTTTTCGTTGCATTTTACGCAGACGTAGTTCATGCCGCAGTTGGTGGCCACATGACGAAATCTCTGGCAGTTTTTGCACTGAACGATGTCGTTGTTTTTTAGCCGCTCCCAGTGTACCTTTTGGTTGAGGATCCTTGTTTTTGCATATACACCCGCTATGACACAGGTTTTGTTTAATTTAACTACAAACGAGTTGAAGGTTTTGTTCTTGGCTTTCCTTGAACGGAAGACCGTGACTTTGGACGCTGGAATACCTTCTATTTGGAGCTCATCCTGTACTTCGATGGTTGAATATGAGTGATAGATGCCTTTCAGTAGTAGGAGCACCTTCCTATCCTCACGAGGTAGAATGTATGGTTCTCGTGGCGGTCGTTAAATCAGTTTAGTAGCTCTTGGCTACGGGGGTTTCTGTACTCTGGTTTGCCGATTATTTATTTATAAACATTTACACGCTGGGCTACGTGGGTTACTGCACTCTAGTTTACAGTTCAATTTTTTATTAATTATTAATAAGTATTCGCGAGCTGGGCTACGTGAGTTACGGCACTCTGGTTTGCAAAATTTATTTATAAACAATCTCACGAGCTGGGCTACGTGGGTTATGGTACTCTGGTTAGCAAAATATAATTATAAACAATCTCACGAGCTGGACTACGTGGGTTACTGTACTTTGGTTTGGAGTATTCTATATTTTTAAATAATTTTTCTAAAAAAATTTAAATTTGTGTGGCGGCCCCTAGGCGCCGCCTATTCCGCCTATATGGTGAATCCGGCTCTGCTTGACGTAAAGAAAAAGAAAAGGTGTTTGAGTTCCCAAAGGGAAGTTTGATTAATTTTATTGTAATAATAGGGTGTCTAGATAAAATTGTGGCCGAAGCCTGGACTAAAAAAAGAATCTTTTCAAGATAAAAAAAAAGTACAGAATTTCTTCCGAGGTTGGCAGGAGGCCAATTCTCGTAATAAAGAAAAGTTTTAGAAAGTGGAAAGTTAAATAGCAAACAGATTAGTGTGTCGTTTGAACACAAAGAAGGATTACGTAAGAGGAAAGTTTCCGAAATAAGAAGTAATAGTGTAGGAAAGAAAACGGTAGGTCAACGAAGGCCTAGCGGATCTACGTTTTTGCCCAAATAAGGCGACTTTAAGAATGTTCGAAAAATCCTTGAAAAGTTAGGATTTTTCGAAGTGTAAAGGATAAGAAATAAAACAAAATACTTAGCTTCTCTCCTCCGTATACTTCCAAGATTTATTCCGAAATTCCCGACTGGAATTTAACCTCTCTGTAAATTTAGGTTAATGTCGCCAAAAAAAGAAAATTCTCGTATCTCTCAAGTATCGCTATAATTTTTCGCAAGCTTTCTCTCCTAGATCTTTCTTCTTTCGCAACCAAGAATCAGAGTTTGAGGAAGGAGACCAATTTGTTGCACCTTTTTTTTTCTTCCGACACTTCCTCGTAGGTTTTGGGTATTTATTTAATTAGGTACTTTGATTGTTAAAAGAACAAACTATATTTAGGATGAAAATAGAGGCGAACTTGAACACCGCGAACTATCAAAATAAAATCAAGTTAAAAATTCTGCACCGCCGGCTGGCGTGCGGAAAGAATGTAGAATGACAGATGAGATGAAAAATGAAATGCAGGCAAGATAAAAAGTTGCATCCAGCAATGAATATATGCTGTCACCGCGGCTAGCTCAGCTGGGTGTGTTCGATAGGTTGATAAAATGAAAATTAAATTAATCGAAAGTGAATAAAGGGGATGCTAATCAAATCTGTAAAGGTAATCAATTTAAAGGACAGGGTGTCCTAAAAACTGTGGGCGCCAGAAAATTTTTAAAGGATTAAATTTTCAAACCTTGACGTAGAGAAAAAGAAAAGGTGTTTGAGTTCCCAAAGGGAAGTTTGATTAATTTTATTGTAATAATAGGGTGTCTGGATAAAACCGTGGCCGAAGCCTGGACTAAAACCAGAATCTTTTCAAGATAAAAAAAAGTACAGAATTTCTTCCGAGGTTGGCAGGAGGCCAATTCTCGTAATAGAGAAAAGTTTTAGAAAGTGGAAAGTTAAATAGCAAACAGATTAGTGTGTCGTTTGAACACAAAGAAGGTTTACGTAAGAGGAAAGCTTCCGAAATAAGAAGTAATAGTATAGTGAAGAAAAATACGGTCGCGAGTCCCGCAATCTCGGGAAAGAAAACGGTAGGTCAACGAAGGCCTAGCGGATCTACGTTTTTGCCCAAATAAGGCGACTTTAAGAATGTTCGAAAAATCCTTGAAAAGTAAGGATTTTTAGAACTGTAAAGGATAAGAAATAAAACAAAATACTTAGCTTCTCTCCTGGTATGTCACTATCCTGACTATCCTGACTATCCTCAACTCCGTCAGAAAATATCGTCTCCGTATACCTCCAAGATTTATTCCGAAATTCCCAACTGGAATTTAACCTCTCTGTAAATTTAGGTTAATGTCGCCAAAAAAAGAAAATTCTCGTATCTCTCAAGTATCGCTATAAATTTTCGCAAGCTTTCTCTCCTAGATCTTTCTTCTTTCGCAACCAAGAATCAAGAGCCTTCAAGATGGCGGGGTGTCCTAAAAACTGTGGGCGCCAGAAAATTTTTAAAGGATTAAATTTTCAAACCTTGACGTCAGTACCGTATTTACTTTTTTAGGGCCCATAGGCGGAATTTTCGTGGGGGCCCCTTTAAGATGAAAATTTTTCATATGAACGGGAAAATGACCATTTCATTTTCTTCCATCTCTTAGGGAAATAGCAGTTGTTGATGCAGTTGTGGGATATGATTGCCAGGAATAGCATCAGGACTTGGGGGAACCTTCTTATGATGTAGTTGGGGATCATGTCGGGTCCGGATGATTTTTTAGGTCGTCCACCGTGAATCATTTCAACTACTTCTTCTGGATTTGTGACGTTTTCTGCAGGTACCGGGTCATTTGCAAGGTTATCGTTGTTGAATAACATGAATTAAGTGTCCGTTTGCTGCAGTTGTCTTAGAGTTGTCTCAACTTCTTCGATAAGCCCTGGATCGTTGGGTGGTTTTGGTACAAAGTTTTCCTTGAAAAAATTGGCAAACGCATCTGCTTTCTCTTGGGTTGTCTCGACTTCTCCTTGTCCGGTGCTTATTTTTTCTGGCATCTTTGGTTTTTTCCCGATGATGTCGTTGATGGCTTTGAATGCGTCGGGTCCAGGCTTGATGTTCTGCAGCCTTTGTTGGAACTGGCTGTTGTTGTGATTTTGAAGAGCGTTCCTCAGCATGATGTGGGTGCATTGGAGCTCACACTTCACCATTTGGTAGGTGTTGCTCACGGTATTCCAATCTCTTTGCTGAATCCTTTGCAGTTTCTTCCTCAGCCTTTGGCGGTGTTCGTATAGCCGCACAATTCCTTCTGGGAGGTGCTGGTATCTGTCTCTGGATGTTCTTGGTCTCTTCTGTTCATCTCAGACGTTTGGCTTCGGCTGGGATATCACAGTGAATGAGTGATTTCCGGTGTCTCCATCGAGCCATTTGACCAAAGTGTTTCCAGCATCAGTTGAGGTAGTGTCGTACCATAGTGGGTGTCGGGCATTGAAGTCTGCTCCTATGAGTCCATACGTGTGTTGAGCGGTGATGGTGCTGAAAATAGAGAGATTGTGATTTATATCGTTCTTGCTGGCGCTGCAGTTGTTGTAGATACTGAAGACAACCAATGAGTCACTATTTTCGACTTCAATGGCTACAGCTGTAGCTTCGAAGGCTCTCAGAGCAGGAACCATGACTTGGGAGGCTTTTATGTTCTTTTTTACAAAAAGCGCGGTGCCTCTTTTTCCTGGAACCTTGTCTGTCCTGAAGGTATTGTAGCCATTGAAGTCGATGCTGTTCCTTTTTGTTACGTTGGTTTCGCTGATGAGAGCCAGGTCCAGTGAGTGTTTTTTTAGGAAGAGGTGAAATGACGTTCTTTTTAATAGCTGGTTTATGCGCTGCATAAATCAAAGATAAAGGCGGCCAGAGCCGCGGACTTCTTTTCCTTGCTTAGTGAGGCGTAGTTGGATGGAACGGCAAAGCGGGCTTTCTTGATGGCTGTTTCCATATCAGTTCCAAAGTGTTCCTTTACTTCCTCGTCTAAATTTGGTTTTTTGTGGGTATTTTCCTCCTTTGGTGATGGTTTCCAAGTCGTCGTTGGTTGCTGTGTCTTTGCACCTATACCTTGTTGTTTTTTGGGGAGTGTGCTTTCCGTGCCTCCTCGCTTGATCATGGCTGCGAAGCTAAGTGTTGGCTTCGTATGGTTGCATATTGCCTGGGTCCGGAACTCCTGTTGTTGCTTCCTCTCGGCTTCAGCTTTCTTTTTGTTTTCCTTCTGTGCAAGTAGGACCTTGCATCCGAGGTAGTTTGCTGGGTGACCAAACTCCTTGCAGTTGGCACAGTGCACTTTCTGGTCCTTATCTTTGCGTTCCCACTCACCGGGATTGTTGTTTTCGTTGCATTTTACGCAGACGTAGTTCATGCCGCAGTTGGTGGTCACATGACGAAATCTCTGGCAGTTTTCGCACTGAACGATGTCGTTGTTTTTTAGCCGCTCCCATTGTACCTTTTGGTTGAGGATCCTTGTTTTTGCATATACACCCGCTATGACACAGGTTTTGTTTAATTTAACTACAAACGAGTTGAAGGTTTTGTTCTTGGCTTTCCTTGAACGGAAGACCGTTACTTTGGACGCTGGAATACCTTCTATTTGGAGCTCATCCTGTACTTCGATGGTTGAATATGAGTGATAGATGCCTTTCAGTAGTAGGAGCACCTTCCTATCCTCACGAGGTAGAATGTATGGTTCTGAACCTTCCTGGTTTTTAAGAACGTGGCGGTCGTTAAATCAGTTTAGTAGCTCTTGGCTACGGGGGTTTCTGTACTCTGGTTTGCCGATTATTTATTTATAAA
Source organism: Melanostoma scalare (assembly GCA_949752695.1). Taxonomy (NCBI): domain Eukaryota; kingdom Metazoa; phylum Arthropoda; class Insecta; order Diptera; family Syrphidae; genus Melanostoma; species Melanostoma scalare. The sequence goes on along the minus strand of OX456986.1, from coordinate 80,259,084 downwards.
CATTTACACGCTGGGCTACGTGGGTTACTGCACTCTAGTTTACAGTTCAAGTTTTTATTAATTATTAATAAGTATTCGCGAGCTGGGCTACGTGAGTTACGGCACTCTGGTTTGCAAAATTTATTTATAAACAATCTCACGAGCTGGGCTACGTGGGTTATGGTACTCTGGTTAGCAAAATATAATTATAAACAATCTCACGAGCTGGACTACGTGGGTTACTGTACTTTGGTTTGGAGTATTCTATATTTTTAAATAATTTTTCTAAAAAAATTTAAATTTGTGGGGGCCCCATACTTTGTGGCGGCCCCTAGGCGCCGCCTAGTCCACCTATATGGTGAATCCGGCTCTGCTTGACGTAAGGAAAAAGAAAAGGTGTTTGAGTTCCCAAAGGGAAGTTTGATTAATTTTATTGTAATAATAGGGTGTCTAGATAAAATTGTGGCCGAAGCCTGGACTAAAACCAGAATCTTTTCAAGATAAAAAAAAAAGTACAGAATTTCTTCCGAGGTTGGCAGGAGGCCAATTCTCGTAATAAAGAAAAGTTTTAGAAAGTGGAAAGTTAAATAGCAAACAGATTAGTGTGTCGTTTGAACACAAAGAAGGATTACGTAAGAGGAAAGTTTCCGAAATAAGAAGTAATAGTGTAGGAAAGAAAACGGTAGGTCAACGAAGGCCTAGCGGATCTACGTTTTTGCCCAAATAAGGCGACTTTAAGAATGTTCGAAAAATCCTTGAAAAGTTAGGATTTTTCGAAGTGTAAAGGATAAGAAATAAAACAAAATACTTAGCTTCTCTCCTCCGTATACTTCCAAGATTTATTCCGAAATTCCCAACTGGAATTTAACCTCTCTGTAAATTTAGGTTAATGTCGCCAAAAAAAGAAAATTCTCGTATCTCTCAAGTATCGCTATAATTTTTCGCAAGCTTTCTCTCCTAGATCTTTCTTCTTTCGCAACCAAGAATCAGAGTTTGAGGAAGGAGACCAATTTGTTGCACCTTTTTTTTTCTTCCGACACTTCCTCGTAGGTTTTGGGTATTTATTTAATTAGGTACTTTGATTGTTAAAAGAACAAACTATATTTAGGATGAGAATAGAGGCGAACTTGAACACCGCGAACTATCAAAATAAAATCAAGTTAAAAATTCTGCACCGCCGGCGCCGGCTGGCGTGCGGAAAGAATGTAGAATGACAGTTGAGATGAAAAATGAAATGCAGGCAAGATAAAAAGTTGCATCCAGCAATGAATATATGCTGTCACCGCGGCAAGCTCAGCTGGGTGTGTTCGATAGGCTGATAAAATGAAAATTAAAATAATCGAAAGTGAATAAAGGGGATGCTAATAAAATTTGTAAAGGTTATCAATTTATAGGACAGGGTGTCCTAAAAACTGTGGGCGCCAGAAAATTTTTAAAGGATTAAATTTTCAAACCTTGACGTAAAGAAAAAGAAAAGGTGTTTGAGTTCCCAAAGGGAAGTTTGATTAATTTTATTGTAATAATAGGGTGTCTGGATAAAACCGTGGCCGAAGCCTGGACTAAAACCAGAATCTTTTCAAGATTAAAAAAAGTACAGAATTTCTTCTCAGGTTGGCAGGAGGCCAATTCTCGTAATAAAGAAAAGTTTTAGAAAGTGGAAAGTTAAATAGCAAACAGATTAGTGTGTCGTTTGAACACAAAGAAGGATTACGTAAGAGGAAAGCTTCCGAAATAAGAAGTAATAGTATAGTGAAGAAAAATACGGTCGCGAGTCCCGCAATCTCGGGAAAGAAAACGGTAGGTCAACGAAGGCCTAGCGGATCTACATTTTTGCCCAAATAAGGCGACTTTAAGAATGTTCGAAAAATCCTTGAAAAGTTAGGATTTTTAGAACTGTAAAGGATAAGAAATTAAACAAAATACTTAGCTTCTCTCCTGGTATGTCACTATCCTGACTATCCTGACTATCCTCAACTCCGTCAGAAAATATCGTCTCCGTATATCTCCAAGATTTATTCCAAAATTCCCAACTGGAATTTAGCCTCTCTGTAAATTTAGGTTAATGTCGCCAAAAAAAAGAAAATTCTCGTATCTCTCAAGTATCGCTATAATTTTTTGCAAGCTTTCTCTCCTAGATCTTTCTTCTTTCGCAACCAAGAATCAAGAGCCTTCAAGATGGCGGGTTTTTTTCCTCCATTCGGCATCGGCCATCCAGCCATCCTCGTCAGACCTTTAAGCGTGGTGTTGTTCGGTCTCACTTTTACTGCAGCATTCCACCATTAGGCTAGAATGTGCGAGTGAGATGTCACGAATCAACTACCCGCCGTCCTTTGCGTTCAGGTGATGTGATCACCAGTAGCCTAGTGGACGAGTTCAACCCCTAAAGAAAGACTTACTCCGAAAAATTATTTAACTCGCGCAAAGTCCCCAGCCCAAACCGGCCCAAACTAAAATACGAAGAAGACATTTTCTCGGAGAACAAAGAACATTAGAAGCTAAGTTTGAAAGTTCGAAGTACTGTCCGTAGACCTTCGTCCAGATCGTTAGAAAAGGGAAATGAGAATAAAATCGGAAACACGTCCCTAAGTGATTCTTCTTTTATGTCAATATCATTTAAATTTTAGTTAAAAGTTGATTGTAAGTTTAGGTTGGGCAGAAGGCCATACTAATTCTGTCAAAGTGACGTAATCCATTTTTTACATTTCCACACAGTGTTTTTTTCCCTCTTATTGCTTAATTCTTCCAAATATGTCTCAACAGTGCGCGAATTATAATTGTGTCAACAACGACAACCTTGTTGATTGGGTAGCTTGCAATGGGTTGTGCGGGAAACATTTCCATGCCACTTGTGTCGGTTTTACCAAAAGGTTAATCACTCATTTTAAAGATCTTACGCGTAATTTTGTGTTTTATTGCGATGAGTGCAAAAACATTTCTCAGTCGCATATAATGCTGGCAATAAAATGCTTAAGCGACACTTTTGCGTCAAATGCGGAAAAAAACAAACTCTACCATAAACAATGCCTGGCCCAGTTCGAAAAATTTGATGAGTTCATCAAATCGGTGGATGAACTCAATAATATTAATCATAAATTCGCGACCTATCTCAAAACCCAGATAAAGAACATTGAAAAGCAATTATCGTGCCCTCAACCTCCCCCGGAATCTCTCCCTAATTGTGAAATAGTGCCTAATGTAACTAAGGCACTATCAAATGAACTCAAGCAGTGTATCTCCCCTCTAATATCCTCAGTTGACTTGCTCCGTACCTCCGTCGAATTTAGCCTCCAGTCCTCAGCTTCAAAAAGTGCACCTCCGCCGGCCAACTACGAACCTCTACTTGTAAACATAATGTGTCAGTTAGAGGAACTCAAGGACTTTATAAAGGAAACCCTGACGGTCATCAAGCGAACTTTCGAAGACCTGAACATTGCCACCTCCAAAGACCCCGAACCACTCCCAAGGCCTCAATACAACACATCTATTTTAGAGAAAATTTTGGACGCCTGCGATGACGCTGCAGTTACCCCAGATGTTCCTCGGCCTCCTCAAGACCTTCTTTCTTCTTCCTCCCTGAACCTACTATTAATCGTTTTGGCACCTTATGGAAGCAATCGGAGTGGAACAGCAGATTAAATAAAATCATGGATAATAACCCAACGGATCTAACCAATCCCTTCATTATCAAGAACGTTCCGTCTCATGCCGACTCGAAGTGGATCCGCAATTATTTTAACAATCATTATGGTATTAATTTATTGAATGTTGTTTGTAAATCTAAGAAACGTAGTAAATCCCAATCCTTTGTAATAAATATCCCTGCCAAATACGAATGGCTATTCCTTTACCCTTCTGGTATAGATTTAAGAATATCTAATATGTCAATTAAACCCCTTAATCCGAAAATATCACCAATTCCTAATCATGCTCCTAGACCTAAAAGAAGTTCTAATCCCAATTGGACTTTCAAAACAAAAATCTTCCCAAATTTCTCCGGTCCAATGACAAACTTGCTCGTAAAACCTCCAGCAGCTTTTAAGTCGATTCCAAACAGTCCCTATCCTTATCCGAAAAATAACCATGGCCCATCTACTTCTCAGCAAAGAGTTCTTCTTAGTAGAATCAACGTACAACAATCCGCACTCCCACAGAAACATCCTCAACAACGCGTATCCTTCAATATTAACCCGGATACACAGACCCCTCCATTAAATTTTTCGAATCCAATAAAATCTCCTTCTGTCCCTAGTTTCGACCTCACCTCAGGCGCCAAATATCCAAACTTTATTAGTTCACATATTTTAGACCCAAGCCCATCCCGCTCTCCGCTCGATTCCCCACCAACATTCGATCCTCTATTACCACCTACTGTTAAACTCACGCAACAGTCCCTTACTAAGTCTACCGAGTCCCGTTATGCTCTCTCAAAACTTAGAGCTAGTAAGGTGTTTGACAACATTCGTCTGTTCCTGGCATATCTTCACGACAAACCAGACGATATGTGTGTAGACGGTAAAACGAAAAGCTACGTATTAGCATCTATTCAAAAGGAAGGACTTCCTTCTGATCCTCAACACCTAAGGCAGCTCTACAATAAATACCACGAGCTCTTGAATATCTCTTCGTTGCAAGTCTCCAAAGATCTCTTAGCTTTCTCTCGGTACGTTCAGTCCAAAAGAATCTCTTACCTGCAAAGAATTCGATCCGAATCAGAAAAGTTCTATCGCTCCTTACACTGAATCCAGTTATCCACCTTCTAATCTCCACCCTCTGTCTTTTTATTACCAAAACGTAGGAGGTCTTCGTTCTAAAACTCACTCAGTTTTTTTTTGCAGTCTCACAATCTTCCCTTTGACATATTTGCACTTACTGAAACAAACCTTTCCCAGGACATCAAAAGCCAAGAGCTGTTTCCTTCGTTTTTCAATGTCTTTCGTGGTGATGAACAACCTCAGAGTGAAACCCCAAATAGAGGCGTCCTAATCGCTGTCCATAATAAATACGAATCTTCCTTTGTTTCATCCTCCTGTTCCAAACTACTAGACTACATCTCTATCAAACTAACATTCTCTAATCAGTCCATCTTGCTGATGTGTTTCTACATCCTTCCCGGCGAACCAACAGACTCGTACAAATTGGTTGTTGCTGCTATCGATAAAGTGCTTGACATCTCTGAAGCACAAGATGAGATAATTATTTTCGGTGACTTCAATCTTCCCTATCTTCAATGGAACACTTCAGAAGATCAAATTGCTTTCACTCCCTCACCCGTTTCCCTCAAAGAATGTGTCTTCGTGGACGGTCTTACTGATTCAAGCCTTTCCCAAATGAGTGGTATTAAAAATTATATGGGCCGGCAGCTTGATCTTATTCTCACTTCCGACCCCATTAACTCATCTGTCTCAGAAACCACATCCCCATTATCTACTATTGACAACTTTCACCCGCCTCTCACTCTCTCTTTTTTTATAACCTTACCTTTTCTTCTACCTAGCCCAAGTAAGTATTCGTTCAACTTTCGTAAAGCTACTGCATAAGTCTCTATGATCCCCTTTCGCGTGATAAGTCCTACTCAACATCCCCTCCCTGGTACAATCATAGACTACGTGAGCTACGAAACAAGAGAAATAAGCTCTGGAATAAATTTCTACGCTCCCGTTCAGTTTTCGATTACTCTGGTTACATTGGAGTTTTTTATAAATTTTCCAACCTCAATGAAGCTCTTTACAATGACTTTACATCCATCACCCAAGCTAATCTAATCTCGGAGCCAAAATCGTTTTATAAGTTTATCAATTATAAAAAGAAAAATGATGGTTTCCCTCCTTCTCTCCGCTACGAAAGCCAATCTTCCAACGAACCAACAACAATCGCAAATTTTTTTGCAAGTTTCTTTAAACTGTCTTTTGCCCAAAAAACCCCAGATCTAGACCAGACTTACTTTTCCTATCTTCGCCATTTCTCTACTGGGCCTTCTAATCTAAGCTTTAATCAGTCAACTGTTCTTAATGGTCTCCTCAAACTCAAAGACGAGTATAATCCAGGTCCAGATGGCTTTCCTGCTATTTTGCTTAAAAAATGTTGTTCGAGTTTAGCCCTTCCTGTCACTAACCTTTTCAAACTATCCCTTTCAAGTGGTGTTTTTCCGGACTTATGGAAAATATCTGTTATTTCACCTATCCATAAAAAAGGCCCCAAAAACCTAATTTCTAACTATAGACCCATAGCCAAACTCTCTCATATCCCTAAGCTTTTCGAAAGCATTCTGTATGAAATACTTTCTTTCCAGTGCAAATCAATGATATCCTCCAAGCAGCATGGTTTCTGTAAGGGAAGGTTTACAACCACTAATCTAGTTGAGTTTGTTTCCTTCTCTCTTTCTGCGATGGAAAAAGGAAACGAAGTAGACGTCATTACCACAGATTTCAGCAAAGCTTTCGACAAAATCTCTCACACTTTAATCCTCTTTAAACTTTCCTTCCTCGGACTCAGCCCTATCCAGCTCAAATGGATATCTTCATATTTGGATAACCGCCAATATAGAGTTCGTTTCCGTTCTACTCTTTCAGTTCCTTTTGTGGCAACCTCCGGTGTGCCCCAAGGCAGCCATCTCGGACCCCTCTTTTTCATTCTTGCCATTAATGATGTCGAATAGATCATCCAATATTCTTCTATCTCACTTTACGCGGATGACGCTAAAATTTTCAAAGTCATCACCTCCGATCGAGACTCTCTCCAACTTCAAAATGACCTCGATTCATTCGTCTTTTGGTGTTCTAAAAACTTCCTTGAGTTAAACATTGCCAAATGCGAAGCAATAACTTTTTCTCGTAAAAGTAATAAACCTCCCCCCAGGTCCTATTATCTTCAGAACATTTCCATAAACCGTGTGCAGCTTATCCGAGATTTAGGAGTTCTCTGCGACAGCGAATTAAATTTTTGTTCTCATATTGACGAGGTAATATCAAGAGCTAATTCCGCCCTTGGTTTTATCAAGAGATGGTCCAAAGAGTTCCACAACCCCCTTGTAACGAAATCCCTCTATATTGCCTATGTTCGCCCTCTCCTAGAGTATGCATCGCAAGTGTGGGCTCCATATCAAGCGGTTCATATCTCTAGGATCGAAAGTGTTCAACGTCGTTTTCTGCTGTTTGCCCTTCGGGATCTCTACGATGTTAGAAAATTTCTCACCCTGCCTCCTTACCGCGAACGTCTCGCAATCCTTAATCTCCACTCCCTAGAAAACAGAAGGAATGTGTTTGACATCATATTCATTCACCGACTTCTTACTGGTAACACTGACTGCTCCCCCCTTTTAGACCTTATCTCCTTCAACACTAATCCCCGAAACGTAAGATCATCCCGATTTTTTTTCCTTCCTGCTCATCGTACATCCTATGGTCTCAACGAACCCCTAACCCGCATGATGAGTAAGATTAACTCTGTTCCTTTTCTTTTCGACCTTAATCTTCCAAGTCCTTGCCTGAAAGTCCTCCTTTTAAACCATTTCTCATCCCTGTAGTTTAATTTAGCTTTAATTAGTTTTAATTAGTTTAAGTTTAGTATGTTTAAGTTATTTTAAGCTTGTATTAAGCTAATAAATGAGGCGGCAGCCCCACCAAAATTAAAAATAAAACGTTGGGTAGGAATTGATCATCTACCATGGATGTTTGTATTGAGTGTTGTTGTGTTGCCTTGGGTGTTTTGCCAGGTTCCATTAGGCAGTTTTTGTGATTTTCGTGAGACCGCTCGTCTGCACGTTCATCAATGTTCGTTGGGGACCGCCTGTCCCTTTTCTGGTCTAGCTTTGACCGATTTTGCCACAGCAACCTACGTTGGATGTTTTTGCATAATGCTGAGTGAGTAAACCATAGGCTGATGGAACCTTGGTTGCCCGTTGCCCCTAACTCTCTCAGAATTATACAGCCACACCCAAAAACAAAGAAGAGGTAGGGATACGTGAAAGGATAATAAGGATACTTTTTTTAGCGGTAATCTGTTCGATTTCCATACCTCTAAATCAACCCTCCGTAAATCTCTTGCATCCTACTCACAATGAACTAAGCCCTCCTGATTTAATTTTTTTTTAGATTTAAGTTTTGCTTGCTTGTACTAAGTGTAAATAAATAAAAGAGTGTATGGGGGCGGTAATGGCCGTGCAAAAATTCAGACCATATGTCGAAGGCATGGATTTCACGGTAATAACAGACCACTCCAGTCTTAAATGGCTTATAGGAGTTAAAGACCTGAGTGGAAAACTGGCGAGGTGGAGTCTGAAGTTACAAGCATTTGCGTTTCACATACAGCACCGCATGGGTACTCTTAATGTGGTTCCAGACACTCTTCCTTGTGGTCACATTGAGGCCTTAGAAATCGAACAGATTGCTCCACTGATTGATTTGAACTCAGCAGAATTCCAATCAGAAGAGTATAGAGGTCTTATGAAAACAATAGGAGACCACAAAGAAGAATTGCCGGACTTAAAAGTAGTTGAAGGGTTTATCTACAAAAGATCTTTTCCGTCCCCGATGCAGGGTAAGTTGGTAGAACACCAGTGGCGATTATGGCTTTATATTATTATAAGTAGTCATCTCTCTCCAACCCCTTCATAGCACTTTCTGGTGTCCCTCAAGGCAGCCATCTTAGCCCACTGTTTTTTATTTAAGTAATTAACGATGTTGTCAAAATCCTTGATTTAAACGTTTTGATATACGCGGATGATATGAAAATATTTAGAAGTATTTTATCCCCCGCTGACTCTTGTATTTTACAAGTTAATCTACACATTTTCTCAGTTTGGTGTCACAAAAATAATTTAGAACTCAACGTTAGCAAATGTCACGCTATAACTTTTTCCAGCAAACGTCTACCCCCGTCCCCTCAAAGCTATTATCTACAAGGTGAACCAATACACGTTGTCTCTTTTGCTCGGGACTTAGGTGTCATTTGTGATAAAGAGCTCAACTTTCACTCCCACATTGAACATGTTATAAAACAAGCAAACAGCATGCTCGGATTCATAAAACGTTGGTCGAAAGAATTTTCCGATCCGTATGTTCTCAAATCCCTGTACGTTACTTTCGTTAGGCCAATTCTTGAATGTGCCTCCCAAGTGTGGTCACCTTATCAAATAACACAAGCTAAACGCCTCGAAGCTACGCAAACTTCCCTGGGAAGACAGATATCGCTTGCCTCCATATGCTGATCGTCTGCAGCTTATTGATCTTCAGTCTCTTGAAAGGAGGCGCGAGATCTCAGATATCTAATTTGTTCAAGATCTTTTGAGTGGAAACATTGATTGTTATTCGCTGTTGAGTTTAATAACTTTAAATGTTTATTCACCGAATCTTAGGACTGTTTCACCTTTCCGAATTCCATATCACCGTACAAATTATAGTTTCTACAACCCTATGTCACGTATGTTAAGTAATGTCAATGATTCCTTTAATCTGTTCGATTTCCATACCTCTAAATCAACCCTCCAACCCTGCCTACTCATGACTGGAAAGTCGCGAAGCTGGAAGAGCCGGAGGGTCGCTATAGATCGGCTATAATAGTCATCAATAAGGACTCCCTTGCTCCCCTCGCTGCGACAAAAGGCGTGATTCGGTTCGGCTGGTCAAACATTGCCTTAAAAATATACAAAAAAGATGAAGAACAGAACATCGTTCCATCTCCCGAGACAAAAAGTGCGTCTTCAGTGGAAGAACCCGCAGGGCAAGTCGAGCCTCCATCCATGGAGAAAGATGAGCTCGGCACATCCTCTGCTGAAACGCATGAAAATAGACCATCCACATCCCACCTTGGATGACTTGGAGACTGATGACTCCGCTAACGAGGTTTCGCTCAGCGAGGATGACCTTCTTAGGTCAAACTCTGAGAGCGAAACAGATGACGACCTCAACCAGACCGTGGTGGAAGTTAGTCTACTTAGTTGTTCCCAAGATGGTGCACCTAACACAGATTAACCTCCAACACTCCAAGCAGGCTTCGGCCTCCCTACTTCTCCGCCTCAACAAGATAGGGGAAGATATTGTCCTTATCCAAGAGCCTTGGATCATCAAATCCATCGTTCATGGACTATGGGCTCCTGAATATACTCTGCTGTATATGAAGGACAAAGGTGTACTCAGATCCTGCATATTGGTAAGAAGTAGCACTAATGTATTTTTAATCCCTAATTGCAGCAATCAAGATGTAACCACAGTAAGATACCAGACCAGTGACAACACCTACTGGCTGGTATCTGCTTACCACGGCCACGACCATCCTGGCCCTCCCCCAGGCGACTTATTAAAAAGGGTTGTCGCTGAAGCAGAACGGCAGAAGATCTGCCTCATCATTGGATGCGATGCCAATGCACATCACACAGTATGGAGAAGTACTGACATAAATGAAAGGGGTGAATCAATTTGATTTTATTTTAAGTACTAACTTCATAGTAAGTAATACTGGCAATGAACCTACATTCATTACCAGAAACAGACGAGAAGTTTTAGATATCACTCTTGTCTCCGATTCGGTTCATCATAGGATTACTAATTGGAAAGTTTCTACTGAACACTCCTTTTCTGACCATAGATATTCAAATTAATCTTAGTGATGAACCTCTTAAGCAACAAATCTTCCGAAACTACCGGAAAACTGACTGGGAAAAATATCGGGTAGCTTTGAAAAAGTTTATTAAACCAGAACTTTTACAAAACCCTACAAACAAACATGATCTAGACAAAAAAGTCAATGATCTTACCACTACCCTTAACCATTCACGGCAGAAATCCTGTCCTCTTATAAAAATAAGAAGAAAACAGAAACCACTGTGGTGGAGCTCGGAGCTAGAACCGCTCAGGAAGGAATGTAGAAAACTTTTCAACCGAGCTAAACAATCTAAAACTTTAATAGTCTGGGACTCCTACAAGGAATCCCTAAAAACTTATAAATATCAACTGAGGAAAAATAAAAGAACTTCCTGGAGAAACTTCTGTGGAAAAATAGAAGATACTTCAGAAGCTTCTAGATTAAGAAAAATCCTCTCAAAAAGTCCGACCATGCCTAGCGGTGTGAAAACAGCTGTCGGCTGGATAGAATACTGCGAAGAAACTCTCAATCTGCTTCTATACACTCACTTTCCAGGCAGCTGAACTTATGTAACTATGATTCCATAGAATCAGGTAGCATAATAACTAACACCCCCGTTCTGACTACAAGGGAAAAACTAGTTTGGGCCATTAACAGCTTTGACTCCTACAAATCCCCTGGACCTGATGGTATAATTCCAGCCGAACTTCAAAAGGCCGCGAATATTATTATCCCTGTCCTTGAAGTAATTCTCATCGGCTGTACCACCTTGAACTATATCCCCACTCAGTGGAGAGAGGTCAAGGTTGTGTTTATACCTAAGGCTTGGAAATCATCCCACGTAAATCCGAAAGATCTCCGACCAATAAGTCTATCATCTTTCCTTCTGAAAACTTTAGAACGACTGATTGATATCCACCTGCTTATAGCTATAGATCCAAAATTGATATCTACAGCACAACACGCCTACTGTAAGGGCAAATCTGTAGAAACGGCCTTACACAACTTGGTTCGTACTATAGAATATTCCCTCCATCACAAAGAATTCACTCTGGCCGCTTTCCTCGACATAGAGGGAGATTTCAATAACGTCAGCAACTCTGCAATTCAAAAATTAAATTAATCAAAAGTGAATAAAGGGGATGCTAATAAAATTTGTAAAGGTAATCAATTTATAGGACAGGGTGTCCTAAAAACTGTGGGCGCCAGAAAATTTTTAAAGGATTAAATTTTCAAACCTTGACGTAAAGAAAAAGAAAAGGTGTTTGAGTTCCCAAAGGGAAATTTGATTAATTATATTGTAATAATAGGGTGTCTGGATAAAATTGTGGCCGAAGATTGGACTGAAACCAGAATCTTTTCAAGATAAAAAAAAAGTACAGAATTTCTTCCGAGGTTGGCAGAAGGCCAATTCTCGTAATAAAGAAAAGTTTAAGAAAGTGGAAAGTTAAATAGCAATCAGATTAGTGTGTCGTTTGAACACAAAGAAGGATTACGTAAGAGGAAAGTTTCCGAAATAAGAAGTAATAGTATAGTGAAGAAAAATACGGTCGCGAGTCCCGCAATCTCGGGAAAGAAAACAGTAGGTCAACGAAGGCCTAGCGGATCTACATTTTTGCCCAAATAAGGCGACTTTAAGAATGTTCGAAAAATCCTTGAAAAGTTAGGATTTTTCGAAGTGTAAAGGATAAGAAATTAAGCAAAATACTTAGCTTTTCTCCTGGTATGTCACTATCCTGACTATCCTGACTATCCTCAACTCCGTCAGAAAATATCTTCTCCGTATACCTCCAAGATTTATTCCGAAATTCCCAACTGGAATTTAACCTCTCTGTAAATTTAGGTTAATGTCGCCAAAAAAAGAAAATTCTCGTATCTCTCAAGTATCGCTATAATTTTTCGCAAGCTTTCTCTCCTAGATCTATCTTCTTTCGCAACCAAGAATCAAGAGCCTTCAAGATGGCGGGTTTTTCTACTCCATGCGGCATCGGCCATCCGGCCATCTTCGTCAGACCTTTAAGCGTGGTGTTGTTCGGTCTCACTTTTACTGCAGCATTCCGCCATTAGGCTAGAATGTGCGAGTGAGATGTCACGAATCAACTACCCGCGGTCATTTTCGTTCAGGTGATGTGATCACCAGTAGCCTAGTGGACGAGTTCAACCCCTAAAGAAAGACTTACTCCGAAAAATTATTTTCTCGGAGAACAAAGAACAGGAGAAGCTAAGTTTGAAAGTTCGAAGTACTGTCCGTAGACCTTCGTCCAGATCGTTAGAAAAGGGAAATGAGAATAAAATCGGAAACACGTCTCTAAGTGATTCTTCTTTTATGTCAATATCATTTAAATTTTAGTTAAAAGTTGATTGTAAGTTTAGGTTAGGCAGAAGGCCATACTAAATTTGTCAAAGTGACGTAAAACGTTGGGTAGGAATTGATCATCTACCTTGGATGTTTGTATTGAGTGTTGTTGTGTTGCCTTGGGTGTTTTGCCAGGTTCCATTAGGCAGTTTTTGTGTTTTTCGTGAGACCGCTCGTCTGCACGTTCATCAATGTTCGTTGGGGACCGCCTGTCCCTTTTCTGGTCTAGCTTTGACCGATTTTGCCACAGCAACCTACGTTGGATGTTTTTGCATAATGTTGAGTGAGTAAACCATAGGCTGATGGAACCTTGGTTGCCCGTTGCCCCTAACTCTCTCAGAATTACGCAGCCACACCCAAAAACAAAAAAGAGGTAGGGATACGTGAAAGGATCCTAAGGATACTTTTTGTAGCGGTAAATTTTACCGCGACAAATCCCACCCTTACCTCCCAGGAAATGTGCTTATATTTCAAAGAAATATAAACCATTTCCTAAGGTGAAGCTAGGTAAAAGGAAAGAAGAATAGGAAGACAACACAACACTAACGATTTTCCATGAATTTGACATTTAAAAAGTTAAAATTAAAGTTAAAGTTAAAATCAAAAGTTTAAAAAGAAAAGTTAGAAGAGTGAAAGAAATAAAAAAAAAAAAAAAAAAGTTAAAGTAATGATGTTCAAGATAACGATGAGGTATGGTCTTGTTAGATGATTGAAGTTAAAAAAAAACGGGAAGTAAAGATACTTATATATGAAAAGGGGGGGTCTTGATTTCTGACTAAGTGTCCGAAGCATCGTGAAGGGATCGCACTAGTGATCATTTCTAATCTCGTACTTTGATAATTGAACACTCCCAACATGCCTCATATGCACAAACATACATATTCTTTAAAAGAGCTAATAACCTAAGGCAAGCGCCAACAAAGTATGTACACACATGAATACACTTTGCAATGAGCTAATGACCGAAGGCAAGCGACACACAGAAAATGATATCGCTAAGGGTTCATTTTACCAACAAATGTACTCTGGATACATACTGTGTGGTCTGCATTTATTAATAGCCATGCATTCGAACGTTGAAGCGATAATGCTGATATGGCGATATGCTGGCGTGAGGTGTGAAGTGATTGAGGTTCAATTATCAAAAGTCGGGAATTTAGGAAAATTATTGTGTATAAAAGACGAAGGAAAAGTGAAAATAAATGTTGTCTTTCTCAAACCAGCAACCAAGTACTTTTAATTTCCAAGAGCAACTCGCTCGACTTCACTTGTGCTTATCTTGAAGATTGTTCCTTTTTTAAAAGCAATTCGCTTGGACTGGAACAATCTTGGGCTCTACTCGCTCAATGATATAGCGTTCGCGCTTATAGAGGTAAATGACGGCGTAATAGCCATCGTTTTGAGTAACGAAGCATTGGGAAGTTAAAAGTAGAGAAAAGAATATAGATCAGCCAAGTTATAAGATCTTTGCATGGTGACCGTGACAGGACTGCAACAGAGGATCCTGAACCAAGCTGCAAGCTACATTGCCGAGGCCGAACGATTACTGAAGACTTCAGGAATCAACCCCACACAGCCAACCACGACACCTAGTCCAGCCGTAGGACCTAAGCCTCTTACCATAGAAGAGTACAGGCAGCGTCAATCTAAACGCCAAGAGGCCGTGTCCACAAAGATAACTCCCCCTGCAACTATTTCCAGAAGAGGAGGTAAAACTGCCACACTCAAGTCAAAGATCCGGGAGCTTCACCGCCTTGCCAACATCCCTGGTACCAATTCGGAGAGTCTCCGTAAGTACCATGCCGAGATCAAGGCGATCCGAAAGTCTCTAAGGGAAAATCGAAAAACAAAGAAAGGGTCCAGACGAACAGTTTCACCATCTGTTCAATTTAACAGCCCATCGTCTAGCCCAGCAGGGGGGGCCAAGAAAGTAAGGACGAAATAATCAACACGGGTCCTCAAATAGTGAACGCATCCTACCTACAATCAACACGCATAGACTACACTGCCATCGTTCTTGGACTGATGTTCGTGACCGCAGTGTTAGTTGGATTGGCATATTTGGGACTTCAACACTTCAGGCGAAAAGTGATCGCCGACGTTATCAACCACCTGGAGAACAGGAACGCCAAGGTATAATACCTTGCGAAGTAACAACGAAAATTTTTTATTATTATCAAACACGAAAATTATAAACTGAAAAATAGAATTTGTAAAGAAAAAAAAAATGTATTTGAAAAAAATTTTTTTAATTAATATAACAATAAATGTATCCTTTAAAATATTAATCCTTCTGATCATTACGTTTTGCTAATGGCTCTCTCTCCCTAAATTTCATTTTGCTGCTAGAAAAGAAACCCAATGAGTTTAGCCAAGCTAGAACTAGCCTTGAGCCAACTCCATCAAATTTATGTTAACCTAAAAAAATAGCCTAATCGGACAAGAACTCCTTCTAAAGGGGAAGAAAAGCTACAACAGATTAGTAAATTCTTTAAAGCATTCTCTAAGCAATTTGGGGAAGTTAAACAGAACGAAATTTCTGAGTTAGAAAGAGCCCAATTAAAGCGATGTAGTGCAGAAGCAAATAAATATAAAAACGATTCCGAAGATATCGTGAATCAGAGCATAAGAAGCGTTTCTCCCGAACGCAAAGAAGACAAAGACGAAAAACAAACCACACAAAATACACAAACTACACAAACTACCCAAACTACCCAAACACTATATACAACCGTCACGATGAGTGGTGAAGAGTTCAAATTCAGTACAGCCCAAAAGCTGCCTACTCTATCGTACGAGGAAAACACCCGATCAGAGAATCTAAGAGACTTCTTGAACAGCATCGAGTTTTATTACGACACGCTGTCAACATCAGCTATAAGTGCCCTGATTAAGTTTGTCCTAAAATGCAAAATTCAGGGAAAGGCATTAACCGAACTGGGAAATCCCAGTCCTAGGGACTTTACTGAACTCAAGAAAAACCTAACCGAGAAATGTGGACCCAAGGAAACCATCGAACTAATTCAGTCAAAGCTGAACCGAGCGACTCAAGGTAATCGAACAACAAGAGAATTTATAAAAGAAATAGAAACACTGGTCAACAAAATGACGGAACTTGAAGTAGCATGCCACGGCGAAGAAACCAGAGAAACCCTAACCACAGCTAACGATCGTAGAGGACTAGCCTTTCTTAAAAAAGGAGTTAACGACCGGTTCCGATTGGTACTAGACAGCGCTAGACATACAACTCTCCAAAGCGCTTCAAAGCACCTACTCGAAATAGACCAAGGAACACAACCAGCATCCTTAAAATATTTTGAAGAACAGCGACCGAATTCAAGAGGACAACCTTTTAGAGGATCGAACTCTAGAGGAAGAGACAACCGGCCTAATAATTACAACTACCAATCAGGTTACCAAAACAATCAATCAGGCTACCAAAACAACCAACCCCACCCAAATATTAATTTTAGATTTGGTTCTCAACCTACACAAAACCAATACAGAACCAGCTCACAATATAGCCAAAATAACCAGTTTCGTACCAAATATCGCCCAGGCCACCAAAACAGTTCAAATAACAATTTCAGACAAGGTTACCGAGTCAGCTACAATCAAAATGAACAACAAAATCAAACCAGCCGAAACAACAGAAACAATGTACCAAACAACAGCCGTCCAATAACGAATTACCAGCCACGTAATAACCAAGATAATGGGCAGCAAACAAACTACCCCAGGGTACGAGCATTGGGAAACGAGCATACCACTGAGGGGATAGCCGACCCGTCGGAGGGGAGCCTATAAAATATCCCTTACCGAACGCAATATACACAGCGGGGATAGAAAACGGCATTAATGTACAAATATTACTCAACAATAACAAACACGTACGATGCTTAATAGATACAGGTGCATCTATCTGCGTAGTAAAAAACTCTGTAATTGAGGGAAACATTTCAATAGACAAGAAACACATTACCACCATCATAGGCATATCCGGAGACCTAACATCAAAAGGCACATGTATTAACACATTAAAACTGGAAGGTAATCGCATTTAATACGAATTTCATGTAGTACCTGATTCATTTCCAATACACGTTGACGGAATCCTCGGAGCAAACTTTTTATCCGAATTCGGGGCAATAATCAATCTTGAAAATTTATTTTTGAAATTAAAAATACACCATAGACAAATATCCATACCAATACTGTCACACCATAGCTTGAACACCGTTACCATTTCTCCAAGATGCGAAGCAACCTACTGGTTAGGAACAAAACAAACTGAATCTAGAATATTTCACCCCCAAGAGTTGTGTGAAGGTGTTTTCATGGCCGGATCCATATCACAGGCCAAAGAAGGAAAAATGCAAATCCAAATTCTAAACACCCGCGAAACAGGCGTAAGCCTTAACTGGGCAGAACCAATATCACAATCCGCCTCGACATACGAACTCGTCTCACCAGACAACCTGAAAATACCGTATCACATACCAGAGTTAAGAAAATATTGAGCGAAATAAATTTCGACACCCTGAACAATGAAGAAAAAGCCGAAATTAAAGCGATAGTCACTAAATATCAAGATATCTTCCACCTAGAAGGTGACAAACTTACGCACAGTCATTTAGGACAAGCGGAAATTACCTTAAAGGAAGGAGCTACGCCAAAATATACCAAACCGTACCGACTTCCGCATACACAAAAGCAAGACATAAAAACAGAAATAGACAAAATGATAGAAAACGACATAATCGAACCATCTGTCTCTGCATGGAACTCTCCGATCCTCATTGTACCAAAGAAAAAGGATCCTATTACGGGCTTGCAAAAGTTCCGCATGGTAACTGATTACCGAAACGTTAATGACCGAATAGAGGACGATAAATTTCCATTAACTAATATAAGTGACATCTATGACATGGTAGGAGGAGCAATGTATTTTTCGTGTATTGATTTAAATAAAATAAAATAAAATAAAAAAATATTACCAAATGGAACTTGAACCTAAAGTAGACCTATGATAGCATTTTCAACGGAAGATGGTCATTTTCAGTTGAAACGACTTCCGATGGGACTTAAAATATCTCCCAGTAAATTTTCGAGAATGATGTTCATTGCCATGGCTGGTCTCACTTACTCACGCTGCTTTGTCTACCTAGATGACCTAATAGTTTTTGGCAAAAGCCTTACCGATCACAACAAAAATCTGATCGATGTATTTAATCGACTAAGGGAAGTAAATTTAAAAAAACATCCCGGTAAATGTGCTTTTCTAAGAAAAGAAGTTCTTTATCTAGGACATGTTATTTCCAGCAAGGGAATACATCCAGATCCCGAAAAATCAGCTGCTATGCATAATTATCCAACCCCCACGAACGCTGACGAAGTAAGAAGATTCGTAGCCTTCGCAAATTATTATAGAAAATTTATACCCAACTTTGCTACAATAGCCATTCCTCTCAATAGATTACTTAGAAAAAATGTAGATTTCAATTTTGACCAAAACTGTGAAAAATCCTTCCAACTTTTAAAAACAATACTTACTAGCCCGCAAATTCTACAGTTCCCAAATTTCAAAGAAGAATTCATAATACATACAGATGACTCAGGCTTTGCCTTAGGGGCAGTACTTTCAAATTTCGATGAAAAAAATATAGCTTATGCTAGCAAGACTCTAAATAAAGCCGAAAAGAATTATAGTACTATATTGAAAAAGAGTTACTAGCCATAGTATGGGCAGTAAAGCATTTTCGACCATACCTCTTTGGAAGAAAATTTAAAATAATAACTGATCACAGACCCCTTGTATACCTTTTTTACCTAAAAGAACCTTCTAGTAGACTAACCAAATTCAGATTACTACTTGAAGAATACAATTTTTACGTTGAATGTAAACCAGGAAAAGATAATTGCGTAGCTGACGCCTTAAGTCGAATACAATTAGACTCCGACAAACTAAAACAAATCCAAATATGCGTAGTCACAAGATCACAAACACAGGCAGAAAAATCGGCTCAAGAAAATAAGAGACAAGAAACAGAAACGGAAGAAAATAATCGTATAATCACTGAATTGCTTAAGCCACCAGAGAATGAGCATAAAATAATTGAGCTTAAAATATGTAACAGTTTCGAGGACGACGAATATCAAAAAGATATAGATATAATCCTGGGACCAAACAAAGCGTTGGCATACATCCCAAAGATGAATTGTATACTCCTAAGAAAGCCCAAGGATAGCACTACCGCCCGATCGACATCATTTTGCGATTTGTTGTCGAGGGACGTGCATAAAATCTGCGGACTATTATCAATTAATAAATTATACATCACAAAAGAAGAAATTAAGAAACTCCCAGACGGCCGTCGAGAATACACAATTCACAAGTTACAGAAAGTCTTAGGAGAAATGTTTAAAAATAGTAATGTAAAGGTGCACCTCATAAATAAATGTATTGAAATAACAGATCCTCACAAGAAGAAACTAATACTCAATGATTACCACATATTACCAACAAGTGGACATGCAGGAATATACCGCATGCTTAAAACGATTAAACAAAAATATTTCTGGACTGGAATGCAAAATGATATAGCTACCTATGTATGTAAAACATTGCCCAGTTTGTCAGAAAAACAAATATATTTCACCCAAAAAACAGCCTATGGAAATAACGTCAACCGCTGAATCAAGCTTTGATAAAATTTACCTAGACTTAGTAGGTCCTTTGGATGAATCAGTAAATGGACACAAGTACATACTTACATTACAAGACGAATTAACGAAATTCACTGAAGCAATTCCAATCGAAAACAAAGAAGCTAGCACAGTTGCTAAAGGATTAGTAGAATGCTTTATTCTTAAATATGGAGTACCAAAGATAATAGCCTCTGATCAAGGCACAGAATTTATCAACCGAGTTTTTAAGGATATGTGTAAGCTACTTAAAATAGAACAAATACAATCTACAGCATACCATCACGAAAGTATAGGAGCATTGGAAAACTCACATAAAGTCCTAGGAGCATACCTTAGAAGTTACGTTTCCGAAAAACACACACTCTGGTGTACATGGTTACCATACTATGTGTTTTCCTATAACATTGCAGTACATTCAGAAACAGGGTACTCACCATTTGAATTATTGTTTGGACGACAATGTTCGTTACCTTCAAATTTGACGAAACAAGTAGATCCCAGGTATAATTATGAAGATTATGTAATTGAACTACGAGAAAACTACAAATTGCTCACAGAGATACGAGAGATGCGCTGTTAGAGAAAAAGAATGCAAGAAAAGACAGTTACGATAGAAAAGCAAGAAGTAAAGCAACTAGTTTTGAAAAAGGAAGCTTAGTCCTTTTAAGGAATGAAAATAGAAGGAAATTGGACGCTATCACCCCTATTTGCATTGAATTAATATTTTTTTCTTTAAAAAAAAAAAAAAAAGGAGGGAGAGACCCTTGCATGCACATGCACATACAGTAAGAAAATTTTAATACATACACTAAGAAAATTTTAAATACATACAGTAAATAAAAAAGAAAATTTTAAATGTATAAGTTTAAGTAAATGTAGCATTAAGAACATTTTAAATTAAAGTCCAAAATGTAACATGTAAAGCTATTGATAATTATATTACCCTATTATATATTAAAAAAAATTTCAAATATGTAAAATCCAAAATGTAACATACAAAGCTATTGATAATTATATTACACTATTACATATTAAGGAAAATTTTAAATATTATATATATAGCAGTTAGTACAGTAAGAAAATTTGTAATATTAAAATCCAAAAATATAACACCTATAGCTGTAAAATTCATTACACATGAAGAAAATTATATTGAGCTAACTACATTTATAACAAAAAATAAGAAAATTTGAAAAAGCAAACATATTTAATTACGTAACACATGATATAAAAATGAACATAACAAATGATCCCAAATTGTAAAAATGACACGGAAAAGAGGAAACCTCGCGCTACGTGATTTCATCTTTTTCCCCCAGGAGGGTGGTGTGAAGGGATCGCACTAGTGATCATTTCTCATCTCGTACTTTGATAATTGAACACTCCCAACATGCCTCATATGCAAAAACATACATATTCTTTAAAAGAGCTAATGACCTAAGGCAAGCGCCAACAAAGTAGATAGATAGATAGATAGATAGATAGATAGTTGTTTTTTATTTGATAACATTTATAATTCTTGATTACATAGTTTACAAAAACAAAAAGCATGGCTTTTCTGCCGTCTGCCTCGTTGACAAAACATAATAAATTTAACTTTGAAATAAGATTATTCATAACAAATTCAATAATAGTTACTATAACCGTTGAACAAATTAAATTTTAAATTGAAAACCATCATTAGCGTTCGTTTAAATTACTTAAAAAGTCTCAATAATAATTTGATTTCTATAAAGTAGAGCTAGTTTGCAGTATTAATATTATATTTATTTTTTTACATCCATAGTATTAAGCAGTGTTATCATTTCTTTTTCTGTTAAAATATTGCTTCCGAAAACTTGTCTTCTAATTTCTGTTAAAATCGGACATTTTCCCATGAAGTGCAAAATATCTTCTCGGTCGTTCAAGTTGCACAAGGAGCATATAATCGGTAGGTCCTCTCTACGTGGTTCGAAGTTTAACTGAAGAAGTTCGCCCCGCAACTTGATCATCATCGATATTTCGTCTACGCTATTGACATCTTTAAAATAGTTTTTCTCTCCCAGGTTGTGGTTCAACTGACAGTAAAATTGTCTGTAAAGAGATCCTGCCGCGTCATTTAAACATTTTGCTCTATATTTTGTATCCGCTGCTGATATTAGCTGGTAAAGGGACCTCTTCCAATCATCGTAGCCCGGACTATTAAGATTTAGGACTATCTCACAGTCTCTAGCAAGGTCCATCCAATCTGCATACCAACTTGATCTGGTTCGCATATCTTGTAGAGCTGCTATCTTTGGTAGCCGGTGATTATCCATTTTCATTACCTTCAGAACATAATCCACTTGCATTTTTAAAGTTCGAATGAAAAGGGGTGAGAAGCCTGTTTCCAATGCTATCATATAATTTGGCATATTGGGAGGCAGTCTAAAAATTCGCTTGACGTAGTAGCGCAATAGTTTCTCCACTTTTTCATACCTTTTTGTCCCCCAAGTTTGTGCTGCGTAGAGCAAAATAGATTCCGATATAGCTTCGAATATCTTGAACTTACTGCTATGGGCAATATTTTTGTTGTAGAAGCATCTATTCCACGATGCGCTGATTGCGCCTTTTGCTTTTGTGAGCTTTTCCTTTAAATGCCTCTCCATACTTAAATTTCTCGTGAAGTAAACTCCCAAGTATTTAAAATCCTTGACAATTTCACTGCTCTCTCCATTATATTGCCATTTTTCGTTCATGCAATATCGTCCTCCTCCTTCCCTGAAGATCATAATTTTGGATTTATCCAAATTCACAACCAGACTCCAAAGCATACAGTATTGTGATAGCCGGTTTATCATTAGCTGTAACGATTCAGGTGATGGTGCCAAAAGTACGATATCATCCGCGAAAAGTAATGCCTTAACTCTATGGCCTGCGTATTCAATCCCACAGGGTAGAAAGTCTACTAGGTCTTCAATAAATAAAGCAAACAGGCTTGGACTCATTGTACAACCTTGTCTGACTCCTGATTTTGTTTCAAACCACCCTGACAACTCTTCACCATTCCATACTTTGGCCAGTGTGTATTCATAAAGGTTTTGGATAACTCTTCCAAACTTCATTGACATTCCTATGCTATAAAGTTTGTATATGAGGGCTTGTCTATCAACTGTATCAAAAGCCGCCTTAAAGTCAACAAAAAACGTGTACAGTTTCTTTCCTTTGGTAAGAAATTAATTCGCAATACTTTTAAGCACGAAGATGTGGTCAACTGTTGAATAAACTGCCCTTAAGCCAGCCTGGAATTCTTTCAAAAGCTTGGCATCATCGATCCATTTACTAAGCCGTCTTTGCAAAATTAAAGTGAAGATTTTATACGATGCATTTAAAAATGAAATCCCCCTATAGTTGGATAGTTCAGCCAAGGCACCTTTTTTGTGAATAGGAAAAATAATAGATTCTTTGAATTCTTGCGGTATAACCCCGGTTTCCAGTACATAGTTGTATATCCATGTTAACCTGTTGATTAATTCAACTGTACCATATTTGTAAAATTCCGCTGATATACCGTTCGATCCAGCAGCTTTTCCGTCCCTTAGCATTATAACCGCTGAAATTACCTCCTGGTGACTTATCTCAGAATCCAAAATTGCGTTGTTAAACCCAGGAGCAGCGTATTGGAAGTTAAGTCTTTCTTGGGCAGGATTCAACAAATTTTGGAAGTGTGATGCCAAAAGATTGGGACTTAGATCACAGTAGATGGTGTATTTTTTTCCGTTCAGGTTCCGTGCTAGGCACCAAAATTCTTTTGAATTCTTACAAAGGGCCAGTCGCCTAGACTCTGCTTCAAAGAATGTTTCCTTTTTTCGCCTACACAACGTCTTATATGCACTGTTTGCTTGCAAATACTGATATTTGAAGTTACCGTCACTTGAACTTCTGTATGCTCTTAGCCAACCAAACGATACCTTCCTCGCTTTCATGCACTCTTTATCAAACCAAGGAGCGATAAAATCTTGTTGCAAAGTCCTGTTTGCAGTCTCTACTGGGTACGAAGTTTTTATTATCTCATCTAGTTGGGCAAGATCGCAATAGCTTTGTCTTTGTAGTACAGTATTTAGCTGTGTTTGATATTCTATCGCTTTGGTTTAATTCCATTTCAACTTGGGCAAGAGATTCATAGTCCTTGTTTCTTCAGTTACTATCGAAGTAATCCCGAAAGTCAAAACAATGGGGAAGTGATCCGAAAAAGTTACATTTTCAACCTTGAAATCGACGACGTAATCATTCCACTCCTTACCAATGAGACTATAGTCTATCACCGAGCTGCCTTGATGACCAGCAAAAGTAAGTTCACCTTCCGTGTCTGAGCAACTTGTTCCGTTTTGAATTTTTAACCCGTACGAGTTACACAGCTCAATAAGTTTAAGGCCTCGTGCATTGCATATTGGATCCTTTGTTTTTCGCTCAATTCCTAGTGCTTTGTTTTCATTTCCTTCTTCATTTCCAATTCTTGCATTCAAATCACCCACTACCAACCAATTAGAGGTTCCGCTTTGGGCTACTACTCCTTCCATACTTTCGAAGTCGTTGTCCCAATGGTTGCAATTGATGTAAGCCGGAAGACTACGATAATTTTTATTATTAAAATGCAGATTTAGATATGTAACACCTTCGTATAGCTCAAATTTGCAATTAATATGTTTAACATTTTTCTTGAAGTTACCCGAACAAACATCAAACATCCCCCACTAGCTCTTCCCCTTGACTGCACTCTGGTAGCTGTTATCCATTTAAGTTCAAAACTAATAAATTTATTTTATTATTATTATTATTATCTTTATTAGTTATAAAATAACTTTAAAATTTACAAAAAATTACTACATATTAAACTTAATTTTAATTTTTTTAATTTTTAAAGAAAAATCGATTACTTTATCAAATAAGTTATTGAGATTTTACATATTGAGTTACAAGTTTCTTGAAGCAATAAAAATTTGTCTCGTTTTTTATGTTAGCTGGCAAAGTATTAAACAGTTGTAATCCACGGTACATCACTGAGTTTTGTGTGCTGCTTAGGTTATACCTCTGCAGTCTAAAGTCAAATGCTGATCGAAGATTGTACGGCTGCGCTTCATGTACATACTGTAGATTTTCAGACAGATATACAGGAAAGCGATTGTATTTGACTTTAAAAATGAAAATCAGTACTTTCAAGCAAAGGCGTTGTCTTACATTTAACCACTGTAGAGCTTCTAACATAAACACTGTTCTGGTATACACATTACACTTAAGCAAGGCTTGCATTGCTCTGTTTTGTAGAACTTGAAGCCTAGATTTTGTCTCTTCACTACACATAAACAAAATAGATGAACAATAATCGAAATGGGGAAGAATAATTGTATTATATATCATTATAGCATTCTGAAAATTCAAGCTCTTTCTTATCCGACCAAAGAATCCAATTTTTTTACTTATTTTCGACGTTATATAGTTCGCATGTTCTTTAAAGTTCAGTTTATTGTCAATTATTACACCAAGATATTTAATTAGCATCACTTGTTCTATTCTTTCACTTCCCATTTTAATGTTTATTTCTTCTGAAGATTTTATTACTAGGCATTTAGTTTTTTCAATGTTTATCTTTAACTTATTCATGCACAACCACTCATATACACTATCCAGATCTTCTTGTAAATGAATTTGCATATCTTTTAAATTTTCCCCCTCAATATAAATTAAAGTATCATCTGCAAATAGTCCAATTTTACACCACTTTAAAGCACTGACAATGTCATTTATATATATTAAAAACAAATCTACACCCAAATTAGAACCTTGGGGTACTCCAATGTCGATGTTCGCCTCTGCAGATTCCGACTCCTTAATTCTTGTTTTTTGCCTTCTGTTAGAAAGATATGACCTAAACCACATCAGCTCTCTTCCAGTAACCCCGTATGCTTCCAATTTTGTTATTAATATATCTCTACAAATTGTTTCGAAAGCTCTCTTAAAGTCTAGAAACACTGCAACTATTAATTTTCCTTCATCAGCATATTTTTTCCATTCATTAATAGTCCAAACTAATGCTGTTTCACAAGAGTGGTCTTTTCTGAATCCTGATTGTTCTTTAATAATTAGATTATTTTCACTCAAATATTGCACTATTTGTTGGCTTACTACTTTTTCAATAATTTTTTCTAAAATTGGAAGAGTGTTTATCGGTCTTAAGTCTTTTGGTTGAACAGAATTATTGACTTTCTTTATAGGCACAACAGTTGACACTTTCCATACATCCGGAAAAATTCCATTAATTAACGATCCATTTACTACATTCAATATTTCTGCGGCTACTAGATCAAAGTTTTCTATGATTATTTTCGAATTTAACCCGAAACTGTCTTTTTTACTGTTCATTGCTTTAATAATATTTTCAAGATCTAATATATTTAAACTTCTAAAATTAAAAGCTGAGTCAATTGCTTGAACATTTAACACGAATGGAACGTATGGTATGGACTGATTGATCTCGACTATACTGTTAACAAAGAAAATATTAAGGTGGTTAGCTATTGCACTTAAATTTCGTTCTATCACTCCGTTTATCATTATTTCATTTATTTCTTCTTTGTTAGATCTTAATACTAACTCTTTTATTGCACGCCATAGTCCCTTTTGATCACCGGTCTTTGAAGATATTGTATATTGCACGTATTGATTTTTGGCTTTATTGACCTCAGTCTTATAAATATTGCGTAAAGTCTTATAGTTATTCCAGTCTTCAATATTCTCACTTATCACAGCTCTTTGGTATAATATCACTTTTTGTTTTTTTATTTCTGCTAACATTGGGGTAAACCACGGATTTTGATCATTGTATCGAATAGTTTTTTGAAATGTTAACTCATTCATTGTATGTAACACCTTATTATGTATAATTTCTGCATTATTATTTACGTTACCCAAACTTGTTTGTAGATAGGGACGATTACTAGCTAACCACGAATGCCCGAACGCCTCTTTTGAATACCTGATTTTTTTAATGACTCTCATAGAACTTATTTTTTTATTTTCACATTGTATAACAATTCTAATTCCTTCATGATCCGCAATATTTATTGTTTTATCCACTTTTACTTTCACATTATTATTTATTTCATTCGTAACAACATAGTCAATAAGTGTATTCGAGTTGATTGTGTTTCTTGTAGGTTCAGTTACTAATTGTTTAAAAAGTCGATCACTAAACAGTTTACATATTTTTCCTTTATCACACGACTCTACTAAAAAATCTATATTTACATCACCAACAAAAAGAACGTTATCACATTGAGATATATTACCCTCAAACCAGCTGTTTAGGGTGGAAATAAAGTCATTTACCGATGAATTCGGTGATCTATAGACAGCTATTATTTTCCAAGGAACCCCATTTAGCCACGTTTTAACTGCTACAAGCCACATTTTGTAATCACTTCTTATTTCTCCCACAAATTCATATTGAACACCTTTACTGATGTATATTGAAGCACCTCCTGTATGTCTCGAGTTCGACTCACTTTGAATGATGTTATAGTTCTTTAAATAATACTCACTCGGTTCTATGTCATTCGTTAAGCGCGTTTCACTTAAGAAGACTACTTCAGGCTTTTCTCTGAGAACAATCTCCTCGATCTCTACAAAATTGCTTAGAACACTTTGAGCATTAATATATAAAAAGTTGTATTCATTCTTTGATTGCTAGTAAAATTTACTTCTTTCTCGACTTAATTTTTTAATATAAAGTTGACAGTTTGAATCAAAAGCACTATGGTCAACATTAAGATTTAATCCATACTTATTATTGGCAGTTAAGCAGTTTACACATTTCGGGCTTGAACCACTTTTTTTTGCTTCACATACACTTGAACAATGTTCTTCAGCACAATAAATACACGACAATTTATTTCTACATTCACTTTTTGTGTGATTAAATCCCAGACACTTATAACATCTTTTCACAAATAGAGCATCAATGACTTTACATTTCTCCCAGCCAACTCGTAAAACACCGTTTTCCATAATTTTCTTATAAGCTTCATACTTCACTTCGATAATGGCACTATATTTTTTAACACCTTTGAAATTATATTCTATCATAGCTTTAAACTTAATATCTTCGAATTTCAAAAACTCATTTTTATCTTTTAATTGACTTAAAATTTCACTTTCAGACCACTTCTTAGATATACCATTAATCTTCACTCTCAGCTCTCTGACTTTTGGCAACTTTATTTCATACTTATTACCGATATTCTCTTCAATGGCTTTTTTTAACTTCAAAGTGGACTGCTCATCCTGACATGATACAACTAAACCACCATTACCTTGCTTTTTAATATCGGACACTTGTATACCAGTTGGGTCTATTTTTTTAATTATTTCACTTTCAGTTTCACTAGCATTCTGTTTTGCTTTTGGTTTAAGAATGACTATAGGACACGGATTTTTTATTTCTCTTGCAACATCAGCATAAGAAAACTTTTTGCTAACATCTTTTTTTGCTTCTTTTGCAACATGTTGCTCATCTTTGTTTACATTGCATTTTTCACCAATTTCTTCTAATTTGTTGTTTTGCTCTTCAAGACAATCTTTTATTTCCCTTACACTTTTCTCAATTCCCACACATCAGATGCAGAGATGAGTATTTACTTCATATGTAGCAAATCTACTTCATTAATTTATTTTTTAGTAACTGCTACGTAGCAACCTATTTCTACTTCGTTTCGTTATATTTTTTCTAACGCACAAAATTTCATTTATGATGTGCTGTATTGATTCATTTTTTGATCGAAAAAGTCATTTTCAAGGCCCTTCATATACCTACCTTATAATTATATTATAATTTTATGAATTTGTGTTATGTTTCCCTTAGCGGAGAATCTAATTTCATTTAAAACAGAATGTTCCTTTTTATTTAAATATAATAATGTACCTAAATATGTTCCTTATTTATGAATTTGTGAGACTTTTTCTAGTCAGTGTATAATTTCGTTATATGAATATAAGATAAAACGAAAATAAATTTGTTTTGTTTACATATTTTCTTTTTTTTTCATTATCTGCTACATATTTTACAAATCTACTTCGTTTTTTTGGGCAATATGTTTCACTTTTTGAGCTTAGCATTCTCATCCCAGATCAGATGTACAAACTCATTATCTCTCAATAAAGTCATAACATATTCACCACCAATGCACTTCTGATGGAATACACATTCACATGTTCCGCTACATTTAACCGTCTTTTCGTTCCGCGTAATTTTATTTTCGCATTTTAAACACTCGATCTCCATGATTTCTCACATTTAAAATAATAAAAACTTCGCGGTTGAACTTAATTTCACAATTTGTAAACTTTTTCTTTAAAAAAAAATTTTGATTACAGAGTTTTAGTATGCTTTTGAGGAGCACACCAAATACACGACTTTCTTGTTATGTCTCTCTCTCTACCTACCATTTGATGCGAGGCAAAAGGAGAGGATTAAAGGGTAAGGAAGGTTTGGATTTCAAGAAGGAAATAGGAAATTGGATCGGAAGGAAATGAATATGGTAGGTATGTTGGGATAGGAAATTTTGAAAGAAGGAAGCGGTAGGTAAGGATAGGAAACTGAAGGAATAAGGGAAAAGGAACACCACTGGAATAACACAAAACAGGGAAGGTAAGTGAAGGGAATTTTACATTAGGAGAAGGAAAGGTAGGAAAAGAGGATGTGGATGGAATGAAGGGTAAGGAAAGGGATGGAACGCACGCCGGGAAGTCTGGCATGCTGGCTAGCACGGCTTAGCTCGCCGGATGTAGGGGGGGATCTTGACTTCCCGGACGCACCTCACCTCGACCAAAACAAAAAATACATGCCTTTCTCAGAAAAAAACCACCACCGATGTACTCCACACTCCAGGAGCTGCTGGTCTTGGTGCAGCATGGCCTATAGCCCTCCCAACCTGGAACTCCGGCGGCCGATGGTCTGGAATTCCCCAATAAAAACCTTCGAAACTGTCAACACCCCTACCACTGCATCCTCACCACCTTCTTACCCACCCCACGTGATTACTACTCCTCAGAGAGCATAATCACCCAGAAATGAAAAATTAATCAGGCGCGCCAATTTTCAGAAATGAATAGCGTGATTCATATTTATTATTAAAAGCAAAATAAAATGGTGGTAACTTAACGATGAAAAAAATTATATAAAAAAAACATGAAATGGTATTTAAACTTACAAACTATCAAAATAAAGGAATTTTTTTTCAAAATTAATAAAGCTGTTTTCCGTTAAAAATGTTTCATATAAAAAAATGAATTCAAATTGATTAACAAATTTAAAAAAATCTATAAAAATAAGCTTATTACTCAATCCTGAAACATTATAAGAAAGGATTTTGTATCTAAAAGATTTAAAATTATTGTTTATTTTATTATCATTTTCTAAAATATTTGATTTGTGGCAGACGGCATTACAACTAAAAATGTTTCGTGTGAACAGTATTCACAGTTTGAGAAGTTCTGTTGTCGTTTTCTCTTTTGTTTCCACCATCAACACATAATATGTCATCGAGCGTTGTCAAATCAAAAGTGTCACCAGCCAATTGTTGAAGTATTAATAAACCATTTGATGTATCCGAATTTATTTTACGAGAATTATCGAAATAAAATTTTTTTTCATCAATTATAAGTGTTTCTCCTCTTAATTGACACTTGATGTTTTTGTTTTTAGAAATTATGTGTGCTTTTTATTTGTTCATTCGCCTTCTACGTTCTCTTGCTGCTGCTGGAAAGTCCTTGTGTATCGTAGTGCCAGTGCTTTGCAATTTAGCTTTTGCCCGTAGTATTTGGAATACATCCTCTTTGTTGCACATTTCAACGACGACATTTGTAGTTCTAGGCCCCGAACTTATTTGACGTGCCGCGACTATTTTGGCTTTTTTATTCGTTTCCATTAGATCTAAGCAGATGGTTTTTGCTTTCTCTACCAAATCCAGAGAATCACCAGCCATCACAGGTTTCAAGTGCACGATCAAATTTTTTTCATTTGCCTTTTTTTCAAGCATCTCCACTTGTTTTTCTAGCGAAACACATCGGGACTCCATTTTGTGCAGTTGAGTCACCAATGTTTTATTGTTTTGCTTCAAAGCGGTAATTTCCGCACTGATTCCTTCAATGTCTGCCCTAGTCGCAACGTCCTTCAACTTGACATCTAATAAATTTGCCAACAAAGTATGTACACACATGAATACACTTTGCAATGAGCTAATGACCGAAGGCAAGCGACACACAGAAAATGATATCGCTAAGGGTTCATTTTACCATTAAATGTACTCTGGATACATACTATGTGGTCTGCATTTATTAATAGCCATGCATTCGAACGTTGAAGCGATAATGCTGATATGGCGATATGCTGGCGTGAGGTGTGAAGTGATTGAGGTTCAATTATCAAAAGTCGGGAATTTAGGAAAATTTTTGTGTGTAAAAGACGAAGGAAACATGAAAATATATGTTGTCTTTCTCAAACCAGCAACCAAGTACTTTTAATTTCCAAGAGCAACTCGCTCGACTTCACTTGTGCTTATCTTGAAGATTGTTCCTTTTTTAAAAGCAACTCGCTTGGACTGGAACAATCTTGGGCTCTACTCGCTCTATGATATAACGTTCGCGCTTATAGAGGTAAACGACGGCGTAATAGCCAACGTTTTGAGTAACGGAGCATTGGGAAGTTAAAAGTAGAGAAAAGAATAAAGATCAAATAAGTTATAAGATCTTTGCACATCACAATAAGGTTTCAAATCCTTTGCTTGCCAAGTTCCGCGATCTTTGCCATTCTCATCTATAAGGATAAACGTCCAAGGTGACGTCCGCTTCGATATGCGGTAGGGCTTAACAAATTTAGGAGCTAATTTAGCTGCTAAATAGTTTGCGGCATCCGAAAGTGCGAAATTTCTTCGCCAAACCAAATCGCCAGGCTGATATTGGACATCACGCCTGCGAAGGTTATACGTTTGCGCGGACTTCTTGGTAGCCGCTCCTATCTTCTTAGCTACCTCTTCCCGTAGCTTCCTAAATTGTTTCTCTCTATCTATCACTCCTGTGTGGTTCCTATCGCTATCCCTAGATCCTATGTCACGACCACATGTGACCATGTTCCTACCAAAGTTAGCAAAGCATGGCGAAACTCCTAAAACCTCATGCTGGGATGTCCTAATCGCACAGGCCACCTTTGCCAATTGCGAATCCCAGGTTCGATGATTTTCAGATATATAGGCTCGGAGAGTAGTTTTAATAATTTGGTTAGTGCGCTCCGCGGGATATACTTGCGGGTGGTAGTGCGCAGTAAAACGAAGCTGTGACCCGTAGGTTGCGATAAGCGCTTTCAGTTCCTTGCTACGGAACTGGGGAACGTTGTCACATACGATCCACTTGGGTACGCCGAAGAGTAGAAAGACATTATCTTCCAACTCTTTGCACACTGCTTTCGCAGTTGCAGAACGTAGAGAGAATAAAAGGGGGAATTTGGTGAAGTGGTCAACAACGGTGAGGATGTAGATGTAACCCCTCGATGATTTTGGTAGTGGACCCACCAAGTCCACACGTACCATTTACCACGGTTTGGAGGTACCTTCCCTTTCAGTCATAAGACCAGCTGGTTTCTGGTTGATCGGTTTCACTGTCTGGCAAATTTTACAATTTTTCACATAACGCGTTACATCTACCCTCATTTTTGGCCAATAATATTTTTCTAAAACCCTAGCATAAGTTTGCCTAACCCCCATGTGTCCCGCTAGTGGACTATCATGACACTGATTCAAAATATCTAACCTATCCTTTTTCCCTACTACTAATTTCCATTCTTCACTACTCTCACAGACTACAACATGTTTCGCTTTCACATGTTTATATAGTCTCCTATTCTCTACTCTCCAAGATGGATAAACTTACGGTTGCTTTTCGACTAACAAGATCATTTTCTCCACCCAAGGGTCAGTATCCGCATCCGAGATACCAGCCACTACTGGAACTCCCCGCGAGAACATGTCTGGAACAACATGTTCCTTCCCCATCCTGTGGATGATCTTGAAGTCGAATTGCTGTAGGCGGATTGCCCATCTAGCCAATCTACCTTGCGGATCTTTAAGATTGTTTAGCCACACGAGCGAGTAATGATCCGTTACGACCGTGAACCGAGCACCTTCGATATGTGGTCGCAACTTCTCAACTGCCCACAAAAGTGCCAAACATTCTTTTTCTGTCGTCGAATAATTCCTCTAACTTCTATTGAGAGACCTACTAATGTAGCAGACTGCCTTTTCTCATTCCTCAAACTCTTGAGAAAGCACGGCTCCGATCCCGTAATCAGACGCGTCTGTTTGTAAAAAAATTGCAAAATTTGGAACAAACCTCCTGTACCAAGAAATAGTCCCTATAAAACTTCTAACTTCTTTGATATTTTTAGGGGCCGGAATCTTCAACGTGCTTTCGACCTTTTCTGGGTCCACATGGAGTCCGTTTCTGTCCACTAAATACCCTAAGAATTTCAAAGAAGGCCTACAAAAGTTAAATTTTTCCCTACCTACTTTTAACCCCGCTCCTACTAATCTTTTAAAAACCTCCTGCAAAATTTCTAAATGTTTGTCGAAGGAATCGGTGACGATGATGATGTCGTCCAAGTACACAAAGACGTAAGGTTCAAGGTCGGGACCCAAAACGTCGTCTATAAACCTTTGCCACGTTGCCGGGGAATTATGGAGACCAAACGGCATCCTCAAAAACTCGAAAAGACCTCGGCCAGGCACTGTAAAGGCTGTGTACTTGCGCGATTCCTCCTCCATGGGTATCTGCCAATACGCAGACTTAATGTCAAGAGATGACAAAAACTTAGCGTTCCTAAGCTTATCCCAAATCGCTGAGATAAACGGAAGTGGATAAGCGTCCCTATCTGTTACAGCGTTAAGCTTCCTATAATCGACGCAAAACCGAAAGCTTCCATCCTTTTTCTTGACGAGCAAAATCGGAGATGCTCAAGGGCTCGTAGATTTCTGGATAACTCCAGCATCTAACATCTCCTGAAGCTCCTTGTCAATACTTTTCTGGATTGCGGGTGACACAGGGTAATACCGCTGCTTAATCGGCTCTGCAGTCGTCCTAATCTTATGCTCAACTAAATTGGTACAGCCTAACCCCTCAGTCATTTCCTGAAATAACTGTTCTAAACACCTATCTAACTTTTCCCTATCCTCACTACCTAAATCTGATTTTTCCCTAATGGACCCTACATCTGTTATTGAGGCAACTGCTTCCTGCTCTGAAAAACTCCACACACCTGATCTCAAATTAGGGACTAATCCCGATAGCGCCCAAAAGTCTGCGCCAAGGATCAATAAATGTGGGAGGTTTGGTATAACTAAACATTCTTGTAGTATGGATTTGCCCTCCACCTCCATTGGAAGCGACAATGATCCAACTACTCCTACTCCCGCCCCATCCGCTAGCGCAACCGAACCTATACTACATTTCCCTAACGTTAAGCCTAAACCCTTCAAAATTCTCCACCCATCCCTACCTACTATTGTGCAAGAAGCACCAGAATCTAGAAGCCCTAAAAACCTAACGCCAAAAATGTTGACCTTAAAAAAAGGTCGACTATCCCTACCATTTACCGCTAGTGTGAAACCTAGCTCAACCCTGTCAACCAGCTGATCGTCAGCAGACGACCTAACTAATTGCGACGGAGCTCTCGTCCTGGGGTGTTAGCACGTAACTTGATACAATCGAGGATTGTCGATCGTCGGCCAACTCGAAACAAATTATTTTTGACAGCACGTATTTTGAAACGAGTTTCATTTTGATATCAACTTAAAAATGCCATTGTGAAATACGGAGTGGAACGTCAAATTGGTTATCTTCAAAATAAAGTTCGATCGAAATAAGTTTAATTCCATTTAAAAATGACATTTTTTGATTCAGAGAGTAACGATGAAGAAGTATTGAACGCAAAATCAAAAGAAGATGCCCTAGAAATAAAAGTTATTCATTAGAATTGCGTGACAAAGAGTTAAGAAAAGAAAAAAATTAGACTCGAAACAAAACCATTTGCTTTGTAGTTTTGTACAGCAGTTAAGATTGAATGAAGATTGTTTCCTGATGGTACAAGGCTGCTTAAATTCATTCCACCAGTTCTCCAGCTTTGCGCCACTTAGAGTGGAAGTTACTAATATGGCACAAACAACAGTGTCAAAGTTCTTCCGCAATACATTTGCTAGCTTGGAAAATTAATTTTGTTCTCAATGGATAAAGTACGATAGTTCAAAATTTCAAGTCGGGAATAGTAGGCTGTGTTGATGACACTCACATTTCTATTTTGAGATCTTTTTTTTTAGGATTCCCTTTGCTAAGTCGTGGTGACTACACATAAATGTGTTTAATATTTCAATTTGTTTTATATTAATAGACATATTGTTAGTTTTTTTCGATTTCTAACAAAAAAAAAAACTGTTTTGGTCGACGGATGATAACTATTTTCTGTCGAGTGAAAACATTTGTTTCGAAAGTCGTTTCCAAGTTTGTGTGCTGCCAAAAAAGACGATACAATCGAGAAAACTCGATTGATTCAAAATTGGTGCTGCGAACATTCGATTACATCGAAAATCTTCGATTGTAACAAGTTACGTGCTGGCACCCCTGCTGACCCGAGAGTCCGTTGCCCATTTCCCGAACCTGAACATTTCTTACAATCCCTACGATACACATTCAACACACCACAACCAAAACACTTTTTAGCAACAGGACACGCATTCGAAAAATGACCTTCCTTATTACAATTGAAACACCTAACGACCCTTCGGAATGGGTTATCTGGTGCCGACTCAACAACCGCCACTCGGTGTTGACCTGCCGCACTCGGTTGATATCCACACTCCAGCTCCAACAAATTTTTCCCACGAGGGGGAAGGGTAAAGGAATCCACATTCACCTTCAATGTGTCCATCTCTCTTCCAAGCACCGCAAGCTCCTTCACCGTAGTCGGCTTAGCGCTAGCTATTTGCTTCTGGAAGAATGGGTCCACATTCTTCTTCAAAATACAGAGCATTCTACTTTCACTCAACGGCTCACCTAACCTCCTAAACAACGTCCTTATCACGGCGAGGTATGCGCCGAAGGTTTCGTCCTTCCCTTATGATCTACGATTAATCTCCTCCAAGAGAAGATCATCGTAGTTCGCAGGAAGGAACTCCGCCTTAATTTCCTGAACTAGCTCCTGCCAGTTCCTCAGCTCACTCCTTACGGTCCTAAACCATAAGAGGGCTCTTCCACTCAACAACTCCGTCGCCGACTTAACCCTCTGCGACTGACGTGACTTTTTTGTTACAATTCCACTGACGTGGTAGTCCACCAGACACCTTTTGGAAAGCTTGTATTTCAAAAACTAGACTTCTGATTATATTTTTAATCATTCCATTTTGAAGCTTAGAGTATTCTTTACTAAATTAAATAGCTCATATTATGTTAAGTAAAAAAGCACATGTAAGGTAATAATTTTTATTTATAACATAAATATCTCTTCAGAACGTACCGCTTTTATAAAAAAAAGTTTAAAATATCAAAATAAATATTTTTTTCATTCAAATTATTAAATTCTCAAAGTTAACACTCATAAAAATAATAATAATAAAATAAAATTTGAATCCATCGGTTGAAAAAAATAAAAATTAAAAATAAAAATCACAAATTTTTTTGGCAGTTTTCACAAATTGGCTTCGAGCATTGAACATAGATAAGCTTCAAACAATCACAGCAATCATTTTTAAACATTGCGACTCATGGACTCATTATTGATATTTAAGTGAGCCATTTAAAAAGAAAACACATAAATTATACTCTACCAATCAGTTTTACTGACGTGTGGTCTGGGAGACACTATGAAAATAAACAATAACTTTGAGGTGGTGGTCTCACAGACACTATGAAAATAAAACAATAACACTGAGGCGGTGGTCTCACAGACACCTACCTTAATGCTGACGTGGTGGTCTCGTAGACACCCTACCTTATAAAATACACCATGAGCACGCAAAGACAGCTGACTTTACACTTACGCATGCTCGAACATACAATTGTAAGGTACTGAGAATGCACCGGTCAAATTTCAAAAATTAAGGGCGATATAACAGATTTTACATTTTGTGGTGTCTGTCAGACCACCACGTCAGTCGCAGAGGGTTAAACAAATGTGCCTCAGACAAATCGTTCGCTACACGCAATTCCTCGACTCGTTCTAAAAATGAATTCACAGACGAACCATCAGACTCCCCAGTAAATTTTACACCCCATTTTCCCACACGTTCCACTCTTCTTTCATACCTTTCGTACATGCTCTGATTCCCTACCATTCTATCCTCCCGTTCCAATCTACTTTCCCTATCCATTCTATTTTCTCGATCAATTCTGTTTTCACTTGCAACTCTTTCTTCCCTCGCCATTCGTTCTCGCTCTAATTCTCTTTCCAACTCTCTAATTCTTAACTCACTCGCACTTTCAACACTTCTTTGCTCATTCATACCCCTAGCAACCAATCTCTCAACAACCGCATTATTTTCCACATCGTGTTCCCTTGCTCTTGAATTTCTCAAATTAGAGCAACCGGCAACTTGCACTGGGCTTACGCTCACCGAGCGGCCACCTGAAACTCTTGGTCGTAAATTCTTCTTTGGGGATTCATCTTCCAAATCACTATCCCCACTATCACCTAATAGCACTCCTAATAACAACAACAACTCATTCTTTAACTCGCTCTGTACTTCCTCATCATCATCATTCTCACACACTGCCTTGCCAATACGCCCTAACGCCCACTCAATCTTTGTTATAATCTTCACACATTCAGAAGATTTCGGATCTTTCGGGGATCCTTCAGTAACATCCTAATATCTTCTATTTTCAACTTTACAGCCTCACTATCTTCCTCAAAACTAAAAGGGTACACCTTTGAATTTTCTAACGAACCCCTTGATTCAAGTACTTTTGAGGATCTGAGAGCTTTCCTCATCACCTCAACCGTACTGACCTTCAACCCCCGAATCTACATTTCATATGCAAGTTCATCATGAGCCAAACGACCAATATTCATATTTACTGTTAGCAAACAACACTTTTCAATTAAAAAAACAATTCAACTTCCACTGACAAACTTTCAAACCCTCAACACGATTTAACTAATGTTAATATCAGAAACAACCAACAACACTTTTCAAATGAAAAAGAAAAAAAAAAGCAGTAATAGTCTAACCTCTTCTAGTGAAAAATTTCCAAAACTCAAAACCTCAACACGATTTCCTAAAACCCACAGAAACTATAAAGTTTTAACAGAATAAAACAAAAGATAGCACCTCAAAAAAAAACTTCCAACAAAAAATCTCACAAACCCAAAAAGCAAACACTCTGTTTAAAATCTTTTACCAAAAAACTTTACACCACAACTCACAATCTCAATTTCAATCAGTAGCTCGATTGCAAAACAGAATTAAAAAAAAACACCCTTTTCCAAAATCTTTTACCAAAAAAATTCACAACTCACAAACTCAAGTTCAAAATCCAATAAATAGCTCAAAAAAGCAAACAAACAAAATTAAAAATTAAAAAAAAAAAACACCCTATTGCAAAAATTTTTTTACAAAAAAAAATCACCACAACTCACGAAATCAAATTCACACACAATCTGACTTCAAAAATTAAAAAAAAAATTCTAATGTACGACACCACAAAATTATTTCCAAAAAAATTCAACCCCAGAAGAAAGGTTGACAACCACTGGATTTCACTAGCACAACAACTAATAGTGCTTAATGCACTGTATAATGGTACACCCAAGCAAGGCAGAGAGAAAAAACAAAACCAAGGCCAAGTAACCGGCACAATTAAAATGTATGTAGATACCTATGTAAAAATGTATGTGCACCAAAAATTAAACTCTATCAGTCGTATTTATAATCCCATTCCAAAGTATGTCTAACTTTGGACAGCTCTTAGAAGTTAGAACAGTGTCCAACTCCAAATCGTATTTATAAACACTTTCATCGCAGTCTAAGGAACGTCTAACTTTAGACACCGAAATTGGTTGTCTAAACTATGGCTAAAGTGGCATTTGTACAGCAAAAAAAAAATTTTGTTGAACATATTAAAAAACACTGTTGAGAGCTCTAAGATCGAAAAAAATAAGTAGTTTGAGGTGCAAAAATACTACTTTCAACTATTTAATTTATAAATTGCACAAATTTCATCGTTTTATGAGACTTGGAGAAGCTGTAACTCAAAATCAAATCAGCTGCTTTTTTGGTCTGGTTCAAGTGCTGCGCCACACTCTTTCAGAGCCATTAAGTTGTTGCACTCGTATATCAAAACACAAAAAATGGTACTGCACGGATACATCATGAACGCCACCAGTTAGTTTTTCATTCGAAGTTGACAGTTTGAGGGGTTGCTTAGACAACTGTTGGAATGCATTTATAAATACGAAATTGGCTAAGGGTTGTCCAACTCTTTAGACACCGTCTAGTTGGACAGTTGTCTAAGGATGTTCTAAGCAAATTTTATAAATACGACTGTATGTAAACAAAAATTGGTTTTACGAGATAATATGTAAATCAAGGGAAATATGACACTTGCAAATAGATAAATATATGATGAAAAAAAAAAATATGTCGATGATAAGTATAATTACTCTATGTGATTTAGATTCAGTATAGGTATAAGAAAAAAAAACAACAAAAGAAATCAAAAGTAATTGAAAAAGGTCTTACTTGGAAGTATACAACTGTGTGTAGGTAAGTATACTTATCCCAAACGCACTTTCCACTTTTCCAGAAAAAAAAAACTTTTTTTATGATCTTGATTGATGTTTGTCTATTCTTTGTAGAATGTAGATGAAGACGAAATTTATCTAGGGGTAGAAAAAAACACAGCAGTAAGTAAAATG
The DNA here is from genome assembly GCA_949752695.1 of Melanostoma scalare. Classification (NCBI taxonomy): domain Eukaryota; kingdom Metazoa; phylum Arthropoda; class Insecta; order Diptera; family Syrphidae; genus Melanostoma; species Melanostoma scalare. The sequence continues at coordinate 80,219,497 of OX456986.1, read as the reverse complement.
GTTCAATAAAAAACAAATATCACAAATAAATCCACCGAACGATACACTTTAACACAGATTGCAATGGACAACTCCACAAGCCCGACACGTTGGGTGCCAATTTGTTGCACCTTTTTTCTTCTTCCGACACTTCCTCGTAGGTTTTGGGTATTTATTTAATTAGGTACTTTGATTGTAAAAAGAACAAACTATATTTAGGATGAAAATAGAGGCGAACTTGAACACCGCGAACTATCAAAATAAAATCAAGTTAAAAATTCTGCACCGCCGGCTGGCGTGCGGAAAGAATGTAGAATGCCAGATGAGATGAAAAATGAAATGCCGGCAAGATAAAAAGTTGCATCCAGCAATGAATACATGCTGTCACCGCGGCAAGCTCAGCTGGGTGTGTTCGATAGGTTGATAAAATGAAAATTAAAATAATCGAAAGTGAATAAAGGGGATGCTAATAAAATTTGTAAAGGTTATCAATTTATAGGACAGGGTGTCCTAAAAACTGTGGGCGCCAGAAAATTTTTAAAGGATTAAATTTTCAAACCTTGACGTAAAGAAAAAGAAAAGGTGTTTGAGTTCCCAAAGGGAAGTTTGATTAATTTTATTGTAATAATAGGGTGTCTGGATAAAACCGTGGCCGAAGCCTGGACTAAAACCAGAATCTTTTCAAGATTAAAAAAAGTACAGAATTTCTTCCCAGGTTGGCAGGAGGCCAATTCTCGTAATAAAGAAAAGTTTTAGAAAGTGGAAAGTTAAATAGCAAACAGATTAGTGTGTCGTTTGAACACAAAGAAGGATTACGTAAGAGGAAAGTTTCCAAAATAAGAAGTAATAGTATAGTGACGAAAAATACGGTCGCGAGTCCCGCAATCTCGGGAAAGAAAACGGTAGGTCAACGAAGGCCTAGCGGATCTACGTTTTTGCCCAAATAAGGCGACTATAAGAATGTTCGAAAAATCCTTGAAAAGTTAGGATTTTTAGAACTGTAAGGGATAAGAAATAAAACGAAATACTTAGCTTCTCTCCTGGTATGTCACTATCCTGACTATCCTGACTATCCTCAACTCCGTCAGAAAATATCGTCTCCGTATACCTCCAAGATTTATTCCGAAATTCCCAACTGGAATTTAACCTCTCTGTAAATTTAGGTTAATGTCGCCAAAAAAAGAAAATTCTCGTATCTCTCAAGTACCGCTATAATTTTTCGCAAGCTTTCTCTCCTAGATCTTTCTTCTTTCGCAACCAAGAATCAAGAGCCTTCAAGATGGCGGTTTTTCTCCTCCATGCGGCATCGGCCATCCGGCCATCCTCGTCAGACCTTTAAGCGTGGTGTTGTTCGGTCTCACTTTTACTGCAGCATTCCGCCATTAGGCTAGAATGTGCGAGTGAGATGTCACGAATCAACTACCCGCGGTCCTTTGCGTTCAGGTGATGTGATCACCAGTAGCCTAGTGGACGAGTTCAACCCCTAAAGAAAGACTTACTCCGAAAAATTATTTAACTCGCGCAAAGTCCCCAGCCCAAACCGGCCCAAACTAAAATACGAAGAAGACGTTTTCTCTTAGAACAAAGAACAGGAAAAGCTAAGTTTGAAAGTTCGAAGTACTGTCCGTAGACCTTCGTCCAGATCGTTAGAAAAGGGAAATGAGAATAAAATCGGAAACACGTCTCTAAGTGATTCTTCTTTTATGTCAATATCATTTAAATTTTAGTTAAAAGTTGATTGTAAGTTTAGGTTGGGCAGAAGGCCATACTAAATTTGTCAAAGTGACGTAAAACGTAGGGTAGGAATTGATCATCTACCTTGGATGTTTGTATTGAGTGTTGTTGTGTTGCCTTGGGTGTTTTGCCAGGTTCCATTAGGCAGTTTTTGTTTTTCGTGAGACCGCTCGTCTGCACGTTCATCAATGTTCGTTGGGGACCGCCTGTCCCTTTTCTGGTCTAGCTTTGACCGATTTTGCCACAGCAACCTACGTTGGATGTTTTTGCATAATGTTGAGTGAGTAAACCATAGGCTGATGGAACCTTGGTTGCCCCTAATTCTCTCAGAATTAAACAGCCACACCCAAAAACAAAGAAGAGGTAGGGATACGTGAAAGGATAATAAGGATACTTTTTGTAGCGGTAAACTTTACCGCGACAGTATTTGTTCAAGATCTTTTGAGTGGAAACATTGATTGTTATTCGCTATTGAGTTTAATATCTTTTAATTTAATTCACGGAATCTTAGGACTGATCCACCTTTCCGAATTCTCTATCACCGTACGAATTATAGTTTCTACAACAATATGTCACGTATGTTACTTAATGTCAATAATTCCTTTAATCTGTTCGATTTCCATACCTCTAAATCAACCCTCCGTAAATCTCTTGCATCCTACTCACAATGAACTAAGCCCTCCTGATTAAATTTTTTTTTAGATTTAAGTTTTGCTTGCTTGTACTAAGTGTAAATAAATAAAAGAGTGTATGGGGGCGGTAATGACAGTGCAAAAATTCAGACCATATGTCGAAGGCATGGATTTCACGGTAATAACAGACCACTCCAGTCTTAAATGGCTTATAGGAGTTAAAGACCTGAGTGGAAAACTGGCGAGGTGGAGTCTGAAGTTACAAGCATTTGCGTTTCACATACAGCACCGCAAGGGTACTCTTAATGTGGTTCCAGACACTCTTCCTTGTGGTCACATTGAGGCCTTAGAAATCGAGCATATTGCTCCACTGATTGATTTGAACTCAGCAGAATTCCAATCAGAAGAGTATAGAGGTCTTATGAAAACAATAGGAGACCACAAAGAAGAATTGCCGGACTTAAAAGTAGTTGAAGGGTTTATCTACAAAAGATCTTTTCCGTCCCAGATGCAGGGTAAGTTGGTAGAACACCAGTAGCGATTATGGCTTTATATTATTATAAGTAGTCATCTCTCTCCAACCCCTTCATAGCACTTTCTGGTGTCCCTCAAGGCAGCCATCTTAGCCCACTGTTTTTTATTTAAGTAATTAACGATGTTGTCAAAATCCTTGATTTAAACGTTTTGATATACGCGGATGATATGAAAATATTTAGAAGTATTTTATCCCCCGCTGACTCTTGTATTTTACAAGTTAATCTACACATTTTCTCAGTTTGGTGTCACAAAAATAATTTAGAACTCAACGTTAGCAAATGTCACGCTATAACTTTTTCCCGCAAACGTCTACCCCCGTCCCCTCAAAGCTATTATCTACAAGGTGAACCAATACACGTTGTCTCTTTTGCTCGGGACTTAGGTGTCATTTGTGATAAAGAGCTCAACTTTCACTCCCACATTGAACATGTTATAAAACAAGCAAACAGCATGCTCGGATTCATAAAACGTTGGTTTTGGAATTTTCCGATCCGTATATTCTCAAATCTCTGAACGTTACTTTCGTTAGGCCAATTCTTGAATATGCCTCCCAAGTGTGGTCACCTTATCAAATTACACAAGCTAAACGCCTCGTAGCTACGCAAACTTCCCTGGGAAGACAGATATCGCTTGCCTCCATATGCTGATCGTCTGCAGCTTATTGATCTTCAGTCTCTTGAAAGGAGGCGCGAGATCTCAGATATCGTATGTGTTCAAGATCTTTTGAGTGGAAACATTGATTGTTATTCGCTGTTGAGTTTAATATCTTTAAATGTTAGTTCACCGAATCTTAGGACTGTTTCACCTTTCCGAATTCCATATCACCGTACAAATTATAGTTTCTACAACCCTATGTCACGTATGTTAAGTAATGTCAATGATTCCTTTAATCAGTTCGATTTGCATACCTCTAAATCAACCCTCCAACCCTGCCTACTCATGACTGGAAAGTCGCGAAGCTGGAAGAGCCGGAGGGTCGCTATAGATCGGCTATAATATTCATCAATAAGGACTCCCTTGCTCCCCTCGCTGCGACAAAAGGCGTGATTCGGTTCGGCTGGTCAAACATTGCCTTAAAAATATACAAAAAAGATGAAGAACAGAACATCGTTCCATCTCCCGAGACAAAAAGTGCGTCTTCAGTGGAAGAACCCGCAGGGCTAGTCGAGCCTCCATCCATGGAGATAGATGAGCTCGGCACATCCTCTGCTGAAACGCATGAAAATAGACCATCCACATCCCACCTTGGATGACTTGGAGACTGATGACTCCGCTAACGAGGTTTCGCTCAGCGAGGATGACCTTCTTAGGTCAAACTCAGAGAGCGAAACAGACAACGACCTCAACCAGACTGTGGTGGGGGTAAGTCTACTTAGTTGTTCCCAAGATGGTGCAGCTAACACAGATTAACCTCCAACACTCCAAGCAGGCTTCGGCCTCCCTACTTCTCCGCCTCAACAAGAGAGGGGAAGATATTGTCCTTATCCAAGAGCCTTGGATCATCAAATCCATCGTTCATGGACTATGGGCTCCTGAATATACTATGCTGTATATGAAGGACAAAGGTGAACTCAGATCCTGCATATTGGTAAGAAGTAGCACTAATGTATTTTTAATCCCTAATTGCAGCAATCAAGATGTAACCACAGTAAGATACCAGACCAGTGACAACACCTACTGGCTGGTATCTGCTTACCACGGCCACGACCATCCTGGCCCTCCCCCAGGCGACTTATTTAAAAGGATTGTCGCTGAAGCAGAACGGCAGAAGATCTGCCTCATCATTGGATGCGATGCCAATGCGCATCACACAGTATGGAGAAGTACTGACATAAATTAAAGGGGTGAATCACTTTGATTTTATTTTAAGTACTAACTTCATAGTAAGTAATACTGGCAATGAACCTACATTCATTACCAGAAACAGACGAGAAGTTTTAGATATCACTCTTGTCTCCGATTCGGTTCATCATAGGATTACTAATTGGAAAGTTTCTACTGAACACTCCTTTTCTGACCATAGATATTCAATTTAATCTTAGTGATGAACCTCTTAAGCAACCAATCTTCCGAAACTACCGGAAAACTGACTGGGAAAAATATCGGGTAACTTTGAAAAAGTTTATTAAACCAGAACTTTTACAAAATCCTACAAACAAACATGATCTAGACAAAAAAGTCAATGATCTTACCACTACCCTTAATCATTCACGGCAGAAATCCTGTCCTCTTATAAAAATAAGAGTAAAACAAAAAATACTGTGGTGGAGCTCGGAGCTAGAACCGCTCAGGAAGGAATGTAGAAAACTTTTCAACCGAGCTAAACGATCTAAAACTTTAATAGTCTGGGACTCCTACAAGGAATCCCTAAAAACTTATAAATATCAACTGAGGAAAAATAAAAGAACTTCCTGGAGAAACTTCTGTGGAAAAATAGAAGATACTTCAGAAGCTTCTAGATTAAGAAAAATCCTCTCAAAAAATCCGACCATGCCTAGCAGTCTGAAAACAGCTGTCAGCTGGATAGAATACTGCGAAGAAACGCTCAATCTGCTTCTTGACACTCACTTTCCAGGCAGCTCTGAGAACTTATGTAACTATGATTCCATAGAATCAGGTAGCATAATAACTAACACCCCCGGTCTGACTACAAGGGAAAAACTAGTTTGGGCCATTAACAGCTTTGACCCATACAAATCCCCTGGACCTGATGGTATAATTCCAGCCGAACTTCAAAAGGCCGCGGATATTATTATCCCTGTCCTTGAAGTAATTCTCATCGGCTGTGCCACCTTCAACTATATCCCCACTCAGTGGAGAGAGGTCAAGGTTGTGTTTATACCTAAGGCTTGGAAATCATCCCACGTAAATCCGAAAGATCTCCGACCAATAAGTCATCTTTCCTTCTGAAAACTTTAGAACGACTGATTGATATCCACCTGCTTATAGCTATAGATCCAAAATTGTTATCTACAGCAAAACACGCCTACTGTAAGGGCAAATCTGTAGAAACGGCCTTACACAACTTGGTTCGTACTATAGAATATTCCTTCCATCACAAAGAATTCACTCTGGCCGCTTTCCTCGACATAGAGGGAGCCTTCAATAACGTCAGCAACTCTGCAATTCCAAAGGCACTGACGAAGCTCAAAGTAGATGGTTCCATAGTGGAGTTGATAAATCTAATGCTAAAAAGTAGGACAATCAACTCTACTCTAGGAAATTTCTCTGCAAAGAGATCTGTCAGTAGAGGAACACCGCAAGGCGGAGTCTTATCCCCTCTTCTATGGAATCTAGTTGTCAATGGACTTCTTGTTGACTTAAATGCCGAGGGATTCAAAGTGATTGCATATGACGTTTGTATTTTAGATTTAAGTTTTGCTTGCTTGTACTAAGTGTAAATAAATAAAAGAGTGTATGGCGGCGGTAATGGCAGTGCAAAAATTCAGACCATATGTCAATGGCATGGATTTCACGGTAATAACAGACCACTCCAGTCTTAAATGGCTTATAGGAGTTAAAGACCTGAGTGGAAAACTGGCTAGGTGGAGTCTGAAGTTACAAGCATTTGCGTTTGACATACAGCACCGCAAGGGTACACTTAATATGGTTCCAGACACTCTTTCTCGTGGTCACATTGAGGCTATAGAAATCGAGCAGATTGCTCCACTGATTGATTTGAACTCACCAGAATTCCAATCAGAAGAGTGTAGAGGTCAATCAAAACAATAGGAGACCACAAAGCAGAATTGCCGGACTTAAAAGTAGTTTAAGGGTTTATCTACAAAAGATCATTTCCGTCCCCGATGCAGGGTGAGTTGGTAGAACACCAGTGGCGATTACGGGTTTCCTCGTGTATTACTGAGGAGCTCATTGCAAATGGCAAATGCCCATAATCCTCCCCAAGCTGCACACGGAGGCATAGCAAAGACCTTGAAAAGAGTCAGGCAGAACTTCTACTGGCCCAATATGTCTGTTCAAATCAAACAGTTTGTAAACCGGTGTAGTACATGTAAAGAGTCTAAGTCCAACAATCAAGTAACCCGCCCACCTATATGTACGTGGCATTGCTCAGATAGGCCTTTTCAGAAATTATATATTGATTTTTTGGGTTCCTACCCACGATCAAAAACAGGTAAGGCCTATGTATTCGTGGTATTAGATCACTTCTCAAAATTTGTTTTTCTTAAGTCCATGAAAAGTACCAACAGCGGCAACGTAATAGAATTTTTGTTAAACGAAGTGTTCAACCTGTTTGGGGTGCCAGAGATCATCCATTCGGACAATCGGCAAACAATTCATGGCGAAGGAATTCGGAGATCTACTATCCTAATTCGGGATTCGACACTTCAGAACGGCAAGCTATTCTCCCCAATCAAACGCGTCGGAGAGGGTAAACAGAACACTGCTAGCTGCTATACGCTCTTATCTCAAAGATGATCAACGGGACTGGGATCTACATCTTAGCGATATAGCATGCGCTCTGAGAAGCTCTGTCCATTCTTCCATAGGAGTGTCACCATATTTCGCTCTTTTTGGGATGAAAATGATGACACATGGAAGCGAATAAGACTTGACCAAGAAACTCGACGCAGTAGCTGACGGTGAACTGCGCACTCTCCCTAGACACGTACGGGTGCGGACCTTACGGGAAAATTTTCGTGAGAACAGCTTGAAAGCCATCTAGAAAAGCGCGCGTACCTATAACCAACGCACGAAAAAGATTCGTTTCGCCGCTGGCCAAGAAGTGTTTCGAAAAAACATTGTTTTTAAGTGACTCGTCAAAGAATCTGTCTTCAAAGCTACATACGTACCAAATATGTTAAGCGCCGTATAGTCAAACAAATGGGCAACCATATGTTTGAGGTAGAAAACCTGGCTGGAAAGAAAATAGGGGTTTTCCATGCTAAAGATTTGAAGCAGTGAATTCCAAATCCATACCAAATTCCCTTAAGATTTTTTTTGCATGTTTAATGTAATCCTTAATTATGTATTTATATTGGTATATTTGATATTCATGCTCATTTTTTGTCGTTTTTTTTTTGTCTACGATTTGTGTTAATTGAATTTTACCATAAAATATTTTGTACAATGAAATACACAATAATTTTGGTTTATAGGTTTATATTAAAATAATAATTTTCACAAATGAGAAATGAGAAAATGAGAAATATTGCCGACATATATTTAAATCACTTTGAAAACAAATACATATTATCAAAACTGAATCCTCAATACCACAAAATAACTTCATATTCCAGATACGTAGATGACACATTTATAGTATTCGACGGAACACATAGACAAATTGATATACTCACTAAATATATCAACAATATAAACTCAAATATAAAAATAACGAATGAAATAGAAAATAACAACTCAATTAACTTTTTAGATATAAACATCACAAAAAACAACAACAAACTCACTTATAAAATATATAGGAAGCCCACCACAACCAATACCACAATACACAAGGACTCACATCACCCGCACTCGCAAAAAATATCTGCATACAACGCATTCATCCATAGACTTATCAACATCCCAATGAGCAAAAATGACTATGATAACGAACTCAATACGATCAAACACATAGCAATATCCAATGGATTCAACACAAAATTAATTGACAACTTACATTACAAAAACAAGAAAAAGAAAACCAACAACAACATAACAAATTTAATTCCCAACATAGAAAAGAAATATGCTTCAATAAATTATATTAACATATTACCACAAACACTACAATATGAATTTAAAAAGCAAAACATACATATCGCATTCAAAACAAATAATAACATTCAAAAAATTCTAAAACAAAAACCAAAAATAGAAACTGAAAAATGCTCTGGAGTATATAAATTAACATGCAACAACTGTAACAAATTTTACATCGGACAAACTGGAGGAACTTTCAACGAAAGATTTAAGGAACATAAACCAAAAATCAACAGAAGATCGACATACGCACAACATTTAATAGACTACAATCATAACTACACCAATTTAAATAATAACCTGAAACTCCTACACATATGCAGGAAAGGAAAGATTTTGGACGCAACAGAAGAATTCAAAATTTACAAAGCATATAAAATAAAAAAAGACAACCTTCTTAATGACAAATTAACATTAAACACTAACCCGCTATACGAAACCGCAATAAAAAAATATTTAGAAAAAAGAAGACAACAATAGAAATAATAACAACAATAACATCAAAAAACATAACATAATAACCCAAAGATAATAACAACTCAGATTCAGAAGAAAGAAGACAGCAATAGAAATTAATAACAACAATAACAAAAAACAGCTTACAAATAACCCAAAAATAATAACAGCTAAAATATCCAGACAAAAGAAGACAGCAATAGAAATTATAACAACAATAACAAAAAACAACTCAACGATAAAACACAACAACAACATAAGGCATAAAGAAGAAAAACGAACAACATCAACATTACACCAAGTCCGCGCCCGAAGATGGACTAAGTCCGAAACGCGTCTTAAAAAAAAATAAAAAAAATAAAAAAAAAACATTTCTCATTTGTGAAAACTATTATTTTAATATAAACCTATAAACCAAAATTATTGTGTATTTCATTGTACAAAATATTTTATGGTAAAATTCATATTCATGCTGATTTTTATTTTTTTTTTGTTGCTTTAGGCTAACTTGTTAAACTCGTCTGTTGATTAATCGTTTTTCAATCATTCGTTACTGCATGTTAAAGCATTTCTATCACTTATGAATAGGTATAGATAATTTTACTAGTCAAATCGGTTTGCGGCAATATTTACACTCACTTTGATCTTAGTTAAAGTATTCGGTAAGTCTGTGATAGCTTGAGTTAAGTAGAAAGATTTATTTGTTAGACACAAGCTGTGCCCGCGACTTCGTTCGCGTGGAATAGTGACTTTCAGCAGCATTTTTAACTTTTTAGGAAATAAAACTTCTAGCCTTAAAAATGGCGGTATTTCCAAAAAAACATTCAACCCCCATTTCAACACCTTGTAGCCCTGTTAAAAATACTTTTGAGACCGTTGTTTTTGAATTCCCATTTCCGTTCCCGTGGGAATATATCTAAGGATAGATATATAGCCTTTATCCTTCGGCATGTTCTAGACCATCTCTGCAGCTAATTTAAAAAAATCTGTTAAGCATTTTGAACGGGAGACATACGAAAAACTACATTCGCATTTTCAATATTAGTAAAGACTCCCGTTCCCGTGGGAATATTGTGACCGTTTTCGTGGGAATATGTGGATAAGTTAAAGTTAATGTTACTCCGGGACTATGGAGCATTCCAACGGTGAAAGAATTTTTGAAATCGGTGCTGTAGTGTCAAAGTTCCCGTATACGTTAATGATCCCGTAGGAATATGGGGATTTTTTTTTTTTTTTTTTTTTTTTTTGTCAGGAGTAAATCTTCAAAAGACACTTAGTAGTATTCGATACCAAGTAGTGTGGGATTCTTACCCACTAAAAACTCCTCATAATCAGAACCAATCCATAACGATCGACAACAGATTTTTCTTTCTCAATAATATTATCTCTTTAAGAGAAGCTTAAACTTTTAATGCTTCCCATGACTTTTAGGCCATTAGCTCGTGTGGCTTGGTTCTTCTTAATCTCCGAACATTGCCTCTCGTATTTAATACGGACTCCATTTCAGAGTTGATATGACTATGCAGTCGCTGATTGTGTGATACAGCATGTTTTCTTACAACTTCTGTAACCGTTTCTATTTGTAGGTCACGATGTAAATCGCTATTTCTTATATACCATGGTGCATTTACTATTCCACGAAGGACTTTGTTTTGGAACTTTTGGATGATTTCAGTATTTGTTTTCTTTGAACAGCCCCATAATTGGATTCCATAGGTCCAAACAGGTCTAAGTACTTGTTTATAAAGCATTATTTTATTTTCGACAGATAAGTCCGAATTTCTACCGAGTAACCAGTACATTTTTCTATATTTCAAGTTGAGCTCTTCCCTTTTCTTTTTGATATGCTCTTTCCATTTTAGCTTTGCATCCAAATTCATCCCAAGGTATTTGGCCGTATTGGCGTAGGGTACAGCTTGATTGTTGATGAATATTTGAACGTAGCTTAACTTTTTATTTGTAAAGTTTATATGTGCAGATTTAGCTTCATTGAGCTTGATACGCCATTTTTTGGTCCAATCACTAACGGTGTCGACGGCATTTTGCAATTTCTCAGCAGCCTTGACGACGCACTTACTGGATGCCAAAATTGCGGTATCATCCGCAAAAGTAGCCATAATGGTGTTGTTATCCACTGGAATATCCCTTGTATATAGCAAATACAGGGTAGGTCCTAGGACGCTTCCTTGTGGAACACCGGCTTGTATATTACATAGCTTTGAATATTCTTGATCATACCGTACTCTGAAGAGCCGGTTTGAGATATAAGATTTTAGTATTTCGTAGTACTGCCTGGGTAGGTCCTTTTGCAGTTTGTACGCTAGCCCCTCATGCCATACCTTGTCGAATGCTTGAGCAACATCTAAAAATATAGCCGAACATACTTGTTTTTCTTCTAATGCTTTTTCAACTGTATCCGTTATTCTATGAACTTGGTCTATCGTGGAATGTTTATTTCTAAATCCAAACTGATGATTTGGGATTAGATTTCTTTCTTCTATGACCTTGCTCAGTCTTTTCAGTAGCAATTTTTCAAAGACTTTTGCCATTATTGGTATAAGCGATATTGGTCTGTAAGACGTCACTTCTGTTGGTGGCTTACCTTGCTTTGGTATAACAATTACTTCAGCAATTTTCCAATGATGTGGGACATATTGGGTCTTTAGGCATGCATTTATTATGAATTGGAGTTTTATGAAGGCTTTTGATGGCATTTCTTTCATAACCTGAGCAGTTATTAGATCGTACCCAGGTGATTTTTTGTTCGATAGTTGATTTCGACAAACACTTTTTATTTCTTTGAGTGTGACAATTGGTATGTCAACTTCATCGACTTTATCAATAAACTGTAAGCTGATTTCAGATGTATTTGCCGGGAATGGCTTAAAAACATTCGCAAGATGTTCTGCAAACAGGATAGCTTTCTCTTTCGGATTTCCGATCCAATTCCCGTTTAGAGATTTAATTGGCGGGTTTTGTAACTGCGGTCTTTTCAGGCGCTTAGCTGCTTTCCAGAGCGAATAATCAGTTGAAGCATCAGTCGTTAAATTTTTCAGGAATCTACTTAATGAATCATTTTTGAATTCGTAGATTTGTTTTTTCAGTTCGTTGCTTAGCCGGTTAAACTCTGTTTTGTCGTCTGGAAATCTAGTATTTTGCCATTTTCTTCGAGCTCTTCTCTTCTCCAATATCAACTCTCTTATCTCGGCAGGGTATTTTGTTTCAGTTTGCTTCCTACTCGAGCAAGTTGGTGTACTTTCTTCTGCAGCTTGTTGAACATCGGCAATGAATTGTTCTACTTCAAGGTCGATTTGCTCTTTTGTTTCCATAGGGGATCTGAGATTTATATAGCTTTCAAGCTTTTCTCTGAATTTACTCCAGCTTGTTTTATTGTTTACTAGCTTAGGATTACTTTTTTCCATTATCTCCGATTCATTAAGTGATAAAATCACCGGTGTATGATCTGATGATAAGTCATAATTACCTTCGACTCTTATATGGTTTCGTTTGATACCTTTAACTATGAAAAAGTCAACAAGGTCTGGTATTTTACTTGAATCCGATGGCCAGTATGTTGGTGATCTGGATGAATAAAACTCACAATTGTATTTGAGGCATGCTTTGTAAAGCCTTCTGCCTTTTGTTGTTATAAGTCTGGATCCCCAATGGGTGTGCTTAGCATTAAAGTCACCACCAACAAGGAAGTTATGTCCTAGTACATTCAGCAGTTCTGTATAATCATCTTCAGTCGGGGAACGCCTCGGCGGGCAGTATATTGATGCCAACTTGAAGTCTTTCTTTTTCATACCAATACTAATTATTGTTACTTGCATATTCTCGTTTGTAAACATAACTTCTTCATGGTGTTTTAAGCTCTTTTTTATGAGGATTGCCGATCCACCTCTAGCCTTATCAGCTGGATGAGGAGCGTGGTAGCAAATATAGTTTGATATTAAATCATCAAGAACCAGCCCACTTGAGAAATGAGTTTCGGACACCAGACAAATATCTATGTGTTCGATGTCTAAGAAGATTTTTAATTTAATTTAATATGGGGATGAATTAGTTTTTATGTTACTCGGGGATAGTGTCGCATTCTAACGGTGAAAGAATTTTTGAAATCGGTGCTGCAGTGTCAAAGTTCCCGTATACGTTCCTGCTCCCGTGGGAATATAGGGTACCGTAGGAATATGGGGATGAATTAGTTTTTATGTTACTCGGGGATAATAAAGCATTCTAACAGTGGAAAATTTTTTGAAAACGGTGTTGTAGTTTCTAAGTTCCCGTAAACGTTCCTGTTCCCGTCTGAATTTAGAGATAAATTGTAGCCTATGCGTTATTCTGATGTATAAGGTATATTATTGGAAAGTTTAAGTAAAATATATTCAGCAGTTTTTTCGTGAAAGAGTAACAAACATACATCCACACATACAAACTTTCACGTTTATAATATTAGTAGGATTTGTTGATTTTTTTTATTTACTTACTCATTTATTTATTTATTTATTAAATTAGTTTTATTATATTAATTTATCTATTTAGTTATTTATTTATTCGAGTATTCAGTATTCCATTTTTGTTTACTTTCGATTGGTTTTATATACACACCAGTCGTTAGTTTACTTTTTGTTTTTTTATGGTGCCCTTCTAACATTCCCTTATCTCTACTAACTGTCGCATCTATTTGTTTACATTTGTCAATCATCAAATCATATGGTCAGCAGGTTATCTATAGATACACTTAAGTATAGCTATAATAAGTATTATTATCTTAAGCACTATTGAGATATGCATGTAACATCCCTAATCCACTGTTGTCAACTTCCACCTCCTATCCAATGATAATCCCCATGTCCTATTGAGTCCGTTCGTGAATTGAAGATGGAATTGCAAGGCTACAAGTCGTGGGTTCTTCCCAACTGTTCCCAACCTATTAAGAATACGAAGTCGTACCACGATCGCGAACAGCCATCTCCATCCATGTCTTTATATATAGAGGTCCAAGAACGGAGTTTTGTTACCGCTGTTGCATAGCACCAAATTACCCCAAATGAAAATTTGATAAGTTAAGACACAAACCGGTGGTGATAAAAAAAAAATCCCTCAAGAAAACATTAGCTACTGATCATCTAATTGACAGATGAATAACCAGGTGGTCGGTAGGGTAGGTTTATGAAATTTTGGGCTGCGGTGCTAGGCCATTAAGGGGTAAGGTAGAGGTGGGGGAAATACCAAGCGAAGCGGTCGAGGAACTGGAAGAGGGATAGCCAATGGGAAGAGAGAAAATAAGGAAATACGGATAAGGAGGAATACGGCAAAATTGCGTGATCAAGTGGATTCAACTCCAACGGGGATCGAGTGGGCCCATCGATTAACGGGAAAATTAAAGTAGACGGAAGTGATAAATACCAGCTGATCGAGGGGGATCGTCAAACAAACCTCAGTATCGGTGCCGAGTAGAGGCAGTGCTCGAACAGAAAAAAAAATTTTTATCGCTGCCAAATCGGAAGCTGTAGTGAAAAGTATAAGTTCAGATCCTAGTAAGTTTCCTTTTTTTTTTAAATCGACGGGCGAGTTAAGTATACGAAAGTGCAGTCGAAGAAATCAAATGCCACTCTAAGATCCGCGGAAAGAAAAGGCTAGAAAAAAAAAATTGCTGAAAGGAAGAAAGAAAGAGGGAAAAGTTGAAGGAAAAGAAAACTTGAAATTGAAACCTCGGGAAAAAAAAAATTTTGGGTACTTAAAAGGTGTAGGTTTTCTTAATAGAAAATAAATAAAAAAGGTGTTAAAGAGTGTAATTCATTTCAGTGTTAGTGAGGCGCTGCCTTTTTGAGGAACTTAATTGGTAGCCGATAAGTTTCTCTAGGATAGATGAGAAGGCGGTGAGTGGTAACCGACACCCCATGAAACCACACATGATGTAAGTTATACCTATTTTTTTTTACGTTTTTAGCACTAACAAGAGAAGCTCCAGAAGCACCTGAAGGAGGGTTAAATAAGGCGGCGGTTACAGGCCAGATCAGAGGTCTGAACCGCAGATTTTTTTTTTGGGATTTGACCACAAAAGCCGTTCATCCATTAATTGCTTGAGCCAGGCGTGATACTTTTTTTTGGTTTTTTTGTAATTCAAATTACCTTTTTTTTTGTACTTCTGTTATTCAGTTTTTTTGGAGTATAAGATTGGTAGGGCTTCAGTGCGCTTAGTTTGTTAAAATCGCAATGAAGTGGTTATCGCAGCTGAGAAAGAATCTCACCTCCATATCACCATCTTGACCCCCCATAAATACCGATCCTGTGTTACCACCATCATTTTGTACCTTACCCTTCTCTGCACCACTTCTATCAAATTTTGGGACTACCTGCGAATGTAGTAGCAGACTTAACAAGCTAAAAAATACCAACACAATTACCCTTCTCTTAAGAAAAACTCCTCGCAAAGC
This sequence comes from Melanostoma scalare, assembly GCA_949752695.1. Classification (NCBI taxonomy): domain Eukaryota; kingdom Metazoa; phylum Arthropoda; class Insecta; order Diptera; family Syrphidae; genus Melanostoma; species Melanostoma scalare. The sequence continues at coordinate 80,203,992 of OX456986.1, read as the reverse complement.
CAACAAACTATGAATACGTGATTTCTTCTCCAGAGCCTACTCCATATCGGTTACTGATTCCAGGCGTGCGGCAAATAGAAGTTTCATAATCTACATTCCTTAGAAATACGAATGGTTATTTTCTTTCCCAGATGGAAGTATAAAACTTGGTGATATGACCCTATCGTTGAGGATAGGTACATATCACCCTCGGCCCGAAAAATCAGCAGAAGCGTCGACACACTACTGGAGCTTTAAAACAGATATTTTCCCAAATTTCTCCTTTTCTCTCAATAATTCTAAAAAATCCTTATCCTCCTAAGCCCCACACACTTCCTGCTAGACCTATGCTCAAGCCCCACATATCTCAAAAATCTAATATTCCTTGCTCAAATTTTATAAATCAGCCTTAACTATTACCCAAGCCCCAAAATAACCCCAGACTGTCCTAACAGCAATCCGCAGTCCCACAAAAACGTGCACATCAACGGGTATCCTTCAATACTAACCCCGATTCCCAATCCTCTCTCTTAAATAATTGTGGCCAAACAAAATCACCCCCTGTTCGTAGTTTCAACCTCACCTCAGGAGCTAAATACCCTAACTTTATGAACTCTCCTATCTTAAGCCCAGGCCCATCTCAACCGCCACTCGAATTTCGCTCTTCATTCGATCCTCTTTTACCTGCTAATGTCAAACTCATGCAACAGTCCCTCATTGAATCTACCGAGTCCCGTTATGCTTTTTCAAAACTTAAAGAAAGTAAGGTGTTCGACAACATTCGTCTGTTCCTAGCTTATCTTCACGATAACCCAGACGATATGTGTGTAGACGGTAAAACGAAAAGCTATGTATTAGCGTCTATTCAAAAGGAAGGACTTCCTTCTGATCCTCAAAACCTAAGGCAGCTATACAATTAATACCACGAGCTCCTGAATATCTCATCGTTGCAAGTCTCCAAAGATCTTTTAGCTTTCTCTCGGTACGTTCAACCCAAAAGAATCTCTTACCTGCAAAGAATCCGATCCAAAACTGAAAAGTTTTATCGCTCCTAAAATTAAATCCAGTTATCCACCTTCTTGTCTCCACCCTCTTTCTTTTTATAACCAAAACGTAAGAGGTCTTCGTTCTAAAACTCACTCAGTGTACTTGCATTCCCACAATCTTCCATTTGATGTATTTGCACTTACTGAAACAAATCTTTCCCAGGACATCAAAAGCCAAGAGCTGTTTCCTTCGTTTTTTCAATGTCTTTCGTGATGAAGAACAACCTCATAGCGAACCCCCAAATAGAGACGTCCTAATCGCTGTCCATAACAAATACGAATCTTCTTTCGTTTCATCCTCCTCTTCCAAACTACTAGACTAAATCTCTATTAAACTAACATTCTCTAATCAGTCCATCTTCCTGATGTGTTTCTACATCCTTCCCGGCGAACCAACAGACCCATACAAATTGGTTGTAGCTGCTATTGACAAAGTGCTTGACATCTCAGAAGCACAAGATGAGATAATTATTTTCGGTGACTTCAATTTTCCCTATCTTCAATGGAACACTTCAGAAGATCAAATTGCTTTCACTCCATTACCCGTTTCCATTAAAGAATGTGTCTTTGTGGACGGTCTTACTGATTCAAGCCTTTCCCAAATGAGTGGTATTAAAAACTATATGGGCCGGCAGCTTGATCTCATCTTCACTTCCGACCCCATTAACTCATCTGTCTCAGAAACCTCATCCCCATTATCTACTATTGACAACTTTCACCCGCCTCTCACTCTCTCTTCTTTTATAACCTTACCTTTTCTTCTACCTAGCCCAAGTAAGTATTCGTTCAACTTTCGTAAAGCCAACTTCAAGAAAATCAATGAAATCCTCTCTAATACCTCATTCGACTTTAAAAATCTTTCAATGAATGATGCAACTAGTCTGTTTTACAAGAAATTGTTGCACTGCATAGATATTTATGTTCCCCTTTCGCGTGATAAGCCCTACTCAACATCCCCTCCCTGGTACAATCATAAACTACGTTAGCTGCGAAACAGGAGAAATAAGCTCTGGAATAAATTTCTACGCTCCCGTTCAGTTTTCGATTACTCTGACTACCTTGGAGTATTTTATAAGTTTTCCAACCTCAATGAAGCTCTTAACAATGACTTTACATCCACCAACCAAGCAAATCTTATTTCGGAGCCAAAATCGTTTTATTAGTTTATCAACTATAAAAAGAAAAATGATGGTTTCCCTCCTTCTCTTCACTACGAAAGCCAATCTTCCAACGAACCAACAACTAAAACTGTCCTTTGCTAAAAAAAACCCCAGATATAGACCAGACTTACTTTTCCTATCTTCGCCATTTCTCTACAGGGCCTTCTAATCTAAGCTTTGATCAATCAACTGTTCTTAATGGTCTCCTCAAACTCAAAGACGAGTATAATCCAGGTCCAGATGGCTTTCCTGCCATTTGGCTTAAAAAATGTTGTTCAAGCTTAGCCCTTCTCATCACTAACCTTTTCAAACTATCCCTTTATGTGCTGTAAGCCATTGGCAACACTAATTGCATTCGCAATATTATATAATAACCTTATGTAAAATGTACATAGATAAGTCACACCATAGTATGTACAATCAATCAATATCATCATCAATATCTATCAATAAATACAGGTTCTGATTTGCAGGTCAGGTCATTACTTATTAGTCAATCACACGATTATCACATGGTGGCAACGGTGTTCTTTTTTTTCCGTTTTTTTTTTAATCAGTAGCTCGTTCTCTTACTCAATTTATAACAGTATTAGCGGTGCTATTCTTTTTTTTCTTCAGAGAAAATTTTTAAATTTAATTAAATTCGGTATCAAGCCTATCGATCCACCATCGGCAGCAATAGCAGCTCCAGCAACTGGACAATTTCTGGTGCTGTATCCAGAATCTTTCACATTCTCTTCTCCATCAGAATAGCCTAAGTGGAGAAGGCGTTTCGATAGATTCATGCGAGCATCTGGTCTGAGGGGAAAAACACAAGACGAACAAATAAACACCCTTATCTACATCATGGGCAGTCAAGCCGAAGACATTCTGCTTTCCTTTGGATTAAATGATGCTGACTCTAAAAAATTCAACGTCGTTATAGACAAATTTGACAGTTACTTCGTTATCTGCCGAATTATCATTTACGAGCGTGCAATGTTTAATTCAAGGGAGCAGGAAGAAGGCGAACCAGTGGATACGTTTATTACTTTGCTGTATGCATTGGCCGAACACTGTGAGTTTGGTTGCCTACATGATGAACTTATTCGTGACCGCATTGTGGTTGGAGTCCAAGACCGCAAGCTTTCTGTAAAGCTGCAAACTAACAATACCCTTACCGTTGAACATGTGAGACAGAGTGAAGCCGTTAAGCAACGTGAGCTGGTGGGTAAACCTGAACACAAAACTGTTGATCTTGTTGCATCAAAATCTAAACACAACAATGATCGTCGGTTTACAACCAGTGGGAGTGACAATAGACGTCAAGAAACAACCGCATGGCGTTGCAGGTGGTGTGCAGGATATACAAACCACAAGAGAGCTGAATGTCTAGCTGATGGCAAAACTTGTAACAACTGCAAGATAAAAGGCCATTTTGCCCGTGCTTGCCTTGCTAAAAGAACAATTAGACACGTTTCGGTCGAACCAGACAATAATACGATGAATTTTCTCGGAGCTGTTTCAACGAAGGTAACCCATAACGAAGCGAGGAGCCGCAGTAAGAGATGGTCGGCTGAGGTAGCTCTCAATGCAGTTGCGATCAACTGGAAGTTGGATCCGGCATCAGACGTCACCGTCATACCATTCGGCGTTTTCCAACAAAAATTTAAGATGACATCACTCCTTCCTTCGGATCGAATTCTTTGCGGTCCAAGCAAAAACAAACTTGCAACTATTGGAATGTTTCGAGGTGAGTTAGTATATTTATAGGAGAAGAAGTTTGAGACGATCTATGTGGTAAAGGGCTTGGCGCAGCCTTTGTTGGGTCTATTAGCATGTGAAGATCTTGAACTGGTGAGATGTGTTAACCGCATAAAGAGTTCAAGAAAACTTCAACCAAAAGAAGAGTTCGCTTCACTTTTGGACTTTTGGACTTGGTTCAATGCACGAGCCCTACGAGATCAAACTGGAAGACAATGTTGTACCGTTCGCTATTCACACACCTAGACGCGTGCCAATCCCGCTTCTCAAAGTCTAAAGAAGCAATTAGACGACATGGTTCTTCAAAAAATAATCGGGCCTGTGGATACGCCTACCGACTGGTGCGCCCCGATGGTCATCACTTCGAAGAAAAATGGAGACATCAACGTCTGCGTGGATCTGACGCAGCTAAATAAGTTCGTAAGGAAGGAACGCCATCCCATGCCTTCAGTCGAACACACCCTTGGACAACTGACAGAAGCAAAATTTTTCAGTAAGTTGGAATCAAACAGTGGATTTTGGCAAATTAAACTCACTGAAGGGTCAAAACTTTTAACAACTTTCATCACACCATTCGGGAGGTTTTGTTACAAGCGGCTACCATTTGGTATAACATCTGCTCCAGAACACCATCAGAAGAGAATGTCCAGCATTTTGCGGGGATTGGAAGGAACCCTTTGCCAAATGGACGATATCCTTGTTTGGGGCAGTTCAGTTGACGAACACGACAATAGGTTACGATTAGTTCTGCAACGTCTTCAAACGTCAGGTGTTACCTTAAACGAATCTAAGTGCCAGTTCTCTGTCAACCGCATCAAGTTCCTCCTACACATCCTTGATGAAGAAGGCGTGCATCCAGATGGCGATCGTATTTCGGCCATCGTTAACATGGAACGACCGAAAATTTAGTTTAGCTTCCTTTATTAACGAACCAACAAGGCCGGCTTCCGGAAAATGTTTGGACCACATATATGGACGTTTTTCCAATTGCTCATTGGGCACTATTGAAAAATGCGTTTTTGATTTAGGTATAACTGACCATGCCATGACTGGTGTTTTGATGAGTTCTCCCAGTAATAATGTAACCGAAACTCCTCCTTCAAGTTTTGAAATAACTAAAATTGATTACGTTACACTGAAACGAAAACTTTTTTTTTTTGAAGATTGGCAGTCGGTTTACCTGGAAAGCAATGTCTCTAAGGCTTTTAATATCTTTTTGGATATACTAAAAAATATTATTACCCAATGCAGTAATGTTGTCAAGCAGAAAAGTAAAGAGATTAGACTCAAGCCATGGATAAACAGTTATATTCTAAAAAAAATCAATCTTAAGAACAAATTAAGAATCAAGTGTGCTAAACATCCGCTTAATCACAATTTAAATACGCGTTACAAAGGTATGTGTTCTCAACTTAAAAGAGAAATTTCTTTGTGTAAAGATAGATACTATGGTAACCAATTTGTGCAGGTTAAGGGGAATATTAAAAATGAATGGAAATTAGTAAATAGTCTTCTGAATAAACATACTTGCAACAAAAAGGATATCTATCTAAATATAAATGGAGATGTAGTTTCTGATGAAAGTACTGTTGCTAATGAATTCATTAATTACTTTGGAAATGTTTCTGATTCCTTACAGTCTTCTTTCCGTTCCTCCTGTGCATCTTGTAGTTATTCAATTATTCGTGGTGATTCTTTGAATCAAAACACCTTCTTTTTTGAACCCGTAACGGCATTCGAAGTTTTGAAAAGTATTGGGTCTCTAAGAAATTCAAACACTTGTGGAGCTGATGGTGTCTCAAATAATTTGGCGCATTTATTTAACCAAAGCATTTTCTCAGGAAAATTTCCGGATGCTTTGAAGTGTGCCGAAATTGATCCTATTTTTAAAAAAGGATCAGCGAATGAAAAAGCAATTATAGACCTATTTCTATCCTCTCGTCAATTAGTAAAATTTTTGAAAAAAGTATTAAAATAAGACTATTGCAATTTTTAAATAAAAACAACTTTTTTAGCTCTCTACAATTTGGGTTTCGGAAAGGTAAATCCACTGAAGACGCTCTCCTGAAATTTTGCTCCGAAACTTTTAATAATCTTGACAATAAAAAGTGTACAGCTGGGCTCTTTGTCGATATCACTAAGGCATTTGATATGGTAAACCACGAAATCCTGTTATCTAAACTGGAAAATGCTGGTATATGGAGTTTTATGAGTAACTAGTTCAGATCCTACCTTGAAAATAGATCATTGCGTGTAAAAATTAATAATATTAGAAGTGACTTCAAATTTCTGAATATAGGAGTACCTCAAGGCTCAGTACTTGGTCCTATACTTTTCTTATTGTATATTAACTCTTTGTTTAAATTACCATTCAAGTCTAAAATTACTGCCTTTGCAGATGATGTTGGTTGTGCGTTTGGTGCTGATAGTCCCCTTGATCTAGTGGCTGATATTAATTGGGATTTGAATCTCTTTAGGTCCTGGTTCGCAGAACATAAGTTAGTCATTAGCTCTAAGACCAAAATTATGTTTTTTAGTCTTTCTTCTCCGAACGTTTTTGAACCAGATATCTTTTCCCATGAACCAATGTGCAAGAAATATAAACTTTTAAGTTGCTTTTGTGCTTCTGAGTCGAGTGCGATCACTTACCTTGACCACCAAATCTGATTAATTATTATTATTTTTATTTGTTAAGGTTGTTTCCAGATTCATACAAATTAACAAAAATAACAAAAGCATGGCTCTACTGCCGTCTGCCTAGTTGACAAAACAAAAAAAAATTGCAAAATTTTTAATGAAAAAAAGATTTTAGCTCCTACTTTTAATACTGATACTGATATATACTTTAAAAACATTCGTTTATAATTTTGTTTCTATAAGTTAAAGCTAATCTGCAGTAACTGAATAATTTTTTCACATCCATGTTATTGAGCAAGTCTACAACTTGATTTTGCGTTAAGATATTACTTCCAAAGGCGTTTCTTCTTATTTCCTTGAAAATTGGACATTTTCCCATAAAGTGGAATATATCCTCTCTTTCCTCCATATTACATAATGAGCAAATTATGGGTAGGTCCTCCCTATGTGGCACGAAGTTAAGTTGAATAAGTTCTCCTCGCAGCTTTAACATCATTGATATTTCGGCAATGCTGTTGCCGTCTGTAAAATAATTCCTTTCTTCCAAATTGTGGTTTAACTTAGAGTAAAGTTGTCTGTATATGGATCCAGTGGCATCGTTCATATATTTCTCCCTCTGATTTATGTCTGCCATAGAAATAAGTTGATAGAGAGCGACTTTCATTGCATCTATATTAGAACAGTCGAGATTCAATTCCATTCCAACGTTTCTAGCTAACTCCATCCAATCACCATACCAGCTGGTTTTCGTTCGAATAACTTGAAGAGCTGCTATCTTTGGAAGCCGGTGATTATCCATCTTCATAACTTTCAAGATATAATTCACTTGCATCTTTAGGGTGTGGATGAAAAGAGGAGATAAACCTGTTTCCAACATAATCACGTAATTGGGCGTGTTGTGCGGCAATTGAAAAATTCGCTTGATATAGTATCGAAGAAGTTTTTCCACGGATTCATACTGTTTCGCTCCCCAAGTTTGAACTGCGTAAAACAAAACTGACCTTGATATTGCCTCAAATATCTTGTACTTACTACTATGGGTGATACTTTTGTTGTAGAAACACTTATTCCAAGTTGCGTTGATTGCGGCTTTAGCCTTCTGCAGTTTCTCTTTTAAATGGTACCACCAAATCTGTAGTGAGTCTTGTTTCCAAATTGAAAAAGTGGATGTTTTTCAGTATCTGGGACTCTTAATCGACTCAAAGATGACTTTTAGCAATCAAACCGAGAGTCTAAAAAAATATTTTCGTTCTACACTGCGGCACTTCTTCTATCTCCAAAAAGTTTGCTCCAATGATCTTCTCAAAAAAATTTATTATGGAATTTTCCATTCGAAATTGCAATATGGAATAGCATGTTGGGGTGGAACGCACTTTAACAAAGTGAGACCTATTTTAACTTTACAGAAATATGTAATTAGGATAATTAGTAGGAAGGGAAGACTACATCATAGTTTTCCATTATTTGTAAGATTGAAAATTCTACCAGTTCGGCATTAATATTGTTTCAAGGTCCTTAAAACTTTCTTTTTGCGCTCGGGAAATCTGAATTTCAGAATCCTAGATAATCATAATCTACGAAACAACTTGCAATATTTTGTACCTGTTCCCAGCTTTCGGACGACTACTTTTCGTAATTTTTACACAGTAATGTCTTGTAGATTATTTAATAAACTTCCTACTGCCTTAAGGTCACTTATATTAACAAATCTTTTTCAGATACATTTGAAATCTTGGTTGTTTGATTTTGATTGTGGTGTTTTGGAAATAGTTGTGTTTTCTTGTTAAACTATTTTACTTCCTTAATGTTCTGGTGAGTTATTAGAATATCTGATCAATCTCATTTTAAACTGAATCAATTTTTCTTGGCTAACAAAACAAAAAGTAACTCTTTTTTTTGATTCTTTTTGATTTTATAAAGCAATATTAAAACAACTAATAAAACTAATTGTAATTCTTTTGATTCTTTTCTAATTGTAAATATCAATATCAATAATTGAATTTTTAAAATAAGGGTATAAGTTTAATACTGAAGTGACATTTAAAACTGTTTAAATTTTAACATCTAATGTCACTACCTTATTTCTTAAATAATATATTTTTGTGTTTTGAAATAGATGTATCTAGCATATTATACTTATTATAAATTATATTATTATAAGAAATAAATGAAAAAATGAAATGAAAAAATGAAAAATTTTCACGAAACTCGTTTGGTTATCGGCCTTATCAATTACTTCGGCAAATACACACCGAAATTGTCGGATATACTGCAACCGTTAAACGAACTGCTCAAAAGGGACCAAGCATTTACATGGGGCATAATGCAGGAGAAGGCATTCAAAGAAGTTAAAAATATCTTGACCAGCGAGCCTGTTCTGGCAATTTATGACAGTAACAAAGAGACAATTATATCAGCTGACAGCACTTCGTATGGCATCGGAGCTGTCATACGATAAAGAAGGCACGATGGTAAGTTGAAACCAATTTCTTATGCTTCTAGGACGTTGACCGATTGCGAGAAACGCTACTCCCAGATCGAGAAGGAAGCTTTGGCCCTCACTTGAGCTTGTGAACGATTTCAAGATTTTATTGTTGGCATAATGGAACAATCGGTCTCATCTGGAAACCGATCACAAACCCCTTGTGCCAATCCTTACAACAAAGAACCTAGATGACCTCACTCCACGTCTGCAGCGCTTAAGAATGAGGATGAAGCGCTACGATTTCTCAATTTTTTATACTCCAGGCAAGGTTCTAATTGCAGCAGACGCACTCAGTTGCCAGCTGCTACAAGTAAATGATAGCAACAACGAGCTGGAAGAAGAAATTTTAGCACACCTCAACCTGGTAGTTGCGCATATCCCTGTATCGGATTCAAAGCTGGAAGAAATATGGACCGAGCAGCAAAGCGATTTAACTCTTCGCAAAATCGCTTCCTATACATTGAAAGGCTGGCCAGAGAACGACAAAGTTGAAAAAATTCTACAACCATACTACACGGTCAAAGATGAAATCGCCAACGAGAGCGTTTTGCTGATGAGAGGCTGCAGCCTCATAATCCCCGCATCTATGCGACAAGACATTCTTGGCAGACTCCATGCTGGCCACCAAGGGGTGACAATGTAGGGCCAGGGTGAGGGAGTCCGTCTGGTGGCCTGGTCTGGCTACAGAGATAGCCCAAAGGATCAGCAGATGCAGTATTTGCATCCAAGAGACGAAGGGAGTGTGGGAAAATTGATTGCCATCGGACTTTCCAACACGTCCATGGCAAAAGGTAGCTATGGATCTTTTCAAATGCAAAGAGCGATGGTACTTGATCATTTCCGATTTCTTTTCTAGATTCTTTGAGGTTGCGTTGCTTGACAGACTGACGGCTGGTGCGGTAATAAATCATTGCAAATCAGTTTTTGCCCGCCACGGAGTTCCAGAGCTTGTAAGAAGTGACAACGGAACTCAGTTTGAACCAATACACACTTCGGAGTTCTCCCAGTTTGCGAGGGACTATGGATTTCGCCATATTACACCCAGTCCTCATTTCCCACAAAGTAACGAGATCATAGAGGCAGCAGTGAACTCCAGCTCAAGAAAACCTCCTACCCTTACAAAGCTCTATTGGGGTACCGCGCCAGCCCGTTATCCAACGTCTACAGCCCAGCAGAGCTTCTGATGGGCCGTCGAATCAGGTCGACTTTGACCATGATTCCTCAACGCTATGAATCAAAAACCGTTGATTACAACGACCTAAAAGTAAAGGAGGATGAACGAATCGACAAACAAACACAAAACTTCAACCAGAGACACCGTGCCCATCCAAAAAACGATCTTGTTTCCGGTGAATTAGTTTGGGTACGTGATAAACGAATGGGGGCTACTCCTCGAGAGAAAACAAAACAACCTCGCTCTTACTTAATCGAAACTCCGACAGGGAAATTGCGTCGTAATAGCGTCCATCTTAAAAGAGCTCGTCGAATGGGATCAATAACTGAAGAAGCAGAGATTTCCGAACAAATGACTTTGTACAAAATACATGCAGACTTGAATTTATTTAATCAAACTTATTTATTTAAAAGAGAAAATTCATTAATTATCAAATTTACAGCGGAAGTTAAATACCAAGCGAACGATGTGCAAGCCAAACTATCAATGATGACCGCTGAGATCTTGTTCGTCTTTCTTGCAATGTGTTTGTTATGTTCATCTCGATTATTTCAGTCTCTCTCTTCTCCTTCTTACTTTTTGTCAGAGCTGCCACTTTACAAATCTCAAACATCCTGCCCGGCTGAACGGGTAAGTTCAGTTTGCTCCAAAAGCCTGCATAATTTTTGTATAGGTCGGGTGCATTCACCTTTAGAATGCTTTATAGTAGTCCATCTTCACCAGGGTGTAAAGCAATAACCTTGCCAATTCGCCAATGGGTTGCAGGTAAGTTCTCGTGTCGCACAATAACAATGTCATCAATTCGCAGATTGTCGTTGGGTTGTTGCCATTTTGATCTAGATTGTAAAGATGAATGATATTCATCGTGCCATTTCTGCCAAAAATGTTGTTGCATCTGCCTTAATTGACGAAAATAAGACAAATAAAGCGGTGCCATTGTCGCTATGTAGATCTGTGCATGGACCACGTCGGTTTACAAAGCGAGTGAAAAGGTTTATAAAAGCCTCTGAAGATAAGTCTTCTGCCAATTCAATATGAACGGCCTTGGTCAGCATACATACAAAAATCGCCACAAAAGTTTTCATAACGGTACGCACATTTTTCGAGCCAATTCGAATATGGAATGGACCTCAATAATCCGAACCAGAAACTGCAAATGGTGGTGTTGGGGCTACGCGGGCCTTCGGCAACGTTGCCATGTGTTGAGTCATCATTTGATGTTTATGACGACGGCATACCGTACACTCATAAATACATCGTTTTATTAATGTACGGGCTTGTAGTATCCAATAATTCTCCCGAAGAGTGTTCAACATGAGTTGGATGCCTCCATGTAAGGTGTCGTAGTGTGCTTTTCGTATGATGAGCTTGGTCAAAGTGCTTTCCCTTGGTAAAATGATCGGATAGCGCCTTCCGTCTCCAATTGATGCGTGTTCCAGTCGACCAGAAACTCTCAAAATTCCACCTGTGGCTGCGTCGATGAATGGTGTCAATGATATAATTTTGCTTGATGGGGAAATACATTGTGATTTCTGCAATTGGTTGATTTCCGAGCTAAGGAACTTAATTTGTTCCGAGCGAATGTGCCAGTTCAAGGCAGTATCCATTTCCTCTGCTTTTACATGTAAATGTGAACGAAACTTCCAATACCGTTTCCGGAATCGCCAGATGTAAGCGGTTGTACGTTAAAGCTTGCCAAGACTGCTAAATCGTTCCAATAGATCGATGGTGATTGCTTTGTCGTCCTGAATGTAATAAGTTTGCAGTGAGTAAAGTTTGGCCTGTACCACTCTTGCCTTCAAAGGTTTGAATTCGGTCTCAATTAAAACAATCTCCTCATGCGATAATGACTGGAGTTCAGTAATAGGATAGTTTTGTGAACATGGTCCATTCCACCACAATGGATGATCGATTAATGCTGAAGCATGTATACCTCGGCTCGCACAATCTGCTGGGTTTAATTTTGTGCGGATGTGATGCCAATTGCCAACGATTGAATTTTCCTGAATGAAGCGAACGCGATTTGCCACGAACTCCTTTAGCTGAGTTGTATTTTTGTGTAGCCAATGCAGTACAATCTTTGAATCAGACATCATTGTATACGTGACGCCTTTCAGTTGCAATGTGTTCTGAGTTTCCTTCATCAATGTGGTTAATAATTGAGCCGCGCAAAGTTCCAATCTAGGTATGGTTACCGGATGCAATGGTGCCACTCTCGTTTTTGAAGTAATCAATTGGTTGTTACATCGTCCATGGCTTGGTTTCGTACACAAATAAATAACAGCTGCGTATGCCTTTGTACTGGCATCACAAAACCCATATAGGTGTGCTTCAAGTGGATCTTGATTACCTAACCATCGGGGTATACGAATAGCTTCTAATTGTGACAGTTGATTGCTGAACACCAGCCACTCGTGCAATAATTCAGATGGAAGCGGGTTGTCCCAATCCAATTTCGCTTGCCACATACGCTGTATAAAAAGCTTTGCCAAAAGTAAAACTGGTGCTAACATACCAGCTGGATCGTACAATTTTGCTGCGTCGCTAAGTGCCTGCCTCTTTGTGATGTATGTATCTCCACTCAAACAAACACGATAAAAGAGCTCGTCTGTCGAAGGGTCCCAATGCAAGCCAAGTACGGTAGTTTCTCCCAGATGTAAATCGAGTGGGAACGCCTTTGATGTGCCAATGATATGGGCCTAAACTATTTGATCTCCATTTCCGGAGGTGAAAATGACCTCCAGCCAACACTGATGACACATCAGTTGCCAATGGAATTGCCTCGCTTACCGTTTTCACACCTGTCAGATAGTTATCCACATAAAAATCTTGCAAAATACTAGTTCGAGCGGCCAGAATTCTCTCCGGGTCAGTCAGTTGATGGCAATTATCCAACCCACACTTTTGCATTGATCAAACAGCCAGGTATGGTCCGCTCGTGGTGTCATAACTAACTGTAGCCAGTTGGTAGGTACGAATCGGTTGAGTTGGTGTATCTCGCCAAAGTATTTGTTGCCAGCGTCGATGTCGATAATCTATGCGTACCTGCCTGAACATTTTTTCCACATCAGCTGTCAGTGCAACTGCATAGAGACGGAATCGATGTAACATTTGAATTAATAAGCCTTGAATAGGTCGACCAGCATATTGTGTATCGTTCAATGAATATCCATTCGAAGTTTTCGCAGAAGCATTGAATACAACACGGAACTTCATTGTAGTACGCCTGAGATGGATCATCTTGTTGATCTGGAACATGGTACATGTGGCCTAATTGCTCATACTCTAGCATGAAGTCCAAATATTTTTGCCTTAGATCAGGGTCGGAAGCCAATTTTTTCTATAATTGAAGAAACTGTCGAAGAGCCAATGGATGTGAATTGCCAAGCGCAGGAGCATCCGGTCGAAATGGAATCTGCACTGAATAACGCCCATCACGACTGCGTTTAAAGGTTGTCTTGAAGATTTCTTCGCAGGGGTCAACTGCAGTTGTTTTCATACCAGGTTGTGGATCCTCAAGTTCAACTTCAAACAGAGTGCGTAACAACTGGTCGACTGACGCATCTTCACTAGCCATCTGGATTGAAAAAGATTTAACTGACATGTCGGTGGAAGAAGTTGATTCTGCTGGTCCAAAAACCACCCATCCAAGTTGAGTGCATTGAGCAATTGGATCGTTTCGATTGCCACGAGTAACTCCATCCGAAATAACTTGGCCCCATGCATCAGAACCAAGTAACGCCTGAATGTGGCCAGGTTCACCAAATTTCGGATCTGCCAAGGGTAAGCCACTCAAATGTTGCCAACAATGATCTGCAACCGGAGCCACTGGCGTCACATATGTGATTGAGTCGACGATGTGGAACTCAACTGGAATCGTAAATGATGGGTTGATCATTGAAGCAAAACTAATTTCTGCCCGGCCTCGGGTGTATGAGTACGCTCCGTCAACAATGCCTTCTATTTTCAGGGTATGCTTTCGTCTGGGAATAGACAAATGGTCAAAAAAATGTTTTGTAATTAGACTAACCTGTGATCCAGGATCGCAAGGTAATCTGCAAGTTGTTGTATTGCCAAAGCCATCCATCATGAGCACTTGTGCTGTAGCCAGTAGTATAAAAACGGTTACTTAAAATAGTATATGTCTTGACGGTGCCATCTAGTCATTGATGCACCTTTGGAGGTAGTGATGACGTCATCTCCCTTACGCCAACCTTTGATGATGTTCCTCGAACAGGAGCCTCTGAGGCTACCTGTGAGTTTCGACACAATAAAGTGTGGTGTCGACCGTTGCATGTTCTGCAATTTGTAGAAGAGCAAGCTTGCGACGAGTGTCCAGGTTTCAAACAGTTGAAACAAAGATTTGATCCTTTCAGCCTTGAAAATCGGTCAGATACCGGCAACGACGTAAGATTCGGGCACTGACTTATTCGATGGCCCGAAATGTTGCAAAATGCGCAATTTTTCAGGTACGATTGTTCCCAAATTGGTTTTGACGAGACGTACTGAGTGATCAGCTAGCATAGCGTTTCGATTACCAACAACTTTAGTGCCAGATGTGGTTGTCGATGTCCATTTGAGTAGGTCTGCAGTCAGGCTGTGTGCTCGCCTCTCCAAAAATTTTAACAATTCTTCCAGAGTTGGAATGTCGTTATTAATCCGACTCGTTCCCCAAGCCTGTTGAGTACGACTCGCCAACTTTGAGATGACAATAGGAACCGCCAATGCATTCCACTTTTCTACTGATAATTTCATCACTACTAGTGACCGCAACGATTCACGAACAGTGTCGACTACGGATAGCAATGTCGAGGTAGATTCTGTTGTAATTGGTACAATACCTATAAATCGTGCCACATGTATCTCTGCCAGTTGCCTCGGATTATCATAGCGACCGTTGAGGGCCTTCCATACATCTTCATAGCCGCCACTGTACATGCCGCCCACCAATGATACAGCATCGCCTTGAACCGCTTCCCGTAACTTACCAAGTTTATATGCCTCTGGGAAATCTTAAGAATTTACCAGTGTCTCGAAAGTGTCCTTAAACGCAAGCCAATTGCGTAAAGTTCCATCAAATTTAGGAATGGAAAGCCGCTCAAGTCTTATGTGCATTGAATTTGAGATCACCGAGCCACTATCGCCAATGACTGAGCATTGTCAGCCCCAGCTGGGTTTAGCACTGTTGATGAAGCTGCCAGCAAACCACTTAGTTTGGCCATAGCAGTGTTGTAAAGATGTTTCATCCGATCCCATAGTTCCAGGTGTACATCTAAGTCATCAATATCTGCTTCGGAAATTAGCTCATCATGAGCCGCAACAAATCGATCAAAATGTGTTTGCAACGAAGAATGACTTTGTCTTTGGGCAAAACCATCACCATTGTAGTCCTCTTCTAAAATGTGCTTCACCACACGATTGATGCCATTAACTGCACCCGTCCGTTTATTTAACGCAGCCATCACTTCTCCTTAATTCTAGAAGAACTTGCCAAAAACTACCGTTCCACCTATAAGCATGTACAGATGTACTGTTGGAACGCTAAATCATACGACGCTTAACGTGTTCACGAAATTGCAATCAAAAAACGTTGCCGTTGTATCCAAGGTAGATAGATATGTATGTTCTTCGGTATGGTTTTTTCCAACGGTTGCTTACTCCAGTTGTTAAAGCAATGGAAAATTTATATAGCTAAAAACAAAATGCACGCAATATTACTTTACTTTATAACATTTCCCGGGTTTCGGCACCAAAAAATGTACAAAATACATTCAGACTTGAATTTATTTAATCAAACTTATTTATTTAAAAGAGAAAATTCATTAATTTATCAAATTTACAGCGGAAGTTAAATACCAAGCGAACGATGTGCAAGCCAAACTATCAATGATGACCGCTGAGATCTTGTTCGTCTTTCTTGCAATGTGTTTGTTATGTACATCTCGATTATTTCAGTCTCTCTCTTCTCCTTCTTACTTTTTGTCAGAGCTGCCACTTTACAAATCTCAAACAGACTCCATTAATATCATTACCACCAGCCCCGTCAGCAGAGAAAACCAATTCGCCGATTCTGTCATCTTCATCAACAGCATCTCCTTCGTCACCGTCAAATATGTCTTTGTTATCAAGCACCTCAGAATCACCGCCACCTTCGCCATCGTCATCATCGATTCCGCAACCGTCGTCGTCATCGTCTTCAGCAAATACCGAGAACAAAGTCTATCAAGCCCGGTACGGCCGGCAGGTAAAACCAGTCGATCGCTATCAATACTGAAAAGGAGGATGTGCTGTAAGCCATTGGCAACACTAATTGCATTCGCAATATAATAACCTGATGTAAAATGAACATAGATAAGTCACACCATAGTATGTACCGTATCATCAATACCTATCAATAAATACAGGTTCTGACTTGCAAGTCAGGTCATTACTAATAAGTCAATCACACGATTAAAACACTTTCAAATGGAGTTTTTCCGAACTTATGGAAAATATCCGTTTCACCTATCCATAAAAAAGGCCCAAGAAACTAATTTCTAACTATAGACCCATAGCTAAACTTTCTCATATCCCTTAGCTTTTCGAAAGCATTCTGTATGAAATACTTTCTTTCCAGTGCAAGTCAATGATATCCTCCAGGCAGCAAGGTTTTTGTAAGGGAAGGTCTACAACTACTTATCTAGTTGAGTTTGTTTCCTTCTCTTTTTCTGCGATGGAAAAAGGAAACGAAGTAGACGTCATTACCACAGATTTCAGCAAAGCTTTCGACAAAATCTCTCACACTTTAATCCTCTTTAAACTTTCCTTCTTAGGATTCAGCCCTATGCTTCTTGTAGGAAACCCCTCTAATTCGAAAAACGAAAAAGAAGTAAACTCTTTCCAACTTGCGAATCAACCTTAGCACCATTCTGACCAGACCTTAAGAAAAAACTAAGTTCCGCAATTCCATTGTGCTCAAATTCCCTTTTAGCTTCACTTCCGTTCAGCCATATTGCCACGTCGGCCACACATTTTTCACACGACATACGTCCAACCCTTTCTTTTTCTCGTGACGACGGCGAACGACAAGGTGTGGTCAAGCACAAACATTTTTTAGCTTATGTTCAAAGCGTGAAAGGAAATTGATTGCAGGTATGAATAAAATGTTTTATTATCCCTTTTTATTATTAATTCGCACATCTCGTGCTTGCTACAGAGAAAAGTGGGTTGCCGGCTTGATAGCACAAAGAAAAAAGAATTAGGAGACGACGATCGCTCAAGGAACGTCCATGGACACGAGCCAAGGACTCTTCAGATTGGCGAAACATTCAGACGCAAAAATCCTGGTGCGAGAATTAATACTCCTTTCCAGCAAAGGCAGATTCTTTTTCTCCGGGAATGATCACTAACCATGCACAGGTAAATAAATTTTCATTATTTGGTGTACCCGATTAACAATAGCCTACACATACAGCATTCAGGGGAAAATTAAAAACGCCACCGCCGCCGCCGTTCACCTGTGCACACTAGGGAATTCAGTAGTTCACGTGCTACAGGCATGACGACGACGATTAGCGCCCTTGAATAAAGATACTTAGTGCCCAAAAAAATGAAGAAAAACACAAGAAAAAAATAGAGATTAAAATTCCTGCAGCAAAAGAGATTTCATTCAAGGGAAATATGTGAAAAGATAAAGAAAAAATAAACGAGCAATATAAAATGAACAGTATACATAAGACGGATTACAAGAAAAAAAAAGATACATAGACGCGACGAATATTGTACCGAGGTGCTAAACGCAAAAAAAACGAACAGTGGTTTATACATAAAGTAAAAAAAAAAAGAAACGAACAAACAAAAGTCAAGGTCCCTCAGACCTCGTCACACGCCGTGTGAGTTCCCTTGGTTAGTCGCCCGCGTATAAGCTCCGTCTGGTACACGTACAATCATGTAATGCTTGAGTTCGCAGATATGCATACATATCCGTCTACAGCCTGATGCTGTTCGTAACGTATAGGAGGGTGGAAACGACCACCAACAGTGGAAAGGAAAAGAAAACCGGAGAGGACTAACTCAACTAGTTCCAAAACATCCTTTTAAGATTTACAAAAGAACATGTGTTAGATTAGAAGTGTTTTTTTTTTATAAAGTGGTAAATCACTACCTTAGCCCTTTGAGTAAATATCGTTGAGCTATCGAAGAAAAGAATTAAAGAAAAAAAGAAATTAACGCAGATGAAGAATTTCAATTTAGTGAAAATAAAGAAAAGGTCTATGTGAAGTGTAAAAGCTTAGTGTATTGTATGAGTTCGATGCATAGTAATGTATATCAAGTGAAGAAGCATCGACACTTATATCGTTTTTCATTGACGAAAAGAGTTACTCCTTTTGTGAAAAGATCTACTCTTTTTCCATTTTTAATGTTTCATTGAAATAAAGAGTAGTTCTGGAGTTACTCTAAGCGCCAAAGATCTACTCCCAATAGGTTGGGAGATCTACTCTGAAAATTACACACACATGCAAAAACATCTGCTGTATCAAACGTCAAATGGAAAAAAATTGTTGTGAAATTTGTTTGGTGATTATTAAAATTGAAAAGAAAAAAGAAAGTAATTGAATATGAGTGCAGAAATATGTAAATAATTTAGAATTTGCTAGTTCGCTGCATTATTTGTGGTCATCTTCTTCGTCGTCATCCCTTTCCAATCCATCCATCATCTACATGGAGTGTAAGAAAAAAGATTGAAAAGTGGGCGCATTCACTGCTTTAGTAACTACGTAATCAAGTCATTAGAAACAACTGCGAAATGAGTTGAACATTTTTCACCCCACGTAATGTAAAAATTTCAGATATAAAGTTAATTTAGAATAATTTTTACGTTTCACAATCGACTGTTCGGAAAAAAAATACGAAAGATTACAAACAAAAAAGGATTTAAGGCGTTTGTTGATAAATTTGCATTCACAAAACTAATTGAATTTTGACTACATAGTGACTGCAGAAGTGAATGCACCCAATGCTAATCCTGACAATTGTCACCAATACTACGACAAAACTGTTGAAAAATGTTTCATTGAAAAGAATAGTTCTGCATTTGAGAGTAGTTCTTTCGGATTTCAATGAAAAACGCTATTAGAGTCAGTTATTTAAGATAGACAGAAATGAGAATTTGTTCCTTTTTTGAGGAACAACAGGTATCTCAACAACAAAGAACTCCAATATTCGGAAGCTGTGCACATCTTCGGGATTCCAGGTGAGTTTTCTTTTAAATTTTTTTTACCGTTCTTTTGATAAATAAGTGCATATACCTATGATATTGTCTATGTTCGAAAAGTTAAAATTCTTAGAAATTTTCCGTAAGAAAAAATTCCTTAAATAAAAACACACCAAAATTCACTTCTAACCACTTTGACTTTGTATTTCGCTTTGTAACAAAAATTTCGTCATATGACTTTATGTTTAGTAGCAACATTAATTTTAGTACATAGATTCTATGTTTTTGTTAACAATCTTTTTGACGTATATATTTGTGACTGTTTATTTTAATGTTTATTTATGTTGTATGCAGTACATTTCCGTACATTCTCCCGCCTCCGAAAGTTGTATATTTACTTCTTGTATGGAGCACCCTATTTGAATTTGAACTGCTTTACCGACGGACGTCGTGTTCATCAACAGATGGTGTAGTGTATGCGTAACTTAACGTAACCTATGTTAACGTAAGTCTATCTTAACGTACGGCTTATTCAGGTACCCTCACTACACCGGCTTAGAGAGGTATACCTGTCACTGTCTCGAGCGCATGTTGCACACACAGAGTCAGTCGGTGATTGATCCTCGTGCAGTGCGGATGCATACGTTGGCGAGCCTGTGAACATTGCAAACATTACAAGTGGCGACGAGTGTAAAATAGATAATTAATAAACAAGAGTAAATTATTGATATTATTTGTTTATGTGAGTGATAAAAAAAAAAATAAAATAAAGAATGTGAGTTATAATATTTTTTAAAATATGCATGTGTTATAATATAAATAAAAATTTCTAAAAGAAAAAAAAAGCACGGTTTGAAATGTTTGTGCATGTTTTGTCTTGTTTGTCAGCTTAATTGGTGTGTTTTGTGCATGTGAATGGTTATAATAATAATAATTATAATTGGAAAATATTTCCACCATTAAATTGGACTATTTTACAGAAGGTAGAAAAATAAAATAAAATAAACACCTTAATGCATTAAATTGTACAAGGGATTTGATAATTCCCTCCATTTAATTGGAAAACATTTGGTTTCTTTTATTCCCTCCATTAAATTGAAAAATTGTCGGTAAATATGCCTACATTAAATTGTAAATTGGCTTGAGTTGAATGACAAATAATAATAATATTAAAAAGAAGAGCGTGTTTGAATCGCTCCTGGTCAGGAACAACAAATTTATATCTGTTTACTAATTTACATGCAGCATGAGCATGAGCTAAAGAGATAGAATGATAGGAAACGTATGTATGATGGATTTGAGAAGCAAACAAATTGTTTTTTTTTACAGAACAACTCTCACTATACAACTGTTATTAATTTGACATGGCAAACACCTTGCCAACATTGGAAGGCTTCTCTTTGGATGGGGATAGCACATCAGTTGGGTTGAGATGGGAGAAGTGGAAGAGAGCTTTCGATATTTATTTGGAAGCGGCATCAATTGAATCTGCTGTGAAAAAAAGAGCAACCCTCTTACACTTTGGTGGTCTGGGTCTGCAAGAGGTTTTTTACAATCTCCCAGGTGCTAACATTGACAGCACTGCTGATAACGATGTGTTCTCGGTTGCTATACAGAAGCTAGACGAGTATTTCTCTCCAAAGCAAAGCAAGGTGTATGAGAGGCACGTTTTTAGACTTCTCAGGCAAGAAGAAGGGGAGAAGTTTGAGAAATTCTTGCTTCGATTAAGAAATCAGGCTAACAAATGTGGGTTTCAAAATTAAGATGATAACTTAATCGATCAAATTACTGAAAAATGTACCTCAGACGATCTAAGGAAAAAAATATTGACAACTGGCGATAGTATGACGATAGACAGAATTCTAATAGAAGCACATACGCAGGAGGCTGTATGCCACCAATTAGAAGGTTATGGGAACAAAACTAAATCAGAATTGATAAACGCAATCACAAATAAGAGAAACGACACGAAGGCAAAAGAAAAATACGAATACAAAATGCAGAGAGATAACGAAAAATCATGTGGGAGGTGTGGTAATAAGAGACATTCTTCCCAAGATCCTAAATGTCCTGCTAGGGACAAAAAGTGTCACACTTGTGGTCGCATTGGACATTTTCGCCAATATTGCAAATCTCAGGTTGGGCAAAAACGAAAATTTCAGGGTTCTCGCAGGCATGGTGACGGTCCAAGTTTTAAAAGAACGAGAGATAACACGGATAAAATGAACTATGTTGAAGATTTTTTTTTTTTTTTTTTGTCAGGAGTAAATCTTCAAAAGACACTTAGTAGTATTCGATACCAAGTAGTGTGGGATTCTTACCCACTAAAAACTCCTCATAATCAGAACCAATCTATAACGATCGACAACAGATTTTTCTTTCTCAATAATATTATCTCTTTAAGAGAAGCTTAAACTTTTAATGCTTCCCATGACTTTTAGGCCATTAGCTCGTGTGGCTTGGTTCTTCTTAATCTCCGAACATTGCCTCTCGTATTTAATACGGACTCCATTTCAGAGTTGATATGACTATGCAGTCGCTGATTGTGTGATACAGCATGTTTTCTTACAACTTCTGTAACCGTTTCTATTTGTAGGTCACGATGTAAATCGCTATTTCTTATATACCATGGTGCATTTACTATTCCACGAAGGACTTTGTTTTGGAACTTTTGGATGATTTCAGTATTTGTTTTCTTTGAACAGCCCCATAATTGGATTCCATAGGTCCAAACAGGTCTAAGTACTTGTTTATAAAGCATTATTTTATTTTCGACAGATAAGTCCGAATTTCTACCGAGTAACCAGTACATTTTTCTATATTTCAAGTTGAGCTCTTCCCTTTTCTTTTTGATATGCTCTTTCCATTTTAGCTTTGCATCCAAATTCATCCCAAGGTATTTGGCCGTATTGGCGTAGGGTACAGCTTGATTGTTGATGAATATTTGAACGTAGCTTAACTTTTTATTTGTAAAGTTTATATGTGCAGATTTAGCTTCATTGAGCTTGATACGCCATTTTTTGGTCCAATCACTAACGGTGTCGACGGCATTTTGCAATTTCTCAGCAGCCTTGACGACGCACTTACTGGATGCCAAAATTGCGGTATCATCCGCAAAAGTAGCCATAATGGTGTTGTTATCCACTGGAATATCCCTTGTATATAGCAAATACAGGGTAGGTCCTAGGACGCTTCCTTGTGGAACACCGGCTTGTATATTACATAGCTTTGAATATTCTTGATCATACCGTACTCTGAAGAGCCGGTTTGAGATATAAGATTTTAGTATTTCGTAGTACTGCCTGGGTAGGTCCCTTTGCAGTTTGTACGCTAGCCTCTCATGCCATACCTTGTCGAATGCTTGAGCAACATCTAAAAATATAGCCGAACATACTTGTTTTTCTTCTAATGCTTTTTCAACTGTATCCGTTATTCTATGAACTTGGTCTATCGTGGAATGTTTATTTCTAAATCCAAACTGATGATTTGGGATTAGATTTCTTTCTTCTATGACCTTGCTCAGTCTTTTCAGTAGCAATTTTTCAAAGACTTTTGCCATTATTGGTATAAGCGATATTGGTCTGTAAGACGTCACTTCTGTTGGTGGCTTACCTTGCTTTGGTATAACAATTACTTCAGCAATTTTCCAATGATGTGGGACATATTGGGTCTTTAGGCATGCATTTATTATGAATTGGAGTTTTATGAAGGCTTTTGATGACATTTCTTTCATAACCTGAGCAGTTATTAGATCGTACCCAGGTGATTTTTTGTTCGATAGTTGATTTCGACACACACTTTTTATTTCTTTGAGTGTGACAAATGGTATGTCAACTTCATCGACTTTATCAATAAACTGTAAGCTGATTTCAGATGTATTTGCCGGGAATGGCTTAAAAACATTCGCAAGATGTTCTGCAAACAGGTTAGCTTTCTCTTTCGGATTTCCGATCCAATTCCCGTTTAGAGATTTAATTGGCGGGTTTTGTAACTGCGGTCTTTTCAGGCGCTTAGCTGCTTTCCAGAGCGAATAATCAGTTGAAGCATCAGTCGTTAAATTTTTCAGGAATCTACTTAATGAATCATTTTTGAATTCGTAGATTTGTTTTTTCAGTTCGTTGCTTAGCCGGTTAAACTCTGTTTTGTCGTCTGGAAATCTAGTATTTTGCCATTTTCTTCGAGCTCTTCTCTTCTCCAATATCAACTCTCTTATCTCGGCAGGGTATTTTGTTTCAGTTTGCTTCCTACTCGAGCAAGTTGGTGTACTTTCTTCTGCAGCTTGTTGAACATCGGCAATGAATTGTTCTACTTCAAGGTCGATTTGCTCTTTTGTTTCCATAGGGGATCTGAGATTTATATAGCTTTCAAGCTTTTCTCTGAATTTACTCCAGTTTGTTTTATTGTTTACTAGCTTAGGATTACTTTTTTCCATTATCTCCGATTCATTAAGTGATAAAATCACCGGTGTATGATCTGATGATAAGTCATAATTACCTTCGACTCTTATATGGTTTCGTTTGATACCTTTAACTATGAAAAAGTCAACAAGGTCTGGTATTTTACTTGAATCCGATGGCCAGTATGTTGGTGATCTGGATGAATAAAACTCACAATTGTATTTGAGGCATGCTTTGTAAAGCCTTCTGCCTTTTGTTGTTATAAGTCTGGATCCCCAATGGGTGTGCTTAGCATTAAAGTCACCACCAACAAGGAAGTTATGTCCTAGTACATTCAGCAGTTCTGTATAATCATCTTCAGTCGGGGAACGCCTCGGCGGGCAGTATATTGATGCCAACTTGAAGTCTTTCTTTTTCATACCAATACTAATTATTGTTACTTGCATATTCTCGTTTGTAAACATAACTTCTTCATGGTGTTTTAAGTTCTTTTTTATGAGGATTGCCGATCCACCTCTAGCCTTATCAGCTGGATGAGGAGCGTGGTAGCAAATATAGTTTGATATTAAATCATCAAGAACCAGCCCACTTGAGAAATGAGTTTCGGACACCAGACAAATATCTACGTGTTCGATGTCTAAGAAGATTTTTAATTCTGATAAATGGTGTAAAAGACCGTTTGCATTCCATGTTCCAATTTTTAGTGTTCTGTCCATCATTGTTTTTTAAGAGTGACTTCTTCACTTAGCCGTTTGATGTTCAAATCCTGATTGTCAATTCTTTTAAGAATAAGTTCAAGGATTTCTTTAATGGAAGTTTCTTCATTCTTCCGCACGTTTTTAACAATCTGTGAATAGGATTTTTTTTCGTCGCTTTTGCTTTTAACAGCTTCCTTCGGAAGTTCTTTCTTACTTTTATCTTCAGCTTCAGGAGTTCTTTTTGTGTTTGCTGGATTGCTGGGCTTTATTTCACCGGATGTCGTTTTGCTTTTGGATTTTTGAAATCTTTTAGCAACTGGACAGCCTCTGTAGCTTGCAGGGTGATTACCTTGACAGTTAACACATTTTGCTTTCTGTTCTTTGCTTGATGGACAGTCTTTAGTTGCATGTTTTCCTTCACACTTAACACAAGCAAACTCGCGGTTGCAATATTTTTGGGTGTGGCCGAATGCTTGGCATCGTTTACATTGCGGAACAATTTTTGATTTTCGCAGTGGTTCAATTTTGACTTTTATGCCCAAGATTGATCGAATATTATAGACATTTTCAAGACTTTGTTTGCTGTCGAAAGATAGCGTGAATAAAGGCAGTGATCTCTTTATTATTATTGGTTCCCCAGCAGAGTTCTTAGTAGTCTCATTCTTAATAAGATTGACTGCATCAAGGGCTTGGAAGCCGGCTTGAACAAGGTCTTCTACTAATTCTTTTGGAGAACATGAGGAATGTAAACCTCTGGCTACTACCTTTATTGGTCTTGTGGATTTGTTTTCAAAGGAGTGCCACTGGATTTTATATTTGCTTAGTTCCTCAGTGACCAGTCTATAGTCATCATCTTCCTCGACATTGACTTTCCAGTTGTCTTTGTTATACGATGTATATTTGCAAGCTTTTTTAGTACATTTCTCAATCATTTTCTTAAGATCTCCAAAATTTGGGAATCCTGTGATCATAATTGGTGGTGGTACAGTTTTTCTGTTGCCTTTAGACAAAGACTTCTGTTTAGCATTGGCTAGCACATTATTTGCATTATTCTTTGTAGTACCCAAGTCTTTTTTATTTTCATTTTTCGAGGTTTGCTGGTTCTTTGTATGCAATTCGGGGCTACCTTCCGCTTTTCGTTTTTTAGCAGTGCGCTTATTTCTTTTTCTTTCAGTTTCAAATAAAAGTTCTTCTTCGTCAGTTTGATACACAGTAACAGTATCTTGTTGACTTGTCTGAACCGTAGACTTGTGTTCCTTGTCAAATAGGGACACCTTTTTTATGTTGAAGATGATAAAACTGAGGTGGATTACGTTTTCCATATCGACGATGATGCTTCCATTGAATGTTTTGTAGGTGGAATAAGAACAAAAATGTTAGTTGATTCGGGATGTAAGCTTAATTTATTGACAGACAAAACCTGGGAATGTTTAAAAGCTAAAAAGATTCAAGTATACAACCAAGTCAAAAATCCAAACAAAATATTTCTTGCGTATGGTAGCCACACCCCATTAGACGTTAAAGGGTCATTTGAAGCCAACATTAGAGTCCATGATAAAGAACAACAAGCTACATTTTACGTTATTACGGATGGAACAAAGGACCTACTAGGAAAAAATACCGCAGTTTCATTAGGAGTCTTAAAAATAGGGGTCGAAATAAATCACATTGCGAGCAACATAAATCCTTTTCCGAAGTTTAAAAATGTATTAGTTACAATTCCCATTGACAAGTCAGTTCACGCTGTTTCACAGCCATGCAGGAGAATACCCATTCCTTTAGAAACCCTAGTAGAAAAAAAGTTAAAAGAGCTATTAGATTATGATATCATCGAAGAGGTACACGAACCATCAAAGTGGGTATCTCCTATAGTTCCAATCCTCAAAAAAAAACGGCGAGCTGCGTCTTTGTGTAGATATGAGAAAAGCAAATGCTGCTATTATGCGAGAAAATCATCCCTTGCCAACAATGACCCAAATGCTGCCTAAATTCCGAGAAGCTTGTTTGTTTAGCAAACTTGACATCAAAAATGCGTTTCACCAAGTTGAACTTCACCCCCACTCGAGACACATAACGACATTCATTACAATGAAAGGACTTTTTCGCTACAAACGATTAATGTTTGGTATTAATTGGGCCCCAGAAATTTTCCAAAAAATACTTGAGAAACTGTTGATAGGGTGTGAAGGTGTCATTATTTTTATAGACGACATTTTGATTTTCGCAAAAAATGACGGTGAACACGATATAAGACTTAAAAACGTCTTAAGAATCTTAAATGAAAACAACGTTCTCTTAAACGAAGACAAATGCATTTATAAAGTTAAAGCCATTCAATTTTTGGGCCACGAACTTACACCGGAAGGTATCAAGCCTTTACAGAAATATGTTGAAAGCATTTCAAAGTTTAGAGTTACGAAAACACTCGAAGAACTACAGAGTTTCCTAGGACTGGTAAACTTTATTGGCAAATGGATACCAAATCTTGCGACTACAACCGAGCCTCTCAAACAACTTTTAAGAAAGAAATTGGGAAAAAATGCCAACTTAGATAGGTTTTGGTTAAAGGAACAAGATTTGGCCTTTTCGGAATTCAAAACAACTCTAGCAAAAATCCAGTCTTTGGGATATTATGACGTTAACGATAAAACACAGGTCGTTGCCGATGCTAGCCCAGTTGGATTGGGAGCTGTCTTAACGCAAATAAACTCCAAAGGTCCCAAAATCATCGCATACGGAAATAGAACATTGACAGATTGTGAACGCAGGTACAGTCTAACTGAAAAGGAAGCCCTTGCTCTCGTGTGGGCAGTAGAACATTTTGACATCTACCTTTTCGGAAAAGAGTTTGACCTTATCACTGACCACAAGCCCCTAGAAATAATTTTCGGTCCTAAATCAAAACCCTGCGCTCGCATCGAGTGATGGGTATTAAGACTCCAAGCGTACAATTTCAAAGCTATTTGTAAACCCGGAAAGATGAACATTGCCGATCCGTTGTCGCGCTTATGCGTTTATTCTGATCCAACACCACTTGGAGCAGATACACATGTCTACCAAATAGTCGAGCATTCCCGACCGCTCGCAATTTCCTTGGACGAGATAATGATGTGCTCCGAAAATGATCCTGATACGAAATTCGTTCGAAAGGGCATTTATGATAAAGAATGGGACCAATCTGTGAAGGGATACAAAATTTTTGAAAACGAATTATGCTTTTACGATAATATATTGTTGAGAGGAAATAAGATAGTTATTCCGAAAAAACTAAGAAATGACGTGCTTAAAGCAGCCCATGAAGGTCACCCAGGTATAGTCGCAATAAAAGGACGTTTGAGAGCAAAAGTCTGGTGGCCTCGTATGGACAAGGATGTCGAAAACCTGGTGAAATCGTGCAAAGGTTGCACTTTGGTTAGCATGCCAAACTCCCCGTTTCCCTTAAAAAGACGAGATTTACCTACAGCTCCTTGGGTTGACATCGCAATGGACCTTTTAGGCCCCCTTCCTAGTGGTGAATACTTATTTGTCGTAATAGATTACTATAGCCGGTACAAAGAAATCAAAATAACAAAAGTAATAACCAGTTTCGAAATAATAAAGATGCTTAAAGAGATGTTTAGTAGATTAGGGTTCCCAGTGTCCATCACGGCTGATAATGGAAAGCAATTTGTCAGCGAAGAATTTAAATCCTTTTGCAAGGAATGCAACATCAGACTTGTTAGCACGATTCCATACTGGCCCCAACAGAATGGAGAGGTCGAAAGACAGAATCGGGACATTCTAAAACGGCTAAGAATTTGTAAAATTGAAAAAAAAAAGACATGAAAGAAGGCTTATGGGAATACCTCATGATGTTTAATAGCACACCGAATTCCTCGACTGGTAAGACACCATCAGAGCTCTTCTTCAACAGACTGAATAGGGACAAAATTCCTTCTCTAGAATCAATAGGTTATCACGTTAAAGATTCAGAAATAAGAGACAGAGACAGAGAACAAAAAGAGAAAGGAAAGGAATACGCCGATAAAAAAAGAAGGGCTTTTGAAAATACTATATCACAAGGTGATAAAGTCTACATTAAAGTAATGGAGAAACAGAATAAACTGAGTACAAATTTTGATCCAACGCCTCACACTGTTGAAAGCTCGAAAGATGGAGATACTACTGTGAGAAATGACGAAACTGGACAAAAATATGGGAGAAACATAGTTCATTTAAAAAAAGTAGAAGGAGTTTGGAAAGCTCTTCCAGAGAACGAAGATAATGTAGATTCTGAATCGGAGTAACTATTTGCGAGTCTAGTTGTTTTTCTTCTATGTATCTTGAATTCCATTAATTTTGCTAAAAATATTTTGTAAAAAAAAAAATAAAATTAAAGTTGAATTTTGTTCCAAATCAATGCTCTTATTCTTCAGCTAAAAAAAAAAAAAATTTTAAAGATTAAAGGTAGCTTTTATTCAGTAAAAGATATTGCATTTAATAGATTTAATAATAAATGTTGAATTTCCTGAAAACCGGATAAACTTTTTTTTTTCTTTCAAAAAAAAAAAAAAAAACAAAAATTGATTGTGGCGATTAAAGGTAAGATGTTAACTAGACTAAATATAAAATATTTTTATTTAAACAAGATACAGATGTAGTGTATGCGTAACGTAACGTAACCTATGTTAACGTAAGTCTATCTTAACGTACGGCTTATTCAGGTACCCTCACTACACCGGCTTAGAGAGGTATACCTGTCACTGTCTCGAGCGCATGTTGCACACACAGAGTCAGTCGGTGATTGATCCTCGGGCAGTGCGGATGCATACGTTGGCGAGCCTGTGAACATTGCAAACATTACAGATGGCCTCTGACATTAACGATGTAATTGGTATAAATACCAATTACCAACTGGTATTCTTCTTTCTCATTGTTAACATAGAAATAGACAGATGAGAGATTAGTACATTACAATAAACATAAAAGACAATACGAAGGAAGAATACAACAGATACCAAAATAGAAACCCAAAATTTTTTTTTCGTTTTTACTCGTATACTGTATATGTTGTTCGCATCGAATGCGTAAGTTGTGTTTTCTCCCATTGATTCGTAGTGCCGTGTACGTTCGTTGCATTCTTCAGTTGCCTTTTTCTTATCTTGCGGTTTGAATAGTGAAAATAAATCATCCTGTGTTGCTGTTCGTTCTTTTTGTGTTCTTGTCTTCTCATAGTCCGGTCAATTTAAACATAAAAATAGTGGTCAAATAAAGAAAATTCCGACAGAGCCATTTCTTCGTAGAGGCCTTAAGTTTGTGACAAAAAATAAAGTGTCAAAAGTCCCAATCAGTCCCATGTGTGCTAAGGGACTTATTCGGGTCAAAGGTCAACATTTTAGGTTTTTGGTTTTTTCTCGAACACGGTAAGCTTTACGGAAAAGTACTTTGAAGCGAAGTTGTAGATCTTTGAATTCTCTATAAAAATGTTGCTAAAGATTTTTTCTCTTAGACCCACTATTTCCCAGATATTGCGCTTGTAAGAATCACGTTCTACATAATATACACACATATGCCATGTATATATGTACATATTTAGGTACTCAAGCAAGTAAAAATGCCTTCTCGTTTCTCCTTTTGTGTATACATTATACTATTCTAAGAAAATATACTCTAAAAAAACCGCCACGCCGGTCCCTTACCGAATCCCCTCTACTTGAATAACATCTGCCTATTCTTTTATCCGTGTGGTATCGTTCACCTGCTTCTTTTATTGTTGAACGAGCAGTTCGGGTGACTATACGTATTTATTACAAGCGTCTACTATTGTAGTTAATTAATTATTTTTGCTTTATTTGCAATAAACTTTTGACTGAAGATGAAACAGTTGTGGTCAGTCGTGGAGTGCCAACTTTAATCGATGCAAGTGTCACGAGAAGTAATGAGTTTGCTGATTATTATTTAAGAAACCAAAAGTTCGTTACAATTCACGTGGATAGCAGAAAATCATACACCCGGAAAACTTCAATCTGTGCATCAAAAAGACAACGTGAGAACAGGCCAGTACTTCAAAAGTAATTCTGGCAGGTAAGTATAAAATATTTATAAGATCGATAATTACACAACTTTTATTTTTCAGGTGGCCACTTAAATTTTTACTTTTTTTTTTTTCTTTTATACAAAATTAAATTTTCTAATTAATTGACTGTTCTTTCGAATTAATGGAGTTGGCAACCCTGGTTCCAAAGAAAATTTAGATTCAATCTGTATCTAATGTTACATGTCATTATATACCCATAAACAAGGTGATTTGGAAAACAAAAAAAAAAAACGAATTCAATAAGTTCCCTAGGAAAAGCGTCAAAAAAAGGTTTTACTCACTTTGAAGTCAATTTGCTGACGTACTCCGGTCCCGCGCAGTGCACTACCTGCAACTGGATAATTTGCTGCAAAAAGAAATTTAAGACAGTCGCGAAAACTCGTTTCCTTTTTTTTTTTTTCTTTACAAAATTTTACTCTGGTGGAGGGTTGGCAACCCTATTTATTTCAGGATTTTAACTTTGATCTTTAATTTAATTAATGTATTTATTATCTGCTACCAAAAAAAATATGACTTCCAATCTTAGAAACACTTTTCACAAAAATTCAAGGAAAACGATCAAGGGATGGAAAACGATTTATATAAAGGAAAACTTTTCCGCTTGCCAATAAAATTAACTTAACAACCACCACCATATGCGTTACTGCTGCTGCTTCTTTCTCTCCCCCTTCTTCTGCTACATATATACTGCTACAGCTACTGAGTTCTTCAAACTTTTCGTTCATATCGTGGTACACTCATTTGCATTTTGCAATTCTCAAAGTTGCCAAAATTCACTCAACTGTTTTTTTTTATTCCTGTAACGAAATAGACCAAGGCCCCTCTCTCTCCTTGTAGACCACCGTTACAACCTCATGGCTACAGGCGCATGAGGCTGATCCGGGCAGCAGGAAAGAGAGGGGTGTCCAGGCTACGACCCCCTTTGGCATGCTTGTTTGTTTGGGCTGAGCTCGTCGGACGGGGTGAGTTCTTGGAGCCGCAGCACTGGACGGTCGTTACGAATCTCATGCCTATATTATTCGATGAAGAGGGACTATTTGTGGAGGGGTGATTCCAATAAGGGGGAGGGTCCAGATGTTATGGGCCCTCGGAGGATTTTCCCGCCCTTGTATCCGGTTGGATACCACCAATGGCTACCACTACCTCCCGGAATATGTGGCAGCCCCTAATCCACAACTACCTACCGCCCCTGTCCTTTAACCACCAGCTTACCTCATTCTGACCCCTTAGCTTCTCATTCTTCTACCTTGTCTTTATCAAAAAGCCATAGTTTAAAACGTTATAAAATTTTTATTGGGCACTTAGGCAATTCTACTCATTAATTCGTGATCATGAATTTCAATTCATTAATTTAATTAATTTTTATTAATTAATTTATTAATTAAATTAAATTAAAAAAAAAAAACAACATTTAAACATGCTAGGTGGCAACCCTATTTCCCTTTCCGCTAAGTATCTATTCAATCTCTTTATATAGTTGAAGGATTATTTAAATTAAAAATTTTTTTTTCAGATGGCAATTTACAATTAAATTTTCAGGTAATTATGTTTATTCTAATTTTACATTATATTATATTATATAGATTATTTCTTTGAAATTATTATTTTTTTTTTCAGATGGCAACTCTTTCCTTTTCAAAAATAAATATAAGTAATTTACAATATATTATTCTGTTTTCCTTAAAAAAAATAACGCATTTAATCAAGTGTTTGTGTTTCAAGCCGTTGGCAACTCTGTTCCAAAATATTATGGTAAAATTTATGCATGATTTCCTTAAGACGTAATGTATTTAATAAGATCTTTTTTTACTTTTAGCCAATGGCAACACTTTTCCCACCAAAAACAAAAAAAATTCACCCGATTATGCAAACCAAATATTATAAAGATGATTATAAAAAAAAACAAAACTTACTCAGCTTTTCTTTCTTATCGGCCAATGTAGTGCACCACCTTGGATTCCGGAACTCAGCTGCTATAATGAATTTATAAAAGAAAAGATTTTGTTTTGGTTTTGGAGGGGGACACCGCACATAAATATTAAAAGCTATTCTTCTGTGATTAATTTTAGTAATTTACTTTCCTCTTTTTTTTTTTTTTTTTTTTTTTTTTTTCCAGCCAATTTGCCACTTCTAATCTCTATTTATTGGTTATTTACTTTTTTTTAAATTATTATTTACATTTCCTTTTTCTTCTTTTTTCCTTCTTACTTCTATCACAGGTAACGTAACAATTACACTCCCACTAAAATTTAACACTGGGATAGACCGGAGGGGGGGGGGGAGCTGCAGAGGGTAATTATCTGTCGGGATAGGTATATCAGGGAAGGGATATAACACTGGGACACCTTTTGGATGAGGTTGTTTTAGATGATGTTGATGATGATAGTGCTGGTGATGATGATGATGTTGGTGATGAGGTATGGGTTAGGCACGTAACTGTGTCCTAGTTGAAAACCAATTTTTTTTTATATTAGGTTTTTTCTTTCTAGGTTTTCTTCTTATTTTCTCCACACTTATTTATATATCTTTTCTTTTGTTATTACTAATTTCCTTTTTTTTTCGTTTTCAGGCACAGACCACTGTTCTTTTTTTTTTTGACGTATTTTCATTATTTCTTTATCTATTTTGTTTTACTACTCCCGCACCATACTTATCGTTTCTTTACGTGCACACTGCGTTTATAGTTTTTTTTTTTATTTTTATCTTTCTTGCTGGTGTATTTTCCATAACTTCCCTTTTTTTTCTTTACTTCAGATTTATTACACGGTTCAATTTAGATTCCTCGCGACCAGAATTAAAAGGAAGAAAAACCACACGTCAATATTCAGTTACTACCAACGCGCACAATTGATCAATTTCTTAATTTATCATATCGTTTCTCCATAGAGGTGTTGACTTCTTAAAATGCTGCAATCGACTGTCCAGTTTGACCTACTTCGATGGCTCAGCTGAACTTGTCCTGTACCAACTCGACCGTTGTTCTTTGTACATGTACATAGTCGGTACAGTTGGGTTGGTACATGGCAAGATCACACCATCGATTAGCGGCCACTCTTGCGGCTTATCTTTATACGGCAAATCTTCCACTAGCGGGTGGAGATAAGCTCGCCGATCTGTTGCCAAGGGAAGATATGTACGTATGTACAGGTTACGCATTATTTTTAATAATGTGGCAATTGAAAAAAAGGCAAGTAAGGTGGGTCAGGTAATTATGATGAGTTATTATTGAGTTATTATGATGAGTGATATTATTATTATGGTTGGTAAGTATTAATTGTGTTATTTATTTATTTCAGGTGAGTATTATAGGTTGTAAATAATTATTAAGGTAAGTATTATAGGTCGTTTATTATTAATGAAAAGAGAATATTATGTGGTTATGTTTATGGTACGTATTATTTGTATTTTATTATGAGAAAAGGTAAGTATTATCAGGGTTGCGAATTTATGAATTAAAAAATCCCTAAATCATAAGCTAATTGTTGACTTTTGATTTAAAAAAAATGTAATTCGCAAGCTAGTTGCTGATTTAGAATTGAAAATTTTTCAAGTCATAAGTTAGCTGGTGAATTATGAATTAAAATTTGTTCAATTCATAAGCCAGTTGGTGACTTGTGAATGCAATTTTTTCAATTCATAAGCTAGTTGGTGAATTATGAATTAAATTTTTTCAATTTAGAAGCCAGTTGGTGACTTGTGAATTAAATCTTTTTCAATTCATAAGTTAGTTGGTGACTTGTGAATTAAATTTTTTCAATTCATAAGCCAGTTGGTGAATTGTGAATTAAATTTTTTCAATTCATAAGCTAGTTGGTGAATTATGAATTAAATTTTTCAATTCAGAAGCCAGTTGGTGACTTGTGAATTAAATCTTTTTCAATGCATAAGTCAGTTGGTGACTTGTGAATTAAATTTTTTCAATTCATAAGCTAGATGGTGAATTATGAATTAAATCTTTTTCAATTCATAAGTCAGTTGGTGAATTATGAATTAAATTTGTTCATTTCATAAGCTAGTTGGTGAACTATGAATTAAATTTTTTCAATTCATAAGCTATTTGGTGAATTATGAATTAAATTTTTTCAATTCATAAGTCTGTTGGTGAATTATGAATTCAATTTTCCCAAGTCATGAGCTGATAAGTGAGTTATGAATTAAATCTTTTTCAATTCATAAGCTATTTTTTGAGTTATGAATTAAATTTATTAAATTAACTCAATTCTTCTTCTTGTGCACTGAATTATGCTTCGTTTGCTGCATTACAATTATCTTTAAAATGTAGTGATTGAAGTATTTTAAATCTCTTCTTAGTTACATTTATGTTAATAAACAAACCTCTAAAAATCTATTTTTGGTATAAAGTAAGTAGGTACTTTCCATTTTCTTTATCTTCAATATGAATGTTTTAGAAACTGCGACAGTTTTCGAAGGCTTTTCACTTCATTAACGCAATAATAACATCTCTTATTCCCCAAAAAAGTGAGGAGGCAGAAGTCATGAGGTTTTTGGTGAATCCAAGCTCTAGCCTCGAGGTTTTAAAAGACTTTCCTCTCATGCGATCACTGTTTATAAAATACAATACAGCCTTGCCATCTTCCGCTCCTGTGGAAAGGTTTTTTCAATGCTTGACTTACCGAAAAATAACCGCATTAATGACTCAAATTTTGAAATGCGAGTTATTTGCAAAACAAATGCAGATTTAAGATACAAGAAAATTGATTGAAAGATATTGTTTTTGGTTATTTATACATTGGTAGGTTAATGTATTTTGTTATTATTTTTATCTGTAATGATTTTTGTGTTGCTAAATACGTGTGAAACTGTTTTGACAAAAAATTTGAAAAAAAAATCAAAGATATGTATGTTTTCGTACAAAAAATCAAAAATTTTTAATTTATAAAAATTTCAAAAATTAAAATTTTTCACATTTTGAAATGCATTTTTTCTTCAACAACTTAGGACTTCTAAAATACAAAATTTCGCCACCATCATGGAAGCCACTCGATTTTGAAAAAACGGTACTATGGGAGGTGCCGTTTTTAGACTTATCATCTTAATGTCATGTTTAATTGTTATCTCAAAAAATTTTTCTGCACGATTGCAAAACTTGTCTAATCCGCAAAAGCGTGTCGAGCAAAAAACCTATCAAGGTTAGGTTAGGTTAAAATGGCTGTCAGGAAAACAACTGACACACTTAGACCAGTATTAGGTCCACTGTGATACTATAAAAATTATGTAAGGGAGTACCTCACTTAACAAAACCATTTGAAGCTTTTGATAAAGCGAAAGATATGCAGGGTACCTGGGTTCGCCAGATCGCTTAGATCATCAAGAAAATATTTTCCTAGATGCAGTTTTTTTTTAAAAGAGAGTGCAGGACATGAGCAGAGGAGGTGTGGGATTGTCTCCTCCTCCTCCTCATCTAAACAACTTCTGCAGAAGTCATTAAAGGAAACGCCGAGTCTTATGCTGGCGTGTCTTCCTATCAAACAAAGACAGTGTCCGGTGATGACATTGATAATAATTGATTACGGAGCTAAAGTGCAATCTGGTTATAGCAAATGTCTTGTGCGTTTAGGATCTAGTTTTGGCCATAAATGTTTCGTTGCCACACTCGCAGTGATAACGTTCCACCTATTATTTGTTCTATCCATTGCCTCTTGCTTTAGGATATAGCGATTGGTATACCATATACTATATTCAACCTGCTGGTTGAGATCGGTAGAACGGTTCCTTTTCTGGCGAGTTCATCGGCTTTGCAGTTACCCACGATATCTCTGTGCCCGGCACCCAAATAAGGTGAATATTGAACTCTTCAGCCATCTCCTTAAGAGATAGGCGACAGTCTGAGAAAATCCGGATATTCGCTGAGGATATCACGTTTTCTTTTAACCACGATTGGACCTCTTTGATCGCCAGAATTTCCGCTTGGAACACGCTACAGTGGTTTGGAAGGAGGAATGAGAGACTTACATTGGTTCTTTCTGAGTACCTACACCCCGCAGCCGACCCTTTCCTTGGTTTTTGACCCATCTGTATAGAAATGAATTGAATCATCTCTTAAGAATTCTTCGTCTTCCCAGGTAGTTCTCGATGGAATTGAGACTTGGAACTTATTATCAAAAACCAGTTGGGGGATGGTGTAGTCGGAGTGGCAAGGGATTGATCTGAATAAATTCAGGATTGCAGCGTGAACAATGCTTTTATCGGGAGATAGCTCTGATACGAATGAACCTAACTAGCACGCTATTATACTCCAAAAACCGTCTAGTAGATTCGCCTGTGCGAGGATTTGAAAAGATTCAATTCACAAGTCACCAACTACCTTACCAGATAATTTTTTTTTAATTCATAACTCACTTATCAGCTCATGACTTGGGAAAATTTAATTCATAATTCACCAACTGACTTATGAATTGAAAAAATTTAATTCATAATTCACCAAATAGCTTATGAATTGAAAAAATTTAATTCACAAGTCACCAACTGGCTTCTGAATTGAAAAAATTTAATTCATAATTCACCAACTAGCTTATGAATTGAAAAAATTTAATTCATAATTCACCAACTAGCTTATGAATTGAACAAATTTAATGCATAACTCACTTATCGGCTCATGACTTGGGAAAATTTAATTCATAATTCACCAACTGACTTATGAATTGAAAAAATTTAATTCACAAGTCACCAACTGACTTATGAATTGAAAAAGATTTAATTCACAAGTCACCAACTGGCTTCTGAATTGAAAAAGATTTAATTCATAATTCACCAACTAGCTTATGAATTGAAAAAATTTAATTCACAAGTCACCAACTGGCTCATGAATTGAAAAAGATTTAATTCATAACTCACTTATCAGCTCATGACTTGGGAAAATTTAATTCATAAGTCACCAATTAGCTTAAGAATTATTATTTGTTTAATTCATAATTCACATATTAGCTTGTGAATTAAGGACTAGCTTAAGCTAAGAAAAGAATTAAGCTTTTGCAACCCTGAGTATTATGTATGTTAATGTGTTATTATTTCAGGTATTATTATAGGATGTATTTTATTTATTGGTAATGTTATTATAAAAGGTAAATATTATTAAATTTGGTGGTATTATCGTATAGTAAGTATTATCAGAGTAGATTTTATGATTGTGATTATATTATGTCTATTATTTATGTATGTATTGTATTACTCTGTTCCCCACAAAACTTCACCTTTTGCCGAGTGCTCATGAGACTAAAGGTGAAGGAAAAGGGACACCTAATAGAGTTCCCAGAGTCTCATGCACAGACTGACAGCCGGGACGGGTAATTGTTATTGTTTTTTTTCGTCTAGGTTTGTGATCTTTTACTTCCGCAAGTCCTTGCCATGGAAAACTCCGGCCTTTTTGCCGTAAAGGTCTTCAAGTCCGTATAAATTGTTTCCTACTAGCTTGTATACTCTCATTTTGATGAATTTCGGACTGAGTTTTGCACAAAATTTCTTCGATGCGTCACTCTGCACAAAGTTCCGTCGAAAGACTATGTCACCAATTTCGAATTTGACATTTTTACTTCGCAGATTATAGTTATTTTCATAGCGAGAATGGGCGTCTGCAAGGGAAGCCTTTATGTGCGAGTGGAGAATATTCATTTTCGACGATTTGGAAAGATGTTCGATTTCGGAATTATTAAGTGCATTCAAGCTACGCAGAAGCCGGTAGTCTGACCCATGCTCCATACAACTCTGACCAAAGAGTGCTTCGTACGGTGACAGATGGATAGCGGAATGCACAGTGGTACGCAAGGCACTAGCGATGGAGGGTAGCTGATAATCCCAGTTCTTTTGGTGGTGGTCGATATATCCTCTGATGGCAGCGAGAATGGACCGGTTCACTCGTTCGCTGGCATTCGCCTGCGGGGAGTAAACGGCCGTCCGGACATGCGTAATTCCGTACGTTGTCATGTTTTTTTCGAACTCACGACTGATGAACTGCTTTCCATTGTAAAAAAGGATCGTTTCAGGAACCCCAAAAACGCAGAACACCTGTTCGTACGGGAACTTGAGAGCAATCTCGGTTGTCGCTCTACGAATCGCCTTGATCACGACGAACTTCGTCAGTTGGTCCAGTGCAACAATAATGTGCGTATTTCCATCTCGCGTGCGTGAATAAGGTCCCAAGAAATCGATGTACAGCATCTGAAATGGTCTATCGGCTACGAACGCTTTACCCATAGGGGGTCTAAGAGTGGCATTTGGAGCTTTCGAAGCCTTGCAAAGGTCGCACTTCTCTAAGAAAGCTTTAACCTGTGATGCCATTATAGGCCAGTAGAACCTTTGCTGCAGTCGGTATAGGGTTTTCGCGATCCCACCATGCGAAGCTCTATGGGGTTGATGAGCCAGAGAAATTAAGCGGTCGGTTAGCGGTTCCGGAACCCAAAGCTTCCAAACAAGGTCGTCCTCTACAGGATTTCCTGTGCAATGTTTGACCTTCTTATACACGAAATGGTTCGAGACTTGAAGGTCAGGTAGCTGGTCTTTTTGTTCTTCCATGTTTTTGATGAGCTTAAGGTATTCCGAAGACTTAAAACTTGGGTCCTCAAGGTCGATATGTAAGACATCGGAAGGATCGTTCAACCTCGAAACATCACAATCCAGAGCATCCACCTCGTGCACCCGTGAGAGTGCATCTGGCACAACGTTCAGAGATCCCTTGCGATGCTCGATGGAGAAATCGAATCCCTGAAGCTTTAAGCTCCATCTTGCCAAACGTCCGCTCAAATCCTTCTGTCCCATCAACCACTTCAAACTGGCATGATCAGTCACTATCCGGAAGGGATGTCCCTCGACATACGCTCGGAACTTTTGAACTCCCATGACAGCAGCAAGGCACTCACGCTCGGTCACACTATAATTCCGCTGGGCCGTGTTCAATTTCTGGGAGTGAAAGTAGATGGGTCGCTCATCTTCAATCTCGTCCAGCTGGCTTAGCACGCAGCCAACTCCAGTGTCAGAGGCGTCGCACTGAATGATGAACTTCTTATTAAAGTCCGGGTGCACTAGCACGGGTTGCGAAGTAAGAGCAGTCTTCAATTGGTTGAATGCGTCAGTTGCTGCATCGTTGAATTCAAACTTCTTGCCCTTTTTCAAGGTGTCGGTGATCGGGGCAGTTAACGACGAAAAGTCCTTTACGAAGCGACGGTACCATCCGGCAAGTAACAGGAAACGTCGCACCTGTTTCACGGTAGTGGGAATAGGAAACCCTGCAATAGCCGCTACTTTATCTGGATCCGTCTTAAGACAACCATCTCCGACAATGTATCCAAGGTACTTCAATTCCTTGAAACAGAATTTCAATTTTTTTACGTTCATCGTCAGTCCTGCTTCCTTCAGTCGACCGGCTAAAACCTTCAACAGTTCAATGTGCTCATCGAACGTGCTCGATACGGCGCAGGGACATAAGTCCCCGGGACATAAGTCCCAACTTTTATTTTTGGGACTTATGTCCCACTCAATTGAGACATAAATCCCAACTTCAATTTGGGAATTATGTCCCACGCCATCGGGACATAAGTGCCAACTTTTTTCCGTTGAAGATGGGACATAAGTCCCAACTTTTCAGGAATAGAGTTTAGTAAATCGTTGTACATTTCTACTAGGCAACCAAACAATTTTCGCTTGCCATAAAGTTGTTGGTCCTTGACACCTTTCTCTCAAGTGATTTTAGGTAATGGAACCAATAACCTCTAGTTAATCTCAGAATCATTTTTGAATTCCGTTTCGAAGGCTCTGTTCGAAATAGGTTGTAAGGGTAGCGGGCGATGGAAAATGTTTACTTCAATTATAGTTGAAGTATTTGCACATATAGTTCCTCTGACTTTCTACTCATTAGAAAGTAGAGATATGGTTTTCCGGAATTAGGAGATGTTATTTTACTTTTAGGATTTAGTAAAATTTTTTTGTTTGAAAAAGAAACTTAAGAAATTTTAATTTTTGAGTATTTGAGAAAATAAAATTAAAAAATCGCGCGATTTTTTAATTTTATTTTCTCAAATACTCAAAAATTAAAATTTCTTAAGTTTCTTTTTCAAACAAAAAAATTTTACTAAATCCTAAAAGTAAAATAACATCTCCTAATTCCGGAAAACCATATCTCTACTTTCTAATGAGTAGAAAGTCAGAGGAACTATATGTGCAAATACTTCAACTATAATTGAAGTAAACATTTTCCATCGCCCGCTACCCTTACAACCTATTTCGAACAGAGCCTTCGAAACGGATTTCAAAATTTTTTAAGTTTCTTTTTTAAACAAAAAAATTTTACTTACTACTAAAAGTAAAATAATATCTCCTAATTCCGGAAAACCATATCTTTACTTTCTAATGAGTAGTAAGTTTGCTTTTTGAAAAAAGAAGCTTCAAGAGTTTGAGAAAAACTCAGACAATTTTCCAGAAAGGCTTCTGAAAAAAATGTTTTAGCTTGTAAAAAGTATATTCGGAGGGACAAAAGTCCCAACTTTTATTTTTGGGACTTATGTCCCATCTAAGTGAGACATAAGTCCCAAGACGGATTTGGGACTTATGTCTCACTTGAGTGGGACATAAGTCCCAAAAATAAAAGTTGGGACTTATGTCCCGCGGACTTATGTCCCTGCGCCGCTCGATACCACCAGCAGATCATCCAGGTACGGAAAGATTTTTTCTCGCAGCTGATGCGGTACCACTTTGTCCATGAGCCTGACCATGCTTTGTGGCGCATTACAGAGGCCAAAGGGCATAACCGTAAACTGCAACAGGGGCATGCCGGGCACAGTAAACGCTGTCTTTTCTCGGGATTCTTTCTCCAGAGTTATCTGCCAGAACGCGTCCTTAAGATCCACGCTCGAGATGAAACGAGTATCATGAAGACGCGATAGCAATCCCCCTATATGAGATATTGGATACGCATCTTTCTTGGTCTTCTCATTAACTTTTCTGTAGTCCAGACACAAGCGATTTTTGCCAGGCTTACGGACTAAGACCACTGGAGAGCTCCATGCGCTCGTGCTCTCTTCAATCACGCCAAGTTGAAGCATGCGTTCCAATTCCTCATATAGGAGTTTCTGCACCACTGGAGAAACCGGATAGTGACGTTGTTTAATTGGCTCTGCATTTCCTGTTTCGATGGTGTGTACCTCCAGGGTTGTTTTTCCTAAGCCTTGTACGGCAGAGGAAGGAAACAAACTGATGGCATCTTTTAACCGTCGGGATTGATCTACCGTCAGCTCGTGAGCGTTCGGATCCACATCCATTTCGACTGGGCATTGAACCGTTGAAATTTCCGAAATCAACTGACGCGCGATGTCAAATTCCTTCCAGAAGTCGATCCCAAGATATAGTCTTTGCTGCAAAGACGGAACCACATACAGGGGGATTGTTTTCGTCTTCCCTTTATAGGTAACGTCTACCACAATCTTTCCCACAATCGTTTGGCGTTTTCCATCCGCGGTTTTTACCTCTGTAGAAAGTTTGGAAAAGTTTTGATGGTGTTTTTGAAGAAAATCAGCTCCACCCGCTCCCAAGCAACTGATGCTGGCTCCACTGTCCAGTAGGCCCAAAACAGCTTCTCCGAAAATTCGGACTTCAGCATACGGAGGGGGGTCGTCTGAGCTACACCGCGTAGTTGCTTCGATGGCCTTGTAGGCTTCTCTTTTCTTTCCAAACTTACTCCTCAGTTTAGCCACTTTTGCCGATACGATGGTGTTTTAACCTCCAAAAATGCGTTTTCTCGCCTCCATATAATTTTGGAGACTTTCATGCAGGGGTAAAAGAGGAGTTATAGCAGGTTTAGGTGGTGTAGGTATCACGGGATTAGAAGGACGTTTTAGGACTCTTATGACAGGAATAGGAGGGACTAGGGAGGTCTCACAAGGAAGTGGATAAGATTGGGACGGGGAGGTAGTATGAAGTGGAATGGTAGGTTCTATTTGGACTCCGGGTTCATCTCCAGAGAGAAATTCCCCCGAGTCTTCAGACTGCTCTTTGGCTCGTTTCCCGAGCATCGAGGACATTGCGGAGAGGTAGTGTTTTCCCAACCACATCTGAAACAAAAGAGAGATCTCTGCGGATTAGGGCATTCAAAGAATAAATGGCCCTTACCCTTGCAATTCCAACAAGTGAAATTGCGATTGTCCCTCTCCTGTCTCGAGTGGAATGCCTCTAACTCGGGCACAAAAGGTTTTTCTTCCGTCATTTCCTCCACAAGTTCCGAAATGGCGCTTTTACGCGGTGGTGGTATATTCCCAAATCGGGTTTTCGGGGCTCCAGCTTCACGATCAAGGAGATATTTCTCGACCTTACGGCAGACATGAACCATTTCTGTCAGGCAGGTGGTGTGGAAGGTGATGAGAAGCGTTCCCATCTCTCTTCGCACATTGTTCTTGACAATGTCGATGATTTCGTCATCGGACTTTGGAGTTTTCAACTTTCCATTCAACTTCTGTATCGCTGCGTAGAAGTCTTCGAAGGTTTCAGCGGGGCCTTGATGTCTATCATATAACCTTCTTGACAGCTCTGAGTCGGTTTCTAAGCTCCTAAATCTTTCGATAAGGGCGTTCTTTAGCACCAACCAGGTTATATCAGGGTTCGCCTTGAGGTAGACCCAAAACCAGGTCTCTACCGTTGCCGAAATGAAGTGGTGGAAGTTGAGAACCACTTCGTCCCAGGTAGTTCCGTAGCTTATTTTCAGTCGCTACAGCCTAAATAAAAAGTCATCGACAGACATTTGACGGTTGTCATATTTTAGTCCCCACATGTGAAAGTTCTGTCGCTTGTATCCTAACTGGCTTGTCTGAGGCAGAGAATTGTTAACAGGATCGCTCAGGGTCAAATTGTGCAGTTGTCGCAGAAATTCATCCACATTCGAGTTGTCCGCTGCTGTACTACGACGTGGAGGTGAGCGAGCTCGAGGAGGTGATCGGTTTCGTTGAGGCAGGCAATTTCTCGGGAGAGTTGGTGGTGGCACACCCGCAGGTTTGGAGAAGCCAGCTTGGCTCTCCTCTAGGCTTCGTCTTTCTCGTTCGCGACACCGATTCACTTCAGGAGTTGTAGCCAAAATCGTCTCTCGAACAATGCTCGCAATTTCTTCTCGCATAGCGCTTCTGGTTCGTTCCAGCTCACCCGTGAAGAACCTAAAATCTTCGGCACGACTCGCACCAACAGCAGCAGTGACAACTCCCTGAATATAGCTAGACAGTTGTTCTCCGCTTTCGCCTAATGATTCTCGTTCTCGTGGTGTAAGAGCCGGTAGCCCTGACTGGGATCTTCGAGTCGCCCTAGAGGCTTCTTCTTGAGCCATCAATGACGCAGCTCCTTCTTCTGGTGGAATTGTATTGTTCGCAGACTCGGACGTATTATTAACCTCGCCAAGGTCTCCAAAAGAGTCACTGAACAGGTGTGACCTGAGGACTCGGCCTCGCAGACTTGTATTTGGCTTGTAGCCCTTTTTCCTACCACGCATTATTATGGGTTTTCTATATCTTTACTAAATCGCAAACCCCCAATGGTTTGTAAAACTAAAAGTTTGTAAAGCTAAACAAAAATTTTAGATTTTCAAAAGATTCGATTGATCTAAAAGTTTTTTTTTTCTCTAGTTACTTCAAATAGTTTTTTGTTTAAAATTCTTCTAAATGTACTTGATTTTTATTTTTCTATTCTGTTCTATTTTCTATATGTGTATATGGTTTTTTT
Organism: Melanostoma scalare; assembly: GCA_949752695.1. Classification (NCBI taxonomy): domain Eukaryota; kingdom Metazoa; phylum Arthropoda; class Insecta; order Diptera; family Syrphidae; genus Melanostoma; species Melanostoma scalare. The sequence continues at coordinate 80,159,700 of OX456986.1, read as the reverse complement.
TTTTTTTGTTTGTTTTGTTTTTCAAATTGAGGCACGCTGGATGTGTGGAGGAGGACAGGATTCGCGGCAGGGCCCCTACTGGAACACCTAGTTGGATCCAGAACACCAACAGACATATTGCGACTACACTTAGTGCCACCGTCTAGGATTCGTTAAAGGGATTGAGCTGGCAATGCTCAGTAGGCTTCATCGCCAAGCTGGCAGACCAGCTTCAACCCACTTGATTGAAAATGAAAGCTTATGAAATTCAAATAAAACTTAAACAACTGAAGCTGAAATATGCTTCGAACTTAAGCTTTAAGATTACACGAAAATCATTTTTTTTTTTTTTTGAAAACTCCTGCTTACTCATACGCAGCTGCGTAAACCGAGATCAAACTCTCATTTACCGGACGATGGCAACGGAAATTCCAAAAAAAAAGTCTTGAGATCTTAAAATTGTTGGTTGTTTTCCGAATCCTAGACATGAACACTACGTGCGTCTACACTATACCTGCTCTTGGCATTCTGGCCAACCTCCACAAAGATGAAAAAAAAAAAATGAAACAGTTAAAGACAATCGGGCCCCACGTTGGGCGCCACCTACACACAGCGTAGTTGCTTCGATGGCCTTGCAGGCTTCTCTTTTCTTTCCAAACTTACTCCTCAGTTTAGCCACTTTTGCCGATACGATGGTGTTTTGACATCCAAAAATGCGTTTTCTCGCCTCCATATAATTTTGGAGCCTTTCATGCAGGGGTAAAAGAGGAGTTGTAGCAGGTTTAGGTGGTGTAGGTATCACGGGATTAGGAGGACGTTTTAGGACTCTTATGACAGGAATAGGAGGGACTAGGGAGGTCTCACAAGGAAGTGGATAGGATTGGGACGGGGAGGTAGTGTGAAGTGGAATGGTAGGTTCATGGCGGAGAGGTAGTGTTTTCCCAACCACATCTGAAACAAAAGAGAGATCTCTGCGGATTAGGGCATTCAAAGAATGAATGGCCCTTACCCTTGCAATTCCAACAAGTGTAATTGCGAGTGTCCCTCTCCTGTCTCGAGTGGAATGCCTCTAACTCGGGCACAAAAGGTTTTTCTTCCGTCATTTCCTCCACAAGTTCCGAAATGGCGCTTTTACGCGGTGGTGGTATATTCCCAAATCGGGTTTTCGGGGCTCCAGCTTCACGATCAAGGAGATATTTCTCGACCTTACGGCAGACATGAACCATTTCTGTCAGGCAGGTGGTGTGGAAGGTGATGAGAAGCGTTCCCATCTCTCTTCGCACATTGTTCTTGACAATGTCGATGATTTCGTCATCGGACTTTGGAGTTTTCAACTTTCCATTCAACTTCTGTATCGCTGCGTAGAAGTCTTCGAAGGTTTCAGCGGGGCCTTGATGTCTATCATATAACCTTCTTGACAGCTCTGAGTCGGTTTCTAAGCTCCTAAATCTTTCTATTAGGGCGTTCTTTAGCACCAACCAGGTTATATCAGGGTTCGCCTTGAGGTAGACCCAAAACCAGGTCTCTACCGTTCCCGAAATGAAGTGATGGAAGTTGAGAACCACTTCGTTCCAGGTAGTTCCGTAGCTTATTTTCAGTCGCTACAGCCTAAATAAAAAGTCATCGACAGACATTTGACGGTTGTCATATTTTAGTCCCCACATGTGAAAGTTCTGTCGCTTGTATCCTAACTGGCTTGTCTGAGGCAGAGAATTGTTAACAGGATCGCTCAGGGTCAAATTGTGCAGTTGTCGCAGAAATTCATCCACATTCGAGTTGTCCGCTGCTGTACTACGACGTGGAGGTGAGCGAGCTCGAGGAGGTGATCGGTTTCGTTGAGGCAGGCAATTTCTCGGGAGAGTTGGTGGTGGCACACCCGCAGGTTTGGAGAAGCCAGCTTGGCTCTCCTCTAGGCTTCGTCTTTCTCGTTCGCGACACCGATTCACTTCAGGAGTTGTAGCCAAAATCGTCTCTCGAACAATGCTCGCAATTTCTTCTCGCATAGCGCTTCTGGTTCGTTCCAGCTCACCCGTGAAGAACCTAAAATCTTCGGCACGACTCGCACCAACAGCAGCAGTGACAACTCCCTGAATATAGCTAGACAGTTGTTCTCCGCTTTCGCCTAATGATTCTCGTTCTCGTGGTGTAAGAGCCGGTAGCCCTGACTGGGATCTTCGAGTCGCCCTAGAAGCATCTTCTTGAGCCATCAATGACGCAGCTCCTTCTTCTGGTGGAATTGTATTGTTCGCAGACTCGGACGTATTATTAACCTCGCCAAGGTCTCCAAAAGAGTCACTGAACAGGTGTGACCTGAGGACTCGGCCTCGCAGACTTGTATTTGGCTTGTAGCCCTTTTTCCTACCACGCATTATTATGGGTTTTCTATATCTTTACTAAATCGCAAACCCCCAATGGTTTGTAAAACTAAAAGTTTGTAAAGCTAAACAAAAATTTTAAATTTTTAAAAGATTCGATTGATATAAAAGTTTTTTTTTTCTCTAGTTACTTCAAATAGTTTTTTGTTTAAAATTCTTCTTAATGTACTTGATTTTTATTTTTCTATTCTGTTCTATTTTCTATATGTGTATATGGTTTTTTTTTTTTTTTTGTTTGTTTTGTTTTTCAAATTGAGGCACGCTGGATGTGTGGAGGAGGACAGGATTCGCGGCAGGGCCCCTACTGGAACACCTAGTTGGATCCAGAACACCAACAGACATATTGCGACTACACTTAGTGCCACCGTCTAGGATTCGTTAAAGGGATTGAGCTGGCAATGCTCAGTAGGCTTCATCGCCAAGCTGGCAGACCAGCTTCAACCCACTTGATAGAAAATGAAAGCATATGAAATTCAAATAAAACTTAAACAACTGAAGCTGAAATATGCTTCGAACTTAGGCTTTAAGATTACACGAAAATCATTTTTTTTTTTTTGAAAACTCCTGCTTACTCATACGCAGCTGCGTAAACCGAGATCAAACTCTCATTTACCGGACGATGGCAACGGAAATTCCAAAAAAAAGTCTTGAGATCTTAAAATTGTTGGTTGTTTTCCGAATCCTAGACATGAACACTACGTGCGTCTACACTATACCTGCTCTTGGCATTCTGGCCAACCTCCACAAAGATGAAAAAAAAAATGAAACAGTTAAAGACAATCGGGCCCCACGTTGGGCGCCACCTACACACAGCGTAGTTGCTTCGATGGCCTTGCAGGCTTCTCTTTTCTTTCCAAACTTACTCCTCAGTTTAGCCACTTTTGCCGATACGATGGTGTTTTGACATCCAAAAATGCGTTTTCTCGCCTCCATATAATTTTGGAGCCTTTCATGCAGGGGTAAAAGAGGAGTTGTAGCAGGTTTAGGTGGTGTAGGTATCACGGGATTAGGAGGACGTTTTAGGACTCTTATGACAGGAATAGGAGGGACTAGGGAGGTCTCACAAGGAAGTGGATAGGATTGGGACGGGGAGGTAGTGTGAAGTGGAATGGTAGGTTCATGGCGGAGAGGTAGTGTTTTCCCAACCACATCTGAAACAAAAGAGAGATCTCTGCGGATTAGGGCATTCAAAGAATGAATGGCCCTTACCCTTGCAATTCCAACAAGTGTAATTGCGAGTGTCCCTCTCCTGTCTCGAGTGGAATGCCTCTAACTCGGGCACAAAAGGTTTTTCTTCCGTCATTTCCTCCACAAGTTCCGAAATGGCGCTTTTACGCGGTGGTGATATATTCCCAAATCGGGTTTTCGGGGCTCCAGCTTCACGATCAAGGAGATATTTCTCGACCTTACGGCAGACATGAACCATTTCTGTCAGGCAGGTGGTGTGGAAGGTGATGAGAAGCGTTCCCATCTCTCTTCGCACATTGTTCTTGACAATGTCGATGATTTCGTCATCGGACTTTGGAGTTTTCAACTTTCCATTCAACTTCTGTATCGCTGCGTAGAAGTCTTCGAAGGTTTCAGCGGGGCCTTGATGTCTATCATATAACCTTCTTGACAGCTCTGAGTCGGTTTCTAAGCTCCTAAATCTTTCGATAAGGGCGTTCTTTAGCACCAACCAGGTTATATCAGGGTTCGCCATGAGGTAGACCCAAAACCAGGTCTCTACCGTTCCCGAAATGAAGTGATGGAAGTTGAGAACCACTTCGTCCCAGGTAGTTCCGTAGCTTATTTTCAGTCGCTACAGCCTAAATAAAAAGTCATCGACAGACATTTGACGGTTGTCATATTTTAGTCCCCACATGTGAAAGTTCTGTCGCTTGTATCCTAACTGGCTTGTCTGAGGCAGAGAATTGTTAACAGGATCGCTCAGGGTCAAATTGTGCAGTTGTCGCAGAAATTCATCCACATTCGAGTTGTCCGCTGCTGTACTACGACGTGGAGGTGAGCGAGCTCGAGGAGGTGATCGGTTTCGTTGAGGCAGGCAATTTCTCGGGAGAGTTGGTGGTGGCACACCCGCAGGTTTGGAGAAGCCAGCTTGGCTCTCCTCTAGGCTTCGTCTTTCTCGTTCGCGACACCGATTCACTTCAGGAGTTGTAGCCAAAATCGTCTCTCGAACAATGCTCGCAATTTCTTCTCGCATAGCGCTTCTGGTTCGTTCCAGCTCACCCGTGAAGAACCTAAAATCTTCGGCACGACTCGCACCAACAGCAGCAGCGACAACTCCCTGAATATAGCTAGACAGTTGTTCTCCGCTTTCGCCTAATGATTCTCGTTCTCGTGGTGTAAGAGCCGGTAGCCCTGACTGGGATCTTCGAGTCGCCCTAGAAGCATCTTCTTGAGCCATCAATGACGCAGCTCCTTCTTCTGGTGGAATTGTATTGTTCGCAGACTCGGACGTATTATTAACCTCGCCAAGGTCTCCAAAAGAGTCACTGAACAGGTGTGACCTGAGGACTCGGCCTCGCAGACTTGTATTTGGCTTGTAGCCCTTTTTCCTACCACGCATTATTATGGGTTTTCTATATCTTTACTAAATCGCAAACCCCCAATGGTTTGTAAAACTAAAAGTTTGTAAGGCTAAACAAAAATTTTAAATTTTTAAAAGATTCGATTGATCTAAAAGTTTTTTTTTTTTTCTCTAGTTACTTCAAATATTTTTTTGTTTAAAATTCTTTTAAATGTACTTGATTTTTTTTTCTATTCTGTTCTATTCTATATGTGTATATGTTTTTTTTTTTTTTTTTTTGTTTTTCAAATAGAGGCACGCTGGGTGTGTGGAGAAGGACAGGATTCGCGGCAGGGCCCCTACTGGAACACCTAGTTGGATCCAGAACACCAACAGACATATTGCGACTACACTTAGTGCCACCGTCTAGGATTCGTTAAAGGGATTGAGCTGGCAATGCTCAGTAGGCTTCATCGCCAAGCTGGCAGACCAGCTTCAACCCACTTGATTGAAAATGAAAGCTTATGAAATTCAAATAAAACTTAAACAACTGAAGCTGAAATATGCTTCGAACTTAGGCTTTAAGATTACACGAAAATCATTTTTTTTTTTTTTTTTAAAACTCCTGCTTACTCATACGCAACTGCGTAAACCGAGATCAAACTCTCATTTACCGGACGATGGCAACGGAAATTCAAAAAAAAAAATCTTGAGATCTTAAAATTGTTGGTTGTTTTCCGAATCCTAGACATGAACACTACGTGCGTCTACACTATACCTGCTCTTGGCATTCTGGCCAACCTCCACAAAGATGAAAAAAAATGAAACAGTTTAAGACAATCGGGCCCCACGTTGGGCGCCACCTGTAACGAAATGGACCAAGGCCCCTCTCTCTCCTTGTAGACCACCGTTACAACCTCATGGCTACAGGCGCATGAGGCTGATCCGGGCAGCAGGAAAGAGAGGGGTGTCCAGGCTACGACCCCCTTTGGCATGCTTGTTTGTTTGGGCTGAGCTCGTCGGACGGGGTGAGTTCCTGGAGCTGCAGCACTTCACGGTCGTTACGAATCTCATGCCTATATTATTCGATGAAGAGGGACTCGATTAACTATTTGTGGAGGGGTGATTCCAATAAGGGGGAGGGTCCAGATGTTATGGGCCCTCGGAGGATTTTCCCGCCCTTGTATCCGGTTGGATACCACCAATGGCTACCACTACCTCCCGGAATATGTGGCAGCCCCTAATCCACAACTACCTACCGCCCCTGTCCTTTAACCACCAGCTTACCTCATTCTGACCCCTTAGCTTCTCATTCTTCTACCTTGTCTTTATCAAAAAGCCATAGTTTAAAACGTTATAAAATTTTTATTGGGCACTTAGGCAATTCTACTCATTAATTCGTGATTAATTTCAATTCATTAATTTAATTAATTTTTATTAATTAATTTATTAATTAATTTAAATTAAAAAAAAAACCAAAATTTAAACATACTAGGTGGCAACCCTATTTCCCTTTCCGGTAAGTATCTATTCAATCTCTTTATATAGTTGAAGGATTATTAAAATTAAAAAAAAATTTTTTTTTCAGATGGCAATTTACAATTAAATTTTCAGGTAATTATGTTTATTCTAATTTTACATTATATTATATTATATAGATTGTTTCTATGAAATTATTATTATTATTTTTTTTTTTTCAGATGGCAACTCTTTCCTTTTCAAAAATAAATATAGTTAGTTTACAATATATTATTCTGTTTTCCTTAAAAAAAATAACGCATTTAATCAAGTGTTTGTGTTTCAAGCCGTTGGCAACTCTGTTCCAAAATATTATGGTAAAATTTATGCATGATTTCCTTAAGACGTAATGTATTTAATAAGATCTTTTTTTACTTTTAGCCGATGGCAACACTTTTCCCACCAAAAACAAAAAAAATTCACCCGATTATGCAAACCAAATATTATAAAGATGATTATAAAAAAAAACAAAACTTACTCAGCTTTTCTTTCTTCTCGGCCAATGTAGTGCACCACCTTGGATTCCGGAACTCAGCTGCTATAATGAATTTATAAAAGAAAAGATTTTGTTTTGGTTTTGGAGGGGGGTCACCGCACATAAATTTTAAAAGCTGTTCTTCTGTGATTAATTTTAGTAATTTTCTTTCCCCCTTTTTTTTTTTTTTTTTATTTCCAGCCAATTTGCCACTTCTAATCTCTATTTATTGGTTATTTACTTTTTTTTAAATTATTATTTAAATTTCCTTTTTCTTCTTTTTTTTCTTCTTAATTCTATCACAGGTAACGTAACAATTACACTCACACTAAAATTTAACACAGGGATAGACCGGAGGGGGGGGGGGGAGCTGCAGAGGGCAATTATCTGTCGGGATAGGTATATCAGGGAAGGGATATAACACTGGGACACCTTTTGGATGAGGTTGTTTTAGATGATGTTGATGATGATGGTGCTGGTGATGATGATGATGTTGGTGATGAGGTATGGGTTAGGCACGTAACTGTGTCCTAGTTGAACACCACTTTTTTTTATATTAGGTTTTTTCTTTCTAGGTTTTCTTCTTATTTTCTCCACACTTATTTATCTTTTCTTTTGTTATTACTAATTTCCTTTTTTTTTCGTTTTCAGGCACAGACCACTGTTCTTTTTTTTTTGACGTATTTTCATTATTTCTTTATCTATTTTGTTTTACTACTCCCGCACCATACTTATCGTTTCTTTACGTGCACACTGCGTTTATAGTTTTTTTTTTATTTTTATCTTTCTTGCTGGTGTATTTTCCATAACTTCCCTTTTTTTTCTTTACTTCAGATTTATTACACGGTTCAATTTAGATTCCTCGCGACCAGAATTAAAAGGAAGAAAAACCACACGTCAATATTCAGTTACTACCGACGCGCACAATTGATCAATTTCTTAATTTATCATATCGTTTCTCCATAGAGGTGTTGACTTCTTAAAATGCTGCAATCGACTGTCCAGTTTGACCTAGTTCGATGGCTCAGCTGAACTTGTCCTGTACCAACTCGACCGTTGTACTTTGTACATGTCGGTACAGTTGGGTTGGTACATGGCAAGATCACACCATCGATTAGCGGCCACTCTTGCGGCTTATCTTTATACGGCAAATCTTCCACTTGCGGGTGGAGATAAGCTCGCCGATCTGTTGCCAAGGGAAGATATGTACGTATGTACAGGTTACGCATTATTTTTAATAATGTGGCAATTGTAAAAAGGCAAGTAAGGTGGGTCAGGTAATTATGATGAGTTATTATTGAGTTATTATGATGAGTGATATTATTATTATGGTTGGTAAGTATTAATTGTGTTATTTATTTCAGGTGAGTATTATAGATTGTAAATAATTATTAAGGTAAGTATTATAGGTCGTTTATTATTAATGAAAAGAGAATATTATGTGGTTATGTTTTTGGTGCGTATTATTTGTATTTTATTATGAGAAAAGGTAAGTATTATGTATGTTAATGTGTTATTATTTCAGGTATTATTATAGGATGTATTTTATTTATTGGTAATGTTATTATAAATGGTAACTATTATTAAATTTGGTGGTATTATCGTATAGTAAGTATTATCAGAGTAGATTTTATGATTGTGATTATATTATGTCTATTATTTATGTATGTATTGTATTATTCTGTTCCCCACATTCACTACTACATTTAATGCACTAAGCGTATGTCTGTGGGATGTAACCAATAAATTTTTAATTTTAAGTTATTCTTTCCAGCAATTATCCCTTTTGCAACACAATGTGAAGCATGCTTTCTGCTTCTTTGAGAAATTTTTTTTTTCTCTTTTTTTTTTCGTTAATAAACTAAACCTCTACGGCGGAATGCTCGGACACAAAATCTGCAAACATGAATTGTTTCTTTATCTTTTTATTTGCAACACGTTGATTTGTTGCATATTATAAGATTTTTTTTTTTTTTGTACTCGTACTATATTTCAATAAACACGTATTATTACTATGTTTTTTCCTATCGACACAACACCGCACTCGCACTTTATAGTTTCTTAATTTTCGTTCTTTTGTACTTTACTTCTTTGTTCTTAACTTTATGATGCATACCGCTTACGAGAGGTAAATTTGCTTCTGCACTTTCCGACTGTCCAAAAGATAATGAATTGCCCACCCCAGGTACCCATCAACACTTTTGGCTCATCTCGTTATGTACCAGCTGGACCGTTGCGTACAATGTACATTTGCAATGCAGCAGTCAGCTAGTACATAACGAGCTCACGCCACCAAATTAACGGGTAACCGTCTGGGCTGATCATCACCCGATCCATTTCATTTACTTCAATTGAAGGTTGGTATGGCTAGAAATGGTAAACGGTTGCGGTTTTCTTCGGTGCATGATAAGCAAATATGTACGTAGTTATAATGCTAGGGGAATTTGATGTTGTGGAGTGCGATGTTGGTGCGATTTTTTTTTTCCTTTTTCTTTTTGCAAGACTTATGTGTTATGTGATTATGTATTATTAGATATTAGTTGATTGTTGGGATTTTTATTATTGTTGTTATTGTTATTAGTTCATGAGGTTAATTGTATTATGAGGTTGTAAGTACATATTATAGGGTCTATGTATTATAATGTGATATTAAGTTAGTTCGGTTTTAATAGGTTTCAATATGTTATGTTTTGAGTGAGGCTAAGTATGTTTGTGTTGTATATCTTTAGGCTAGGTTTTATTAAGGATAGGGAGATTTATGATAGTGGAAAGTGGATAAGTTTTATTTAGGATAAGAAGTTTTTTTTATGCCAGATTTTATTTAGGTTTTATTAGGATAGGAATATTTATGCTACTTGATAGGTTTTATTTAGGTTAAGTATTTTCGTGCGAGGTTTTATTAAGAATAAAAAGAATTATGATAGGTTTTATTTAGGCTAAGAGTATTTAGGCTAGGTTTTGTGATAGGTTTTATGTAGGATAGGAATATTTATGCCAGGTTTTATTTAGGTTTTGTTAGGATAGGACTATTTATGCTAGGTTTTATAATAGGTTTAATTCTTATTTAAGTTCTCCACAAAACTTCGCCTTTTCACGAGTGCCCATGAGTCTCAAGGTGAAGGAAAAGGAACACCTAATAGAATTCCCAGAGTCTCATGAACAGACTGATAGCCGGGCCAGGTGATTATTAGTTTTTTTTTTTTTTTTGTTTTATTATTGTGGATGTTTGTGTTTGTTTACTTTCGCAAGTCCTTGCCATGGAAAACTCCTGCTTTTTTCCCGTTAAGGTCTTCAAGGCCGTATAAATTGTTTCCTACTAGCTTGCATACTCTCATTTTGACGAATTTTGGACTAAGTTTTGCACAAAATTTCTTCGAAGCGTCACTCTGCACAAAGTTCCGTCGAAAGACTATGTCACCAATTTCGAATTTGACATTTTTACTTCGCAGATTATAGTGAAATATATGAAAATACATAGCGAGAATGGGCTTCTGCAAGGGAAGCTTTTATATGCGAGTGGAGGATATTCATTTTCGACGATTTGGAAAGATGTTCGATTTCCGAATTGTTAAGTGCATTCAAGCTACGCAGAAGCCGGTAGTCCGACCCATGCTCTATACACGTCTGACCAAAGAGTGCTTCGTACGGTGACAGGTGGATAGCGGAATGCACAGTGGTACGCAAGGCACTAGCGATGGAGGGTAGTTGACAGTCCCAGTTCCTTTGGTCGTGGTCGATATATCCTCTGATGGCAGCGAGAATGGACCGGTTCACTCGTTCGCTGGCATTCGCCTGCGGGGAGTAAACGGCCGTCCGGACATGCGTAATTCCGTACGTTGACATGCTTTTCTCGAACTCCCGACTGATGAATTTCTTCCCATTGTCCGAAAGGATCGTTTCAGGAACCCCAAAAACGCAGAACACCTGTTCGTACAGGAACTTGAGAGCAATCTCGGTTGTCGCTCTACGAATCGCCTTGATCACGACGAACTTCGTCAGTTGGTCCAGTGCAACAATAATGTGGGTGTTTCCATCTCACGAGCGTGGGTAAGGTCCCAAGAAATCGATGTGAAGCATCAGAAATGGTCTATCGGCTACGAACGCTTTACCCATAGGGGGTCTAAGAGTGGCATTTGGAGCTTTCGAAGCCTTGCAAAGGTCGCACTTCTTCTGCCATGTTAGGCCAGTAGAACCTTTGCTGCAGTCGGTATAGGGTTTTCGCGATCCCACCATGCGAAGCTCTAGGGGGTTGATGAGCCAGAGAAATTAAGCGGCCGGTTAGCGGTTCCGGAACCCTAAGCTTCCATACTAGGTCGTCCTCTACAGGATTTCCTGTGCAATGTTTGACCTTCTTATACACGAAATGGTTCGAGACTTGAAGGTCAGGTAGCTGGTCTTTTTGTTCTTCGATGTTTTTGATGAGCTTAAGGTAATCCGAAGATTTAAAACTTGGGGCCTCAAGGTCGATATGTAAGACATCGGAAGGATCGTTCAACCTCGTAACATCACAATCCAGAGCATCCACCTCGTGTACCCGTGAGAGTGCATCTGGCACAACGTTCAGGGATCCCTTGCGATGCTCGATGGAGAAATCGAATCCCTGAAGCTTTAAGCTCCATCTCGCCAAACGTCCGCTCAAATCCTTCTGTCCCATCAACCACTTCAAACTGGCATGATCAGGCACTATCCGGAAGGGATGTCCCTGACATACGCTCGGAACTTTTGAACTCCCATGACAGCAGCAAGGCACTCACGCTCGGTCACACTATAATTCCGCTGGGCCGTGTTCAATTTCTGGGAGTGAAAGTAGATTTGTCGCTCATCCCCAATCTCGTCCAGCTGGCTTAGCACGCAGCCAACTCCAGTGTCAGAGGCGTCGCACTGAATGATGAACTCCTTATTGAAGTCCGGGTGAACTAGCACGGGTTGCGAAGTCAGAGCAGTCTTCAATTGGTTGAATGCGTCAGTTGCTGCATCGTTGAACTCAAACATCTTGCCCTTTTTCAAGGTGTCGGTGATCGGGGCAGTTAACGACGAAAAGTCCTTTACGAAACGACGGTACCATCCGGCAAGTCCCAGGAAACGTCGAACCTGCTTTACGGTAGTGGCAATAGAAAACTCTGGAATGGCCGCTACTTTATCTGGATCCGTCTTAAGACAACCATCTCCGACAATGTATCCAAGGTACTTCAATTCCTTGAAACAAAATTTCGACTTTTTATCATTCATTGTCAGTCCCGCTTCCTTCAGTCGACCGGCTAAAATCTTCAACAGTTCAATGTGCTCATCGAACGTGCTCGATACCACCAGCAGATCATCCAGGTACGGGAAGATTTTCTCTCGCAGCTGATGCGGTACCACTTTGTCCATGAGCCTGACCATGCGTTGTGGCGCATTAAAGAGGCCAAAGGGCATAACCGTAAACTGCAACAGGGGCATGCCGGGCACAGTAAACGCAGTCTTTTCCCGGGATTCTTTCTCCAGTGGGATCTGCCACAACGCGTCTTTGAGATCCACGCTCGAAATGAAACGAGTATCGTGAAGCCGCGATAGCAATCCCCCTATATGAGATATTGGATACGCATCTTTCTTGGTTTTCTCATTGACTTTTCGGTAGTCCAGACACAAGCGATTTTTGCCAGGCTTGCGGACCAAGACTACTGGAGAACTCCATGCGCTCGTTCTCTCTTCGATTACGCCAAGTTGAAGCATGCGTTCCAATTCCTCATATAGGAGTTTCTGCACCGCTGGAGAAACCGGATAGTGACGTTCTTTAATTGGCTCTGCATTTCCTGTGTCGATGGTGTGTACCTCCAGGTTTTTTTTTCCTAAGCCCTGTGCGGCAGAGGAAGGAAACAAACTGATGGCATCTTTTAACCGTCGGGATTGATCTACCGTCAGCTCGTGAGCGTTCGGATCCACATCCATTTCGATTGGGCAATGAACCGTTGAAATCTCCGAAATCAACTGAGGTGCGATGTCAAATTCCTTCCAGAAATCGATTCCAGGATACAGTCTTTGTTGCAAAGACGGAACCAGATATAGGGGAATTGTTTTCGTCGTCCATTTATAACTTACCTCCGCATCGAACTTTCCTACTATGTTCTGATGTTTTCCATCTGCGGTCTTGACTTCGGAAGAGATTTTCGTGAAGTTTTGTCCGTGTTTACGCAGGAACTCATACCCATCAAATCCTAAGCAACTGATGCTTGCACTACTATCCAAGAGGCCCGATATGGGTTCGTTGAATATGTGCACTGTTGCATATGGTCGAGGGTCATCAGTGCAACATAGAGTAGTCGCTTCAATAGCTCGGAAGGTCTTCTTCTTCTCCACAAATTTCTTCCTCAGCTTCGCTACTCTCTCTGAAACTACCGTGGTTTGGGTACCAAAGATCCGTTTCCTGCGTCATAATAGTTCTGCAGGCGTTCATGCAACGGAATAATAGGTCTCAGGGTGCGTGGCGACTCTGGTTCTGCTTGCTGGGTTGTTGAGGGCGGGAGAGAATTCTTAGGGATGGACTGGTTGAGGAGGCAGTAACTGATAGGATGACAGGAGCTGGTGGGGTGGCTGGAACTGGTAGAGGGTCGGGGAAGTTAACAAGGGCTGGGTCGGAGGGGAAACTATTGGGGTACAAAGAGGAATGCGAGTTTATTGGGGCTCCGGGGTCTTTTCCAGAGAGCAATTTCCCCGAGGCTTTAAACTGCTCTTCGTCTCGTTTCCCGCACACCGAGGACACTGCGTAGAGGTGGTTTTTTCCCAACCACACCTAAAACAGAAAAGAGACCGCTGGGGATTTGGACATTCGAAGAACGAATGGCCTCGGCCTTGGCAATTCCAGCACGTGTAGTTGCGGGTGTCTCTTTCTCTCTTAGGGCGGAGTGCCTCAATGTCGGAATGACGAGGTTCGTCTTCTTCTCTCTGTTCCGCCGCAAGCTCCGACACCGCACTACGTTGAGGTGGTGGCAAGGGTGCAAGGCGCTGTTTCGGTACTATGCCTTCCCGATCGTTAAGATATTTTTCCACCTTGCGACAAACGTGAACTATGTCCGCCAGTGAATTGGTGTTGAAGGTGATCAGCAATTTACCCATCGGCTGCTTCACATTATTTTTGACGATGTCGACGATCTCCCTGTCGGTTTTCGGTACCCTGAGCCTACCGTTGAGTTCTTGTATAGCCGTGTAGAAATCCTCAAACGCCTCGTTCGGTCCCTGGTGACGATCATAGAGTCTTCGCGAAAGCTCCGAATCCGTTTCCAGACTCCTGAAATGTTCAACTAATGCATTCTTCAGGGTCAAACAAGGGGCGGTAGGGTTATAACCTGTTCTGTGCACAGCCGTGTGTGCCTGGGTGCACGCTCGTAGGTTACCTGTTTGCTTCTTCTCCTTTCCAATTCGCTTTATAATTGATTTTTCTACTCGCGACTTTTGTTTAATTTTCTTTTATTCTATTTTCATTTTCTTTTATTCTAGTTTAATATAAATGTGATTTTTGGTTTTAAGTACATTGAACTTGATTGAAAGTATATGAACAAGGTTTTCTATTTTAACACCGGCACGTCTATCCAATCTGAATGTCAAGAGAAGAAGAAATGTGGGTTGCCGGAAAAGGCATGGCGACCACAAAATGCATATGTATTTGTTTCGTCAACTACCTTGACGAAACATTTCTCGTGAGAGTGGAATGAACGCATTCACATAAGATGCTGCTGCGTTTTACTTTTCATTTTGCAGCGGCTTCTTTTGTCTTGCCATAATTTTATTATTAAACGATAATATAATTGTTATTATTATTATTAATATGTAGATCCGCTACATCACCCTCCTCCAATCGAGTTCCCCACTGAAAGTTCAGTTCCGATACAGCTCAACTGAGTTTTCGGTGCAGTGAGCTGGCTTGAGACGGTCGATAGAGATCGATACGCTTTTGTTTTTTATTTTTAAAATGAATTGTTTTCGAAGTCTGCGAAGTACTTCATACGGACCTTCGTATGACGGCATTAGGCCGGTTTTGACTTTGTCTATTCTCACGAAAACATGTTTGCATTCATCCAAAAGTTTGGGGATGAAGATTTCTTGTTTGGTTTGTCGTGTTTCCGTTGGAATCAGGTTTCTCATAGTTTCACGAAGTTCTTCTATTAAAGCGTCTGGAGATGTGTTTTGATTTTCGTTGCCAATGAAAATCTCACCTGGGAGTCTCAGATTTTGACCGTACACCATCTCTGCTGCCGAAGAATTTAGGTCTTCTTTTACGGCGCAGCGAATTCCGAGAAGGATGATCGGTAGTTCTGAGCTCCAATGGGTGGTGTTACATCTAGCTTTCAGTGAACACTTGAGTTGCCTGTGAAACCGTTCGACCATCCCGTTGGCTTGTGGATGATATGGCGTAGTGTGGATCTTGTGTATTCCCAGTAGCCTAGACAGCTCGCTAAAGAGTTTGGACTCGAATTGACTTCCTTGGTCCGTAGTGATTTTTAAAGGAGTACCAAAACGGGCAATGAAGTTTTCGACAAACGCTTTGGCGACCGAACTGGCAGATATATCGATCAGAGGATATGCTTCTGGCCATCTTGTGAACCTGTCGACTGCTGTGAGGATGTATGAAAAACCATTAGACACAGGAAGAGGACCTACCAAGTCAATGTGTATGTGGTCAAATCGACCCGTTGGTATGTCGAATCTACCATGTTCTGACTTGGTGTGTCTCTGTACTTTGGCCTTCTGACATCCTATACAACATCGTGTCCAATTGTTTATATCTTTGTTCATGTTTGGCCAGAAGTATCGCTCTGAGATAAGTTTTCTGGTCGAACGAATGCTCGGATGGGAAATGCCATGAAGTGTCGTGAAGACATTTGAACGTAACGCGTTTGGAACGAAAGGTCTATTCTTGCTGGTTGAAGTTTCGCAGTAAATTCTGACATTCGGAAACTTGAATGGTTTGAGCACGAATTTCGAAGTCTTTTCTGTGTTCTTGTCTGGCGATATAAGTTCTAGCAATTCTTTGTCGGTGGACTGAAGTTTGGCGATAGTTTCTAAATCAAGCTTAAGATTGTTGCTGTTTTCGATTTCGTCGAGGCGAGAAAGTGTGTCTGCGACCACATTGTCTTTGCCTTTCACGTGCTGTATGTCTGAAGTGAATTGTGAGACGAAGTCGAGGTGACGTGTTTGACGTGGACTTCTTTCTGTTTTACTTGTCAGAGCACACGTGAGTGGCTTATGGTCTGTGAAGACTGTGAACTCTCGCCCTTCGACGAAGAATCGAAAGTGCTTGATAGCTAAGTATATCGCTAGCAATTCGCGATCGAAAGCTGAGTATTTTACTTCAGCGTCCTTGAGTTTTTTTGAGAAGAATGCTAGAGGTTGCCAAGAACTTGAAATGTGCTGTTGTAACACTGCACCCACGGCTGAATCAGATGCATCAGTTGTGATGCTGAAAGTGCCGTTTTGCATTGGGTGTGCTAGTAGCGTTATTTTAGCGAGAGCTTCTTTAGCGCGTTTGAAAACGGAGTCGAGATCTTCTGGCCAGGAGAAAATTTTTTTTGATTTGGTTTGCTTTGTGAGAGTTGCGAGATGAGCATGAAGTGGAGCGAGGAGTTGAGCGAGTTTCGGGATAAACCGGTGATAATAATTTATCATCCCTATGAAACGTTGTATTTGCTTGATTGATGTGGGCTTCGGAAAGTTGGTGATCGCTGTGATGCGATCTTTCGAAGGAAAAATGCCCTCTGCATTGATGGTGTGGCTTAAAAATTCCAAAGAGGAAACGCCAAAAATGCATTTTGATAAGTTTATGTTAACTCCATATTCTTCAAGTCTTTTAAAAAGAAGCTTGAGATGCTCTTTGTGCTCGTTCTCGTTTTTACTGGCAACCAGAAGATCGTCGATGTACGCGAATACGAAATCCAGTCCCAAACACACTTCGTTCATGAAACGCTGAAACGTTTGCGCTGCGTTGCGTAGGCCGAAAGGCATTCGGAGCCATTCGAACAGACCGAAAGGAGTTGTTAATGCGGTTTTGTGAATGTCTTCTGGTGCAACTGGGATCAAGTGATATGCTCTCACGATGTCGAGCTTTGAAAAAACTTTGCAGCCGTGAACGTTCATGGAGAAGTCTTGGATGTGGTGGATCGGATGTCGATCCGGTACCGTGGCAGCGTTTAATCAGCGGTAATCACCACATGGTCTCCAATCCATATTGTTCTTTTTCTTCACCATATGTAGTGGTGAGCAAACACTTGAAGATGATGGCTGATATATCCCCAGTTGCATCATGTGCTGAAACTCGGTCTTTGCGGCTGTGTGCCTAGCAGCGTCTAAGCGTCTGGGCCTTGAAACTGGTAGTTGCCCTTTTGTTTCGATGTGGTGAACGACGGTGTGTTTGACTGGCGCGAAGTAGTCTGGCTCTGCTGTTAAACTTGGGAACTCTTGTAAAATTTTGTTATACTCGTGATTACTGACTTGAAAATGTTTTGGTGTCGGATCGTCAGTTCTCATTGTAGACGCATGTGTGTGCAATTTGGTTAGAGGGTCTATCCGTTGCTTGTTCTTGGTATCTACTAAGAGGTTGAACTTTGCTAAGAAATCGGCTCCTAATATTGGTCTACTAACCGCGGCAATAATAAACGTATGGACGAAATTTCGCCTTAGACCAATATCAAGATTTAGCAATTTTGATCCGAATGTTGGAATCGAGGTTGCATTAGCAGCTGATAATAAAACCGAAGAACCTCTAGATTTTGTGCACTTAATGTTACAAGGGAGAACTGACAAATCCGCTCCCGTATCGATAAGAAAAGTTAAATTAGAGTTTTTGTCTTTAATGAAATAGCGGCACAAATTTTTAGGTGAAGTGTGGAGGAAGCTCACAGATGTGACACGATGACGGTGTTGGTGTTGACTAGACGATGACGATGTTGGATGATAGTGTTGGTGGCTTGATTGCCGTTGTGGGTGCTCAATGGCGGTGGTAGATTGATGGCTGTGGCTGCTTGATGTCGTTTGCACATTGATGGCGGTATCAAGATGGTCGTCTTGCACAACGATGGCGGTGGATTTATGATGGCGCTGGCTTATGAGTAGCGGGTTTTACTCGCGACGGTGGCAAAATGGTGGCGGTGACGTCCTTCGAGAAAAAAAATGATGGTGGTGCGTCACCGTGATTGATTCTTGTCGAGGTTGTATAAAATCCGAGAAAAAAACTTGGTGGTGTTGCGTGGACGTCAGGATTAACTTTTGGTGTCTGATGGCGGTGGCAAAATTGTGGCGGAACGCCTCCCTTGCTCCACGAAGTGTGGTGGCGGTGCGTGGCACTCGGGATTCGCCTTTTTTCTTTGTTGCCTGGATTGGACGACAACGTGCCGGCGGCGGGAAACCTGTTGGCAGAAAGCAGTGCTGTTTAGGCGGTGCGTGTTGGTTTCGGGGTCACCAATATAACCTGTTCTGTGCACAGCCGTGTGTGCCTGGGTGCACGCTCGTAGGTTACCTGTTTGCTTCTTCTCCTTTCCAATTCGCTTTATAATTGATTTTTCTACTCGCGACTTTTGTTTAATTTTCTTTTATTCTATTTTCATTTTCTTTTATTCTATTTTAATATAAATGTGATTTTTTGTTGTAAGTACATTGAACTTGATTGAAAGTATATGAACAAGGTTTTCTATTTTAGCACCGGCACGTCTATCCAATCTGAATGTCAAGAGAAGAAGAAATGTGGGTTGCCGGAAAAGGCATGGCGACCACAAAATGCATATGTATTTGTTTCGTCAACTACCTTGACGAAACATTTCTCGTGAGAGTGGAATGAACGCATTCACATAAGATGCTGCTGCGTTTTACTTTTCATTTTGCAGCGGCTTCTTTTGTCTTGCCATAATTTTATTATTAAACGATAATATAATTGTTATTATTATTATTAATATGTAGATCCGCTACAGGGTTTAGTTTGAGGAATCCCCAAAACCACGTTTCTACGGGGCCCTTGATAAAATGGTGAAAAATAACGACCACGTCATCCCAGGTTGCACCATAACCGGCTCGTAGTCTTTCCAACCGGAACAAGAAGTCATACACCGACATGTTTTTATTGTTAGATTTCAAACCCCACTTATGAAAGTTCTGAGCCTTATAGCCCGATCTTGAAAACCTTGGTACCGAGTTGGATTGTTGTACAGGGTCGCTCAATGTCAAATTATGGAGTTGACCAAGAAATTCATCCATGTTGGAGTGGTCTGTAACAGTAGTTCTTCGGGGTGGCGACGGGTAACGGGACGGTGATCGATTCTGTGGCGGTGGTATGGGTAGTCGAGTGCCATTTGCATTTCTGGTTGGTGAACGTTCGAACGATCTGGTCACCATATCCGGACGAAAAGCGATGTCCTGCGGAGGCATTGTAGGTTGGGCTTGTTCACGAGCTGTCACAGGCGTTGGGGCCGACGCAAAGGTTTCCCTGATAATGCTCGCTAGTTCATCCCGTAACGAAGCTCTAGTACGTTCCATTTCACCCGTGAAGAACTTTAAGTCTTCCGCGCGTTGCGCTCCAACCGCGGCGGTGACTACTTCCAGAATGTATCCCGTCATCATCTCTTCGCTCCCGCCTAAGGATTCCCGAACTTGTGGTGTTGGTTCCGGTAGCCTGGACTGAGGTCGTCGGGTTGTTCCTTGAGCAGCTTCTTGCGCCAACAAGGAAGCAGCTCCTTCCTCTGGTGGATCCCCCAGTATTATGAACCTCGCCAAGGTCTCCATACGAGTCACTGAAAAGCTGTGACCGTAGTACTCTGCCCCGCAGGCTTGTATTAGTCTCATAGCCCTTCTTACGACCACGCATTATTTAAAATTTGTTATTAAATTCAAGGTAAAAGTGTTTCAAAAAAATTTTTCTGATTTACGAAAATGTATTTTCCTGTCTACGCTCCTTTTTTCTAAATTAAACAAAATCTAACTTTCAAGGTTTCAATGAAAAAAATTTTTTTTTTTTTCGTTTTTTTGGTTTACAGAAAAATTTATTTTCTTGTAAAAAATCTAAGCTTTCAAAAATTCAATATTTCATTCAGTTGAGATAGAGGAAGACAGATACAAATAAGAAGCTTAAAATGAGAACAGAGCGACAGAGCCCCCTAACTGGAACGAAAACTCAACTTAACACAGCGAACAATCATAGAGCAACTACATGCAATTCATCATCCTTGGATTCTTTAAAGTATGAGCTAGCAATGCTCCGTAGGCTTCGAAGCCAACTGGCAGACCAGCTTCAAAATTTTTTGAAAATAAGCTAAACAAAACTTGTTTTCCCATACTAAACAACTAAAGCTGAATGAAATCCCTTCAAACTCAGGCTTTAATATAAAAAAAACCAATTAATTTTCTTGAGACTCGAGTTCTAGCATATACGCAACAGCGTAAACAGAGACCAAAATTCTTTTTGTGACAACAATATGAATGAATTCGGAATCACAATTCTAATAAACGATGACAACTCAAATATGAAAACGCATTTCCAGAATCATATTTCAAGTTCAACAACTGAACAACGAGTTCAACAGCACCGATGCACGAACGCAGGTCATATCAAATTTATTATTTCTCACAAATTGCACTTTCTGTCTACTAGGCAATTTGATTTTTGTGTACACATTATTTCCTAAGCTAAACTAAGTTACGCGTAAGCGTTTAATTAGTATAAAAGAAGAATATTATTTGAATAAAAGGCACTTGCAGTTTGAACGGCAAATCAATCTAGTGTTTTTTCTCATTAAGTTCTCCCCACCAGCGGTAAGGAACGGTTTGATAAAGTTATTGAGTGCATGCTATTAATATCCCCCCACCAGTGGTAATGTGTTAATAGTAAGTCCTCAACATATGGTCCCTCGAAAAAAAATTGAGTGAAAAGTGTAAAAAAAAAAAAGTTAAGAACGAGAAAAGAAGAAGTTTAGAACGAGTGAACGATAATAACGAGTTGAGAGCGAGAAAAGAAGACAGGTGAACGAAAAACAAAAAAGGCGAAATAACAAAAAGTGAGCATGGATACTTTCGACGAAATTATCAAGAAGCAGAAAGAAACTGTTGAATGGATAAAGAAGGTATCGGAAAAGTATACGAAAGAACCAAAAGTCAGGCGGACACGTAATTTCATTCAAGAACGACTGGATGATCTGGGATTTCATTGGAAGGACTTCCAAGAAAGGCATACGGCAATAACGGAACACACGGATTACAGTAAAGCACATCCATATGTTCAATCAAAATATATTGAACAAGTGGAAAAAACAGTGCTGGAAATAAAAAATAAGCTCAACATTAAAATGAAGGAGCTTGATGAAGAAGAAAAACGAATGATTGCAACTGCAAGCCAGGGACAATCAAGAAACGATATGTACGAGCCAAACGAGGAACAAAAGAAGAGAATCAAACGGCAAGACGCACAAAAGCAAGCGTTCTTCCGATCATTGGAACGTATGGACCAAGCGGGGCAGGTTTTCAAAGCATATTATTCACAAAAGATGGCAGTCATAAGCAACTTGTGGGAGATCATTACCAAAACCCATAACGACATCATTGAGCACGCAGATGATGATGCTTACTACGCAGAGCTGTTAAGAGACCATGAAGAAATCGAGCAAATTAACGAAAACATAATGGTAAAGCTACAAGAAAACATTGACGATTTGCTAAAGAACGATAAAAGTGAACCAACCTTCAACAATTTCCCAAAACAAAAGGAAGCTGAAGTTGCCAAAGGTAATGTACAAAAACTACATTACCTTAAAACGAATCTAACGGGGGAAGCAACAAAAATGATTCAACATCTCCAGATAATTGACACCAACTATAATATGGCGCGCGACATGCTGATAAATAGGTATGAAAACACCAGACTACTAGTAAATGCACAAATACAGGCTTTACTAAATCGACGCGAGGTGAAGGGCCTGTGGAAGGTCCGCAGGTTCACGGATGCTTAAGAGCCTGGGGAGGTCACCCTTAAGCCCCCTGACAAAAGTGTCTAGAGCCTTATCTCTATAACACTGTGTCATGTTATTTAGGGATTCCTGATTCATATTCATTGATCCAAGTTTACTTAGGATAAGTGAAAGGTGGTGATAGACTATTTGATAGAATTCGGGTATGGAGTTATGTCCTTGTACCAAAGTCGTCATTTGGTATTCCAAGGTTCCCAAGTCCCTTTTATCCGCATAGTGTAATGTTAAACATTTGGATATTTTTTCCCAGTTTAACAGGGTGTTATAGGACTCAAGTGCTATGTCCGCGTGTCCTGATATTTTATTACGAATAACTGACAAAATGCCATAATATTTGGGGGTGCCCTTGAGATGTGCATAGATCGTGAGTATTCGCTCAACACTCTTTTTCCATGAGTTGAACTCTTCAGGCTGTCCAGTGAATACTCAAAGACTTTTCACCACATCCGGAATTTTATCCATATCTGTTAAGTTCGCATCATTCAGAAGGTTGATGGGTTGATCGATATCGTTATAGATGTCAGATGCAGGGTTCATTATAGAATTGAAAATCTGACGTCCTTGCAAATGCAGAGTTTCTGCAACTAATCTTGTAATAGTCATTAATTATTTGATTAGGTGGAGGAGGTTGTTCGTGCGGAACTTCTAAACGCGGTGGCCTGATTAAATTATTTGGATTTGCCATGTTTAAATTAAATTATATACACAGGTGGAGACGATAATTTTCAGATAATTAAGGATAGAGCGACAAGAATTTCTTTTTGTATTTTGTTTTCTTTAATAACTATATTGTTTCACTTTAATGTGTTATAAGCAAATATAATTATTTGGTTCTAAATGTTATCAAACTATAAATTTTTCTTAAGATTTTCTTGCTAATTTGGTAGTTTATAATTCAATTCTTAAATTTTTATAGAATTGTTTTTCTTTTCAAAAAGAAAAGCTCAAAACTTAAAGTTTCTTTTTACTTTAGATTTTCTTATGTATTTAATATTTTTATAACTGGTTTCTATATATTAATGAACTATATTTTCAAGTATTTTTTTTTTTTTTTTAATTATTTAGATTTCACTTTTGATTGTATTTTTTATAACAATATCATTATTCAAAAGGACTTACAGCAAAAAAAACATAACTGCTTTCATTTTGTTGTTGTGGTTTGTGTGTCCAGGGTGTCGGGACTGCTCTAATCGGCGGCAAGGCGGCTTTCAACTACAGCTGTGTTGATTCCTGTTTAGTCCCTTTTTTACAGGACTTACTGAGGGGCTTCTTTGAAAATTCCTTCGCACTTTCACAATTGTTGTCTTTTAGTAAACGGGTATTTACTTTTATCGCGCACAGAAATTAACTTGTAACACTTTTTAGTAAATGGGTATTTACTTTATCGCGAACAAAAATTAACTTGTAACACAATTAAAACAATTATGACGATAGCAGTCCCTGCTCGGGCGCCAGTTAAGAAAACATAAGTTGAGTTTCCAAAAAATATATTTTTTCTGCAGGTAGATTACCTGACCTTTATTGTATCGAGTGTTTATTAAGACTGAACTTATTACAATTAATTGACTACCAAACATGCATTCGATTTATTATTAATTTTGAGGTGTCAGCATAGGTGTTTGGGTATTGGGTAATGTTGTTCTTGGAATTGTTTATTGCATTCTTCGTTCGTTTTTTCTTACTAATTTCGTCTGTGAGAACGGAAATTAGGTCTTGTCATAGAACTGCTGGCGTAGCTAATATTCTGTACGTTAACTTATATAATTTATAAAACGCATAGTTTTGGAGATATTTGCAAAAAACAGATGAAAAACGCGAAAAAATTGCCTTAATGAAAAACTTTGTATATGATTTTTTGATTCTTCTGTCGATATCCGAGGCTATTTTGAAAAAAAAAAAAATGTGGCGGTGTTCAAATCATTTTCCCTTTTGAAGTTAAGGGTAAGATGAGCCAAATTCCAAAATTTCATGCAAATCGGTTCACAGTAAAAAAAATTCGGAGGTAAGACCGTATTTTTCGCTTCAATGACTGCACTATGAGGGATAATGTAACATCCCAGAGTTGAAAGAATTTTTGAAATCGGTCAAATAACTTTAGGTTTCAGTTCTCGTTCCCGTTTCTGTTCCTGTGGGATTATAAGGATGAAATGAAGACTTAGTTACTAATGAAGAGAGATAATGTGGCACCCCTATAGTGCTGAAAGAATTTTTGAAATCTATGGAGTAGTTTCTAGTTTTCCGTCCCCAACCCCGTCCCTGTGTTAATATGGGGATCAAACCTTGACAGGAACCATCTCTGAACTAAACTATGTCTACCCTGAAAGTTTCATGAAAATCCGTTGGGTGGTTTAGGAGTTTACCCTGGACATACATACATACATACATACATAAAGGGTTTTCCAATAGGTATGATATGATTTGCAGTGGGGTTTCGGCCATTTGTAGTGTGTTATGATCTCTCAGTTGTTTTTTGTTGCATTCAGAAGTGTTTACATTTTACCATTGGACCACCGTAAACGTCGTGAACCTTCTGATTTTGACTTGGAACAACTTGAAATCGATAACGATTTTTTTATGAAAATCATCTTTTCCGAAGAGGCTTACTTTTATTTGATTAGTGCAAAACTGGCGATGAAAATCCACAAAATAATCATGAAAAACCATTAAATTCACCTAAATTGACAGTTTGGTGTGGTTTTTGGGCTGGTGGAATCATCGGTCCATACTTCTTTCAAAATGAAACTGCTAACACCATTACTGTCAATGGAGAGCGGTATAGATCGATGATAACCAACTTTTTATGGGCGAAATTGGAAGAAATTGATTTTGACAACACTTGGTTTCAACAAGACGGGGCTACGTGTCATACAGCAAATGCAACAATTGAATTATTGCGAGAAAAATTTAGAGATTCGATTATTTCAAGAAGTGGTGATATTAAATGGCCTCCAAAAGTCGTGATTTAGCACCATTAGACTATTTCTTGTTGGGTTATTTGAAGTCATTGGTCTTTCAAAACAAACCTTCAAGCTTTACAAGTCTATATTAGACGTGCCATTCATGATATATGACTTGATTTAGTGGAAAAAGTGCTCGCAAATTGGGTTCATCGAATTTGTTGCTGCAGAAGAAGTCATGGTGGCCATTTGAATGGTTTTATTTCAAACTTAATTGTATTGATTGAACTGCACATTAAGTAAAAAAAAATTGAATTTCCTCAACAAAAAGTGTGTTTTTTCAAAAAAGAAATCATATCACTCTTTTTGGAAAACCGTTTCATGTACATATATAGACTAAAATTTTTGAAATTTGTTCCGATATAATGATTTCAAAGTTGCAAGCCAAGCAATCGAAAAAAGGACACGAAGGACATTGAAGACCAGTGGCAGCAATGCCAAGAAGGTTCGATGAAGAATGCAGGCAGGCAAATGCAGCCATACAAAAAACACGATAAATGCTAATGCAACAACGAACAAGCGCTGCTTACGATCAGTATAACGAGATCTACAAGGAGAAAAGAAGGGAAGAACACCGACTTCTCAAAAAGAAAAAGAAGCAGCATGAGAAGCGCTTGTTTGAGGAAAAAGAGAGGTGCCATGACAGGAACGAGATTCGGAAGTTTTACGAAAAGGTAAAAAGATCCTGCCAGGGTGGCAAACCCCGAACTCAAGCCTGTAAAGACCAGCAGGGAAACATAGTTATAGAGTCACAGTCGCTACTGAGGATCTGGAAAGATCATTTCTGCAGACTGCTTAACGGCGATGAGGACCCAAATTCCGCTGTCAGGCAGATTGCATCATTCAGTTTGGACGATGATCAAGAATGCGGTCCTCCCGACCTAGAGGAAGTTAAGCTTGCCATATGAAAACTAAAATCAAATAAGACTGCAGGTGCAGATGGCCTTGATGCCAAACTCTTCAAGGCAGCTTGAGACCAGTTGGAAAGGAGCATGCACCAGCTGATCTGCATGATATGGTCGGAAGAAAGCATGCCCGATGAATGGAACCTCAGTATCCTATGCCCGATCCTAAAGAATTGAGACCCTCACAATTGCGCCAATTATAGAGGGATAAGCCTCCTTAATGTCGCTTATAAGATCTTGTCTGCTGTAATATGTGAACTACTGAAACCTTTTTTAAGACGACGTTTCGTTCATGATTATGAACATCATCAGGTCCGACAGTTTTTATTGCTTCTTACATGAAAAGAATTATATGATACATTTATACGTTCACTTATGCTTAAAACTGAACTTAAATTTAATACCAGTTTCACAAAATTATTATAGAAATTATACAACACTAAACATTTAAATACATATAAACATTTATATTGCACTTTTCATAATAATTTTAACATTACATCTCGTTACTTGTACACAATACTGTACAAGAACATTCATAAAAAAGTCTTGTTAACGTGCGGTTGGAGAGTTAGCGGACGCCCTGGACTGCTGCAAAGCAGACATAACCGCCATCCAAGAATTGCGATGGAGTGGACCGGGCATAAAGAAGATGAAAAACTGTGACATCTACTATGGCGACTGCTACAGACAACAGAAACAGCGCTTATTTGGGTGCGGATTAGTCGTTAGAGGAAGACTCAGGGATAAGGTGATTAGCCAAAATCCAGTCAATGAGCGAATAATAACTATCCGCATCAGGGCTAAATTCGCCAACATTAGCCTTATATGCGCCCACGCCCCCACAGAAGAGAAAGATGACAATTCCAAAGACTGTTTCTACGAGCTCCACAAAGAAACATATGAGCAGTGCCCGACACGACTTGAAAATGGTTCTTGGTGATTTTGACGCAAAACAAGGGAAGGAAGACATCTTTGGAAATACAATCGGTAAACATAGCCTCCACGACAAAACCTCCGAAAACGGACTGAGGCTAATCGATTTTGCTGCGGGGCTAAATCTTGTTGTAAGTAGTACACGCTCTCTTCAGCAAACAAGTCGCAGCTAGTTCAGCAACTCGACTCAGAGCTACATCACAGTGGACCAATAATCAAATCGGCCACACTACCATTCTAGATAACTTTAGATTCTTACCGAATCGATCCGACTACACAACCCCCAAGTAGGTGTTTGACAATAATTTCCAAGTAACCATACCTTCAAGAAAAGCTTGGGAAAATGACACTCTTTTGGAAAATGAAGCAATACACTTTTACACCGATGGTTCAAAAACCAGCGAAGGTGTGGGAAGTGGAATCTACTCAGAAAAACTGATCCTCAGTCTTTTCTTCAGCCTACCCGATTATTGTAGTGTGTTCCAAGCGGAAATTCTGGCGATTAAGGAGGTGCTGTCTTGGCTCAAAGAAAACGTCATATCCTCCATGGATATTCGAATCTTCTCAGACAGCCAAGCTGCCCTTAAATCTCTTGCCTCTGTCTCTACAAAATCCATCACGGTCCAAAATTGTCAGATGTCTCTGAGGGAGATGTCAAATCAGTTTAACATTCACCTTTCATGGGTGCCAGGGCACAGGGACATACCAGGCAACTGTATGGCAGACGAACTAGCCAGAAAGGGCGCGACCACTTCCCTACGCTCAGAATGGAACAACATAGGTGTACCTATCGCTTCATGTAAACTCCTACTTAGACAAGACGATTCAAGAATAACAAACACTAGATGGACTGAGAGTAACAACTGCCTAGCAACCAAAAAAGTTTGGCCGTGTGTAGACTCAAAACGCTTGAAGAGTTTGTTAGCCCTGAACCGCCTGTATCTAGGTTCTACCATAGGTGTTCTTACGGGACACTGTCTTATAAGGAGACTTGGTGTGTCTTCCAATGATTTCTGCAGAAGCTGCATGGACGAGGAGGAGGAAGAAATCGTTCAACACCTTCTTTGCTCATGCCCTGCACTACTTCATAGGAGGAAAACTCATCTCGGTGAATTCTTCTTCGATGATACTAGCGACTAAGCTTACATAGACCCTAAAAGCCTTTCGAAATACATTAAAAGTTCGGCGTGGTTCAACTAGCAGGTGATTAACCGGCTAGTCTCGTAATGGAAGATTAATAAGTGATCAACTCGTTAATCTTACATGGGGTTTCTGAGATCAGTAGGTGATTAACTTGCTGATCTCTGCGGTATCACAATGGGCCCTTGCGGCCTAAGTGTGTCAGGCAATGTACTCATTGGCTGACAGCCACTTCCACCTAACCTAACCTAGTACACGCTTCCGACGAGGGTTCTGGTGCTGGTGCCTTTGTTGAGAACGACGACATACGACTGCACTCATCTTTGGGATCATACGCATCCGTTTTCCAAGCGGAGGCTTATGCTATCCTAATGGCCTTGAGCCACGTAACGAACAATGGATGGACGGGGAGAAGTATCTTTGTTTGCAGCGATAGCCAAGCTGTGCTTAAGGCCCTTCTCAACCCTCTAACCACTTCGAAAGTGATCCAGGAATGCAAGAGCTCTCTGAATGCGATCGGAAGATTAAATTCCTTGAGTCTCATTTGGGTTCCAGGCCATCACGGCATAACTGGAAATGAGATCGCCGATGAACTCGCTAGGCAGGGATCTCAGACAGCTTTCTCAGGACCTGAACCGTCACTAGGTCTGCCAGCGTCCTCAGTGAGGGCTTCAATCAACGATTGGATCTGTGAAGAGCACAACCGTAGATGGCATGCCTTCATTGGATGCCTCAACGTTAGTAAGAAGACTGCAACATTTTTGCTAGCTCGTAGCAGAAAAGACTGTAGGAAGCTTATTGGCGTTGCCAGCGGGCACTTCTCTTTTGCCAAGCATTTAAACGTGTTAGGCTTAAGTGATACCACACTCTGATAATCTTGTGGAGAAGATGAGGACACCGCAGAGCACTTCCTCTGTGAATGTCCTGCTTTTTCTCGCATGAGGTTACAGATACTCGGCGCAGACATGGTGAGAGCTGGTAACCTAGGCTCCTTGCCATGGCAGCGTCTTTTGGCTTTTCTCCGAACATCTGGAAAGCTATAACATTTTCGAGTTCAGATGTTTAACTAAGCGGACGTGTGCGAGAAAGTGGCATTTTCAAGTTGAGTTTTAAGTGGTTATAACACGTGCCAAGGTTTTTGACAGTTAATAAACAACTTAAGAACTTCTCATTTATTTAAATTCCGATAAAATTATTAAATTCTTTGAGTTTTTACGGGAATATTAATTGTTTAAAAGTTGAAGCAGTTCGTTTAATTTTATTGCCTCTCTCATTTTTGCACTCGATTGTCAGCGAAATCACAATCATACATACTTTGAGTTCCCCTACTGCACCCACACACCAAATACCTTTCAAGATGAATGCTAAACGGAATAGAGATCAGAACTCACCATCTACGGAAAAGCCGTTAACGACTCCCGCACCAGCCTCCAAAGTGTTGAGAGTACACTCTTTTGATGACGTCTCAGGGACAGGGGATATCTGGTCAAAACTGGAATCCACTCTCGCTAAACACAGTGATCACATTACAACTATTCTCACAGCGAAAATTGCGGAATCGGAAGAGAGAATCACAAATAAAATCAACACTGATGTTGCGGCACTGAAAACCACGATTGATGACGTCAACAACCGTTTGCTTAAACTTGAGAAAACCCAAAATGAATTCGCCGCACTAAAGGATGCAAATCTTGAACTCATGGAAAAAGTAAAACAACAAGAGAAGGAAATTAAAAATATTATTATGCGTACTGATTTGAACGAAGAAAAACAAGAACTTAAAGAAACTATGTGTGACGCACTTTTACATGGAGTTCCAATTCTACCGACGGAAAATCTTTCACTCTATTTTAACAATCTCTGCACTAAAATTAATATAAAACCACCTATGGTTAAGAGCATGTTTCGTCTTAAATCAAAATTAAACACTTTATCTCCACCGATATTAATTA
The DNA here is from genome assembly GCA_949752695.1 of Melanostoma scalare. NCBI lineage: Eukaryota > Metazoa > Arthropoda > Insecta > Diptera > Syrphidae > Melanostoma > Melanostoma scalare. The sequence goes on along the minus strand of OX456986.1, from coordinate 80,129,979 downwards.
AATTTTGTTCACCACAAGACAAAAGCTACGTGCTAAGATCGATCGCCAAGTACCGGAAGACAACTAAAGAAAACATTCACCTTTGTTTATTAGGCTTCAATGACTGCGACATTAACAAGAAAGCATATGTTTTCATTCATGAATGCCTAACAGTAAAAAATCGATCTCTTCTGAACCAAGCACTTAAAATGAAACGAGAGCATAAACTGTATTCAGTGTTTACTATGCGCGGCCTTGTCTACGTGAAGAAAACTGTTAACCAGAATGCAGTTCTTATTAAAACCATTGGGAGCTTAGCTGAGTTTGCCACTTCACCAAAGACAACAATAATAACAACAACTGATGATGATGCCTTTTATCTCGATGAAATTCGCACCAGCTGATCACATTCTTAATTACGTATTTACTATTTTTTTCTTATATTATTGTATTCTTTATCATTTTATTCTTATTTTTTCTATTCATTTTAATTTTCTTACCTTGTACTTACTTATTTTTTGTATCATAATTTATAGATCTGTTATATATCTTGTCATCATTACTTCTGTGTCGTTGTTATTTGCTTGGTTTCTGGAACAGTTTGTGTGTCTTACCTTTTCTTTGACTATTGAGTACCTCATGGGGCTCTTATCATTTATATTTATTATCAATGATTAGACCCCGTGTTCGGAATAGGAGGGAATTCACGGATCATACTGCAGTTTATGAGGATAACATGCGTATAATGTTAAACATTTTGTGTGGTTATCGTAGTGGACTACAAGTATGTCACATTAATGCGCAGAGCTAACATCCAAAATTAGATGAATTCAGGTTTTTATTTGAAGGTTCGAATGTTGACGTTATCTGTATTTCCGAAACTTGGTTTGCTCCTGATCTAATTGATGCTATGTTTTGTTTGGATGGTTATAGTTGCTTTCGTTCTGATAGAAGTGACCGGGTTGGAGGGGGTGTGGCCATTTATGTACGTAAATGTTTAAATTGTAGACTAATACGTGAGTCACCAAATGGGAGTTCAATTGAGTTTATATTTGTGGAAATAGAATGTAAGGATAATGTTATTCTTATGGGTTCCGTATATAGACCAAATCGTAATGTTAATACAACACCTTTGATTACCGTGCTAGATGAATTATCTTATGTAACGCCTTTTATTATTATAGCTGGAGACTTCAATAGTAACATACTGGTAGACTCTTCTCTTGTAAACTCTATGGGAACGCTTGATTTGACTCCTGTAAACACTTCCGTACCCATTCACTTTACAAAAGATAATAGTACACTTTTAGACACATTCTTCGTAAGTCATCTGCAAAAAGTTTTACACTACAGCCAACTCTCTGCTTCTTGTTTTTCAAATCATGACCTCATTCATTTAACTTTCCAATGCGAACCTATTTCACTGGACACAACATATTCCTTCAGAGATTTTAAGAATATTAATAAAGAAAGTCTTGAAGAGAATTTAAAATCAATCGAGTGGTATCGAGTCTATGAAATGACATCGGTTGATGAGCAAGTAATGTTTTTACAGAATAATTTAAACAATGTTTTTAATGATCATGTCCCAATCGTAACTATGCCGACTAAATCAAATGTTCGCCCTTGGTTTAGCTCCAGAATTATAAATATAATACAGAAGCGCAACCAAGTTTACAAACGCTGGAAGCGTTTCCGGCTAGATGTGCTGCTTAATGAATATCGAGCTTTAAGGAATAAAGTGACATATGAAATAAGAGTTGCAAAGAAACGGTATTATGCCTCTCGGCTGGAACCATCGTTGGCTAAAAATAAGCTTTGGAAAAATCTTAAAGAAATAGGTGTAGGGAAACAATTAACTAGCAATTTGTCCGCTATTGATTGCAATGAACTGAACTCAAAATTCACTACTCTTCCTTCTGATGAGACCTTTGAGAATGTAGATGTTCCATTGGCCATACCTCTTGATTTGAATCCCAGAAATGGTTTCTGTTTTCAACCAGTTGGAGATTCCGATGTCTTAGAGAGTTTTCTTTCAATTAAATCTAATGCTGTTGGTTTTGATGAAACTCATCCAATATTCATAAAAGCTACTCTACCATATACATTGAAATACATTACGCATTTATTTAACACCATTTTCATGACTGGAATTTTTCCCAGCGCTTGGAAACAGACTAAAGTCATTCCTATACCAAAAACCAATAATGATTTCAGGCCAATAGCTTTTTTGCCATATCTGTCGAAAGTCCTTGAGCGGATTATGAGCAACCAAATGCGGAGCTTCCTTAAAAGAAATGACCTTCTATGTGAAAATCAGTCAGGCTTTCGTCCTCAACACAGCTGTACTACTGCTTTAATAAAAATTGTTGAAGACATCAGACAAGCTGTTGACGATAACCAAGTTACTTTTCTTACACTATTGGACTTTTCAAAGGCATTTGACACTGTCGACTATGGAAGATTATGTAATAAGCTGAAAAATCAGTTCGGTTTCTCTTCTTTTTCTACTAATTTGATTGCATCTTATTTACATGGAAGACATCAGGCAGTTGTCATTAACAATACCATATCTGATTTCCTGCCTTTGTGCAGAGGTGTTCCACAGGGATCTATTTTGGGTCCATTGCTCTTTTCAATGTACATCAATGACCTCCCCTCGTGCTCACTTCACTGCTCAATTTATATGTATGCTGATGATGTTCAGGTGCGAAAAAGTTTTCCTTTAGGACTCGTTGAAAATGGAGCTTGTGAAGTAAATGAAGACCTGCAAAGAATATCATGCTGGTCACGCTCTAATGGTCTTTGCATTAATCCTTTAAAATCGAAATGCCTTGTAATTAGCCGAAAGCATGTGGACACTTCATACTTCCCTAAAATATGTATCAACAACAACAACATCGAGTTTGTTGACACTGTCAAAAACCTTGGCTTGGTATTTAATAGAACGCTTACTTGGGATAACCATATAAGGTTAGCTATTGGTAGAGTGTATGGTGGTCTTCGTATGCTATGGACAACACAAAAAATAACTCCCATAAGGACAAGAATGATTCTGGCAAAAACATTGATTATTCCGATTATTTTATACGGATGTGAAATTTTTTCAAATTGTGATTACGTGCACAAACGGAAACTCAATGTCGCTTATAATAGTATCGCCCGATATGTCTATGGACGAAGAAGGTATGATCACATTTCTGCTTTTTCCAAATCAATTCATGGACTTACTCTAGACAACCTTTTACAATTTAGAACTTTAATTTTGCTTCATGGTGTAATGCAGACACGTCAACCTTCGTACTTGTTTAATAAGATAACTTTTCCGCGATCCAACAGAAGCTGTGATCTTGTGCCAATACGCTACACATACTTAGTTTCAAAACGTCAATTCTTCATATGTGCTGTTGCGCTGTGGAATTCCCTACCAAGATTTATAAGATTGGTGAGCTGCACAAATCTTTTCAAATCGAAACTCAAGCAATACTTAGAAACACGTTTGTAATGTTTGCCATGATATTATATGATGTATGATAATAATGATGATAATTTAAAATAATTTTTCTTCTATCCTTTCTTCTTTTTTTTCTTTAAATTTTGATTAATTCTTTCTTTTTTCTCCACTTTTTATTTTTGAATAATTATAGAATACCTACTACTAAATATGAGTTCAAATATTGTTATTCTTATTTGTCTTTTTTTTAATTAAACATTTGAAAAATTGTGAAAAATTGTAAAAAACTTACTCAACTAAAAAAGATATTGTATCTTACTGAGTAAGGTTAATGAAATAATAAATAAATAAATAAATAAATAAAAATAAAAATAAAAATTGACCATGTTGCGATCGACGCAAGGCAATCTTCCAGTGTGCTAGATGTCCGAAATTTCCGAGGGGCCAACTTTGACTCGGACCACTACCTTGTTGTAGCCAAGGTACGAATGAGGATATCGTGTTCACGACCTGCACGAACTAACGCTGTGAAGAGATATGACGTCGAAAAGCTACAATCGCAAGAGATTGCCAATGCCTTTTCCAATCGAGTGTCCCTTCAATTATCCTTGAATCCCATGCCGCCAACATTAAGCATTGAAGACCAGTGGCAGCAATGACAAGAAGCCATCAGAACCGCTGCCTCTGAGGTTTGGGTCTTACTTGGCCACCAAAACGAAACCCATGGTTCGATGAAGAATGCAGGCAGGCAAATGCAGGCAAACAAAAAGCGCGAAAAATGCTGATGCAAAAACGAACAAGGGCTGCTTACCTATATAACTTTATACTTTATACTTGTAATATGACTTTTATTTTACTTATTATTTTTTTCTAGGGGTTGTCCAATAAAACAAGAAGTTGTTTCACTGTAATAAACAATGTTTTTTTATTAGATCTAATTTATGTATGTACACGTACCCGTAATAAACAATGAAACTAATTTCTGTGTTTATTCTTTACTTTAATAATTTGGTTTCAGAAAGTAAATCACCTACGTACTTTTATCAATTTAGAATAGACGACTTTGACATTTCGTTCATTCAACGTGTACAGCCAATGAATTATAATTTCCTCTCTACCTCTTCTGCTTCTTCACCCATTCAGTATTTTACTTTATCAACCCACGCATAAGCGTGGGAGACTAAAATATATAACTAAGGAATTATATTTCCTTATATCTCCCCTCCTTGGGAAAAGATTTGCTCCAAATCTTTATATTAGTCTTAAATTAGATTAATTTTGGAACGGTATCAATTTCGATATATGAAATAGATTAGACTCCTTTTTCCTGTGACCTGTTTCGATTTTGAAAATTGTTGTTGATATTCTTTCTTCAATTTTGTAAGGTCCTAATCGTACTTCATCCAGTTTTCGTCTGTTTAAGCGGTTGCCATTTTCCACATAAACCAGGTCACCCGCCTCGAAGTTATGATCCTGTCGTCGCTCATCATATCTTTGTTTGTTGTAATTATGATATTTTATGCTATTATTTGCAGCCAGCAAGCGATCTTCTTCTAAGTTACCAGTCTTTTTACATCTTAATTCCTCTGGCACTAGTGAAGTGCTTATACCTTTCAGTAAATATTCAGGACTGAATTGAGTTACAGTGTGAACCGTTTTGTTGTAATCTTCAACGCATTTATGAGCCACCGTCGTCCATGCAACCTTTTTCTCTAATTGATTTATTTCGCATCTTATCCTGTTCACTAAGGTTTGGTTCAACCTCTCATTAAGACCATTTGAAAAAGGTGCGTTTACTGCAGTGAAAATCAGCGTTATGTTTTGATCATTTAAGAATTGTTTAAATTCCTTGGAATTAATGCCTGGGTATTGATCAGCCAGGATCTTTTTTATCTTTCCGAATTTCAGAACTTCTCTTATCAGCTTTGTAAAGTCCTGTCCAATTTGTGTCGAACTGGTCAATATGAAGGCATATCTTGAAAAATGGTCTACCAGTAAGTGCATAAATTTTTTTGTTGACCTGTTGCCACCAAATCCTCCGATTGTATCTACTGATACAATCTCGAATGGTTTATATGCTGGACCAAGATGTGATAACAGACCATAGTTTTGTTTTATTCTTGTTTTGTTTCTTAGGCATATTTCACATTCCTTACAAATTAATTTTATGTTATTCAAGAAATTTTTTGAGGTGTAATGTGGAGATAACATGGATACCATTTGGTTAACACCCATGTGTCCCACTTTTCGATGTACGTTCATAATTAAATTTTTACTAAAGTCTTCTGATAAAATTATTTTATCTGTTCTTTTTGTTTTTTTCATAAAAACGTTTTCTTTTTTTATTAATCTTGTATCTTTTTCATCAATATTTTCATTTTTCTCTTGGTGTTTTATTATGTCTTGGAGGGTAATTATATTAACCATTTTTAAAACTTCTCCTTGTTCATAGTCTGAGTCTAACACTGGATTACGACTTAGGCAATCTGCCTCGACATTGAATTTTCCGGGGTTATATTCTATTTTCATATCGAACTGGGACAAGTACAAAGTTAAATCACCCAATTCTTCATCTGGCCTTGCTTTTATGTTAAGAGTTGTAAGAGGAAGATGATCTGTTAGAACTTTGAATGATCTTCCCATTAACCAGTGTTGCCAGTATTGGATAGCTTCCTTAACTGCTAGGGTTTCCAAATATATCGCTTTCCTTTTTCTCTGAGCTTCGTTCAATTTTCTTGAAAAGTATGCCACTGGTTTTTCTTTGTTATTCTCTTGTGGTTGTGGTTGCTTCAGAATAGCTCCTAATCCTTCCAAACTGCCATCTGTATAAATATTTATTGGTAGTGTAGGATCATAAATTGCTAAAACTGGCTTTGTGCAAAGAAACTCTTTTAAATAATCTAACGTTTTTTGGCAATTTTCAGTGCACTCGAATTTCTGATTTTTTCGTAATAAGTTATGGAGTGGATCTAAAATAATTGCATTTTTTGGAATGTACTCGTTGTAGAAATTTATCTTCCCAAGAAATTGTCGTATGTTTTTTGGTTCTTTGGAATTGGAAATTTCATTATTGCTACTAAATTATCCTTTGTTGGAGTTGCTGAGTTGTAAGATATAACATGACCCAAGTATGTTATGGAGTCCTCAGCAAATTCACATTTTTTCAATTTAAGTCGAAACCCTTCTTCTTTTATTGCGTTGAGAAGTTTATCTACATGTATTACATGTTCATCAAATGTCTTCGAAAATATCAGTATATCATCGATATAGTTAATAGAAAAATTGGACAACTTGTGTTTTCGTAAGATATTACTCAGTATGCGTTGGAAAATTGCTGGAGCTGTCTTCAGTCCAAATGGCAAACAGGTCCATTGATAGTGACTCTCTTGAGTTATGAAACCTGTTTTTTTCCTATCTTCGATTCGCAATGGAATTGACCAAAATGCAGAGTTGATGTCAAGTTTTGTGAAGAATGTACAATCTCTTGTTTTTACCAGAAGATCTTCTATTCGTGGAAAAGGTTGTGGTTCTGGTACAACAATTTTATTAAGATCCCTAAAATCTATGCATAACCGACTTCTTTTTCCATCTTCTTTTTTAAACGCCAATGTGACTGGAGCTGCGAAAGGACTGTAAGAATCTTCAATTAACCTTCTATCCAAAAGTTTACCCACTTGGTGTTCAATTTCTTTTTTATCTTCTATACTGCACCTGTATGGCCTCTTGCTACAGTACTTTTCAATTTGAAGATCAATCCTTGCTTCATAATCCTTTACAGATCCTACATCATATTTGTCTTTAGCAAATATCGTGGAATATTTAGCAATCAGATTATCAACTATTATTTTTTCTTCTTTTTGTAGTATTTTTACATTAACTGTGAAGTCATCTGTTTTGATATTCTCATTAAAGTTTATTTTAGCTTCTGACTGATTATTTTTCTTTTCATAATTACCTTCTGTATTATCTTTGATAGGGATAATTGTGGACTGTTTTAATTTCCCCCCATTATTTTCCATTTCATTTATATCCTTAGTAGTGGGACTTGGTAAACCGTTTTCTTTGAAATTATGATTTTGTTTAATTTCAAGCATATTATTCTGACTTAACTTAAACAATTTAATGCAATCCAACCCAATAAGAAAATCATGACTAAAGTTTTCATTATCTATTACGGCTACATTTACTTCTTTCTCAATTTCCATAATTTTTAATTTTAGTTTTACAATACCTGTTTTCTTTTCCGCACCATTAATCGTTTTTAACCCTATTAATTTATTTTTAGGTGTATTTACCTGTATCTTTAATAATTTGGCATTGATCAGGGATATTGTTGATCCTGAATCATAAACTGCTCTTATATTCATCAGGTTGTTTAAAGTTACAGGAATTATGATTAATGGTGTGCTTATTAGTTTTTTGGATCTTCAAAGCTTTTTATTTCCAGAAGGGAAACTTGTTCTGTTTTTATATTTTCATCATTAAACCAGCATTTGATTTCTGCATGATACCTATTTCCTTTACCTCTTGTTTTATAGATTTTGCAAGGAACCTTTTTAAACTCTTTTTCTTTTGGATTGCTCGTATTTGAAGTCTTCTTTTTTACTAGGTGTTCAAGTTTTCCTATCTCATTGCATAGCTCTTCTGTTGACTGTATAGTTTCTCTGTCGATTTTGTCTGCAATAAAATTTGGTAAGCCAGTAGCTATTAAATCAATCACAGTACCTGTGTCCATTGATTTTCTAACCTCCAATAAGAGTTTTTCTTTTTTTATAACATAATCAATCAAACTGCCTGATTGATGTTTGAATGATAAGGCATACCTTATTGGGGTCCAACCTTTATTTGCAAATGTTTCACAGAATATTTTTTTCCATTGATTCCACTCTGAGTTTATTGATAATTTTAACAAAGTACAGCTGTACCAATCCAAATATGTCTTTTCTAGGAAAAATTTAAATAATTCAATTTTTTTTCTATCTAGATCAATATCCATCCTTTGACATTCTTTTTCAAACTCAGTTATCCACTGCACAGCATTAGAGGTTTTGTTATTAAACTTTTCAATGATAAAATCCTTGGATATTTTCACCACACTTTTTTCCTCAGATTTTTGAGTATTTTCAATTAGTTTTTCCAACAGTTTGATCATTGGATTATTTTCCTCTGCTACTATTTTTTCTATTTCACTTACTTCTTCCAAAAAAGTATTATTGAATTGTAGATTTTCTTCTTCATCAAGATAAATTTCCTCCAATACATCAGTTAGAGTTATCCACACTTTTCTCACTTGGTGTCTTTTTTTAAGGCTGTTTTTTACCTTTGTGTATGCTGCCGTCGCTGTTAATAAGGTGTGTTTTTTAGCACATTGGTCATCTTTTTCTAAAACATACGTTCTACCGTCTGTTGTTTTTATGGAAGTTATGATGATCGTGTTTGATTTTTCATCTGCTGCAGCCACACATTTGAACTCAAATTGCAATTTATCCATCTTGTTCTTTTTCTTCTTAATAAACGAGAAATTAGTTTTGTAATATGACTTTTATTTTACTTATTATTTTTTTCTAGGGGTTGTCCAATAAAACAAGAAGTTGTTTCACTGTAATAAACAATGTTTTTTTATTAGATCTAATTTATGTATGTACACGTACCTGTAATAAACAATGAAACTAATTTCTGTGTTTATTCTTTACTTTAATAATTTGGTTTCAGAAAGTAAATCACCTACGTACTTTTATCAATTTAGAATAGACGACTTTGACATTTCGTTCATTCAACGTGTACAGCCAATGAATTATAATTTCCTCTCTACCTCTTCTGCTTCTTCACCCATTCAGTATTTTACTTTATCAACCCACGCATAAGCGTGGGAGACTAAAATATATAACTAAGGAATTATATTTCCTAATATACTTATATAACGAGATCTACAAGGAGAAAAGAAGAGAGGAACACTGACTTCTCAAAAAGAAAAAGAAGCAGCATGAGAAGCGCTCGTTTGAGGAAACAGAAAGGTGCCATGACAGGCCAGGCTGGCAAACCCCTAACTCAAGCCTGTAAAGACCAGCAGGGAAACATAGTTATAGAGTCACAGTCGCTACTGAGGATCTGGAAAGATCATTTCTGCAGACTGCTTAACGGTGATGCGGACACAAATTCCGCTGTTAGGCAGATTGCCCCATTCAGCTTGGATGATGATCAAGAATGCCGTCCTCCCGACCTAGAGGAAGTAAAGCTTGCCATAAGCAAACTTAAATCAAATAAGACTGCAGGTGCAGATGGCCTTGATGCCGAACTCTTCAAGGCAGCTGGAGACCAGTTGGAAAGGAGCATGCACCAGCTGATCTGCATGATATGGTCGAAAGAAAGCATGCCCGATGAATGGAACCTCAGTACCGTATGCCCGATCCTAAAGAAGGAAGACCCTCAAAATTGCGCCAATTATAGAGAGATAATCCTCCTTAACGTCGCTTTTTAGATCTTGTCTGCTGTAATATGTGAACGTCTGAAACCCCACGGCAACAACTTGATAGGTCCTTATCAATGTGGTTTTAGACCAGAGAAGTCCACAATAGACCAAATTTTCACATATTGCAGATCCTGGAAAAAACCCGAGAACATAATATCGATATTCACCACCTCTTTATCGATTTCAAGGCCGCGAATGACAGTATTTACAGAGACGAGCTGTACAGAGCCATGTCTAGTTTCGGCATCCCTGCAAAGCTCGTACGACTTTGCAGGATGACTTTGGAGAATTCACGCTGCTCCGTCAAGGTCGGAAAAGAATTCACCCAGACCTTTGATGTCGAAAAAGGCTTTAGGCAAGGCGACAAACTGTCATGCGATTTCTTCAACATCATACTTGAACAGATTGTAAGAAACTCAAACGTCAAAACCAGAGGAACAATCTTTCAAAAGTCTGTACAATTACTCGCCTATGCAGACGATATTGACGTAATGGGAAGAAAAAAGCGTGATGTCATAGGTGCTTTTGCGAGTATTGAAACAGAAGCGGCAAAAATGGGTTTGATGGTTAATGAGGCCAAAACGAAGTATATGTTGTCATCAAACAAGGACACAGAACATCGACGAATTGGACAAATCGTCACAATAGACAGACATAACTTCGAGGTAGTACAGGACTTCGTCTACCTAGGATCCGCTGTAGACACGGACAACAACATCAGTGCGGAGATCAAACGGAGAATAACTCTTGCCAACCGTTGCTTCTTTGGGTTAAGAAAGCAATTGAGATACAAAACCCTCTCTAGAAAAACCAAGGTGACCTTGTATAAGACCTTGATCATCCCAGTCCTGCTGTACGGCGCGGAAGCATGGACCTTATCGAAAGCGGATGAGGAAACCCTTGGTCGTTTCGAAAGAAAAATTCTCCGAATGATCTTTGGATGGACCCAAACGCTCCGGCTCGTCGGGTGTTCGAAAGCACATTGCAGGGAAATCGTGGAAGGGGAAGACCTCTTCTTAGGTGGCACAATCAAGTGGATGAAGACCTCAACCGACTTGGAGTGCGAAACTGGAGAGAGCTCGCCCGAAATCGAAATCGTTATAGAAGGATGTTGGTTGAGGCCCAGGTTTACCCCGAACTGTAATGCCCACCTAAGTAAGTAAGTAAAATTTTTGAGAGCATGTTTTTTCAAGTTTCTCTTATAATTATCATTAATTTTACATACTACTAACAATAAAAGTAATAAAAAATTCATCTGTATGGCATAGTAATCTTCTTGAATAAAAATATTATATGTAATAATCACGTACAATTTAATTATAATTACGCCTCATCATTGTTTGTCGCCTTCGTGTAAACGTTTGTTTCATAAATTGAGGTTACTTTCATTTTTGTTTCTTTTCTGTTTTAAATAAGCTAACTTGAATAAATTGTTCGCCTATCTATTAGTGCAATTGCCAACTCGGCGTCTCACTTAAAAAAATGCACAAAACCTACATCATTTCCACGAATTTCTACAAATTTTACTTCTCCAACGTCACGGAACTTGTTACGCAGTATTAACCCTCTAAACATTGAATAAAATTAGAAAAAAAAACAATAGAAAGCGGAATAAGATTTTGTTTCTGAGAACTAAGAAAAATAAAAGTTCAAATTCGCAAAGTATATATATGGTTTTCCGGAATTTGAAGATAATACATATTTTATTTTTAGAAGTTAGTAGAGTTCCTTTGTTTAAAAAAGAATTTTAAAAAAATTTAATTTTTGAGAATTTGAGAAATTAAAATTAAAAAATCGCGCGATTTACGACATACATCACCCCCTATGAGTTGACCTTGTCGTGGTGGGGGTGCTTAAGGACATCTTCTCCAGCAATCCAGCTGCAGAACCTGACCAACCAACATAACTTAAACAAAACCTGAAAAAACATGGAAAAAGTTAATAAAAGAAGTAAAAAACGAACGGTTATATACGTTCACAAGTCGGCAGGTGTCGCGACTGCCGGCGATGGCTTGGCCTCGAAAGAGGATAAGTCGCCAGTGACAAATTTATTAACTGTAACGACAGAAAAAGCGATTGGCGGAAGGACTGGGGAGCCGACTGCAGTTCGAGGAAGGCCTCACAAGCCAACTAAGAAATGTGGAGAGCCCTCTGGTTCTAACGCCCCTCCTAAGGAGGATGCCCAAAACAGTGGAAGAGTTGCAGTGACTCTTTGTAGCACTTCCACCAATACTGCACGTATTATAGGGACCCCGGAGGAAACTATTACAGCAAGTTGTGGGGCCGAGACTTTCGGTTCTAACGCGAACTGTGATTTGTTGACGAAAGGGCTACCCTCATCTAAAACACTGCTCCAACCTCCCACCTCATCCCGTCCATTGTCGAAGGACTCAAGGTCGACCAACCCGGACGGTACGGGTGCCGAGACTATCGGCTCCGTGGCTGAAAGGGGAGGACCTCCTTCGAGCTCCGAAAACACTCCTTCCCTCCCCGAAATTGTAGGTGAAACTGTGACTTACAGTGGAACAAACAACGAAAGGGTGTCCAATCCCCCTAACCCCAAAGTTGGAGGTGAAACTGTGACTTACAGTGGAACTGAAAACGAAAGGGTCGCCAATCTCCTTATCCCCCAAGTTGGAAGTGAAACTGGGACTTACAGTGGAACTGAAAACGAAAGGGCTCCCAATCCCCCTACCCCCCTAGTTGAAAGGGAAACTGTGTCTAACAGTGGAACGGACAACAAAGGGGATCCCAATATCCCTATCCTCCCAAACCACGAAGAGAGGCGGAACGCGGAGAAAATTGCGAAGGTGTTAGGTGCGGTACCTAAACCTAAGCTTGATTCAACGCAATCTGCCAAGCTTGAATGGGCAATGAAAATTATTGCCATAAATAAGAAAAACGGCTCAGACTCAACGTCTAAGCGCCAACGCTCGTACGTGGAGTCAACTCCGAACGCCAAAAGACCAAAGGTGCAAAAATCAAGCACCCTCAGCTCCAAAAAAGACTTGTCGTACAGTGACGTACTGAAGGACAAACCAATTTTCGCCGTCATTGACAGGAGTAACGCGGATGGTGCGATCTCTTTCGATCAATGGGCGATCATCATGAATAAGCTCCAGGCCTCCTACTGGACTCTTATGATGGAGAACCCAGGGGAACCTGCCATCTTTGAGGACGCAGGATGGTATCAGGGGCGCGTCAGGTTAATCGCGTTTGATGGAGAGAGATCGCGCGATCTGTATAAACTCGCGATAAGCAGGTTAGAGGGACTCTGGCCTGGTGCTAAGCTTGAAGTCGTGTCGAGGGAGGATATCCCTTGCAGGCCTAGGGCTCGCGCTAGACTACCAGCGGAACTCTCCTGCAAGGAAACTATCATGAAAATGATACAATTTGGCAATCCAACTCTGCCTACTCACGTCTGGAAAGTCGCGAAGCTGAAGGAACCAGAGGGTCACTATAGATCGGCTATAATTGTCATCAATAAGGACTCCCTGGCTCTCCTGGCTGCGACAAAAGGTGTGATTCGGTTCGGCTAGTCAAATATTGCCTTGAAAATATATAAAAAAGATGAGGAGCATAACATCGCTCCATCTCCGGCAACCCAAAGTGTGTCTTCAGTGGAAGAATCCGCAGGGCAAGTCGACCCTCCATCCATGGAGATAGACGAGCTCGGCACATCCTCTGCTGAAACGTACGATAATAAACCCTCCACATCCCACTTGGATGCCCAAAATGTCGTCAAATTCTCCGACTTGGAGACTGATGACTCCGCATCCCACTTGGATGCCCAAAACGTCGTCAAATTCTCTGACTTGGAGACTGATGACTCCGCAAACGAGGTTTCGCTCAGCGAGGATGACCTTCTTAGGTCAAACTCTGAGAGCGAAACAGATGACGACCTCAACCAGACCGTGGTGGGAGTTAGTCTACTTAGTTGTTCCCAAGATGGTGCACCTAACACAGATTAACCTCCAACACTCCAAGCAGGCTTCGGCCTCCCTTCTTCTCCGTCTAAACAAAAGGGGGGAAGATATTGTCCTTATCCAAGAGCCTTGGATCATCAAGTCCATCGTTCGAGGTCTAAGGACTCCTGGATATACTCTACTGTATATGAAGGACAAAGGTGAACCCAGATCCTGCATATTGGTTAGAAGTAGCACTAATGTATTTTTACTCCCTCATTACAGCAATCGTGATGTAACCACAATAAGATACCAGACCAGTGACAACATCTACTGGCTGGTATCAGCTTACCTCGGCCATGACCATCCTGGCCCTCCTCCATGCGACTTATTTAAAAGGATTGTCGCTGCAGCAGAACGGCAGAAGATCTGCCTCATCATTGGATGCGATGCTAATGCGCATCACACAGTATGGGGTAGTACTGACATAAATGAAAGGGGTGAGTCACTTTTTGATTTTATTTTAAGTACTAACCTTATAGTAAGTAATATTGGCAATGAACCTACTGTTACGATGCTTCTATCGCAAGTGAATTGTCGACCAGACCACAGTACCTGTACAATGACTGGATAAAGTGACTACAGTAGAACACTGTAACACCTTGTTCACGAGTATAGATTTGTAAACAGCTCCCAGCAGACTCACTGGAAGAAAATTAATAAAATGTCTTGTTCTCTGTTTCGTAGCTATCTAAATTATATTTATTTCTCCCAACCTATTTATACACAAAAAAAGCTTAATCTACAATTATTTACAAAGGTATAGTTTGCTGGACATGCAAAAGAATGTATCTTGAAATTTAGAAGAATTGAATTACACAGAACGTATATTAGAGAATAATGCTGAATCGTCAGGTATACACAGGAATGTACAGTATGGCAAGCAAGTTACGTTAATAAAATTAATGTTTTACAATATTGTGAGCAAGAAAAAATTGTTATAAAGTATGAAAGTTCTATTGTTTATGTTGATCGTAAACATCCTGCCCCACGCTGATGATGCGTCTTTGGTTCATCAGAAGACATCTTAGACTTGGAAATCGCAGCTGGATATTGGTTCACTTCTTGGGGCTGGTGTTGGTGGTGATGGAGATCTTTGCTTGTATCTTGTAATGCAAAACCTGATTGCTAGGTATATTATGAGTGTGCTTGTAATGAGCAGTCCAAGAGAGCTCATGATTGTGTGTGGAACGTTGTGGTAATGAATTCGACTTGGAAGCTCTAACTGTTGAGATTTTATTTGTCTTTGAAGTTCTTGCAGGTCATTGTTGAATAGACTGATGTTTTGTTCGTAGTACTGGAGTGGTGAAAGCCGATTGATGCTTTCAGCAGTTATAGCATCACTTTGTCTGGTATACGATGCTCGTATGTTCTTTGAGTGAATTTGTTGGCCTTGCAGAGTTAAATGTTGATGCTTTGCTACACAATATGATTGCATTTCCAAGTAGCCACTTCCGTGTATGGTGATGAAAGTGTTTTGGTGATCACAAACAGCATTCAGAGTAGTTTCGTCCTTTACGGCGAATATCCACTGATTTAATTCAGGCAGTTTTGTCCACACCGACTCGGCTTGAATAATTTTGAGTTGACATATCGATAGGTTTGGAATGTTGTTAAGTAAGTTTATTTCACATATGCTTAGGTTTCCTCCAGATCGGTATACTGGATGAGCTTGGGTACATAGGTTATGTTCTCCGTTCATTACGGTACATGAGGTTAATTCACCTTCGCTTACAGGATAATATTCATCATGATGAAAACTGACTGCTAAGAATTTAATTGAAGGTTGTATTGCTATTAGTGTTTCGTTTACAAGTGCTGGAATTGGAATGATCTTGAACATCGTGAGTTCGTTTACTTTTATTAATGGCAGCTCAATTTTGAAAAGTATGTACTTCGTTGTTAATTGTCCTTCAATTGACATAAGCTTATATAGATTCAACATGTCATCCGGCTCAACTGAAAAGCGAAGTCCTGGTGGAAGATGATTCTTAATTTTGGCTATTTCATGGTTCAATTGTTGAGGAGATATTAATAGGTGGTTTATTCTTCCTTGATGACTATCTGCCAATACGTCAGTAATTGCTGTTTGAGTACGTTGTATATTCATTATAACGAGTGTGGTGTATATAGACCATGACGTAAAAAGTTCCCTGATTTTACTTTGGTAGAGGTCATCGGTGAAGTTGTTGATACGGTTAATTATTTGCTTAAACTGAACTTCAAGTATCTGGTGTCTTTTGGATATATCTTCTTGACTCCTTTTCATGATATTGACTGTTGAGTCCAAAATTGAAGTATGATTTTTGGAAAGTTTTATTAAATGTTCCTCATTTGAGTGTATTTCGTCCAAGCGATGAGAGACTTCGTCGGCATATTTGGAGTCAAGCACTCCAAATAGTGCACTTGCAATATTCCCTACCACATCCATTGCTCCTCGTTTAAAACGCCTTTTGATTTGTTCAGTTGAGAGCAAAGCGTCTTCTTCTATAACGTCGTGCTTAGTAATATCAATTTGTTGAATTATCTGACGGCATGACCCTTGGAAAGACATTTGATTGCAGAGATGTTCGAGAGCCTTGGTGCTGTTTTCCAGCATCTGAAATTCTTTATGGTATGCGGCGAGATTGTAGTACACTACCAAGTTCCATTTGCTGTGAACCAAGCTTATAGTACCTTGTTTTTGAAAATGTATCCCAGGTGCCGAGTTGTTAAGATTGATCACTTCTACATCGCTTGCTGCTACTATTGGTAGTAGTAAGGCTATCAACAGCAATGTACGCACTCCTGATCTGGGTGAGCATCTTGTCGCTTGCTTTGATGATTTGGATGATGAGCTGGGTTCATCATTGTCTTCTTGATCAGTAAGCTTGCGTTTTCGATTTGGTGAAGACGCATTTGTCTCAGTTCCTAACGAGGTTTCGTTGTCTGCTACTAGCGGAGCTAATTTGTGTATCGGTCGACAGAGTACTCCAGACTTTGTTCGTACTTCTGCAACCCTAACATGTCCATCATTTCCAACAATCACCTTTTCGATTCTTCCTAGTGGCCATTTCATTACGGGGGTATTTTCTTCCCTGATAATGACCACGGTGCCTGGTTGAACGTTTTTTGATTGTGTTTTCCACTTAGTACGTTGTTGCAGTTCGTTTAAGTATTCCCTTGACCATCGATTCCAGAACTCTTTTTTGATGGTTGACACCAGCTTCCATCTTGTAGCTAGGTTCCCTCTCTGAGGTTCTACATGTTGGTCGACCACTGCCTTCAATGGTTCACCTATTAAAAAGTGACCAGGTGTTAATACAGAAAGGTCATTAGGATTATCTGACATTGCTGTCAATGGTCGTGAATTCAGAATGGCCTCAACCTCTGCGGTAACCGTGCAGAGCTCCTCGTAAGTGAGTGAAGCTGTAGAAACCTTACATAGCAGTAGGTGTTTTGCAGATTTAACAGCTGCCTCCCATAATCCACCGAAATGGGGAGCACGCGGTGGGATGAAATGAAAGTCGATCCCCTTTGAGCTACAGTTGGCCGTTATTTGATGTTGGGCGTCTTCTGAGTATATGTTCGTCTTTAATTCTTCCAATTGGTTCCTCGCACCTACAAAATTCGTGACGTTATCGCAGTACAAATTTTTGACATGGCCACGTCGGCTCATGAACCTCTTGAGTGCTCCAAGGAAAGCTTCTGTGGTAAGTTCACTGACAACTTCAATGTGAACTGCCTTTGTAGCGAAGCAGCAAAATATGGATAAATAACATTTTTGTGGTCGGCTTCCTCGCGTTCGGTAATGTACCCATAGTGGACCGCAAAAATCTACTCCGGAATTGATAAACGGACGTGCTGGTTGAACTCTATGAGCTGGCAAATTTCCCATCATTTGAGAATACATAGTAGGTTTTGCCTTTGTACAAGTTACACAATGTTGTGCGATAGATCGTGCAATATTTTTCCCTTTTATTGGCCAAAATTTTTGCCGGGTGATCGCTAGAAGGCCTTGAGGTCCAATATGATTGTTTTCAATATGGAGATCAGTCATTATCATTTTGGTAAATGGATGTGTGTGCGGTAAGAGTATGGGATGTTTGGTATCGTATGGTAATTCTGATGCTTGTAGTCTACCTCCAACTCGTAGCAGTCCCACTTCATCGAGGAATACGGCGAGACCTATTAATGCGCTTTTTTTGTGAAGTTCCTTTTGATCATGAAGTGCACGGATGTCCGTTATAAATTCTTGGTTTTGTATACTCTTTAAAGTTAGTTGCATTGCGTTTTCTAACTCTTGAGTTGATGATGGCCAGACTCTTTTAATAGGCTTCCTTTTGCCTTGCTTGAGGGCTTGTTTTGTGTCCTTGATCTTGCGACTCTTTATAGACTGAATGAATCGAAGGCAGTAGGCTGTTATTCGTTGCATTTTTCTGAATGAATTAGAATGCCTCATTTCTTCGAATATATTAGTTGAACAATTACACGTAGCTAAAGCCACTACCTTCTTGTATGGTGGTGGCCATAGTGCTTCAGTACCATGTAAAAATTTTGGACCATATTTCCATAGTAAGTGATCTTGAAGTTTTTCTGGTGAAATTCCTCTCGATAAAACATCTGCTGGATTGTCGCTGGAACTTACATGTCGCCACTGGATAGGGTCCGTGAGCCGTCCGTGAATTTATCCAGCTCACTACAATTTGAGAGTCTGTCCACAAGAATCGGATTGCGTCTTTCAAATTCAGATCCAGTTTCACCCGGTTTGATAATTCAGCGGCTAGTAGAGCTGCACATAATTCCAACCGAGGAATAGTCATAGCCTTCGCCCCTGATGCTGTTTTGGTAGTTGGTGCGACTCGAGATTTGGAACATAGTAATCGAACTATGACCGTACCATTTTTGTTGACGGACTTAAGATACACCGCTGCACCGTAGGCCTTTTCTGATGCGTCTGCGAAGGTATGTAGATGAATTGATGAGGGGATGTTGTTCCCGAAAACATGGCGCGATATGGTAAATTTGTCTAATTCTTGAAGTCCCTGATAGAATCTTTTCCACCTTGTGAACATTTCTTCCGGTAGAGCTGCATCCCAGTCGTACTTAAGCTCCCATAGTTCTTGAAGAAATAGTTTTGCCACAATTACCACAGGTGCTACTATTCCAAGTGGATCAAATAGACGAGCTATATCTGAGGCCACTGATCTCTTTGTAAACTTTGTTGATGTTGAACAGTTTGTTTTGATGCAGAAAACATCTGATTTGGGTTGCCAGATCAATCCAAGGGTTTTTACGGTTCCTTCATCACTGTCTTCTGTAAGCGGAACTTCCTGATCTTCTAACGGCACATTTGATAGGAGGCTTTCGTTGTTTGAACACCATTTTTTTAATTGAAATCCTCCCTCCCAAAGCAAGGATGATAATTGCTCTTGGATAATCTTTGCTTCGATTAAACTGTCTGCACCTGTCATTGCGTCATCAACGTAAAAGTCTCTCTGCAGCAATTGTGAGCCTAATGGATATTTTGATTCATATTCCTTGGCTAACAACTGGAGACATTTCGTGGCCAAGTATGGGGCTGAGGTTGTTCCATAAGTTACGGTAGAGAGCTTATAGCATTTTAACGGTTTAGTTGGATCTGATCTCCACCAGATTAGTTGAAACGTTTGGTCTTCTTCTGTTATGCGTATTTGTCTGTACATTTTTTGAATGTCGGCCTTCATGACGTATTTAGGAAGCCTAAAACGCAACAATATGGTAAACAGATCGTCTTGAATTTTTGGTCCGGTGTACAAAATGTCGTTTAAAGATATATTGGACGATGTTTTTGCAGATGCGTCAAAAACGACTCGCAATTTGGTGGTGCTGCTTTCTGGTTTGAGTACGCAATGGTGCGGTAAGAAGTAGTGTGGTATTTTAATTGTTTTGTAATTGATTTCCTTCATATGACCCAAATCGAGATATTCGTTCATAAAACTAGAATATTCGTTCTTCAATTCTGGATTTCTAGTCAGTTTGCGTTCTATAGCATAGAAACGACTTAATGCTATATCACTTGAGCAGCCTAGCTTTTCAGGGCCATCAGAAAATGGCAAACGGGCCACAAATCTTCCTTTACTGTCTCTGGTAATCGTTTGGTTGAAAAGTTCTTCACATTTTTCTTCGGCCAGCGTGCGGTTTGATGTGGAGCTAGATACGTCCTCGGTTTCCCAAAATTTGCTGATTGCTTTTTCAAGAGATTTCTCTTCTGCATAAACTCCGCAGATGTTAGTTGATGAAGACGGTTCCCCACACATTTTGCCTGTGACTACCCATCCCAGCAATGTATTTTGCAACAGCGGGAGCTGCTCTCCTAGTTTGATTTGTCCAACGCAGAGCAGCTGGTGGAAGAACTCTGCTCCAATAAGTAGGTCAACCGGCTTTGGCGTATTGAACAAGGGGTCTGCTAGTTGTATGTTTCCCGGTATTTTCCATTTGGAGATGTCGAAAGTCTGTGATGGTTGAGGAGAAACAATCTGACGTAGAACAATTGCTTCTAGTCTTGTGTTGAAGTTGGTCACATTTGATTTAATGCTGATGTTGGCTCGGCGATGTGACTCCGTTTTAATTTCTCCGATTCCTTGGACTCTCATGGGGTCCCAATTTCCGTATCATCTTTTCAGTTATAAGATTGACTTGAGATCCGGAATCTAAAATCGCTCGACAGTTGATGGACGTACCATTTTGGGTCATCAATTGGACATTAACGGTGCTGAGAAAAACGTACGCCTCCCGGGTGCTGTTGAAAGCTGCTAATGTTGCATTGTTTGGTGGCATTAGGGCGTTTTCATTGGATTTGGCATTCTTTTTCACTGCAGACGAAAGAATGCTTCGGCTGGCTATCGTTGAACCTTGTTGTTTTTTGTCTTCGGTTGATATGTGAAGTAACGTATGGTGATACTTGTTGCATTTCGTGCAATGACCAGATTTGCAATCTGTAGTTAGATGACCAGACCGTAGGCAATTAAAACATCGTTTGAAGGCTTTGATTTGTGTTATTCTGTCCCTTGTTGTCATGCAGTTAAATTTGGGACACTTGAACAGTGGATGACTTTCCTGGTTACAGATAACGCATTTGTCGTCGTTTGTGGCAGACAAGGCAAATTTTCTTGGGCGTATTGAATCGTCAGAGTATGGTTTACTGTATGTCTTTGCACCCAATGCTTCTAACGATTGGAAGCGCGTCTCGAGGAACGTTAAAAAGTCGCTTAGGGCAGGGAGTGCCTTTGGTTGCTTTAATGACTGCTCCCATAGTGTTAAATTATTTCTGTCGAGTTTCTTGAGCAGGACATTCATTACTAATGGGTCCCAGTTGTTGGTGTCAATCTGCAGGCCTTTCAGACCTAGCAGACATTCCTGCGTTGTGTCATGGAGAGCCTTGATGGCGTTAGAACTCTCGTTTTGAATGACTGGTTGTGCCACCAGCTTGTTTAACTGAGCTGCCACCAGTAGTCGAGGATTATCGAATCGGTCGGTTATCACCTTCCACGCAGCACTGTAGTTGCTGTCAGAAGTGGTAAAGTGTCGTACTAGTTTCTCAGCTTCCCCGCATAGTGTTGTCTTTAGGTAGAACAATTTTTGGCAGTCGGCTATCGGTTGCTTATGTACTAGTTCCGTAAACAAATCACTGAATTGCTTCCATTTGAGGTAGTCCCCATCAAACTTCGGCAGTGTTAATTTTGGTAGCTTGACTGTTGGCTTTGATATGTCTGGTTGAGTTGGAGCAGGTTTCTCTTCTAGCTTAACTGTCAACGTGAGGAGACAGTTCTGTACTTTGTCTTCAAACTCAAAGTACTCTTCAATGTTGTATCCTCCTTCCATTGAATCGTCGAAGACTTCAGATATTTGCTGGTGAATTTCCTCCATCTGTGCCCTAACACTCTGGATCCGGTCGATCTTTAGGCGGCACCATGTGGCGGACCAGTTTTCAGCAGCAATCCCTTCAACGCTATATGCTTCATGGTTTGCGCGATCATCTTCTCTCTGCGGATCAGTTTTGTTGTATTTAACTGTTGTTCCGTCATTCTATTGTCTGATTTACGTTTTAATTCTGTTGCTGCTGGTGGTGAAAACATTGCTGCTCCTGGACCCGGTTCGTCTTCTCCGACCTGTGTCTCTTCTTCTTCTTCTCTTGGAGCTCCATCAGCCAACGATCGGAGGTATTGGGTTAAGCCTTGGTATAACTGTTGCACCTTCCCAGCTGTATTGCTCTGGAAGTATGGTGTATCGTGTTTTCCGAAACCCTCGATGGTTTTGTGATTCTTTTCGAACTCACTCCAAAGATTTTCAACTAAATCCAGCCGCTTCCTAGCGTATTCTGCTGTCTTCCTTCCCGGTCCGTCCTTTGCAATGTTGGATTGCAAGCGCAGCAATTCATCGGTGATGACCTTCTGCCTGGCACCTATTGTGTAGATATCCAATTCTTCCTCCATAGTTTAAATTTTGGATCGTCGCGTCATCTTTGGATCTCTCTCTGACGTTTAGGTCTTCAATGAGTTCAATGAAGTTGAGCAGGTTTCAGAGTTTGCAGGTTTGCCAGTGTTTCAGCCCTGGCAACGCTTATGTTTTAGTGTAGATGCCAATGTTTAAGCCCTGACAACGCTTATGTTTTAGTGAAGATGCCAATGTTTAAGCCCTGGCAACGCTTATGCTAATGAAAATTGCTTCTTACTGCTGGTGAGGGAAGCAATGATCACGTCGGGGTCACCAAATGTTACGATGCTTCTATCGCAAGTGAATTGTCGACCAGACCACAGTACCTGTACTATGACTGGATAAAGTGACTACAGTAGAACACTGTAACACCTTGTTCACGAGTATAGATTTGTAAACAGCTCCCAGCAGACTCACTGGAAGAAAATTAATAAAATGTCTTGTTCTCTGTTTCGTAGCTATCTAAATTATATTTATTTCTCCCAACCTATTTATACACAAAAAATGCTTAATCTACAATTATTTACAAAGGTATAGTTTGCTGGACATGCAAAAGAATGTATCTTGAAATTTAGAAGAATTGAATTACACAGAACGTGTATTAGAGAATAATGCTGAATCGTCAGGTATACACAGGAATGTACAGTATGGCAAGCAAGTTACGTTAATAAAATTAATGTTTTACAAAATTGTGAGCAAGAAAAAATTGTTATAAAGTATGAAAGTTCTATTGTTTATGTTGATCGTAAACACCTACATTCATTACCAAAAGCAGACAAGAAGTCCTAGATATCACTCTTGTCTCCGACTCGGTTCATCGTAGGATTACAAACTGGAAAGTATCAACTGAACACTCCTTCTCGGATCATAGATACATTCAATTTGATCTCAATGAGGAACCTCTCAAGCAACCAGTCTTCCGAAACTATCGGAAAACTGATTGGCATAAATATCGGGTAACACTGGAAAAATTCATTAAACCTGAATTTTTCCAAAACCCTACAAACAAACAGGATCTAGATAAAAAAGTCAATGATCTTACCACTGCCCTTAACCACTCACTTCACAAATCCTGTCCTCTTATAAAAATAAGAGGAAAACGGAAGCCATTGTGGTGGAACTCGGGGCTAGAACCGCTCAGGAAAGAATGTAGAAAACTTTTCAACCGAGCTAAACAATCCAAAATCTCAATAGACTGGGACTCCTACAAGGAATCTCTCAAAACATATAAATATCAACTGAGGAAAAGTAAAAGAACTTCCTGGAGAAACTTCTGTGGTGAAATAGAGGTTACTTCAGAAGCTTCTAGACTAAGGAAAATCCTCTCAAAGAGTCCGACCATGCCTAGCAGTTTGAAAACAGCTGACGGCTGGACAGAATCCTGCGAAGAAACGCTCAATTTGCTTCTTGACACTCACTTTCCAGGCAGCTCTAAGAACTTATGCAACTATGATTCCACAGAACCAGGTAGCATAATAACAAACAACCCCGATCTGATTACAAGGGGAAAATTAGTTTGGGCCATTAACAGCTTTGACCCATTCAAATCCCCTGGACCTGATGGTATAATTCCAGCAGAACTTCAAAAGGCCGCGGATATTATTATTCCTGTCCTTGAAGTTATTCTCATAGGCTGTACCACCTTGAACTATATCAACACTCAGTGGAGAGATGTCAAGGCTGTGTTTATACCTAAGGCTGGGAAATCATCCCACGTAAAGCCAAAAGATCTCCGACCAATAAGTCTAGCATCCTCTCTTCTTAAAACTTTAGAACGACTGAAAGACATCCACCTGCGTACAGCTATAGATCCAAAATTGTTATCTACAGCACAACACGCCTACTGTAAAGGAAAATCTGTAGAAACGGCCCTACACACCGTGGTACGCACTATAGAATACTCCCTCCATCACAAAGAATTCACTCTGGCCGCCTTCCTCGACATAAAGGGCGCCTTCAATAACGTCAGCAACTCTGCAATTACAAAGGCACTGACGAAACTCAAAGTAGATGGTTTTATAGTGGAATTGATAAATCTAATGCTAAAAAGCAGAAGAATCAACTGTACTCTAGGAAACTTCTCTACAAAGAGATCTGTCAGTAGAGGAACACCGCAAGGCGGAGTCCTATCCCCTCTTCTATGGAATATAGTCGCCAATGAACTTCTAGTTGACTTAGAAGCTGAGGGATTCAAAGTGATTGCATATGCAGATGACGTCTCCATTGCGGTGTCTGGAAAACATGCTCACGTTCTCACGGACCTGATGCAGACCGCTCTAAATAAACTTGTAAAATGGGCGGGAAAATGTGATCTAGGGGTCAACCCTCAAAAAACTGAACTCGTTCTCTTCACCAGGAAATATAAAATTCCTCAACTAATAACTCCATCAATAAATGGAATCTCACTTGCACTTTCAAACGAAGCTAAATATCTAGGTATAATCTTAGACAGAAAGCTAAATTGGAAAGCCAATATACAGGAAAGAATCAGGAAATCCACGGTAGCCTTATTTTCCTGTAAAAAAGCCATTGGTAATAAATGGGGTTTCTCCCCCCAAATCACACACTGGCTCTACACCGCGGTCATCAGACCAATACTCACATACGGAGTAGTGGTATGGTGGACCGCTCTTGATAAAAGGACCTACTGCGATAATTTAAGCAAGGTCCAACGAACAGCCTGTTTGTGTATAAGCGGAGCTCTGAGATCAACACCTTCAGCTACCCTAAATACACTTCTTAACCTCACACCACTAGATATCTTCAGCAAACAAATGGCTTCCAGTGCAGCCATTCGTATGAGAGCTATCTCCCAATTTACCGATAACAACATCGGTCATGCTACAATCCTGAATTTATTCGGATCAATATCATGCCACTCCGACTACACCGTCCCCCAATTGGTTTTTGATAATAAGTTCCAAGTCTCAATCCCTTCGAGAACAATCTGGGAAGACGAGGAATTTTTGAGAGATGATTCAATTCATTTCTATACAGATGGTTCAAAAACCGAAGAAGGGGTAGGCTGCGGGGTGTACTCAAGCCGACTTAACTTAAGTCTCTCGTTCCGCCTTCCAAACCATTGTAGCGTGTTCCAAGCGGAAATTCTGGCGATCAAAGAGGTTCTATCATGGCTAAAAGAAAACGTGATATCCTCAACGAATATCCGGATTTTCTCAGATAGTCAAGCAGCCCTCAAATCACTCGGCGCTGTTTCTACGAACTCAGTAACCGCCCTCAACTGTCGCTTATCTCTTAAGGAGATGGCTGAACAGTTCAATATTCACCTTTTTTGGGTGCCGGGGCACAGAGATATCGCGGGTAACTGCAAAGCCGACGAACTCGCCAGAGAAGGAACCGTTCTACCGATCTCTACCAGCAGGTTGAATATTGGTATACCAATCTCTACATGTAGACTTATACTAAAGCAAGAGGCGATGGACAGAACAAATCACAGGTGGAACAATATCACCACGTGCGTGGCAACAAAACGTATATGGCCAGGAATAGATCCAAAACGCACAAGACATTTGTTATCCATTACCAGATTGCAAGTTAGCTCCGTAATCAATGTCATTACCGGACATTGTCTGATAGGAAGACACGCCATAAGACCTGGCGTTCCCTCTAATGACTTCTGCAGAAGTTGCTTAGATGAGGAGGAGGAGGAGACAATCCCACACCTCCTCTGCTCATGTCCTGCACTCTCTTCTAAAAGAAAGATGCATCTGGGGAAATATTTTCTCGATGATCCAAGCGATCTGGCGCACACAGATCCCCTGCATCTCCTTCGCTTTATTGTATGCTCCAAATGGTTTTGTTAAGCGAGGTACTCCCTCGCATAATTTCTATGGTATCACAATGGACCTAGTATTGGTCTAAGTGTGTCGGGTGTATTCCTGACAGCCATTGTAACCTAACCTAACCTTCCCTGTTACATTTTAATTTTTCTTCAGTTTTTTGTTTATAAATTCGAAGAGCGAGCGGCGGTATTCTAACAACCTTTGGTTTTCTAACTATAAGACATTACGCTGACTTCTTGACATATGGTAGCCCTGCCTAGTAACTAGCAAAGAAAAAGCCCGTTAAACACGTTTTTAATGTAGTCCAAATATCTTTTGATCGCCAATTTTTTGGAAAAGGTTCATCTCGCCAAATATTTTGTATTTCCCTCAAACACAACATGTAAAATGGGACATATGTCCAAACATTTCTTTTACGGACTTATGCCCCACAGCGGTGAGATATAGATCTATAATCCAGTTTTGGACTAATGTCCCACTACAGTGAGACACAAGTCCATAATGGACTTATGTCCCGTGGAGTTATGTCCCTGCGCCTTTTCAACTCCCAGCAACCATATATGACATCCATAAAAATAGTTGTAAATGGATAAGGAGCCATATATGGACGTTGTCAAAAACTCGTCGTATCTTGAAGTAGACGAACACAATTGAAAATTTAACACTTAAATTCGACTTACGAATATTGAAACACTTAAAAAATATAAAACTACCATCTAGGTACTCCGTAGTCAATAATAATAAAATTTTTATTTACGTTTTTTCGCACTACTTTTGAACTGCGCGCAGAGAAATATAAAACCAAATGCACAAATACATATAAAGAAATATCTTTTCTAAGCTATCAAAACGGTACTTTTCCCTAATAAGATTTTAATAAAAAAGCACGCAAATCAAATCTTGGTTTTCAAGTTTTATTTTTAATATCTACTCTTGATCACGTCTTGAACCTCACTGACTCAAGAAGTGTCAAACATAAAACTCTACTCTAATAAATGTTTGGTATACATTCATAAATACCTATCCTTCCTTAATTTAAGTTATTAACTTAGAATTCAACTTTATTTTATATACACCTAAATGTTTTGTGAATATCAAAGTATAGTCTTACAAAGTATAGTCATTACAAAAATATAATCTTAAACTAAGAGAAATTTACTAAATTAATGTTTCAATTTAATTTTATTTACAGGTAAATGTATATTGTATAATCTTATTACGAAAAACAATAATCTTAAACTAAAAGAAATTCACTTGATTGATGTTTCAATTTAATTTTATATATATAAATAAATTTATGTATATATATAATTGTAATATGAAAAATAAGCTAAAACTAAAGACAAAATAAGTTCATTGGTCCTAATATGACGACTATAAATTCAAATATTCAAAATTTTTTTCTTTATCAATTTCTACTTTTAAATTAAGTTTCTCCAGTTTTACGTTTTATTCTCGTCGCCAATTAATAAGATTTTAATAAAAAAGCACGCAAATCAAATCTTGGTTTTCAAGTTTTATTTTTAATATCTACTCTTGATCACGTCTTGAACCTCACTGACTCAAGAAGTGTCAAACATAAAACTATACTCAAGCTTAAAACTATTAAGTAAAATGAGTCAATAAATGTTTGGTATACATTCATGAATACATATCATTCCCGTGGCAGCTGTGAAAGCGCAGTAATCGACATTTAAAGTTCAAAAGCCATATATGGCTCCTTGTGCAATAGAGGGTTAATGAATGTGTTATGCGACCTTTCGAATATTAATAAAGTTGTTTTTAAGCAGGCTCAAGGTTACGCAGTGTCTGCCATGTGCAACTCAATTGAATCTCTGCTGAGGGTGTTTTGGTTTCTACCACCACCTCCTCCGTGCATATCCATGTTCGAATCAGGATTGAAGTCATTGTCTTGTGGTCGGTCTCCCACTATTGAACGAGCAGCGCAAGTTGTCGTTGCAGGGTATGGATACAAAGTCTTAATCGTATCGCATATGTTCCAGTTCGTCGTTAATGCAGGATCGCCATGTTATGTCAAGTTCCCTAATTTTCAGTATTTCTAAGCTCTCCAGCCGCTTATATTTCCGAGCACTGTTAAGAGCACGATTTTGATTGAAGTGAAACAATGTTTATCAAAGTTAGACTTAAATTTATTTCCAAAATGTATAACCTTATATACTATATCAAATCAATCAATGTTTCTATTTTTCAATTCTTGTTCAATTCTCTGTTTACGAGACTTGAACTCAAGTGAACTTTAGTTCTCAAATTCTCACTTGCATAGACTGAACCTCTGTTTCAATCCATTCAAGTGCAATATGATTCCATAGTACAATACGTTCAGTGGGTCATAAAAAAAGTTACAATATAATTCTTTTTCCCTCCTTTGTTTTTCTTTTTTCGAATCACTATTTGTATGTGCATGTTCATTCATAACGATTATGTCATTGTGTGTCTCAGCATGCACAAGTGGATTCGAATTATCGGATGTGGATTAATGGATACACAACAGTTTATTATATCCTCTATCACCTTGTTTCTTTTGATTATGGTGTTGATTAAACCTGTGATTATTGGTGTGTGACTTACACACCTTTCGTTTTTAAATTTCTTGCATAGAATATTCCAATTTTCTTCTGAGGATTTTACTATGTTTGTGTGTTGGGTTATGTCGTCTATATTTATTTCCGTTATTGCATTCCAAGTGTCATGGTAAAAAAAATATTTAAAAGTTAAATGAAAAAAATATTTTTCCTATTTTCTCGAAAACGATTTCTTTAAATGAGAACAAAATTTGTATCATTTCAAATTAAAATGTGTTGAGTAAATTTTTTCCACACTGCTTCCCTTTTTTTCTGTCTATATCTATATCTATATCTGCTCCAATATATTTGACTACCGTAGCCTTCTCATTGTATCATATAATAACATGACACTCAAATGTCCAAACATAAGAACCGTCAATGTTTTTGGCGTGTGCCCTAGTAATAAAAGACCTAAATGCGGTCTTTAAATGTTCTGGTTACTTGAGCTTCTATATTGTTATAGGTCAATTGAACAGTATTTACTTACTTTCTTAGGTGGGCATTATAGTTCGGGGTGAACCTGGGCCTCAACCAACATCCTTCTATAACGCTTTCGATTTCGGGCGAGCTCTCTCCAGTTTCGCACTCCAAGTCGGTTGAGGTTTTCCTCCACTTGATTGCGCCACCTAAGACGAGGTCTTCCCCTTCCACGATTTCCCTGCAATGTGCTTTCGAACACCCGAGAGCCGGAGCGTTTGGGTCCATCCGCTCTACATGACCCAACCATCGCGACCATAGCCTCGCGATGCGTACTCTTCTGGCTATGCCCATGTCGCGATACAGCTCATACAGCTCGTTGTTGTATCTTCTTCTCCACACACTGTCTTCGCATACGGGACCAAAGATCATTCGGAGAATTTTCTTTCGAAACGACCTAGGGTTTCCTCATCCGCTTTCGATAAGGTCCATGCTTCCGCGCCGTACAGCAGGACTGGGAAGTTTTTTTTTGTCTTATACAAGGTCACCTTGGTTTTTCTAGAGAGGGTTTTGTTTCTCAATTGCCTTCTTAACCCAAAGAAGCAACGGTTGGCAAGAGTTATTCTCCGTTTGATCTCCGCACTGATGTTGTTGTCCGTGTCTACAGCGGATCCTAGGTAGACGAAGTCCTGTACTACCTCGAATTTATGTCTGTCTGTTGTGACGTTTTGTCCAATTTGTCGATGTTCTGTGTCCTTGTTTGATGACAGCATATACTTCGTTTTGCCCTCATTAACCATCAAACCCATTTGTGCCGCTTCTGTTTCAATACTCGCAAAAGCACCTATCACATAACGCTTTTTTCTTCCCATTACGTCAATATCGTCTGCGTAGGCGAGTAATTGTACTAACATTTGAAAGACTGTTCCTCTGGTGTTGACGTTTGAGTTTCTAACAATCTGTTCAAGTATGATGTTGAAGAAATCGCATGACAGTTTGTCGCCTTGCCTTAAACCTTTTTCGACATCAAAGGTCTCGGTGAGTTCTTAACCGACCTTGACGGAGCAGCGTGAATTCTCCAAAGTCATCCTGCAAAGTCGTACGAGTTTTGCAGGGATGGCAAAACTAGACATGGCTATGTACAGCTCGTCTCTGTAAATACTGTCATACGCGGCCTTGAAATCGATAAAGAGATGATGAATATCGATATTATGTTCTCGGGTTTTTTCCAAGATCTGCCGTAATGTGAAAATTTGGTCTATTCTGGACTTCTCTGGTCTAAAACCACATTGATAAGGACCATTCAAGTTGTTGTCGTGGAGTTTCAGGCGTTCACATATTACAGCAGACAAGATCTTTTAAGCGACGCTAAGGAGGCTTATCCCTCTATAATTGGCGCAATTGTAAGGGTCTCCCTTCCTTAGGATCGGGCATACGATACTGAGGTTTCATTCATCGGGCATGCTTTCTTCCGACCATATCATGCAGATATGCTGGCGCATGCTCCTTTCCAACTGGTCTCCAGCTGCCTTGAAAAGTTCGGCATCAAGGCCATCTGCATCTGCAGTCTTATTTGATTTAAAATAGAAGTAAATAAATAGGGTGGCAGAACAGAGCGAGGAGCCCTGGGCCTAGCGCATTTCTCACAACCATGCCTTGTAAGGGAATGGAGGGGACCTACAATTTTCTACCGGTTCCGAACGGCTAATCGAGAAAGTGCTTTTCATGGCAATGAATACTAACGGAAGACTTGCCAGTTCCTCGCGAAAGGCGATATCCGTGGAAAATCATTTTTGCCTCTGTTGGGATTCGAACTCGAACCTCTGGATTAACAGGCGGACATGTTATTTCATTTTTAATTAATTTTTGTTTACTTTTTCTTATATCTACTTACATGCTAACAAAAATGTGTAAAACTAGCTTATATAATAATTTAATTAATTTACTGACCCTAGGCGGGTACCTACTCTAAATTATTCAATATCTTACTATTTATGCATTTCGGCCTTAAGATAACTTATGAATCAAAAACTAGAGCCAGTTGAAACTAACAAAATTTTTTTAAAAACTTAGTTTAAATGATAATTTTTTTTTTTGGTTGGTGACGCTTTATTTGATTTGAGTTTGCATAATATGACAAGCCTAACTTCCTCTAGGTCGGGAGGACGGCATTCTTGATCATCGTCCAAGCTGAATGGATCAATCTGCCTGACAGCGGAATTTGTGTCCTCATCGCCGTTAAGCAGTCTGCAGAAATCATCTTTCCAGTTCTTCAGTAGCAACTGTGACTCTATAACTATGTTTCCCTGCTGGTCTTTACAGGCTTGAGTTCGGGGTTTGCCGCCCTGGCAGGATCTTTTTACCTTTTCGTAAAACTTCCGAACTCAGTTCCTGTCATGGCACTTCTCTATATCCTCAAAGGAACGCTTCTCATGCTGCTTCTTTTTCTTTTTGAGAAGTCGGTGTTCTTCCCTTCTTTTCTCCTTGTAGATCTCGTTATACTGATCGTAAGCAGCTATTGTTCGTTGTTGCATCAGCATTTGCCGTGCTTTTTGTTTGGCTGCAATTGCCTACCTGCATTCTTCATCGAACCATGGGTTTCGTTTTGGTGGCCGAGTGAAACCCAGAACCTCAGAGGCAGCGGTTCTGATGGCTTCTTGCTGCTACTAGTCTTCAATGCTTAATGCTGGCGCCATGGGATTCAAGGATAATTGAAGGGGCACTCGATTGGAAAAGGCATTGGCAATCTCTTGCGATTGTAGCTTTCCGACGTCATATCTCTTCACAGCGTTAGTTCGTGCAGGTCGTGAACACGATATCCTCATTCGTACCTTGGCTACAACAAGGTAGTGGTCCGAGTCAAAGTTGGCCCCTCGGAAAGCTCGGGCATCATGGAAGAGTGAAGAGACTACAAGATTTAGCACCGCAGCAAAATGGATTAGCCTCAGTCCATTCTCGGAGGTTTTGTCATGGAGGCTATGCTTACCGATTTTGTTTCCAAAGATTTCCTCTTTCCCTAGCTTTGCGTTAAAATCACCAAGAACGATTTTCAAAACGTGCCTAGGGCACTGCTCATACGTTTCTTCGAGGAGCTCGTAGAAACAGTCTTTGGAATCGTCGTCTTTCTCTTCTGTGGGGGCGTATACGGCTAATGTTGGCGAGTTTAGGACTGATGCGTCATTATACGCTCATTGACTGGATTTTGGCTAATCACCTTATCCCTGAGTTTTCCTCTAACGACAAATCCGCACCCAAATAAGCGCTGTTTCCGATGTCGGTAGCAGTCGCCATAGTAGATGTCACAATTTTTCATCTTCTTTATGCCCGGTCCATTCCATCGTACTTCTTGGATGGCGGTTATGTCTGCTTTGCAGCAGTCCATGGCGTCTGCTAATTCTGCAGCCGCACGTAGTCCGTAAAGAGATCTTACGTTCCACGTGCAGATCCGGAGGTCATTGTCCTTTTATCGTTTGCTTGGGTCGTCAACTTTGAAATCATTATCGTTATCCAAGGCTGTTTGTTGTTTCGAAACTTGGCTTTTTTTTCGTGGTTGGGTAGTTAACCCCACGCACAACCCCCAACCTGGAGGGCCAGGTCCTTTAGGATATCTTCGGACATAAAGGGCTGGAATATCCAGTGTCAGTATCCAGTGCTGCAGGGGTGTGAGTGCTGCCGTTGGCTCACCTGGAGCTCATCCACCACCATCTCTACTTCAATACCCTGTCCTAGTTTTGAAAGACCCTGAAAGACCATTAAACCAAATATGTTCGAGTAGCTCCTTCAGGAGTTTCTGCTTTTTTGGCTGCTGAAGTCCAACGTTGATTCTGTCCAGTGTTATTCTATGTAGACAAAAAATGTAGACTACACGATTGTCTACGTGTAGACAATTTATCATTGTCTACATGTCAATGCAGACAATGTAGGCAATTTAGACAATCAATTTTATTTCAATTTTTTAACTTTTTTTGTCTTCTTAATCATATAAACAAAACAAATTTTTATTATTTGAGTCTTTCACTCTGCATTTTTATTTATTTCAACAAAAATAACAAAAATAAAAAATCGGCAATTCTTATGTACATACTCGTAGATACAAAATTATTCATTTTCGCCTTCGACGTCTTCATCAAAACAATTATTCTGTTTATCCTCGATTCTCAGTGAATAATAAAGATGAAGGAGTTTCTTCGATCGTTCAAAAGTCAAACGGTTTCTCGACATAGAATGAACATGCGACCAACTTAAAAAAACTCTTTCAATTTGAACGGAAGAGACTTGAATAAGAATAAGTTTTTTTGCCCAATTTGCCAGATTTGGATGTTTTATAGAGGCCATATTCCAAAAAACAATTGGTTTTTTAATATCTTTTTCATAAAGAATCTTAAAAAAGTTAATTTTTCGTCCCAATCTTCTATTCCATCACAGATGCTTAAACAAAAACCGGCACACGATTTCATTTTGACTTACCGTCATCCTCCCACTGTCAAAATGAGGATGTAAATATGTGATGTTTGTTTGCTTTTCTGCAGTCTCTGATTCTCCAGATAGGTCCCAGGCCTGAA
The DNA here is from genome assembly GCA_949752695.1 of Melanostoma scalare. NCBI lineage: Eukaryota > Metazoa > Arthropoda > Insecta > Diptera > Syrphidae > Melanostoma > Melanostoma scalare. Next base: position 80,096,291 of record OX456986.1, on the reverse strand, counting down.
GAAATGCTTGTTCGCCTTCATCATTATGTAGCATTGAGACGACAGTCTTGCTGTTGCTGGAACTATTCTTCCAGCCGTCAATCAGCAAAACAGAATCCGAACTGATAGATGCTTTAATTGAAGAAACACATTTATCATAAGCCTGATCCAAAAGCGTTGTTGAAAGTTTTTTTCGACCTGGAACCTTATCTGCATACGCAGGTCGAGTTTTTTTTATAAAATTTTTAAAATGAATTGAATCAACAATTCTTAACGGAATGTTGCATCCAAACACCAGTTTACCCAAAGCTTCATTCAACTCGTCTTCCTCTCTTTTCGTCAATCGGTCCATAAATTTAGAAACTGAGTTTGATGGGGTTGGACAACGTTTCGATTGTTGTATGTTCTTATAGAAAGTTGTTACAGGTGGGGGTGGGCCCAACGACAATGATGAGGAACTACAACTCAATGAAAATGATGAGCTTGTTGTCGCAACTTGAGACTGAATTTCGCTTGAATCAGTATAGGTAAGAGTTGTTGGAGAATGTGTGAGATTCAATTTGATTGATTTTAGTAAAATGAAAATACTTACACAGCTATTTAGAACATACGCATTATTGTTGTCAACATCGTTTGTAAGAGAGATAGACATCTAACAATTAACATTTGTAAGTTACAAATTTTATACAAAAACACACTTTTTTACTACCGTCTTAGAGTTTTGAATGCCGGAGCTCGAGCTTAGATCATTGTCATCAATAAAAACAATCATAGAAACATCACCGGATTCAGATGCCGCAGGTGATTGGGATGGTTTGCAGGCATTCCTTTCCAAATAGAATGTTAAAGCATATGGTCAATATATTGTAATGAACTCCCAACATTTATACCAATTTCCTAATCGAAAACGTTTAACCGAAAACACAACTGGCAACACTATAATGGAATGGTATAAATGACAGGCATTGCTTGTAAGCCAGTGTGTGTGAGTGTAGAGATGCTTGACAGCAAATGTGGAAACCATGGAGAAGAAACTGGAACGCTCTAGATGAGTGTTGTTCTATATAAATAGGCCGCTGACGCAACGAGCAGTCAGTAGAACGAATTTGACAAGTAAAGTGTAAGAAAAAAAAAAAAAAAAAAATTAAATACAGTTAAAATGGGTAAGTTGTTGGAAGAGCTCAACTGCACTGTGTTAAAAGTGAATTAGGTAAGCGAAATCTTTCTAGAGCAGGTTCGAAAAATGAGCTCGTCCTGCGCTTGCGCAACTATTTGGAACAGCAAGGAGAAGACGCAAACACTTTTGTTTTTGAAACAGAAGTGGAGGAAGAGGAAGTAAGTGAAAGTGTAGATTTTTCTAGTATGATGAAACTTTTGTCAGAACAGCGAAACGAGCAAAAGAAGGAACAGCACAATGTTCTCGAACGACTCGAAGTACAACAAAAGAAGCTGGAAGAGCAACGAAATGAGCAAAAGAGAGAACAGCAGAATGTTCTGGAGCAACTTGAAGCACAACGAAACGAACAAAAGAAAGAACAACAGAAAATTCTCGAAAGACTTGAGGCGCAACAGAATGTTTTGGAAGGTGAGAAAAACATTCTAGAAGGCAAATTGGGCAACATTGAGAAAAATGTATGTGCCCTTGACGAACGCGTTGAAGGTTTGGAAAACAGCTTTCTGTTGTAAAGAATCGTTTCGAAATCGTAGAAAGCCGATGTGATAAACAGTTCTCTGTTCTGACCAAGGAATTGGACCAGATCCGAAAAATCAAAATTCGAGAATCTACTGGAGAGTTTTCAAAGAAAAAGGAGATGAAACCGCCGACATTTGAAGGACAGTCTTCTTGGCCAGTCTACAAGAGACAATTTGAGGCAGCCGCGACAACAAATTGCTGGGATGACGAAGACAAGTATATTGCACTGACTCTTGCTCTTAGAGGACCAGCAGCTGAATTACTTCAAACAGTTCCAGCTGGTAAGGGCGGCGATTTCAGTTCTCTCGTGGCAGCTATAGATAAACGCTTTGGCGATAGCCACTTGAAAGAAGTCTTCCGAGTCCAACTCAATAACAGAGTCCAGAAAAGGGGTGAAAGTCTACAGCAGCTCCAAGCAGACGTCGAAAGACTGGTTCACCTGGCATACCCGGATGCTGGAGAGGAAATCATCAACCAGCTGGCTGTTGAGTCCTTCGTTCGTGCCATTTCCGATATAAATCTTCAGAGGTCTGTGCGAACTGCTAGAACACGTACTCTTTCTGAAACTCTAGCATTCGCTTTGACAATTGAAGCAGCAGAACAGGCTTCTCATGGAGTACATCGACTAAGAGAAGCCATAGTCGAAGAATGCTCGTGCCAAAGAGCTGAAATACAGAAGAACCAGCGGAGCGGACTTGCAAGATGTTGGAACTGCAACAAGACCGGGCACTTACAGCGTCAATGCCGACTACCACCAAATAAAGCAGCTTGTCAACATTGTGGAAACAAGAGATCCAACCCAGAACAACGTAACAACAACACCAGTGCTGCTTATCAATCCGTTTCCCATCAGGGAAACGAGTAAGAACCAACTTCGAGGGGCAGAGGCTGGTTTCTTGTATCGATGGCCCCAGAACCACCATCCAGGTCTCTCAGACCAAACGAGACAACAAAAGTCTGACTGTGAAGACTACTATTAACGGAACATGTGGCTACCATCGACACCGGTACCACAGCATCCATAGTACGTCGAGACCTGGTAATGACGACGTGGCTTCATAACACCAATAGCTACCGTCTAAGAACTGCAACGGGAGAAGCAGCAAGAGTATATGGAGAAGTGTGTCTTAAGATCCGACTGGCCGATCTAGTGTTTACTCATCAATTCCTGGTGGCAGATATATGTGACGAGTGCATCATTGGAATCGACTTTATGAAACAGCACGGAGTTATTTTGGACATCGGTAATCAAGTTTTGAAGTACCAAAATAAGGAACTTCCAATGACCTATTCGAACGAAAGTACGTCGACACTGAGGACTGCCATCACAGAAGATCTGATTCTGCCTCCTTCTTCTGAAGTGTTCGTTTGGACAAAACTGGAAGGTGAGTTTGGAAGCCTTCGATACCTAATGGTGGTACCAGACCCAGAGTGTTCCTCCCAAAGCGTCATCATTGGGAAAACACTAGTAGCACCGAAAAACAAAATGGTCCCCGTACGATTACTAAACACCAGACCGTACGATGTAAGGTTGAAGAAAGGAGAAGTCGTTGGACGTTGCGAATCGGTTGCAACAATTACGAAGATCACAGACGAAGCCCTGAGAAAAACTATAACTCCGGAGGAGCTCAAAACCATCAGAGCTAAAATACTGTATTCATCCAACCTTGATCACCAACAAACAAAGATGGCTGAAAATCTTCTACAAGAGTACACTGACATCTTCGCATCGCAAAAGGGACAATATGGTAGGACACAGTTGGTGCAGCATCGCATCAACACAGGAGATGCGAGACCGATTCGTCAACCCGCAAGACGCCTTCCACTGGCCAAACAAGGTGAGGTTGAGGAAATGATAACAGCAATGAAGAAGGACGGCCTTATTGAAAATTCCAAAAGTCCTTGGGCTTCACCAGTGGTGCTAGTGAAAAAGAAAGACGGAAGCACTCGTTTTTGTGTGGACTACCGAAGGCTGAATGATGTGACTAAAAAGGACAGCTATCCCCTGCCGAGAATCAGTGATACCCTGGATGCTATGGAGGCAGCCCAGTGGTTTTCGACGCTGGACTTGAAGAGTGGATATTGGCAAGTTGACATCCACCCTGATGATCGGGAAAGACGGCGTTTTCTACAGGTAATGGGCTCTGGCAGTTTAAAGTTATGCCGTTTGGGCTATGCAACTCTCCGGCAACATTCGAGCGTTTGATGGAGTGCGTTCTTCAAAGACTGACGTGGAAAGCGTGCCTTGTCTACTTGGACGATGTCATTGTTTACGGGAAAACATTTGACCAGCATTGCAAGAATCTAAAAGCCGTGTTTCAGAGACTTCGAGAGGCTAACCTTAAACTGAATCCAGAAAAATGTGCACTTTTCAAAACCGAAGTTAAGTATTTGGGACACATCATCTCTTCCCAAGGAGTGAAGACTGATCCTGAAAAAGTTGACTCCGTCAAAAATTGGCCAACACCACAGGACAAACATCAACTCCGAAGCTTTCTTGGTCTTGCCACATATTACCGACGTTTTGTTAAGAACTTTGCTGAAGTTGCAAAAAGTTTGCATCAGCTCACCGAAAAAGGGAAGCAGTTCAAATGGTCAGGTGAGTGTGAGAAATCTTTTCAGGAACTCAAATACCGCCTCTGTAACGCTCCAGTGCTGGCACATCCAACACCTGGCAAAACATTCATCATCGACGCAGATGCAAGCAACGTTGGAATCGGGGCGGTACTATCCCAAGTGCATGATGGCAAAGAGAAAGTGGTGGCATTATATTATTATTTATTTTTATTATTTTTATTTTTATTGACCAAATATTCGTTCTAACAATTATTTACATTTATGAAATATCTTATAGCCTAAATGGTTTGGCGTTATGCCGTCTACCAGATTGACGTTCATTCATTTAGCTTCAAGTTAAATTTAAACAAAATACGAGTAAATTTTTTTTAAAAATTGCCTTCAATTACACGGGTTCTGTAGCGCAATGAGCTTACGATGAAATTGTAAAGCAGATCCCATCCACGGTCACCATTCAAAATATTCAACGCCACTTCCATCTCCAGAGTATTTGCTCCAAAGTATATCCTTCTTAGCTCACACAAAATTGGGCATTTCGCAATGAAATGGAACACATCTTCTCTTTCTTTAAGATTGCAAAGGCTACATTCAATAGGCAGGTCAGTTCGATGTGGTATGAAATTCAGGTTAGTGAGCTCTCCTCGTATTTTAAATAGCACAATTATTTTATCAATTGAATTTGCATTCACAAAATAAGTTTTTTCCTGCAGATAGTACTTGAGTTTGCTATAGTACATGCGATATTGTGATGACTGAGCTTCGGTAACAAATGAGTCGTAGAGTAGACTACCTGTTTTTTCGATAATTTTACAGAACGTATTTTTACGAACTGTTACTTGCTCGAAGTTTTCGAAATTTGTAACCAACCCACAATTTCTTGCAATGGATTCCCATTCCTTAACGCAATTACTTTTCCTTGTAAGTATGTAGGAGAGTACGATTTTCGGTAGTCTTCTCTCATCCATTCCCATAACTTTATTTACGTAGTCGAAATGCAATTTGAGCGTCTCCAAAAAGATTGGTGGCTTTCCTGTCTCCAAGTGAATCATATAATTTGGTGTGCTGTTTGGAAGTTTGAAGACTCTTTTGATGCAATATCTATTAAAGATCTCAACAGTAGAAAATGAGCGATATCCCCATACTTGAGCTCCATACATCATGATAGATGTTGCAGTTGCACGGATGATTTTTTGTTTCGAAGAGTGGTTTAAATATTTATTACCAATACATTTATTCCATATTGAGCCAATCGCACGTTTTGCTTCAGATAACTTGGTTTCAAAATGCTTTTTCATATTAAGGTTTGCTGTGATCAAAAAAACCCAGATACTTATATTCTCTTACAACGTCTATTGGTTCTCCTTCATACTTCCATTGTTCGTTTCTTGAGTGTCTCCCGCCACCATTTCTGAATATCATCATTTTCGTTTTAGTTAGATTAACAAACAAGTTCCATTTTCGACAGTACAGTGCCAGTCTGTTTAACTTAAGCTGCATGTTGTTGACGGTCTCAGAAAGAATGGCAATGTCATCGGCAAACATTAATGCAGGTATATTTGTTGTACCTATTTTGATACCTTCTCCAATACTATCGGTTAAGTCATTGATGAACAGGACAAACAACAAAGAACTCAGAATGCATCCTTGTTTTACGCCCATCGTGGTGGAGAATTCATCTGAGACTCTTTTTCCATCCCATACCATAGCTGAGTTGTCTTCATATAAGCCTTTTAATATGTTTATCATTTTGCTTGAGATTCCGATCGAGTATAGTTTATAGATAAGTGCTTCTCGTGGTATGGAATCAAAAGCTGCACGAAAGTCTACAAACAGAGTGTACAACTTTTTATTCCTTTTCATGTATATCTCAGCAATATTAACAAGCGTAAAAATTTGATCGAATGTGGAGTAACCTTCTCTAAGCCCAGCTTGAAATTCATGCAGTACCCTCCTCTCATTTACCCATCGGGTGAGCCGTTTATAAAGTATGGCACCAAATAATTTAGCGTTTGTATTGAGAAAGGATATTTCTCTGTAGTTCTGAGGATCATTATAGTCACCTTTTTTGTGAAGAGGAAATAATATAGGTTTTTTGAAACTCATGGGTATATTCCCCGTTTCGAATATTTTGTTGAACGCATTTGTGAGAGCTGTCGCAAATTCTGAGGTACAGTTTTTGTAAAACTCGTACTGGACTCGGTCTTCTCCTGGGGCTTTGTTATCTTTTGAACATTTAATAGCATTTTTGACTTCTTCTAATGTGAATGGGGCGTCTAAGACATCATCATGAATTAGAGGAGCAGCGTATTGGTGAGTTAATGATACTTGTTCAGTATTAAGCATGTTTCTGAAATGGAGTTTCAATTGTTGGGCGTCTAAACTCGGAGCAATGACATGTTTCCTCACATTCAATTGTTTTATAGCCTTCCAAAAGTCAGATGAAGAACTAGCGCAGCTTATCGCAATTATTTTTTGTTGCTCGAATTCAGTCTTTTTTGTGAGGCAAAGCCTTTTGTATTCTTTGTTTGATTTCGCATACATAATTTTAAATAATTCAGAGTTGTGTAACCTGAGTAGTTTGAGAAGCGCAAACGATTTCTGTCTCGCCTTTTTGCAGTCATTGTCGAACCAGTCTTGATTGTTCCTTCCGGTCGTGCTTGCTGTGTTTGGTTTTGCAGGTGCAGCTTTTTTTATAATTTCTGTCAAAACTTCAGTGTCTACGGGTGAATTTGTTCTAGTTAAGATTTCCAGTTGTGAATTTAAATTAATTCGATATAAGTGACTGTTTCTTTCACTCCAAAACATTTTGGGTAATAAGCTCAGAATATTTTCATCAGTTCGTAAGTTATTATTTGTGTTTGGTATTTTAACCATGAATTCTAGGGGCATGTGATCGGAAAATGTTTGTGATCCTATTTTGAAGTCTAGTGTCAGTGAATTCCAGGTCCCAGCAATAAAGCAATAGTCAATCACAGAACACGCCGTTCCACGCAGAAAGGTAAATTCACCATTAGGGTCTCCATCGCAGCTTCCATTTAAGGTTCTGCAATCAAAAGCATCCATTAGTTCAATAATCTTTCCTCCTTTCCTATCACATATTTCGTCTTTTCAATTACGTTCTGCATGAAATGTTGCCTGAGAAAATCCGGTCGCAAAGTTGTTCTGCGAAAGACCAATCCTTCCATTGAAATCCCCGATTATCATTATGTCCGATGAATCAAGGTTACTAAGCAGATCAGTTAGTTCATCGAAGTAAGTTTCCCAGTGACTGCAATTCAAATACGTTGGTATTATGTATGAGATATTATTATTTTTCTTCAGTTTCATAATACAGGCTTTCCCAACTTCTTGAAGTTCAATATCTGTTGTTTTCATATTTTTACGATACGCAAAAAGTTCTCCTCCACTACCTCTCCCAAAAATACTTGTTTTTATTGCACAGGACCATTTTACTTCGTAGTTTGCAAACACGCTTTTAAATAATTTTTCTTCATTTTTAAGTACATGGGTTTCAAATAAAAATATAATATCAAATTCAAAAATATAATCAAAAAATTCATCAAACTCTAACTTATTTTTCAGTCCAGAGACATTATAACTTAAAATTCTAAGATTAAAATATAATAATTCATTTATTTCGGTTTTGTTCTGATAGACGTGCAAATCTCAATTTGCTTCTTCGTGTATGAGTTTTTTAGTTCGTGTAAACGATCTCTAAAATTTGAGGGTACAGTGGCTGTTTTTTGAGTCTGCCCTAATGTTGAAGTACCTGAACGCCGAGTTGATGACATTTGAAGTTGACTTTCTTGTGACATTTGATACGCATTGTTTTGGTGGAGTAATTCATTCATAAGTTTTTGGAAACCAATTGGCAAAGTATTTAGTATTCTACTTAGAACATTTAATCCATTATCTTTTCCGCAAATCAGTCCTTCAGAAGTATCCCATGTGAAGATTGTGTTTTCAACAAGAAGTTTGTCGTCTCGCAATACAATTTTCTTTCGTGGGTTTGCTTCGCACAGTGCTTTTTTAATCGGCAACAGCTTTGCCCTCCTTCTGCGCATGTTGTATGGCAGATCCTTCGTAATACGAATTTTTGTCAATTTGAGCTTCGAAGTGTTACGGAGTACTGCCCAAACTGATTCACGACATCTCATTTGTGGTGGCATATTACAGTAAGGTCCTCTCGAAGCCTGAAAGAAACTACTGAGTGACCAGAAGGGAACTGCTAGCTCTTATCTTGGCAATAAAGCACTTCCATAAGTACATCTATGGACAGAAATTCCTTCTGCGGACAGACCATGGTGCTCTGAACTGGCTGTTGAACTTCAAAAATCCAGAAGGTCAAGTCGCAAGGTGGATAGAAAGACTTCAGACTTATGATTACCAGATTCAATACCGCAGAGGAAAGCTGCACTCAAACGCCGACGCATTGTCCCGAAGACCTTGCAAAGAGGATTGCAAGCATTGTAGGCGACAAGAAAACAAAGAAAATATTACCGCTCAGCGACTAAGAGCTGACCCCATATGCGGATGGAGCAATGAGGAAGTGAGGACCGCTCAACAGGAGGATCCAGATATCGAACCCATTCTCGCATGGAAAGAAAATGAAGAGAAACCTGAATGGGGAGACATTTCTGACAGGAGTCCAGTTCTCAAAGCCTATTGGGCACAGTGGGACTCACTATATGTGCAAGAAGGTGTCCTCAGGCGAAGATGGGAGTCCGCTGACGGTAAATCATATGTGATGCAGCTGATCGTACCGCAATCGAAAGTCAGTGAAGTTCTTCGGGAGATGCACGACGGACCTTCTGGAGGTCACCTGGGAGTTAACAAAACACTGGAGAAGGTGCGACATCGGTTCTACTGGTTACATGCTAGAGATGACGTGGAGAAGTGGTGCCGAACATGTGACAAGTGTGCTGCAACCAAAGGACCTGGTAGGAAGATTCAAGGTAAGATGCATCAGTACAACGTTGGATCGCCTTTTGAGAAGATTGCAGTAGATGTGGCTGGGCCTTTTCCAGAGACCAACGCTGGAAACAAGTACATTCTGGTTGTAATGGACTATTTTAGCAAATGGCCTGAGGCGTATGCCATCCCAAATCAAGAAGCCAAAACGGTGGTCGACCAGATTGTGTTTAACTGGGTAAGTAGGTTTGGCGTACCTATGGAACTCCATTCCGACCAAGGGAGGAACTTCGAGTCAAACATCTTCCAAGGAGTGTGCGGACTACTTGGCATCAAGAAGACCAGAACCACACCGCTTCATCCACAATCTGATGGGATGGTTGAAAGATTCAAACGGACCTTGAAAGAACACCGCACCAAAGTCGTAGGCGACTACCAAAGAGACTGGGATAGGCACGTACCGCTATTCCTGATGGCCTATAGAAGTGCAGTACATAGCTCGACAGGACAAACACCATCTGACATCCTGTTCGGGAAAACCATGCGGCTGCCCAGAAAACTTAAATTTGGATGTGTGAGGCAGAGGAGCCACAGGACACGAACGAGTATGTGGATGACCTCAAGGAGAGACTTGCTGACATCCATAAAAGAACAAGGGAACGGATGAAAACCTACAGCGACCGGATGAAGACACGGTACGACACAAAAGCGACAACGGCAGGATTCCAAGCAGGAGGTCGTGTGTGGCTATATAATCCTCATCGTCAAAAGGGATTGTCACCGAAACTTCAGCAGAACTGGGAAAGTCCTTATACTGTTGTCACGAGGATTAACGACGTGGTTTACCGCATCCAAAGAGGATTAAGAGGCAAGTTAAAAGTAGTTCATTGTGACCGGCTGCATCGATATAGTGGCGAGGCTGCAGATGGAATTATTCGGGACGAACAATCTTAAGGAGGGGGCATTGTAATGAACACCCAACATTTATACCAATTTCCTAATCGAAAACGTTTAACCGAAAACACAACTGGCGACACTATAATGGAATGGTATAAATGACAGGCATTGCTTGTAAGCCAGTGTGTGTGAGTGTAGAGATGCTTGACAGCAAATGTGGAAACCATGGAGAAGAAACTGGAACGCTCTAGATGAGTGTTGTTCTATATAAATAGGCCGCTGACGCAACGAGCAGTCAGTTTTGATTATAGAGTGATAAAGTTAAGAGTGAACTGTTATGAACAAGTGATAGTCCAAAAGTCGAGTTGAGATCGAATAAAGTATAGATACTGAATAAAAGTGGTAGAAATAAATTGAAAAGTGAAGTTTTGCTTTGCGAACTAAGCGCACGTTACAATATAATATGATTTTATGGTTTATCTAATACGTTTCTATATTTACCTGTGGCTGCGCAGACGGCTTTCTGCAGTGTTATGTAAATTTTTATTGCACACTGTGCAATAAGCTACATATTTGTTGTTGGATTTCATTAATAGGAAATCCAATTCTTCAAACGCTTTATTTTTGCGTCGACCACACATAATTTTATTATCAAAGAACTGAATCTTTCGATATTTAATTGAACAATCGAGAATGACAGATGAGAATGAAATATCCTCATTGTCTACATTGTCGACTTCATTGTCTACATTGTCTACATTGTCGACTTCATTGTCACATTGTCTACATTTTCGACTTCATTGTCTACATTGTCGACATTGTCTACGCATTGTTGATACAATTGTCTACGTAGAAAGGTAGACAATCAAAGTCGACGCGTAGAGGAACAACACTGATTCTGTCCTTCGAATTCATCCAAATGAATAGTATTTAGTCAACAAAAAAATTTTTTTTTTATTTTGTAGTAGGTTAAGCAGGTTATGCTTTTTTTTGAACTTGAGTTGCTTTATTCTGAATAAAAAAATTACCTTTTGTGATTGAACGTAAAAAAAAATTGTCTTGCTGATTGGAAAAATTAACAAGGTGAAGTTCGTTTTTTTTTTGTATTAATTTGTTGGTTGTTATTCGTAGAAATGTTTTAAACGGTTATTATCATCAGTCACCTGTTTTGTTCTTATCTGAACTACACTGTTAATGTCATTGATGATTTTTTCTACTGTATATGGGCCTTTCCAAACATCTTCCAGCTTGTGGTTTTTATTTGGATTCTTTATTAGGATTTTATCTACTATATGGAAAATATTGGGTCTTAGTTTTGTATCATGATAGTTTTTAGAAGTTATTTTGCTCTGGAGAAGGTTTTTTCTAGCTATAGCGTAAGATTTTTGAAGTTTGTGTTTTAGAACATAATAATAATTTTCGTGGTTGTAAAGGGGTTCAGGATCTCGTTTTAAATTAGAGGGTACACTAGAAGTGAAACCATAAAGGCAATCCATTGGGGTTAGCTTGGTTCAATCGTGTATACTATTATTGTATGCAAATGCTGCAGTTCTGAGGTACTGATCCCAAATTCTTGGACTGTCGTCACATATAGTACGGAGATACTCCACTTAAGGCCTAGAAGCACGTTCAAGTGAACCATTTGATTGAGGGTGGTATGCAGTAGCCTGAAGTTTCTCGATTTGTAGGAGTTTACACACTCGTTTGAATAGTTTCCTTACGAAGTTAGCACCTTAGTCAGTTACTGCTAAGGTATTCTATATCTTGTAACTATTTGTTCGAAAAATATGTGTGCCACTGTTTCAGCTTCGGCGTTGGGCATTGCATACCAATCGACGAATTTTGTCACATTATCTTGGAAAGTTAGAATGTACTTGTTTCCGATTTGAGAATCTGGAAATGGTATTACAATGTCGAGATAAACTTCGTCAAAAAGAAGATTACAGATGTCTGTAATTACCATTGGCATTTTGGTTTCGAGACTTGACTTCATTTTCTGACATTTTTTGCATTTTTTTATGTAGTTGGCTATATCTTTGATCATATTGGGCCATTTATATTTTTCTCGGATTCTCTTGTAGGTCTGAATAACAGCTTGGTGTCCGCCAAAAGGAGAGTTGTGGTAATCATTGAGAATTGTGGAAATTTCTTCTTGAGAATTTATGGTTTCATATCTATTTTTTGTTGCTTCTTCTACTGGGTGTATTATAGTAGGGGTATCAAAATTGGTTTTTTTGGCTTCTTCATTGTTTTTTCGCGTTTGTGCTCGGGTTACAGCGAGAACAATATTGTTTGAGCTTTTGTCTTTACTATTTCCGGGTTCAAAAGTTATTTCTGTAATTTTGTCAAACGTAAGTTCGACTGAACAATTTGGAATCCTACTAAGCGCGTCAGCGTTAGTATTATACTTTCCGGGGTTGTATTCGATTTAATAATCGGATTCGGAAAGTTTGTGATGAAACCTGGCCAATCGCGATGTTGGGTCTTTAACGCTAAAAATGCCCTTTTAAGATTTGTGATCGGTATATATAGTCACTTGTCTCCCTAGCAGGTAGAACCTATAGTTTTTGGTTGCCCAAACGATAGCTTAAAGTTCCTTTTCGATTGTCTAATAATTTCTTTCTGCTTTGTTTAGGGTACTACTAGCGTATGCGATTGGATGGTCTTTACCAACCTCTCCTTGAGACAGTACCGCACCAATTGCGTTATTACTTGCATCAGTGGTTAGGTTAAAAAGTTGACTAAAATCGGGATACATAAGTATAGGTGGTGAAATGAAAAGGTCTTTAATTTTTTGAAAAGATTCTTGACACTTTGCGGTCCATGTGAATTTAACATCTTTTCTTAGAAGATTTTTCAAAGGCTTAACTACTTTTGAGAAATTCAGAATGAACTTTCGATAGTAATTTGCTAGACCTAAAAGGGATTGCGTTTGTCAAACCGTTTTTGGTACGGGAAAATCTTGTTCACAACTGGTTTTACTGGGGTCAGGCTAGGCTACTCCGGCGGAACATTTATGTCCCAAGTATACCACTTCTTTGCGTAAGAATTGGCATTTCTCCATACCTTTAATTTGTGCTCTCGCAGCCTATCGAGAACTAATTGTAGTTTTCTATTATGATCTACCAAATTTTTTCCGTAAACCACGATATCATCTAGGTAAACAAAGCATTTCAGAACTTTTAGGCCGGTTTAGATACAGTTCATTAAACGTTGAAATGTTGCAGGAGCACCTTTCAAACCGAACGGCATCCTTTTGAACTCGTAGTGGCCGTATGATGTGCTTAATGCTGTTATTGCCCTGTCCTTTGGGTCAACCAGCACTTGATGATATCCACTCGCCAAATCTAACGAGGAAAAATATCTGGCATGTCCTAATTGGTCGAGAATGTCTTCGATTCGAGGTAGAGGAAAAGCATATCCTATTGTAATTTCGTTTATTTTTCTATAATCTGCAACTACCCTCCATCGTATCTCTCCGTTCGGGCATGTCTTTTCGGAACCACAAAGAGTGGGGAATTCCAAGGGCTTTTACTCGGTTGCACTATGTCGTTATCAAGCATCTCAGCTAGTTGTTCGTTGATGATATATCGTTGCTTTTCAGGTAACCTATACATTTTGGTGTTGATAGTTGGCTGATCTTGTTAGGTAGGTATACTTAACTTGGCTATTTACTTTTTTTTATCAAAGCGGGACATCTTCGGAATTATGTAAAAAAGTTACTAGTGTCTTACAAGGTTTTTTTTTAATTATTATTATTTTTAAATAATCAAAGCAAATAAGTAGTGGTGTGAATTCTAGTTTGTATTTTTATATATATCGGCTGTACAAATTTTTTTTTTAAACATCGGGTCTTGTTTTTAGAAAAGTGTGAAGCCTAGCTTAATGATCTATTTATATTTATCTTCCTTATCAAAGTAGCTTTCATTACTGAGATACTGATTTGTGTTTAATCACTTGTCCAAACCTTGTTCATTTGAGAAAAAACTCTTTCCACAGGTGCGTTACTTCCAGCAGACACATAACGTAATCAATAATCGTAGAAAAATTTGTTAAAGTTAGATTATTGACACGAAAATGATGAAATAAATCAACCCAACGATTGTCAGTTGAAACATTCAATCAAAGACTTTCGCATCTTGGCTGCCGCTAATAAATCCTTGCGTGATTAGTAAATCCACCACTTTCTGTACCTCTTCCCACGTAGGCACTTTTGTTAAATTTGCCCATTCAAACACTTCTAGTTCTGTGTTAAGTTGACACCACTGGCACTGGTCCAAGTATTGCTTGCTTGTGTTTCATAAAACTCAACCGCCGTAGTTTTTACGTTCTGACTTACTGCAGCTTTTTCTTCTGCTCTTTCTGGTAATTTTAACATCAGGCTACGGTACATGTGACGAAGGAAAATCGTATTCTCTTTTAGTGTTAGGTTATCTCGGAGACGATTAATTTCCTTGGCAGACTCTATAGCTGATACATTTTGCTCTTCGATTTTCAAAACAACATCATGAAAATTCGCTGCTTGTGCTTGCCAAAAATATAACCACAGTTCTGAGCTGGGATTATCGAAAAACGTCTTTGAAATATTTGGGCATTTGTCGTTTCTCAGAACATAGTTTTTCAAAGGTTGAAACATTTTGATAACTGTCTCAAGCGCGGGCATTAACGCAAGCTGCAATGTTTTACTATAGCCCAGCAGCTTGTGATACTCTGTTTCGGTAGAGATACAAAACTCTTTCAAAGCTTCTACTCGAACGCTGTAGATGTAGAAGTGAGTAAATTTTTACTATAATGCATTCGAAATCCACAGGAAGACAATCAGCGGCAGTTTTGATCGTGTTGTGGACTATTTGGGCTCCACATCCAATCCCAATAATCTGTCTGAGTGATTGGTTCAACTTTGAGTAAACATTATTGTTTCTTCTCGTATTCTTTCCCCGAAGTTGCAGTTCGTGTTATCTCCTCAAAACGCAACAATTTTTTATTTAAGTAATTAAAGGACAATACTTCCTTCAATACAATAATAAAACAATAAGTACAATAATATCCGATGTTTCGCCTGGCTGCTCCCGAAACTCTAAAACCTTAACTTTCACGCCTTCTTATGGTAAAAAATAGCGAATTAAAACTGGGAATAATTTGATTGAAGCATCCGTTAATAAAGTTTTGCAATTGGGTTTACGTAAATGCTCTTTTAAATCTTCGGTTGCCATGGTTGACAGCACATTTACCACAATAGCTTGAAACTTTGTACGTGCACATCGAAATTCCTTAGGAGTCGGCGACTCGGTTTTCTTTCAAAAATTAAGCATTGACGAGCTTGAAGCAGCGGCTTGATTGGCAAGTCTATGTTTTTCCTGATTTTAAATGTTTTTCTATATCACTGGCACCACCATGTCCAACACTAAAATCTGTACGTAATTTTTCACATGTAACGTCTGCGGTGTCATCTTTTCGTTTTTTTATAAATGGATACTTCTGTTGCAACACTTGCGTTTAGGCATTATTGTTTTGTAACAAAATACTACTTGAACTAAAACAAAACCATCGATACAAAACCGGCGGCATTTGTCCACAAGCTGCTCACACACAAATTCACGAAAATTACTATTACAACTTTCATTTCGCTTTGTCCTACACTAGTTGAGTTAGTGAAAAAACCGGATTTGTCAGCTTTGACCACAACTTCAGATGCCACCAACACTTCAGATTTCACCTCGCCAAAAAGGGATTTTTCAAACACATTTTTGTTTTCCACTTAAATTTTTTGTTAATTTTAACCTCGAGTATTTTGCTAGCACGCATTCCGAGTTAATAGCAATATACAAAAGAATGAAAATGTTTTTATTTAGGTATATTTTATCGAATCAAAAGAAACTCAACCCTCTCAAAAATTACAAAAGCGGCCTCATGGGGGACAGCGGGGCAGACAAACTGTGTTTTATTGTAGAAGTATACGTTAGCTCAGGGCTTCTTAAACTTTTTTCATTCACGACCCCATTTATGATTGCGAGTTTCCTGGCGACCCCATATAAATATGAAAGAAAGATAAATAAATATTTTCTGTTGATTTATTTACTAGGTAAGAATTAAAATGTACATATGTATGAAAAGATATAGTTTTAGAATTCATTTAGAAACATACAAAAAAAAATTAAAGGGAGTTCTGATCGTCTTAGTTCGCTCGAAAATATTCGAACGCAGTCGTTGAGTCGTAAGTATTAATTTTAAATTAAATTGTTGTTGGATGTGCCTGTTTTTTATTGCATAGCAAATTAAATCTTGGTGGAATGTTTTACACTGCTGGACGTAAGACCTCTGCAATTATTTTTTAGCGATGAACTTTATTCGGATTTAATATATTGTGTTAAAGCCGAGAAAGTGACTTCACATAAATATGTGGTGTTGAATGGCAGGAGAACATTTAAAGCCATATCAGCGATTGTAGGAAATTCAGTTCTAGTTCCGATCCAAAATTCAGTCAAGGGCTTTTTTTCAAATAGGAGTTTGAGTCACTCGAAAGCTCAGCAAATTCCTCTTGAGCTTTAAATGGCAGGTGATCAATTTCGCTTAAGCCAATCCAAAACGGCTTTTGAATCTAAGCTACCTTTTTGAAATCAATATTTAATATAAAATTTGAACGGAACTGTGTTTCTAGCGCTTTTAAGTGATCTACAATAATTATTGCAATTAAAGCTAAAAAAAAAACTTATTAATTTTTTCTGAAACATATGCATTGTGCAGAGGCTAAAGTAAACATTATATAGCATAGCATAGGTATATCATAATTTGGCATGGGAAACCTCCCCTCAAATATTTAACTTGAAAATCTCTCGCGACCCCAGAATTTTCCTACGCGACCCCATTTGGGGTCGCGACCCATAGTTTAAGAAGCGTTGCGTTAGCTTATCACCTGGTGGAAAAAAATATGTTGTTATATTTCATGCATAAATTAATGATAGAATGTCTTTCCTCGTCATTTAGTGCTTCATCTAAAATAAGTTGTTATTTAAGATTCTTTTCTCTGGTATTGCTTGTTGTTACGTTAGCATGGTAACACTTCGGTTCAGGGATATTGGCAATGTTATTTTCTTAAGTGTTTTCCAAAGACACGTAATTTTTTACCTCTATTAAATGTAGTACAACTTTTTTGATAGTTGCATTGTGTTCTAGAGTGTTTATGACCGGAACAGATACTTACCTTTTCTCGTCCTCCTGCTACAATACAATATCCAAGAAGGACTCCCTTTTGGATATGGTTTGATAAGCAAATCATATCTTCGTTGAGTTTGACCGGAAGTTCTATGATAATTTTTGATCTTTCTGGTATCTGAATATTTTCTTTTAAAATTATTTTTATTTTACTACTCGTTTCTTCAGAGGTTTTTTCATTTTTATTTGTATTAACCGAGAGCCTCCTAGGGCTGATTTTTAATTTTTAATTTTATAATCAGAGCCGCGTTGGGTTGATATTATTTATTTTTGAGTCAGATCCGCTTTGGGTTGACTT
Source organism: Melanostoma scalare (assembly GCA_949752695.1). NCBI lineage: Eukaryota > Metazoa > Arthropoda > Insecta > Diptera > Syrphidae > Melanostoma > Melanostoma scalare. Next base: position 80,078,724 of record OX456986.1, on the reverse strand, counting down.
ATCATTAACTTGAATTTTTGAATCAGAGCCGCTTTGGGCTGATTTATTATTTTTGATTTTTTGATCAGAGCAACGTTGGGTTGACTTTACATTATTTGTTTTTTAGTCAGATCCGCTTTGGGTTGACTTATCATTAATTTGTTTTTATTTTTTTTAAGGGCCGCGTAGGGTTGATTGACCATTTTTGATTTGTTCTTTATTATTCGGTTTGCTATGGTTAATACCAGAGCCTCTACGGGTGGGCATTTGTTCCTTACTAACTTCTGATTTTGTAAAGTTTGGTTTTCCTTCTGTAACGAATGAGGATGTTTTAGCCATATCAGAAAGTCTTTCTGCAAGGTCTATTTTCCTCTTTCCACAAGTGTCTTCTTTACTATGGGAATTGCCATGGTTAATACCAGAGCCTCTACGGGTTGGCATTTGTTTCTTTTCTCTGTTGATTACTAATTTTGTAAGATTTGGTTCACCTTTGACGATTGTAACGATTGAGGAGGTCTTAGCCATATCAGAAAGTCTTTCTACTAGTAAAATAGAAAAACGAAACGATATACGAAAACTCTTAATAATTTAATAAACAAATAAAGTTGAGATTAACACACATTAACTTGAGCTTTCAAATTAAAAGCAAAAACAAAAACAAAACAAATACTTTTTTAGCGTTTTTATTTTTACTTTGTAAAATCTGTATGCATTTCGAGCGGTCTACCGCTCATCATCAGCAACACGACTAAAAACATACATCATGTGTGGCTTTGTACAGTGTTAATACATAAACAATAATAATTAAACCGCTTCGTTCTCTCCATCCTCATCGTCATCATCAGTGTAGCGGGAAATTGCGAGACGAGCCCCCAAAAGAACATTTGGAGAAAGACATTGCACTAGCGGAACAACTCAGACTGTATGTTTCCCTTGTCTAGGTTCAGTGCGGTGTGGTCTCTGTGTATATACATACTTTCATATGCGTCCAGTTTTCGATCGTCAATAATGCTTTTGATAAGGCCCACCTCGCTTGTTGACAGTGGTAGGTGTTGTTGTTCTAATATGTGTGATGCAAATGCGATTTCCTTGGTTCATTTTTAATTACGTATTGTTTGTGTTCTTCGTACCTCTTTCTAATCGAACGTTTGGTTTGACCATAATATTTCCTATTGCAAACTTCGCAAGAGATCTGATAAATCCCAGCTTTGTCCAAAGGATTATTTTTGTCTTTTGGCGTGATAAGGTGGTTTTTTAATTTAAAAGGGTTTGAGTAAACAATTTGCATCTCGTGTCTGTGGAATATTGTTTTTAAACCATTTATTATGTTTGGAGCGAAGGTGATGGACTCTCGTTTACGATCAGCTGTTTTGTCGATCTTTCTGTTTTGTTGGAATAATGTTGATTGATTTGTGTTTGTTTGTTTACGTGCATGTTTTTCAATTATGTTGTTGATAGTCTGTTCGCTGTAACCATTTACTTTTGCTGCTTGTTTTATATATTCGTGTTCTTTTATGTAATTAGTTATCGATAAAGGTAAGCTTATCAACCGGTGTGCGAGGGAGTGAAACGCTGCTAACTTTTGTTGGATTGGTGCGTACGAATCACTGGGAATATATCGGAGAGTGCTCGTTGGCTTGTGATAAACTGCAATTTCGATCTTTGTTTGGTCTCGTTGTAATATGAGATCCAAAAAGGTTAGTTTCTGGTCATTTTCAACCTCACAAGTGAAATTAATTTCGGGATATTGGTCGTTTAACATTTCCAACGTAGTGTTAAGATCACTCTTCTTAATTACTGCAAAAACCTCGTCGCCATACCGATGCCAAATTCTTGGTAGCAAACTTCTTTACTTCAAATCAATTTCAAATTTTGACATAAAGACTTCGGCAATTAAGGGTGAAAGTGGGTTTCCCATACTTGTGCCTGAGTCGATTTTGAAAAAGCGGTCTCTGAACATAAAAAAGTTGGTGTCCATGCACATCGAGAAGAAGGAGAGAACGAAGCGGTTTAATTATTGTTTATGTATTAACATTGTACAAAGCCACACATGATGTATGTTTTTAGTCGTGTTGCTGATGATGAGCGGTAGACCGCTCGAAATGCATACAGAAAATAAATAGGGTGGCGCAACAGAGCGAGGAGCCCCTGGGCCTAGCGTATTTCTCACCACCATGCCTTGTGAGGGAATGGAGGGGACCTACAATTTTATGCCGGATCCGAACGGCTAATTGAGAAAGCGCTTTTCATGGCATGAATTTACTAACGGAGGACTTGCCAATTCCTCGCGAAAGGCGATACCCGGGAAAAAACATTTTTTTTGCCTCTGCTGGGATTCGAACCTCGAACCTCTGGGTTAGCAGGTGGACATGCTAACCATCGCACCACGGGTACCACAAAATGCATACAGATTTTACAAAGTAAAAATAAAAACGTTAAAAAAGTATTTGTTTTGTTTTTGTTTTTGCTTTTAATTTGAAAGCTCAAGTTAATGTGTGTTAATCTCAACTTTGTTTGTTTATTAAATCTTTCTACTAGGTCTATTTTCCTCTTTCCACAAGCGTCTTTTTCCAGATGGTTACAATGAAGTCCATAGGAGTAATCTCTTTTTTTTTTTGTAATTGGTAATTCGAGAACCCCTGTTTTTGAATCTTACAGTGGAGTTATATATTCTTGCTTGTTAGTGAGGAATTTTAAAATCTTGTTGGGACCCTCCACATTACAGTGTGGCCCAACGAAATTTTAACCCAATATTCCGTCATCTGGAATAGGTAATTCATCTTCAACTACCTGAAAGTTGCAAGAAGATTCCGTGGGTATTTTGAATTTACCAGTACATTGTCCAAGTGATTAACCTGAAACAAATGGAGTATTTATGGATACGTTTCTGGTTTTGTCAATTTTTGTATTTTGTTTAAACACCTTCCTCCTAATAGCCCTGTTCACATTATACAGTTAGTTGGACAGACTTCGTTTGATGGAAGTTGGATGGTCTGATGTAGTTTGTGTTCACACTTATCAACCTTGTCGTCCAACTTTATGTCACATACCCTTCCACTCCATCCAACTTCAAGATTTTCAAAAATTTTTGAAGACCATCCAACAAATTGGTCAAGCGGTCGTATGAAGGGTTCACACTATCAAGCATTGGTTTGTCAAGTCTTAGTCTGTCCAACTAATTGTACAGTGTGAACAGGGCTAATGAGGCCGACTTTAGATCCAGTATCATCTAACAGACGAACGGTTTTATTTTTAGTAAAGTCTATTGGGATTTCAACAGAAGGTAATTCATAGTTTTCGGAAAACTGCTGTGTTTCAGAATACCCTTTAAAATTTTTGCTATTTATCGTCAAGCCGGGGTTTGTTCGGTTGACGATGAAGCGTTTCCCGAAGTTTTGTTTTCCCACCTGAGTTTTAAACTGCATTGACTAATGGAGTGTGAGTTTCTCCCGCAAAGATCACATTCCGATTTAATTTGAAAAACCCTCACCCTAGGATTTAATTCGTTCCTATTTTGGGTTGAGAAGTTGGGTTTGAAATAAGGCTTGTTCTGAGTATTCCTAAATGGATTTGTGTGGTTTTGCTTTGGAACGTACTCGTCTCTACTGTTTCTATTCCAGTTGTGATCTTGGAATTTTGTGTTTTGATAATTTGAATTATTTTTTCTACAGCAGAGTCAGGTCTCATGTCGCTAGGTTTTACAGTTTTCACACACGGGTGTATTTTTCCTTTTCAAACAATCCTCGTATGTACTTACTTACTTAGGCGGGCATTACAGTTCGGGGTGAACCTGGACCTCAACCAACATCTTTCTATAACGACTTCGATTTCGGGCGAGCTCTCTCCAGTTTCGCACTCCAAGTCGGTTGAGGTCTTCATCCACTTGATTGCGCCACCTAAGACAAGGCCTTCCCCTTCCGCGATTTCCCTGCAATGTGCTTTCGAAAACCCGTTGAGCCGGAGCGTTTCGGTCCATCCGCTCTACATGACCCAACCATCGTAGCCTCTCGATGCGTACTCTTCTGGCTATGCCCATGTCGCGGTACAGCTCATACAGCTCGTTGTTGTATGTTTTTCTCCACACATTGTCTTTGCATACGGGACCAAAGATCATTCAGAGAATTTTTCTTTCGAAACGACCGAGAGTTTCCTCATCCGCTTTAGGTCCATGCTTCCGCGCCGTACAGCAGGACTGGGATGATTACTGTCTTATACAAGGTCACCTTGGTTTTTCTAGAGAGGGTTTTGTCTCTTAATTGCCTTCTTGTTTTGGTTGGCAAGAGTTATTCTCCGTTTGATCTCCGCACTGATGTTGTTGTCCGTGTCTACAGCGGATCCTAGGTAGACGAAGTCCTGTAGTACCTCGAAGTTATGTCTATCTATTGTGACGTTTTGTCCAATTCGTCGATGTTCTGTGTCCTTGTTTGATGACAGCATAAACTTCGTTTTGCCCTCATTAACCGTCAAACTCATTTTTGCCGCTTCTGTCTCAATACTCGCAAAAGCACCTATGATATCACGCTGATTTCTTCCATTACATCAATATCGTCTGCATAAGCGAGTAATTGTACAGACTTTTGAAAGATTGTTCCTCTGGTGTTAAAGTTGGAGTTTCTTACAATCCTTTCAAATATGATGTTGAAGAAATCGCATGACAGTTTTTCGCCCTGCGAACAAACCGTCACCGCTTTGTCACCTCACCGACATCAAAGGTCTCGGTGAGTTCTAACCGACCTTGACGGAGCAGCGTAAATTCTACAAAGTCATCCTGCATAGTCGTACGAGTTCTGCAGGGATGCCGAATTTAGACATGGCTCAGTACAGCTCGTCTCTGTAAATACTGTCATACGCGACCTTGAAATCGATTAAGAGATGATGAATATCGATATTATGTTCTCGGGTTTTTTCCAAGATCTGCCGTAATGTGAAAATTTGGTCCATTGTGGACTTCTCTAGTCTAAAATCACATTGATAAGGACCTATCAAGTTGTTGACGTGGGGTTTCAGACGTTCACATATTGCAGCAGACAAGATCTTTTAAGCGACGCTAAGGAGGCTTATCCCTCTATAATTGGCGCAATTGTAAGGGTCTCCCTTCCTTAGGATCGGGCATACGATACTGAGGTTCCATTCATCGGGCATGCTTTCTTCCGACCATATCATGCAGATCAGCTGGCGCAGGCTCCTTTCCAACTGGTTTCCAGCTGCCTTGAAAAGTTCGGCATCAAGGCCATCTGCACCTGCAGTCTTATTTGATTTAAGTTTGCATATGGTAAGCTTAACTTCCTCTAGGTCAGGAGGACGACATTCTTGATCAATGTCCAAGCTGAATGGGGCAATCTGCCTGACAACGGAATTTGTGTCCTCATCGCCCTTAAGCAGTCTACAGAAGTGATCTTTCCAGATCCTCAGCAGCGACTGTGACTCTAAAATTATGTTTCCCTGCTGGTCTTTACAGGCTTGAGTTCGGGGTTTGCCACCCTGGAAAGATCTTTTTACCTTTTCGTAAAACTTCCGAATCTCGTTCCTGTCATGGCTCCTCTCTATTTCCTCAAACGAGCGCTTCTCATGCTGCTTCCTTTTCTTTTTGAGAATTCGGTGTTCTTCCATGTTTTTCTCCTTGTAGATTTTGTATGTGTGACCTCGAATTTTGCAAAAACTGCAGGTAATTTGGGATTTTGTTTTGTGTTCGTTAGCTTGGCTTTTCTCGAAATCTTTACCTGCAGGAATCGTTTCTTCTGACAAGTATGGTTGGACCATTTGCTTCTGTGCCGCCCCTTTTTCCAGTTTTTCCATTATGAAAGCTTTTTGTTAAATGCCTTCAAAAGTGGGTTCGGATAGCCCTAATAAATATTGCCCTAGATGGGGATTTAAAACCCCACTAGCGAAAGAGGAAATGGCAAAATCTTCCAACTGGGTTTTCACGGTGTCCGCATTTTTAAGGTATTTTATTTCTGCTGCTTAGCGGCACTATGCCTACTTGTGGCGCAGTCTTTAAGCAAACGCTACGGTACTTTCTTATCTTTCCAGTTTGCACGATATCAAACGCGTCACTAAATCGTTATAGTTTTCTACTGGGAGGTATATCCTAATGAGGAGATCCTCGGCTTCCTGAAAAGTTTCGGGTCTGGCTGTCTATCTGGTCGTATGCCTCCCCTCGTAATCTTGTAGTGAATACGCTTGCTAATGCTTCCTTTTCCTCCTCAGAGAAACAAAACAACACCTGTCTACAACATCCAATGAGTGTGTGTAGCTATTGCGAGATTTTTGGGTGTCTCTCTCCGGAAAGTAAAGGAACGACCTGAGCCGTAAGCTTGACAATTTTTGTGTAGTCCACCGCCATGTTTTCTTCGTTTAAAATAATGTTCCCACGTTCTGATTCAGACAAATCTTGGAATTCTAAGTCAGTTTGAGATTGTTCCGTAAAGGAGACTCGTGTGGGGTTTTTATCTGAGTTATACGATCTGTCAATTTAGCGCTGCTTTGATTGAGAAGGATTCACTGGAAAATCAAAAAACCTGTCTTTAACTTTGCTATTTGATTTAGCCGTTCAAGCCTTTGTTTTTCAGAAGATGCTTCGAGTTGATATAAAGCCAATAGGGATATATTTCACGTGGATTGTGCTCTTTCATGTAATGCTTTTACTTGCTCCAATACGGTCTTCTGTTTGCCGGGTTGGAGAGTAGCAGCTATTGAGGTTGACGCTTGGTAAACTTTGCGTTGCCTCAGATTAAGGTAGGTTTCGTTTTATATCTTCTCTGAGTCCGAATTTGACATTTGTTTGGAAAAAAGGAAATTTGTTTGGTTCGAAAATGATGCCTCCTTATTTTTTTATTGTTTAAAAAACATGCGAGTTGTTAAACGAAATTAAAATTTCGGGATTTTATTAGATAAATCTCTAGCATCATCCTACCGGCTGCGCCAATTGTTGTATTATCCCAACAAGCGTCTTGCAATCAGAACTCGTAACATTTAGCTTTTCTGAGACAAACCTTGGGACAGAACCCACGAGATATCGTAAAATTCTCTGAAAATTTTAAACACATCTGGGAACTTGTCTCGATCTGATAAGTTCCTATCGTTTCCTTCAATAGCTCTGTTCAAACTGTACAATTAGTTGTACTGACTTAGGCTTGAACGACCTATGCTTGACAGTGTGAACCCTCGGACGACCGCTTGACCAACTTGTGGGATGGTTTTCAAATATTTTTGAAAATCTTGAAGTTGGACGGAGTGGAAGAGTAAAGTTGGACGACAAGCTTGATAAGTGTGAACGCAAGCTACATCCGACCATCCAACTTCCATCAAACGAAGTCTGTCCAAGTAATTGTATATTGTGTACTCGGCTAATAAGAAATCCAGATTTGGGCTAGTAAAAGATTACAAAATGATTCTGCTTTCACCAGTCAGAGTTTCATTTATGATTATGTTAACATGGTCTGCAATAGCATTCATATTAAAAGCTCCATTAGGTGGTTGTTGTTCTGGGTGAGCGGGAGCCGTACCAGGGCCTCATTTCATAAGCATTGACAAGAACAACTACACAAATTTTTATCTGTCAAATTATGATTTTACTGTCCCACCGGAGGCTTTCCTCTATTTTGGCATGGAAGGTTGGATAGTCCGTGGAACGACGGCTTTAACCGGGGTGTCACCGCAGTAGACGAAGAATTGAATAGTTCCTTCGGTACAGTAGGGCGGTCTCAGATTGCGATTGTCGTGACGCTTTTAAACGTGAGAACTGCTAACTGAATTACAAACAAAAATTTGTTTTCTTATTTTTTCATTTTGAAAAAGATTGTTTGAAGGCTGCTTACCTACTTTTGTGATCCCCTGTATATATTTGAAAATACTGTTTTTCTCTTTCATTTAATTTTTGACCTCGCTTACAATCTGACCCAGAGAATTATTTTAGTGAATACCTAGGTCAAGTGCATTTAAAATTACGATGAATAATATTCTGAAAATAAGTGTTATTAAAATATTGCAAGACAATAATAAAATTTTATTTTGAAGATTCAGCGAAACTGTGACCCATGAAATAAAAGTTAATAAATGGAAGGAGATCGCAGATCAAACAAAATCCCTTAACGCAATGTGTTTATGTGACAATCGAGAATTTTACAAATCCAACCATTAATTGTCGAGTGTCTTTTTCTTTAAATTTTCTTTTACTTATTAGTTTTTTCTTTTCTTTTGTTTAATTATAATACAGTATACCTTCTAGGTATTACAAATTGTAATTGACAAAAAAAATTATATATATATGCGGGGAAGCCGCCAAAGAAAATTCGCAGAGCTACAAGAAACCACGTCTTTCCAGAGTAAATGCCAAAAAGTAAGAGACAGAACCTCATGTCATGGATGACGTTTCCGGGCAGGCCGGCAGTGTTCACACCATCGCGAAGTTGGGCGCGGTTGAGTATGTATCACTCACTCCAGCACCAGGGATGTGCAAGGAGGAGTGATACATACTAATGAACCGTAGATGGCGTGAACATTACCGGCCCCCTTGGCATATAGTGCCAAAAGAAATTTATATGTACTTCTAATAGTTATACAATGTTAAGATATAATAATAACTAATTAATCAATTCAAGGGTTATAAAATACAAAATGGTTGTAGAACAATGATCTGATTTCATTTCTTATTATGTTCTCAGTTGTGTACTCAGTTGTGTTCTAAGTTTTGTACTCAGTTGTGTGTGCGGTTTTAGAGGTAAAAAAAAACAAAGTTTAAATTGAGTTTACAGATACTTCATCTAAAATATATATAAGTTTATAGATACTTCATCTAAAATATGACTGTATTGAATTACGACAATTCATTTGTTCCTTGGTTCAATCATTTATAGGCAAACGACAAAGTTTGATTATTGGGCGAGTAAATTCACCAAATCGCGTTTTTATTGTTGCCACCCGCACTCTACCATCTGGGCCAGGGAATACTTTAATGATACGACCCATACACCAATCAGTGGATGGAAGGTTTTCCTTTTTAATTAAAACAAAATCACCGATTTTAAAATCTTCAGTAGAGTAATGCCATTTTGTTCGATTATGAAGCTCTTTGATATATTCTTCCTTCCAACGTTTGCTGAATTCATGCTGAATTGATTTGAGCTTTTCCCAGCGGTTTATGAGTGAAAGAGATTTTTCTTCGGGCAACAGTTCAGGAAAAGTTAAAAGTGGAGTTCCGGTCAGGAAATGACCTGGGGCTAACGCTAATAGGTCGGTAGGTGCATTCGACATAGGACATAAAGGTCGCGAGTTTAAGCACGCCTCTATGCGAGCTAATAGTGTAGCGAATTCTTCGAAAGAAAAATGAGTATGAAGTCCGATTTTACGAAAGTGAGCTTTGAAACTCTTTACCCCGGCTTCCCAGAGCCCACCCATATGGGGAGCACCTGGGGGAATGAAATTCCAGTTCAAGCCTTGAATCCCATATTTGGCTAAAGTTAATTCTGGAAATGATGAATGAAGCCTTTTAAATTAATTTTTTAACGCCGTGTCGGCGCCAACGAAATTGGTTCCATGGTCTGAATATACAGAATGCGGAAGACCCCGCCTTGCAACAAACCGAGCAAAGGCAGCTAGGAAAACTGCCGATGACAAATCGCTGGCGGCTTCCAGATGTATGGCTTTCGTTGAAAAGCATACGAAGAGGCATGCATAGCCATTTGTCAAACGACAATTTCTACCCGTGAAGCTTTTGATAGTGAAAGGTCCCGCGAAATCTATTCCGGTATGAGTAAAGGGAGGAGAGTAATTACAACGTTCATCAGGAAGAGCTGCCATCAATTGTTGACCTAACTGTTTTCTGTGGATCGCACAGGTTTTACACTTATAAATATGAGATTTTACAAGAATTTTTACTTTCGGTATCCAATAAGCTTGACGAATCATCCGTACCATTAAGGCGTTTCCACCATGAAGTGTAAGTTCATGAATGAAATCAACTAAAAGTTGGGTAAATTTTGCTCCGTAAGGCAAGATGATAGGATGGCGTTCACTGTAAGAGAGATTTGCATTTGATAATCGTCCGTGAATTCGTAGAATTTGGTTGGAATCCAAAGTAGGATTCAAAGATAAAATTGGGCTATTTGAACTGATCCTGCGGTTTGTAGACAGAGCTTTGAATTCTTCGAAGAAAAAGGATTGCTGACATTGACCTATTAGACGTTGTTGAACGAATTGAATTTCTGGTTGAGTAATACGAATGGAATCAAACGAAATTGGTTTGAATTTCTTCGGAAATTTTATGCGAATGTAACGATAAACATATGAGAGAACTCTCAATGCTCGTGGTAACGACGAAAATCTCGACAAGATATCGATATCGCTAAAGGCAGTAAACGTCAAAATTGTTTGCGGAGGTAGGGAAATAAGGCGATGCTGAACGAATTGAATTTCAGGAAGAGTGATACGGAATGAATTATAAAAAATTGGTTCAAAAACCTTTTACGAAGAAAGCGATAAACATAAGATAGGATTCTTAAGGTACGTGGTAAACACGGAATCCTGGATAAAATATCGTTAGAAGTGATTAAAGTAGCAAGCGTCAAGACTGGTTTCGCCTCCAAGACCTCGCTTTTCGGTTCAAGGGGAAGGCTTGCTGGCCATTGCGATTGAGGCTCGCTTATCCAGGAAGGGCCTTTCCACCAAAGATCACTATCTTTTAAAACCGATGGAGTGAGACCCCGAGTAGCGAGATCCGCAGGATTATCGCCAGATCTAACATGATTCCAGTTCCTTTCGCCAACATTTTCGATGATTTCGCTTGTTCGATTTGCGATGAAAGTTTTCCAAGTCCCTGGATGTTTTCTGAGCCATGCTAGGACCACAGAAGAGTCGGACGAGAGAAATATTTGATAAGATTCGACTGGTATTTGCGGAAGATAGGTTTCAACAAGTCTCGAAAGAAGAAGAGCCCCACAGAGTTCTAATCGAGGTAGTGAAATAGATTTTATTGGCGCGACTTTGGACTTTGCGCAAACTAGATGTGAACGTATGCCTCTATCATTGTGCTGAACTCGTACGTAAAGACAAGCAGCATATGCTTGCTCCGAAGAATCGCAAAACCCATGGAACTGAACATCTCCAGAAGGAGTGTATTCCGTCCATCTTGGTATTTGAATCAACTGGATTTCACTGAACGACTCTACAAAGGCTTTCCACTTGAGAAAAGTGTTGGACTTTAGGAGCTCATCCCATTCAGTTTCTTCTATCCAGATTTGCTGCATAAGAATTTTTGCTGTGACTATAATCGGGGCTGACCAGCCCGTAGGATCAAAAAGCTTTGAAATTTCGGAAAAAACTTCACGTTTGGTAGGAGTCGTAGAAAATCTGATAGGCTGAGTGGTGAAGTAGAAAAAGTCGTCTTTAGCGTTCCAACGAATCCCTAAGGTTTTCGTGGTGCTGTCAGAATCAATTTTTAAAAAGTTTTCGTTTAAAACGTGATCAGAAGGGAGATGATCTAATAGAAAAGATGAGTTCGAAGTCCACTTACGAAGTGGGAAGCCAGCAGAGTTGAGTGCTTCAATAACTTCGAGTTGGATACTTTTCGCCGTTTGAAGATCATGCGCACCAGAAAGCAGATCATCAACGTAAAAGTCGGATTCAATGACTTTTGCTGCAAGTGGATATTTAAGCTGAACATCCTTTGAAAGTTGCTTGAGTGTTCTGATAGCTAAGTATGGAGCACAATTCACCCCAAAGGTTACAGTAAGAAGCTCGTAATCTACAATATTTTCTACTGGTGAAGTTCTATATAAAATTCGTTGAAGTTTTGTTTGATCGGGGTGTACCAAAATCTGCCGGTACATCTTTTCGATGTCGGCGTTGAAGGCATATTTGAAAAATCTCCATTTGAGTATTAGTGAAGGTAAATCACTTTGGAGCGTAGGTCCTGCATAAAGACAGTCATTGAGACTCCTACCAGTAGACGTGGAGCTAGAAGCGTGAAACACTACTCTAACCTTGGTAGAGTGGCTCTCGGGCTTGAGCACTGCGTGGTGTGGCAGATAATAGGGGTGTGCATTACTGCTGTTATGCTTTTCATGAAACGTTAATTTGCGCATATGAATGAGCGTTAGGTATTCGGTAAGCACCTGAGAATATTTATTTTGAAGATCAGGTTTATTTTGAAGATTGCGTTCTGTGCGACAGAATTGTTGAAATGCAATATTTCTCGAGTTTCCTAGTTGAGATGGTTCAAAATCAGGCTTAAAAGGTAAGCTGACAACATATCTTCCATCGGGAAGTCTAAACGTAGTGTTTTCATAAAGGTGTTCACAGTATTTATCGGATTCCGAAGCAAAATATTTTCGTTCAGAAAGCTCTTCCCCCTCAAAAAACTTTTTGATGCTTTCAGTAAGGGATTCATTCTCCTTTATACTTGTAGAAAAACTTTGGACTGTGGTAGGAATTGGTCCGGAAAGGATCCAACCGAAAACGGTTTTTTGAGCTAAAAGTGACTTCGAAATCTGTTTAACACCATCGCGTATAATGCTTGGATAAAGATCTGCTCCGATAAGCAAATTAACTTGAGAAGAATAATTGAAGTTTGGATCTGCTAAACAAATTTCTTCTAAATCATGAAAATCAATTAAAGAAAATGATGTACTAGGTAAATTATTTGTAAGTTTCTTAAGAATAAGTGCATTTGTTGTTATTAGTTCGCTTGGATCTTCACTATTGATTATTGAAATGAGGCATTTTTTACTAGATTTGGCTGTCTGAGCACCACTTACTCCTAATATCGAAATGTCCGAATCTTTAGTTGGCAAGTTTAGACGCTGTTGAGTTGCTTCCGTGATAATAGAAGACTCAGAACCGGGGTCAATTAAGGCTCTTATTCGATGAATACCATCTTGACCGCGGACATCAACTAAAGCTGTCGCAAGTAAAACTCTTCGATGAGCTTTGACAAAAAAAATTTTGTTGTTTTTCTTGTTGGGTATCGGAAGATGAAATGGACTGTATTTGTGGAGTTGAATTATGATCGGAGGTATTTGCGACGTCAGCATTGCGATCCAAATTAAGGAAATGAGAGTGCGAGGTATTTGATGAGTCATTGTGAGGTATAAAAGGTTGCGAATTTTTGTTTAAATTACTTGAATCGGCCTGAGAATTGTTTGTTATGTGAAGTAAGGAGTGGTGTCGTCGATTACATGTATTGCAGGTATATTTGCTAGCACAATGATTGAGAACATGATTTAATGACAGGCAGTTGATACACATTTTGTTTTTTCTTATAAGTTCAATTCTCTCTAGCACTGGCAATTTTAAGAATTGTGGACATTGACGGATATAATGCTTCCCAGAGCACGCTTTGCATACAAATTCTTGTGCCTTTGTGTGAAAAAGTATAACATGTTTCTGATTTTGAGAATAGGACTTAGTTGGTGCATGACTATGTTGTCTGGATGCCATTCTAGATTTGTTGGATGAAGTTTGCAATGAGGTGGTATCAGAAATGGATTCCAAAACTTGAAAACGGCTGCTCAAAAACTTATCCATTTCTTCCCATTTAGGAGTTTCTGTAGGATTGGAAAGTGACTGTTCCCATAAAGCGAGTGTGGTGGGGGGCAGTCGATTAGCGCAAGCAAAGATAAGAATTGGATCCCAATTTTTAGTGCTAACATCTTGTGCATGAAGTTCTGACCTACAATCATTTACACTTCTTTGAAGAGTCTTAATAGCAGAAGAAACTTCATCCTTAAAACTAGGAAGGTTGAATAAAGTTTTTATTTGGTTATTAACCAAAATTCTCTTGTTTTCGTACTGTGTCCGAAGTGCTTCCCACGCTAGCTCAAAACTTGCATTGGTTAAGGGAAATTTACTAACGATGTCATGAGCTTCATCACTTGTCTTCGCTCTCAAATGGAATAATTTTTCGACAGCACTCAACTTTGGGTGATCATAGTATACGGCTTTAAACATGTCACGGAACGACGGCCATGAAACATAACCTCCTTTGAATACCTGTGTATCACAGGGAGGTAACTTTAAATAGTGCGAAAAGGACGAATTTTCCACTAATGAAGCATTAGAATTACTCGAAGATGTCAAAGGTGTTTTGAACTCTTCCTTCTGTAGATTTACTTGGATTTCCAGAAACAGACCTAAGCATGATATATACGTTTCATTAGAGCTTGAGTATTTCCTTTCAAGCGTTTCTATATCTGCTCTATCCTCTGATGGAGAGCGAAGGCATTTGGTATAGTTTAACTTTGTCTCAGACCACAGACTTTTTAGCTCCTCTTAACGAGCTTCAATTGTAGCTAGAGTATGGTTTTTTACTGGGATCTCCTTTGCATTAGAAAAATATTTGACCAACTGGTCAGCGGAAAGAATAAAATCGTCTAATAAAGACATTTTAGATCGAAGTTATAAATTATTTCTAAAGGATTTAATTTGAAAATGCGTTCTGCGAAGGCAGTAAATTGAATTAATTTCCCAAAAAACCTTGGAATAATTTAAAAAAAAAAAACACAAAAAGGCAACGAATTAAATAATTTCCTCCCCCAGGACGAATGGCAGTGGCAACACTCTTTTCATGAACAAAGTTCCAAACCAATTAAGACGAAAATTGAACCAGCGAAAAAATGACACTATGGATGTGTAAGCAGGGCTGTGCAACATAGGCACCAATGCAAATTTTTGATTTTTATTTTGACTTTGTTTTTTTTTTTTTTTTTTTTTTAAATACCAAAAGCACACACAACTGTATAATCGAATATAAGATAATTGATATAAGATATGTATATGGTTACGAAAAAACTTTAAAAATATGAAATTTGAAATCAATGAAAAAAAAATCAAAGTTCTTACCCTTTTAAAAATTCTCAATTTCTTACTCGTTATTTATTATTTTGTTCCGAAAAGCTATGTATCAGTGAATTATACTGATGGTGGTGGTGATGAATGCTGATGACGACGGTGTGGTGACGGCGCGGCGATGGATGCTGTATGCTGATGACGACGGTGCGGTGCGGTGGCGATGAGTGTATGTATGTGATGACGACGGCGCGGTGACGGCGATGGATGCTGTATGCTGATGACGACGGTGCGGTGCGGTGGCGATGAGTGTATGTATTATGTTGATGACGACGGCGACGGTGCGGTGGCGATGAGTGTATGTATTATGTTGATATGGTTGCTATGGAGCCCTGTTGCAGCAGTGAAACTTGCAGTCGTAGAACCGCTGTAAACTCGTCGTCTATGGGTTCAGATGACGACGCACGGTGACGACGACAAATGGTGGATGTTTGTGACAAAAAATGTGGTTGCTATGTAGCCCTGTTGCAGCAGTGCAATTTGCAGTCGTAGAACCGCTGTAAGCTCGTCGTCTATGGGTTCAGATGACGACGGTGACGACGACAAATGGTGGATGGATGTGACGAAGAATGTGGTTGCTATGTAGCCCTGTTGCAGCAGTGAAATTTGCAGTCGTAGAACCGCGGTATGTAAATACCAATTTCTGCAGTTGCAGTCGAAGAACTGCACTAAATCGACGGATTGCAATCGTAGAATTGCAAGCTGGCGACAAGCTGGCCGTCGACGCGACGATGAGGACGATGAATCCGGTTAGATGGACCAAATGTTTATGTGAGAATCGAGAATTCCACAAATCCAACCATTAATTGTCGAGTGTCTTTTTCTTTTAATTTTCTTTTATTTATTAGTTTTTTCTTTTCTTTTGTTTAATTATAATACAGTATACCTTCTAGGTATTACAAATTGTAATTGACAAAAAAAAAATTATATATATATGCGGGGAAGCCGCCAAAGAAAATTCGCAGAGCTACAAAAAACCACGTCTATCCAGAGTAAATGCCAAAAAGTAATAGACAGAACCTCATGTCATGGATGACGTTTCCGGGCAGGCCGGCAGTGTTCACACCATCGCGAAGTTGGGCGCGGTTGAGTATGTATCACTCACTCCAGCACCAGGGATGCGCAAGGAGGAGTGATACATACTAATGAACCGTAGATGGCGTGAACACAATGGATTCAAATAAATATTTTTAGCATCTTTGAGGTATAAGCAAGATATCACAAAATATGAATCAGAGAAAATATTTTTGGTACTAAAATGAATAATATTAGTGCTATCTTAAAGAGGTGGAAAATATTCAAAAAGAACTAAAGCTTTCAACTTTAATTTTTACAAAGAAATGATGTGAAGAGATAAATGCAGTAAACAGAATGACATCCTATCTCCTATTTTTTTTACAAATGGATTTTTGCTGGGATGTTATTTTAAATTTTGTTTTATGAGTTCCTAATAGAAATTAAAGCTTTTGCGTTTTACTAACATAATATAGTAAATAATTTGCTTCATAAAGTAATTTTTTTCACAAATTTTTAGTTGAAAGTTGTTTTTCTTGTTCTTTGTTAAATCAAATCTAGAAACAACAGAGCGAAAAACCGAAATTGATGTATTTTTTTTTTGCATCTCAGAGACTAAGTCGCACGAAGCTTAGAGCAAGCTCATTTGTACGTACTTATCTACGCTCTTCTAGACTACTGGCCCATGCTGTAAAAATTATGGGTCATTTGAACCACCAGGTGACCTATCTAGAACGATATAAGAGCATAAAATAATAAGATTCAGCACTATGCCGTCACTTGTAAGCTGTTCAACTGAGTGCAGGTGAGAATTCGAAAGTACAGGTAGAGTGAGTACATTTTGGTCACATATTTTTGTACGGCATTCTTACCACCGATTGGTCCATGAAAAATAATAAGAAAACGCACAGTGCCGTAAAAAAATGGTGAGCCACAAAGTCGGATTTTTTCTTTATTTTCCGACAATCACCAGGGTAAATTTGGTCATTTGATTTTATACGGCATCTATGTCATACTATTTCAATACTGCTTCTAATCCATTATTCCGCAACGCCGTACAAAAATCATGCGACAAGGGTAACAAATCGAGGGTTGCCACCCCCTCTCTTTCCGTGGTCCAGGGGGTGATTTGACACAACATGAAATAAATTTATTTTGAAAGTATTTTATGCATAGATAATATTTTTTCATATGCCGTACATTTTCGTTGGTCCAAAGGGGAAAAAAAACTGAAAAAGAAAAAATCAAAAAAAAAAAAATTCATATAACGAAATGTAAGGTGAAATTTTTTTTATACGGCATTTAAATAGTTTATTTGTACTAATTTTCATAGTCTTTTCGTGGTTCTAGGTTCCTAGTAACAAACTATGTTAAATATGGGTTTGTATACTATCGATTTATACCAAAATATAGTTATGTTGTCACTGATAATTCCAAAATACACAATATTTTTGAGAAGTACTCATGACACTGAAGTTAGCAGACACCTGTAAAATTTGAGCTTTTATTTCAGAAATGAATAAGTGGAAAAAAAAATATTTTAAGAATTTGTGCTTACAGTTTTTTGAATTATGTAGATGTGTGTTTGAAATCTACCTTTTCATTTACTTGATTACAATAAACCGTGGTTAGGCATAATACGTTTGTTGCAGATCCACTACTCATGGAACAAACTTTTAATGTTCTGCAAGAATATGTATGCGTTTTATACAACGTAAAAGCTAGAAAAACTGTAAACAAAGCAAGGTGTATCATATTTGAAAGGATTTATACGCCGAAAAGTAGTAATGAAGCTTTCAAAAAGACAGCTATGAGATTGGAAGCAACATCGTTTCCTCCTTGTTTCCGGGAGTTGGAGCAACATCTGAAGAGAAGTACCTACAACTTACATAGCACAGATTTGGTGTAATGCCTACAAACAAGTACCGTCGATCTTGTTTCCAATAAACCATGGTTGGGTTGTTAATGACGGTCGGTACGATTTCGATTGGTTTCACGGCGAGGAATGCCCCCAAAAAGTCTGTGACATAACGGAACCGGATGAGGAATCAGGCGAAGAAGATGATGACGTCATAGGTAAATAAATCTTTACATCTTTAATTTGTACGTAAGACTTTGATTTTGACAAATACATATTTATGTTTCAGAAAATAATAGAGAAGATAATTCGGACGTCGATGAAGACGTTGATTCCGATGACAACTCAGCAACTGATTCCGATACTGAATAAATTTATCGAATTTTTCTAAAAAATGAATTTTTTTTTATTATTATCATTAAATATATAGAATTTTTCTAAAAAAATGATTGTTTTATTTATTCACATCATTACCATGAAACAAATCAATTATATGTATGTATCTATCAATAATGTTTGAAGTATATATTAAACCAAAAAGTATATAAAACTGTTGATACTGGGATTGACAGTTTCAATTCTTGGACATAATATACACACCGTTTCAGTTCAGTTAGACGTCATAGTGATTTATATTATCAATTATTTTCTTCAAAAATATGTTAATGCCGTACTGTATCAGATGGCCATAAAGTACCCTTAAAATTGTAGCGTCACTTTCATTAGCCTAAAAGATATGGTCTGCATAAAAATATTTACACTGATTTTTCCAAAGCATTCGATCAACTTTCTCATGATGTAATATTATATAAGCTCAAAGCTTTTGGATTTCCAAAAATATTTATTGCATGGATTTGCTCTTATCTCGAAAATAGAACGTACCAAGTAAAATTTCGTAACAGCTTTTCCAGTCCCTTCAATGCTCTGTCGGGTGTACCCCAAGGCAGTCACCTTGGGCCTTTGCTTTTCATTATCGCAATCAATGACGTTGTTTCATGCATTTCGTATAGTGAAATTCTGATTTTCGCAGATGATATGAAAATTTTTAAATCCATTCAAAATACTACTGATCGCGTACTTCTTCAAAAAGATATCGATAGCTTTGGAACATGGTGTGAAAAGAATGGTCTTAGTCTTAACCCTTCGAAGTGCCAAACAATGACATTCTCGAAAAAACGTGAACCTAGCAATGCTATATACTTAATGTCTGGTCATTCATTATGTAGTGTCTCAAGTTTTCGTGACCTAGGTGTTTACTTCAATATTAACCTTGAATTTAATGAGCATATAAGCTCAATAGTAAGGAAAGCAAATTCTATGCTAGGTTTCATAAAAAGGTGGTCAAAAGAATTTGATGATCCTTATGTAACATTATCTTTGTATAACTGTTATGTTCGTCCTCATCTCGAGTACGCCTCACAAGTTTGGTCTCCCCTATATGAAATTCATAAACATCGTATCGAGGCTGTGCAACATAAATTTATACGTTTTGCTTTGAAGGGTCTTCCTTGGGAAGATCCATTCAATCTACCTCCTTATGAACATCGAATCAAACTTTTGCAATTGCAAACCCTTAGTCAAAGACGTATCAACAACGACCTAGTATTTTTCCATCAGCTTTTGACTGGCTTTATAGATGCTCCTTACTTGCTCTCGTCCATAGGTTTTAACTACCGCGGAGGATCTCACCACTTGCGTAATTTGGAGTTGATTCATTGCCCCCATCATAGAACCAATTACGGCATGAATGAGCCGCTATCACGCATGAGTAGATTATATAATTCTAACTCCCTACTTTTAGATTTCAACATTAATAAATCTAGTTTAAAACAAAAATTTAAAACCAGTGCTCCACATGCATGATTTTTGTTCAATATTTCTTAGTTTATTGTTTTTCAAAATATTTGTAGTTTATACTTTGTTTTATTTTTAGTAGTTTTGTTTAATTAATTATTATTGTTTTTCATGTTAGGTGTTCTATATTGTATGTCACTATTTGTATTTATTTTTTTTTCTCATATATATATTTTCTATACGTTCGTTTTGTGCTGGTGTTGCTGTTTTCTAACCTCTAACACTTGCATTTATGATGAAGAGCGTAGATAAGTACGTACAAATGAGCTTGCTCTAAGCTTCGTGCGACTTAGTCTCTGAGATGCAAAAAAAAAAAAAAAATGTACGGCATAATTTTTTCCTAATTTATCTATGTTAATACTATTTAAAACAAGGGATAAAACGTAAAAAACTGCTATATTTCATTAATCTATGATATTTAAACTTTTACAATAATATGCAAACTTGCAGTTTTTGTATTTCTCTATAATTCTTTTTAGAACGGTTTCTTTTAAACGGCAATACTATGTAACAATTGTATTTTACAATATCATGTTAAAAAAAAAGTTTCCGTACTGAATCAAATGATTTTACAGCTATAAAAATCAAGGATACGATGAAATGAAGATAGTTATTGATATACATTCAAATGAACAATAATTTTTTGACGGCATTATTTTTAATAGTACTTTTGAGTGCTAGATAATGTTTTGGAACCTAAGCCGTACTTTTTCAAATCACCCCTGGACCACGGAAAGAGAGGGGGTGGCAACCCTCGATTTGTTACCCTTGTCGCATGATTTTTGTACGGCGTTGCGGAATAATGGATTAGAAGCAGTATTGAAATAGTATGACATAGATGCCGTATAAAATCAAATGACCAAATTTACCCTGGTGATTGTCGGAAAATAAAAAAAGAATCCGACTTTGTGGCTCACCATTTTTTTACGGCACTGTGCGTTTTCTTATTATTTTTCATGGACCTATCGGTGGTAAGAATGCCGTACAAAAATATGTGACCAAAATGTACTCACTCTACCTGTACTTTCGAATTCTCACCTGCACTCAGTTGAACAGCTTACAAGTGACGGCATAGTGCTGAATCTTATTATTTTATGCTCTTATATCGTTCTAGATAGGTCACCTGGTGGTTCAAATGACCCATAATTTTTACAGCATGGGCCAGTAGTCTATTCATCATAAATGCAAGTGTTAGAGGTTAGAAAACACCAACACCAGCACAAAGAGAACGTATTGAAAAAATATACTAGTAGTAGTAGTAGTGATTTTATTTTTCAATAATCTGAGGTTTTAACATATTTCACAATAGAGCATTGGCTTTTTGCCGTCAGCCGAAAAAAGAGTTATTATAATTCATTTCAATTTTTTTTTTTTTGTTTTTTAGTTAAGCATATTAGCATTTTTGTTGGTTTCTTCAAAAAGCTTCATTTATAATTTGGTGGCGGTATTTGAGCGCTTTCTTGGTAAAGATGTACAGGTGGTTCCAGTTGTCTCCATTAAGGATATGCAGAAGTTCCTCTTGCTGAAGGGTAAATTTTCCCCATACTTATATTTGGATTGCTTTAAAGATGGGCATATTGCCATGAAGTGGTACACATCTTCTCTTTCTCTTCTATTGCACAGTGTACATAATGAATTGATGTTAGACGAGTATGGCCTGTAGTTAAGCGGTAGGAGTTCACATCTCGTTTTAAATATTGTTGATCATGTCCAGGCTATGATCGTCGTGGAAATAGTTGTTTTTTCCCAAGTCATGATTGAGCTCCTTGTAAGTAACCCGCGTTTGGCTGTCCTGAATCTGACTGCGAAAATTTGTTTTTGGGCGTTTTCAACCTTTTCTAAAAGTTCTTTTAGAGTTTCCTTCCACTCTGGTTCTGGGTTATTCGGATTGCCTACGTTGTGCTCTCTGCAGAGTTTAGTCCATTCATCGAAGCATTGTTTATTACGAGTTTGTAAGTGGGAAGCGATTTTATAAGCAATACGGTTTGTTGGTTGCGTCATAGCTTTCAAGATATAGTCGAAGTGTAGCTTAAGGGTGTATATGTATAGCGGTGATAAGCCAGTCTCGGTGTATAATGCATAGTTCGGAGTATTATAAAGCAGTTTGAATATTCTTTTGAGGGAATATCTCTGGAGTTTCTCCACTTCCTCAAATTGCCAGATGCCCCAGACTTGTCCTGCATAGCACTTAATTGCTCTAGCTACTGCTTCAAACACTCTGTATTTTGCACTGGCTGTTATCTGATTATCATTGAAGATTCTACTCCAGGTGCAGTTCATAGCGCGTTTTGAGTCTTTTAGTTTTTCTTGTAGATGTTCCTTGAAAGAAAGTTGAGAGTTGAGCAGGATACCAAGATATTTGTATTTTTTAACTTTTTCTATTTCCTCATTTGACCAGTACCTTGTTTCATTTCTGGAATATCGTCCTGTTCCATTTCGAAAAATTAAAATCTTAGACTTGTTGGTGATGAGTTTGAGATTCTATAAGGTGCAGTATGTTTGCAGTTTGTTTATCATTAACTGTAGCGTGTTCGGATTCTCTGCTAGAATAACAATATCATCTGCGTACATTAAAAGTTTAATTTTGATATTTGCGTATGATATCCCTCCTGGTAAAAATTCCGTAAGATCATCCAAGAACAGAGAGAAAAACAAGGGGCTAAGGAGGCAGCCTTGCTTTACCCCTGATTCTGTTTCAAACCATTCCGATAGAATATTTCCGTCCCATACCGCTGTGTAATGACCCATTACATTTTGCTACCAACAACACCAATATACAAATGACCCATCCTATGTTTGCCACCAACAACACCAATGCCAATGGAAAATGCCTATACCAACACAGGCGATGATAATGGTGACGATAACATACAGCAACAACACCACTAACGACTTACTATTGACTCCACGTGGAGTGACATTTCACTGACTGGTACAGCTCACATTCACTTACTACCAAAAGGTGTATAAGGCAACCAGTGAAATACATGGAAAGTCATTCCGGTACCGGCAGCGTAGAAGCAGAGTTCAGGAAGCAAGACTGGGTGAGTAAATAGTGTCCAACGCTAACTCGTTGTGAATTTATAGTGTCCAACGCTACCTCGTTGTGAATTTATAGTGTCCAACGCTACCTCGTTGTGAATTTATAGTGTCCAACGCTACCTCGTTGTGAATTCATAATGTCCAACGCTACCTCGTTGTGAATCCATAGTGTCCAACGCTACCTCGTTGTGAATTCATAGTGTCCAACGCTACCTCGTTGTGAATTTATAGTGTCCAACGCTACCTTGTTGTGAATTCATAGTGTCCAACGCTACCTCGTTGTGAATTCATAGTGTCCAACGCTACCTCGTTGTGAATCCATAGTGTCCAACGCTACCTCGTTGTGAATTCATAGTGTCCAACGCTACCTCGTTGTGAATTTATAGTGTCCAACGCTACCTCGTTGTGAATTCATAGTGTCCAACGCTACCTCGTTGTGAATTTATAGTGTCCAACGCTACCTCGTTGTGAATTCATAGTGTCCAACGCTACCTCGTTGTGAATTCATAGTGTCCAACGCTACCTCGTTGTGAATCCATAGTGTCCAACGCTACCTCGTTGTGAATTTATAGTGTCCAACGCTACCTCGTTGTGAATTCATAGTGTCCAACGCTACCTCGTTGTGAATTCATAGTGTCCAACGCTACCTCGTTGTGAATTCATAGTGTCCAACGCTACCTCGTTGTGAATCCATAGTGTCCAACGCTACCTCGTTGTGAATTCATAGTGTCCAACGCTACCTCGTTGTGAATCCATAGTGTCCAACGCTACCTCGTTGTGAATTCATAGTGTCCAACGCTACCTCGTTGTGAATTTATAGTGTCCAACGCTACCTCGTTGTGAATTCATAGTGTCCAACGCTACCTCGTTGTGAATTTATAGTGTCCAACGCTACTTCGTTGTGAATCCATAGTGTCCAACGCTACCTCGTTGTGAATTTATAATGTCCAACGCTACCTCGTTGTGAATCCATAGTGTCCAACGCTACCTCGTTGTGAATTTATAGTGTCCAACGCTACCTCGTTGTGAATCCATAGTGTCCAACGCTACCTCGTTGTGAATCCATAGTGTCCAACGCTACCTCGTTGTGAATTCATAGTGTCCAACGCTACCTCGTTGTGAATCCATAGTGTCCAACGCTACCTCGTTGTGAATCCATAGTGTCCAACGCTACCTCGTTGTGAATCCATAGTGTCCAACGCTACCTCGTTGTGAATTCATAGTGTCCAACGCTACCTCGTTGTGAATCCATAGTGTCCAACGCTACCTCGTTGTGAATTTATAGTGTCCAACGCTACCTCGTTGTGAATTTAGTGGCTCCTGCTACCTCAGAGCAACCATTAACCCCTCTTCCTAGTATCTTTACAGCATCCACTGTACCAAGGAAGAGATACCAAGTCTCCAGCGTTACTCCAAATCTGAACCCTAGAATTGGAAGCCTCTAATTCAAGACTGGCAACCTGAATCCGAACCCAAGAGCTGGAAGCACCTAACCCCGGATAGGAAACTACAATTTAAGTGTCCAAGATCGATCCAGGACAAGAAATCTTCATACGACTGGCACGAGGACCAATCCAAGAACCTGTTCAGGAACCCCAGACTAGACCACATCCCTGCCGAACCCCCAAGTGAAACTTCACCAGAAGAGGTGCGAAATCTACCAATACCCATAGAAACTTCAAAATAGAAAGTTGAATTAAAATTATAAAACATTGTATGAAATGTATAAACCAAAACCTAATTATAACATATCGGAAATAAACTAGCTTCAATAATCTAAAGTTTTGCTGCTTCTTTAGAAGACTCTGGATCCGCTGAGCATACCTCAGCCTTTGACAAAAAGCAACCTCACAATGGCGCCCGAGCAGGGACTTCTTTGAAGTTGGTTAACCGATTTACCGACCGACCGTTCCAGAAGGATCAACTTGCTAAGAAGTCCATACCGACCGACCTAGAGATTGACCCAGTCAGAGGAGTTACTTCTTATTCCGTTTACCGACCGACCGACCGTTCCAGAAGAACTAACTCTCTGAGGGATCAAACCGACCGATCAAATTAGAGGAGCTCACTACCGAGCCACAGAAGAACAGGAAAGAGAAGCTCAAGTTTCAAGCCGTTGCCAGTAATTTAGAACCATGGCAAATACCGACAGTAATATCGACATGGACGTCGAAGAAAATCTTGCGTCCATCTACTTGCTCAAGAAGACGGAACTCATTGAGAAGATGGCTTCCAAAAGATTGGATACCAGTGGCACTGTGTCCACATTACGATCCCGCTTGAGCACGTATATCAAAGACTCCAGGACTCACCGTTCAACACAGAACCTGTGCACAGAAATCTCGCAGGTGGTTCAAGAACGGGAGTATAAAGACGAAAATTAAGCATCAACGCAACCTGCCAATATAACCGAGACGACAGAAGAGCCTAGCGCCCAACTCCAGTTACGTGTACCTCCAGCCGTAGGAGGACGGTACCACCAGACCAATGGAGCCGGCCCTGCAACTAGTTTAAGCTCAACCACCGCGCGTTCACCAACTCACTATCCGGAGCTAGATAGCATAAACCAACCAGGTCCATACAGAATGTACCGAAGTCCCGAGGCCGAAACCATGAACACCGTCCGTAAGTGGGGCCTTAAGTTCGACGGTTCGGGAAATGCCCTAGAGTTTATGGAACGTCTAGAAGAATTGGTACACTGTTATTCCATACCTGCAGAACACATCCTCCAGACCTTTCCGGAAATCTTCAGAGGTTCCGCCCTAGAGTGGCTACGAATCCACCGAGGAAGTTTCCAGACGTGGGAAGAGTTCCGTGAAACATTCCTCAATTATTTCTTACCGCCACGATTCGTCCACAAGTTGGAGGAGGAAATCTGGCGGAAGAAACAAGGGCCTCGGGAGAAGGCCAGAGATTTCATCCGTGCTATGGAATATCTCATTCGACAACATCCCAAGATGAGTCAGGAAGACAACGTGGATCGAATATACGACAGCCTCCGACTGGAATACCGGCTTTTCGTACGAAGGAAAGATTTCCAGACGTTGGGAGAACTTACTGACTTGGCCGAGGAGTATGAATATGTTAAGAATGAAGAAAATAACGTGAAACCCGCCTTGGCTCCCCCACCTCCAGTACCCCGAGCACAATTTGGTTTAATATCGGTACCGTATGACCGTAACACGCATTGCTGGAACTGCAAGCAAAGGGGACACCAGAAGAGGAACTGCCACCGACCTTTTCGGTTGTTTTGTTCAAGCTGCGGGGAGGATGGGCGCTTAACCAAAGACTGTCCTTGCAAACGCCATCCTCAGCCCACCCAGAACTGGAACACTCGAACATCCGCCATTATGGGAGTTGCGGAAAACCGGACGGAAGGCAACGGAGCACGGTACGCCAGGCACGAGGAGAGGAACCCGTTCAGATTGGCTGTCCTCAAAACTACTACACCTGAATCACAACAGGCACGAGAGTCTGTTCAGAAAGTCGTAACCCGCAGACAGCCATGTACCTTGGGTTGTCACCGTAACCGATGGTGGCTGAGGAGATACCGACCTTTTTCTCAGTGGACATCCCACCCTAAGGAAACACCTCATCAGCTAATCAGTGATCCAATTCACCTAGCGCCAGCAGTCGTAGCAGAACCACGACAACCGCCGAATCCGACTCCGTCCCATTGGAATGATCCACGATATTTCGTTCCCATAAAGATGGGAGGACAGATTTTCAATGCCCTCGTAGACACGGGTTCAACCAAGTCTTTCATTGGTCCCGCGTTACGGAACACATTAAGAGCCCTTAGGCTACCCGTTCGATACCAAAGACGCGAAGTCGAGCTAGCTAATGGCAATCCGGTTGTTACTCGGGAACACTACTCCATAAGGTTTAATTTGAAAGGAGGTGCAGTGGAAGGAGAGGTAACCTTTTTAGGTGAGTTATCGGAAGATGCCATCCTGGGAGCCGACCTGCTAGACCAGGCGAAGTTTTCAATCACCCTAGCAGGAGAACAATTGACGATCCGGGGGAAGAGAGATCAACATAAAAATAAGAAAAGGAGAGACGAATGTCGAGCTCATTTACAGGATATAAAAGCCTACCAGACCGACGAAGAAGTAATTAATTTAGCAGCCATGAACACGGCAAGTAACAAAAGAAAAGTGACGCGAAAAGTGAATAAAAAAAATAAAGGGCAAACAAAGGTGACCACTAAGCCCGCTCCCGATGGAGCAGCCGCAACATCACCTTTTGTACGGCTAAGCAGTGTGCCGGCTAAGATGAAGCCACCATGCCTCCGGCCATCCCAGCCAGTACGCAGTCCCATCCATGTGGAATCCGTGGTAGTAATTCGGCCACCAATACCTGTCGCGGACCAGATGATGGCCATCAGGGAGATGAGGCGACTGGCAGAGCAAAAGTGGGCAACACGTGGTGAAAGTGAGGATGGAACCCCAGGAGCTGAGCCCACTACCACCGAGATGCAACCAACACCAAGGCCCACACCACCAGGTTCCCCAATATTAATATGTGACAGCCCGTTTACCCGACCCAAGGCGACGAACTACCCCTAACTCCGGGAAGGAGCATGCCGGATGTCGACATGGACGAAGACCAACGACGATCCCAGGTGGTCTCCAGTTCGAACCAAGTCCGCAGTGATTCCACCTCCAGTACCCCGAGCAGCTCAGATCAACAGTCGACGGCCAGCCCAGACATTCCATTTTCCACCCCTTATACCGACCCGGTTCGAAGAGGCAACGCTTCATCATCAAGCAACCGTTTGGAGCAGTCGTCATCAAAATCGCCAGCCGACAGGCGATCCTGACATATCGCGACCAAAGGAAGGTGGAACTCCTGAGACGTTAGAAGAACAGTATTATCCGTTAAGAAAAAAATAGTTTTTGTTTACATTCATTCACCCCAGAAGAAGTGTTTTGTTAAAGAAAAAAAATAATATTTTTTTTCCATTCACTTCAAAAGAATTAGTTGTTAGAAACTAAGGAACAAAAAGAAAAATTTTTGTTTACGTTTACCTCAGAAGAAGTAGTTTAATAAAAAAAAAAAATAAAAAAAAGGAAATAATCTATAACAATAAAGAAGGGAAATGTCTTAAGTTATCCATGGAATTTTTTTTTTCCTATGTAAGGAAAAAGGGAGGGCAATACAACTCAACAACTACAACTATGGTGCTGATGGACGTCACGCTCGATGGAATGGTCCACATACTAAGCACCTGCACACTCACCTATATCTTCGATGCAGACGAGAAGGTTCTCGTCTACGTAAGAAAGGAGGGAGTGTAATGACCCATTACATTTTGCTACCAACAACACCAATATACAAATGACCCATCCTATGTTTGCCACCAACAACACCAATGCCAATGGAAAATGCCTATACCAACACAGGCGATGATAATGGTGACGATAACATACAGCAACAACACCACTAGCGACTTACTATTGACTCCACGTGGAGTGACATTTCACTGACTGGTACAGCTCACATTCAATTACTACCAAAAGGTGTATAAGGCAACCAGTGAAATACATGGAAAGTCATTCCGGTACCGGCAGCGCAGAAGCAGAGTTCAGGAAGCAAGACTGGGTGAGTAAATAGTGTCCAACGCTAACTCGTTGTGAATTTATAGTGTCCAACGCTACCTCGTTGTGAATTTATAGTGTCCAACGCTACCTCGTTGTGAATTTATAGTGTCCAACGCTACCTCGTTGTGAATTCATAGTGTCCAACGCTACCTCGTTGTGAATCCATAGTGTCCAACGCTACCTCGTTGTGAATTCATAGTGTCCAACGCTACCTCGTTGTGAATTTATAGTGTCCAACGCTACCTCGTTGTGAATTCATAGTGTCCAACGCTACCTCGTTGTGAATTCATAGTGTCCAACGCTACCTCGTTGTGAATCCATAGTGTCCAACGCTACCACGTTGTGAGTTCATAGTGTCCAACGCTACCTCGTTGTGAATCCATAGTGTCCAACGCTACCTCGTTGTGAATTCATAGTGTCCAACGCTACCTCGTTGTGAATTTATAGTGTCCAACGCTACCTCGTTGTGAATTCATAGTGTCCAACGCTACCTCGTTTTGAATTTATAGTGTCCAACGCTACCTCGTTGTGAATCCATAGTGTCCAACGCTACCTCGTTGTGAATTTATAATGTCCAACGCTACCTCGTTGTGAATCCATAGTGTCCAACGCTACCTCGTTGTGAATTTATAGTGTCCAACGCTACCTCGTTGTGAATCCATAGTGTCCAACGCTACCTCGTTGTGAATTTATAGTGTCCAACGCTACCTCGTTGTGAATCCATAGTGTCCAACGCTACCTCGTTGTGAATTCATAGTGTCCAACGCTACCTCGTTGTGAATCCATAGTGTCCAACGCTACCTCGTTGTGAATCCATAGTGTCCAACGCTACCTCGTTGTGAATCCATAGTGTCCAACGCTACCTCGTTGTGAATTCATAGTGTCCAACGCTACCTCGTTGTGAATCCATAGTGTCCAACGCTACCTCGTTGTGAATTTATAGTGTCCAACGCTACCTCGTTGTGAATTTAGTGGCTCCTACTACCTCTGAGCAACCATTAACCCCTCTTCCTAGTATCTTTACAGCATCCACTGTACCAAGGAAGAGATACCAAGTCTCCAGCGTTACTCCAAATCTGAACCCTAGAATTGGAAGCCTCTAATTCAAGACTGGCAACCTGAATCCGAACCCAAGAGCTGGAAGCACCTAACCCCGGATAGGAAACTACAATTTAAGTGTCCAAGATCGATCCAGGACAAGAAATCTTCATACGACTGGCACGAGGACCAATCCAAGAACCTGTTCAGGAACCCCAGACTAGACCACATCCCTGCCGAGCCCCCAAGTGAAACTTCACCAGAAGAGGTGCGAAATCTACCAATACCCATAGAAACTTCAAAATAGAAAGTTGAATTAAAATTATAAAACATTGTATGAAATGTATAAACCAAAACCTAATTATAACATATCGGAAATAAACTAGCTTCAATAATCTAAAGTTTTGCTGCTTCTTTAGAAGACTCTGGATCCGCTGAGCATACCTCAGCCTTTGACAAAAAGCAACCTCACAGCTGTAAAGTTGTCTTCGTATAGTTTTTGTATCATTCGCATCATTTTTGAAGACAATCCTAAACTATAAACAAACTATACTCGTAAGCACGAAGATGTTATCTACTGTGGAGTAATTTTTGCGAAATCCGGCTTGGTATTCTCTAAGCAGCTTATTTTCGTTTACCCAGCTCGTCAGTCTTTCCAGAAGTACGCCCGTGAAGATTTTCGTAACCGCGTTAAGGAAAGAGATACCTCTGTAATTGTTTGGAACCGTCGGGTCCCCTTTCTTTAGTACAGGGAATATGATGTTCTTTTGGAAACTTTTGGGTATCTCACCATGACTGAAGATGAAGTTAAAAGTTTTAGTTAACTCTTCCAGGAAGCTATCCGTTGCGTTTTTGAAGAATTCATAAGGTATGCGATCTTCGCCTGGGGCCTTGTTTGCGCCACAATGATTTATAACTTGTCTAACTTGCATAAGGGTAATGTTCCGATCTAGTGTTTCATTTTGGAGGGAGGGTGCTGCGTATTGCATTGGACTGACTGTGGATTCTATGTTCAGAAGGTTTTTGAAATGTTCTGCTAGAATCGGGGCCTCTACTTGAATGCAATTCCCGTAGGATCTCTTGTTAATGGATTTCGCTATCTTCCAGAAGTCTTTGCTATCTCTAACAGTGCTCAGGCTGGCGGCCAATTGTAAACCAAGTGCTTTTTGTTTCGTTGCACAGATCGTTTTATAAGTCTTCTTAGCTGCTTGATACTTCTGTTTAGCAATAATGGAATCGTTTCTTCTCAATTGCTTTAACCATGCAAATGACTTTTTCCTGGCTCTTTCGCATTCCCAGTCGTACCAAGGCTGCTTAGTCTTGTTATTAGTTCTGTGTTGGGTTGTTCCCGTTGCCTGAAGGATACAGTTTGTCAGTGTTTCGATTCCTCTTACCGCTTCCCTGTTGCCCTCTTGAAGTCTAGCTATTTCTTCATCTAACTTTACCTTGTATCTCTCTTTATTTCTTTCATTCCACTGTAATTTTGGCAGCAAAGTTCTCTTTTCGCAAATTGAATCTTGCCTATTTGAGTGGATTTCAAGAGTAACAGAAACTGGAAGGTGATCTGAAAGGTTTGTCTCTTGGGCTTCAATGTCTTTGATGTATTGAAATCCTAAACCTTTTGCAAAGATGTAGTCTATCGTTGAGCAGGCTGTACCTCTTAGAAATGTGAAATGCCCGTCTTTATCATTTATTGTTCGGCCGTTCAAAATTGATAAGCCAAAAGTATCGCACATTTCTAAGAGCTTTTTCCCATTTCCGTCCAATTTGTGATCTTTTGCTGTTCTGTTTTCGTTAATTGTCATCGGTACATCTTCCATTTCCATATTTAGTATTTGAGAGTAGCCAACTCTTCCGTTGAAATCGCTTGCAAGAATAATGTTGTCTTTCCTGAAGCTCAGTAGAAAGTCATATAAAGTCGCGTAATCACCCATCCATTTATTGCAGTTGATATAGACTGGGACTATAAATATGTTTCCTTCCTTCGTTGATATTTCCACAAGGTGTGCATTTACGTGATTTACAAAGTTGCATGCCAATTTTCTCTTCAGTTCGGTTCTGATTTCATATAAACATCCACCACTCGCTCTTCCGTGGGAGAAACTTCTTTCTGCTTGAATAGTTGACAGAATAAGTTGTTAATTAACTCCTTGCCGCTGGTGGGAGGAAGTCAATGAAGAGAAAACTTAAATGTCTTTTGGCTCGCTGGTTTACTAGCAAGTGAATTATTTATTTCCTATTCAAGATATTTATACAACTTAACTGCTAACTAGGCAATAAATAATTCAAGATACAGACAAACAATATATACATAATTGAAATGGAAAGAAATGCAATGCAAGCAATACAATGCAATGCACTGCAACGGCTTCGAGCACGAGAACGCTGATAGTTGCAGGAGGTGTCATATTTATTCGCCAACTGGTGGTGACGTTCATTAACCTGTTGGTCATTCACCTGCTGTTGTTTACTTGGTTTGTAGTGTAGAATTCGGTCGTTTGCATTTGTTGTCACAACATGCTGGGCCCCTCAAAATGAAGATACACAGAAGTCGATGTCGTCAAAGGATGTTTGTGTGTTACGTCGTTGTTGAGACTTCGTCTTGTTGAGACTTCGCATTGGAATAGTGGTGATGGTTGGTGGTGCAAGTGGCTGATCTTTTTTTCGAAAGATGATGAAGATGATAACAGCTACGATAACTATTATAGTAAGACAGCCAGTGACTCCAAACAGTGAATATTGGTGAACTCGATGGGTACTGAATTCATTCAATATATATTCCAGATTTTTTTGAAGGTTTATTGCATTTTCCAATGTAGCAAACTCTATCGAAGTGTTTGATGGCAGCATCGACTGTTTCTCTCTTTTGAAGTTAAACGAAGTTAACGTCTCAGAAAGATTGAATGACGGTAGAAATGATGATTTTAGTCGGCTTGACATTGTTTGCTTTCCAACAATTGTCGTGGTTTGGTCATGAATTATACATTTTGCTGGTAGCTTAATCAGCCCACTCCCTCGCAGTGTAAAGGGCTCAGTATTGTAATCACAGTTAATATTAACTGTGGTTGAATTTGGAGTGCTGTATATCCATGCGTTTGGTTGATGCATCTCAATCCAGTACAGCCTTGGTGATATGTCCTCAATCGTGCATGAGTCCATAATTTTCTTGTGTTGTATAATGTTTGTTTCACAAACACTAGTTGACGCTCCGGTTGTATACAGAGGATGCTGAAGTGGGCACCAGAAGATGTCGGAAGGCCTTATTTTACAAAGTAAGAATTCATCTTTGTTGATTGGATAAACATGGTTGCCTTGTAAGTTTACCATTAAATAGTCCGATGATGGAACAATTCGTGTAAAGCGTTCATTGTGATTTGTTGGAACTGACAATACTTTGTATAGCTTGAATTCTTCATTATACAACAACGGGAGACTGATCTCAATTATGATATTGTTGTTCGTCACTCTAGCTCTTGGGCTTACAATTTTATACAGCTGCAGTATGGATTCGTGATGTCTTTCGCCAGGAATCATTAAAGACTTAGGGATATTCTCATGAATCTTAGTCAACTCATTTTTGAATTGTCGGACTGAAAGGATAAGAGGGTGTATTCTTCCAGCATGCGTTGATAGCAGAATATCAAGCAATATGCTCTGGGTTGCTTTATAATTGATCATAATAAGTATCCCGTTAAGAGCAGTTGCTGAAAATCTCTCCATGTACTCGAATTTACTTGTTTCGTTTTCCAAATTCGAGACAATAGAACTTAGTAACATAATTTGATTAGAATTTTTCGATTGTTCTTTCTTGAAAATATTGACCGTGGAATCAACAATAGTTGTTTGATTTTTCATGAGTTGTAGCAAGTGTTTTTCATTTTCTTGAACAGCTTCTATTGTTTGCTCATATTTCTCAGCAAATCTTTGATCAAGTATTCCGAACAATTCATTAGTGACTGTTCCAATAAAGTCAAATGGTTATCGTCTTTGCCTTTTTAATGAATCGTTGTTTGCGTGTAAGAGAATTTCATTGTTGAGCTCTATTTGTTGAAGTTGATATTCAAATTGGTTCAGTATTCCTTCGCACTTAATAGAATCTAGTTCCTCCATTCCCGATGACGAACATACTCTCTCCATTTTTGAAACAATTTCCTTGTATGCTTCGTATTCCTGCCAATAGTTCGTCA
Source organism: Melanostoma scalare (assembly GCA_949752695.1). NCBI lineage: Eukaryota > Metazoa > Arthropoda > Insecta > Diptera > Syrphidae > Melanostoma > Melanostoma scalare. The sequence continues at coordinate 80,045,308 of OX456986.1, read as the reverse complement.
AATTAAAGAAAACAATTGTCTTCCATGAGCTTGAAATCAAATTTGCCTGTCCCACATCTTCGAAGTATATTCCAGGGTGTGTTTGAAATGGAACTATCTCGACATCGTAGGGGACTGGAGTGGAGCCGACTATGTTGAGAAAGGCAAACAAAGTGCATAAAGAAAGAATTTTATGTGAGCGATTTGTGGATGTATTGACTTGTCTCACTTCCCTATCTTCCTCATCATTTTCTATTGGTAATTTACATAACTTTGTTATGGGTCGCTTGAACTGTTTATTGTTACTAAATACAGTTGCAGCCCGAACACCGTTGTCACTCCCAGGATGAACTTCTGATATCCTTCCCATCATCCAGGTGGTCGGTGGTAGCCGGTCTGCCTTGATAAGAACTATATCGCCAGTTTGAATGTTGTCTTCTTTTTGTTTCCATTTAGGCAATTGTTGAAGCTGTGACAAATATTCTGATGACCAGATTTTCCAAAAGTCTTGAGTCATTTTTTGTATTAGTTGCCAGCGTGAGCGGAACGTTTTCTTTTCATCAATGGGTTGTTCGGGTACAGCATTCAGAGAACTTCCGATTAGAAAATGTCCCGGAGTAAGTATCGTAGTGTTGTCAATATCGTTTTCGATTGCCGTAAGTGGTCGGGAGTTTAGGCATGCTTCTATTTGAGTCAACAATGTCGAAAGTTCCTCAAATGTTAACATGGTGTCTCCAATTATTCGTTTTAGGTGAAATTTTGTGGATTTAACGCTTGACTCCCACAAACCGCCAAAGTGCGGTGCTGCTGGTGGTATGAAATGCCATTGCATTTCATGTTTCGTAAGCATTGATGATGCGTCTACTACACCGTACTTAATGGCTGCTCTCACTTGTTGTTGGATTTCCTTGTTAGCTCCAATGAATGTAGTTCCATTGTCACAGTAGAAATGTGAACATATCCCTCTTCTTGATGTGAACCGCTTCAATGCTGCTATGAATGCTGCTGAAGTGAGGTCACTCACAAGCTCGATGTGAACTGCTTTTGTAGCACAGCAGACAAATATAGCGATGTAGCCCTTAGTTGACCGGTTTCCTCGTCCTTTTGAGATCAGTATTTGAATTGGTCCAGCATAGTCAACACCCGTATGTGTAAAGGGTTTTGATTGTGTCACTCTTGCTGCTGGAAGTAGCCCCATTTGTTGAGTATTTGGTTGAGCAGCAAATCTAAAGCATCTTATACATTTATTTATTACTTGTCGGACACATCTTTTTGCTTGTATAATCCAGTAGCGTTGTCTCAATTTAGCCATTGTAAGTCGAATACCACCATGCAGTGTGCGTTCATGGGCATCTTCTACTAATAGTTTTGTGAACCACTCTTGATGTGGTAAAATGATAGGATGTTTCTCTGAGCTAGACAGATCCGCGTTTTGTAGCCGCCCGCCCACAACAAGGATGTTCTCGTTGTTCAGAAACGGGTTCAGAGATAGTACCTTACTCTTTTTGTTGATCGCCTTCCCATCTCGTAAAGATTCTAGTTCCTTGGAATACACCTTCTCTTGTAGATACCGTATGATTCCTTTACTTCCATCGCTCAATTCCCTTGTTGTTAGGTTACCCGTTTCCGATGGTTTCTTCTTTAGTTTGTTTTTGCAGTTCGATATGAATCGTCTGCAATAAGCAGCGACTCTTATTAGTTTTGTGAATGAAGAAAATCTCTTAGTCAGGTCGTCAATTTCTTCAACTCTAATTGTTAAAACCCTTTTTGCTTCGGGTATATCGATCACTGCGATTGGCTGTTGGTTATTTAACGGCCATTGTTCAGAATCGAATTTCAGCCAATAAGGTCCATTCCACCATAAATCATTGGTTGCCATCTGTTCTGGAAGGCATCCTCTTGAACCATCATCAGCTGGATTATCAGTTGACCGAACATGTCTCCAGCAGCTAACGTTTACTGCCTCTTGTATTTCTGAGACTCGGTTCGCAACAAATGTTTTCCAGGTCGACGGACATTTTTGTAGCCAGGCCAACGTTATTCTCGAATCTGTCCAAGCAAATATGTTTTTAACTTGGCACCCAAATGTCTTCATTGTTTCTGCCAGCAGCTTTGATAACAGGTGAGCACCACATAGTTCCAATTTCGGAAGAGATATTTTTTTTCGGATTGGGGCCACCTTTGTTTTTGCAGCTACAATTGTTGTAGCAAAGAAACCCGTTGGTAGAGCTATCCTGGCATAAACTACTGCTGCATATGCTTCCTCTGAAGCATCACAAAATCCGTGAAGCTCAAATTCTTGAACCTTTGTGGAGTTTATCCACCTTGGAATTCGAATGTCTTCCACTGCAATCAGGTTTATCCTTAGTTTGTTCCACTGTTTTTGCAGTTCGGTTGGAAGTGGTTCGTCCCATTGAAGCTCTGCTTGCCAAATACGTTGCATTAAAATTTTGGCACTGACAGTTACTGGAGCCAACCATCCAAGAGGATCGAATAACTTGGCTATTTCGGACAATGTTTTGCGTTTGGTAAGTATTTCCTTAGTTATTTTTGTATCGACGTTCACCTTGAATTGAAATGTGTCACTTAAAGGATTCCAGTATATACCCAAAGTTTTTATAGTTTCGTCTTTCATCACGTCTTTGTTTTGTTGATTTCGTAACTCAATCGGTATATGTTGTAGTAGTTTTCTGTTGTTTGCAGCCCATTTTCGAAGCTGAAAGCCTGCTCCCTTAAGCATCTCGTCAAGTTCTTTCTGAGCTGCCCTGCACTCCGCGATGGTATCTCCTCCAGACGTAACATCATCAACATAGAAGTCATTGTTAATTATTTCTGCAGCGGTCGGATAGTTGGATTGTTCGTCCTTAGCTAGTTGTTGAAGAGTCCTAATAGCCAGATAAGGTGCTGATGCTGTACCATACGTGACAGTCGTTAGTTTGTACTCTTTAATAGGTTGGTTGTTAGAACTGCGCCATAATATCCTCTGGTAATCTTGGTGTTCTTCGTGTAATTCAATTTGGCGGTACATTTTTTCAATGTCCGAAGAAAAAACATATTTATATTTTCTCCAACGCGTCAAAATTGTAGTTATGTCGTCTTGCAGCTTAGGGCCTATCAGCATTAATTGATTTAAGCTTACTCCAGTCGTTGATTTTGCTGACCCGTCAAAAACAACACGAAGTTTGGTTGTTGTACTTGTAGGTTTAATAACGGCATGATGTGGCATATAGAAAATATTGTTTTTGTTGGATGAGTTGTTACTGACTTCTACCATGTGCCCCAGGTTGAGAAACTCGTTTATAACTTGTGTATAATCGTTTTTTAGTGTAGGATTCCTGTTAAGCTGCAACTCCAGCTGTCGAAATCTAGCTGTAGCTCTATTTCTTGATTCACCAAGTGGATTTGTTTGGATTAATTCTTCGTCGAATGGGATCTTCACAACATATCTCCCATTGTCCTTTCGGTAGTGTGTATCCTTATAGATTTGTTCGCACCGTTTATCTTCCGGCTTTTGGAATTTTGGTTGATTAACCTCTTCTATCTCCCAAAATTTTTCTAGTTGTTGATCAATTGATGTAAGTGCTACTAGTCCAGTAACCCTGTATGTGTCGGGAATGTCGTTTGATGTTCGTCCAGAGATCAGCCAACCTAACTGTGATCTTTGAGCGATTAGTGATCTAGCAGCGACTCGTTTAATACCACTTAACATGATGTTACCATATGTATCAGCTCCAATTATCATATCAATTGGCCCAGGAATATTGAATTTTGGATCAGCAAGCTCTAGACGATCGAACTTTTCAACTTGTTTAGTGTTTGTTTGCTTCGAAGGTAACTGCCTTGTCAATTTTGACAGCACCAGAGCTTCTATTTTTAGCTTGAAACTTGAAGCAAAATGTGGCATTATGGTCACATCTACCTTATTGGTGGCAATTCCTGCTTTTGTTGCTCCTAGTCCGCTGACTTCAACACAAACGTCCTGTCTCTTAAGTTTCAGTGTCTGTACAACTGACTCGGTGATTAGCGAGGCTTGGGATCCAGGATCGATAAGTGCTCTGACTGTAACGTACTGTCCCTTGTCATTATTAACTTTTAGAATTGCCGTTGCGATTAAAACATTCTGGTTCTGTTCGCTATGATTTATTTGTGCGGATGATCTTGCAGCTTCTATCAATTCTGTTTGTTTTGGCTTATCAGTCCATTCCATGTGAAGAAGTGAATGATGTTTCTTGTTGCAATGTTGGCAATTTTTCTTGCTAAAACATTGGATCTGTTTGTTATGCCTCAAACAGTTCAGGCAAAGCTTTGCCTGCTTGCACTGTGTCCATCTTTCTTTTGGCGATAATTTTAAAAACTTTTGACATGCGTATATTTTATGGTCTCCTTTGCATATTGGACACTGAATAACTTTTGCATCTATGATGAAGTTACGGACTCCAGATCTTGGTTCCTCAAATGAGTTCTTTTGTTTTTTGTTTGTTGACATTACTTCAAGAGCTTGGTAACGTCTTTCCAGAAAGTCGAGGAGAGTCTTCATTTTCGGCATTTTATTTGGCTCCTCTAAACCTTGTTCAAACAAATTTCTTGATTCTGTGTCAAGTGACTTTGTAGTCATATGAACAATCATAGGACCCCATGAAGAAGTGTCGTAGCCCAAATTTTTTAGTGCCGCTAGTCCCTCTTTAATGGCATCCAAGCTGTTTTTAATGGAAGACGCTGTTGGAGCGCTATTGTGTCCAGATTTGAGCATCTTCTCTATATGCATAGACACTATTTTTCGCTCATTGTTGTATCTACTTTTTAAGATCTTCCAAGCGCTATTATAGTTTTCACTTGAAAACGTTAGATGCTTTATGAGTTGCAGGGGCTCTCCTTCCAAATGAGTTTTTAAATACTCCATTTTTTCAGTCGTTGTTAAATTGGCCTTGGCGTGTATTATATTGAGGAACAGGTCATAAAACTGCTGCCACTCCAAATAATTACCCTTAAATGTCGGTATTTTAAGTCTTGGAAGCATTGATTCAGTCTTATGTTCCTTCGGCTTGTTGTTACTACTGGAGAGTTTTGATGCCATTGTATTGAGAAATCTGTTGACCTCTTGTTTGACATTTTTATATTCCTTATTCGTTACATAAGGTTTCTCAAGGTCTTCTTCAGATGAATTGCAGATGAAGTCTTCATGTAATTCAGTGAATGTTCGCAACTGCTCCAGCAGTATTTTTTGTTGAAAGTCGTAAATGTCCTTGGAATATTCATCGAATGTTTGTTCAAATTCTTCTATGTTCTCGATAATGGCCGTTATCCTCAGCTTTAACTTTGTCAACCGTTGACCTTGTACGGTAGTTGAATTCTTGTCCGGCTTTGCGGTGTCGGCTTTGTAGGCAGAAGCATTAGATGTCTTTTCAATTTTCTTTGAAGTTTCTGCAGTGGTAGCATCTTGAGGGACTTTAGGCCTTTCCATTTCCTTCGAAGCTTGTGCGATGTTCTTTGAAGTTTCTGCAGTGGTAGCATCTTGAGGGACTTTAGGCCTTTCCATTTCCTTCGAAGCTTGTGCGATGTTCTTTGAAGTTTCTTCAGTGGGAGCATCTTGACGGACTTCAGGCCTTTCCATTTCCTTCGAAGCTTGTGCGATGTTCTTTGAAGTTTCTGCAGTGGGAGCATCGTGAGGGACTTCAGGCTTTTCCATTTCCTTCGAAGCTTGTGCGACACTTGGATCTATATTTTGCAATTCTCGTTTGAAACTTTCGTACAATGATTTTACTCTGTTGTACGTATCCCTTTGTATGTAGGGTGTATCAAATTTTACAAAGGGAACTATTTGAATATGGTTTGCGTGAAATTCAGACCAACATTTTTCGAGGCGTTCTAGCCTTTCTTCTTTGTATTTCTGTGTTTTTCTGGAGGCACTATCCTTGCCGAAGTTTCGACATTGCTTTTCGATTTCTTCTCTCAAGGCCTTTTGCTTCGAGCTTATAATAAACACATCTGTTTCGTCACTAACCAATGTCTAAGCCCTGGTTACGCTTATTTGCTCACTTTTCACTAGCCAATGTTTGAAGCCTTGGCTACGCTTTTCACTAACCAATGTCTAAGCCCTGGTTACGCTTATTCGCTCACTTTTTACTAGCCAATGTTTGAAGCCCTGGCTACGCTTTTCACTAACCAATGTTTGAGCCCTGGTTACGCTTTCTTGTTCATTTCCTCGAAGGACCATGAATAGTCGACAGAATAAGTTGTTAATTAACTCCTTGCCGCTGGTGGGAGGAAGTCAATGAAGAGAAAACTTAAATGTCTTTTGGCTCGCTGGTTTACTAGCAAGTGAATTATTTATTTCCTATTCAAGATATTTATACAACTTAACTGCTAACTAGGCAATAAATAATTCGAGATACAGACAAACAATATATACATAATTGAAATGGAAAGAAATGCAATGCAAGCAATACAATGCAATGCACTGCAACGGCTTCGAGCACGAGAACGCTGATAGTTGCAGGAGGTGTCATATTTATTCGCCAACTGGTGGTGACGTTCATTAACCTGTTGGTCATTCACCTGCTGTTGTTTACTTGGTTTGTAGTGTAGAATTCGGTCGTTTGCATTTGTTGTCACAACACTGCTGGTATCCATAAAAGCTCGTAATTCTTAAATAAATATTCAAAACGTTCTTCATTGTTTTCTACGAATGTTTCAAATAGGAAAAATACATCGAAATTATTAATATATTTGAAAAATTCATTAAATAACAGTTTGTTGCTTAAGCCTGATATATTAAAAGCTAAAATTTTAATGTTGTATACTATATTAATGTAAGATCTATTTTTAACTATGTTTTGGCTGACGGCATAACAATTAAAGACTCTGAATACATTCATTTCTATTCGTTTTGGGGGAACCGCTGTATGAAGATACGCTTGCGTTGTCGCCATAATGTGTATGTTCGTTGTTGACGTTTGTGGCATTTGACAGCTGCTCTAGCAATGACATCCCTCCATTTTCTTCGCACTTGATCTTGTTGTTTTCGTCAAGATAAAAAGTATATTTATCATTGATGACCATTTTTTCACCCTTGATTTGGAGTTTTAAATTTTGGTTGCCTGAATTGTTTTTTGCGATTTTGTTTTTTATTTCCATCATGTGTCTTCTTCTCTGCCGAGCAGCAAAAGGATAATCCCTATGGATGGAGATACCTTTGCTACGCAGCCTGCTTGCCGCTTGTAGCAGGCAGCTGGCTTGTTCTTTGCTTTGCAGTTCAACCATGACATTTCCAGTGTGCGCTCTCGTGGACTTGAGTTCTCTTGCGGACGCAATAATTGCGGGATTTTGTGACTTGAGCAAATCTAAGCAGAGAGTTTTTGCCTGCTCTACTGCAACTGCGTTTTCCTGCAGCGGTAAGTGTATGATTAAATTTTTCTCATTTACTTTGCTCGACAGTCGCTCGACTTGACGTTCCAATGATATACAGCGCGATTTCATGTCCTTAAGCTGAGTTTGAAGGTTATTATTTTCCTGTTGTAGTGTCTGTAATTGAAGGCCGATTCCTTCCAGATCGGATTTAGTGGGCAAATCCTTTATCCTTTCGTCTACTGCCATAAATACACTTTCGCGAATTAGGATCTTCAGGTCATTTGCTGTCATGAGACCGACCGCCGCCGCCGGCTCTTCGTTTACTTTTTGTTTGTGTTGTGGTGGATATTGAGGTGAGGTCTGTACCAGTCCTCTCTTCTGTTGCGCCGGAGTGTTTGTGAGCGGTACGGTGTTTAAAGGTGGTGAGCGGTTTAACGGCATTATTTGTTGTTATATTTTATGTCGAAATCAAAATTTCAGCGGGGATTTAAATCCTTTTAAAACGCAGTTTTCGTCGCTATTTTTAAGAAATTTTGACTCACCCTAATAAAAAACGGAGATGGTGTTTGGCTGATTTGGTTTTCAATTATATTTTCGGTTTTAATAGGGCTTTTTTTTTAATAATTCACTGGGAGCTTACTGAAAAACTTGTTCTTACGAATTCACTTAACTCTCTTACCGAAAATATATAGTATATAAAAAAAAAAATACTAATAGTGACATACAACATAGAACACATAACATGAAATGCAATAATAATTAAACAAAACTACTATTGAAATAATATAAAGCATAAACTACAAATATTTTGAAGGACAATAAACTAGGAAACATTGAACAAAAATTATGCATGAGGAGCACTGGTTCTAATTTTTTGTTTTAAACTATATTTATTAATGTTGAAATCTAAAAGTAGAGAGTTAGAATTGTATAAGCTACTCATGCGTGATAGCGGCTCATTCATGCATTGGTTCTATGATGGCGGCAATTAATGAACTCCAAATTACGCAAGTGGTGAGATCCTCCGCGGTAGTTAAAACCTATGGACGAGAGCAAGTAAGAAGCATTTATAAAGCCAGTCAAAAGCTAATGGAAAAGTACTAGGTCATTGTTGATACGTCTTTGACTAAGGGTTTGCAATTGCAAAAGTTGAATTCGATGTTCATAAGGAGGTAGATTGAATGGATCTTCCCAAGGTAGATCCTTCAAAGCAAAACGTATAAATTTGTGTTGTACTGCCTCAATACGATGTTTATGAATTTCATATAGGGGAGACCAAACTTATGAGGCGTACTCGAGATGAGGGCGAACATAGCAGTTATTCAAAGATAATGTTACATATGGATCATCAAATTCTATTGACCACCTCTTTATGAAACCTAGCATAGAATTTGCTTTCCATACTATTGAGTTTATGAGCTCACTTATTTCAAGGTTAATATTGAAGTAAACACCTAGGCCACGAAAACTTAAGATATTACATAATGAATGACCACCAGTAATTAAATAATTACATGTCTTTACTAGGTTCTCGTTTTTTCGAGAAACTCATAAGGTTTTTTCACAAGACTGTTATATATGTACATAACATCATTTTACATGCAAAGCAAAAACAACATCCCCGACAGGGTTGTAAAAGCTTAAGCTAATTTATAGCTTAAGTCTGGATTTAATTTACAAGCTATTTTGAGAATTGTGAATTGGCGAATATTCAATTCACAAGCTAGTTTGGGAATTATGAACTGAGAAAGATTCAATTCACAAGCTAGTTTGTAAATTGTGAATTGAGAAAAATTCAATTCATAAGCTAGTTGGAGAATTGTGAATTGACAAATTTCAATTCATAAGCTAGTTGGAGAATTAAGAATTGAGAAATATTCAGTTCCCAAGCTAGTTTGTAAATTGAGAAAAATTCAATTCATAAGCTAGTTTGAGAATTATGAATTGAGAAAGATTCAATTCACAAGCTAGTTAGTGAATTATGAATTGAAAATATTCAATTCATAAGCTAGCTTATGACTTATGATTTGAAAAATATTCAATTCACAAGCTAATTTGTGAATTATGAATTGAAAAATATTCAATTCACAAGCTTGCTTATGACTTATCTGAATTATGAATTGAAAAATATCCAATTCATAAGCTAGCTTATGAGTTTATTATGAATAGGAAAAAATCAATTCACAACCCAGCTTATGAATTACCTGAATGTTTTCCAATTCATAATCCGGATAATTCATAAGCTAGCATGTAGCCTGTGAATTGAATATTTTTCAATTCATAAGCTAGCTTAAGAAAAATATTCAATTCACAAGCTAGCTTATGAATTGAATATTTCTCAATTCATAATTCACAAGCTAGCTTGTGAATTGAATATTTTTCAATTCATAAGCTAGCTTATGAATTGATTATTTCTTAATTCATAAGTCACAAGCTAGCTTGTGAATTGAACATTTTGCTAGCTTATGATTTAAATATTTTTCAATTCATAATTCACAAACTAGCTTATGAATTGAATTTTTCTCAATTCTTAATTCTACAACAAGCTTATGAATTGAATTTTTCTCAATTCACAATTCACAAACTAGCTTGTGAATTAAATATTTCTCAATTCTAAGTTCTCCAACTAGCTTATGAATTGAATCTTTCTCAATTCTTAATTCACAAACTAGCTTGCGAATTGAATATTTCTCAGTTCATAATTCTCAAATTAGCTTATGAATTGATTTTTTCTCAACTCACAATTTGCAAACTAGCTTGTGAATTAAATATTTTTCAATTCTGAAGCTTACTATGAGCTTATAGCTTACGGATTTTGTAATTCATAAACTCGCAACCCTGAGTTTATTAGATTGCTTGTTCCGTTTCTTTCACCCTATATATCCCACATTTTCAACATCATCTTAGCTACCTCCTATTACCCTTAGCTTTGGAAAGCTTCTTAAGTCATCCCAGTTCCTTAGAAATCCAATTCTAAACTTAAAGAATATCGCCCAATATCCATTTTACCATTTATTTCGAAAGCATTTGAAAAGATTGTTAGCTAGCAGATTTCATCTTTCCTTAACTCTTGTCGATTACTCTCACCCTATCAATCTGGTTTTCGACAGGGTCGTAGCTGTAACACTGCTCTATTGAAAATTGTTGACGACATACGCCAAAACATTGATGAAAATCTTGCAACAACAATGGTACTCCTTGATTTCTCCAAAGCATTTGACTCCGTTCCGCACTCATTGTTATTAAAAAAGTTAAAATACCATTTCTGTTTTGATACCTTATTCGGGAATACCTTACTGGCCGAAAAAAGGCTGTTTTAGTCAATAGAGTAATTTGGGGTAATGTGGTATAGGTGGGTAATGTGGTACAGGCAGTTTTTTCTTAAACTAAGTAGCATACTTCAACGTCTTCTACTTTGTTAGGTGCAGATATTAATGAAACTAATAATGCGTGTTTCAACGAGGAAAAAATCTACATATCTGTCAGAAAAATAGTCAACAACAGTAATAGAGGGAGTTTGAGTTTTTTTTGGGGTGATACAAAAAGTGTTTGTGAGGTTATAAAAGTTCTTTTTCAACAGCGAAAATATATTTTTCAAAAAAATAAAAGAATCTTCTACGAAAAATACATGTAAGTTTTGCTAAAAATGTGTTTAGATTATTTTTAATAATTATTTTTGTAAAAGTATACAGCTTCGGCTAATGTGGTATACTTGGCATGGGCTAATGTGGTATAGTATACCACATATAGTATAGTATACCACATTACCCACTATAAAATTGAGTTCCTTTCCACAGTTGGCTGTTTTGTATTTTTTCTCATGATCTATTTGTTTAAATGCCTATACTTTTCAATAAAAATTAATTTAATCATTTATCTAAATTTTTTAATTAAAAAAATTAAGGCTAGGTAGTATAGCATAGTATACCACATTAGACAGCATAGTATACCACATTACCCTTACAGTTTCAAAAGCGATGATTTCGAGGTCATATCAATATTTTGTGTACATCTTTGTTAATTGATGTTAGAATTCAACACAAAGAAATAACTTTAAGGCTTATTAGTTTTTGGAGAAATGTGCAAAGATTAGGGTCATTTGCTTCACTACTTTTTCTGTTAAGTGTTAAAAACAAAAATGTATACCACAATACCCCAACTTCCTCTACTAACCTCTCTGATTTTCTTCCAACGCTTGCTGGTGTGCCACAGGGGTCAATCCTGGGTCCTCTCCTCTTCACTCTCTTTATTAATGATCTTCCTTTGAACCTCAGATTCTGTAAAATCCATATTTATGCAGATGATGTTCAAATGTATCAAAGTTGGAATGAATGGAATGATAGAGGATTTTGATGATGAGGATGCTACCGCTCGGATTAGTGAAGATCTACTGCGTGTTGTTAAGTGGTCAAATCAGAACTCATTGAAACTAAACGCCAAAAAATGTCAAGCTATTGTAATCAGTAATAGGTTACTAGATACTTCATATTTTCCTAACACCGAACTAAGTTGTTGTGTGCTTAATTATGTTGAAAAGATTAAAAATCTGGGAGTTATTTTTAATCAAACTTTGTCCTGGGCACATCATATCTCATGCGCACTTTGAAAAACCTATGCAGCTTTACGAGTACTACATACTACTGGTAGCTGTCTGCCTATATGTACCAAACTTACTTTAGCTTAAACTCTTGTGCTTCCTGTCCTGCTCTTCGGTAGCCTTATTTTTTGCTGTCCTGACAGCAAAAGTAAACGTAAGCTTCAAGTTGTTTTCAACAACATTGCTCGATTTGTGTATGGACTAAATCGGTTTGACCATGTTTCTGAGTATGCGAATCGTATATTTGATATGTCTCTGAACAAATTCCTTGATTTCCACGCTCTGATATTTCTTTTCAAATTAATCGAAAACCCCTGAGTAAATATGTTAAACTCAGTTTTCCAACATCACAAAGAAGTAATATTTTGATTGTACATAGTTTTAACTTTTGTAACTCCAAACGCCAATATTTTGTACACACGGTGGGTCGCTGGAATTCCCTGCCTGCTAACCTAAGAAGAATGAACAACTGCAGATCCTTTGAATGTTCCATGAAAATCCATTATAGAAGCTAAAATCGTTTATCGTAATAATTCTTAAGTTCTTTTTCTATTTTTAGCATAACTTCTCCAACCAATTTTAACTACTTTTTTCCATGTAATAACTACTGTTATAACTTAAAATTTTAATTTTTTCTTTTTCTTTTAATAAATTATATTTTCATATATATTCAATATTACCAACAATGTACAAAGTATAGCAAAAAAGACATAATATTTTAATATACTTCTGTTATGAATACAATAAAATACAAATACAAATACAAATACCATGCCCTCTCGTTTCAAACCCGGCCAACGACAAACTACTTTTCAGCCTAAATTACCGCGTCCCGAACCCCGCGCCAAGACAACCGCCGAAACCGCCGCAACCCAGAAGAAGCGCATTGCGCACACCCCAAAGGAGCCATAGGTCAGGCAACTGGCTAGGCCAGCCGCAGTTCATCAACCAGCCGTGGAGCTGCGGGAAGAAAGGGTGCTGCACCAGACACAAAGGTGGCGCAGACAAAAGCAACTTACGGGCAAGGTTGCTAAAATCCGTGCGCGGCCTTATGGTACCAAGTGCGATTATGCTCCCGTCAGTTCGTGACGAAGCTATGGCGTCATCAACGCACTACGCGCCGAAACCCTCCGTGCCTACCACTCGTCCGGAACGCCAGGGACAGCCGACACTCAACGCGCTGAAACCCTTCACGCCTACCACTCGCCAAGAAGACCAGAGCCAGCCGACACCCAACGCGAGGAAAACCTCCGTGCCTACCACACTATTAGCTTATAGCTTACGGATTTTGTAAGTCATAAACTCGCAACCCTGATTCCCCGACAACCGATTTGGTCGGGGATAGATTTTTGACGTTTAGTCGAGTATCGAATGAGTTTTTCGACTTTTCATTTTTTAATGTTGGTGCGTCTAGAAACTTTCATGTATCTCGAACAAAAGCAAAATGGGTGGCAAAGGGTCTGTTCACAAATGTGTACATAACTGAATAAAATCGTATGCCCATTCTTACACTCCGTAATTTAGATAGATTTTAATTTTTTGTATATGATTTACATTTGGTAGGCTACCGCACAGTTTACATACAGAGATATGATATTTTATATAACATCTTTCTACTAAATAAGTGTATTAATTACATTTTAATAGTTAATGGAAGATATGGCTGTGAATAAATGAAGGAAAATACAAAAAAAAACCTTCAATACGAATGAGAGGGCAGGTACATTTGGACTAGATATAAAGTTGTTCTTAAAACAATTATTTAATAATTTAATCAATAAGTAAATGAATATATGTATAGTAAATAAATAAATAAGTTAACGAATAAATTAACAAATAAATAAATAAACATATATATATACAGGGTGATTCGCATAAGGTGTGACAAAAAGATAGGGTGTGTAGGTTGGACCTAGACAAGCAAAAAATCGTATGGGAGGGGGGGGGGTCCATTTTCCCCCGTTTAGGCGGGAGGGGCCATTTAAGAAAAAAATCACTAAAAATGGAAAAAATATTATTTAAAAATAACGGTAATACCTACAGAGTCGTGCTATAGCATTTTGAAAAGCCAAAAACCTATACATTAAATAAAATCTCAAAATAAGTTGTTCATTTGAATAGTTTTTGAAATATTAATTTTCAAAATCAAAATTTTGAAAAAAAAACATAATTTTTTTTCTTCAAACCATTTTTTTCAAAATTTTACGTTATTAAGTAGTATTTTTCTGGCTTATTTTTAATGCTCTTACTTATTTTTGATCAAAAACAAAAAACCGGATGCCAAAATAACCTGTAGTTTTTGAGAAAACCAAAAATTACAAAAACGACTTTTCAAAAAAATTTTTTTTTTAAAGTTTTTTTTTCGTTATTGGATTCTTAAGTGAATTTAAGAAATAAAGGATGAATTTTCTCTTTACTTTTTTTCACTTAAGAATCACTTAAGAATCCAATAACGAAAAAAAAACTTTAAAAAAAATTTTTTTTTGAAAAGTCGTTTTTGTAATTTTTGGTTTTCTCAAAAACTACAGGTTATTTTGGCATCCAGTTTTTTGTGTTTGATCAAAAATAATTAAGAGCATTGAAAATAAGCCAGAAAAATACTACTTAATTACGTAAAATTTTGAAAAAAATGGTTTGAAGAAAAAAAATTATGTTTTTTTTTCAAAATTTTGACTTTGAAAATTAATATTTCAAAAACTATTCAAATGAACAACTTATTTTTAGATTTTATTTAATGTATAGGTTCTTAGCTTTTCAAAATACTATAGCACGACTCTGTAGGTATTACCGTTATTTTTAAATAATTTTTTTTCCATTTTTAGTGATTTTTTTCTTAAATGGCCCCTCCCGCCTAAACGGGGGAAAATGGACCCCCCCCTCCCATACGATTTTTTGCTTGTCTAGGTCCAACCTACACACCCTATCTTTTTGTCACACCTTATGCGAATCACCCTGTATACAGGGTGTCCCGTAATTCGTTTTACATACTTTGGGATATGATTCTTGGTCATATTCTAAGAAAAAAATTGTTATACAGTAAAGTCCGTTTCTCAAGTTTGACATCACTTTTTGACAATTTAAAAAAAGGCTAACTTTGGTGTACCCTGACCTGTGTTAAATTCGATATCTCTGTCAATACTGATGATAGAGACCTAATCTTAGACTCAATTTTTTGTAGAAATAACAGCCTTTAAGACTGTATTTAAATTAGGCTTCCATAGGTTTAGGGTTGCCAGATTTTCAATTTTAAGTGGTGTTCAAATTTTCTTCCCAAAACAAAGTTTTGACTTTGAGGTCATATTTTTGGAGAAAAAGCCTTATAAACATAGAGTTTCTTTATTTTTCACAGATGAACAAAACAATTTTAAAGAAAAAACTTATCATTAATTTAACTCAAAAACCCATACATTTTATGATACTAAGAAAAATACGAAATGGGAAAAATTAAAAAAATAAATAAAAAAAAGTTCTTGCTTTGAGGTTTGTTTGAATAAAACAATAATATGATGACTTTAAGTAGTTTTTTTATGTATTTAATACAAATACAATTTTAACAAGTGCTCAAAGCCCCATCCTTCGTTTTGAATCCATGCCAGAGCCCGTTTTTAGATTTCATTGTGGGTGTTTGCTGTTGATAACTCTTGTCTTACTTGTAGTCTTGTAATCTTTGATAATGTATTTAAATTTGACTCCTATAGGCTAAGGGTTGCCAGATTTTCAGTTAGTATAAAGTTCCTGGTATCCTTTGTTGTGCTTTTCTTCAATTTCCATTAAAAAACTCATATAAGAAAAAAAATGTCTGCGTATTCTTCTCTCGTAAATGAAAGCATTTCAAAAAACTCTCTGATCAAACTGCAATCGTGACTTAATTTGACAAACTAATGAACAAATTTGTTTTCTTATTCTTTTATACGACTTATTTACCTATTGAACGTTCATACCCCAAATTTAAAGCAAACATCCGCAATGAAATCCAAAAACGGGCTCTGGCAAGGATTCAAAACGAAGGAGGGCGCTTTGAGCACTTGTTATAATTGTATTTGTATTAAATACATAAAAAAACTACTAAAAGTGATCATATTATTGTTTTATTCAAACAAACCTCAAAGCAAAAACTTTTTTTATTTTTTTTTAAATTTTTCCCATTTCGTATTTTTCCAAGTATCATAAAATGTAAGGGATTTTGAGTTAATTTAATGCTGAGTTTTTTCTTTATTATTGTTTTGTTCATCTGTAAAAAATAAAGAAACTCTATGTTTATCAGGCCTTTTCTCCAAAAAAATGACCTCAAAGTCAAAACTTTGTTTTGGGAAGAAAATTTGAACACCACTTAAAATTGAAAATCTGGCAACCCTAAACCTATGGAAGCCTAATTTAAAGACAGTCTTAAAAATTGTTATTTTAAAAAAAAATTGAGTCTAAGATTTGGTCTCTAACATCAGTATTGACAGAGATATCGAATTTAACACAGGTCAGGGTACACCAAAGTTAGCCTTTTTTTAAATTGTCGAAAAGTGATGTTAAACTTGAGAAACGGACTTTACTGTAGAACAATTTTTTTCTTAGAATATGACCAAGAATCATATCCCAAAGTATGTAAAACGAATTATGGGACACCCTGTATATAAATAAATAAATATATAAATAAATAGGTAAATAAATTAATAGAAAAACAAATAATTGAATATATAAATAATCAGATATATGTACATTGTACGCACATATAAATAAATAAATAAGTAAACGAATGAATAAATAAGTAATTAAAAAAAATAAATAAAGAAATAAATAAATTAATTAATAAATAAATAAGTAAATAAATATATAAATAAATAAATAAAGAATTTAATAAATAATTGAGTATATAAATAAATAATTGAGTATATAAATAAATAAATAAATAAATTAATATAAAGAATCAAATAAATAACAAAGACTGAACAAAATAGATTAATAAATTAAATAGGTAAATAAATATATTAATTTTTCAGTAGAAAAATTACACTTAACATTCATTTACATATATACGAAAGGGCTATCTTCCCCGCAGGCACATGGCTAAGAAGTAATTTGATTGATTAGCGGGTTTTCAGAGAATTGACAATTTCGATAAAATGAATTATTCAGTTTAGTAATTCTTGCGGAAATCATTTCCACACTTGCTCTTTCATGCAAATCTTCAGTAGAATGATATCGAGAAAGGTTAAGCATCATTTTGAGTAACTTGTTTTGAGATACCTGTAATTTATTAATGTGGCAGTTTGCACATTTTCCCCATACCTGGCATCCATACAACAATATTGCTTGGAAGATAACTCCGTAGTTTAGTTGCTGAAAATTTTGGACTTTTAGAATTTTATTGATTTCAAGAGTTAGATTTGTAAATTTATATAAAAATATATAAAACAACGTAAAATCAATTAAAAAAGGTCTGTTTATAGTGACTGAAAGCACTTTTTGCATATTTCTTTTTACATTTTTCTTGGAATGTTGACATTTTTTTCAATGGTAATTATTAAGTATCCCATAAAAATTGTTTAATTTTCTTATCATTAATAGTTTAAGTATTCGTTTGAAACAAGTAACAAAATTTTTTTTCCAACTCACATATAAATCACAATCTCATATCAATTCAACCCCAGCATGTAAACAGAGTCAAAAACACACAAGAGAAATTCCTCTTCTTCTTTCCATTTCCGGCGTTACGAGTAGTGATCTTGATCACTTTTCTGCTTCACACTAGTGATCCGCTGTAAGCGTCGGCAAGCCTCCCGGTTTTGGATTGTTCCATGTCTGAGGCCAACCAAATGCTGCTGTCTTTGCATTTGCTTGTACCAGGAGTGTTTTGGCCTGCCTTTTCTTTTTCGTCGCGAATTTGTTGAAACGTTGTACGATAGTGCCCTTTGGACGGGGTTCTGCGGATCTCTCCTTTGAACATGACAATACCAACTGAACCGGTCGTGCTGAATTTTGTCCAAGATGGTACTTTTGACATGAAGGCTTCCACGGATCTTAGTACTTCTAATTCGATCAAGCTTTGTTACTCCTGCTGTCATCCGAAGCATCTTCATTTCGGCTGCCGTCAATTTGCTCTCATACTTTTTGTACATTGTCCAACATTGTGAACCGTATGTCAGAGCTGGACGGACAACTGCTGTGTAGAGTCTTCCCTTCAGCTTAGAGGGCATTTTTCGATCACAGAAGATAGCGGAGTTTTCTCGCCACTTCATCCACCCTACGCTTACTCGATGATTGATGTCGTCATCACAAGTTGCTTCACTATTGATCATAGATCCCAGATATTTAAACTATTCACACTTGGGAAGCACATTTCCATTCAAATAAATGTCTGGAATAGGGTTGTCTGGATCAGAAAAAAAGCAGCACAGGTATTCAGTTTTTTTAGCGCTAATACGGTACCCATTTCCTTCCAGAACATCAATCCAAACGTCAAGTGCTCGTTGCAGGGATGTAGGATCCTCGCTTATGACGGCTCCATCGTCAGCAAAAAATAATTGTTGTACTTTATTGTCCGTTACATTTCCTTCCAGCAAATAATCCAGAACAGCAATAAAGAGCAGTGGACTCAAGACACTTCCCTGATGTACACCTACTGTTATTTGGAATTCTTCGGTGACTCCAGCTGGGCATCTCACTTTTGTAACTGGTCCCTCGTACATGTCCATAATTATTCGCACATAGGCTTCAGGAACTCCTCGGTGTCTGAGGGCCACCCATATCAGATCTCGTGGTTGTCGATCGAGTGCTTTTTCGAAGTCAACCAACACAATATGCAAATCCTCTAAGGCATTTCGGTGTTTTTCCATAATGATCCTTATACTTTGGATTGCGTCTGTAGTTGACTTACCCGCGACAAACCCGCATTGGTCATCAGACAGCCTTATTATTTTCCGCAGTCGGCTATCCAAAACCCGCTCAACGATCTTCATAGTGTGGGACATCAACTTGATCGAATGATAGTTGTCACAGCTTCTGGTATCTCCCTTTCCCTTGTTCATTGGAAGAAGAAAACTTTCCCTCCATTGATTAGGCAGACTGTCACCTCTTATAAGTTTGGAGATGAGAATCGTGAGCCATCCAACCCGATGTCTCCCATATTTTTCCAAAACTCATATGGTACCTAGTCTGGCCCAATCGCTTTGCCTTTTTTGGAGTTCTTAACTGCATCCCTAACTTCTTCAACGGTGAAGTCGGATACTTCCGTAAAGTTAGGTGCAGCTGTTGGAAAGTGGCGCCGAGGAAACTGTTCATTCAAAAGATCATCACAATACTGTCGCCACCTGTGAAGAATTTTGTCGTCATCCACAAGTAGCAGTCCTTGAGCATCATTTATGAACTTCGGCGAACGAATCTCCTGCGCATTTCTCCTTCTCTGAGCGGCTATTTTGAAAATGGTTGCTCCCTTATTCAAGCTGCTTTGTCTTAGCTCTTGGATTGCCTGATTTGCTTCAGCAGCTGGGGCAGAAATCTCTTCCAGCTCTCGATACAGGCCCTCCGTGCTTTTTGCTTGAAGTTGGGCGCACTTTTTCTTCGCTTCTTTTCTGCAGCTCTTGTATTCCATTTTGAGACGCGCTTTTTCATTTGTATTTCTTGAGGGGCACTTCGACCAAGCTTGGAAAGCTGCTTTCTTCTTTCTAATCACTGCTTTAGCTTCATCATCTCACCACCAGGTTTCTTTAGCTTGTTGGTGGTGTCCAGAATGCATCTTTTTCTTCCTGCTCACACCCTATTTGGGGAGCATATGCACTGATTATATTCCAGACCTTTCCTTCCATCACCAATTTAAGAGATAACAAACGGTCACTGGACTTCAAAATGGTCAACACGCTGTTACATAAACTTTGGTCAAGGGTGATACCGACTCCGTTCCTACCTTGTTCTGTTCCATAGTTGAACATCTTGTAAGCCTTGGTCTTTTCATCTAAGAAACGGGCTTTGTTTGCTGTGTTTCGCCATTTCGTTTCCTGAACACACAAGATGTCCACTCGCCTCCTTCTCATCATCTCTTCGAGTTCGAGACTTCTACCAGTCATACTTCTAACGTTCCAACTCGCGACTCTAAATTTTCGTCCAACTCGTCGCATTACTTTGCTAGCCCCCGGAATCCGTATAGCTCTGACCCGAACATTGCTGCTCGGTCCAGGATCAGCTAAATGCATAGCAATGGAACTGCCTGGCGGGGTAGTGCTTCTTATGTTTGCAAGTTCTTCCATAATGCTCAAAATTTTTCAAAAATTTTCCTTTCATCCTTTTCGACACATCCATGCTCCATTTAATGAGTTTGATTTCCCTTTTACTACACCGGTGATCTCCAGTCGTGTAAACCCCGGAATCTGCATGCATACTTGGGGAGAGTTTTTAAGTGGTATGTGTGTCGCTAAACTCACTTTGATGTTAGTCGTCTAGGAGCAATTGTCACTACCAAACGCGTTGCCAAGGCTATAACATTGGCATCTACATTGAACGTATCTTAAAGCGTTGCCAAGGCTATAACATCGGCATCAACAAAAAAAAAACACAACGACTTATTTATCACAGCTGTATTTTATTTATTTTTTTTTTCTCTTCTCAATTTTCAATTAAACATTTATCATTTTACTCTCAGTAGATTTATCATTGTAAGACCCTTTATAAATTTTTTAACTTATTTATTATTTCTTAATTAAATATGTCCTGATTGTCACCCCACATCATTTATTATCAATATACAATTAATTCAAGAAAGCATCATTCAACACTTACTTTATGTTAAAGAATGATAGCCTTTATTTATTCACTTAAACATCTTTATTGCTGTACTAGTTTTAAGATTTAAATGAATGAATAAACTTTTTAATATCTAATATCTATATCATCTTTAAAATCTATATACATCATAAACACACCGGATTTTTTGGAGACCATCGAAGAAATAGACGTATATAAAGTTGTGGCCAGGCAAAAGGCCATCACGGATGAACTGCTACGTTTGCAGAGCAACATTTCTGAAGATGGACCTGGACGGAAGACAGCAGAATTCACGAGGAAGCGGCTGGATTTGATTGAAGATCTTTGGAGTGAGTTCGAAAAGAATCACAAAGACATCGAGGAGGTCGTAAAACACGATACACCATATATCCAGGGCGACACAACTGGGAAAGTCAAGCAAATCTACCAATCGCTAACACAACACCTTCTGTCCGTGATGAAGGATAGGACATCGGAAAGACAAGCTGAAAGAGAATCATCAAAGGAAAACGTGATGAAGGCTGGGACATCGGAAATACAAGCTGAAAAAGAATCAGCAAAGGAAAATTGTGAAGCTACTTCCCATTCGCTAACCTCAACGCCAAACTAGGACACAGACACAACAAAAATATTTCGAAGGCAAAAGGCAATCGTGCAGTCATTGCAGCGATTGCTGGAAAACATAGAGGAGAGCACAGAAGATTATTCAGGCACATGTTGTCGCCTAAAGATCGCCCGAATAAAAAGCGTTTGGTCACAGATGGAGGAGGTTCATCAAAAAATTGCTGAACTCCTAGAAGACCCAGAGAATGCAGGTTATGACATCGAAGAGTTGAGGACAGAGTCCAGATAAATCACCTCATGTTGTCAATCAAACTTGAAGGAGGCCATCCTGATCCCCGTCAATCCGACACATTGAGGCAAACGGCAAAATCACCTAAAATAACCTGGTCAAAGTCTTACGTAAACTACCTGACCTGGAGGCAATACTGCTATTTGTTTACCGAATTGGTCGACAATCAAAAAATAGCCGATTGCCAAAAGGTGAAGCAGAAAAACTTATACGCCACTTTACCACCTCAGACGCCAACTACCACGCTGCGTGGAAGGTAGTCACTGAGCGGTACGAAAACCCTCGGTTACTAGTATCAGCGCTTATAAATAAATTAATGGCGCCGCCAACTAGCCACATGGAAACATCAAATCAAATAAAGGCATTGCACGACACTACAGTCGAATGCCTGCTGGGTCTGAAGAATCCAAAAATCGACACAACACACTGGGACCCACTATTAATGAACATTTTGATTAAAAAATTGGATCGGAATACTCTAACCCTTTGGGAGCAGTCCTTGAAACAGCCAAAGGAACTGCCTGATTTTGACCAGTTCATTTGCATTGAAAACAAAACATGGCAATACGTGCGCAAACGTAGAAAGAGAAATTCAAACTACAACAAGGTGACAAGTTCCATTACCACGCAGAAGAGCAGTTGTTCGTTGTGCAAAGCTTATCATCCGTTATTCACGTGTCGTACTTTCCTTAACCTCACAACTTCAGACAGATTAAGTCACGTTAGGAAACACAATTTGTGTGTGAACTGTTTCCAAGTTGGGCACACTTCTTACAACTGCCAGCAACGAGGTTGCACTAAGTGTACCAAAAAACACAACACATTGGTTCACTTGTCAACAATAGCTCAACCAAGCGCCCTCACGGACCAAAAACGAAAATTAGGGCCATCAAGATCAAATTCTGAGCAGCACCAAAACATTTTGCAATCAAACCCATCTAACATATCTGAGAGTGAGTATTAGCTGCATTAAACCAAAACAAGAAGACTGGCTACGTTTTTCTTAGTACAGTCATCATCAAATTGGCAAGTCAAGACGGTTCGCCTATTAACTGCCGTGCAATTTTGGACTCTGGTTCACAGATCAACATCATATCAGAAAGAATGATTCGAAAATTATATCTTCCGTTATCGTGCCGCCCTATGATCTTTCAAGGGGTAGGAAAATCCATAAAGGATTCACAAAGTAGAGCAAATATTAGTTTGCAATCTACTACTACCAGCTTTACCACCAGGCTAGAAGCAGTCGTCTTGCCGCAAATAGTCTCTCCGCAACCAACACAATCATTTGACATAACTGCATGGAATATTCCGGATAACATTAAGCTAGCCGACCCTAATTTCAATCAGCCAAGTCACATAGACCTGCTTATAGGAGCTGAATTTTTTCATCATTTGCTCTGCGTTGGCCAAATTAAGTTACGAGAGAATCTACCACTGCTACAAAATACACTATTAGGATGGATTGTTACTGGCAAGTTAAATGAAGGATCGCCAACAATCAGCACATGCGGAATACACATCGAAGAAGCAGCTCTTGAACAAATCATGAGCAAATTTTGGCAGACAGAAGAACTGCCGTGCTCCACATCAAAACAAACGATTGCGGAAGAAAAATGTGAAGAATATTTCAACCGATAAACTTCAAGAGACACAACTGGAATGTTCGTAGTCAATCTACCTTTTGCTGACGACCCAGAGAAATAAGGAGAATCTAGTGAAATAGCATTGAGAAGATTTCATGCTTTGGAGCACAAATTAGAGCGAGATCAAGAATTATACAATCAATACATTGGCTTCATTCACGAGTACATCAAATTGGAGCATATGGTATAGATCAACCTGGAAACCATTCAAACGCCACACTATTTGCTGCCTCACTTTTGCGTCCTCAAACCAGAAAGCAGCAGCACAAAACTAAGAGTTGTTTTTGATGCCTCGGCAAAGACATCTTCCAATCATTCGCTTAATGACATTCTGTATGCCGGTCCAACTATTCGAGATGAGTTGTTCACCATACTATTGCGTTTTAGACTGCGAAAATTTGTCATTAAATGTATCGACAAATACGCGTAAGAGAAGAAGACCAACACCTCTAGTTAATATGGTGGCGACCCAAATCAACCCAAGCTCTAAAATGTTACAAGCTTTGCACTGTTACATACGGCACTACATCAGCTCCTTATCTCGCCACAAAATGCCTCCAGACTTTGGCTCAAGACTACTCTTCAAAGTATCCATTATGCTCCCAAGTGCTGTTAAAAGATTTTTACGTCGATGACGTGATGTCAGGTTCAGACAGCTTACTCGAAGCAAAACACATTCAAGCCCAACTATCAGCATTGCTGCGGGAGGGAGGGTTCGAATTAAAAAAATGGTGCTCCAACAACCAACAATTACTCGCACACGTTCCATTAGAAGATCAAGAGATTCCTCTTTCCGATGACAACAATGAAGGCACGGTCAAAACTCTTGGATTGATATGGCGGCCTAAATCAGACGTCTTCAGCATAAACACAAATTGCAGACCCCAGAAAAAATTCACCAAACGATCAGTAGCCTCAGATATAGCTCGTCTTTTTGAAGAGTTGCATTCAAATGAAGAACAATTACTGAAAGTTGCGAAAAATCAGACTTCAATTTTAGACTCAACAGTGAACATAATGAAACAAAATCAAGAATCCATGTCCAAAAAACACAGCATGCTTGAAACTCAGTTTAAGCAGATAATACATTGAATCAACAATTTGACCGAGGAAGTGTACCAGACTAAGATCAAGGAGCTTTTTTCGTCATGGTCTACTTACGCCACATTGCTAATAATGAACATACAGCGCACCCAAAATTCAATAACTGATGTTTTGGCAGATACTCACCAATTACAAATAAATCATCTATTCATATCTCCACAACAACTCAACGGTGAAACTACCATAATAAGAAACCATCAGGACTTCGACTTCCAGTTGAGGCCGAGAACATATTGACTCTTCTTCTTTCCATTTCCGGCGTTACGAGTACTGATCTTGAAGCGATCACAACTCTCCCACTTTTATGCTTCACACTAGTGATCCGCCTGTGGGGTACGCCGCGTTGACCTCAGAAAGCGTCGGCAAGCCTCCCGGTTTTGGATTGTTCCATGTCTGAGGCCAACCAAATGCTGCTGTTTTTGCATTTGCTTGTACCAGGAGTGTTTTGGTCTGCCTTTTCTTTTTCGTCGCGAATTTGTTGAAACGTTGTACGATATTGCCTTTTGGACGGGGTTCTGCGGATCTCTCCTTTGAACATGACAATACCAACTGAGCTGGTCGTGCTGAATTTTGTCCAAGATGGTACTTTTGACATGAAGGCTTCCACGGATCTTAGTACTTCTAATTCGATCAAGCTTTGTTACTCCTGCTGTCATCCGAAGCATCTTCGTTTCGGCTGCCGTCAATTTGCTCTCATACTTTTTGTATATTGTCCAACATTGTGAACCGTATGTCAGAGCTGGACGGACAACTGCTGTGTAGAGTCTTCCCTTCAGCTTAGGGGGCATTTTTCGATTACAGAAGATAGCGGAGTTTTCTCGCTACTTCATCCACCCTACGCTTACTCGATGATTGATGTCGTCATCACAAGTTGCTTCTCTATTGATCATAGATCCCAGATATTTAAACTTTTCACACTTGGGAAGCACATTTCCATTCAAATAAATGTCTGGAATAGGGTTGTCTGGATCAGAAAAAAAGCAGCACAGGTATTCAGTTTTTTTAGCGCTAATACGGTACCGATTTCCTTCCAGAACATCAATCCAAACGTCAAGTGCTCGTTGCAGGTATGTAGGATCCTCGCTTATGACGGCTCCATCGTCAGCTAAGAATAATTGTTGTACTTTATTGTCCGTTACTTTTCCTTCCAGCAAATAATCCAGAACAGCAATAAAGAGCAGTGGACTCAAGACACTTCCCTGATGTACACCTACTGTTATTTGGAATTCTTCGGTGACTCCAGCTGGGCATCTCACTTTTGTAACCGGTCCCTCGTACATGTCCATAATTATTCGCACATAGGCTTCAGGAACTTCTCGGTGTCTGAGGGCCACCCATATCAGATCTCGTGGTTGTCGATCGAGTGCTTTTTCGAAGTCAACCAACACAATATGCAAATCCTCTAAGGCATCTCGGTGTTTTTCCATAATGATCCTTATACTTTGGATTGCGTCTGTAGTTGACTTACCCGCGACAAACCCGCATTGGTCATCAGACAGCCTTATTATTTTCCGCAGTCGGCTATCCAAAACCCGCTCAAAGATCTTCATAGTGTGGGACATCAACTTGATCGAATGATAGTTGTCACAGCTTCTGGTATCTCCCTTTCCCTTGTTCATTGGAAGAAGAAAACTTTCCCTCCATTGATTAGGCAGACTGTCACCTCTTAAAAGTTTGGAGATGAGAATCGTGAGCCATCCAACCCGATGTCTCCCATATTTTTCCAAAACTCATATGGTACCTAGTCTGGCCCAATCGCTTTGCCTTTTTTGGAGTTCTTAACTGCATCCCTAACTTCTTCGACGGTGAAGTCGGATACTTCCGTAAAGTTAGGTGCAGCTATTGGAAAGTGGTGCCGAGGAAACTGTTCATTCAAAAGATCATCACAGCACTGTCGCCACCTGTGAAGAATTTTGTCATCATCCACAAGTAGCAGTCCTTGAGCATCATTTATGAACTTCGGCGAACGAATCACCTGCGCATTTCTCCTTCTCTGAGCGGCTATTTTGAAAATGGTTGCTCCCTTGTTCAAGTTGCTTTGTCTTAGCTCTTGGATTGCCTGATTTGCTTCAGCAGCTGGGGCAGAAATCTCTTCCAGCTCTCGATACAGGCCCTCCGTGCTTTTTGCTTGAAGTTGGGCGCACTTTTTCTTCGCTTCTTTTCTGCAGCTCTTGTATTCCATTTTGAGACGCGCTTTTTCATTTGTATTTCTAGAGGGGCACTTCGACCTAGCTTGGAAAGCTGCTTTCTTCTTTCTAATAACTGCTTTAGCTTCATCATCCCACCACCAGGTTTCTTTAGCTTGTTGGTGTTGTCCTTTTGAGACTCCTAACAGTGATTTGGCTCTCTCTTAGCAGGTTCGTTGTAAGCGATCCCACATATTTTGTGCCGTCATTGTATTTGAAACTGCGTCGATGGTATTACACAGCTGATTTCGCATATACGAAATGAATTGCTGTCCTTTGGTTTTCTCCAGATTGTACCACTTGATTCTCCTAGGAGCCTTTGTTTGTTTGACTTCCTTCACCGCATCCGTAAAAAATTCTGTTAAAAGAAGACGGTGTTGTTGAGCGGCAGCTTCTCCTAGTATCACTTTGCAGTCTTTCACCCGAAATTTCATGTTATTGGTTACCAAATGGTAATCAATCTGGGTTTCATTTCCTCCACTGCTGTAAGTGATAAGGTGTCGGTCTTGTTTGATGAACATGGTATTTAGTACGATAAGACCGTATGACTTGCACATATTTAGAATATCTTCACCAGGAGTGTTCCTGGTGTCGAATCCAAAACCTCCATGGCAGTCTTCATAATCCTCGTTTGTGTTCCCATGACATGTCCATTCAAATCTCCTCCAACAAACAAATACTCTTCATTTGGGATGTTCTTAAGTAGGTAATGAAAATCAAGCCAGAATGCATCTCTTTCCTCCTGCTCACACCCTATTTGGGGAGCATATGCACTGATGATATTCCAGACCTTTCTTTCCATGACCAATTTAAGAGACATCAAACGGTCACTGGACTTCAAAATGGTCAACACGCTGTTATATAAACTTTGGTCATCATCCTTGACCGACGCCGTTCCTACCTTGTTCTGTTCCATAGTAGAACATCTTGTAAGCCTTGTTCTTTACATCTAAGAAACGGGCTTTGTTTGCTGTGTTTCGCCATTTCGTTTCCTGAACACACAAGATGTCCACTCGCCTCCTTCTCATCATCTCTTCGAGTTCAAGACCTCTACCAGTCATACTTCCAACGTTCCAACTCGCGACTCTAAATTTTCGTCCAACTCGTCGCATTACTTTGCTAGCCCCCAGAATCCGTATAGCTCTGACCCGAACATTGCTGCTCGGTCCTGGATCAGCTCCATGCATAGCAATGGAACTGCCTGGCGGGGTAGTGCTTCTTATGTTTGCAAGTTCTTCCATAATGCTCAAAATTTTTCAAAAATTTTCCTTTCATCCTTTTCGACACATGCATGCTCCATTTAATGAGTTTGATTTCCCTTTTACTACACCGGTAATCTCCAGTCGTGTAAGCCCCGGGATCTGCATGCATACTTGGGGAGAGTTTTTAGGTGGTATGTGTGTCGCTAGACTCACTTTGATGTTAGTCGTCTAGATATGATTGTTCCTTTAGTCGCCTTTTACGACAAGCGAGGAGGCGCTGCAGTGCTATTCTAACCCGACACTGCACGGGAAAGAAAACATATTGACTCTATACAAGCTTATGTCAGTTACCGGACAAATAGCCTAGGACTACCTAATTTTTAAAATTGAACTACCATTGGTCGTGTTGGAAGAATTCACGATATTTAACGTAGTTCCGATACCAGCAGTTGTCAACAAAACCTTCATAGCAATACAATCATCAATAAGTTTCCTGGCAGTGAGTCCTCACTACGACGAATACTACCCTGTAACCGAAGGTGACCTCACTTCTTGTATCATAATGAACGGGGTTCATTATCTGTGCCCCCAATCTCATCCAGTATACAGATGTGGAACAAACCTCAGCATCTGCGAAATAAATTTACTCAACAACGCTTCGGACCTATCGGGATGTGAGCACAAACTTATTCAAACCATTTCTGTTTGGAAAAAATTGCCTGAAGTAAATCAATGGATTTTCACCGTCAAAGAAGAAACAGCGCTGAAAACCGTTTGTGATCGCCAAACTACCTTCATTAAAATACAGGGAAGTGGCCTTTTAAAAATGCACCCGTCTTGCGTGGCCAAACATCAACATCTAACTCTTCAAGGGCTACAAATTCACTCAAACAATATACGAGTGTCGCATACCAGACAAAGCGGTGATATAACTTCTGAAAACATCAGCCGCCTTACTGCTCTCAAGTATTATTCATCAAACATGAGTTCATTCCACACAGATCTGCTAGAACTTCAAAAGCAGATTAACCCTAGTTTACGTTTTGGGGTTCGCGCGAACCCCAACGCAAGTTTGAATGCTTATAACTTTTTTCTTAATCATATTTTCGACCTGGGATGAAAACTCAGTGAACGAATTTCATTTTTCTTTACGTTTTTCATCGTATTTTCATCATAGCGATTTAAGATAATTTTCTGGAATTTTTTTCTGAAAAAAACGCACAAACCAAACTTGGGGTTCGTGCGAACCCCACTATGGTTCCGGCTTGTTATGACAGCCTGAAATAGCCTTCGCAAGATTGTGTTGTGTTGGTAATAAAACGACCTGTTTATGCCATTCTCTGCAAAAATCCAAAAATGAATGAAATGGACAGTACTGATCTGATCTGGTACGGTCAATTCAATTCGTTCAAAAGTATTTCAACAGGCTGGAGAGTGTTTGTCCTGGCTGATAATTGAGCTCAGCGACCAATTGAATCGTCTAAACGGAGGAAGATATTCAGATGTTCAAAACGTGTCATTCATCACGGCTCGAAGAATTGATGCCCATTGATAGTATACCAAATTAGATTTGAATACAAATTTTGGGGTTCGCGCGAACCCCAAGTTTGGTTATTGCATTATTCTTCGTGCCGTAAACTAGGGTTAAGTCACAACAGCTAGAACTCCCAAATCACATACATCAACATAACATTCCGCACACCATCATGAGCTCTCTTGGTTTTCTCAGTGCAATGACAGTCCTCATATACCTAGCATGCCGGTGTTGCATTGCTCGATTCAAACAAAGAACGCCATTAACACCAATACCAGCACCTAGAAATGAACCATCATCCAGCTACAGTTTCAAGGTTTAATAGCTTCTGATGAATCCACAGCATATCATCAGCGTGGGGCAGGATGTTCAAGACCAACAAAACATCACCATATAATTATAATAAATAAGTTTCTGTTTGCCATACTATTATTCATTAAATTTGTTCAACTTGCTAACCATACTGAACAATGCTCTATACTTTCAAATTTTCATTAAATCAGCATTAATTTGTGAATTCAACTTGTAACACGATAACTTTGAACTCCATCAATAATTTTCATAATTTTCTTTTGTGCAGTCAGCATAAACACGCACTTGTTAATAATTAGGAATAAGCATTTTTTGTGTATAAATAATGTGTGACAAATAAAGACTTGTCAGATAGCTACGAAACAGGGTACAAGACTTATCATTTTTCTCTTCCAGTGAGTCTGCTGGGAGCTGTTTCCAAATTCTATTTCTCATAGTGAACAAGGTGTTATAGTGCTCCACTGTAGTCACTTTATCCAGTCAGGATCAATTCGAATGACAGAGTCAACGGTGGACTTCAGCAGTCAAAAAAGCAGAAACCCCTGAAGGAGCTATTCCAACATATTTGGTTAAAAGGTCTCTCAGGGTATTTCAATACTAGGACAGGGTATTGAAGTAGAGATGATGGCGGATGAGTTCCTGGTGAGCAAACGGCAGCACTCACACCCCTGCAGTACCGACACTGGATATTCCAGCCCTTTGTGTCTGAAAAAAGGGACCTGGCTCTCCACGTTGAGGGTTGAGCGTAGGGTTAACTACCCAAGCACGGAAAAAAATTTGGTTCCGAAACAACCAAAAGCCTCGGATAACGATAATGATTTCAAAGTTGACGACCTAAGCAAACGATAAAAGGACAATGACCTCCGGATCTGCACGTGGAACGTAAGATCTCTTAACGGACTACGTGCGGCTGGAGAATTAGCGGACGCCCTGGACTGCTGCAAAGCAGACATAACCGCCATCCGAGAAGTGCGATGGAATGGACCGGGCATAAAGAAGATGAAAAACTGTGACATCTACTATGGCGACTGCTACAGACAGCAGAAACAACGCTTATTTGGGTGCGGATTTGTCGTTAGAGGAAGACTTAGGGATAAGGTGATTAGCCAAACTCCAGTTAATGAGCGTATAATGACCATCCGCATCAGGGCTAAATTCGCCAACATTAGCCTTATATGCGCCCATGTCCCCACAGAAGAGAAAGAAGACAATTCCAAAGATTGTTTCTACGAGCTCCTCGAAGAAACATATGAGCAGTGCCCTAGACACGACGTGAAAATCGTTCTTAGCGATTTTGGCGCAAAGCTAGGGAAGGAGGACATCTTTGGAAATACAATAGGTAAGCATAGCCTCCACGACAAAACCTCCGATAACGGACTGAGGCTGATCGATTTTGCTGCGGGGCTATATCTTGTTGTAAGTAGTACACGCTTCCCGCATCTCAAAATTCATAAAGGCACATGGCGATCCCCAGATCAATTAACCAACAACCAAATTGACCATGTTGCGATCACGACCAGCACGAACTAACGCTGTGAAGAGATATGACGTCGGAAAGCTACAATCGCAAGAGATTGCCAATGTCTTTTCCAATCGAATGTCCCTTCAATTATCCTTGAATCCCATGCCGCCAGCATTAAGCATTGAAGACCAGTGGCAGCAATGCCAAGAAGCCATCAGAACCGCTACCTCTGAGGTTCTGGGTTTCACTCGGCCACCAAAACGAAACCCATGGTTCGATGAAGAATGCAGGCAGGCTAATGCAGCCAAACGAAAAGCACGACAAACGCTGATGCAACAACAAACAAGGGGTGCTTACGATCAGTATAACGAGATCAACAAGGAAAACAGAATGGAAGAACACCGAATTCTCAAAAAGAAAAAGAAGCAGCATGAGAAGCGCTCGTTTGAGGAAATAGAGAGGTGCCATGACAGGAACGAGATTCGGAAGTTTAACGAAAAGGTAAAAGGATCCTGCCAGGGTGGCAATCCCCGAACTCAAGCCTGTAAAGACCAGCAGGGAAACATAGTTATAGAGTCACAGTCGCTGCTGAGGATCTAGAAAGATCATTTCTGCAGACTGCTTAACGGCGATGAGGACACAAATTCCGCTGTCGGGCAGATTGCACCATTCAGCTTGGACGATGATCAAGAATGCGGTCCTCCCGACCTAGAGGAAGTAAGGCTTGCCATATGCAAACTTAAATCAAATAAGACTGCAAGTGCAGATGGCATTGATGCCGAACTCTTCAAGGCAGCTGGAAACCAGTTGGAAAGGAGCACGCACCAGCTGATCTGCATGATATGGTCGGAAGAAAGCATGCCCGGTGAATGGCACCTCAGTATCGTATGCCAGATCCTAAAAAAGGGAGACCTTCACAATTGCGCCAATTATAGAGGGATCAGCCTCCTTAACTTCGCTTATAAGATCTTGTCCGCTGTAATATGTGAACGTCTGAGACCCCACGTCAACAACTTGATAGGTCCTTATTAATATGGTTTTAGACCAGAGAAGTCCACAATAGACCAAATTTTCACATTACGGCAGATCTTGGAAAAAACCCGAGAACATAATATCGATATTCACCATCTTTTTATCGATTTCAAGGCCGCGTATGACAGCATTTACAGAGACGAGCTGTACAGAGCCATGTCTAGTTTCGGCATCCCTGCAGAACTCGTACGACTATGCAGGATGACTTTGGAGAATTCACGCTGCTCCGTCAAGGTCGGAAAAGAACTCACCGAGACCTTTGATGTCGAAAAAGGTTTTAGCCAAGGGGACAAACTGTCATGCGATAATCTTCAACATCATACTTGAACAGATTGTAAGAAACTCAAACGTCAACACCAGAGGAACAATCTTTCAAAAGTCTGTACAATTACTCGCCTACGCAGACGATATTGACGTCATGGGAAGAAAAAAGCGTGATGTCATAGGTGCTTTTGCTAGTATTGAAACAGAAGCGGCAGAAATAGGTTTGCTGGTTAATGAGGGCAAAACGAAGTATATGCTGTCATCACACAAGGACACAGAACATCGACGAAATGGACAAAACGTCACAATAGACAGATATAACTTCGAGGTAGTACAGGACTTCGTCTACCTAGGATCCCCTGTAGACACGGACAACAACATCAGTGCGGAGATCAAACGGAGAATAACTCTTGCCAACCGTTGCTTCTTTGGGTTAAGAAGGCAATTGAGAAACAAAACCCTCTCTAGAAAAACCAAGGTGACCTTGTATAAGACCTTGATCATCCCAGTCCTGCTTTTCGGTGCGGAAGCATGGACTTTATCAAAAGCGGATGAGGAAACCCTTGGTCGTTTCGAAAGAAAAATTCTCCGAATGATCTTTGGTCCCGTATGCGAAAACAATGTGTGGAGAAGAAGATACAACAACGAGCTGTATGAGCTGTACCGCGACATGGGCATAGCCAGAAGAGTACGCATCGTGAGGCTACGATAGTTGGCAATGTAGAGCGGATGGACCCAAACGCTCCGGCTCGTCGGGTTTTCGAAAGCACATTGCAGGGAAATCGCGGAAGGGGAAGACCTCGTCTAAGGTTGCGCAATCAAGTGGATGAAGACCTCAGCCGACTTGGAGTGCGAAACTGGAGAGAGCTCGCCCGAAATCGAAATCGTAATAGAAGGATTTTGGTCGAGGTCCAGGTTCACCCCGAACTGTAATGCCCAACTAAGTAAGTAAGTATACTAACAAAAAACGGACAAAAAAATTGTTTACCTGCATTAATTTCACTACGAAATATTTTTATTTTACACTCTATACAATTGCTTTGGGTTTTTAACAAACATATTTTGAGTTTTTGTGCGAATTTGGCAAAAAAAATTAATTTGTTGACATTTATTGGTTTGTCAACTGACTAAGAACACCGACCCACAAATAAAAAAAGCGAAGCGTTTTTTTTTTGGATATCATGTTGTGTACATAACATCCTTGTGAAAAAAACACGATTATGGTTTTGCACTTCGTGGGGTTGAAACTAAGACCATTCTTTTCACACCATGTTCCAAAGCTATCGATATCTTTTTGAAGAAGTACGCGATCAGTGGTATTTTGAATGGATTTAAAAATTTTCATATGATCTGCGAAAATCTGAATTTCACTATACGAAATGCATGAAGCAACGTCATAGATTGCGACAATGAAAAGGAAAGGTCCAAGGTGACTGCCTTGGGGTGCACCCGACAGAGCGTTGAATGGACTCGAAAAGCTGTTACGAAATTTCACTTATCTATTTTCGAGATAAGAGCAAATTCATGCAATAAAAATTAAAGGAAATCCAAAAGCCTTGAGCTTATATAATATAACATCATGAGAGAGTGGATCGTATGCTTTAGAAAAATCAGTGTAAATACAGTCGAGCTCATACCCATTTTCAAGGGCATTGGAACATATGAGAAGAAAAGAAAGAAGGAATAGAATAAAGCCATGCTGCTGTCTGCAAATAAAATTTTTTGTAAAAAAAGGCTTGGGAAAACGCCTGTTTTGATTGAAAGCTGAAAGAGATATTGAAGTTTGAACATTATTACGGAACGGCATTTCTTTAACAGAATTGGCGGGATTCCATCCGGACCGGACGAAAAGTCATCTTGCAGAAGTGATAAAAATATTTTAGAATTTTGTCACTATGAACAGGGATATTATTAAAATTTACCAAAGTAATTTACTAAAGTAAATACGTAAAGTAGTTTTCATCTATTACTACGGGGGTATCACAGAAAGAGCTTCGAAAATGATTAGCGAAGGAATTACAAATATCGTTAGTATTTTCTAAAGGAGTATCACCAGAAGTAAAGTTCACTGGGTACCCATCAGATATTTGCTTTGTATTGACAAATCGCCAAAAGCTTTTCGGGTCATCCCTTAAAGGGAAAGACATCAGTCTTAAGTAGTTGAAGTAAAAAGTTTTGGAGAGCGTTTTCAAGTTTTCTAAAAATCTAATATAAACATTATAGTCAGTTGTAGAATGAGTTTTAATGTAAGCTTTCCAGGATTTATTCCTCTTATTTCGCAGAATCTTTAGTTATTTGGTATACCAAGGCTGATTAAAGCAGGAATTCTTAAGGATTTTTGGGGGAATAATCTTGTTCATACAATTTTCCGATTACAAGTAAAAGCATTTGACTGCAACGTCGATATTGTCAGAAGCTGATACATTATCGCTACCGGGTCTGGTGAGCTCTTCGGAAAGCAAATCGAAATTCGCTCTCCGAAAGTTAAAAATGTATGAACAGTCAAATGAGTTACTACGAACATATAAATCAGAGCTTAGTTCCAGAAAAATACCTAAAGGTGGGTGAAGATCATCTAAGTTAGTAATGCCATACTTAGATTTAAAAACAAAAGTATCTACTAACTGAGTCAGATAAAAAAAACTAAGTCGAGCATGCGATTCATAAAGCCTCTTATTCAACTTATGTGCTGTAAGTCTGAGGAAATGATATTGTCAAAGAAACGAAGCTCTTGTTGAGACGAAGTCAGTGATGCTGCTTGAAAGGATCCGTCTTTAGAAAGGACCCAATTCACTTCAGGCAAATTAAAATCGCCCAATAATAATATATAGCTTTTCAGACAAGACAATTCCATTACATAATCTAAAACTAAAGAGAGCTCAGTATAAGCTGAAACAGGACTCTTTGGAGGAATATAGACGTTTACGACATAGATACTATTTAACTGTACGGATACTTTGACACATAAGACATCAATTGTAAATGGAAAAGGAAAAGTTATTTGAGAAGACATGTAAGTATTTCTTACAGAGATTAATGCACCACCTCCCACATCTTCAGGTTTATCGTAATGACGGTCTTTTCGATATACTGAGAACTAATGGCTAAAAAGCTCAGTGTCCAAATGACTTGGATTGAGCCAGGTTTCAGTTAAGGCAAATATATCATGCGAGAAGACATGTGAGCTAAGATAAAGATTCGTAATTTTTGTACGAAGCCCTCTAATATTTTGGTAAAAGAGGGTAATTCTATTTAGTTTTTTGGCTTAGGTGTCCGTTCAGTTCTTACTTGTTTTTTCCTGCCAATGTAAACTCTTTAGTGAGTGTACCATCAGGCCAAGAATTACTATTCAAAATAGAATTACCTAGAGAGGGAAGGAGGAACAACTAACTTAAATGAAGAAACAAAGCTATTGTTTTTTCTGATTTTACTACATTTGATTGACGTAACAGAGGGGATACTCTCTTTATCAACCAGATTCCGCAAAACATCTTCCGTAGTGATTTCTGGTTTAAGTCGTGAGATAAAAAGAGATCTTGGTTTGAAAACAGCTTCCATAAGGAAATTTTTCCCAGAGAAACTGGATCAATTACAGGCTGCGTGTCCATAGAGTCCAAGTTTTCGGTCGTTAACGAAGTGGACTGAATTACATCTTGGGTAACTTTAGAGACAGGATTTTTAGCTACTGACGCAGTGGACTCAAGACCTTGACCTTTGCTCATATTGCTCCTCAGTGTCTTGCGCTTTTTTTTTTATAATTAACGCGCACATCAAGGGGTTATGAGAACCCTTATAATGTAATAGAACACAGTGCGAGCATTTAGGAAAATAGGAGAGGATTTGAAAGGAGACACCGATGAACGTTGCTTTTGAATTTTTGTGAATCGTAATACAGGGGAAACACAGAGCCAGGTAAAGCATTCCACATACGGGTGGTGCGACTAAAGTATGAATCTCTATACTTGACTGTATGTACGTCCAAAGTTGGGCTCAAGGTAAAACTGATGAGCATTCCTAGCGAGGCGGGTGTTGCGGCTAAATTGTTTTTGAGGAGGAATTCAACTGGCTACTTCACTAGAGCACTGTTTGTAGAAAAAGCGATAAAAGAGAGTGAGAAAGGCAACATTTCGACGATGTTCAAGAGAATCAATTGATTCTACGATTGAACTATCACCTATCAATTTAAACGCTCTATTTTGTACCCTATCAAGTAGGTGCAAAGATGTCTGAGGAGCACCTGACCAGATATGGGAGTTATACTCTAGTTTTGGTTGGATGAAGGCCTTATAAGTTGTAGCCAAATCAGAAGGGGTGAAGAACTTCCTGCGTCGTCTCAAGAAGCCTAAGCATTAAGTAGCGTTTTTGGCGACTTCAAATATGTGGTCATTCCAACGAAGATCATCGTTTACACACATACCAAGTACTGACAGCTTTCCGGTTTCTTGGTTGCAGGTATCATTCATGGATAATGGCAATGGGGGAATGTTGAGCTTCAACGACAAGAGACAGCATTGAGTTTTCGAAGCATTGAATTCTACTCGGTTTATATGACCCCATGTAACAATGCTGTCAAGGTCAGAATTGAGCTTATCATACGCAACCGTTGTAGTTCTACATCCGAAGAGCAGGGACGTGAATTTTTAAACGAATATGAAAAGCTGAGGGTCAAATCGTCAGCAAAACAATTAAGCGGATTAGAAGTTTCAGACAAGAGATCATTAATGAAAATGAGAAAGAGAGTCGGAGACAACGGAGCCCTGGGGCACACCAGCATTTATGAAGTGGGTATCAGACTTGAAGCCATTCAATACAACTTGTATTGAACGGTCGGAAAGGTAATTTCTAATCCAACGAAGAAGAGACTCATCGATACCAAAAGCACGCATTTTCGATAAAAGAGCCTGATGCCAAACTCTATCAAATGCTTTAGAAATATCAAGCGCAATAATCTTACTTTCTCCAAACAATGTAAAGATTGGTTTCACTATTCTGTAAGATATGCCATCAAATCACCAGTGAACCGTCTGCTACGAGAGCCGTACTGACGGTCATTAAGAAACTTT
The DNA here is from genome assembly GCA_949752695.1 of Melanostoma scalare. Classification (NCBI taxonomy): domain Eukaryota; kingdom Metazoa; phylum Arthropoda; class Insecta; order Diptera; family Syrphidae; genus Melanostoma; species Melanostoma scalare. The sequence goes on along the minus strand of OX456986.1, from coordinate 80,007,979 downwards.
CGTTCTTCAAGATATTTCATAAGTTGACGGCTTATCAACGTTTCCATGACCTTGGAAAGAAGGGATATTAGTGCAATTGGACGTTAATTGGAAGGGGAGAAAGATTCGCCATTTTTAGGGACCGGCTAAACAAATGCAGTTTTCCATCTGCTCGGAAAAATCGCAGCAGAATAGGAAAGATGGAAAAGTTTACGCAGTGGTTTCGCCAGCGTAGAAGAACACCTCTTCAGAATAACGGCGGGGATACCATCTGGACCAGCGGATCTATATATATTGAGATCTTTGAGGACTCTCGCAACCGAGCGAGTTCGAAAAAAAATCTGCTTCATCACAGAATCAACAGACTCGAGCTCAGGTGGAGCCAATATGCTATCAGGTAGTGTTGAGTTTGCAGCAAATTGAGTTGCTAGTAAATTCGCTTTATCGATGGAACTGACATACGGAGAGTCACTGAAAACTAGCGTAGGGACCGATGACGTGGTTGAGTTCTTAACGTTCTTAACAAAATACCAAAAACGTTTGCTTCCCTTTGGACACCACAGTATTTTTTGCCTTACTTTTTGGTAATGCAAAAACTTGGCCTTCTGTATATGAGCATTACAGACATTTCTGGCCCGTTTAAGACCGTTATATACATAACATAAGACTGATATATACATAACATAATATTACACGCAAAGCAAAAACAACATCCCTGACAACCGATGTTATGGATAAAGGGATGGTTAGGATTTGGTCGGGGATAGATTTTTGACGTTTAGTCGAGTATCGAATGAGTTTTTCGACTTTTCATTTTTTAATGTTGGTGCGTCTAGAAACTTTCATGTATCTCGAACAAAAGCAAAATGGGTGGCAAAGGGTCTGTTCACAAATGTGTAACTGAATAAAATCGTATGCCCACTCTTACATTCCGCAATTTTGTTGCTGAAAATTTTGGATTTTTAGAATTTTATTAATTTCAAGAGTTAGATTTATATAAAGATACATAAAACAACGTAATAGCAACATTAAAAGGTCTGTTTAGTGACTGAAAGCACTTTTTTCATATTTCTTTTCACATTTTTCTTTGAATGTTGACATTTTTTTCAAAGGTAATTGTTAAGTATACCATAAAAGTGGTTTTATTTTTTTTATTATTAATTGTTTAATTCGTTTAAAACAAGTAACAAAATATTTTTTCCAACTCACATATAAATCATAATCTTATATGAATTCAACCCCAGCATATAAACAGAGTCAAAAACACACAAGAGAAATTCCTTGTTACCTTTGTGAACGGACCTATTTTTGACATTTCTAAACTAACAAAAAACGGACGAAAAAATTGTTTACCTGCATTAATTCCACTACGGAATATTTCTATTTTCTACTCTATACAATTGCTTTGGGTTTTTAATAAACATTTTTTGAGTTTTTGTGCGAATTTGGCAAAAAAAATAATTTGTTGACTTTTATTGGTTTGTCAACTGACCAAGAACAAGAACACCAACCCACAAATAAAAAAAAGCGAACGTTTTTTTTTTGGATATCATGTTATGTACATTACATCCTTGTGAAAAAAAAACACGACTATAGTTTTGCACTTCGAGGTGTTGAAACTAAAACCATTCTTTTCACACCATGTTCCAAAGCTATCGATATCTTTTTGAAGGAGTACGCGATCAGTGGTATTTTGAATGGATTTAAAAATTTTTATATGATCTGCGAAAATCTGAATTTCACTATACGAAATGCATGAAGCAACGTCATTGATTGCGACAATGAAAAGCAAAGATCCAAGGTGACTGCCTTTGGGGTACACCCGACAGAGCGTTGAAGGGACTCGAAAAGCTGTTACAAAATTTCACTTGGAACGTTCTATTTTTGAAATAAGAGCAAATTCATGCAATAGATAGATAGATAGATAGATACAAATTTTATTAAATTAACAATTAGATTCTTTTTTTACAATAAGTGTTCTTACAAATTCATTATGACATGGCATTTTTTGCCGTCTGCCATATTGACATAAATGTTAAATCTTGGAATATTAAGCTGGGTTATCACAATTTGATTTGATTTAAATAAAAAATATGCATGTATACAAATAAAAATTAAAGAAAAAAAAAAAAATTAGTTTTAAGAATTCTTCATTAATTATTCTTTCTCTGTACCATAGTGCGATTTTCCAATATTTATACAATTTGACTACATTCATCTCATTTAGTTCTGTAAGAACTTCTTCTTCAGACAAAAAGTCACTTCCAAGGATGCTTCTTCTGGACTCTCTTAGAGTTGGACACTTCCCTACGAAATAAAAAATGTCTTCTCTTTCCCTTAAGTTACAGATGCTGCACTCCAATGGTAAATCTGGTCTGTGTGGTATGAAGTTAAGGTTGAGTAATTCACTGCGAAGTCTGGTCATTGTCGATATTGCGCTTGTACTATTCTCGTCACGGAAATAGTTTCTGCCTTTCAGATTATGGCTAAGCCTGCTGTATATTCGCCTATATATGAAATTTGAAGCTTCTTGCACATATTCGGCTCTAAACTTCTCGTCCATCTTCAATATTACTTCGTACAGGATGGTTTTACAGTTCGATATGTTTTCAATGATTAAAGTAAAATTGAGATTACAACTTTCCGCTAGTCTTGACCACTCTCTGCAAAAGCTTTTTTTCTCCTGAATAGCTTTAAGAGCCACTTTCCTAACCAAACGGGACTCAGGCATCTTGATGACATTCAGAAGATAGTCAGCTTGCAGTTTCAATGTTTTGATGAAGAGAGGAGATAGTCCTGTTTCTATCATGAGAACGTAGTTCGGCGTATTCGAAGGTAGGCGAAATATTTTCTAAACATAGTGTGTTAAGAGTTTTTCTACAGTGATATACTTTTTGCAACCCCACACTTGACAACCATACAGAAGTATACTTTCAGTCACCGCTTCAAATACTTTGAACATATGTGAAGAAAAGAAAGAAGGTTGCATAAAGCCATGCTGCTGTCTGCAAATAACATTTTTTGTAAAAAAAGGCTTGGGAAAACGCCTGTTTTGATTGAAAGCTGAAAGAGATATTGAAGTTTGAACATTATTACGGAACGGCATTTCTTTAACAGAATTGGCGGGATTCCATCCGGACCGGACGAAAAGTCATCTTGCAGAAGTGATAAAAATATTTTAGAATTTTGTCACTATGAACAGGGATATTATTAAAATTTACAAAAGTAATTTACTAAAGTAAATACGTAAAGTAGTTTTCATCAATTACTACGGGGGTATCACAGAAAGAGCTTCGAAAATGATTAGCGAAGGCATTACCAATATCGTTAGTATTTTCTAGAGGAGTATCACCAGAAGTAAAGTTCAATGGGTACCCATCAGATTTTTTCTTTGAACTGACAATTCGCCAAAAGCTTTTCGGGTCATTCCTTAAAGAGAAAGAAATCAGTATTAGGTAGTTGCAGTAAAAAGTTTTGGAGAGCGTGTTAAAGTTTTCTAAAAAAACTAAAATAAAAACTATAGTCAGTTGTAGATTGAGTTTTAATGTAAGCTTTCCAGGATTTATTCCTTTTATTTCGCAGAATCTTTAGTTCTTTGGTATACCAAGGCTGATTAAAGCAGGAATTCTTAAGGATTTTTCGGGGAATAATTTTGTTCGTACAATTTTCCGAGATCAAGTAAAAGCATTTTACTGCAACGTCGATACTGTCAGAAGCTGAAAAAAAAAACTAAATCGAGCATGCGATTCATAAAGCTTCTTATACAACTTATGTGCTGTAAGTCTGAGGAAATGATATTGTCAAATAAACGAAGCTCTTGTTGAGACGAAGTCAGTGATGCTGCTTGAAAGGATCCGTCTTTAGAAGGGACCCAATTTACTTCTGGCAAATTAAAATCGCCCAATAATAATATATAGCTTTTCAGACAAGACAATTCCATTACATAATCTAAAACTAAAGAGAGCTCAGTATAAGCTGAAACAGGACTCTTTGGAGGAATATAGAAGTTTACGACATAGATACTATTTAACTGTACGGATACTTTGACACATAAGACATCAATTGTAAATTGAAAAGGAAAAGTTATTTGAGAAGACATGTAAGTATTTCTTACAGAGATTAATGCACCACCTCCCACATCTTCAGGCTTATCGTAATGACGGTCTTTTCGATATACTGAGAACTAATGGCTAAAAAGCTCAGTGTCCAAATGACTTGGATTGAGCCAGGTTTCAGTTAAGGCAAATATATCATGCGAGAAGACATAAGAGCTAAGATAAAGATTCGTAATTTTTGTACGAAGCCCTCTAATATTTTGGTAAAAGAGGGTAATTCTATTTAGTTTTTTGGCTTAGGTGTCCGTTCAGTTCTTAATTGTTTTTTCCTGCGTAATGTAAACTCTTAAGTGAGTGTACCATCAGGCCAAGAATTACTATTCAAAATAGAGTTACCTAGAGAGGGAAGGAGGAACAACTAACTTAAATGAAGAAACAAAGCTATTGTTTTTTCTGATCTTACTACATTTGATTGACGTAACAGAGGGGATACTCTTTTTATCAACCAGATTCCACAAAACATCTTCCGTAGTGATTTCTGGTTTAAGTCGTGAGATAAAAAGAGATCTTGGTTTGAAAACAGCTTCCATAAGGAAATTTTTTCGCAGAGAAACTGGATCAATTACAGGCTGCGTGTCCATAGAGTCCGAGTTTTCGGTCGTTAACGAAGTGGACTGAATTACATTCTGAGAATTACGTTATGAGAACCCTTATAATGTAATGTAAGAACACAGTGCGAGCATTTAGGAAAATAGGAGAGGATTTGAAAGGAGACACCGATGAACGTTGCTTTTGAATTTTTGTGAATCGTAATACAGGGGAAACACAGAGCCAGGTAAAGCATTCCACATACGGGTGGTGCGACTAAAGTATGAATCTCTATACTTGACTGTATGTACGCCCGAAGTTGGGCTCAAGGTAAAACTGATGAGCATTCCCAGCGAGGCGGGTGTTGCGGCTAAATTGTTTTTGGGGAGGAATTCAACTGGCTACTTCACTAGAGCACTGTTTGTAGAAAAAGCGATAAAAGAGAGTGAGAAAGGCAACGCAACGTTTCGACGATGTTTAAGAGAATCAATTGATTCTACGATTGAACTATCACCTATCAATTTAAACGCTCTATTTTGTACCCTATCAAGTAGGTGCAAAGATGTCTGAGGAGCACCTGACCAGATATGGGAGTTGATTTGCAATAAAACGAATTAATTCTGTAGAACGTTATAAATATATTTAAACGAAATAGTTCAATGAATTTATGTAATAATTTAGTATGAGATTTATACTTATCCAACTGAACTGCATCTAGTGGTGAATGATGTGGCGCGTGCAACGATCTCGATCCAAGTGAACGATTAACAAACTCAGAAGACTAATTCGTAACTTGCTTACACCCACGCATATTAATGGATTGTTGTTGTGAGTTGTGGAATCTAATGCTTAATGAGAACAAACGCTATCAGTGTGCACTCACCACATCATTGACCATTACATGTAAAACAAAAATTCTAAAGATCAAACTGACTGATAACACTCATGCCAAGAAAAGATTTTTGGTAAGAAATTAAGCACAAAGCAAACATGAAAAAAGAGAGCATGAACTTCATAATTAAGTTCCAACTATTAAATTATACAATTGTAATCGATTAAGTAATTAATTGAATAAATGCATTTAATGGAACCTTTCGCATTCAAATTAATTAAGTTTAAAGAATAAATATAAAGAATTGAAAGTTATGTTGTTGAATCTCAAACATTCCGCCCCCCCTGGAACGAGTTTCAGGACACTGGAAGCAAAGCCAACTTCGAGATCGGACGAACAAATGTTTCTGCTGCTGTTCGCACATTGACAACTCGTACCTTTTGATCTGAGCCAGGGTTGACTGAGACTATTCTACCTAAAACCCACTTCGTTGGGGGCAGATTTTTTTCCTTGATTACCACTAAGTCCCCAGGTTTGTAGTTGATGGTGATCTTTTGCCACGTCGGTCGTTCTTGTAGAGATGTCAGATACTCTGCGTGCCAACGCTTCCAAAAGCCCTGTACCATGCTTTGGATATGATTCCAAGTCGACAGCCGGTTAGTAGGTGTTTCAATATGGCTCGGTTCAGGAACTGCAGTGAGTGGTTCACCTACAAGGAAATGAGCTGGGGTTAATGGATTTAAATCGAAATCGGACAATGAACACAAAGGACGAGAGTTTAGTATGGCCTCTACTTATGTTAATAACGTGTATAATTCTTCAAAGGTTAAAATTGATACTCCTATAACGCGCCGCAAATGAAATTTCACTGCTTTGACGCCGTGCCAGCCTCCCATAACCCGCCAAAATGTGGGGCGGAGGGAGGATTAAAATGCCACGATATGCCATCGGAAGCAAGAGCGGCAGCAATTGCGTCGTTGTGTGGGTGTGACATAGCCAGACTATGCATTTACGTTAAGACTCGACGTGCTCCATGAAAGTTCGTCCCGTTGTCGCTGTAGATGTTGCTGCATTTGCCACGGCGCGAAACAAATCTACGCAAGGCTGCGATAAAGGCGTCCGTGGTGAGGTCACTGACCAACTCCAAATGTATGGCTTTTGTCGCCATACAAACAAACGAAGCTATATACGCTTTGGACGTCCTAGCCCTACGACATCTGGATAGTCTAATAGTGAGAGGGCCCGCGTAGTCACATCCTGTATTTGTAAACGGGCGACTTGGTTAGGTTCGGTAGGAAGGAAGGTCCCCCATGAGCTGCTGGCTGGTTCCTTTGCGTTGCATAAAGCACCTTTTACATTTGAAGATTATTTTGCGTATAAGGTTACGGCTACCCAATATTGTTGTCGAACGAAGGCAAATGTTTCAGATACTCCTGCATGGAGATATCGATTATGAAAATCTGTAATAATAAGGTTAGATATTGGGTTAGCTTTAGATAAAATTATAGGATGTTTAATATTGAATGATACGCTTGCGTTTTTGATGCGTCCACCGATGCGAAGTAATCCATCCTTGTCTAAAAATGCTGAGTACTTCAGAAGTCTTGATTTAGCAGGTAGTGTTCCCTTTTTTCGCAAATGTACAATCTCATCTTCATAAAATGCCAACTGAACGGATCTTAGGATGACGTTCCTTGCCTTTTGAAGTTCAGCATATCTTAGGCTGTCTACAGCTCGAGGATACCTTTTTGGTTGAAGATTAGACACATACCTTAAGATGTATGCAATTATACGCTGCAGACGATTCCAACACGAAATTTTCTCAATTAGCTCGTGCACGATAGTTCCATCAAACGAAGTGACTAGTACATGTTTTGCAACTGATCGCTCTTCGGTTTTAATTGCTTCGTCATCTAAAGTGGTTTTACAAAGATTCGAGTTTGGCCACCGGTCTTCAGACTCGACAAGCCAGGATGGCCCGGTCCACCAAAGATTGTGACTGAACAGAGTTGAAGGTGTTACGCCACGTGACGCACAATCAGCAGGATTCCATTCAGAAGATACATGTCGCCAGGCAGATCTAGGTAGGGTTTCTAAGATATCGGCCGTTCTATTGGCAACGAAGGTAGCCCACCGGCGAGGTGGGGACGAAAGCCAATGTAAAACGATTTCGGAGTCGCACCACGCAACCGTTCTGGTAATATTAGTTTTGAATGATGATTTAACCAAATTTATTAATCGAGCAAGAAGTACCGCGCCACAGAGTTCAAGTCGGGGAATGGATACCGGTTTTAATGGGGCAACTTTAGTTTTTGCAGCAACGATTACACATTTTACACTTCCATCCTCCGCTTTCGACAGGGCATAAACGACTGCAGAATAAGCAAGCGATGAGGCATCTGAAAAACCGTGAAGCTCAACAATTTCAGATGAAAACACGTTACGCGGAATAGATATCTTTTCAAGGCTTGACAGTTGTTCACGATAGTTCAACCATTTTGTCGCGAGATCAAGGGGAAGGGGATCGTCCCAACCCAAATTCAAATTGGAAGACCAGAGAGTCTGAAACATCATTTTAAAAAGGATCACTGAAGGGGCTAAAAGTCCTAAAGGATCAAAGATACTGGCTATTTCTGAAAGCAAAATTCTTCTTGTTATTGAAGGATATGACTTGGAAGTTTGAAGCCGATAAAAGTACATATCCGATGCGGGATTCCAGTACATTCCCAATATTTTTATAAGTGACGACGAACGTTCAGGATCAACGAAAGAGTATTCGCAGTCCTCTGGATTTTGCTTAGCTAGTAAAGCCCAGCAGTTTGAGCTCCATTTACGAAGCTGAAGCCGTGCTTCCGATAGCAAAGAAATAAGTTCAGCTTGTAACTCTAGTAAGCCTGAAATTGAGTTTCCTCCTGTCAATGACGTCATCAACGTAGACATCACTTAGCAAAATCTGAGCAGCGTTTGGATAAACAGTCTTATAGTCCTTGGCGAGTTGTTGTAGAACGCGTACCGATAAAAAGGGAGCCGATGCAGTACCATAAGTAACAGTTCGAAGTCTATAATGCTCAACTGGATTATTTGGGTTTACCCGCCAGACGATAAGTTGGTAATCACAGTCCTTTTCACTTACCCAAATTTGTCTAAACATTTTTACAATGTCGGCGGTGAACACATAACGATGTTGCCGAAACCATAGGCAAACACCAATAAGATCGCGTTGTATAGCCGGACCGATTAACAAATTACTATTCAGCGATTGTCCGTTAGAGTCTTTTACAGAGCCATCAAACACGACGCGAAGCTTTGTAGTCGAACTTTCTGGCTTTAACACGGCATGGTGCGGCAAATAAAACTGACACGATGAGTTATTATGAATGTCACCATTAGGTATAAGTTCCATGTGCCCCAGTTCGAGGTACTCTTGCATAAATTTGGAATATTGCCGGTGCAAATCAGGATTATTTCGGAACCGACGCTCCATCGAATAGAGCCGCGAACAGGCTGACGGTAAGGTATCTTCGAATTTTTGTGATTGGCTTTTGAACGGAAGTGAAACAACATATTTTCCATCGGGTGCACGACTAAATGTTTGTTGAAAGTGTTTTTCAGCGTTAACGGCGTCAAGAGGCTTGTGAGGAGGAATATGTTCTAACTCCCAAAAACGCTGGAGAAGAACATCGACATCCAAAGCGGAATGATACGACGATACTTCCAACCTACGATTGGTTGATTCAGCAAATTCTCCGGCGATAACCCAACCAAAAGAAGTGTTTTGGGCGATAGGTTTACCTTGTGGTCCGACGACTTGTTCCGATTTCAAGATTGTCCAAGCTTTATCCGCACCAAGAATAACGTCAACCGCACTCGAGACATTGAAAAAAGGATCTGCTAGATCTTGCTTGCAAAGATAGCCCCAAGTTGATTTATCGAATGACTTGGATGGTAGATCTGAGGTCAATTTGGTCAATACGAATGCATCAACCGTTAAATGACACGAGCTATACCGCGACATAAGCTTTAAAGACAACAACCCTTTGGTGTGTCCAGCCTCGGTTGAACCTAATCCTAACACTGGTATTCGAGCATGAGCCCGACGAAGTCCGAGTTTCTGAACACATGATTCAGATATAAACGATGATTGGGACCCTGTGTCCAATAAAACACGAACATCAATGAGCTGGCTTTGGTTATTTTTAATTTTAGCAAGAATTGTCGGTAAAACTGTATGTTTCCGAAGGCTAAAATCACGCGAATGGTTACCAACCAAGGGTGCAACAGCATCGGAATTAGAGCTCCAAGGGGACTGAGTTTGACACGAATCTGATGGCGACGACAATTGATCTAATGACGAAGGAGCAACTGAAGATGAAGAAACGTTCGAATTCTCTTATGAACCAAATAATGATGACGCGCTTTACATACACGACACCGAAACGTCGAACGGCATTTTTTTACGGAATGACCTGATCGAAGGCAATTAAAGCAAATTAAATTAGTTTTAGTAAAGTTTCTGCGAGATGGAATGTCTAAAGCAAGAAATTTAGAACACTGATACAAGTTATGATTGCTTTTACACATAGGGCATTGCGAACTACCTTCAGCTGGCTTAGCTAGCAATGCTCGGATTGAACTTGTCTGCTTTCCACGCGATGTGGACGAACTATTTAGAGACTGGCATGACTCTAGTGCATCGCACCGTTTCTCAAGGAAGTCAATAAACGCGGATATTGTCATATCTTCCCGACACCCGACCTCTTCCGCCCATGCAAACTTCGTTTCAATATCTAACTTATTGAGCAAAATAAAAATTAACCACGGATCGCGACTGTTTTTGGATATTGCATTTAAGCCCCGAATCACCTCATCAGCACCGTCCGTTATCTTACGAAGAGTTTGCGTATTTGGAGCATTAATTGAAGGAAGGGATATAAATGTCTGTACGAGGGACTGAACGATTAAATTTGCCCGATCGAACCGTTTCTCTAGCCTATCCCAAGCTTCAATATAATTGACCTCTGACACCTTAATATGCTGGATAACGTCGGCTGCAGTCCCGCTCAAAAAAGACTTTAAATACTGGAATTTGTGAATGGACGATAAATTTTTTTTTGAGTCCACCGAGCTTATAAATAGATCACGAAAGGATGGCCAGTCCTTATAGTCACCCGAAAATTTTGGAATCACTATTGGCGGCAGTTTAATTTTACCAGGTCTTTCCGAGTCATCTAATGATTTTAAAAACTCGCTTTGTTCATTTGCAATACGTTCTAACACTGAATTATTTGATTTTTGAACATTTCTTTCCCGTATCGCTTCAGTCAATCCCGCGTGCGCCTGAAAATATTTGTCTTCATATATACCGAAATCGTTATTAAAATCTTCTGCTTCACTTTCGTCTATAAATTGCAGACATTCATTATGCATAGCAGTGAATTCCTGCCATGCTGCATTCACCCTATCCAAACGAATTTCTAGCATCTCTAACGATGTCACCTGCTCAATGGATGCTATGAATTCAACCGCACGAGTTAAAGTTGCTTTTGCTAGACCACGCTTTTGCTTTAACGCATTCATATTTCACAAATATAAAAGTTCGAAGGTAAAATATGAAACGATAAAATAAGCAATTAAACCCAACGCAAAATGTCTCAACAATAGTTAATTGCTCCCGTATAGGTACTTATCTTGTATATTCAATTCATACATATAATTTGTCATGCGGTATTTAAGCACGGTGATCACGCGCACACGAGGTTTTCTGTCTTACCAAAAATTACCACGAAAAGTCCACGAATTTGCACTACCTTTCAACCACAAAAATATTAAACCCGATTCAGTTTATAAATCCCAGCTTGAAGGACCAATGATTTGCAATAAAACGAATTAATTCTGTAGAACGTTATAAATATATTTAAACGAAATAGTTCAATGAATTTATGTAATAATTTAGTATGAGATTTATACTTATCCAACTGAACTGCATCTAGTGGTGAATGATGTGGCGCGTGCAACGATCTCGATCCAAGTGAACGATTAACAAACTCAGAAGACTAATTCGTAACTTGCTTACACCCACGCATATTAATGGATTGTTGTTGTGAGTTGTGGAATCTAGTGCTTAATGAGAACAAACGCTATCATTGTGCACTCACCACATCATTGACCATTACATGTAAAACAAAAATTCTAAAGATCAAACTGATTGATAACACTCATACCAAGAAAAGATTTTTGGTAAGAAATTAAGCACAAAGCAAACATGAAAAAAGAGAGCATGAACTTCATAATTAAGTTCCAACTAAATTATACAATTGTCATCGATTAAGTAATTAATTGAATAAATGCATTTAATGGAACCTTTCGCATTCAAATTAATTAAGTTTAAAGAATAAATATAAAGAATTGAAAGTTATGTTGTTGAATCTCAAACAGGAGTTATACTCTAGTTTTGGTTGGATGAAGGCCTTTGTAGCCAGATCAGAAGGGGTGAAGAACTTCCTGCATCGTCTCAAGAAGCCTAAGCATTAAGTAGCGTTTTTGGCGACTTCAAATATGTGGTCATTCCAACGAAGATCATCGTTTACACACATACCAAGTACTGACAGCTTTCCGGTTTCTTGGTTGCAGGTATCATTCATGGATAATGGCAATGGGGGAATGTTGAGCTTCAACGACAAGAGACAGCATTGAGTTTTCGAAGCATTGAATTCTACTCGGTTTATATGACCCCATGTAACAATGCTGTCAAGGTCAGAATTGAGCTTATCATACGCAACCGTTGTAGTTCTACATCCGAAGAGCAGGGACGTGAATTTTTAAACGAATATGAAAAGCTGAGGGTCAAATCGTCAGCAAAACAATTAAGCGGATTAGAAGTTTCAGACAAGAGATCATTAATGAAAATGAGAAAGAGAGTCGGAGACAACGGAGCCCTGGGGCACACCAGCATTTATGAAGTGGGTATCAGACTTGAAGCCATTCAATACAACTTGTATTGAACGGTCGGAAAGGTAATTTCTAATCCAACGAAGAAGAGACTCATCGATACCAAAAGCACGCATTTTCGATAAAAGAGCCTGATGCCAAACTCTATCAAATGCTTTAGAAATATCAAGCGCAATAATCTTACTTTCTCCAAACAATGTAAAGATTGGTTTCACTATTCTGTAAGATATGCCATCAAATCACCAGTGAACCGTCTGCTACGAGAGCCGTACTGACGGTCATTAAGAAACTTTCGTTCTTCAAGATATTTCATAAGTTGACGGCTTATCAACGTTTCCATGACCTTGGAAAGAAGGGATATTAGTGCAATTGGACGTTAATTGGAAGGGGAGAAAGATTCGCCATTTTTAGGGACCGGCTAAACAAATGCAGTTTTTCATCTGCTCGGAAAAATCGCAGCAGAATAGGAAAGATGGAAAAGTTTACGCAGTGGTTTCGCCAGCGTAGAAGAACACCTCTTCAGAATAACGGCGGGGATACCATCTGGACCAGCGGATCTATATATATTGAGATCTTTGAGGACTCTCGCAACCGAGCGAGTTCGAAAAAAAATCTGCTTCATCACAGAATCAACAGACTCGAGCTCAGGTGGAGCCAATATGCTATCAGGTAGTGTTGAGTTTGCAGCAAATTGAGTTGCTAGTAAATTCGCTTTATCGATGGAACTGACATACGGAGAGTCACTGAAAACTAGCGTAGGGACCGATGACGTGGTTGAGTTCTTAACGTTCTTAACAAAATACCAAAAACGTTTGCTTCCCTTTGGACACCACAGTATTTTTTGCCTTACTTTTTGGTAATGCAAAAACTTGGCCTTCTGTATATGAGCATTACAGACATTTCTGGCCCGTTTAAGACCGTTATATACATAACATAAGACTGATATATACATAACATAATATTACATGCAAAGCAAAAACAACATCCCTGACAACCGATGTTATGGATAAAGGGATGGTTAGGATTTGGTCGGGGATAGATTTTTGACGTTTAGTCGAGTATCGAATGAGTTTTTCGACTTTTCATTTTTTAATGTTGGTGCGTCTAGAAACTTTCATGTATCTCGAACAAAAGCAAAATGGGTGGCAAAGGGTCTGTTCACAAATGTGTAACTGAATAAAATCGTATGCCCACTCTTACATTCCGCAATTTTGTTGCTGAAAATTTTGGATTTTTAGAATTTTATTAATTTCAAGAGTTAGATTTATATAAAGATACATAAAACAACGTAATAGCAACATTAAAAGGTCTGTTTAGTGACTGAAAGCACTTTTTTCATATTTCTTTTCACATTTTTCTTTGAATGTTGACATTTTTTTCAAAGGTAATTGTTAAGTATACCATAAAAGTGGTTTTATTTTTTTTATTATTAATTGTTTAATTCGTTTAAAACAAGTAACAAAATATTTTTTCCAACTCACATATAAATCATAATCTTATATGAATTCAACCCCAGCATATAAACAGAGTCAAAAACACACAAGAGAAATTCCTTGTTACCTTTGTGAACGGACCTATTTTTGACATTTCTAAACTAACAAAAAACGGACGAAAAAATTGTTTACCTGCATTAATTCCACTACGGAATATTTCTATTTTCTACTCTATACAATTGCTTTGGGTTTTTAATAAACATTTTTTGAGTTTTTGTGCGAATTTGGCAAAAAAAATAATTTGTTGACTTTTATTGGTTTGTCAACTGACCAAGAACAAGAACACCAACCCACAAATAAAAAAAAGCGAACGTTTTTTTTTTGGATATCATGTTATGTACATTACATCCTTGTGAAAAAAAAACACGACTATAGTTTTGCACTTCGAGGTGTTGAAACTAAAACCATTCTTTTCACACCATGTTCCAAAGCTATCGATATCTTTTTGAAGGAGTACGCGATCAGTGGTATTTTGAATGGATTTAAAAATTTTTATATGATCTGCGAAAATCTGAATTTCACTATACGAAATGCATGAAGCAACGTCATTGATTGCGACAATGAAAAGCAAAGATCCAAGGTGACTGCCTTTGGGGTACACCCGACAGAGCGTTGAAGGGACTCGAAAAGCTGTTACAAAATTTCACTTGGAACGTTCTATTTTTGAAATAAGAGCAAATTCATGCAATAGATAGATAGATAGATAGATACAAATTTTATTAAATTAACAATTAGATTCTTTTTTTACAATAAGTGTTCTTACAAATTCATTATGACATGGCATTTTTTGCCGTCTGCCATATTGACATAAATGTTAAATCTTGGAATATTAAGCTGGGTTATCACAATTTGATTTGATTTAAATAAAAAATATGCATGTATACAAATAAAAATTAAAGAAAAAAAAAAAAAATTAGTTTTAAGAATTCTTCATTAATTATTCTTTCTCTGTACCATAGTGCGATTTTCCAATATTTATACAATTTGACTACATTCATCTCATTTAGTTCTGTAAGAACTTCTTCTTCAGACAAAAAGTCACTTCCAAGGATGCTTCTTCTGGACTCTCTTAGAGTTGGACACTTCCCTACGAAATAAAAAATGTCTTCTCTTTCCCTTAAGTTACAGATGCTGCACTCCAATGGTAAATCTGGTCTGTGTGGTATGAAGTTAAGGTTGAGTAATTCACTGCGAAGTCTGGTCATTGTCGATATTGCGCTTGTACTATTCTCGTCACGGAAATAGTTTCTGCCTTTCAGATTATGGCTAAGCCTGCTGTATATTCGCCTATATATGAAATTTGAAGCTTCTTGCACATATTCGGCTCTAAACTTCTCGTCCATCTTCAATATTACTTCGTACAGGATGGTTTTACAGTTCGATATGTTTTCAATGATTAAAGTAAAATTGAGATTACAACTTTCCGCTAGTCTTGACCACTCTCTGCAAAAGCTTTTTTTCTCCTGAATAGCTTTAAGAGCCACTTTCCTAACCAAACGGGACTCAGGCATCTTGATGACATTCAGAAGATAGTCAGCTTGCAGTTTCAATGTTTTGATGAAGAGAGGAGATAGTCCTGTTTCTATCATGAGAACGTAGTTCGGCGTATTCGAAGGTAGGCGAAATATTTTCTAAACATAGTGTGTTAAGAGTTTTTCTACAGTGATATACTTTTTGCAACCCCACATTTGACAACCATACAGAAGTATACTTTCAGTCACCGCTTCAAATACTTTGAACATATGTGAAGAAAAGAAAGAAGGTTGCATAAAGCCATGCTGCTGTCTGCAAATAACATTTTTTGTAAAAAAAGGCTTGGGAAAACGCCTGTTTTGATTGAAAGCTGAAAGAGATATTGAAGTTTGAACATTATTACGGAACGGCATTTCTTTAACAGAATTGGCGGGATTCCATCCGGACCGGACGAAAAGTCATCTTGCAGAAGTGATAAAAATATTTTAGAATTTTGTCACTATGAACAGGGATATTATTAAAATTTACAAAAGTAATTTACTAAAGTAAATACGTAAAGTAGTTTTCATCAATTACTACGGGGGTATCACAGAAAGAGCTTCGAAAATGATTAGCGAAGGCATTACCAATATCGTTAGTATTTTCTAGAGGAGTATCACCAGAAGTAAAGTTCAATGGGTACCCATCAGATTTTTTCTTTGAACTGACAATTCGCCAAAAGCTTTTCGGGTCATTCCTTAAAGAGAAAGAAATCAGTATTAGGTAGTTGCAGTAAAAAGTTTTGGAGAGCGTGTTAAAGTTTTCTAAAAAAACTAAAATAAAAACTATAGTCAGTTGTAGATTGAGTTTTAATGTAAGCTTTCCAGGATTTATTCCTTTTATTTCGCAGAATCTTTAGTTCTTTGGTATACCAAGGCTGATTAAAGCAGGAATTCTTAAGGATTTTTCGGGGAATAATTTTGTTCGTACAATTTTCCGAGATCAAGTAAAAGCATTTTACTGCAACGTCGATACTGTCAGAAGCTGAAAAAAAAACTAAATCGAGCATGCGATTCATAAAGCTTCTTATACAACTTATGTGCTGTAAGTCTGAGGAAATGATATTGTCAAATAAACGAAGCTCTTGTTGAGACGAAGTCAGTGATGCTGCTTGAAAGGATCCGTCTTTAGAAGGGACCCAATTTACTTCTGGCAAATTAAAATCGCCCAATAATAATATATAGCTTTTCAGACAAGACAATTCCATTACATAATCTAAAACTAAAGAGAGCTCAGTATAAGCTGAAACAGGACTCTTTGGAGGAATATAGAAGTTTACGACATAGATTATAGATACTATTTAACTGTACGGATACTTTGACACATAAGACATCAATTGTAAATTGAAAAGGAAAAGTTATTTGAGAAGACATGTAAGTATTTCTTACAGAGATTAATGCACCACCTCCCACATCTTCAGGCTTATCGTAATGACGGTCTTTTCGATATACTGAGAACTAATGGCTAAAAAGCTCAGTGTCCAAATGACTTGGATTGAGCCAGGTTTCAGTTAAGGCAAATATATCATGCGAGAAGACATAAGAGCTAAGATAAAGATTCGTAATTTTTGTACGAAGCCCTCTAATATTTTGGTAAAAGAGGGTAATTCTATTTAGTTTTTTGGCTTAGGTGTCCGTTCAGTTCTTAATTGTTTTTTCCTGCGTAATGTAAACTCTTAAGTGAGTGTACCATCAGGCCAAGAATTACTATTCAAAATAGAGTTACCTAGAGAGGGAAGGAGGAACAACTAACTTAAATGAAGAAACAAAGCTATTGTTTTTTCTGATCTTACTACATTTGATTGACGTAACAGAGGGGATACTCTTTTTATCAACCAGATTCCACAAAACATCTTCCGTAGTGATTTCTGGTTTAAGTCGTGAGATAAAAAGAGATCTTGGTTTGAAAACAGCTTCCATAAGGAAATTTTTTCGCAGAGAAACTGGATCAATTACAGGCTGCGTGTCCATAGAGTCCGAGTTTTCGGTCGTTAACGAAGTGGACTGAATTACATTCTGAGAATTACGTTATGAGAACCCTTATAATGTAATGTAAGAACACAGTGCGAGCATTTAGGAAAATAGGAGAGGATTTGAAAGGAGACACCGATGAACGTTGCTTTTGAATTTTTGTGAATCGTAATACAGGGGAAACACAGAGCCAGGTAAAGCATTCCACATACGGGTGGTGCGACTAAAGTATGAATCTCTATACTTGACTGTATGTACGCCCGAAGTTGGGCTCAAGGTAAAACTGATGAGCATTCCCAGCGAGGCGGGTGTTGCGGCTAAATTGTTTTTGGGGAGGAATTCAACTGGCTACTTCACTAGAGCACTGTTTGTAGAAAAAGCGATAAAAGAGAGTGAGAAAGGCAACGCAACGTTTCGACGATGTTTAAGAGAATCAATTGATTCTACGATTGAACTATCACCTATCAATTTAAACGCTCTATTTTGTACCCTATCAAGTAGGTGCAAAGATGTCTGAGGAGCACCTGACCAGATATGGGAGTTGATTTGCAATAAAACGAATTAATTCTGTAGAACGTTATAAATATATTTAAACGAAATAGTTCAATGAATTTATGTAATAATTTAGTATGAGATTTATACTTATCCAACTGAACTGCATCTAGTGGTGAATGATGTGGCGCGTGCAACGATCTCGATCCAAGTGAACGATTAACAAACTCAGAAGACTAATTCGTAACTTGCTTACACCCACGCATATTAATGGATTGTTGTTGTGAGTTGTGGAATCTAATGCTTAATGAGAACAAACGCTATCAGTGTGCACTCACCACATCATTGACCATTACATGTAAAACAAAAATTCTAAAGATCAAACTGACTGATAACACTCATGCCAAGAAAAGATTTTTGGTAAGAAATTAAGCACAAAGCAAACATGAAAAAAGAGAGCATGAACTTCATAATTAAGTTCCAACTATTAAATTATACAATTGTAATCGATTAAGTAATTAATTGAATAAATGCATTTAATGGAACCTTTCGCATTCAAATTAATTAAGTTTAAAGAATAAATATAAAGAATTGAAAGTTATGTTGTTGAATCTCAAACATTCCGCCCCCCCTGGAACGAGTTTCAGGACACTGGAAGCAAAGCCAACTTCGAGATCGGACGAACAAATGTTTCTGCTGCTGTTCGCACATTGACAACTCGTACCTTTTGATCTGAGCCAGGGTTGACTGAGACTATTCTACCTAAAACCCACTTCGTTGGGGGCAGATTTTTTTCCTTGATTACCACTAAGTCCCCAGGTTTGTAGTTGATGGTGATCTTTTGCCACGTCGGTCGTTCTTGTAGAGATGTCAGATACTCTGCGTGCCAACGCTTCCAAAAGCCCTGTACCATGCTTTGGATATGATTCCAAGTCGACAGCCGGTTAGTAGGTGTTTCAATATGGCTCGGTTCAGGAACTGCAGTGAGTGGTTCACCTACAAGGAAATGAGCTGGGGTTAATGGATTTAAATCGAAATCGGACAATGAACACAAAGGACGAGAGTTTAGTATGGCCTCTACTTATGTTAATAACGTGTATAATTCTTCAAAGGTTAAAATTGATACTCCTATAACGCGCCGCAAATGAAATTTCACTGCTTTGACGCCGTGCCAGCCTCCCATAACCCGCCAAAATGTGGGGCGGAGGGAGGATTAAAATGCCACGATATGCCATCGGAAGCAAGAGCGGCAGCAATTGCGTCGTTGTGTGGGTGTGACATAGCCAGACTATGCATTTACGTTAAGACTCGACGTGCTCCATGAAAGTTCGTCCCGTTGTCGCTGTAGATGTTGCTGCATTTGCCACGGCGCGAAACAAATCTACGCAAGGCTGCGATAAAGGCGTCCGTGGTGAGGTCACTGACCAACTCCAAATGTATGGCTTTTGTCGCCATACAAACAAACGAAGCTATATACGCTTTGGACGTCCTAGCCCTACGACATCTGGATAGTCTAATAGTGAGAGGGCCCGCGTAGTCACATCCTGTATTTGTAAACGGGCGACTTGGTTAGGTTCGGTAGGAAGGAAGGTCCCCCATGAGCTGCTGGCTGGTTCCTTTGCGTTGCATAAAGCACCTTTTACATTTGAAGATTATTTTGCGTATAAGGTTACGGCTACCCAATATCCAATATTGTTGTCGAACGAAGGCAAATGTTTCAGATACTCCTGCATGGAGATATCGATTATGAAAATCTGTAATAATAAGGTTAGATATTGGGTTAGCTTTAGGTAAAATTATAGGATGTTTAATATTGAATGATACGCTTGCGTTTTTGATGCGTCCACCGATGCGAAGTAATCCATCCTTGTCTAAAAATGCTGAGTACTTCAGAAGTCTTGATTTAGCAGGTAGTGTTCCCTTTTTTCGCAAATGTACAATCTCATCTTCAAAAAATGCCAACTGAACGGATCTTAGGATGACGTTCCTTGCCTTTTGAAGTTCAGCATATCTTAGGCTGTCTACAGCTCGAGGATACCTTTTTGGTTGAAGATTAGACACATACCTTAAGATGTATGCAATTATACGCTGCAGACGATTCCAACACGAAATTTTCTCAATTAGCTCGTGCACGATAGTTCCATCAAACGAAGTGACTAGTACATGTTTTGCAACTGATCGCTCTTCGGTTTTAATTGCTTCGTCATCTAAAGTGGTTTTACAAAGATTCGAGTTTGGCCACCGGTCTTCAGACTCGACAAGCCAGGATGGCCCGGTCCACCAAAGATTGTGACTGAACAGAGTTGAAGGTGTTACGCCACGTGACGCACAATCAGCAGGATTCCATTCAGAAGATACATGTCGCCAGGCAGATCTAGGTAGGGTTTCTAAGATATCGGCCGTTCTATTGGCAACGAAGGTAGCCCACCGGCGAGGTGGGGACGAAAGCCAATGTAAAACGATTTCGGAGTCGCACCACGCAACCGTTCTGGTAATATTAGTTTTGAATGATGATTTAACCAAATTTATTAATCGAGCAAGAAGTACCGCGCCACAGAGTTCAAGTCGGGGAATGGATACCGGTTTTAATGGGGCAACTTTAGTTTTTGCAGCAACGATTACACATTTTACACTTCCATCCTCCGCTTTCGACAGGGCATAAACGACTGCAGAATAAGCAAGCGATGAGGCATCTGAAAAACCGTGAAGCTCAACAATTTCAGATGAAAACACGTTACGCGGAATAGATATCTTTTCAAGGCTTGACAGTTGTTCACGATAGTTCAACCATTTTGTCGCGAGATCAAGGGGAAGGGGATCGTCCCAACCCAAATTCAAATTGGAAGACCAGAGAGTCTGAAACATCATTTTAAAAAGGATCACTGAAGGGGCTAAAAGTCCTAAAGGATCAAAGATACTGGCTATTTCTGAAAGCAAAATTCTTCTTGTTATTGAAGGATATGACTTGGAAGTTTGAAGCCGATAAAAGTACATATCCGATGCGGGATTCCAGTACATTCCCAATATTTTTATAAGTGACGACGAATGTTCAGGATCAACGAAAGAGTATTCGCAGTCCTCTGGATTTTGCTTAGCTAGTAAAGCCCAGCAGTTTGAGCTCCATTTACGAAGCTGAAGCCGTGCTTCCGATAGCAAAGAAATAAGTTCAGCTTGTAACTCTAGTAAGCCTGAAATTGAGTTTCCTCCTGTCAATGACGTCATCAACGTAGACATCACTTAGCAAAATCTGAGCAGCGTTTGGATAAACAGTCTTATAGTCCTTGGCGAGTTGTTGTAGAACGCGTACCGATAAAAAGGGAGCCGATGCAGTACCATAAGTAACAGTTCGAAGTCTATAATGCTCAACTGGATTATTTGGGTTTAGCCGCCAGACGATAAGTTGGTAATCACAGTCCTTTTCACTTACCCAAATTTGTCTAAACATTTTTACAATGTCGGCGGTGAACACATAACGATGTTGCCGAAACCGTAGGCAAACACCAATAAGATCGCGTTGTATAGCCGGACCGATTAACAAATTACTATTCAGCGATTGTCCGTTAGAGTCTTTTACAGAGCCATCAAACACGACGCGAAGCTTTGTAGTCGAACTTTCTGGCTTTAACACGGCATGGTGCGGCAAATAAAACTGACACGATGAGTTATTATGAATGTCACCATTAGGTATAAGTTCCATGTGCCCCAGTTCGAGGTACTCTTGCATAAATTTGGAATATTGCCGGTGCAAATCAGGATTATTTCGGAACCGACGCTCCATCGAATAGAGCCGCGAACAGGCTGACGGTAAGGTATCTTCGAATTTTTGTGATTGGCTTTTGAACGGAAGTGAAACAACATATTTTCCATCGGGTGCACGACTAAATGTTTGTTGAAAGTGTTTTTCAGCGTTAACGGCGTCAAGAGGCTTGTGAGGAGGAATATGTTCTAACTCCCAAAAACGCTGGAGAAGAACATCGACATCCAAAGCGGAATGATACGACGATACTTCCAACCTACGATTGGTTGATTCAGCAAATTCTCCGGCGATAACCCAACCAAAAGAAGTGTTTTGGGCGATAGGTTTACCTTGTGGTCCGACGACTTGTTCCGATTTCAAGATTGTCCAAGCTTTATCCGCACCAAGAATAACGTCAACCGCACTCGAGACATTGAAAAAAGGATCTGCTAGATCTTGCTTGCAAAGATAGCCCCAAGTTGATTTATCGAATGACTTGGATGGTAGATCTGAGGTCAATTTGGTCAATACGAATGCATCAACCGTTAAATGACACGAGCTATACCGCGACATAAGCTTTAAAGACACCAACCCTTTGGTGTGTCCAGCCTCGGTTGAACCTAATCCTAACACTGGTATTCGAGCATGAGCCCGACGAAGTCCGAGTTTCTGAACACATGATTCAGATATAAACGATGATTGGGACCCTGTGTCCAATAAAACACGAACATCAATGAGCTGGCTTTGGTTATTTTTAATTTTAGCAAGAATTGTCGGTAAAACTGTATGTTTCCGAAGGCTAAAATCACGCGAATGGTTACCAACCAAGGGTGCAACAGCATCGGAATTAGAGCTCCAAGGGGACTGAGTTTGACACGAATCTGATGGCGACGACAATTGATCTAATGACGAAGGAGCAACTGAAGTTGAAGAAACGTTCGAATTCTCTTCATGAACCAAATAATGATGACGCGCTTTACATACACGACACCGAAACGTCGAACGGCATTTTTTTACGGAATGACCTGATCGAAGGCAATTAAAGCAAATTAAATTAGTTTTAGTAAAGTTTCTGCGAGATGGAATGTCTAAAGCAAGAAATTTAGAACACTGATACAAGTTATGATTGCTTTTACACATAGGGCATTGCGAACTACCTTCAGCTGGCTTAGCTAGCAATGCTCGGATTGAACTTGTCTGCTTTCCACGCGATGTGGACGAACTATTTAGAGACTGGCATGACTCTAGTGCATCGCACCGTTTCTCAAGGAAGTCAATAAACGCGGATATTGTCATATCTTCCCGACACCCGACCTCTTCCGCCCATGCAAACTTCGTTTCAATATCTAACTTATTGAGCAAAATAAAAATTAACCACGGATCGCGACTGTTTTTGGATATTGCATTTAAGCCCCGAATCACCTCATCAGCACCGTCCGTTATCTTACGAAGAGTTTGCGTATTTGGAGCATTAATTGAAGGAAGGGATATAAATGTCTGTACGAGGGACTGAACGATTAAATTTGCCCGATCGAACCGTTTCTCTAGCCTATCCCAAGCTTCAATATAATTGACCTCTGACACCTTAATATGCTGGATAACGTCGGCTGCAGTCCCGCTCAAAAAAGACTTTAAATACTGGAATTTGTGAATGGACGATAAATTTTTTTTTGAATCCACCGAGCTTATAAATAGATCACGAAAGGATGGCCAGTCCTTATAGTCACCCGAAAATTTTGGAATCACTATTGGTGGCAGTTTAATTTTACCAGGTCTTTCCGAGTCATCTAATGATTTTAAAAACTCGCTTTGTTCATTTGCAATACGTTCTAACACTGAATTATTTGATTTTTGAACATTTCTTTCCCGTATCGCTTCAGTCAATCCCGCGTGCGCCTGAAAATATTTGTCTTCATATATACCGAAATCGTTATTAAAATCTTCTGCTTCACTTTCGTCTATAAATTGCAGACATTCATTATGCATAGCAGTGAATTCCTGCCATGCTGCATTCACCCTATCCAAACGAATTTCTAGCATCTCTAACGATGTCACCTGCTCAATGGATGCTATGAATTCAACCGCACGAGTTAAAGTTGCTTTTGCTAGACCACGCTTTTGCTTTAACGCATTCATATTTCACAAATATAAAAGTTCGAAGGTAAAATATGAAACGATAAAATAAGCAATTAAACCCAACGCAAAATGTCTCAACAATAGTTAATTGCTCCCGTATAGGTACTTATCTTGTATATTCAATTCATACATATAATTTGTCATGCGGTATTTAAGCACGGTGATCACGCGCACACGAGGTTTTCTGTCTTACCAAAAATTACCACGAAAAGTCCACGAATTTGCACTACCTTTCAACCACAAAAATATTAAACCCGATTCAGTTTATAAATCCCAGCTTGAAGGACCAATGATTTGCAATAAAACGAATTAATTCTGTAGAACGTTATAAATATATTTAAACGAAATAGTTCAATGAATTTATGTAATAATTTAGTATGAGATTTATACTTATCCAACTGAACTGCATTTAGTGGTGAATGATGTGGCGCGTGCAACGATCTCGATCCAAGTGAACGATTAACAAACTCAGAAGACTAATTCGTAACTTGCTTACACCCACGCATATTAATGGATTGTTGTTGTGAGTTGTGGAATCTAGTGCTTAATGAGAACAAACGCTATCAGTGTGCACTCACCACATCATTGACCATTACATGTAAAACAAAAATTCTAAAGATCAAACTGATTGATAACACTCATACCAAGAAAAGATTTTTGGTAAGAAATTAAGCACAAAGCAAACATGAAAAAAGAGAGCATGAACTTCATAATTAAGTTCCAACTAAATTATACAATTGTCATCGATTAAGTAATTAATTGAATAAATGCATTTAATGGAACCTTTCGCATTCAAATTAATTAAGTTTAAAGAATAAATATAAAGAATTGAAAGTTATGTTGTTGAATCTCAAACAGGAGTTATACTCTAGTTTTGGTTGGATGAAGGCCTTTGTAGCCAGATCAGAAGGGGTGAAGAACTTCCTGCATCGTCTCAAGAAGCCTAAGCATTAAGTAGCGTTTTTGGCGACTTCAAATATGTGGTCATTCCAACGAAGATCATCGTTTACACACATACCAAGTACTGACAGCTTTCCGGTTTCTTGGTTGCAGGTATCATTCATGGATAATGGCAATGGGGGAATGTTGAGCTTCAACGACAAGAGACAGCATTGAGTTTTCGAAGCATTGAATTCTACTCGGTTTATATGACCCCATGTAACAATGCTGTCAAGGTCAGAATTGAGCTTATCATACGCAACCGTTGTAGTTCTACATCCGAAGAGCAGGGACGTGAATTTTTAAACGAATATGAAAAGCTGAGGGTCAAATCGTCAGCAAAACAATTAAGCGGATTAGAAGTTTCAGACAAGAGATCATTAATGAAAATGAGAAAGAGAGTCGGAGACAAAACGGAGCCCTGGGGCACACCAGCATTTATGAAGTGGGTATCAGACTTGAAGCCATTCAATACAACTTGTATTGAACGGTCGGAAAGGTAATTTCTAATCCAACGAAGAAGAGACTCATCGATACCAAAAGCACGCATTTTCGATAAAAGAGCCTGATGCCAAACTCTATCAAATGCTTTAGAAATATCAAGCGCAATAATCTTACTTTCTCCAAAACAATGTAAAGATTGGTTTCACTATTCTGTAAGATATGCCATCAAATCACCAGTGAACCGTCTGCTACGAGAGCCGTACTGACGGTCATTAAGAAACTTTCGTTCTTCAAGATATTTCATAAGCTGACGGCTTATCAACGTTTCCATGACCTTGGAAAGAAGGGATATTAGTGCAATTGGACGTTAATTGGAAGGGGAGAAAGATTCGCCATTTTTAGGGACCGGCTAAACAAATGCAGTTTTCCATCTGCTCGGAAAAATCGCAGCAGAATAGGAAAGATGGAAAAGTTTACGCAGTGGTTTCGTCAGCGTAGAAGAACACCTCTTCAGAATAACGGCGGGGATACCATCTGGACCAGCGGATCTATATATATTGAGATCTTTGAGGACTCTCGCAACCGAGCGAGTTCGAAAAAAAAATCTGCTTCATCACAGAATCAACAGACTCGAGCTCAGGTGGAGCCAATATGCTATCAGGTAGTGTTGAGTTTGCAGCAAATTGAGTTGCTAGTAAATTCGCTTTATCGATGGAACTGACATACGGAGAGTCACTGAAAACTAGCGTAGAAACCGATGACGTGGTTGAGTCCTTAACGTTCTTAACAAAATATCAAAAACGTTTGCTTCCCTTTGGACACCACAGTATCTTTTGCCTTACTTTTTGGTAATGCAAAAACTTGGCCTTCTGTATATGAGCATTACAGACATTTCTGGCCCGTTTAAAAAAATTTTGGTTTCCTGCAGTTGGGTTGTCTTTATATTTTCGTAAACTACTTTCTGTATCCCTAATCGCCTCTTTGCAGCTTAAATCAAAGCACTTATTCTCTTTGGGGATGATACTTTTTGTTCTGTGAGGAACAAAATTTCTCATGCCGTTGAGATTTACATTAGATATCATATTACCTGATTCATCAACGTTTCCGTCGAGAAAGCACAATGACCAATTAAAACTTCGAAAGAAATTATTCAGGCCGTCCCAATTGGCTTTCTCATATTGCCACACAGTTCTTTTAGGGACTTTATCTTTTTTTACCGTGACGGAAAACGAAAAATCTACCGATATGACACAATGGTCCGATCTGCCTAGAGGAGATGATACTAAAACCCAGTATTTTTCGGGATGACAAGTGAGAAATAAGTCAAGATTGTTGGCCGCATGACCTTCAATATCTGGAACCCGAGTGAGCTCATACACAAGTTGAGTTAATTCGTTAAACTCAGCGCAGATCTCAACACACTTTCCTTCGGGTGTTGTCTGGCCAGATTGTCGAAGCCAACCAGAATTGTGTGAATTGAAATTGCCCACAATTGGGATTTCAGTGTGAGGATAAAGGGAGACAATTCTTATTATGGACTCAGATAGCGTCATCAAACTCGTTAGAGGTTGAATTGCTATCTAAATTAGGGCTTCTATAGATAAAACAATAATGAATGATTTGCTTACGGACGGTGAATTTTAACCACATGAAATTAAAGTTCGTATTAGAACAAAGGCCGTATTGTGGTAGAAGTTGGTAAGCAATATCATGTCTTACATAAACGGCGAGGCCATGGGAGGAAAAGAATAAAGGCACTAAGCTATATCCCGGCAGGTTAAACTCTGTGGGATCAGAATCAACACCCACCTGTGTTTCACTCAGTGCCAAAACAGCTGGCCTGCCTTTTGCAGTGTGAGCGTACACAGCAAAGAAATTCTATCGCAACCCCCTAATGTTGCTAAAATCGACCCGAAATTTACCCGACATTACAATTCACAAAAACACACAAAACAAAATACAGAACGCAGCCGCAATCTTAGTATAATCAACAAGTGGAGATATGGTTAGAAAACCAAACCAAATTACTAGCGGCGTTATGCCCAGCCAGCAACTTGATTTGATTCACCAACGGGATCAACACCGTTGATCTTACTATCCACCTAGCAAACCCACAGCCTCATTACCGGCACACACTGCTTCCAAATGATAAGGAAACATCGATTAGAAGAAATGTGTGCAGCCAACAAGACTATGAGAGTGGTGTTAGAAAAGATAAGAAGGTGAGCACTAAGTGTTGGGTCTATTACAGGTTTTTTTTTTTTTTTTGATTAATTTTCGCAGCACAGGCACAGCGCACTGAACAATTTTTGCACGAGAATTTTTATTTTTTTTTTCTTGCGGCGCGCCGCGGCGGTACGGAAGGAAAAATTAATAGATTTGGATTTGACTATTATTGTTTTAATTGTTTTCTTTTTTTCTGATTTTTTATTTTTTGTGTGGAGGAAAGAGCAGCACAGATTTTAATTTTGCGGTCACTTAGCGCGGCGCGTGTTTACGCGTTCGATAATAGATCTACACGACGACGCTTAGGAGGAGGACTAGAGTTTTGATTAAGTACTAAGCCATCAGGATTTCTTTTTGAGCTTTTGGATGAAGCTAAGGCCGAGCTGGCAGCAGAAGTCGTTTGTTGTTAAAGCATTGCCTTCATCTAAGTTGTTAGTGACATCTTCTTCGTTACGATAAAGTACTTTCTTCACCTATCACTTCATATGGCGTATTTCAATACTTCCTAAACGATTTTTTGCAAGTCAGAATAATCTTGCATGCAATTGCTGGTGACAGTCTCAAGTTGTTTAGACAAGAAAATTTTTCTATACATTTTGTACGAGCCTTCTTGTTTTCTTGTGAGCCCTCAAAAATCTTTGCTGTGCTTCAGTTTGTTCAAATTGATGTGGAATAACTGTTGTTACCAAATTTTTTGTCCATAACTAATGTCTCCTTATATTAAAGCACTCGGAAACGGCCTCCATCTATCTTCTCATCTGGTTGCTAAAGAGCTATTTCTTAGAACCCTTGCATCGTGAACGAATCCAGGCTAGCATGTATACAAACATGGCATTATTTGAATGGTCACTATTTTTATCCACAAACGCTGATTCATTTACAGTTGGTACATCAATTTTTTTTTAAAGAGCTATCGACAATGTTAATAACACAAGCTTGATTCCTAAAATATATAAAACGCTGAGCAATCAGTATTGCTCTTCTTCTTTTCATTTCCGGTGTTACGAGTAGTGATCTTAAAGCGAACTAGTAATCCGCCTGTGGGGTACGCCGTATACCGTATAATAAAACAATATTGTAGTTTAGCAGAATTCTTCTCCCATAAGATGTTCTGCTGTCAGAATGCAAAATCTTTTAACTCAACGCTGAATTAGATTTTTTGACACTCTGTCCATCACCAACTATATGATATATGATACTGGGCTCCACACACATAAAACTTGGGTATTAGCAAGGCATGATTTCTTTTTGTTAGATGCTGAAGATGGTCGATGGCCGCTGGTACCCGTGGCGTGATGGCTAGCTCGTCTGCTGTTATGCCAGGGGTTCGTGATTCGAATCAAAACAGTAGCAAAAATATTTTTCAACGAGTTTCGCGTTTCGCGAGGACTGGGTAAGTCTTCCGAATTTAAATCCATTGTCATATAAAGCGCTTTCTCGATTAGTCGTTTGGAACCGGCAGAAAATTGTAGATCCTCTCCATTCCTTTATAAGACAAAGTTGTGATAAATGCGCTAGGACCTGGCGCTCCTCGCTCTGTGGCGCCAACCTATTTTTTTCGGTGCAGTGCAATAAGGCTCGCGGCATTAAGACCTGCGGGTCTTATTTCCTCTTTGTTTTGGAAGTAAGGCCCACGGGTGCTATTTCCATGATAAAATGGCAGTAAGAGCCGCGGGCCTCAGCTCCCTTTTTGGCGAACTCAAATACCATTTCGTAATGAAAGAAGTCTCACCGTTTGCACTTAAACTTATTTTCAATGTGAATAAACTGGCACAGGGACGTAACTCCACTAGACAAAAGTCCATGCTCTGATTGTGGATTTTGACATACCAAAGAGGAACACACGTATATAAGAAATATCTTTGGAGCTATAGGTGTGTTTTTTTTCTCAAGCCTATAAAGGCTTGATCAAATAGAGAAAAAAAACACGATTAAGCAATTTGGTAGCACTACGTATTTGGCATATTGTGACGTTTCAGTGCAAGCGTCAAAATAAATAAATAAAAAATAATCGAAAGCTAAATAAAATTTATCAACGATAAAGGATAAACATCTATCAGTTCTTGCATATAATTGATCCCAAGTAAGTCAAGCAACGAAACTAAAATATAAATTACTAATTACTATTGCTTTTAGTAAAAGCAACAAGGAGAAGATTCTACTCGAAGCCAAGAACCGACTTGACAATCTAGTTTCTAATAAATTTCTCAAAATATCCAAGGAATAGGAGAATCCTTATCTACGCAGGAATTTATCGAAACTTATACCTAGGTACTATGAATATCTCAATGAATTAAAGTTATAGGGTTGGAAAGATTTACAGGAAAGAAAGAAATTCAATTTTACAACCGAGCCGAAAAATTAAGAAGAATAAAAGGTAACTCGCACTATTTGTTTATAGTTTTACATAGATTTGAAATAATAACCATTGCAAATTCTTAGGACTGCTAGGGAATTGTGAATTTGGAAGGAAACTCTATATATCAGAGCGTTAAGATCAAACATGTTTGCTACAATGTCAAAGTCCGAGGGAAGAAGCAGGACGTCGTGGAACAATGACTGACGCAAAACCAGAGGACTTTGATGAAGTTTTCTTTAGAAAATACTCATAGAATATGCACTTGGCTTTGCTTTTGTAACAGGTTTAATAAACAACTTCGGAGAGATTTTCTTCCCTGGTTAATTTTGTACACCTATATTTGCTTCAATTTAGTTTGAAAACTGAAAATTAGAAAATTGCAACTCCCCGCAAGTATAAATCAAAATAAAAAAAAGTTGGCAGCTCTGTCCGAACTAGCAAAGTCTGTGAAATTAAGAGCTTCTGCGAAAAAATTTTTGTTTTTACATTAAAACCCGTTTGTGTTTCAAAAGTAAATAGTTTTCATAAAGCTAATCAATTGAAAATCATTTTGAGTAAAAATCTTTGGGTGAGTTTCAATTCAAACAATATTATTAGAAGTTTTACGATGCGTCGATCACCCGTATTGAAAGAATTAAACCCATCAAAAAGACCATTTACGGATTTGTCATTGTCGCCGGCAAAATCTACAACATCCAGTAAAGCTGAAAACAATACGCCTGTTGGTAATTTACCATTCTCGGATTTGGAAAAAATTTTCCAAAACTCGATGGCGAAATTGCTGGATGTCAAGCTGAAGGACGTCGCAACAAAGGCTGACATTGAGGAAATCAGCGCTGAGATTTCTGCTTTGAAACAAAACAATGAAGACCTGACGGAAAAACTAAACAAAATGGAGTCAAAGTGTGTTTTGCTTGAAAAACAAATTGAAGTGCTGGAAAAAAAGTCAAACGAGAAGAATTTGGTCGTGCATCTTCAACCTGCAATGCCCAATGAAACTCAGGATGCGGTGGAGAGAGCTAAATCAATTTGTTTGAATCTATTGCAGACTACGAACAACTCTAAGATAAGTTCTGCACGTCAAGTTGGCTCGAGAGGAAGAACTTCCAATGTGATAGTAGAAATGTCTTGCAAGGAAGATGTATTTCAAATACTGCGAGCTAAAACAAAATTAATAAATACTGGGACAACACTACACAAAGACTATCCGGCAGCTGCGAGAGAGAGAAGAAGACGTTTGAACAAACTAAGAACACATTTAACTTCAAAAAACAAGAACATAAATAGCCAAATAAGAGGCGAAACGCTATTTATTAATCAAAAAAAGTTTTATTTCGATAGAAATGACAATTTGGTTTCGGATGCAAATGATGGTTTGGTGATGCTGCAACAGCTGGCGGGTGACACTTTTGATCTGACAGCTTTACTAGAGGACAGACATGTTTATGGTGGAAGCCAAAGGCAAGATGACATCAGGCCTTCTCAAACTGTGGAGAGTGTTTGCACGAGACGTTTTTAGTTGTAATGCCGTCTGCCATACTAAAAATAATTTAGAAACAACTTTTAAAAATAAAACTGCTTTTAGAACTTTTAAATATAAAATTCTTTCCTATAACGTAGCAGGATTAAATAATAAGTCTATTTTTACTGATTTTTATATATTTGTAAATCAATTTGAATTTGTGTTTCTGTATGAAACTTTTGTAACTGATACTAACTTAAGTAATTTTGAAAGTAAATTTGTTAATTTTGAATTTATCTGGGTACCCGCTATTAGATTGCATTCAAGAGGTAGAGCAAGTGGAGGATGTTATTTCGGCTGGAAAAAGACATCCAAAATATTAAATGTTCTTTTGAGGTATGTGAAGGTGTTATGTATGTCAAACTACAAATTAGTGGGAACTTCTATCGCATTTTACCAATTTACATCAACTGCAACCAATGGAACAACGATTTTGAAGTGCTGGAAAAAGTGATGTCACAAGGCAAAACATCTGATATTTTGATAGTAGGTGACCTTAATGCTAGGATTGGCAGAGAAAACGGATACGAAAACAACGCACTAGGAATTGAACGAAAATCTAAGGATACAATTTGTAACACAAGAGGCATAAGGCTAATTGATCTCTGCAATTCCTATGGATTAAGGATTCTTAATGGTACAACGTTGTCGGATATGGAGGGAGAGTTCACATTCATTGGAGGCCAGGGAAGCTCTGTAATTGACTATTGTCTCATAGGCAGCGAATGGACAAACCTTTTTGCAGATATGAAAATTGAAAGTGTATTGTATTCCGATCACTTACCGATGGTCTTGACTTTCGAGAACACTGAAATGGAAGCTGGAGAAATTAGAGCGATCAATACTTTCCCTAAATTAAAATGGAAACAAGTAAAAGCAGTAAACTACCAGACAATGCTGGAAAGGGGACTAGAAGAACAAGCAAATTGTGACCTTGGTCTACTGGATCAAATTATCAAAGCTTCTTACCCAACTGTTACTCCTAATGGTGACACCTGGAAAAATTATACTCGACCTTGGTTTGATGGTGAGTGTGTAAAAGTTAGAGAAAAATCGTTCGGTTGGCTGAGAGCCTACAGGTCTTCAAGTGATAACCATTTTAAAAATCAGTACTTACTAGCCAACAGTTTCTACAAAGCAATATGTAAAAGAAAAAAAGCAGAGTACTTCGAAGCTGAATCTAGGCGATTAGCTCTTTGTCGGATTTCAAAAGAATTCTGGAACCTAGCAAGGCACCTCAACGGAAAAATATGGACCATTCACCGTAGTATCAGTCCAAGTCTCTTAGCAACGCACTTCGAAACCTTGTTAAACCCTGGTCAAGAGGAACTTAATTTCCATTACAATACTCCACGCGTTTTAAACGAAGTACTGGATGCTGGAATAAGTCAGGAAGAAGTGATTTCGGTAGTTATATATAATAATAATAATGGCATATCTGCCGAGTTCTATAAATATGGCACACTGGAACTTGTCAACAGGTTGACAGATATTTTTAACAACGTTATGGAAACCGGTTTTATACCTCAAGAATTCAAGGAATCCATTATTTTCCCGGTTCATAAGAAAGGAAGTTTATCCGAATTAACCAATTATAGAGGTATATCTTTTTTAAATGCTTCTTACAAAATTTTCACGCTAATTTTACAAAAACGCTTGAATAAATGGATCGAGGAATACAAACTTTTGAAAGAGTTTCAGGCAGGTTTTAGAGCAGGTTACTCGACAATTGACCATATCTTCGTCCTTAAAAGCATTGCGGAGTCATATCTCCATAAAAGCAAGAAATTGTATACGTTTTTTATCGATTTCAAATCAGCATTCGATATGGTGAATAGGCAAGCGCTAATTTACAAGCTTTACGGTATCGGTATGTCATGGAAGTTTGGAAGAGTAATTGAAAATCTATACGATGACACAACAGCAAAGGTATGGAATGTTGAAGAACTTTCAAGAGGATTTAAGACAAAAACTGGTGTCAGACAGGGTTGTACATTGAGTCCAAGCCTATTTGCCTTATTTATTGAGGACCTTGTAGACTTCTTACCCTGTGGTATCGATTACGCTGGACATTCGATAAAAGCACTGCTTTTTGCGGATGACATTGTTCTTTTGGCATCCTCGCCTGAATCGTTACAGTTAATGATAAATCGTTTATATCAATACTACAAGCTGTGGAGTTTGATTTTGAATTTAGAGGAGTCTAAGATTTTGATATTCCGAAGTGGAGGAGGCCGAAACTGTGCGAACGAAAAATGGCATTACAATGGTGAGTCCATTGAAGTTGTCACGCAGTTTAAGTATTTAGGAGTGTACTTCATGCGAAACTTAAGTATGGAGAACCATTTAAAAGAGAAACTCCAGAAGGCTAAAGCCGCAATCAACGCAACTTGGAATAAGTGTTTCTACAACAAAAGTATCACCCATAGTAGTAAGTACAAGATATTTGAGGCAATATCAAGGTCAGTTTTGTTTTACGCAGTTCAAACTTGGTGAGCGAAACAGTATGAATCCGTGGAAAAACTTCTTCGATACTATATCAAGCGAATTTTTCAATTGCCGCACAACACGCCCAATTACGTGATTATGTTGGAAACAGGTTTATCTCCTCTTTTCATCCAAACCCTAAAGATGCAAGTGGATTATATCTTGAAAGTTATGAAGATGGATAATCACCGGCTTCCAAAGATAGCAGCTCTTCAAGTTATTCAAACGAAAACCAGCTGGTATGGTGATTGGATGGAGTTAGCTAGAAACGTTGGAATGGAATTGAATCTCGACTGTTCTAATATAGATGCAATGAAAGTCGCTCTCTATCAACTTATTTCTATGGCAGACATAAATCAGAGGGAGAAATATATGAACGATGCCACTGGATCCATATACAGACAACTTTACTCTAAGTTAAACCACAATTTGGAAGAAAGGAATTATTTTACAGACGGCAACAGCATTGCCGAAATATCAATGATGTTAAAGCTGCGAGGAGAACTTATTCAACTTAACTTCGTGCCACATAGGGAGGACCTACCCATAATTTGCTCATTATGTAATATGGAGGAAAGAGAGGATATATTCCACTTTATGGGAAAATGTCCAATTTTCAAGGAAATAAGAAGAAACGCCTTTGGAAGTAATATCTTAACGCAAAATCAAGTTGTAGACTTGCTCAATAACATGGATGTGAAAAAATTATTCAGTTACTGCAGATTAGCTTTAACTTATAGAAACAAAATTATAAACGAATGTTTTTAAAGTATATATCAGTATCAGTATTAAAAGTAGGAGCTAAAATCTTTTTTTCATTAAAAATTTTGCAATTGTTTTTTGTTCTGTCAACCAGGCAGACGGCAGTAAAGCCATGCTTTTGTTATTTTTGTTAATTTGTATGAATCTGGAAACAACCTTAACAAATAAAAATAAATAATAATAATAATAAATATAAATCAAAATAACCAGCCGATAAAAACAAAACGCTCAAAGTATCATCATGGTGGTTAAATATTTAGTTTACCTATATCACATAACATAAACATGAATCACTATCTATAATCAAACATTTCACCCTTTAGCTTTGGGTATCCCTCCCTCGAATCCTCTTAGACTATGGTGTTTAGATCTTAAAACTTATCAATTTGCATTGGCATGAAATTCATGTTGGAAAGCTCATTAGTCCATGCAGCTACATCAACTGATGTCAGTACTTCTGTGAGCTGTGACCGATGTGTAATACCTTCACAAAAATTAAAAAGAGAGTAGAATTGATGAAAGTAGACTTCAGTAAAATCAAAAACTTGAACTCGCTCTTCAAGAATCCTCTGGACAATGTTTTTATCCAGTTTTTCTCTGAGTCCGTCCTGAATACTTTCACCGGCTTAAGCATCATCTCTACGTAGCCATAGTCTAGTGTTGGGTTGTTTTTTCGTAACTGATAAGCCTCCTGTTGCTCCACTTGCAAATTTGGATGCATATCTTATGTTGTGAAAACTCTTACGACACCTTCACTATGTCTCGTGACAATGTCTTCATTTTTCAGGCAAGTAACAGACACACACTAATGCTGTTGTTGTTATTGGGGCTGTTGCAGTTGTTGCCATTATTGTCGTGGAATTGCCTGCTGTTGTAATTGTTGCATCTGTTGTTGGGTCACTGCATATTGCAGCCATTGGGTTCATTTGTGAACCTTGTTTTGGCTGTTGCTTCTGTTGTTGTTGTTGGAGCTGTTGCAGTTGGATACATTTCATTCCAGCTTCTGCATCGCCTTCATACAAATCAAAGGCAAACAGGCCAGCACCATCGTCGTCATCAGCTTTGTTTTGAGTTGTAGCAGGGGCAGCATTTACCGGAAATTTATAAGTTCTCATGTCCATTGAAGACAATTTATTTAAGTTCTAGATTTTTTACACAATTTTCGGGTTGAATGCAATGATTCACGGAAGAAAATTTAATTGCAAGAAGAAAAAATTACACAAAGAACTAAATTGCACGGGATGTCTATTGAATTGAGAAATAAGAAATGTCATTTTGTACATCAGGTGTGTTCGGTGAGTTTACAAATTGTTAATTTTTGTTAACTAACAAACATAAAATTGTTCACAATTGTTAGCATATGTATGAATTTGTAGCTACACCAAACGCACCCAATGAAAGCCTTCGCAATTTTCGATAACATTTCCAAAAAATAGTTTGGTAGCACATTTTTGTTATCGGGCTAAGGAAATAAGACTGAATAAATTATGAGGCTAAGGGAAGCCCAGATAGCTAAATTTTTGTTGTATTAAGCACGTGAATTTTTTTAAGCCGTATAGGCTTGAGAAAAAAAAACGCACCATATGAATCATACTATCGCCTTATTACGATTGTCAAAGATCAATTAATTGATAATTTATTAAATTTGTCAATCAATCGGTTTTACGGTATTATGAACAGCGATTGACAAATTTTTGACTCATTGTGAATATTAAAAAAAAATTATTGGGAATAGTACGCAATTCGTTTGACATTTCACTTCATCTCATTTCTCATCACTTACTGAGATTTTTGTTAAAGACGAATGCTTTTGGGATAAATTTAAATTCGTTTTGTGTGTGGACAGTGGAAATTGTAGTTTTCTTGAGAGTGCTCCGTTGCTCTCGCATAATCGTCACTTGAATTACGTTTTTTTCGATAATAAAATCCAACTAAATCGTAGTTCTTCGAAATTTCACCCAACAGTACAATTACCTTGTAAACTTGGCACAGACGCTACCGAGACGGGTGGCAGAGCTGTAAATTTCTTGTGCGTTGTCAGTATTCTCATCTGAATATCATAAAACAAATTGCCACAATCATCGGCGAGCCACATGTAAATTGCACAACAATTTAAAATATTTCGTGTTAGCGACGTTTGTCTGTACAAATTCTTTTTTTCGTACAAAATCACCGTCGAAGCGTCTTTAGTTTCTATCAGCTTGTACAAGTACAAGGAGGAACAAAGAAGGCGCAAATAAAAGAAGTTTATTCTTATAGCCCATACGTTGCGAGCGAGCAAACGCCACCGTCACTGTAGCCGCGGAGGATAGCACAACACCATCAGCTCCAAGTAGCAGTAATCTGAAAGGAAAAGGATCGAGAGCAGCTTAAGGTACTCCAACTTATGCTTTTGGGAATCGAATTTAATGTTCTTTAATTAATTCTTCTTTTATGTTTTTTTTTGTCAAAATAAAATATTCTCTTCAATAGAAAATGGTTCTTATTTGTTTATTTGTTCTTTTCTTTTTTACATAAATCTTGATATCGAATCCCTTATTCGGTTTCCCTCAGTACATATATTTGTTCGTCCAAATCCAGAGGGTTAGAAGCATCGCATAAGTTTTTTCGAATGATTTCTTGCCTAGGATGATCTTCTTCCTCAATATCATATTCACCGAAAAAAATTTCTACCGTAGACATTTTTTTAACAAAAATTAATCAATTAAATAAGCCAATGGATTATTTACCAACTACAAATTTGGGATTGACTGAAAAATTGATAGATATCAAAAATTTTGACAACCATAATACCGCGAAAAAACGATCAATGTCGTTCACAATAGACCACAAAAAGGTATTTCATTCACTGCTCATCAAAATCTTTGATCTTTGTCAACTATAATACCGCTTTATCAATTTTATTGATAAACGAACATATTTATCAAGTATCGTATTGATATTTGATAACCATAATAGGGCTGTATGTGTTTAGTGCGGTCAATTCGCATTTCAACCGCAAGCACGTATTACACGGAGGCAAATTTTGATCGCTTTGCTTTTTACTCACGGATAGAATAATGAAGCTGAAAGCGAAGCGGAAATAATTTTCTCAAGGGAAAATTTTTATTTTTACACCACACATCCATACTCCCTTGAGGAAGTTTTTCCGCTTCGCTTTCAGCTTCATTATTCTATCCGTGAGTAAAAAGCGAATCGAAGCGAACGAAATTTTCCTTTGGACGGGTGTGGGGTTGAAAATAAAAAATTCGCACGCACAGAACTGAAGAATGTAGCTAAACAAACATTAAGGAAGTAGATTAAGTTATTATGTGCGCATAAGAAAGTGGACTGAGCATCCATCCTCCTATGTCACGAAGTGGATGACAACGTGAGCTATGAGATCATATCCAAGGAAAGCTGAAATAAGTTTCCAAATTTTGGAGCTTTAATTTTCGGTACCTCAAAATGTTGTTTTCTTTAAATAAAAAGAAACTAGAATATACGCATTTGGCGCATCCGCTATGTTCGTAATTCTTTCTAAGAAGGAAAACTAATTTTAAGATCCCATGTGCATCAGACTCATATAAATGCTGCTTCAAAATGGCAACAAAAGACATGGGCCTTAATTCTTTTCTTTGGTGGGTCTTAATGCCATTTCAAAGTGGAAACAAAGCCAGTGGGTGTTATTTCCATTTTTTTGGGCAATAAGACCCACGGGTCTTATTGCCGCGGGGCTTATTGCATTGCACCAATTTTTTCATTGAAAATCACTTAATGCAGGAAAAAAGTTGTTAATTGTGTCTTCAAAAATTCGAGTACAAGGTATACCCAGTACTGCATTTCAGATACATCATCAATTTCATTTGAAAATATAATACTTTAGCATTTTAATTCAACTTGTCATTTTTCGACCGAAACTTGATTGCATGTCACAACTTCTGTCAATTACGTACAGACAAAACTGTTATTTTGTACTACTATTTCTGTTCAAAAAAAATTGTCTACAAATCTGTTCAACAGATTTGTAGACATTTTTTTTCGTACAGTTTTCAAAAAATCCCTGACAATTTATTGTCATCACAATTTTTGTATGGTCCGAAACTACGACAATTGGGACAGATTTTCCGATAACTCCACAAAACAGTAAATTTTTGTTCTACTCGTTTTCGGACATGTTGAAATACAATATGCAGGCTGCATTTGTATATTGTATTTGCTTTGCTACGTGTTTATTGGGAGCACATTTGTAGTGAATCCACTCATCTGCACACGATTGGCATGAGAATTCCGGACCATTTAATGGCTACTGTGATGTCTTTGACTTTATTTCGTTGGACGAAGTCGAGTTCACCATAATTCCAAACAACTACTTTATACCACTTATTTATGAGTTACCAGTTAGTGTAGCTTGAAGCTGAATCTGTGTAGCAAATTGGACCTCGTTGTCTTCGCAGATCTTCAATAACTATAGATGAATCTTTTTTTGCGAATTGCACTTCGATCGCTTTAAAAATCGCTTATGATTGATGACTTTACTGTTCCTCGTTCAATTGACGACTGTAGCACGGCTCGGTTATCAAAAATTGCACGTAATACCTTTTCTTTGCATGTTCAAGGTTCTTACACGCGATCCGCGTATTTTGAGAAATTTTTAAACTTTTTTTGTAAAATTAATATGAATTAAGGATTTATTAAGCTTATCAAATTATTATTACTAGATTATTCGCATTGGTGGTTTTGAAGCTGGTTTGTCTCTGACAAAGATAATCGTCTAAACATTTATTTTGATCGTGAAAAACAACAGCTATTAAATTTTTTTTTTAAAGTCTTTATTTCATCCTAAGACAAGCGTGAGAACATAAAAGTATACACCCTCATCATTTCGGTTTGTACACATGAAAACTCAAAATATTTAGCTATATTTGAGCAACATGCTATTCGATTGTATGTTTCCCACCCTTTAAATCGAATCACGTCAAGGATTGAGTAGTAATTATGCATATTTACAGTCGTATGTCAGAACTAACCCTCTTAGAAGAAGTTTCAAGAAACAAACAACCACCTATTACAATCTTAATCAAGGGTGCGTCAAATTGTTCCGACTGAGCATATCAAATTTCCTTCCTAGGTTCCCTTTCAGAGTTTGACCTTATTTATGACATTTCACTTTTTTTGCTTTGGAGGTAAGACTCACATACACGTAGTTTAATTTGCGATCCAAACTCGGATAACGGGACTTTGTAATAATAATGATTTTGGTTTAAGTATTGTATGTGTCAATTACCATTGTACGTCCCCTTTTTCTTCTGTGAAATTTTATTTTGTTCAATATTTTTTTGCTATCCGAAAGATTTATTTAAGAATCACTAACACTATGCAGCTCTGTGTACAGTGGGCATTATGTTCTATAAGCTAAAGCTTTCGCAATACGAAGATATGGCATAAATGTGACTACGTAATTTATTTCTAAGATCTTGTTTTTAAATAGAAAGGAGAGAATGTTTATTTCATTTGAAAATAGCCCAGTATTTTTGTATACAAATAGAAACTGAAAATAGGGTGTATCCTCTAATAACTTTTTATTGACTCACGCTCTTCGCAACTTATTTATTCAAATCTCTGTAAGTTTTACTAGAACTTTGAGTTTAGTTTATTTATTATTTATTTATTTCATTCATCTATCGAGTTTCCTCTTACAGATTGCTTAAAACTAAAGTAGTTGTATAACTTAATGACTTCAATTCATAAATAAATTTTCATTTAATTGTAATTTAAATATATTTCTTTCAAGACTTAAATCTAAGTTAAGTTAGTTAAACTCGAATGGTAATCATTATGTTACAGAAAAGGTTGAGCCATGGCAATTAATTTGATCAAAAATTAGATGAATGGAATTGTCTGATGCATATTGTCAAAGCCAGAGTCAACTTCTCTAGTTATTTATAAAACTCTAAATCTTTATACCTATAGGAGAAAACAGTTATTTTATAACGGACCTTTCTGACCATAATATCAACCCTGTAAATTGAAGCCAGAATAGAAATTTACTGAATATTAAACCACATATGTGGAATATGTAATTTAAATCAGAATGAAGACGTTTCCAATTCATATTTTGCAAGAAATTTGCAGACCTCGTTTTATTACATGTTATCTTTGGTTAGCATGTCTGTCATGTCACGTCTGTCATGTTACCCGGGTGGCTCGTGATTCGAATCTGGCAAGTCCTCCACAGCCCCGGATCTAGGGGGGGGGGGGGGGGGGGCAAGCCGGGGCCCGTGCCCCGGGAGACAAGTTTAGGGGGCGGCAAAGACAAATTCACTTTAAAAATATTTTTTAGATTGAAATGTTTCATCAGTGAAATTAAGAAAAAAGCTATCGGTAGCGGAATATTGGAAAAATGCTAAATATAAGAAGATGTCAGGAAAACAATGTGCAGATAGTATGAAAAATTGGCTTCGCAGGGGGGGGGGGGGGGGGTGATCCGCCAGTATTTGCTGCATCTTCCGAAGTTGATATTGAAATAGAGGATGTTTTTCGCATGTTCTCGAGCAAGATCAAAAGGATCAAGATTTTTCACAATCTGATTTCATGTTGATGATTTAGATATTGGACAATGTCGTAGCCAATCTTATGATAATGATTAATGAGTCCAATATGGCCGGCATCCGTAAAGGAGAACAAGACAGGATTGCGGAAAGAAATGAACTGGCCGAGTTCGTACCGTGCTTGGCTCACTCCTTAAATCTTGTAGGTCTTCATTCAGCCTCATCATGCCAGGAAGCTATCAACCATTTTGGACTCGTTCAAAAAGTAAAGCTTTTTTGCTGGCTCCACTACTAAGTGGGACATTATGAAAAAATACGTTAAGCCAAATTTGAAAGAAAGTAGTCAGACGAGATGGTCGGCGAAACATGTTGCTGTGAATTCCCTATTAAATAATTTGCCCAGTAGTATTGGATAAATGAGGCTAGAAAAGTAGCTGAAAAAAGTGGTGTTGACCCTATTTTGCAAAAGAAACGAATTCCGAAACATAAAAAACATTTCGATGAGATATATAAATAAGGACATGAGATATGTGAAGACGAATTACAAACACTCCAGCCTGTTCAACTATTTTCTTAAGAAATAATGATGGTATTTGATCGAACCATATCAGAAATTAAAAACGAATTTTGTTTTTAAAGAGCAAGCTCCGCTTTTATTTGGTGACAGAGAAAAAGCTAACGGTTTCTCTCTCTTGCAACAGATCTATGCGCATGATTTGCATGATGCTTTTCTATTAAATAATTTGCCCAGTAGTATTGGATAAATGAGGCTAGAAAAGTAGCTGAAAAAAGTGGTGTTGACCCTATTTTGCAAAAGAAACGAATTCCGAAACATAAAAAACATTTCGATGAGATATATAAATAAGGACATGAGATATGTGAAGACGAATTACAAACACTCCAACCTGTTCAACTATTTTCTTAAGAAATAATGATGGTATTTGATCGAACCATATCAGAAATTAAAAACGGATTTCGTTTTTAAAGAGCAAGCTCCGCTTTTATTTGGTGACATAGAAAAAGCTAACGGTTTCTCTCTCTTGCAACAGTTCTATGCACATGATTTGCATGATGCTTTTCTATTAAATAATTTGCCCAGTAGTATTGGATAAATGAGGCTAGAAAAAAAGCTGAAAAAAGTGGTGTTGACCCTATTTTGCAAAAGAAACGAATTCCGAAACATAAAAAACACTTCGATGATATATATAAATAAGGACATCAGATATGTGAAGACGAATTACAAACACTCCAACCTGTTCAACTATTTTCTAAAGAAATAATGATGGTATTTGATCGAACCATATCAGAAATTAAAAACGGATTTCGTTTTTGAAGAGCAAGCTCCGCTTTTATTTGGTGACATAGAAAAAGCAAACGGTTTCTCTCTCTTGCAACAGATCTATGCGCATGATTTGCATGATGCTTTTCCACATATGTATTTGTATTACCTTGCGAATTTACTCTACGCTTCCCACTACATCGGAAAGCTGAGAAGTTTTAGCAAGCTAAAACTAATAAAAATTTTTTTGCGATCTTCTATGAGCCAGAAACGCTTATCCAGTCTTGCAATATTAGCGATAGAAAATTGAATTGCATTAGAATTAAATTATGACAAGGTTATAGATTTATTTGCTGAACAGAAAACTCGAATAGTAAAATTTTAATTTCAATTGACAAATGCAATAATTAATTTGATTTTTGTTATCACTATAAATTTTTTTATTTTAAGTCCTATCCTGTGCTGTGTATAAAATGTATATCCTACACGTCTGTAAATAAAAAGGATTAGCACAGAAAAAACAGCGGTGGAACGTGGAAGTATTATTAATGGAAGTCTTATGTCCAGTTGACATCTGATGAAATTATAAAGATGATAAAGGCAAAAATAAACATAAGTTGGTAGGGGCGGCATTTTTCTGTATTTGCCCCGCCGAAAAAAACTT
The DNA here is from genome assembly GCA_949752695.1 of Melanostoma scalare. NCBI lineage: Eukaryota > Metazoa > Arthropoda > Insecta > Diptera > Syrphidae > Melanostoma > Melanostoma scalare. The sequence continues at coordinate 79,965,026 of OX456986.1, read as the reverse complement.
AAAATCCGGGGCAGGTCCTCCGAGAAAAGATTCATTGCCTTGAAAAGCGTTTTCTCGACTAGCCGTTCGGAATCGTTAGAAAATTGTTGGCACCCTCCATTCCCTTAAAAGACATGGTTGTAAGAAATGCGTTCGGCGTAGTGTTCCCAGGTCTGTCGCCACCCTATATATCTTACAACAGACTATTTTGCCAGGTTATTTAACGGTCGGTGGGGATTTAAGCTGCTAGTTCTTAAGCTTAACTGTTAGCCCGATTTAAAAAAAAAAAATGTAATTCAGTGAGCTTGCATGTAATAGTTCTGATATATTTAAAGCTTAATACCATAATATTAAAGACCATATTTTCTTATATACCTATAACCGAGTTTTATTGAAATTCTATATTCACTTATATTCACTTAGGCAAAACATCGCTCATGGAAAAACAACAACTCCTAAGTGAATAGCGTAAGTGAAAGAATAACTCACTTAGCTAAGTGAACAACAGGGATGGTTGGTAAATTTCTTTTTTGCAACCCAGAGGTTGGCAGTCTTTGGGTTGTGTTCGTTAATATTTCTGATTTTCGACAACAGATTGAATAAGTCTGTTTCCTTACTTTTGTGCACAGAAATTCACAATCTGTCATATTTCAAGGAGTGGTTGTAAAATTCTCTCAGAAACTCTCTGAAAGACCGTAATTGTCTTAAAAGTAAAGAAACGCCTTGAACAAAACATTCGCAGCAACGCAACGCTTGGAAAAACGTCTGTTTGACAGTTGTTGTATTTGTTTTGGCTGTGCACGACTTCTGTCCACAGACGTTTTAGTGGCAGAAATTCGCAGGGTGGAGAAATTTTTTGCTCTCTCGAGAGCACTCTTTTTTATGCACTGCTACGAAAAATCGCTGTGCTGGAACGGGATTAGTCACATGAGTCACTTGCTAGCTTATGTGGCAGGAGAAGAAATGGGTTTCCCTCTTGTTCTTTATTCCTCTAAGCTTTTGACTGATTTAATTCATAAGTCACTTACTAACTTATGACTTAATGAGTTCTTAATTCACAAACTCGCAACCCTGAAATATATACCTGCATCGAAATCTGAATCCTAATCCGATTCGATTACCCGATCCTAAAAATAAAAATGATACTTTTTAAACACAGCCATTGCGAAAAAAAAATTAAAGTGACATTTGTTTGTTTATTATTTGATGGCCTGCTCATAGAGGAACACATCAAGAACATGATAACAACAATGCTCAGCAGCAGAATCATTAGTTCCGAAATGGGGAACTACAAAACAAGCAGAATGGCCAATAGAGGAACCCTGCAAAGAGGAGTTTTATCTCCCCTACTGTGGAACCTGGTCGTTAACAAATTGTTAATCGACCTAGAGGACGAAGGTTTCAAAACCATAGCCTATGCCGATGATGTAGGAATTGCCGTTTCAGGCAAGCACCCAAAAACCCTAGCTGAGCTGCTACAAACAGCACTTAACAAGCTTAGCAATTGAGCTGTCGATTGTGTTAACTTTCTTATGAAAAATTGAAAACACCATTAATTTGAGTCAACTATTTTATTTTTATTTTGTATGCATTTCGACCGATGTATCGGTCATCTTCAGCAACACGAATGAGTAATACAGTCGTCTTTATAGACGACTGTATTACTCATTCGTGTTGCTTTATTTTCAATTTTTCATAAGAAAGTTAATATATTGGAGTCATCGTAATTGTTCTTTCCCTTAATAATTTATCCTGTAGATTGTGGTCTGAACATCAATCCACACAAAACGGAATAAGTTCTCTTTACGAGGAAATACAGAATTCCGGACTTCAGACCCCCAACTATTAAAGGGGTAACTCTCACACTGTCAAATCAGGCTAAATATCTAGGTCTCATTTTTGACAAAAAACTGACCTGGAAAACCAATATTGATAACTTTAGATTCTTACCGAATCGATCCGACTACACCACCCCCAAGTTTGTGTTTGACAATAATTTAAATACCATACCTTCAAGAGAAGCTTGGGAAAATGGCACTCTTTTGGAAAATAAGGCAATACACTTTTACACCGATGGTTCAGAAACCAGCGAAGGAGTGGGAAGTGGAATCTACTCAGAAAAACTGAACCTCAGTCTTTTCTTTCGCCTACCCGATCATTGTAGTGTGTTCCAAGCGGAAATTCTGGCGATTAAGGAGGTGCTGTCTTGGCTCAAAGAAAACGTCAAATCCTCCACGGATATTCGAATCTTTTCAGACAGCCAAGCTGCCCTTAAATCTCTTGCCTCTGTCTCTGCAAAATCCATCACGGTCCAAAATTGTCAGATGTCTCTGAGGGAGATGTCAAATCAGTTTAACATTCACCTTTCATGGGTGCCAGGGCACATGGACATACCAGGCAACTGTATGGCAGACGAACTAGCCAAAAAGGGCACGACCACTTCCCTACGCTCAGAATGGAACAACATAGGTGTACCTATCGCTACATGTAAACTCCTACTTAGACAAGACGCTTCAAGGATAACAAACACTAGATGGACTGAGAGTAACAACTGGCTTACAACCAAAAAAGTTTGGCCGTGTGTAGACTCAAAACGCTCGAAGAGTTTGTTAGCCCTGAACCGCCTGTATCTAGGTTCTACCATAGGTGTTCTTACGGGACACTGTCTAATAGGGAGACACGCCAAAAGCCTTGGTGTGTTTTCCAATGATTTCTGCAGAAGCTGCATGGACGAGGAGGTGGAAGAAACCGTTCAACATCTTCTTTGCTCATGCCCTGCACTACTTCATAGGAGGAGAAGTAGTGCAGGGCATGAGCAAAACTCATCTCGGTGAATTCTTCTTCGATGATACTATCGACTTAGCTTACATAGACCCTAAGAGCCTTTCGAAATACATTAAAAGTTCCACGTGGTTCGACTAGCAGGCGATTAACCGGCTAGTCCCGTAATGGAAGATTAATAAGTGATCAACTCCTTAATCTTACATCGGGTTTCTGAGATCAGTAGGTGATAAGCTTGCTGATCTCTGTGGTATCACAATGGGCCCTTGCGGCCTAATTGTGTCAGGCAATGTACTCATTGGCTGACAGCCACTTCCACCTAACCTAACCTTGTTTGTTGACCTCGAAAGTAAAAAGTTGAAACGCGGCAAATAAATTGAGAATCGAGAACTAAATTGAAAAAAATAGAAATGGAAAATAAAAGATATGCATTTATATTCGTCTGCAAATTTTATTTCTGCAAATTTTTAATGTTTTTTATCCTTAGAACAAGTAGTGCCAAGGGTACTAACATTTAAAGTAAAATTGAAAGTGAACTTGCTAAGTGAATATAGCCAAAAATCGTTGAATATAAGTGAATATAGAAAATTCACAACAAAACGCGGCTTATATTATACTATTGAATATACATACACATATACACAACTGAAAATAGAAATTTTTTTTGTTTGCCTGTAGACATTGAAAAGGTTTCAAGACCGATTTGAATGAAAATACACTATTCTCCCGCCTCGGAAAAGAGTTTATATATCTCTCAAAATGCTTGTAGGCTCCAATTACGTTCAGTCGATAGAATAAATAAATGATTAATATAATTTTCAACAGTTTAAAACACATATTATATTTCCTCAAATGCACATTTCAGAAGCAATGCTTCCATCGTCAGTGAGATTTATAAATCTCATTATTAACATTAAACAATACGAAAATTTTTTTTGTTATTGTCGCGTTTTTTTGTGCTGGAGTTGACAATTTAACTAAAAATATAAATTCTAAAAAGAAAGAATTTTTTAATAGAATGTTGAAAGATCGTGAAGATCAACTTCAACTCCTATTTGCGTTTCGCCCACGTACGGCAATGGGCTCATCAGTTAGATGTTGCCGTACCCTTCAAAGACGCAAACTATGTTCGGAATACACCGTAACTTATAAAATTCACTGCACTCACATGCAGTGAATTTTATTTCTAAGTGAATGAACAAGTCATATGCACTTAGAAAAAGTAAACAAAAGGTTTGACAAGGTTGGCTTCAAATTATTAATATTAAACAATAAAAAAAAATTTTTTTTGTTATTGTCGTGTTTTTTTGTCCTGGAGTTGACAATTTAATTAAAAATTAAAATTCTAAAAAGATAGAATTTCTTCATAGAATGTTGAAAAATCGTGAAGATCAACTTCAACTTCTATTTGCGTTTCGCCCAGGTACGGCAATGGGCTCATCAGTTAGATGTTTATAAGTGTCGGTGTAATCCGAACATAGTTTGCGTCTTAGAAGGGTACGGCAACATCTAACTGGTGTTGCCACCTTTTTTCAGGGGCGAAGAAAAAAACATTAGATGCTCCCCTTATTTGCACTACAGCTCACTTATTTAACGTGCAAAAGACTTTTAATAGTGCTCATTTTAAAGCTTATTTCAAGCACTACAAAACATTCTCTTGAATAAAATGCATCTGCTCGCCGCTAAATGGCATTGACCACAACGATTAAATTTCAGACAAAATTAAAAATGGCTTTGATGTTTTATATCTAGCTTAATATTGTTCATAGAATACTTTATAAATAACCGAATTGTTCATTGTTTTACCTGCTACAATTTTGTTCTTTATAAAATTTTCGATAAAACGCATAGTTTTGGAGATATTTGCAGTATTTGCGGTGCTCAAATCATTTTCACTTTTGAAGTTAAGGGTAAGATGAGCCTAATTCCAAAATTTCATGCAAATCGGTTCACAGTAAAAAAATTCGGAGGTAAGGCCCTATTTTTCGCTTCATTGACTGCTCTAATTCTGTTCTGGCAGTTAGAAGGGTGCAACAACATCTGACTGATGAGCCCATTGTTGCACCTGAGCGAAACGCATAAATAAACTTTCTTTTTTGATTTTAAAATCACAATACTCCAACTAAAAAAAAAATAATAAAATTCTTTTACTATTAAATTTTTTCATGTAAACATTAGCCAGACCACGGGCAAAAATATTTTAGGTGCATGAATGTAACCACATTCCCCTAGAAATATAAAGT